>JAQQTP010000066.1:7752500-9101875 GCA_029884605.1 Ormosia emarginata | reverse complement strand
TATAAGTGGAAGAACCAGAACTTGAGAAAGACAAGCCTTTTGCGTAGACCAGGTACACAAAAAATACCTAGAAATTTGTTTGTATATTTGTTTGAAATTTTTTTATCATAGTATTGTAGTAACCCATTACTTTCTTATTGATTGTATGTATTTAATCTCCAGGACTAGTCTTTTAAACTTTGTTTGGACATACTATATATTTTTAGTCATCTGGTTGATCATGTCCCTGAAAATCTTATCTGATAGCCTGCAACAACTAGAGCTTGAGGTAGACAATCAATTTGCATTCTTTCAGTAAGTTTTGACGCCTAGACTCTAGGCTGTAGATTAATTTAGATTTGTTTCATGAGTGGGTGACAGTCTTTAGTCTATTAATATATAATCTATCAATTTGCTAATTGATCTTCTTGTCAGTAGCCTTCATGAGTAGGGTTTTCTTAGTTCACTTTACTATGACTTAAGACAGGTGATAATATGATTTACTATGTTTTCCAGAACTATTGTACATGTTTAGTAGTATATGTGGCTCTATCAATTTTTGCATTGACACTAATGTTACTATTACCATTATAGGTTGGTGGGCTCCTCGCTTCCACTTATATGCAATATCTTTTTACTCAAAATGGTCCTTACTTTTGTATCCTTATAACCTTTATTAACATGATCTTTTCCTTCATTTCTGTGTGGTTGCAGATCTTTGTTGGTGGCAACTGGAAGAAAGGAATAGGGCCATCTTCTATTTTGCAGTCCTATTATATGTACTCATCTTTGGAGAAAGGAATAGGGACATCTTCGATTGTGTAGTCCATCTGTTTGAGGACATTAAGTGGACTAATACAGTCATTATATTTTCAGGAATTGAAAATTTCAGAAAAATCCCCTATATCGTAATTTATCCCTTTTTTACGAAGCTTATACATAGGTACATATATTCAACTTATAATTTAGCTACCATTCAATTAAAAATTTAAAAATTCTGTGAGGTCCTATATTTCTGTCATGAGATCTTTCCTCTCTAATTTGTCACCCAAGTTTGATGCTCTTGTGTATAAATTCAATCCTTGTATCCTTCTTGTTTGCCATCTCCTGATTTCTTCTAAAATTTATTTCGTCTAATTACTTTTTAATGAAAATTTACCAACTAATTACATTCAGGGAAGACTGTGATTACCAGTGACCATGCACTCAAACTGGAGTCTGTTCCTGAATGGATAGCAATTGTAGGAAGTGGTTATATTGGCCTTGAATTCAGTGATGTATATACAACACTCGAAAGTGAGGTATATCACATCTTTGTCATAATTTTTTCTTTCTTTCTCCATTATCTTTTGTTCATGAGAAATATTTACAAATAATTGTATGTGTTTATAACAGAAATGTGTTTAGGATAGAAAGTTTTCCCTGAAGCAAATGATTGTATATTTTTGTACGTGGTTCCTACAGATTGATGTGGTAACACAGTGTGGTTTTGTTCCTGTGGATGAGCGCATGCGAGTAATTGATGCAAATGGCAAGCTAGTTTGTCTCAATTTCTCATGCTTGCTCAAGCTGGTTTATCTTTCTCTGACTATTGTTACTGACGTAGGATGTGGAATGATAGGTACCACATTTATATTGTATTGGTGATGCAAATGGCAAGATGATGCTTGCTCACGCTGCCAGCGCACAAGGAATTTCAGGTAAGTGGCAACTAATGTAATTTTCTACTGAATTTTAGTTTTTTGCTTCCAGTTCACTTGACAAAAAAATTATCTGACAGTGATTGAACAAGTCACTAGAAGAGATATGTGCTCAATCATTTAAACATCCCAGCTGCTTGTTCTACTCATCCTGAAATCAGTATGGTTGGATTGACACAGTTATATCAGACCTTTCTTTTGTTTGATGTGTCATTCTCTGCAATAAATGTTATAATGAATGAGTTATCTTTTATATGTGTGGTTAGCTTTCCCTCCATTCTCCACCGTCCTTTCCTTTATATTATTTATACAATAAAAATACTGCTCATTGTCCTTCCGTTGGAAGTTCTTATGTTTTATGACCAAACATAAAATTTGCTGCCTCAAGCTAGGGAGAAAGGTGAACAAGAGGGTTTTGAAGTAAGTGTTGCCAAAAAAAGTTTTAAAGCTAACACGAAGGCCCTAGCGGAAAACGAAGGAGAGGGACTTGCCAAGGTTATATTTCTATATCTTCCCTGTTTAATGTTATTCCTGTACAGAAGCTTATTATAATGTTAAATGCTACTGATGAGTACTCTACTAAAGAATTACTTTATTGGTACTAAAATTATTTGGTTATGAGACTTGTTCTACACTCTTATCCCTTTTTTTCTAGATGCATTTATTTCTCTGTTCTCACTGGCTTCACATTGTTAAGTGCTAACTGTCATTTATGCTTTCATGTAGTTGATATACAGACCTGATAATTGAGAGATACTAGGAGTGCATATTTTTGGTTTGCATGCAACAGATCTCACCGATAAAGCATCCAATGCAATAGCATTAGGAACACGTATTTAGGTAAATTTTCCTACCAATGTTGTCATTTATGTGCCCGTGGCATCTAGTTATTAATGGTCACATTTTCTATACTAATATTTAATGGTCATAGTTATGTGGTATGCAAGTGTTTTGAGATGGAACAATCTCTGCTGCTAGATAATCTAAAAATTTTTGGTTCATAGTGCCTCATTATGTCTTGAAATGAGTTTTTGGTGTGTTTTTGTTTTGTGGGGAATGGGTTGGTTCATATGCTGCTTCTTTCATTGTTGTCTACTATTGATCTGAATTTAGAAGTTTAGAACATGAATTATGAATAGATATAACCAGTTCTTACGCTTGGAAATGGTCCACGTGGTGTTTTTATTGTTTCATGATGAGTAGTAGTTCACTGATGTGATCTTTATTTTTGTAAACCATGGTCCATGGATAATATTATTACATGCTCTCAACCTGCGTATTATATATGAATCTTGAATTTGCGGGTGCTTGATGAAATCAAAGGGTGGGTCTTTTTTTTGGTTGGTTTTAGGTGAATTACGACAATTCTAAATTGTCGTTTTATGTAAAAATTAAACCGAGTGATTTTTTTTGATTGGTTGGTTTTAGATAAATTATGACAATTCTAAATGCCATTTTATGTAAAAACTAAACCGTTGTTTTAAACATGATAAAATTGTGCGGTTAATGAGAAACTGTCGTATTATACCAAATGATAGAGGTAATTACGTCAGTTTTAAAAATCGTCATTGAGGCAAAAAATGACAGTTATAATTACTATAATCTGCAACAAGTAATTGTTATTTTAAACCTGTTTTTTGTAGTGTACTGGCAAAAAAAAACTAAAGCTAATCTCATTTTTCTTATTTTCTCAATAATCATATGGATGATGACAAAGACAACCAAAGAAAATTGAGAATATCATTCTCATTTTTTCGGGGTATGAACATCTAATTTTGTTTGAGTTAAAAATATAATTTTTTTTTAAAAAAAATGAGAGAACAAAGATTAAACTAAAAAGAGAAAAATGAAAGAAATTATAATAATAAATAACCAAATTATCTATTTGTTCTACCTTAGCCCAAAATCCCAATATTCATGTGATTGTAACTTAAAAAATTTTAAAAATAAAATAAAAAATCAAATTTACTTCATTTTTAATTTAAATGAAAATAAAATAAAAAATACTATGCTTAATAGAATTTTTTCATTGCCAGCACAACATAACGATTTTGGTGATTCTCACAATTTCATCACTCGTTCCTTAATCACTCATTCAAAAAAAAAAAAAACCCTCACTCTTATGACACATCCTTTCACTCTTCCATAATTAACATCTTTGAATACAATGTTTTAAAAATAAGACTGAATCAGGCCAGTTAAACCGATTAGACCATAAACTAATCATATTTTTGGTTCTAGTATTTTTCAATTTAACCATAACTTAACCATAAATTTAACTAATTAAATCAAGCAAACCATAATTTGGAGACCTTGTCAGTTCAGTCTTCGATTTAATTTTTAACACAATTCCTACAGACACTTAAAAATAAAAAAAAACCAGCACTAAACCCAACAGACAACACTTCTACATCTCAATCCTATCAAGCCAAGAAACCACCATAAATCCTTTAACCACCATCCCTCAACTCCAAATCTCAATCCCAATGGCCAATCTCTTCCATTAAGCAACCACCAAATCAGATTACCAAAATCTCATATTCCTACGCCAAAATTCCACCACCTACAAAGGTCAAAACAACCACCACTTCCCCATCAAAATTCACACACAAACAGAAACCCATAGAAAATCATAGACTCCTCGTACCTCTAGTCATTAGAGCCTTATGTCGCTTCTCACCAAGCAACAGCCACTGTAACCAATTCCCTATTCTCTGCCATTTCTAAACAGTCTCACCAATCACCATCCAAACCGAATCCATATTCTTCCTTTTCTTCAACACGCCTAAAAATCATTTGAACCACCAACCTCTGCCAAACCTCACCATCAGAGCCCCACTACCATTCTAGCAACCACGCGTGCGCCACTACCAGACCCCTAAAATCAGCTTCTTTCTAGAGTCAAGCTTCAGAGCATAACTCCAACAACTATTCTTTTCTATTCAGGGCTCAAGCTACCACTACAACCCACCAGAACTCTATCGCTGGCAACTACTATGTACACTGACAAGACACCACAGAACCTTCTCTGCCTCATCGTAGTCAACATGCCACTAAGGACCCATCATCTTCGATACAATGCTACTACATCCAGTTATATTATTTTTTTCCTTTTTCCCTGCTTTTTAAAATCGGTTGAACTGATTATACTAGTGGTTGAATTAAATAATTTAATGAATATATTTAAAAGCTTATATATATATATGTTAAATTAAAATAAATTAAAAAACTTAATTTTAAACCCTAAACTTTTATTTATATATTATTGTGGAAGGGATGCATTTATCCCATTATAATAATCCTAACCATCCATTATAATAACGTCCAATGCTCATGCGTAAACTCACACTATTACTAAATAATTGAGATAATAAAAACTCTTGACCCATTTGCTTCTCGAGTAATTCAAGTGATATTTCTGGGTATGGATAATGTTAAACGCGAGAGTGAATGAAATCATAGTTGGTGGAATGCCAATTAAAATTATGAAAATATCATTGCCAGTTGGCACTTGAGAAAGAAAGACATTTTTCTTGTTATCAGATTTCCATTAAAGCAGTTAAGTGGGAGAGGAAGCTTTTTTTTTTTTTATTTAATCCAATTCTTGTTTTTCTTTGAAATCTACACTTCTATATAGATTTCATGTTTTTAATTCCCCATTAAAGCTTTTTCTATTGACAAAGGGAGCACAAGGAAAGCCATTGGTTCAACCGGTTCCAATCCATGGATAGTCCAAATTTTTGTTATCATATTTCTCCATGACTTTCTTGCTGTTTTTCCTGGTATGAGACCATGGAAGACGATTCCAAATACATGTAGAGTTTGAGTCTTAGACATAGACATATTCAAATTTTAAAATAATTATCATGATGGTTCAACTTAAATTGTGGTCACGTGATCTGTTTTTTTTTTAAATTAATTAGTATAAGTGATAATTTAATTGTGGCCATGATCATATTAAAATGGATGGTTAGGAATAAGAGTAACTCTTTAAACTTACTCTTGAAGTAAGTGAATCCCTTCCATATATATATATATATATAAATAAAGACATTATTGTTAGAAAATATTGATAACAATATATTTTATATATTTTATAACTCTGTCACTAAGTTTTTAAGATTTAATTAGGTTTAATTAAGTTGGTTTTGTCATATTCTATGATATTAGACCTAATTGGACCATTAAAAGAATTATTGCATGAATTAGCCTTAATTTATCTCTTCGACAGTGCTCAGTAAGACTTCAAGAGTCATATCACAAGCTTGGATAACTCAAATTAGAGTTGAAGCAAGAACTAGAGTGTTGTTCCTGACAGCTTGACCTCTGTATACTCATCAGGTTATATCTCGGGCTGTAGGAATGATGATGAGTTGAGATTTTGACAGTTGATAGTTAAGACCCAAATCTACAACTTTCATGAAGGCTACTTTTTGAGAATCTGTCGACAAGCACGAGTTTGACACCAAATTATTTTATGCAAGTGAAGACAAGCATTTTTTGCAATCATCCACCTACTCCTCAATCATCCACTTAATCATCTACCCACTCCATAATTATCCACACACTTATTGTCCCACTCAGTGTTATCTTTTGCTTGTGATGCTCTACAAAAGGTAGCCTTGGCTGCTTAATAGGGTAATCTTAGCTGGAGAACAAGATCATGTTATTATGTTATTTTCATGTTATAATTTTCTTTTGTTGTAAATAGAAGTTATGATCATCATCTTCTTCTTCTTCTTCTCTCTTTCTTTCTTCTTGCTCATGGATAACTAATCTTTATCTTGTTTGGGTGAAGGGGTGAAGCTTTTGGTAATAAAAATAAGGTTAGATTAATTTCTTTTTTGTGCTTAAATGATATATTATCAAGTAATCATTATACGTGTTGTATTTTGTTTTCAATCAATTTAGAAACCCTCCTTATAAAGTCGAGTTCTTGATTCATTGTAGACAAGTGGTTTGGCACAATGAATGTTTGAACCCATTTACAAGTGTTGGTAGATAATTAAAGGAACCATAATATAATTATGTATATAATTCTAAATGGACTTTGAATGTTTTATTTTCTGATTGGAACTTCCGTTTTGCGTGAATTTCAATTGAGTTATAAAAAGAATTAATCTTGTCATTAATTTATTACCAAAAGTAGATTCCTAACCCAAGCAAGTTCTTTAATTTAATTGTGAACAAGTGTTATCATCTTTATTTTTGTGACAAAGTCTTTCCTTACCTCAAAGAATTTTTCTTCATCAATTCCCTATGGATCGACCTCTGACTCTTGAGAAATTTATTACTTGAGATAATCTGCACTTGAGTTTGCATCATTTAATCTGCATCAAGTTTTTGGCGCCGTTGCCGGGGAACTTGATTTGAAGTTTTAATTTATTGAGGTTCTTTTTCTTTAATAAAATTTGTTCTCTCTTCTCCCTCACCAGAGTAAAAGATCAGCTTGCCGGTCCTTCAATTTCTTTACTAACTCTCTAACTTTCTAACTTTTTAACTTACTAACTTATTAACTTTCTAACTTTTATATTTATGTCATTTATTTATACTTATTAACTTTCTAACTTTTATATTTATGTATTTAATTTTGCTTCTTTTTATATTTATGTCATTTAATTTTGCTTTCGACTTACAAACTTGTACATTATTTTTTTTATTTTTATTTTTTAAGTCATTTGTTTATGCTTAATATTTAATGGCTGGTGTAAACTGCCGACTTGTACATTATTTTTTCTATTTTAAGTAATTTATTTATACTTAATTGGTATCGTGATTTAAATTCTGGCCGTTTAGTTAAAATTAATCTTGATACTTTATATATTGATTTGTTTGAATCACAATCACACACAATTGATACAATGACTGAAAATGAAAGTATACATGATGAACATGAAAATCAACCGTTGCGAACCATGCGTGAATATTTGCAACCACCTCGAAATTCTAGTCCATCATGCTTTATCTTTTCACTCAATGCCAACAATTTTAGATTTAAGTCAGATATGATTTCTTTACATCATAATTTTCATGATTTAGAATCTGAAAGCCCATATTTACATTTAAAAGAATTTGAGAAAGTATGTATTACTTTCAATGATTAAAATTGCACTAAAGAGATTATTAAGCTTAAATTGTTTCTTTTTTCTTTCAAAGATAAAACAAAAACTTGGCTTCACATGTTGAAACCAAGATCAATTGGTACATGACAAGAAATGAAAGGTGAATTCTTAAAGAATTTTTTTCCAACACATAAAACTAATGCTATGAAAAGGCAAATCCAAATTTTTTCCCAAAATTCAAATGAAACATATTTTCAATGTTGGGAACGGTTTAAAGATTTGTTAAATTCTTATCTACATCATGGTTTTGAAAAATGACGCACTATAAGCTTCTTTTATGAAGGTTTAATACCTAAAACTAAACAATTTGTAGAAATAATGTGCAATGATGAGTTTCTTGATAAAGAACATGATGAAGCTTTTGACTATTTAAACCAGATGGCCGAAAATTCTCAATCTTGGCATAGTACTAATATTTCTGAAAATTCAATTAGATCTAACATTGCAAGTGCTAATAAAGGAAAATATCACCTTAGTCAAGAAGAAGATCTAAATGCTAGGTTTGCCAGTTTAGCTAGAAAGGTTGAAGCCATGGAATTAGGAAAAACAAAAGAAATCAAATCTATGCAAAATGAAGAAATTTGTGGCATTTGTGATGACTTACGACACTCAACACATGAATTCCTAAGATTCTTGTTTTTAAAGAAGTTGTACATGAGTAAGTAAATGCAATGAATAATTTTAAAAAGTCATTTACTTCTTCTTTTTCAGATTCATACAATTCGGGATGGAGAAATCACCCAAACTTCAGCTGGAGAAATAATAATCAGTCATAATTTGTGCAACCACCACTTCCTCATGCACAACAAGACTCTTAAAATTCTCAAAGATATGCACCTTATGTCCCACCATATAGAAAAAACCTTGAAGAAACACTGCATGTATTCATAGAAAAGCAAGAGACCATTAATAAACTAAACAATAAAACCATGATTAACGTAAAAGAAACTCTTGCTAAACTTTCTTCTACACTCACTATTCACGAGAAAGGAAAATTTCCTTCTCAACCTCAACCAAATCCCAAGGGTCAATACAGTCTAAATGAGGGTAGTTCAGAAAATCAACAAATAGATTAAGTCAAGTCAGTGATAATTCTTAGGAGTGGAAAATTGTTGAAAAACAAATTCTCAAACCTTGTGAGAGAGATGATGAACCAATCCCCCAAGAAAATGAAGAAGTTGACCAAAAAGAGACCAAACTCTCGCTTGCATACCCATTTCCTCAAGCATTAAACAATTCAAGAAAATTGAACCATAACACTGAAATTTTTGAAATTTTAAAACAAATCAAGGTCAATATTCCCCTATTAGATGCTATCAAACAAATTCTTTCTTATGCCAAATATTTGAAGGACTTGTGCACTGTTAAAAGGAAACTAAATATGAAAAAGAAAGCTTTTTTGACTGAATAGGTAAGCTTCATTATTCATAACAATAATGCGTTGAAATATAATGACCCTGATTGTCCTACAGTTTCATGCATTATTGGAGAAAATAAAATTGAAAAAGTTTTACTTGATCTTGGTGCTAGTGTCAATTTGCTTTTATATTCAGTTTATCAGCAACTCAACTTAGGTGAGTTAAAACTAACTTCTGTAACTCTTCTACCTGCTTATAGATTAATTAAAATTCCTAGAGGAATAGTGAAAGATGTGTTGGTACAAGTTGATAAATTCATATATCTTGTGGATTTTATTATCTTAGATACTGAACCTATGATTGATAGTTGCAAGTCAATTCTTATTATTTTAGGCCATCCATTTTTAGTAACATCTAATGCTTTGATAAATTACAGAAATAGAGTGGTGAAACTAACATTTGGAAATATGACACTGGAGCTCAATGTTTTTAACATGTGCAAGCAACCACAGGAAGTCTTTGATAAAAAGGAGGAACTTAAAGGAATTGAAGCCATCATAGATGATCATCTTCAAACAAGAAGTTCTTCTGACCCATTAGAAATTTGTTTAGTCAATTCATTGGATTCAGGCATACAATTAAATGATGATATCTCTGAAATATGTTCTTTGCCTGAATGTACATAGGTAATAAAGTACAAGGGATGGAAGCCAAGATTTGAAGAGTTAAAACCTAGGAATGATAATGCCCGTGAAGAAGTACCCACACTGGAACTAAAGCCATTACCCGCTGGTTGAAGTAAACATTTTTGGGAGAAGAGCAAAGCTTTTCAATGGTAATTTCCTTGTCCCTTACTAAAGAACAAGAAGGAATGCAAACAGAAGTACTTAAAAGGCATAAAAGTGCAATTGATGGACATTAAAGGACATAAAAGACATTAATCCATTAATTTGTATACATAGAATACATTTAGAGGATAATGATAAAACATCTCAATGTGATGCATGTGTCTTGAAGCATGTCAATTGGTTTTTGATGATAACAAAGGCAAAGATGAAGATCAAGAGCAAAAGAGAAAACCAAGATCAAAGAAAGAAATCAAAAGGTTTAGATATAGGCATCAGAATATCAATGTTAAATGCTCTCAAGATATCTCAAATGATTTTTCAAATATGATTTTAATCAATATGTTTTTCAAGGATCACTTTCTAAAAAGAGGTCGTCTTTAATCTTGGATCATGTCAAATAAAGTTCAATATTGTTCAAATCCATGTTTTCTAAAGTTAAGAATGACATGAATCCTCTTTCAGGCTTGAAAAATGAGTTTAAAGTGTAATGTAATCGATTACACATGCGTGGTAATCGATTACAAGCTAAACAGAAGCCTTGTAATCGACTACATCAATATTGTAATCGATTACACACAAGCTGGTAATCGATTATCATATGCCCAAAAAGGCAAGAACACGTTCAAAAGGCCATGTAATCGATTACATCAATATTGTAATCGATTACCATAAAGTCAGAGGGCGTCTAATCGATTACATAAGTCATGTAATCGATTACCACAAGCCCAGAAAGCCAAGAACACGTTCTAACTGTCATGTAATCGATTACCAGAAATGTGTAATCGATTACCAATGTTCTGACATGCCCAACGGCTATATTAGGTGCATTAAATGCTTGGCTTTAATCACTCCCAATGGCTCATTTACTTCATATCTCTTTAAATACAGATGTTGGGGCATCATTGATGATTGTTCTTGAACCTGAAACATCTTAGTATCACATCAAAACATGAATCAATCTTTGAATCCATTTCTTGCTATGTTTTTGTGAAAAACTTGAGACATCCTTTGAGAGCATTCTTAGAGTCTCAATTTGTATCATTTACTCTAGTGAGAGTTTCAGTCCATCAATCTTGATTACTTTGTAAGAGAGGGTGAGCTATCCCTCTAAATTGTAAAGGCTGAGGTATCCCTTTGTTTGAAGAGACTCAAGCTCAAGGGTGAGGCATCCTAAGGAGTTGAATGCTCAAGTTTGTAAAGGTAGTCAAGCACCTATTGAAGCTTGAAAATATAGTGGAAAATCTCAAGTGGTTGCTTGAGGACTGGACGTAGGTCACAAGTGGATTAGTGGCTGAACTAGGATAAATTATTATGTTTGATTCTCTAAACCCTTCTCTTTATATTTGTGCATTGCTTATATTCTTACTTGATTACTTCTCTCTTGGTTGGTTATTAAGCAATATCTATTGTTCTTATCAATTCATTCATTTTAAATAGTCAATAGCTTCAACGAAATTCAATAGTCAAGTGTTTTACTAAAGAATTGTGAACTTGTTTTATAAACTCAATTCACCCCCCTCTTGAGTATT
Source organism: Ormosia emarginata (assembly GCA_029884605.1). NCBI lineage: Eukaryota > Viridiplantae > Streptophyta > Magnoliopsida > Fabales > Fabaceae > Ormosia > Ormosia emarginata. The sequence goes on along the minus strand of JAQQTP010000066.1, from coordinate 9,090,339 downwards.
GAACCTACTTGGTAACACTCAACAACCTCAAAGAAGATTAAATCCACATATAAAAGAGGTAGTTAGAGTTGAAGTCCTTAAATTACTTGATGTTGGAATTATCTATCCTATCTCTGATAGCCAATGGGTAAGCCCTACACAAGTTGTGCCTAAGAAATCTGGAATAACAGTGATTGGAAATGAAAAAGGTGAATTAATACCTACGTGAGTCTCATCTAGTTAGCGTATGTGTATTGATTTTAGAAAATTGAATGCTGCTACTAGGAAAGATCATTTTCCCTTGCCACTTCTTGATCAAATTTTGGAAAGGGTATCGCAACCGAGATCGCGACGGGACGACCGAAAATAATAAGGATTTTGAAAATCAATGGAGTCGCCACCAATATTTATTCAAATTAGGAAAACATTAGAAAAACCCTTAAAATAGAAAGACTGATCTTTTAGAAAATGAGTTTGGGTTCGGGAGTCGATTACAGGTAAGGAAGGTGTTAGCACCCTACACTGCCCGTTCTAAGAACAGTACCTTAAGTTAGTTGTGCAAATTTTAATAATCTCAAATGTATCTATTTTACCCTTTTTGGAAAGACTTTGTAACTATTTTTTTATTTTTATATATATATATTTTATTTTTTAAAAAAGGAAAGGAAAGAACCAATTTATGAAAAAAATTAATTTGGCTTGACAGAATAGGGATTCTGCTCCTATGTATCCTCGAGTGCAATGAGGAACTCAAAGTCACGTAGTTCTTTAGAAAATAATTGTGAGATGATTGATTTTAATTTGAAATTTGAATCATTAAGCTGTCGCAACTCAGATGATTATAAAAGTTACAAGATTAACAAGTTATCACAACTCAGTTAATCCCATTTTATTTTTCTCAACAAAGTTCAATGATTTTATTTTTTGTATTTTTTATTTTCACTATTTTTATTTATTATTATTATTATTTTTTCATCATTTGAACCTTCCTTTTTTTAATCTAAACAGAAACAATCCTAAGCCCAAGCCCACAACAACAATACATTCAACAACAATACATTCACCAGAACAAAGCATTCTAGGCCCATTTATGCATGTTCCCTTTTTTAACAAATTAAATAAGTAAACATTCAGAACCTTTGAAAACTGAGCAAAGTAGAGAAAAGAAGCAACATCCTGGCTCTGGAAAAAGCTGAAACGAGAGGAAGAAGAGAAATCTCACTCCCTACAAGCTGAACGGCGACAGCGCGGTGGGGGACTCGATGATGCAGGAAGACCACAAAGCCCAGAAGGGACCTTGAGGTGGCGCAGTGCACGGCATTTTGCAGTAGGCAGCAGTGCGCGATTCGTTCAACGGAGCTCGACGGCGACACGAGTTCCGACAAGCTTCTGGTTCGAGCATGGTGGTTCATGGCTGGCGTCTCAAATCTAGCGAGTTTCGGTGAGTGGAGCAGAGTTCAACGGTGGCGGGCCGCACAGATCGAAAGTGGCAGTTCGAGCGGGTCACGACTGGCGTTCGGAGCTCCTGGTTTGGGTTGGTGGAGGTGACAGTGACGTGCGGCGCGACGAAGGTCGCTGGTTCTGGTTTGAGGGCAGGACAGCGGCATACAGGGGGATGGGGGTCACGGGTTCCGGGGGTAGCGGCGCTGGATTTGGGCTGAGGTGGCATCGCGCGGTGCTGGCTGGATCTGGCGGAGTTCAGGCAAAGCGATCTACGGTGGCGGTGTGGTTGTTGTTTGGTGTCTTTTTTGTTGTTGTTGGATGGTAAGAGGTTAAGGATTGAGGGGTGATTATGGTTTGTGGTTGAAGGTGGAGATGGAAGGTTGATGAAGATGGGTTAAGGTTGATGGGTCTTTGATGGTTTAAGAAAATGGTGGTGATGGTGGAAGTCAGTGAATGGTGGTGGGAAGAAGATGGGTGGTTAATGGAGGTGGTGAACATGATGGAGATTGTAAATGGTTGGTTTCAAGTTGCTTGTTGGTTTGTAGTTGAAGATGGTGGAGGCTAGAAGGGTGAAGGTGGTGAGTTGAAAGTATATGTGTTGATGATTGTTGGATGGAGGATGAAGGAAAGGGGGCATTTTTTATTTTTGTTGGCTGCTTGAGAATTTATATGGGAGAATTAGGGTTTTTAGGGTGATGGAGGCTAGGGTTTTTGCTGAGAATGAAGACCATTTAGGTGGAAGTGGTGGATCCTGGGTTGACCCATATTTGATGGGTCATAAGTTGGATTGGGCCCAATATAGGTAGTTTGAGAGAAATTTGATCATCTTTTTTATTTTATTTTTTTATTTTTATTTTATTTTTTCATTTTTTTTGTTTAAAACATTGCAATTAAGCATTATTAGTTATTGATTAAGCAAAAATTTCGAACAAAATTGGGTATCAACAAAGGGTAGTAGGACATTCATACTACTGTTTTCTTGATGGTTATTTGGGTTATAATCCAATACCAATTGCATTGGAAGATCAAGAAAAGATAATTTTTACATATTCCTTTGGTACTTTTGCATATAGAAGAACGCCTTTTGCCCTTTGTAATACTCCAGCAACATTCCAAAGATGCATGCTCAGTATTTTTAGTAACATAAATGAGCATTATTTAGAGATTTTCATGAATGATCTGATAATTTTTGAAAATTCTTTTGAAAATTGTCTTAATAATTTGGAAGAAGTTCTTAAAAGATGCGAAGAAAAAAGATTTGTGCTAAACTAGGAAAAATGTCATTACATGGTTACCTTAGGAATAGTTTTAGGCCATGTGATATCTTCTAAAGGAATTGAAGTTGATAAGGCCAAAGTTAAATTAATTGCTCATTTGCCTTCCTAAAAAACAGTCAGAGAAGTTCGTTCCTTTTTAGGACATGCAGGATTTTACAGAAGATTCATTAAGGACTTTAGTGTCATATCTAGACCATTATGTAATTTTCTGTTGAAAGATACACTATTTGATTAGACTTAAGAATGTCAAAAATCTTTTGAAAAATTAATTGGTCTTCTGACATCTGCTCATATCATGCAATCCCCTGACTGGTCTTTGCCTTTTGAGTTGATGTGTCATGCTAGTGATTTTGCTGTGGGCACTGTTTTAGGCCAAAGAAAGGAAGGTAAGCCTCATGTGATTTGTTACGCAAGTAAAACTTTAAATAGTGTACAAATAAATTATACTACTACTGAAAAAGAAGAACTAGTTGTAATTTTTGTATTGGACAAATTTCAATCTTACTTAATTGGTTCTTCTATTGTGATTTTTACCGATCATGCTGCTGTTAGATATTTAATGTCTAAGTAGGATGCCAAACCAAGATTGATACGGTGGATCTTGTTGCTTTAAGAATTTAACATCACAATAAAAGATAAGAAAGGAGCCGAAAATGTTGTCACAGATCATTTGTCCAGACTTACAATAGGCTCACCTTTTGATAACATACCCATCAATGATTCTTTTTTCGATGAATTTTTATTTTCTGTCAATTTCATGCCTTGGTTTGCTAACATAGTCAACTTTCTTATAATAAGAAAGATGCAACCTCAATAAACGCACCAAGATAAAAGAAAATTTATGACAGAGGTGAAAATTTTTTATTAGGATGACTCATACTTGTTCAAATATTGTCCTGACCAAATCTTTCGGAGATGTGTGCCCAATAGTGAGGTAGGTAGTGTCATTAAATTTTGTCACTCAAAAGCATGTGGAGGTCATTTTTCTTCAAAGAAAACAGCTGCAAAAATCTTGCAGTACGGATTTTATTGGCCCACTTTATTTAAGGACTGCTATACTTTTTGCAAAAGTTGTGAAACTATCAGAAATTAGGCTTCATTTCAAAAAGAAACATGATGCCTCTAAACCCTATCCTTGTCATTAAAATTTTTTATTATTGTGGAATTGATTTCATGGGCTCATTTCTACCCTCATTTGGATTTGTATATATTTTGGTTGCAGTTGATTATGTCTCAAAATAGATTGAGACGATTCCATGTTGACACAATGATCATAAAACTGTTCTCAAATTTTTAAAAGAAAATGTCTTGTGTTGATTTGGAATCCCTTGAGCTATCATCAATGATGGGGGAACACATTTTACAATAAACCATTTGAATTTTTAATGAAGAAATATGGTATTACACACAAAATTACCACCCCTTATCACCCTCAGACAAATGGACAAGTTGAATTGGCAAATCGGGAGATTAAATAAATTTTAGAAAAAACGGTTAACCCAAATCGTAAAGATTGGTCTTTAAGACTAAACGATTCACTTTGGGCTTACCGTACTACTTTCAAAACACCTTTGGGCATGTCACCCTATCGGCTAGTCTATGAAAAACCTTGTCACTTGCCTATAGAATTGGAACATAAAGTATTTTGTGCTATTAAAGCTTTCAACCTAAACCTTGATGACGTTTGCAAGATACATAAATTACAATTAAATGAACTTGAGGAAGTGAGAAATAATGTATGTGAAAACTTAAACATTTATAAAGTCAGAACAAAAGCTTTTCATGACAAGTCAATTTTGAGAAAATCTTTTGAAATTGGTAAAAAAGTTATGTTGTATAATTCTCATCTGCACCTATTCCCTGGAAAATTGAGATCTAGGTGGAGTGGTCCTTTTGTTGTCAAACATGTGTATCCTTATGGGGCCATAGATATTAAGAATCCTAGGAATGATAATGTATTTAAAGTCAATGGACAAAGACTCAAACTATTTTTGAAAAACCAAGTTGATGAGGTAGAATTCATCTCTCTTTTTAATCCTTGTTATGAATAGAATTTATTCTAATTTTGTTGCCTTCTTTTTGCAATTCTTTGTGTTCCCGGTTAAGTGGTGGATAATGGTACTTCGTGGCTTTTGAGTCGATTTGTTTTCAGTTTCCCATAATAATTGAATCTTTCTCCTTTAAAATGGATGTCATTCTCTTAAATTTAAGAAAACATTTTCCTTCTCTCCCTCAAAATGCTCTGACAAAAATCTACAAAGCTAGATGTGAAAGATTAAGACTGTTAATGCACAAGGGTATGCCGGAAGATGTATGCTGGATAATTGAAGCAAAGGTCTGACTAGTAGGTGAGTCTTCAATTTCATTTGACTCATACATGTCAGGTCTTAGTAGAAGTTCGTATTCTAAAAGGAGAAGAGCAAAAATGTTACAAGTCTGTCACAAATATGTACGATGGAATTGTAACAAGCGATGTTATTCTTTGGGGATGGTTTCCGCAAACAGAGAAGATAAAATATTTTTTATTAAGAATGAACTGAGTAAGGAGTCATTAGATGATATCTTATTGACTCTTGAGACGCATTCTTGTGGATTTGTGCATCGTGAACTTCTTAATTTGTTGAATCTTTTCAAGGATGAACAAAAACGTTACAGTCTTGGGAATCTGACTCTAAAAGACCTTGTTTGCTAATTTATAAGAAAATTGGATGGGAAGCTTATCCTCGACTCATAGAAGGCGTTTATGCCATTACTGGACGTAAAACCAGAGGAAGATGTGAGCTATAACCACAACAAGATGTACATATTATCTTTTTCTTCAAAAAAAGAGAGAAAAAAGAGCAAAATAAAAAAAGAAAGAGAGAGACAAAAACGAGAAAAGGAAGACGAAACTTCAGTTTAACTTGGTTTTTAATTAGATTAGGAGCCCCGGATTGATGTCCGCCCTTCATACACTCTAGAGGAGACCTTCACACATCGGTATATAAATAAGGTTCATGTGTCATGCTTTGTAGAGAGTCATTATCAGTGTCCCAAAGTTTACCTTCTAGACAAGCTGAGATGATGGGTAGATAGAAGTGCCCCGTGTTGGAATACTCGCATGACTATGCAACTGAGTTGGATCCTATGATTTAATGCCATGGGCTCTCCAGCGACCTCTCACTGGCTATGGTCTTTAGGTGGTAACTATCAGATTTACGTACTTTAATTAGTTGCGTCATAGCTCAATCCAATATATTCCACAAGCGGGAGGGAGAAGAATTCCAAGATTGGCTGAGTCGTCTTGGTATTACTACACTCATGACACGCAATATAAAGATTCGTCATGAAAACTATACATAAAGGTATGTCATCATTTGCTATTATATTTCTTTTATCTTTGTATGATTTTGCTATATTTTGGTTTTGAACAGATGATTCTTTGAGCAGGATCCTTCATGGGTTTCTAGACTTCTTTACCCTGATGGTTTTTTTGAAGTTAAAAAAAAACAAAAAAATAATAAAAAAAGATTTTGTGTTTCTTAATTTTAAACTTTTTGGACAACAGCCAACCTACCCTTATAGGTGCTATTATTACTCTTTCCATTCTTTTTCCTATTTAAACACTCCATTTTCTCCACTTTCCTCTAACTCAGAATCATTCAAAGGGAAGGTGAGTATAGAAATAGAAGGTGTTTCTGTTCGAAAACTTAAAAATAACTGTGTATTTTGTGGGACTAAGTATGGGAAGGGTTTAGAGTTTGTAAATGCAACAACCACTCTTGGTCGAACACTTACTGCGAGGAATATTCATGTTGTATATGGGGGAGGTTGTCGTGACTTAATGGGGGCTGTATCACTTGCTGCATATATAAGAGGCAGTCAAGTTTTAGGTGTCATTCTTGGACCTTTAACTCAACAGAACATCACTGAAAAGACAATTGGGAAGGAACTTAAGATATTATCTATGCATGAACGAATGAAGATAATGCTTGAAAACTCTGATGCATTCATTGCCTTACCAGGTGGTTTTGGTACTTTGGAAGAAGTTTTTCAAATTGTCTCTTGGGTCGAACTGAACATGCACCATAAACCCATAGATTTGTTGAATGTAAATAATTTCTTTGATCTTTTGTTAATTTTTCTTGACAAAGTTGTGGAACAGAAATTTATCACACCTGCGGTAAGACTACTTCTTATCTCTACTTCCACTGTTGATGAGTTGATTGATAAATTAGAAGCTTTTGTTTATAAACCTGATCTAGCAATAGCTTAGATAGATTGGTCAGCTGGAAGTAGTGAGGGAAGCAATATGAAAAAAAGCTAGATCTAACACTTCGTTTATAACTTTACTTTACCTTTGATTTTATTTATCGTACTTTGTTTATGTTTAAATTTGTCTCAGATTTCTCTGACAGGTAATCTTTTCTATCATTTACTCATCTATATTTTAACATTGAAGACAATGTTGTGATCTGGTTAGGGGGAAGGATAGTTGCCAAAATATTTTTTTTGGAAGTATAATATGATTGTCATGAACTTACTAAATCAATTAATGATGATAGAGTAAGGAATATTTTTACTCCTGAGATGTATCTAACTTGGGAAGTATGTTTAGTGATATGAATGTCAGAAACATACAACAAAACCAATTAGGGATGATAGAGTAAGGAGTAATTTTACTTTTGAAGTAAATTACTGTTGAGACGCATTTAGATTGGGAAAGTAATTATTCTGTGATGATTTGTGGAAGTAACAAAGTTTTATCATTTGATTTCCTTTGAATGATTCAAGTGAGTGAATTCTCACATCCTTTAAAGCAATTGAAATTCAGGGATCATAGCATGATTGAATAAATTGTCTTATGTCTTAAATTTCACATGATTGGTTATGGATGTTGAATTGATAAATTAAGAATGATAGAAATATGTCTTGTGAGATTTTGAGCCTATTGATGAATGGATTGAATATTTGTATCATTCTCTTCTTTCTTGTGTGATTTTTTTTACTCATGGAATTGTTACTCTAGAACTTGCTTTGATTCTTTTTTAGGCTATATTTTCATATGCATACATAAATATAATTGAGGTATTTTGAAATAGCTACTTTGACTAAATAGTCATCCTTATATATTTTTCCTTATGTAACCCCTTTGAGTTTATTTGACTATTCCTTATTTTTAGCTCATTACGTGCCTTTTAAAAAATATTTTTTTACCCAACCTTAGGGAATAAGAGAATATTGGCTTTGTTCTTGAACAAGTGTGGGGGGTGTGTGTGTGCAATTTTTTTTTTAAAAAGAAAGAGCTGACCACTGTTGCAATCAAAGGATTGTCAGAGTCTCCTGATACACCATGTGACATATCCATACCTAGAATAAAGATGGATGCTTGGAAACAACAGGAGGAGAAGGAGAAGGTTCAAGCCTAACAATGAATTCAACTCACCAATTTGAGATTGATATTCAACAAAACATTAGTCAAATATTGATCATTGTCCTTTATGATGAATGTTCTCAAACATCTTCTCCACTCTAATTGTACCATAATGTTCTTTTATTCTCTTTGGTATTTATCTTCTCATATCCATATTATCTCCTCTCCTTTACCATGACCCCTTTACAACCTTGAATAAAGTCCTCTTGATTTTTGTGTGCACGTGTTTTGAGTAGCGGAGAAGTAGAAGATAAGCAAACTTATGGTAGTACAATTGTTCATGAGTTGAATAGAGTGAAATACTTACCTTTTAAATACTTGAGAGATTGAGAGTGAATTATGTGAGGATCTATCATCCTTGATTCATTCTTTTCAACTGAAGTTTCCTTGCTTGTTGGTTTGAGATGTGAAAAAATGTTACCTCATTAATACTTTGATCCCTTGAATTTCTGGTTGCTTTTCTCGTTTCATTGAGTCTTTTAGAGTTTTTAGTTTTTGAGTCTGTGTCATTTTTCTTTGTTCCCTAGTTTTGGTGTTATGTGTTTTGCCCAGGAGTGCAAAAGCTACGTGTGGAGGAATTTGATAACAATATATTTTATACATTTTATAACCCTCTCATTAGGTTTCTTAAGGTTTAATTAGGTTTAATTAAGTTAATTTTGTCACATTCTATGATATTGGACCTAATTGGATCATTGAAAGAATTATTGCATGAATTAGCCTTAATTTATCTCTTCGATAATGCTCAGTAAATTAGCTATAATTTGAGTTACATATGTCAGATTCATGTGATTTTGGTCTTGTAGGAAAGCTAAGACAATTCCCTACAACTTTTATGAAGACTTCAAGAGCCATATCACAAGCTTGGATAACTCAAATTGGAGTTGAAACAAGAACTAGAGTGCTGATCATGACAGCTTGACCTCTGTATACTCATCAGGCTATATCTCGGGCTGTATGAATGATGATGGACTGAAATTTTGATAGTTGATGACCCAAATCTACAACTTTCATGAAGAACACTTTTCGAGATTATGAGATCTAGTAGGTCATATTGGGCTGACAAGTCAAAACATAGGAGCTAAAATTGGACTTGAACAGTTGCAATGATTGGGTCATATCTTGGGTTGTAGGAGGCCAAATTGGATGGTTCATGTGGGCATTTGTTAGCCAAGACAAAGGCCTACAACTTTCATGAAGGCCACTCTGAGAATTTGTGGGCAAGCAAGAGTTTGGCACCAAATTATTTTATATAAGTGAAGATAAGCATTTTTTGTAATCATTCACCTACTCCACAATCATCCACTTAATCATCCACCTATTCTTTAATTATCCACCAACTCATTGTTCCACTCATTGTCATCTTTTGCTTGTGATGCTCTACAAAAGGTAACCTTGGCTGCCTATTATGGTAATCTTGGTTGGAGAATAAGATCATGTTATTATGTTATTTTCATGTTGTAATTTTCTTTTATCGTAAATAGAAGTTATGATCATCAGCATCATCTTCTTCTTCTCTCTTTCTTTCTTCTTACTCATGGGTAACTAATCTTCATCTTGCTTGGGTGAAGAGGTGAAGCTTTTGGTAATAAAAATAAGGTTAGATTAATTTCTTTCATGTGCTTAATTGATATATTATCAAGTAATCATTATATGTGTTGTATTTTGTTTCTAATCAATTTAGAAACCCTCCTTGTAAAGTGGAGTTCTTGATTCAATGTAAACAAGTGGTTTTGCATAATAAATGCTTGAACCCATTTATAAGTATTGGTAGATAATTAAAGGAATCATAATGTAACTATGTATATAATTCTAAATGGACTTTAAATATTTGATTTTCCGTTTGAACCTCCATTGTGTGTGGATTTCAATTGAGTTATAAAAAGAATTAATCTTATCCTTAATTTATTACTAAATAAAAGTGAATCTCTTAACCCAAGCAAGTTCTTTAATTTAATTGTAAAAAAGTCTTATTATCTTTATTTTTGTGACAAAGTATTTTCTTACCTCAAAGAATTTTTCTTCATCAATTCCCTGTGGATCGACCTCGAATTCCCAAAAAATTTATTACTTGAGACAACTTGCATTTGAGTTTGTATCCTTAAATCCACATCAAATATAAACTTAGTTTTATGATGCAAATGCAAGCTTATTAGCCTCCGTTAGAAAATAAGTCCGACGTATGGCTATTGGCTTAGTAGGAAAACAAAAGTTTCACATGGGTGTACTTCTAGTGCAAAGGTTCAAATCCCAATAGATACAGTTTGTGGTTAGGCTAGCCGATGCTTGAGCAAAGATTAAGACCACACCTACTAGTCTTATAAAATATATATTAAAAAAAAAACCCTTCTATTTTTAAATGGACGGAGAAAGATATAAAGTGATTACATGATAACAATGTTATCAGACTTGGCTTGGATAAACTGGTTTGACAAATAAACTAGTAAATTGGTCTCCTTATCACTCCAAGCCACTCATTAGATCGGATATACTAGAGAACTGGTGCGGACTAGCTTTACTCAACTGATTTTCAGTGAACTGGCTGATTTAATTAAGCAATGTATGGTCTGCCTCCTCCAGATTGTAGCCAGTGCAAGCAAATCGCGAGTCCCACATAATGTTACAAAGAGGCGGCATTGATGGAGAAGAAAGGATCGTACAACAATGTGATCATTTGTTATTAGCCTAAGGTTCGAAACCAAAACATACATATTTTCAAGAAGGAAGGAATAAATAAAGACAAGGATAATGTTTCTACAAAAGATGGATTTCTATTCTAAGGACAAGATGCATAAATAAAATAAATTTATATTAAAGAAAAAAATATTAATATTAAATCGTAACATCTTTATAATTAATAGTAATTTTCACAAGAAATTAAGAAATTTTTTATGATAATTCTGACATGAATTTTAATTACTTTATAATTAAAATATTTTAAAATAATTTTTAAAATTACTTTTTATGTATATTTTTTATTAAATATTTATATATTCGATTTACTTAATTTTTTTTGACTTATTTGAGATTCACTTTTATCTAATGATTGCGATTATTTCGTTAAAAGTAATCATTAGATGAAAGTGAATCTAATTGAAAATGAGTGTAAGTCAAAAAAGACTGATCTATATATTTACTTAATCTTATTTGATTCGACCAACGACTTACTAATTGAACAAATGATCTATTGACCTAATGTGCCGATCAAGTTGATTACCGGTTCACATTTAATAATTATGCTTGATAATTAAACAAAATCTTAGGCTGCTATGAAACTTAAAATTATGAAATCTTAAACTACTAAGGAGCAAGATAGTAAAATTTAAACAACATGATGAAGTTAACCTTTAATTTCACATTAAAATAATAAGTTTTTATATTAAACATAAATCAAATAAGATTTTTGTTCAAATAATATAAAATTTTTAATTTATTAATTAAAATATTGTTTTATTATAGATAAAAATATTTATAAAACATTTATCAATATGCAACATTTTTTACCACATTAATTTATTATCTTAATAACTATGTTGTTGTGTTTGAGAGGAGATAAAGATATAAGCTAATGTATGCAATTTCGTAGACATTTTGATAACTACGTCAACAAAACAATTAATCACACATAATAACTACCCCAAATAAACTTATATAAAAGAAAGGATTATAAAAACCTAAACATAACCCTAGTCAATTACAATAAATATGGTGCCTGCTTTATGCTCATTTATTACAGGTATGAAAACTCTATGACAAGACTATAGATGTTAAATTTAGCAATAGTTAGTTAATGTGTATTCATTTGATAATGAGGCAATTGTCACGAATTTGCTGGTTTCTTGTTTATCAAATTACCAATCATTGTTTCCTTTAGTTCTTTTGCTTTGTAAAGTAGCTTATGCCAAAAGTGGTGATCACTTTGGATAGAAATTGTGATCGAATTGATGTACCATTCTCCAACAAAATAATCTATTATATTCAATGTTACTTTGCCTTACTTGAATAACTAGATGCTACTTTACCTTACTTAATCACTATGTGCTGACTGTAGATGTAAACGTAGATGTCTTCCAAAAGATTGAGAGGCATTTTGTCCAACTAGCCATTAAGAAAATTATACTTGGTCACCATCATTCACAAGAAAAGTTATCTATATGAACCTAGTTTACATCTTGAATAATTTTACATGACCTAAAGTTGAATGTTTAGTGTTGAGCGCACCTTTGCAGATTTCAAGTAAAGAGAAAATAATTTTCTTTATTTTAGATTTTGACAGCAGAAAGCACTTATTTTAGAAGATGCTGATTTTATTTTATTTTTTAACTAAAAACATTTCGATGAAATAGTATGATTACACCAAACTAAAATGTTGAGTAATTAGCTCCATCACTACTTATTTGGTATCAACAACTTTTTTCTCTTTTGTGCACTCTCTATTTCCTTGAGACTCTTTTGTTTTCTCTGAGATTCTCTTGTTTTTTTTGCACCATGAGCCTTTGAAAATTGAAGTTCTTCCAATGGCGACATATCTCGATCCATCTCAAAACCCTTCGCACCCTTACTATATTCATCAGCCTAATGAGAATCCATCTTTGATCTTGGTTTCCCTCGCCCTCACAGGCTCCAATTACCACACAAGGGCACGAGTCATGAAAATGGCTCTCCTTTCCAAGAATGGACTCTCATTCGTCGATAGTTCATCCACCTTTCTATCTCTAATTAATCATTTGCATTCTGCCTGGCAGCAATGCAACACATTAATTCTCTCCTATCTAGTTAGTACACTCCCTCTCGCCTATTGCTCATAGCTTGTTGTGGATCAACAAAGCATATGATGTATAGCGAGATCTTCTTGATCGCTTCTCTCAGGGTGATATCTTCACTATCTCCAATCATCAAGAAGAAATATTTTCGTTCAAATAGGGGATCTCTTAGTTACTATGTACTTCACCAAACTAAATTTTATAGGATAAGTTGGAAAACTTTCAGCCAGTTCCTACTTGCATCTTTGCAGTATATATCGTGCGCATACTTGACAAATGATCGGGTGATTTGTTTCTTGAAAAGGTTAAACGATAATATTTTGATCCCAAATCATGCTACTTGATCCTCTGCATTTGATCAATAAATTGTTCTCTATGGTCATCCAACAAGATTTGTGGTACTCATTATAATTCCAAAACTTTGCTCAATGTTGCCGGCGCCACTTTTCTTGGTTTATTTCAACCTTCTACTTGTCGTGGTTTCACTTCTTTTGGCCAAGGATCAAGGCGTAAGCCCTTTGGTTTTCCATATTCTGGTCAGGGTCAATCTTTAGGTCCCAGATAATATTGCACCTTTTGTAGCCAAACGAACCACACCATTGATACGTGCTACAACAAGCACGACTTCCCACTTGGGTTCAGGTTTAGGAACCTATCCTCTACTGTCAACCACATTGATACTGATCTAGTTGCAGATTTGGAAGGGGTGCCCTCACAACTTCTATCCTCGCAGGCCCAACTCAGTTTCACGTTCACACAGGAGCAATCCCAAAGCCTCTTGGCATTAATTCCACAGCCCAGCTGTACGGCTTCTCCCAATGCCTCTACACTAATCTCCCCCATCAATATCTCACTGACATTGGCTACCCATTACCTACCAACACATGTAATCTTTCTATCTATTCCTACACTTGGATCCATGATAGATATTGGGGCTAGAGATCACATAACATTTTCCCTCTCTATTTGTACTTCACATAATCATTACACTTGTTTCAGTTAAGTTTGTTATATTTTATTATTATTTTTATTACTTCAAAGTTAAGTTTATTTTCAACCTTATATTTTCTCTCTCCAACAACCAATTTAAATTTTTTTTTACCTACTAGATTGATTCACCACTTTTTAACTGTTGTTATTCTAATATGTAAAGATGACACTTGCGCGGGGTGAAATCAGGGAGTACTTCCCTGCTACATTCAGTCACGTGCTGAGTATTCCTTGTTTCTTATGAAGGCTCACATTCATTCACAATAGTTCTAATCTCTATGGACGACATCATCTTGACTAGCAATGACCCAATCGAAATATATTTTCTCAAACACTTTCTAGACACCACATTTTGTATCAAGGATTTGGGTGCTTTGAAATTTTTCCTTGGCCTAAAGATTGCTCATTCTAAGCAAAGAATTGTTGTTTCTCAAAGAAAATGTCTTGGAACTCCTTTCTATTGCGGGCCTTTTGGCTTCTAAGTTGTACTCTACACCTATGTCCAAGTCCTTGAAGTAACATATAGACCACGGGACTCCATTCCATGACCCTGTTGCTTATCACTGTTTGATTAGGCTTTTACTTTATCTCACAACATCCCGCCCTGATATTAACTTTGTTGTTCATCATTTAAGTCAATTTCTCTCCAATTCAATGCATGATCATCTTGAAGCAAGTTTGAATGTTCTCAAATACATCGATAGGTCCCCTAGAAAAGGCCTTTTATTCCCTGCACACACAGACTTTCAACTTAAGGCCTTTAGTGATAGTGACTGGATCGGCTGCCTTAACACTTGTAATTGGCTAGCTGCCATTGATAGTTATTTTGATGATAACAAACATGATAAAGATGATGATGATAAGACTAAGTCCAAGATGCTCAAGATTAGCTCTAGGACTTAGAATCTTTTGTACGAAACCTTCCTGGATATCTCATTGATTTTGCATGAAAAGATGAAAATAGTTTTTATCCCAAATTCAAATCATGGTTTTGAAAGCCTTTAAATGTGTTGAAAGATGTTTTTCAACAGAAGTATTCGAATACCATTTAGAGGTATTTGAATAACATCCTTCTAAACCGTTTTTACAAAGTTTTTAAAACAAAGGTATTTGAATACCCCCCAAGGTATTCTGATACCTCGCTTCAGATCTGTTTTTTTATAAATCTTTTGAATCAATGGTATTCTGATACCTCCCAAGGTATTCTGATACCCCCTAAGGTATTCTGATACCTCACGAATCCAATTTTAGAAACTAATGGACATATTTGCATTTAATGTGGTATTAATGGCACCCAATGACTAGTTTTCTTCATTATTCTATAAATAGAGACTTTGGGTCTCTTTTGAAGAATGCCCAACCATTTGAATTATTTTTGCTTGTGCCAAAAACGTGATTATCTATTTTCTCATATTTTCTGTGCTCTTTTCGCAAAAACTTTGAGATATCCTAAGAGAGCTTCCTAGTGCTTCAATTTGTAATATTTGCTCTTTGTGAGAGTTTTCTCTTCATCTATTTTTTGGCTCTTTGTAAAAGGGTGAGGTATCCCTTACTGAAATTGTGAGGGTGAGGTATCCTTCAGTAAAAGGGTGAGGTATCCCTTGTTGTAAAGAAGGTGAGGTATCCTTCAAAGGGGGTAAGGTATCCCTCTAGTAAATAGGGTGAGGTATCCCTGTTATGTAAAGGTTGTAAGCCCCTGTTTTAAGCTTGTATTGAATAGTAAAAAATATCGAACTGTGTTTCGAGGACTGGACGTAGGCCACAAGTAGTCGGTGGTCGAATCAGGATAAATATCGTGCCTGCTCTTCTTATCTTTATCTCTATTTATTTACAACATTTTATTTATCATTGCTTGTCTGTTAATTTGCTGCACTTAAAGCTTTCAATTATTTTATTCTTTTTTATATCCTTTTTTAATATTAGCTTCGACGAAATTTATTTTTATACGTATTTGCGAAAAAGTTTTAAATACTCAATTCACTCCCCTCTTGAGTACTGAAGCCACTTGGGTAACAAGTGGTATCAGAGCTAAACTCTTGTATAAAGAGCTTAGCCGCTTCAAGAGTACATGGCTTCATCAAATGATTTTTCAGAAAAAACTTCCATAAATCGACCACCCTTTTTCAATGGGGATGGTTATACATATTGGAAAGAAAAAATAAAAATTTTCATCGAAGATATTGATCTAGATGTGTGGGATGCTGTCGAAAATGACACATTTATACCTACGCGAGAGATCAATGGTATAAAAATTGAAAAACAAAGAAGTGGATGGTCTAAAGATGATAAAAGGAAAGTTCAAAATAACTTGATAACCAAAAACATCATTACCACAGCTTTGGGCCATGATGAATTTTTTAGAATTTCAAATTACAAAACTGCTAAAAAAATGTGGGATACTTTACAAGTTACCTATGAGGGTACTAGTGAAGTGAAGAGATCGAGAATCAATTCTCTTACTTGTGAATATGAATTATTTACAATGAATTAAGGAGAAAGCATTCAAGAAATGCAAAAGAGGTTCACTCACATTGTAAATCATCTTGCATCATTAGGAAAGAATTTTTCTAACGAAGATTTGATTAACAAAGTGTTGAGATGTTTGAGCAGGATTTGGCAGCCTAAGGTAACAGCTATATCAAAATCAAGAGACTTATCAATAATGACGTTAGCTACCTTATTTGGCAAACTTCAGGAGCATGAATTAGAACTCAATAGACTTGACCAAAGTGAGGATCATGATAAGAAGAAGAAAGGGATCACACTTAAAGTTACCTCCACTATCAATAATGAAGATGAAGACGATAGAGATGAGGTGGACAACACAGAACTAAATGAAGAAAACCTCAGCCTTTTGGTAAGAAAATTTAGAAAATTTCTCAGGAAAAAGGAAACTCAAAGAAAAACGTCATCAATTCCAACTTGCTACGAGTGTGGTAAACTTGGACACATGAAGATGGAATGCCCATTTTTCGAAAGGAAAATGGAGAAATTTGAAAAGAAACCCTCCAAAGAAAGAAGAGCCTACATAGCATGGGATGAAAATGACATGGACTCAACTAACAATTCAGATAGCGAAGAAGCCCATCTATGTCTTTTGGCCAAAGGAGAAGAAGAAGAAGAAAGTGACAACGAGGTAAGTTCAAATGTATTGCCTTCTTATGATGAACTACAAGATGCCTTTGAAGAATTGCATAACGAATCAATAAGGCTCACAAAATTAATTTCCTCATCTAAGAAAATAATTTCTTCTTTGGAAAACCAAATTCAAATTTTGAATAAAGAAATTGAAGAATTAAAAATTGAAAATGAGACATTAGGGTTAATTGATGCATGCTCAACCTGCATTTCATATGCTTCTACATTTTCATCTTGTTCATTTTGTCATATTCTTGAAAAAGAAATTGAAGATTTAAAGAACACTCTTTCTAAATTCACTTTTGGAAGAGATAACTTAAATATTTTGTTAGGAAAACAAAAAGTTATTTTTCAAAAAGCCGGGATAGGATATAACCCGAAAAATCAACAAAAATTTTATAAAAATTTCTTTGTTAATTCTAGTACTTCAAGTAGTCCTTTTATTAAATGTTTCTACTGTGGAAAGAAAGAACATAGTACATCAACATGCAATGCAAGGAAAAACATTAACACAAAAATTAGAACTAAAATGGTATGGGTTCCTAAGGATACTTTACCCAAAACTAACACACAAGGACCCAAGAAGATTTGGGTACCAAAAAATCAAAAATTGAAATGTGTTGTAGGTGTGCTTGAAGGCTAAGAGCTGACTATGGCATTTTGAAAGTGGCTGCTGCAAGCACAAGGCTAGAAATAATTCCAAGCTCTCTTCCTTATTTTCATGAAGCTTGGACTTGCAATCCTTGAATAAGTACTTCATCTTTTAGGTAACTAGCCCTCTCTCATAATGCACTTTTGTACGTGTTAAATTTGTTTTTCTGATAAAGTTATTCGAATAACTCCCTAATTATTTGAATACCATTGCTTTGTATATTTAAAATCTGTTCTTTTCTGATAGGTCTATTCGAATATCATCATAAGGTATTCGAATACCATACATAAGTACAACAATATTATGTTTCTATAAGTTAGTGTATTCGAATAACTAAACAAGTATTCGAATAACCTGAGACATATCTTTATCAATGTTTGTCACATGCTCTCTGGAGTATTCGAATAGATTCCAAGGTATTCGAATACTTGCTCTTGCTTTGTTCATAATTCTGTGGTGAGTATTCGAATACAGTAAGAGGTATTCGAATAACCCATGGCTGAAAGCTAAATTTACGGTCCGATTTCTGTTCTGTTTCTATTTTTTTATGCAATTACAAATATAAATATATTTAACTCTATGAATGACATGCTGTTAATGCAATACATCTTAATTTTTGAGCCTGAATTTATGTGACTTCTTTTATGCCTTAAAAAAAATTATATGATGCACTTAAATGCATATTTCTTAGCTTGCTCTTGCCCCTTCATTTTCACAAGAATTTTTTTATGATAAATTCTCTGTAATGCAAATGCTTAATGTAATTGGCTACTGTTTTGATAAATATATGAACGTGGTAACAAGTGCAACAAGTAGTATCAAACAAGTGGTTACTTGGCCAAATTAATCAATAAAATATCTTTTGCCCTTGTGAACTCATTTGCTGTTTTTGACTTATTATTTTGAATGCTTACTTGCTTATGAGTTTGGCTAACCTCTATGGATCCAAAATTAATTGATACCAAAGAAAGTACTGTGAATTGTTTTGTAGGGTTATAACTACCTCAAGCAAACTCTTAAATGAAAAAGATTATTCAACTTGAGGGAAATGAATGAAGAGGACATGAGGAGACTTTCTTCAAGTACATTGAAATGGAATACTCAATGGAAGAAAGCTCAAGAGGACCAATAAATCAAGAACATACTAAAGTAGCATCACTCTCTTCCTAACTTAATAAGTATCTCTATTCCCAAGCTATTATGGTATTTTATATGCTATGAATTGTAAGATACTTGTTGATAAATTAATCTTAAATGACTAAATATTTTTTCTTACATGAGTAGTATGCTTAGCATTGACAAAGTGCCAAATTGAATATTACCTTTTTTTTCATTGCATATAGGATAGATAATATTAATTCTATACAATGCTCTGATCCCTATAGCATATTTCATCAAGGTAAAATGTTTAATATTTATGTTTCTCTTGATATATGGCAGTATTATAAGAAATTGACAACAAGTGGTAAATGTTTTATATTTGATAAAAAGTGGTAAATGTCATGATTCTCTTGGTAAATGTAAATGACTGTTGTGATGACTATACAATGCAATTGGTTGACCTATGAATGAATATATCTTTGCTCATGTGTTGAATATTGTGCTTATCTTGCTAAATTTATAAAATTATACTTTGTTGCTATTCTTGTATGCTATGAATGAATATATCTTGTTGGACTGGAATATACTCTGTTTAACTTTATGCTTTATCTTGCCACATCTTTTTGATCATGACAAAAAGGGGAGAAAAAACTTGAATTCTTTATTTGAGAAAAGTCAGGGGGAGAAAAAGTAAAAGCTCGATAAGACAAAAATAGAAATTGGATTCCAAAAGTAAAGGGGAGCTGCTGTGCACATCTTTGATATAAATCACCTCTTATGAAAAAGAGGGGGAGTAAGTATCTCTAAACAACTTTGTGAATTCTAATTTATATGAACTAATTCTTTTCTCAAATGTTAGTTTGTCATCATCAAAAAGGGGGAGAATGTAATTAGCTAGCTGCCATTGATAGTTGTTTTGATGATAACAAACATGATGAAGATGATGATGGCAAGACCAAGTCCAAGATGCTCAAGATTAGCTCTAGGACTTAGAATCTTTTGTACGGAACCTTCCTAGATATCTCATTGATTTTGCATGAAAAGATGAAAATAGTTTTTATCCCAAATTCAAATCATGGTTTTGAAAGCCTTTAAATGTGTTGAAAGCTGTTTTTCAACAAACACTATAAGAATTTTATAAATTAGCTACCAAATTTAACTACGAAAAAATTCCATAGCTAATTCGTAGCTAATTAGCTATGGATTAGCTACGGATTAAATTTCCGTAACTAATTTTTAAATGCATCAAACTAAAAATTTTATGAAACAAATAGCTATGGATTAACTATAGATTAACTATGGAAATTTAGCTACGAAAAATTTTAGTAGCTAATCCGTAGCTAATTTTCGAAAAAAAAATTTATGAAACAAATAGCTACAGATTAACTACGAATTAGCTATAGAAATTTAGCTATAGAAAATTTTAGTAGCTAATCTGTAGCTAATTTTTAAATGCATGAAACTAAAGATGTAATAAACAAATAACTACAGATTAACTACGGATTAACTATGAAAAATTAATTACAAAAAATTTTGGTAGTTAATCCGTAGCTAATTAGCTATGGATTAGCTACTAAATAAAATTCCCTAACTAAATTAGGAAATCCTAAATTTTCACTTCCCACTTAACAAAAAATTACCTCAAACTCTCCCACCCTGTCTCTCGCGCTCTCCCTCTCACTCTACCTCTCATCAATTTTATCCCTCAACTCCTCCTCCACCTTAATCCTCCAGAACCCCAAGCTTCCTCTCCAAATCCCTCACCTCCATCTCACTCTCAGCTCTCACCTGCTTCAACCCCTTCACTTCTCTCTCTAGGAACTCAACCCTAGATTCTATCTCTTCCAAGACCTTCCTCAATTCGTCGGCCTCCGTCCTTGCTTCCTCGGCGGCGCTCATCTCTGATATTGAATCGTGTTGGAGCCTCGCCACCTCGATCTCGAGCTCTGACGCCCTCGCCGCGATCTCCTCTACCGCCTTCCCTGCATCCCACGACCGTGCCACCTCCCTCTCCATTTCGTCCACCTTCTCCCTCATACCCGCTCCGCCACTAACAGCCACCACATCACCATTTTCGCACCTCCTGTTTCCACGAGGTCAGCCAAACCCATACCTCTGTTTCGTCCTTTTCTATTTTTTTCTGTAGAGTAAGGATGATAGCAGTTACCTGACAGAGCCTCATCACACATCTCCATGTGCGATTATCTTCTTCCCAAATCATAAAACCTCATCGCACAGCTCCAATCTTGTAGTATTGAACATATAGGGCACTGAACTGTTAGTAGAAAATGTTCTTCTACCTGATTCTGATTTTGAGTTTATTTGTTAGTGTTCTACTTTTGCTGATTTTGCTATCATGTCTGTTTGTTATTTTCTCATAGCCTTATTTTCTCATCGCATATTGTGTTTAGGTAGATACTTTTGTTCATTCTTTTACTATTGTGATTCTGTGGGTAGTTGATTCGAAATCCTTGGTTAATTATGCTTTTATGTTTCTTATTAGTTTTGTTTCATCTGTTCCTAATTTCAACAATCTTTGGTTTAGCTTATTTATCAATCTATTATAGTTTATGAAAAATCTTGAACCTTTGGTGATTTACATACAACTTAGTAGTGGTGCTTTGATATCAAAATTGGTAAGAAGAAAGCATCCTTTGGTTATTTACATACAATTATTTCTGCACCTTTTTGTTCACTAATTTGGAGTTGAGACTGCTTTCATGACCTTACATTGATTATTATAGATGAGAAATAGATTATTATAGAGAATCTTTGTCACTCATGAGCTTTTCACTACTTCTGACAAAATAGATTATGATTTGGTTTTGTATTTTACTGTAAAAATCCATGCTTTTCACTTTTTCAGGTCAACCCCATTGTTGATGATGTTTAGAAAAGAGGGGATGCTGCTATTGAAGAGTTGGTGCTTCTTATTTATTTATTCTCTTCTTCTTTTGAATTTGGATTACTATCTCTGCTATTATTAAATTTACTTGTTTGCATTTTCATAGCTTCTTTGGCTACGCAACTTCAACTTTGTGTGCCCCCCCTTTTTTCATTTGTTTTGTAGATATAATTCAAGGTTTTACAAAGTTGAACTGGATAAGATAGTTGAACTGGATAAGATAGCTTCTTGTGCATATTAAGAAAAAGTTTGAAATATTCAATGGCAAGATATTAATAGTATAGCTAAGTGCAGTAGATATGCGATATACTATGCTTCTGTGAAATTACTTGTTAAGATGTAGGTGCTTGCACAATTATCTAGGAATAGTTAAATAATGCTAGAAAGATCAATTGGATAGAAGATCTTTTCTAGTTGTGATCATATGTGTCCCTGTCCTTGATTAGTTTCTTCTATCTTTTGACAATATAGATATTATCTATATGACATTATCTATATAGATGAAAAGCATCAACAAAATCTTGACAATGTGAATATTCTAGGGTATGAGGATTGTGCACACTCCAGATGAATTTGTTGAATCATTCTTAGCAGCACAAAGTGAGGCAGCTGCTTCTTTTGGTGTCAACACTATATTGCTGGAGAACTATATTACACGGCCAAGGCACATAGAAGTCCAGGTACTTATATTGATTTTATTACCCTTGCTGTCATATTTCTCCTAGAAGCTTTACTGTTTGCTTACTTCTGGAAAAAAAAAGTGCCTCATAGTGGATATTCTTTAATCTTAAAATTATGTTTTCACTTCTTCACAATTTTATTGGAATAATCATATTAAAATAATGACCATCAATGAATATTGTGCATGTCTCTTTGATTTGAGAGTTTATTGCATATTCTTTTGTGTTGACATCAAAGATATTTGGGAACAAGCATGGGAATGTTCTGCATTTGTATGAGAGAGATTGCAGTGTGTAGAGAAGACACCAAAAAATAATTGAAGAAGCACCAAGTGTAAGGCTTACATTCAATCTTCTTAATTTTAATTATTATTTTTACTTTTTTTAGAGTTGTGAACTTGTAACAATATATTTGCAGCCAACTGTTTCTACTAATTTTCGTGCGCACTTGGGTCAAGTTACTGCTTCTGCTACAAAGGTAAGGCACTTTTATTTCAATGTGCTAAACTTACTTGTCTCTCAAATGTAGCTTGCATTACTTTTATTAAGCTTTGAAGGATCTGAAGTCATTGGTTCGTTGAATGGTGCTGAGGATGAAAACCATAAGATAATTTGTATACAACACCAACTTTATTTAGAATTTCATTGACAATTTTTTCTTTTCTTCTCAGAAGATGTATAATAATCTTTAATGTCAATGTCAGTGAAATTATATTTATATAAATTATGTTTTTAAGTTAACTAAAATAGTATTAAAAAGTGATTTTGTTGAACCAATTTTCACCTGCCGGCAAAATCTTATGCCAACACTAGGCCAAATTGGTGTTTGTCTGGATTTAGCATGGTTGCTTCTCTGCTTTTTTTATTTTTTTATTTTTTATTTTTGACGTTTTGCCTTTGCTCTTAGCAATATTGGAATTTGTGCATTTTACAACTGTAGATCATATGAAGGGTTATCAATGAAAAATAAGAAATCTATTTGGTTTTAAGCAATGCTTTTTTGTCTAAATCATAACCAAACAATTTATTGGGATAAGTTGGACTTAAAGCCTGTTTAAAAACTAACTTAAGAAACCAAAATGTAAAATTTTAGTACTAAAATTATTTTAGTGGATTTGTTAATACTGAGAAAAAAAGGTAGCAAAAATACTGAAATATTCAACAAATGAGATTTGCTGAATGCTTTCAGTAGTAACTTTCCTTTTATACACCTAACCTACAACCTATTTATATTTGCTTGATGTTGGGCTTCTGGTCTGATTATATGGATTTCTTTGTATTGGCGCTATATTTTTTGACATGTCTTTTTCATAATGAATAGAATATTGAACTGTAGACTTTAAGTAGACTCTGTGCTTGCCTTTAAGGCAGTTTTGTACCTTATTTGTTATTTGTTTTGAACCTTATAGGAACATTCCTCAAAATTAGGAAGTTATAGATACACATACCATCTGGAACCAATACACTGTTATTAGGCCAGGCTTGTCCACTGTAAATCAAGGTTTTAATGTCCACAAAAGTCTCATTTGGCTTCACCTTGTAGGTTGTATCATAGAAATATCCGCTAAGGTCTATGGTGTTTTTGCAAGAACAAGGTACTGTTATGAGGTAATCTTGTTTGGTGCCACGCATTAGAGGTTTGATTTGGTAGGAATTAACAAAATAATGAAATTCTTGACACCAATGCCAAAAGTAGTGTTTAGTTTAATAACTGTCATTGCCTTCCGAAACAACTAACACTAGTTTCTTCTCTTCTTCTTTGACTTAGCCAGGTCATGAAGCCCAATTCTTCAGGTTGTAAAATTGTAGTATGCTCTTTAGCATTCCACCAAATTACTAGACGAGAGATAACCATAGGGATTTAGTGGAGCAATGGTCAATGAATCACTTCCTCAAGGAGCCAATAGCTTGCAAAGGCTTCCAAAATGAACCACTTTCTCAGATAGTGTTATTTGTTTTTTTTTCTCCTTTCAAAATATCTCAAACATAGCACAACTGATGAAAGTTAGGTGTCCTAACTATATTGACTAGAGGCATGTGTTTCATCTATATTACCAACATACAAAAATAAAATAAATATTCTTCCTTACCTGAGGCATGTCTGTGCTCAATTATCCAAGTTTATTTTCTGAAGTGATCTTTATTCGTGAGTCTCACCTATGTGTGGTTCTAATAGATATATTGCATTGAGTAATAGTTGTGACTTGTGAATGTTAACAACTTTGATGCAGAGTTGGACCTATTTTGATCCTCCTAAAACCATCATCAAAAGGATGCTGCTGCAAGAACTCCATAAACCGAATTATAATGCATCATTCTTTTCAATGAATAAAGAAAAAGTCAAAACTTCCATGTTGGAGGAATCTGCCCCTCATCAAACTGGTGCCCATCCTCTGTGAGATTGTTGGCTCCCAAGCAAGAAGTGGTGTGCCGCAGACACTATCACAAAGCGATGCAGTTGAGGATGATCATGAAGTTGATGATCATGAGGCTAACTTAGATTGATTAGTTGTGTTTATTAATGATAGGGCTAATTTGTTTAGAACTATTTGTATTAACTTAAACTTATTGATTAGCTATTCTTTCTTTGTAGAACATGTTTTGAATTTACTAATGCATTTATGATATTTTGTTGCTTGGTACAACTTATTTGTTGGGTTTTTTTGTTTGGATTGAATCTTTATAGGTATAATTTTAAAATATACCAATTATTATTATAAAATTAATTTTGGTTAGTTAGGGAATAGTTACGAAATTGCTACGGATTAGCTACGGAATTGCTACAGATAATTGCTAAGGATTAGCTACAGAATTGCTAGGGAAAATTGCTATGGATTAGCTACGGAATTGCTAGGGAAAATTGCTATGGATTAGCTACGGAATTGCTACGGATTTAGTAACATAATAGCTAGGAAATAACTACGGAATTGCTACGAATTGTTAAAATTAGCTACGAAATTTTTCATAGCTAATTACCTATGGAAATGAAAAAAGTTCTAAACGAAAATTAGCTACAGATTAGCTTCGAATTAGCTACGAAAATTTAAAAATTAGCTACGGATTAGCTACGAAATTTTTTGGTAGCTAATTAGCTACCAGATTTTGACTACGGACCAATCCGTAGGTATTCCGTAGCTAATGGATTAGCTACGGATTAACTATGGATTTTTCCATAGCTAATTTGTAAAATTCTTGTTGTGAGAGGTATTCGAATACTATTTAGAGGTATTCGAATAACATCCTTCTAAACCGTTTTTACAAAGTTTTTAAAACAAAGGTGTTCGCATACCCCCAAGGTATTCTGATACCCCGCTTCAAATCTGTTTTCTATAAATCTTTTGAATCAATGGTATTCTGATACCTCCCAAGGTATTCTGATACCCCCTAAGGTATTCTGATACCTCACGAATCCAGTTTTAGAAACTAATGAACATATTTGCGTTTAATGTGGTATTAATGGCACCTAACGACTAGTTTTCTTCATTACTCTATAAATAGAGACCTTGGGTCTCTTTTGAAGAATGCCCAACCATTTGAATTATTTTTGCTTGTGCCAAAAACGTGATTATCTATTTTCTCATATTTTCTGTGCTCTTTTCACAAAAACTTTGAGATATCCTAAGAGAGCTTCCTAGTGCTTCAATATGTAATATTTGCTCTTTGTAAGAGTTTTCTCTTCGTCCATTTTCTGGTTCTTTGTAAAAGGGTGAGGTATCCTTTAGTGAAATTGTGAGAGTAAGGTATCCCTCAGTAAAAGGGTAAGGTATCCCTTGTTGTAAAGAAGGTGAGGTATCCCTCTAGTAAATAGGGTGAGGTATCCCTGTTATGTAAAGGTTGCAAGCACCTGTTTTAAGCTCGTATTGAATAGTAAAAAATCTTGAACTGTGTTTTGAGGACTGGACGTATGCCACAAGTGGTTGGTGGTCGAACTAGGATAAATATCGTGCATGTTCTTCTTATCTTTATCTCTATTTATTTATAGCATTTTATTTATCATTGCTTATCTGTTAATTTGCTGCACTTCAAATTTTCAATTATTTTATTCTTTTTCATATCCTTTTTTAATATTAGCTTCGATGAAATTTATTTTTATACGTATTTGCGAAAAAGTCTTAAATACTCAATTCACTCCCTCTTGAGTACTGAAGCCACTTGGGTAACAACACTCGCCGAAGTGTGATTGGTTTATGTATTTTCTTTAGGTCATCCCTCATCACATGGCATTCAAAGAAATATAATATCGCTTCTCGTTCTTTCTCTAAGGCAAAGTATCGTGCCTTGGCTGCCATTACATGTGAACTACAATGGTTGTCTTATCTTTCAACTAATCTTCATGTGCCAGTCAAAAGTCCTGCTATATTAATTATACTGTGATAACATATCCGCTTTACACATTTCCACTAACCCCACTATCCACAAGCGAACTAAACATATCGAGCTGGACTGTCTTCGTGATAAAGTCTTGGATGGTTTCATTCTCCTACTATTATTCCAAGTTCTGGCCAACTTGTAGACATTTGTACGAAGGCTTTGGACTCTACCCCATTTCACACTTAATTTACTCAACAAGCTAGGAATGAAAGGCATTCACTCACCGGCTTGTTTTTTTGGGGAGAGGGTGTTATCTGATGCGGATTAAAGGATGCAAAACCAAGTGCAGGTTGTCTCAAGTAATAAATTTCTCGGGAGTCCGAGGTCGATCCATAGGGAATTGATGAAGAAAAAAATTCTTTAAGGTAAGGAAAGGTTTGTCACAACAATAAAGATAATAAAACTTGTTCACAATTAAATTAAAGAGCTTGCTTGGGCTAGAAGATCCACTTTTGGTAATAATTTAAGGATAAAATTAATTCTTTTTATAACTCAATTAAAATCCACGCATAATGGAGGTTCCAATCGAAAAATAAAACATTCAAAGTCCATTTAGAATTATATACGTAGTTATATTATGGTTCCTTTAACTATTTACCAACACCAACACTTATAAATGAGTTCAAGCATTCATTGTGTCAAACCACTTGTGTACAACGAATCAAGAACTCCATTTTATAAGGAAGAATTATTTAGCAACACAAACACTTATAAATGGGTTCAAGCATTTATTGTGTCAAACCACTTGTCTATAATGAATCAAGAACTCCACTTTACAAGGAGGGTTTCTAAATTGATTGGAAACAAAATATAATACATATAATGACCACTTGATAATATATCATTTAAGCACAAAAAAGAAATTAATCTAACCTTATTTTATTACTAAAAGCTTCACCCCTTCACTCAAGCAAGATAAAAATTAGTTATCCATAAGTAAGAAGTAAGAAAGAGAGAAGAAGACGAAGATGATCATAACTTCTATTTACAACAAAAGAAAATTACAATAAGTAAATAATATAATAACATGAACTTGATCTAAAACCAAGATTACCCTAATAGGCACCCAAGGCTAACTTTTATAGAGCATCACAAGCAAAAGATGACAATGAGTGGGACAAAGAGTGGGTGGATAATTAAGGGGTGGGTGGGTGATTAAGGAGTAGGTGGATCATTGCAAAAAATATTTGTCTCCACTTGCATAAAATAATTTAGTGTCAAACTCGTGCTTGCCAATAAATTCTTAGAAAGTGGCCTTCATGAAAGTTGTAGGCCTTTGTCTTGCTATCAAATGCTCACTTGAACCATCTAATTTGGCCTCATACAGCTCAAGATATGACCCAATCATTGCAACTACTCAGGCCTAATTTTAACTCCTCTATTTTGATTTACAAGCCCAATATGACCTCCAAGACATCCCAACTGGCTCTTGTGTTCTTCATGAAAGTTGTAGATTTGGGTCTTAACTTTCAAATGGCGCTAGTTTCATCTCAATGCAACTCATATAACCTAAGTTATACCCTGATTAGTGCACACTGCTCGGGTTCTAGTCACAAAACCTGTTTTCTGACTTCTAGGCCTAATTAGCTCCATTAGATATCTGATTGAAATTTTGAACTCTCATCAAAGTTGTAGAGCTTTCTCTCAGCTTTCCTACAAGGTAAAATGCATAATTTCTAGACATCTAGAACTCAAGATATGGCCAAAATACAAAAATAGTATAAAATCTCAACAATGTTGAAAAATATCAATTAAGCCAAATTTGAACCCAAACTTACAAATCATGACCAAGGTCAATCAATTAAGTACATGGAGAGTGTAAATGATTAAAAATGAGGGTTTATTAATGTATAAAAGATGTGATTATCAAATTCTCTCACACTTAGTTTTTTGCACTCCTGAGCAAAACACATAAGACCAAAGTTAGGAAACAAAGAAAAACGACACAGACTCAAAAGCTAAAAACTCTAAAAGACACGATGAATCAAGAAGAGCAACCAAAACTTCAAGGGATCAAAGCATTAATGAAGTAACATTTCTTCATAACTCAAACCAACAAGCAAGGAAACTTCAGTTGTAAAAAATGAATCAAGAATGATAAATCCTCACAAAATTTACTCTCAATCTCTCACGTGTTTAAAAGGTAAGTATTTCACTTTATTCAACCTATGAAAAATTGCACTACCATAAGCTTGCTTATCTTCTACTTCTCCACTACTTAGAACACATGCACACATAAATCATGAGAATTTTATTCAAGGTTGTAATGGGATCAAGGTAAAGGAGGGTGATAATATGGATTTGACAAGTTAAAAACTAAAGAGAATAAAAGAGCATGAAAACTTAGTTCAATTAACAAGCATAGAGGTTTATCCCAACTCCACCTAATACAAATTCCTTTTACATATTCTTTTCCCTTCCCTTTTTGCCTTGTTGACCCTTCTTTACACATTTATTTTTTTTTTGTTTTTTTTAGATCATAAATATACACACTTTTTTTTCTTTTTTTTTTCAATTAGCTACTCTTTCCTTTTTCACTAACCATTTTGCACACATACCTCCACACTTGTTCAAGAACTCATCCATTAACAAAGCCAATGCTCTCTTACTCACCAAAGTCAAGAAAGAACATGGTTTTTCATTTAAGGCATATAATGAGCTAGAAACAAGGAATAGTCAAATAATCTCAAAGGGGTTAAGCAATGGGAAATAGGTCATTTCCAATGCCTTACGTTAGCAGGAATCAAAGAATTTTCAATAAGTCATAAGAGTGCTTGATATCATATTGAGACAATATACTGCTAAGCAAGACTGCCTATTTGGTTAAAGTAGTTATTTCAAGAAAAATGCCTCAATCATGTTTATGTATGCATGTGAAAATGTAGTCTAAAAAAGAATCAAAGCAAGTTCTAGAGTAATAATTCGATGAGTGAAAATCACACAAGAAAGAAGAGAATGGTACAAATGTTCAAACTATTCATCAATAGGCTCAAAATCTCACAAGACATATTTCTATCATTCTCAATCCACCATTTCAACATTCATATCCAAGCATGTGATTTTTAAGAAAGAAGACAATTTATGCTAAGATCCAAGAATTCATTTGCTACTTCTACACAAAATAATTATTTCCTCAACTAAGATGTGTCTCGAGAGTAAAACAAATACTCCTTACTCTGCCATCCTTAATTGATTTTACTACGAGTAGGTTTCTGACAATTATATCAATATACATACTTCCGCAATTAAGATGCGTCTCAAGAGTAAAATTACTCTTTACTTTGTCATCCTTAATTAGTTTAGTAAGTTGCTGACAATCTTATCATACTTCCCAATTTTTTTCCAACTTTTAAACTTTCCTTCCCCCCAACTAGATCACAACATTGTCCTCAATGTTAAAATATAGATGAGTAAAGTATAGAAGATATTACTTGTTGGAGAAATCTGACATAAATTTAAACAGAAATAAAGTACGATAAATAAAATCAAAGGTAAAGGAAAGTTATAGACAAAATGTTAGGTCTGGTTTTCTTTTCATGCTGCTTCTCTCACAACTTATTGCTGACTAATGTATCTGAGTTATTGCTGGATCAGGTTTATAAACAAAAACTTCTAGTTTATCAATCAACAGTGGAAGCAAAGATAAGAAGTAGTCTTGCCGCAGGTGTGATAAATTTATGTTCCATAGCTTTGTCAAGAAAAAATAACAAAAGATCAAATAAATTATTAACATTCAACAAACCTATGGGTTTATGGTGGATGTTCAGTTGGGCCCCAGAGACAATTTGAAAAACTTCTTCCAAAGTACCAAAACCACCTGGTAAGGTAATGAATGCATCAGAGTTGTCAAGCATTATCTTCATTCGTTCATGCATAGATGATACCTTAAGTTCCTCCTTAATTATCTTTCCAGTGATGTTCTGTTGAGTTAAAGATCCAGGAATGACACCTAAAACCTGATTGCCTCCTATATATGCAACAAGCGATAAAACCATCATTAACCCATGATAATCCCCCATATACAACATGAATATTCCTCGCAGCAAGTGTTCGACCAAGAGTGGTTGTTGCATTTACAAACTCTAAACCCTTTTCATACTTAGACCCACAAAATACACATATATTTTTAAGTTGTCAAACAAAAACACCTTCTATTTTTATACTCACCTTCCCTTTGAATGATTATGAGTTAGAGGAAAGTAGAGAAAATGGAGTGTTTAAATAGGAAAAAGAATGAAAAGGGTAATAATAGCACCTATAAGGGTAGGTTGGCTGTTGTTAGAAAAGTTTGAAATTAAGAAACACAGAATCTTTTTTGTTTTATTTTTTTTTTTGAGCTTCAAGAAAACCATTAGGTTAAAGAAGTCTAGAAACCCCTGAAGGAACCTGCTCAAAGGATCGTCTGTCCAAAATCAAAATACAACAAAATCATACAAAGATAAAGGAAATATAATAGCAAATGATGGCATACCTTTATGTACAGTTTTCATGGTGTATCTTTATACTGCGTGTCACCAGTGAAGTAGACACTCACGTCCATTTATTCGAAGAAAAGAAAAAGAAGAAACCATTGTGGGTTTCCATCCTAGGTCTGGAACTTGGAGAGTTTACACTTGGGCTCGTAACATCAACAAAGATGCTAAAATCTGAAACCCGTAATGTCTAAGATCCAGAATGTCTTATCCCAGGGCGCTGAGTGTAACACCCTCCTTAGGGCATCACATTTCCGACTCTCGACTCATAATTTGAAAATCAATTTGTAAAAGGTTTGAGTTATGAAAATATGAGTTTCAAAATTTCTTTCTTACTGAAACATAAACTTACTGAAAATATTAGTTAATATTGAAAATCATATTTCAACTATTCATTATGCAATATTGACATCAATTAATATTTCACAATTTAAAGAGAAATATAAAATTAACAGACTCTTTTTTTTTAACAGTAGCAAACCCTATAACGGGTCCTACTTAATAGTACGGTACAATACTAACAAGAAACTTTAACATACTTATTCCTTTTTCTGTCCATCTTGATGCATCAGACATCTATTCCTTTGTCAACATTGCACACCTTCGAGTCCTGAATGTCCACTCCTTATTGTTGTCACCAATCTCAGAGTATTCATCGCCCGTTATGTCTAAGACAACTCGATCCATCTATTATTTGATTTTAATAGTACAGACACAACAAAACAACATAACAAAGAGGTGAGATCACATACGCCAATACCAACATGGTAGCACAGAGATAACACAAAACAACATATCATACAAATATATTATGCCATCAATATTAATCAACTATCATCATCCAATCATTTATCAGTTCAATTATCATAAATGATAATTACGATAATGCCCTCAACATTGTCTAATTATCATCATCATCATCCAAGTATTCAAAACAATTGTCATAGCCAATATTCCTCAATTAATATATCACACAAATATAAATGTCAGATTATGCATATGCACAAAAACTCAGTTTTTCAAAAACAACTCCATGGAGGTTTTCACAATTTCGAGGAGAATGCTCTGTCAATTATCATCCTTAGCCCAAAGACAATCTTCCAGTTGTTGAAAAGAATCGTGTTCTTGTCGGGTATCGTCAATGCGTTGCAACGGACTGCATTGCCAAGTGGCACAGGGTACTCGCCAACTGTCCACTGGTCGACCGCCGCGCCTCGACGCCCCCAAGATCCATCGTAGACCTTACTATCAATTCTCATTCCCTCTTCAACCACAAGGGCCATGTACAATGCACGAATATATCAGTGCAAGTCCAACCCCATAGGGCCAAATCTTTTCAATGTCATTAGTTCAATGTATCATATGCCTCAACGCATGTTTTTTCAATGCATGTATAATGCACTAAATCTAATCACAGGCATTTCTTTCC
This sequence comes from Ormosia emarginata, assembly GCA_029884605.1. NCBI lineage: Eukaryota > Viridiplantae > Streptophyta > Magnoliopsida > Fabales > Fabaceae > Ormosia > Ormosia emarginata. The sequence goes on along the minus strand of JAQQTP010000066.1, from coordinate 9,057,726 downwards.
AATGCATATAAATTGTACCAAATTATACTGTATTTTCAACAGCAAAATCATGTTATCACATTTTCATAGTTATAAAACACTTTCGTCGTGTTTTCACAAAATTGCGCAACATTTTCGTTACGTTTTCACAATTCCAAAACGTTTTTGTTACATTTTCAAAATATCGTAACACTTCTGTTACGTTTTCAAAATGCCGCATCTCTTTTGTTGCACTTTTAAATCACGTACTAATTTTTCAACATTTTTCTCAATCGCGTAAAAATATACGTTTCTCAAATCCCATAATATTTTTCCACTGTTTCAAAATCGCGTAACTTAAAAATCATCCTTTTAAGTTGCGTAAATCATTTTCTTTCATTTTCAAAATATTTAAAACACTTTTCAAATCACATAATGATTTTCCGCTATTTTCACAATTACGTAAAAATAATTCATCACTTTTTCATCAAGTATTGATTTTTCAATAGTAATTCAGATTAAAAAATATTTAAACGTAATTCAAATCGCATAGAAATATTTCAACGTATTGAAAATTGCGTAGAAATATTTTACTCAGTATTTCCAAATACTTAGAAATATTTTACTTGTATTTCAAACCACGTACTTTAAAATTACGTTTTTAAGATACGTAAATAATTTTTTTCACCACAATTTCATTATAGAAAATATTTCTCAATCTTCAAATATTCCTTTATCAACTTTTCTTAAAATAATATAACTTTATACTTCATGTAATATATTTTTTACTCAAGAAATCCTTTTCCAAAATATAATTCATAAAATCACTTTTCCATTGATATAAATCAACGTTTCAAAACTTAACATTTTCTAACGTACTTTCAAAACTAAAAAATAAGTTATATGTTAGTAACTTTTCAAATCACCATTATATTCTCCATTTTTCTCAAATCACTTCCAAAATCATTCTTCAAAATAAATTAGAGTTCAAACATGTTCAACCTCTCTTTGTCTTTCGTTTACAAAATTCTCTCAAGTGATAAAAACACTCTGATTCCCTTTCCAAATTCCTTGTATTAAATCAAGTTACGTTTTAATCACTTTGTTCTTAAAAATCAAGACATTACAAGCCTTTCAAAAAAACGTGGACATGACTATTGAAACCATCAAATATTTTTCCTTTTAAATTGATATGGTTTTACACAAACAAAACCATTAAAAATCCTTTACAAAAATGTAAGACTCATAGTCTTTGAAAATCAAATCATTTGTTCATTTCTATTTTTCACTTTCTTTGCAAATCTGTTTTCACTTTCTTTACAAATCCTTTAAAATCATTATTGCTATTTTCATTTAAATCTCATGTTTAGTAAAATACTTAGAAACTTTTTACACAAAATAAATCAATAAAAATCCTTCTAAAACCGTGTTCATGTACTCTTTGAAAAATAAACTCTTTATTTATTTTCCTTGCTTTGTCTTAACATCCATTTTCATCATTCAAGAAAATATTAATTTTGTGAACACCTATCTTGAGGTGTCTTAACCGAAATTCACCATGTTCTAGGGATCAAAAATTAATTCCCTTGTTCTTGAAAAATTTCAACATGAACCCTAATCAAGGGCATCAAAACCGTAGCTCTTCCTTGGCTATTGGGACCAAAATTAATTTTCTTTCCCTCATCAAATCATGGCATACACATACATACACAATATATATATATATATATATATATATATATATATATATATATATATATATATCAAAAAGCATGCCATATTATCATCATGCATAGTATAAGCATACCATCAAAATCATAAACTCATGCAAAGCATATTAAGCATAGGCAATTAATCAAAGCTCATAAACACATATAAATTATTACATGACCATGGATATGAATCCTCACATGGATTCAACACCCATCAAATATAAGACCATCTCTCACCACCATGCTTGGTTGGTGAGAGATGGATCTCCTCTTACCTCTTGAAGATCCTCAAAAGCTCTTTGTTTTTCTTCTTTTTCCAAGTCCTTCATCACCAAGGACTTCTCAAATACAAGACAAAATACATAAAAATTAGTATACTAAGCTTGATTAAGAGGAACCACGGATCAAACATGGTTTAGATCATGAAAAAGAAAAAAAGAAATGAAGTTTCCTTACACTTCACCTCAAAAACCTTAGAACTTGCTCTTGGAAAAACTCCTTAAAAATGAATGATTTAGAGAAAATCTCTAACATGAAAGTTGCTTAGAATATCATGTAGATTCAAGATCTATGGTTGGATGAAAGAAAAAGAGATTGGATGGTGGTTTTAAGTGTCTTGATCGAATGGTTTCTCTTGAAGCACAAAGATGGAATTTTTTATTTTTGATAGGAACTTGAAGCTTGGATTTGAAGCTCAAGATGAATGATTTTGGAAAAACTCATAACTAGAGATATTCTTAAAATGATGTAAGGATTCAAGAAGTATGGTTGTATGAAATTTTTGAGTGATGGAAGGTTGGTTTGGAGAGCTTGGCCGTGAGTTTAGAGTAGGAGAGAGGTGGAGAGAAATTTTGATAACTTTGTTTCTTGAAAATGTTCAATGAAGACCAAGGTGATCAATAATGACTAAAGTGTTCAATTATGGTCTTCAAAGCTTCTAATTTCAGACCAAGACCGTGAGCCACTTTAAAACAAAAGAGATAGAATTGAATTGATAGCATGTTTCTCTTTTACCAAGCAAGCATAGCCATAGGAATTAGAAAGAATAGACACCAAACATTGACTAATTTTGTATAGCTTTTTCAATTATTGTTAGAAGAATGACCAAGTATTATTTGAATGTAAATTTGTCTTCCAAATTTGATGCATGACCGTAGCTTGCATGGAGAAAAAAAAAGAAAATATTTTTGCTTTAGGAAAATGATCAATAATGATGTATAATTGACCAAGACATCTAACAATGACATAAAGTTTTTCTTTAGCTCCAAAAAGAAGCACAAAACCGTCCCCCCTTCATCCTTGCTTCTTCAAAGTTGTCATCTTTTTCAAGGCATTAATTAGAACATTTTAGACCATTGATTAATTCAATTGTTAGGATTTATGTAGACTTTAGGTGTAGCTTTAGATTAGAAGACTTAATCTAGGCCATTGGATCTTTCTCCTTTAAATTCTAACCATTAGATGTGTCTCCAAAATGAAGGGTCAAGATTACTCCTTCTTACTTTTAATCCAAGGGTCATAATTAGTCTTTGTCACTTTTTAAGACTAAATCTTCACCATTGATTAAATCTAAATCCAATGGTCATAAATGGTCCTTGTTACTTTATAAGACCAAATCTCCACCCTTAATCAATTCTATATCCAATGGTTACAAATGGTCATAGTCACTTTATATGACCAAATCTCTACCCTTGATTTAATCTCCATCTAATGGTTATAAATAATCCTATTCACTTTTAAGATCAAATCTCCACCGTTGATTAAATCAAGATCAAGTCTCCATCATTAATTAAATCAATGGTGGATATCCAAACCATCAATGTTGACTTAAGCAATATAATTTCTGTTTTTATCTGCCAAAAACCCCATGAAAGAATATATTTACTGTATTTTTATCGCCTGATAAATAAATACAGTACAAAACACAGTACAAGAAATTTTCTAAAACTGTTTCCGGATTCAAGTTTAGTAAGATCCCCTGTCTCCGTCTAAACAGTACAAATTTTCTATGCGTAGAAAATTTTTTACTTTGCGGGACCTACCTGGGCCCACGTATGGCCATTTGGGCCCGCATACACCCCCTAGGCCCACAATCAGTAAAAAATTTCATAATCACATATAAAATCACAAAAATTAGAAAATTCACAAATATCAAATCAGATTACATAAAATATTTAAAACCTAACGATAAAAATTAAATTACGTGAAGTTTTCCCCGGCCCAAAAATTTTTATTTTCCAGAGACGGAGTAAATCACTCAAAACGATCAAATACGCTGACGAAATACTCAAAATAATTTTACAGTATCCAGAAATTACTAAACAGTAAAATTCTGTTAACTGTCAAAATTACTGCTTAAGAGATAGGAAATTTTGGGATGTTACACTGAGAGCCTCTTCTAATAAAAAAGAGGATCAAGCTCAGATGTCTCATACGCTTTGGCAGCCGCGGGTTAATTCTCACTAATAACTAAAGTGGAACGCTTCTGCCTGTCCATCAACTCCATAGTGCCTAGATGGTAAACATTGGGTTATGGAGTACGGCTCTCTACAGAGCATGGTACACAAACCTTTTTTAAGGACTAACATGCAAAGGTCCACCCGAGTCAATGATGGGTCAGCCAAAGGCTGGGGCTCCACAACTAATTAAAGTCATGGTACTCCTTTCGGATTGTTCTTGTTTAAAAATTATTTCTTCCCTTTTTTTTTAAGAAGAACATGAAGAAAAAGAAGAAGGTAATATGTACAAGTTATTGTAGATATGACTCACATCTGCCTCTGGTTTAACATCCAGTAATGACTTAAACGCCTTCTATGAGTCGAGGATAAGCCGCTCATTCAATTTTCTTATAAATTTGAAAACAGGGTCTTTTAGAGTCAAATTCCCAAGACTGTAACATTTTTGTTCATCCTTGAAGAGATTCCACAAATTAAGAAGTTCACGATGAACAGATCCATAAAAATATGACTAAAGAGTCAATAAGATATCATTTAATGACTCTTTACTCAGTTCATTCTTAATGATGAAAATTTTATCTTCTCTGTTTGCAGAAACCATCTCCAAAGAACGACATCGCTTGTTACAATTCCATCGTACACATTTGTGACTGACTTGTAATCTTTTTGCTTCTCTCCTTTTAGAATACGGACTTCTACTAAGACCTGACATATTGAGTCAAATGAAATTGAAGACTCATCTGCTAGTCAGACCTTTGCTTCAATTATCCAATGTACATCTTCTGGCATACCCTTGTGCATTAACAGTCTCAATCTTTCATATCTAGCTTTGTAGATTTTTGTCAGAGCATTTTGAGGGAGGGAAGGAAAATATTTTTGAAATTTGAGAGAATGGCATCCATTTTAAAAGAGAAAGATTCAATTATTATGGGAAACTGAAAACAAACCGTCTCAAGAGCCACATAGTACCGTTATCCGCCACTTAACCGGGAACACAAAGAACTGCAAAAAGAAGACAACAAAATTAGAATAAATTCTATTCATAACAAGGATTAGAAAGAGAGATGAATTCTACCTCATCAACTTAGTTTTCCAGAAATTATTTAAGTCTTTGTCTATTGACTTTAAACACATTACCATTTTTAAGATTCTAAATGTCTATGACCCCATGAGGATACACATGTTTGACAACAAAAGGACCACTCCACCTAGATCTCAATTTGCCAGGGAATAGGTGCAGGCGAGAAATATAAACCAGAACTTTTTGACCAATTTTAAAAGATTTTCTCAAAATTAACTTATCATGAAAAGCTTTTGCTCTAGCTTTATAAATCTTTGAGTTTTTATATGCATCATTTCTCAATTCCTGAAGTTCATTTAATTGTGATTTGCATATCTTACAAGCATCATCAAGGTTTAGGTTGAAAGTTGTAGTGACCCAAAATGCTTTATGTTCCAATTCTACAAGAAAGTGACAAGGTTTTCTATAGACTAATCGATAAGGTGACATGTCCAAGGATGTTTTGAAAGCAGTATGGTAAGTCCAAAGTGCATTGTTTAGTCTTAAAGACCAATCTTTACGATTTGGGTTAACCGTTTTTTTCAAAATTTGTTTAATCTCCCTATTTACCAATTCCACTTATCCATTTGTCTGAGGATGATAAGGGGTGACAATTTTGTGTGTAATACCATATTTCTTCATTAAAGATTCAAATGGTTTATTGCAAAAATGTGTTCCCCCATCACTGATGATAGCTCGAGGGATTCCAAATCAACACAAGACATTTTCTTTTAAAAATTTGAGAATAGTTTTACAATCATTGTATCGGCATGGAATCGCCTCAATCTATTTTGAGACATAATCAACTGCAATTACAATATACACAAATCTAAATGAGGATGGAAATGGACCCATGAAATCAATTTCCTAACAATAAAAAATTTCAATGACAAGGATAGGGTTCAGAGGCATCGCGCTTCTTTTTGAAATAGAGCCCAATTTTTGACAGTTTTCACAACTTTTGCAAAAAGTATAGCAGTCCTTAAATAAAGTAGGCCAATAAAATTCACACTGCAAGATTTTCATAGCTATTTTCTTTGAAGAAAAGTGACATCCGCGTGCTTCTAAGTGACAAAATTTAATAACACTACTTACCTCACTGTCGATCATACATCTCCGAAATATTTGGTCAAGACAATATTTGAACAAGGATGGGTTATCCCAATAAAAATTTTTCACCTTTGTTAAAAATTTTCTTCTATCTTAGTGCGTCCATTGAGGCAGTATCTTTCCTGTTACAAGAAAGTTGACTATGTTAGCAAACCAAGGCATGAAAGTGACAAAAAATAAAAATTCATCTGGAAAAGAATCATTGATGGGTGTGCTATCAAAAGGTGAGCCTGTTGTAAGTCTAAACAAATGATCTGCAACAATATTTTCGGCTCATTTCTTATCTTTTATTATGATGTTGAATTCTTGAAGCAACAAGATCTACCGTATCAATCTTAGTTTGACATCCACTGGAAAACTTTGCTTTTCTCCTAAAAATGTGTACTTCAACCCAGCAGGTAATGGCTTTAGTTCCAGTGTGGGTACTTCTTCAGGGGTATTATCATTGCTGGGTTTTAGCTCTTCAAATCTAGGTTTCCATCCCTTGTACTCCATTTCTTGTGTAGAATCAAGCAAAGAGCATATTTCAGAAATATCATCATCTAATTGCATGCTTGAATCAAATGAATTGACAAAACAAATTTTTAATGGGTCATAAGCACTCATTGTTTGAAGATGATCATCTATGATGGCTTCAATTCCTTCAACTTCCTTCTTTTCATCAAGGACTTCCTATGGTTACTTGCATATGTTAAAAACATTGAGCTCTAGTGTCATATTTCCAAATGTTAGCTTCACCATTCCATTTTTGCAATTTATCAAAGCATTAGATGTTGCTAAAAATGGACAGCCTAAAATATCAGGAATTGACTTGCAACTATCAACCATAGGTTCAGTATCCAAGACAATAAAATCCACATGATATATGAATTTATCAACTTGTACCAACATATCTTTTACTATTCCTTTTGGAATTATAATTGATCTATTGACAAGTAGAAGAGTTACAGAAAATGGTTTTAACTCACCCAAGTTAAGTTGCTGTTAAACTGAATATGAAAGCAAATTGACACTAGCACCAAGATTAAGTAAAGCTTTTTCAATTTTATGCTCTCCAATAATGCATGAAATTGTAGGACAACCAGGGTCTTTATATTTCAACGCATTATTGTTATGAATAATGAAGTTTACCTATTCAGCCAAAAAGGCTTTCTTTTTCACATTTAGTTTTCTTTTAACAGTGCACAAGTCCTTCAAATATTTGGCATAAGAAGGAATTTGTTTGATAGCATCTAACAGAGGAATATTGACCTTCATTTGTTTTAAAATTTCAAAAATTTCAGTGTTATGGTTCAATTTCCTTGAATTGTTTAATGCTTGAGGAAATGTGGGTGCAAGCGAGCGTTTGTTCTCTTTTTGGTCAACTTCTTCATTTTCTTAGGGGATTGATTCATCATCTCTCTCACAAGGTTTGGGAATTTGTGTTTCAACAATCTTTTCATTCCTAAGAGTTATCACTGACTTGACTTAATCCATTTGTTGGTTTTCTGAACTATCCTCATTTAGACTGTACTGACCCTTGGGATTTGGTTGAGGTTGAGAATGAAATTTTCCTTTCTCGTGAATGGTGAGTGCAGAAGAAAGTTTAGCAAGAGTTTCTTTTACGTCAATCGTGGTTTGATTGTTTTGTTTATTAATGGTCTCTTGCTTTTCTATGAATGCATGCAGTGTTTTTTCAAGATTTTTCCTATATGGTGGGACATAAGGTGCATATCCTTGAAAATTTTGAGAGCCTTGTTGTACTTGAGGAAGTGGTGGTTAGACAAATTGTGACTGATTATTATTCCTCCAGCTGAAGTTTGGGTGATTTCTCCATCCCGAATTGTATGTATCTGAAAAAGAAGTAAATGACTTTTTAAAATTATTTATTACATTTACTTGCTCATATACAACTTCTTTAAAAACAGGAATCTTAGGACATTCATGTGTTGAGTGTCCTAAGTCATCACAAATGCCATAAATTTCTTCATTTTGCATAGATTTGATTTCTTTTGTTTTTCCTAATTCCATGGCTTCAACATTTTTAGTCAAACTGGCAAACCTAACATTTAGATCTTCCTCTTGACTAAGGTGATATTTTCCTTTATTAGTATTTGCAAGATTAGATCTAATTGAATTTTCAGAAATATTAGTACCATGCTAAGATTGAGAATTTTCAGCCAAGTGGTTTAAATAGTCTAAAGTTTCATCAGGTTCTTTATCAAGAAACTCACAATTGCACATTGTTTCTACAAATTGTTTAGTTTTAGGTGTTAAACCTTCATAAAAGAAGCTTATAGTGTGCCATTTTTCAAAACCATGATGTGGGCAAACATTTAACAAATCTTTAAACTGTTCCCAATATTGAAAATATGCTTCATTTGAATTTTAGGAAAAATTTTGGATTTGTCTATTCATCGCATTGGTTTTATGTGTTGGAAAAAATTTCTTTAAGAACTCACCTTGCATTTCTTGCCATGTGCCAATTGATCTTGGTTTCAAAGTGTTAAGCCAAGTTTTTACTTTATCTTTTAAAGAAAAAAGAAACAATTTAAGCTTAACAATCTCTTCAGTGTAATTTTGGTCATTGAAAGCAATACATACTTCCTCAAATTCTTTTAGATGTAAATATGAACTTTCAGATTCTAAACCATGAAAATTAGGAAGTAAAGAAATCATACCTAGCTTAAATCTAAAATTATTGGCATTGAGTGGGAAGATAAAGTATGATGGACTAGAATTTCAAGGTGGTTGCAAATATTCACGCATGGTTCGCAATGGTTGATTTTCATGTTCATCATATACACTTTCATTTTCAGTCATTGTTTCAATTGTGTGTGATTGTGATTCAAACAAATCATTATATAAAGTAGCAGGATTAATTTTAACCAAACGACCAGAATTTGAATCACGATATCAATTAAGCATAAATAAATGACTTAAAATAGAAAAAATAATGTACAAGTTGACGGTTTACACCAGTCATTAAATATTAAGTATAAATAAATGAGTTAAATAAAAAATGTACAAGTTATTAAGTCAGAAAACAAAATAAATGACATAAATAAACAAATTAAGAAGTTAGCAAGTCAAAAAGTAAAAATAAATGACATAAATAAAAAAGTTAATAAGCATAAATAAATGACATAAATAAATAAGTTAGTTAGTAAGTCAGTAAGTTAGAAAGTTAGTAGGTTAGTAAGTTAGAAAGTTAGAGAGTTAGTAAAGAAACTGAAGGACCGGCAAACCGATCTTTTGCTCCGGTGAGGGAGAAGAGAGAATAAATTTTATTAAAGAAAAAGAATCTCAATAAATTAAAACTTCAAATTAAGCCCCTGACAACGGCGCCAAAAACTTAATGTGGATTAAAGGATGCAAACCCAAGTGTAGGTTGCCTCAAACAATAAATTTCTCGGGAGTCCGAGGTCGATCCACAGAGAATTGATGAAGAAAAAAATTCTTTGAGGTAAGAAAAGACTTTATCACAATAATAAAGATAATAAAATTTGTTCACAATTAAATTAAAGAACTTGCTTGGGTTAGGAGATCCACTTTTGGTAATAATTTAAGGACAAGATTAATTCTTTTTATAACTCAATTGAAATCTACGCACACCAGAGGTTCCAATCAGAAAATAAAACATTCAAAGTCTATTTAGAATTATATAAGTAGTTATATTATGGTTCCTTTAATTATTTACAAGTTAGAAAGTTAGAGAGTTAGTAAAGAAACTGAAGGACCGGCAAGCCGATCTTTTGCTCCGGGGAGGGAGAAGAGAGAACATATTTTATTAAAGAAAAAAAACCTCAATAAATTAAAACTTACAATTAAGTCTCCGGCCACGGCGCCAAAAACTTGAAGTGGATTAAAGGATCCAAACCCAAGTGCAGGTTACCTCAAGCAATAAATTTCTTGGGAGTCCAAGGTCGATCCACAGGGAATCGATGAAGAAAAAAATTCTTTGAGGTAAGGAAAAACTTTATCACAATAATAAAGATAATAAAACTTATTCACAATTAAATTAAAGAACTTGCTTGGGTTAGGAGATCCACTTTTGGTAATAATTTAAGGACAAAATTAATTCTTTTTATAACTCAATTGAAATCCACGCACAACGAAGGTTCCAATCGGAAAATAAAACATTCAAAGTCTATTTAGAATTATATACGTAGTTATATTATAGTTCCTTTAATTATTTACCAACACCAATGAAGCACAATTTTTCTTAACCAAGTCTACAAACTTGATGTGGGATTAATTGTTGCATTACGAATCCAAGTGCAGATTGTCTCAAGTAATAAATTTCTCGGGAATCCGAGGTCGATCCACAGAAAATTGTTGAAGATTAATTAAGGTAAGGTAAATATTTTGTTACTACGGTAAAAAATATTTACTTGGGTAAAAAGATTCATTCTTGATAAATAAAGTAAAGGTAAGATTAATTTCTTTTATAACTCAATTAGAATACTCATATAATGGAGGTTCTAATCAGAAAATATAACGTTAAAAGTCTATTAAAATAATATACGTAATTATATTATGTTTCATTTAATTATTACCACCACTTGTAAATGGGTTAAAGCATTCACTGTGCCAATCTTATTGTCTACAATAAATCAAGAACTCCTCTTTACAAGGATAGTTTCTAAATTGATTGGAAACAAAATATAATACGTATAATAGTTACTAGAAAATAAATCATTAAAGCACAAGAGAAGAATAAATCTAACCTTATTTTATTACCAAGAGCTTCACACTTTGACCCAAATTGACTGGAATTTATTTGCACATAAAAAAAAGAAGAAAAAGAGAAAAAGAAAAGAAATTGAAAATTGAAGAGAGACTGAGGAGAGAGAGGCTGGGCACTGCCCAGAACCTCAGTCCTCTCTCTTCCCGAATGTGTGTTTCTAACATTTGATTGCCTATTTATAGGCAATTTGAAGTGGAGCCTCAGTAGAATGCAAATTGCATCTACAGTGAAATGGCAATTTGCATCTACAGGAGGAAACTTAACGATTAAGGATGTTACGTCATCAATGACATATTATTTTATTTTATTTTATATAATAATTGAGCAAATATGTACAGTCGTGTCTCCTTTTTTTTTCATTTTTGAGAAAAGTGGTCTTCATGAAAGTTGTAGGCCTGGATATTTGCTTTAAAATGGCTTTAGTTTGAGTCTACAATCATTCCTAGAACTCAAGATATGGTCCAATTACTATAGAGTGTTTTAGACCCAGTTTTAGCTCCTCTATTTTGACTTGCAAGCCCAATATCACCTCCAAGGAGTCCAAACTAAGTCTTGTGTTCTTCATGAAAGTTGTAGGGAATTGTCTAAGCTTTCCTACAAGATCAAAATCACATCAATCAGATATTTACAACTCAAGTTATAGCCAGTTTACTAAACACTGCCAAAGAGATAATTAAGGTTAATTTATACAATAATTTGTTTAATGATCCAATAAGGTTCAATATCATAAAATGTGTCAAAATTAACTTAATTAAGCTTAATTGAACCTTAAGAAGCCTAGTGAGAGGATTATAAAATGTATAAAATACAGTGTTATCAAATTCTCCCACACTTAACTTTTGCACTCCTGGGCAAAACACAAAAGGCAAAAACCAAAGAAAAACGACACAAACTCAAAAGCTAAAAACTCTAAAAGATTTAATGACTCAAGAAGAGCAACCAAACATTCAAGAGATCAAAACAGTCATGAGGTAACATATCTTCACATGTCAAACTAACAAGCAAGGAAACTTCAGTTGAAAAGAATGAACCAAGAATGATAGATCCTCACAGAATTCACTCTCAATCTCTCAAGTGTTTAAAAAGGTTAGTATTTCTCTCTATTCAACTCATGAATAATTGCACTACCATAAGCTTGCTTATCTTCTACTTCTCCGCTACTCAAAAACAACATATATACATAAATCATGAGGACTTTATTCAAGGTTATAATGGGGTCAAGGTAAAGGAGGAAGTAATATAGATAAGACAAGTTAAATACTAAAGAGAATAAAAGAGCATTATGTTACAGTTAGAGTGGACAAGATGTTTGAGAACATTCAGTCTAACTTTCCTACGATTTTCTTAATTCCTTCTCTATTTGTTTCTTTCTCGTAAAGAGCAATGACCAATATTTGACTAATGTTTTGTTAAAGATCAATTGGTAGGTTGAATTCATTGTTAGGCTTGAACATTCTCCTTCTATTCCTGCTATTTTCAAGAATCCACTGGTCAGCTCTTTTTTTTTTTGGAATACTTGCACATATACCCCCACACTTATTCAAAAAACTCATCCGACAGTAAAGCCAATGCTCTCTTATTCCCTAAGGTCAGGTAAGAACATGATTTTTCATTTAAGGCACATAATGAGTTCGAAACAAAGAATGGTCAAATAAGTTCAAAGGGGTTAAGCAAAGGAAAATATGCAAGGTTGGCTATTTGATCAAAGTAGTTAATTCAAGAAAATTGCCTCAATCATGTTTATGTATGCATGTGAAAATGTAGCTTCAAAAAGAATCAAAGCAAGTTCTAGAGTAACTATTCCATGAGAAAAAATCACACAAGAAAGAAGAGAATGGTACAAATGTTCAATCCATTCATCGATAGGCTCAAAACCTCACAAGGCATATATCCATCATTCTCAATCCACAAAAATTTCAACATCCATAACCAAGCATGTGATGTTTAAGAAAGAAGACAATTTACTCAATCATGCAAATTTCCCTGAATCTGAATTGTTACTTCTACACAAACTAGGTATATACCCCAATTTAGATGCGTCTCAAGAGTAAAATTATCACCACAGCAAAATTTACTCCTTACTCTGTCATCCTTAATTGGTTTAGGTTAGAAAATTGCTGACAAACATATAAACACATTAATAAACACATTTCCTAATTTTTTTTTCAAACAATTTTTTTAACACAATTATTCACACAACAATTATTCATATTATCCTTCCCCCCAACCAGATCACAACATTGTCCTCAATGTTAAAATAAAATAGATGGGTAAAGGAAAAAAGATAGTACCTGTTACTGTAATTACTAAAAAGAAAAACCTCACACAAATATAAATAGAAACAAAGTATGACCAAAGATTGAAATTATTTCAACAGATGGAGTGTCTTGACTGGCTTCCTTTTCTTACTGCTTCTCGCAATATTTCCTTCGGACCACTTCTTGCTCTCCCTTTTTTAAAAAAAAATCTATACAAGAAAATATATACATGTAGTTGTGATTGTGGCTCATATCTTCCTCTGGTTTTACGTCTAGTAACGGCTTAAACGCCTTCTATGAGTCGAGGATAAGCTTCCCATCCAATTTTCTTATAAATTGACAAACAGGATCTTTTTGAGTCAGATTCTCAAGACTGAAGAACAAATTAATGATGTAAACACATGAAATTAAAAACACTAAGGCTCTAACTTCACTTGATTCAATAATCTATCATAGATAATAGAATAATTTTGGGACCTTCCTTCTAATTAATTTCTAGTCATTCAATTGATAAGGAGAATCAGTAATTAATTTTCATTTAATTCATTGGTCTAAACCTTAACTTTTAAAGTCATGACCCTCTCTTTGGATTCTCATGGAAAATACCACAGTTTTCCCACATAACTTATAACCTCCATTCCTAGACAATTATAAATCATGGCACTTTATTATTTATGGTCTAGGTCATATGCAAACCTTCTGATTCTACATACACCCACTAGATCAATTTATGAGTGGCCAATTCATAAAAGCATTATGAACCATAATAAGCACTCAAATTGAATAGAACAGAGTTAATTAGAATTCCAGTCTTAATACATGTCAATTGAATCAAGTTACGTTTTCACCCTAAAAACACACAAATTTAATTACACATGACAAAAGAGAAAAAGAAATAAAATAAAAATATATACAGAACTCAACCGAAAAAAAATATTTACAAGTAAGCGGTAAACATACCATGGTAAAAAATATATTAAAAAGTAGGCGGTATAAACCTGTCATTAAATATTAACAAAGATGTGGTATAAACCAACCGCCAAATATATATTAATACGTAGTAAATAAATATTTACAAGGGAGTGGAATAAACCAACCACCAAATATATATGTAACAAACGTGGGGTAATATATATATATATATATATATATATATATATATATATATATATTAACAAGTAAAAAGTTAAATAACTAATAAAATAAAAAAAATTAAATAGTTAGAGAGTTAATAATATACAAAAAATAAAATGTAAAAAATAAAGTGCGAAAAATAAAATACAAAAAATAAAGTGCAAAGTAGAAAATAAAATACAAAAAATAAAATACATAAAGTAAAGTGCGAAAAGTAAAGTACAAAGGTGGGGTAATAAACCAACCACCAAATAAAAAATGTAAAAATTAAATTACAGAAAAGTAAAAGGGAGAGTTTCCCTACTAAGTTAGTGCGTAAAATAAAAGGAGAGTTACTCCCACTGTGCAAGAAATTAAAAGGGAGAATTACCCCCACTGTACAAGAAAATAAATGGGAGAATTACCCTCACTATTAATATGTACAAAAAAAATAAAAGGGATAATTACCCCTACTGTACAGAAAATAAAAGGGAGAATTACCCTTATTGTTAATATGTACAAAGGGTTACCTTTTATATTATTATTTTTATTTTTTAGCTTTTTTTTATTTTTTTCATTCATTTTTTATTTTTTTATTTTTTACTATTTTATTACTATTTATATACTATTCATATTACTATTTATATTATATTACATACTATTCATATTACTATTTATGCTACTATTCATATTACTATTCAATACTATTTATATTACTATTTATATTACTATTCACACAAAAAATTTACTAGTTAGTACGTTAGTATGTACAAAAATATTTACACCAAAAATTTGTTCTTCAAATCAACTTCCCCGGCAACGGCGTCAAAAACTTGAAGCACAATTTTTCTTAACCAAGTCTACAAACTTGATGTGGGATTAATTGTTGCATTGCGAACCCAAGTGCAGATTGTCTCAAGTAATAAATTTCTCGGGAGTCCGAGGTCGATCCACAGGGAATTAATGAAGATTAATTAAGGTAAGGTAAATATTTTGTTACTATAGTAAAAAATATTTACTTGGGTAAAAAGATTCACTCTTGGTAAATAAAGTAAAGGTAAGATTAATTCCTTTTATAACTCAATTAGAATCCTCATATAATGGAGGTTCCAATTAGAAAATATAACGTTAAAAGTCCATTAAAATAATATACGTAATTATATTATGTTTCCTTTAATTATTACCACCACTTGTAAATGGGTTAAAGCATTCACTGTGCCAATTCTATTGTCTACAATAAATCAAGAACTCCTCTTTACAAGGATAGTTTCTAAATTGATTGGAAACAAAATATAACACGTATAATAGTTACTAAAAAATAAATCATTAAAGCACAAGAGAGGAATAAATCTAACTTTATTTTATTACCAAGAACTTCATACTTTGACCCAAATTGACTAGAATTTATTTACACATAAAGTAAAAAGAAGAAAAAGAGAAAAAGAGAAAAAGAAAAGAAACTGAAAATTGAAGAGAGACTGAGGAGAGGAGGCTGGGCACTGCCCAGAACCTCACTCCTCTTTCTCCCCGAATGTGTGTTTCTGACATTTGATTGCCTATTTATAGGCAATTTGAAGTGGAGTTACAGTGGAATGCAAATTGCATTAGTGAAATGGCAATTTGCATCTACAGGAGGAAACTTAACGATTAAGGATGTTACGTCATCAATGACATATTATTTTATTTTATTTTTTTATATAATAATTGAGCAAATGTGTACAACCGTGTCTCCTATTTTTTTTCCATTTTTGAGAAAAGTGGTCTTCATGAAAGTTGTAGGCCTGGATATTTGCTTTAAAATGGCTTTGGTTTGAGTCCAAAATCATTCTTAAAACTCAAGATATGGTCCAATTACTGCAGAGTGTTTTAGACCCAGTTTCAGCTCCTCTATTTTGACTTGCAAGCCCAATATCACCTCCAAGGAGTCTGAACTGAGTCTTGTGTTCTCCATGAAAGTTGTAGGGAATTGTCTAAGCTTTCCTACAAGACCAAAATCACATCAATCAGATATTTGCAACTCAAGTTATAGCCAGTTTACTAAACACTGCCAAAGAGATAATTAAGGTTAATTTATGCAATAATTTGTTTAATGATCCAATAAGGTTCAATATCATAAAATGTGTCAAAATCAACTTAATTAAGCTTAATTGGACCTTAAGAAGCCTAGTGAGAGGATTATAAAATGTATAAAATATAGTGTTATCAACCAATACTTATAAATGAGTTCAACCATTCATTGTGCCAAACCACTTGTCTACAATGAATCAAGAACTCCACTTTACAAGGAGGAATTATTTACAAACACCAACACTTGTAAATGGATTCAAGCATTCATTTTGTAAATGGATTCAAGCATTCATTGTGTCATACCACTTGTCTACAATGAATCAAGAACTCCACTTTACAAGGAGGGTTTCTAAATTGATTGGAAACAAAATACAATACATATAATGATCACTTGATAATATATCATTTAAGTACAAGAAAAAAATTAATCTAACCTTATTTTATTACCAAAAGCTTTACCCCTTCACCCAAGCAAGATGAAAATTAGTTACCCATGGGCAAGACGAAAGAAAGAGAGAAGAAGAAGATGATGATCATAACTTCTATTTACAACAAAAGAAAATTACAACAAGTAAATAACATAATAATATGAACTTAATCTAAAACTAAGATTACCCTAATAGGCAGCTAAGGCTACCTTTTATAGAGCATCACAAGCAAAAGATGACAATGAGTAGGACAAAGAGTGGGTGGATAATTAAGGGGTGGGTGGATGATTAAGGAGTAGGTGGATGATTACAAAAAATACTTGTCTTCACTTGCATAAATAATTTGGTGCCAAACTCATGCTTGCCGATAGATTCTCGAAAAGTGGCCTTCATGAAAGTTGTAGGTCTTTGTCGTAGCTATCAAATGCCCACTTGAACCATCCAATTTGGCCTCCTACAACTCAAGATATGACCTAATCATTGCAATTGCTCAAGCCCAATTTCAGCTCCTCTATTCTGACTTGCAAGCCCAATATGACCTCCAAGACATCCGAACTGCCTCTTGTGTTCTTCATGAAAGTTGTAGATTTGGGTCTTAACTTTCAAATGGCACCAGTTCCAGCTCAATGAAACTCATACAACCCAAGTTATGCCTTGATTAGTGCACACTACTCGGGTTCTAGTGACAGAACCTATTTTCTGACTTCCAGGCCCAATTAGCTCCACTAGATGTCTGATTGAGACTTTGAGCTCCGCATCAAAGTTGTAGAGCTTTTTCTCAGCTTTCTTACAAGGTAAAATTCATAATTTTTAGACATTTAGAACTCAAGATATGGCCGAAATATAGAAACAATGTAAAATTTCAACAATGCTGAAAAATATCAATTAAGCCAAATTCAATGTGTTTTCTCAATTTTTTTCATTCCCTTTTATTCCCTCCTTTCCCCTTTTTTTTTCCTTCTTTCTTCCCCACTTCACTGCGTGAAGCCGTAGCCCATATCCCCTTCTGTCTTTATCTCCTCATTCTCTCTTTATTCTCATCCCACTACTCAAGTGCCATTAATGACTATTCTCACTGGCGTCAACCATTGCTTCAGCTCTAGCTCCATCGCGCCTCCACCACGTCCCTACAGTAAGCACGTCGTTGTGGCAAGCACCGTTTAAGGTTAAAAAAACACATTATTTGAGTTATTTGACTTATTTCAGTATAAATTATCAACCCTAGTTTAGAAACCCCAAATCACCGCAATCGAAAATGCTCTCTCACATCTGCTTTTCTAAATTTCAAAATGGGTTCTTGTTTGAGTTGTGCAGCTTACCTCTGTTGTGTTCTTTGACCTGTTGAGCAACCTATTGACCAACCCATTGTCTCTATTCTTGTATTGGTGATACTGAGAAGAAGTTACACTTAATGGAAGACACCTAGCTACAACGACCCAGTTGAGTGACCCATTCAACAACCAATTGTCCCTGTTCTAATAGCAGAGTCACGCCCACTAGAAATCACTTGGAAGTTTGTGATTGGAGCTATAAGTATAAATATAATAATGAATATACCAGTTTATTTTCATTTGTGTTTTGTGTTTGTGTTTATTTAAATATATGAATGTCCATTGATGTGTTTCTTTAAATACCCTTTATGTTGATAATTAGATCCTTTTACTTTTACACCCTTGTTTTGTTGTGTGTTTTTTTTTTTCTTTAGGTGAACATCCACCCTTGTATTTGGAAAAGGGAAAATGTCATTGGCTCATTGTAATTAGACTTTTGAATATACTTTGCTGTAGTTATAGAGTTACTAACTTCCTAATTACTATATTATTATTGGACCTGAATGCACTTTTTACTTGAACTTAACATATAAATCCTAGCATTTATGCATTGATTTCTAATTTCTCTCTTTTTATTCGTTTTAGTATACTTATGGTTCAACCAAAGAATATAACATTTTTTAGTCTATGTCATTTGACAAAGTTCTATTGGTGTTTTGGTTGTCTTATCTATATGGATGCTTGAGTTTATGGTTCCTTTTCAGCCATGTGAAAAATGCATCCAATAGAGTTTAAGTGTTGGTGTTCGAGTGCAAAGAAGCCATTCGAATAGAGTCTCATTACCAAAGAGCTCATCATCGATTGGGAAAGTTGCACATGAGGTAGGTATAGGATTGAGGAATATACGTCTTTCAACTTGCATCTCTTACTTTTCCATCTTCATTTTTTCTTGGATGTTGTCACTCATTGTTTCTGTTTCTATTACTGTACCAATTCCTACAGATTAGGAGAAACATATAAGGCCCTTTATCATTATAAACAGGCAGGACCAGAGGTTGATCCGGATGAGGTTGATCTAGATGAGGTTGCTAAAGTAAAAAATGTTCAGGTCCATATAAACAAGTGCACTGAGGCTCATAGGTTAGGAGATTGGAACACCCTCATCAAGGAGACTGTTATGACTTAAGCCTATGAGGAGAGCCCAACCCAAAAGACTAGTCCATTAGGTGGGAGAGCCTCATGGCTTAAGTACCATATTGAGCTTTTTATTTACTCAATGTAGAACTCATAACATTGTCACTCCCTTCGAAAGCCAGCATCCGCGATGGCCCACTCTGGCTACCCACTCAAGGTGGCTTTCACTTTGACCCTCCTAGTGCAGGTAGCCTTCTTCCTGATTGCACCTTCCTAGGTCGCTCATTTCCAGGTCGCCCCCTCTGCATTGGCCAGCTCTCAATGAAAGCACAAATTGTTATAACTTAAGCCCATGAGGAGAGCTCAACCTAAAAGACTAGTCCATTAGGTGAGAGAGCTTCATGACTCAAGTACCATATTGAGCTTTTTTATTTACTCAATGTGGAACTCATAACAGAGACCAACCATGCTATATCATCTGGTGCAGATTCTGCTCCACAGGTGAGCTGCCTAATAGCCTATATTACACAGGGTAATTATTAAGTAGGAACGGTCTGTCTACTATAGGTAATCAAATTGAAAAATTGACATATGTTAAGTCATTTTGTAGAGATAAATGCATTTCTAACATAGACTGCACAACCTGACACATGTCAACTTTTTAAATTCAATGCCTACAGTAGACCTTAATGCACAACCTTACACATGCATTTCTTACACATCTATTTTAGCTCTCTCTCTCTCTCTCTCTCTCTATATATATATATATATATATATATATATATATATATATATATATATATATATATATATATATATATCATTCATTCACACACACATGCACATATTTGCATGCCAATCATGCTGATATAAATCTGGTTGTGGCCTTATTGAAGATATTTGCCTTTATGATATGCCTACATGTCATATCATTCATCTGTATGGCAGAGTGTCTAATAGAGTCTTTGTAAAGTTAATCTTTTTTCTCCTTATATATTTTATGTCCCCCTTTTCATTTTTGTTTATAATGCAACAAGAATTTTTTTCAGAAGTTGATTTAAGTATTCAGAGTTTTTGAAGACTTGGAAAATATGGATGGCCTTCACGTGATTTTCAAAATAGTCAAAGGGATCAGTCAGTATTCATTTTTACATCATTTTGATTTGGATCCCTATGTTGTCACTTGTGTCTTTATTCATTCCTGTGATATGTTTGTTTCCTTGCAGTTTTGCTTAATAGTCCACCAATTTTCGAGATAATTTTTAGTGATGAATTTATAGTGGACATTATTGATGCCCTTGAGTGTAAGTTCATTCTTGAGAAATTTATTTCCCAATCAAGTGAAACGAGATTTTCATGTTTAGCCATTATATCATGTATGTACATTTGTTTTTCTGCTTCTTCTTTTTTTATTAATAATTTTTCTATTGAACAAACCCTTCTAAATTAAATATGTTTTATGATATCTTGGTTGTATTTTTCCATTCCTTACTTGTTGATAGAGGTTTACAAATTAGAAGATGTAGTTGATTACTTGATTACTTGATTTTAGATGGTTTCATTTTTATTTCTTCATTCTTTCCATCTAAAGACTTCTGAACCACTTATATGTAGATTATCTAGAGGTTAATTGTGTTCAAAATCATCACAAATTCTTAAAGGAGCATGTTGTTTTTAAGGAGGTATGTTTTGTTATTTCTTTTATTTTAGGAGAGAAGCAAGGTGCTGGATAGATCTGTAGATTTGCTAGGAAATTTTACCTCATGGTATTTTATCTATTTTCTCTTGTAGGCCATACCTATAAAAGATCCCCTTGTGTTCTCGAAGATACATCAGACATATAGAGCTGGTTTTTTGAAGGTTTGGCTCTTTTTTAAGCCTTTTATTGTTGATTTCTTCTTTAATGTGATATTTACCTTCTCTTTCCACTTTCAGGATGTTGTTTTAGCTAGAGTCTTGGATGAGGCTACTGGTGCAAATCTTAACTCCATAATACATGCAAACAATGCTATTGTAAGATTTGATTAATATAATTAAAATGATGACTTCTCATTTAATATATTGTGTTATCTTTATTGTTGTCTTGGATGGCACTTAATGTTATATGTTTTGTAGACTTGGATGTATTTGGCTATTCCTATCACCATTTATACATTGGAAAGACTGACTTGAGCACTCAGATTGAGCACCAAGTCCGTGAGAATATTAAAGGTTAGTATCAAATAATAAAAATCAATTATTCATTATATAAGAAACATATGCTTCGATCATAATTACTATTGGCTAAGCTTAGAAAGTATGGTACATATTGATATGCATATGTCTCATCACATTTTCACTCCCAAATTTGAAGGTGGCTGTTTATCCTGGAAATGTGTTAGCACTTAATATGTCAAAGCCTCAAGTTTAGCTACAAAAGTGGACAATACATGTTTGTCAATTGTGTTGTTGTGTCTCCATTTGAATGGT
Organism: Ormosia emarginata; assembly: GCA_029884605.1. Lineage (NCBI taxonomy): Eukaryota > Viridiplantae > Streptophyta > Magnoliopsida > Fabales > Fabaceae > Ormosia > Ormosia emarginata. The sequence continues at coordinate 9,035,961 of JAQQTP010000066.1, read as the reverse complement.
ATGCATTTGAAGAAACCTCAGTCATTAATTTCTTCTATAGGAAAATGTTTATTTAAAGAAAAATGATCAATAGAATTCCTATAATATATAGGCATGTAGAACAAATTAAACTCAGGACATTAATCCTAGTAGCCATTATGTTAAGTATGGGACCAAACCAATACACCCATAGCTAGCGAGTTTTATACTGTTTCATCCATATTTTTTTTCTATTTTGTTTACCAGAATTAAGAGTGCATTATTGTACTGATTAAATTGTAGTTACTTTTGCAATCTTTAATTTATATATAGTATCTAAAAGTTGCAGCATTGTGATGCAGGGTGATCGGTATAGCCTGAGCTAGCAAGTCCTGAACTTTGAGAGCACATTGAATCAGTATAGGAGAATGATGAATGCAACTACATTGAGTTAATACTTAGCCAAGTCTATAGCAGCTGTGGTAAGTGGAAGCAATGACTACATCAACAACTACCTCCTGTTTGCCTTATATAGCTCCACTTACAATTAAAATGCCCAAGAGTTTGGCAATCTTCTTGTTAATATATGTGCAACAAATTCTAGTATTTGAATGTTAATTCTGCCTTATAATGCCCAAGAGTTTGACAATTGTAATACCCATAGTGCTTAAACGTTAATGCTGTCTTGTTTGATGCTCGTGATCTTCCTTACTGCTGTTTATTATTTTAAATATAATTTGCCTCTTCTATGGGATGGACAGGTCTATTTCTTGCATGAGTTTTGTAGTTTAAGCAAGAGCTTACAGATGGTCTAGCAACTTCGGCCTTTTAGGTATGTCTCATTTGGATTGGTACATCCTGTTCTACTGCTTGTTTTCCTTTATCAATTTAAAAATCAGTTGCTACTGTTCAAATGTGATCTCTGTAATTGTTTAGGCAGAGTTTGGTATTACCTCTCAAGGTTGCTTTTGTTTATTCTTTTAAGAAGTAATTTGGTTAAGCATGTAAAAAACTTGTGTTGCTTCCTTTTCCTCCCCTTATTTTGGGGGTGTATGGTAGCTTTCAGTGGAAGACAATTCTCCTTAGTCTGTTATAAAAGCATGGTATTTTTCACATACTGTACATTACCAAGTTTTTACTTAGCATAAAACAGCTTATACAGGCAACTTTTGATATATAGTTGTGAAAAGTCGTGTCTATAGGAGCTTTTGAATGCAACTATTATAAGTAACCTTTTATAGCACTCTTTTGACGTGTAGCACTGATACCTTTTACAATACTTTATATTATTAACTTGAAATATGAGGAGAATCTATCTTATAAAAACTAATTTATATGGTGAATCTTGCAATATCACAGGAAAAGTAATGGGAAGAGCACCCTAGGAAAGTTGTGTCTCTCATGAGACCAAAGTTTTATTGGGGTCCATGGAGGGTAATGAGAGGAGAGGTTCCCCCGTCTGAGTGAAAAGCTCTGGAGGTGTGTTTCATGCTTCCAATTCACTCTTTATTCTTTCCTCTTTGTGCTGATGATTTGCCATCTTTATTTTGATATTATTTTGCTTCTTGACAAGGACTGGACAATATCTTCTATTGAAAAGATAGAGCAGAACATCAATGTGAATTGAGGCTAATCAGATTCTTGTTCATGCAAAAACAATTTCTTAGTTGTTAACATATTTTTGGGAATAAAATGGTGACATAATTTTTTTTTTTTAACTTTGAGTTGCATTACTTGTAATTGTATAAGTTAGAGAGAAGTCTACTTGCAAAATGTAATAACAATTAATGGTATATATAAGATATTATAACTACTTCATATACTTTCAACTATTTTGATATCTTTTATAGTTACTTGGATAATTATAATGATTGATAATTTATTGTGATTTTTGGTAAATTTTAATTTTGGATAATTATATACATAAGAAAATAGAATTTTTTTATAAAATAAAGGCATTTAGTTGTGGCAAATTCTAACTAGATGTCTATTTTTTTAATATTTTTTAAAATATTAGAGACGGATTTAGAGACAGAAAAATTCGTCTCTAATTTAAAGATGAAAATATAGATGGAATTTTTTCGTCTCTAAGTAAATATCTGAGACGAATCTTATAACTAAATAATGACAGAATTTAAAATTTAGAGATTGTGAACACCCAATTTTGTCTGAGTATTTTTGTAAAATAAAAAAATAAAAAAAATAAAAATATAGAAAAGGAAAAAAAAAGTTCAACCCATTGGTCCATTAGCCCATGTGTCCATAATCCATTATCCTACCCATTAACCCATTAACCCATTATTCAATCCAATTAGTCCATCAACCCATAACTTGACCCATTAACCCATAACCCATCTTATAACAATTTCAGCACTCATCCAAAACAAACTGCATCACTCCTCCTAAACAAACTATAACTCAAACACTTATCTTAAACAAACCTCATCTTAAACAAACCCTATCAGCTAGCTAAACAAACCCATCCTAACTAAACCCCATCAGTCAACCCAACACTCATCCTAAACAAATCTCAACACTCATCCTAAACCAATCCTAATCACACTTTAACTCAAACACCTTAACCTAATCCTCTCCTATAAAAACCCATAACCCACACCTTACTTGGGACTTTCACTTTGACCTTCAGCACACACTTTTAACCTTGACCTACAGATTTTAGCCTCCGCCCAAATACCTCTCCATCACCTCTCCTATACGAAACTGGCACCCACAAACTGCTCTTCACCGTGTCACAAGCCATCCGTCACACCGCGCTACCCATCGCGCGCCGCCGCAGAAACAGCGTCACACTGCCGCACCACGCGATTTGCAATCAGACCCGGTTGCCAGCGCTTCACCAACCCGAACTAGCCTAGCCACCGTTGCCGCTGGCCTTCATCTTCATTGCTTCTCTGTTTTTTTCTTGCAAATACCCAAAAAGAAAGAAGCAAAACTCCCCTTTTTTTGTGGCCTTCATCTTCCTTGCTCCTCTGTTTTTTTCTTGCAAATACCCAAAAAGAAAGAAGCAAAACTCCCCCTTTTTTGTCTTGTTTTTCCTAAGTCTGTTCTTTTGATTTCTGATAGTTTTTGTTGTTGTTGTTTTAAGTGTAATGAGCTTGTAATTAAATGGGCTAAGCTAATATATATATATATATGTATAATGGTACGACTATAAAGTAAAAATATAAAAATAATTATTTTTTTTATAAAAAGAGCGACACAAGATTAATCGAGTTATGACAACTTGTTAATCTTGTAACTATTTTTGGATCATCTGAGTTGTGACAACCTAATGATTCAAATTATTTTAAAAAATAAATTACTATTCAAAATCCATTTATTATTATTATTATTATTATTATTATTATTATTATTATTTTCTTTCTTTTTTTAGGTAATTTTAGATTAAAAAATCTCATTTAATGGTAATAAATTCAATAATTGGTGGGTCACGTTTCTAGCGTGACGCGAGCTTCACCTATTCAAATCTTAATTTGATTAACAGAGTCACGACGACCTGTTAATTTAAATTTTTATAAAATAAAAAATGAAATCTTTTCTTTAAATAAAATCAACCAACCCACGCTTATTTTCTATAGAACTATATGACTTTGAGTTCTTCATTGTACTTGAGGATACATAGGAGCAGAATCTTTATTCTGTCAAGCCAAATTTTAAATTTTCACAAATTATTTTTTTTTTATTTTTTTAATAAAAAGGGTAAAACAAATATATTATGAGATTATTAAGTTTTTGCATAACTAATTTAGGGTAACCGTTTTAGGATGGATGTATTAGGGGTGCTGTGGGGTTAAGTCTCCACCCTTCTCTATGCATAACCGACTTCCAAATCCAATTTGGTTCTAAAGACCATTTTCTAAAAGGGTTTTCCAATTTTTTCTAATTTAAATAAAATTAGTGGCGACTCCTAACAAATTTATTTTATTCGCCACTCCCGCCATTTATTTATGGTCGACAGATGGCGACTCTACTGGAGATGGTTGAGAGTTAAGCCGTATAAGTTGGTTGTGCTAAGTTTTGTGACCTCTTGTATTTTGTTTTACCCTTTTCCTTTTTTTATTTTATTTATTATTATTATTATTTTTGTTTTATTGTGTAAACCTTACGATAGAGAATTTTATTTTTTATTTTTTTTTTTTTGAATTTTTGTTTTGCATTCGTTTTTGTTTTGCATGATCGGGGTAGTTCATAAGATTATGATGGTTTGTATGCTCCCTACACCCACAGCACCTACATGTTTATCACACACATTCGAGTGGGGCCCTATACCCGGGTCTGAGTGAAGCCTAAGTTAGGTAGAGGTTGCATAGTGGTAGCTATTTTGGATGTACATCCTGTTTAGTTATTGTGAAAACCTCATCTAGAGTGTGCCTTTTTCATGAATGTCCCACACCTAGTTGGTTTACCCACTATTTCGTGGTCAACATTCTGAAACAGGACTTGGCTCTAGAGACCTTTAGAATAGAAAGGCCACTAAATGAGAGTTATCACGAATCAGAAAGACCCATAGATCCTTACGATAAAATGTCTCCTTTTAAGGCAACCCCTTAGGACACGAAGGGAGCGTACTTCTTCTTTATATAACTATTCTTTTTTTAAAAAAAAATAGCATCATGCATTTTCATGGCATTCCTAGCATTTTAAAAAAATCATGCATTTTCATGCATTCCTAGCATTTAAAATAAAAAAAAATATAAAAAAAATCATGCATTTTCATGTCATTCGTTGTATTTTTATTTTTTTAAAAAAAAAGAAAAATGTTTTCATTTCATTCATTTCATTTTATGCATCTCATGAATCTCATTCATTTCATTTCATCTCATTATTTTAATTTGGTGTTACCGTGCTCAGCATCATTGCGCGACCAAGGAAAGAAGACACCAATCAAACCCGAGTTCACAACACAAGGGCTCGAACAAAGCTTGCAACTATGGCAGCTGAGAACAAAAGAAGGAATCTGAGTGTGGAAGTAGATGAGATGAAAGAAAGGATGAATGAATTAACAGAGTCTCAAAGAAAAATGGAGGAAATGTTGTCAACCATGAGGGAGACCCTCACTTTGATAGGGACAGCCGAAGGTATAGGAGTAACTGGGGCACACTTGCACCCACAAAATGTTACTTCTATGAGAGCAAACCCTGGGGCCTTCACTGAGATGCCTTTTGTGGGAGGAACATCAAATACTACATCACTAGTGATTCCTATCGGAGAAGGGTATCGTTCGTCAGAGGATATCAATGCTAAGAAAGGATTCCAGCAGAAAGAGAACAAGCCTGAAGTGAATTATGTCCAGCATCAACAGACCTTCAGACCTCGATATTCCCCATAATACCCAACTCATTAACCACCATATAACTCTAACCTTTATTTGCCATACAATACACCTACATCTCCTTATTACCCTCCATACCAAATTATACCAACCACAAACATCACTCCAACTCCACAATTCCAAATCAACAATGTTCTCATACCTCAACCATATCGCCCAATCTATACCCAATACCACCTCCACCTTCATAAAACTTCCTAAATCACCCATAACCTCGGTCAAACTTTCAAAATCAAGGCCGCTCTCGCCCTCGAAACCTACCCCTTCCTAAAACTATCCATTTCAAATGCAGATTTATTCCAAAGGTTGTTTGATGCTCACCTCATCTCAGGAAATCCGATATGTCCCTTAGAACCACCATTCCCAGCGGGGTATAATCCGAGTTTAACTTGCAAATACCACATGGATGCCACAAGGTACTCAATTGAAGATTGTGAATCTTTCAAGATTGCAGTAAGGAAACTAATTGCTTATGGGAAGTTTGACATTGAAGAAATAGTTAGACCCAGTATGGTTAACAACTAGTGATAATTAGTGATGTTGGACTCATGATAACTTTCTTGAAACATTAATGTAATGAATTCGTATGGGTACATTGTTTCCTTTCATCACTTTGTTTTTCTTGATAATTATTTTCTTTCATTTCTTTAAAGTGTCTTTCTTGGTAATTCTCAGTTAGGTCTGCATGTGTAAGTGTCTTTGCAAAAAGTAAAAAATAAAAAAATGAGCTTATAAATAATCACTTGGTGTGCACTATCTTTTTGTCTCAAAGTTAAAGTTTTGAAAATAAACAATCATGATTTGAAAATAAAGACTGGCCATTTTTCTCTATCTTTTACAAAATTTCATCATTTTTATCCCTTGTTACCCCTTTTGAGCTTGAATTTTTTTTAATAAACCCTGGATAAGGATCACTCCTATACTAGGAGATAGCATGAAACAAAGGTTGATTGCCATGATGAATGTTCTGAAGCATAATGGAAAAGGAAGAAAAGGTGAAAAAGACAAGTAAAAATAAAAAAAAAGTGATGAAAAAAAAGTAAAAAAAAAAGAGAAGGGAAAGGAGGATGAAAGAAAATGAAATGAAATGGAAAAGAAAAAGAGAATAATAAGATAAAAGTGTTAGAAAGTGGAAAAGCAGTTGATGAAATTTAATGATCCTTAGTCTTATTCCACCCTTAAACACTTATTTGATTCTTATATCTTTCCTTTCGTAACCCTAGCCTTAGCCACGTTACAACCCTCAAAAAGTCCATTCTGATCAATGAAGGGTTGTTGTCATTTTTGTTAACTTTAATTTTGAGACAAAGGTTACGCTCATCCAAGTATTTAGTTCATTGCTCCTAAAAAAATGAAAATGAAAAGAAAAAAAAAGAGACTTACACTAGGACAAATTTGTACCCTGCTCGACTCGGTTCTAAACTGGGACAATTTTTTCTTCCTGTCCTAGACTGAGAAAAAATTTTCTTCGGTTCAATGTGGCCCTACACTAGGACAAGTTTGTACCCCGTTCGACTTGGCTCTAAACTGGGGCAATTTTTCCTTGGTTCAATTTGTCTTAGGCAAATCTTTTAGTCGCTAGGATAGGTCTTGGTCTTACTCAATTCAGTCCTAGACAGGGACAAAATTCTCTTTGGTTCAATTTGGCTTGATGTAGATGTTCAGCAGAAGAAAATCCTTGGCCATAATGTCTAGTAGGCAACTAAAGATTGGTCTCATGAATGTCAAACCTATTCATATCGGGTCAACACTGCTTTGGATCTCATATCATCATTTGTGTCTTTTCGTGTAGTCAAACTTCCAAGACTAATCTAGAAGTTGTTTATCCAGCAAGTTTCTTTTTTGTCGTACTCTTGAATTCATGTATGTTTGTTACGTAATGTTTCAATTAAGGTGAACAAAAGTACAACATTATGATCATCGATGGCAATCCCCTGATGAACAATTCAGATCGAAAAGAACTTAGAAGTTTCAATTAAAGGGGAAAATGATATCCCAAGGGATAATCCAGAAATAAGAGGTATCCGAGCAAAAAAGGAAAAAGAGTCTGAAAGGGCGGTTTAAGCAGAAGTTAGGGCAAATAAATTAGAATTGCTTAAACTGGGGCAATTTTGTTTGCATTTAATTGGCCACACTGGGGCAAATTTTTTTGAAGAATTAAGGAGGAATTGAAGGAAGTAGCAACAAAGACAGCGATGGAGTCATCAAGTCGTTGCAGGAAATCAATGATCAAGGAACAAATACTGGGGCAAAAATTTTCTCGCAAAGACTTTGTTGAAGAAAATCCTCTCATTTCTCAAAAGGGGAGTTAAGAGCGAAAAAATGAAGAAAAAATAAAAAAAAATAAGGGAAATGAGGTCAAGAGGATTTCCAAACGAGCCGAAGTGTCTGATGAAGAAAAGCACGTGAACAAAGGTTTGATTGGTCAAAGCTTTCCAAGGTTAGCATTGGTCCGAATATTTTTACATCATCTTGCATTTACAAGGCATTAAAATAAAATAAAAAAAAAAAAGAAAGAAAGAAAAAAAAAAAAAAAGGAGAAAAAGAAAAAAGAGAAAAAGAAGAAGAAGAATCTTTTCGGGACGCAAACGTCCATTGTCTTTAATTTTTGAGACGGAGATGCCCATTGTCTTTTTCGGGACGTAGACACCCATTGTCTTTAATTTTCAAGACGTAGATGTCCATTGTCTTTAATTTTCGAGACGGAGATGCCCATTGACTTTTTCGGGACGTAGACGCCCATTGTCTTTAATTTTTGAGATGTAGATGCTCATTGTCTTTAATTTTCGGGATGTAAACGTCCATTGTCTTTTATTTTCAGGACGGAGGTGCCCATCGACTTTTTCGGGACGTAGACACCCATTGTCTTTAATTTTTGGGATGTAGATGCCCATTGTCTTTTTTCGGGACGTAGATGCCCATTGTTCTTTATTTTTGGGTCGTAGATGCCCATTGTCTTTTTTCAGGACGTAGATGCCCATTGTCATTTTTGGGACGTAGATGCCCATTGTCTTTAATTTTCAGGACGGAGATGCCCATTGACTTCTTCGGGACATAGACGCCCATTGTCTTTAATTTTTGGGATGTAGATACCCATTGTCTTTAATTTTCGGGACGTAGATGCCCATTATCTTTTATTTTCGGGTTGTAGATGCCCATTGCCTTTATTTTCGGGTCGGAGATGCCCATTGTCATTTTTGGGACATAGATGCTCATTGTCTTTAATTTTTGGGACGGAGATGCCCAGTGACTTTTTCGAGACGTAGACGCCCATTGTCTTTAATTTTTGGGATGTAGATGCCTATTGTCTTTAATTTTCGAGACGTAGATGCCCATTGTCTTTTATTTTTGGGACGTAGATGCCCATTGTCCTTTATTTTCGGGTCGTAGATGCCCATTGTCTTTAATTTTCGGGACGAAGATTTCCATTGTCATTTTTGGGACATAGATGCTAATTGTCTTTAATTTTCGGGACGTGGACGCCCATTGTCTTTTATTTTCTGGACGTAGATGCCCATTGTCTTTTTTCGGGACGTAGATGCTCATTGTCTTTAATTTTCGGGACGAAGATGCCCATTGTCTTTTTCGGGATGTAAACGCCATTGTCTTTAATTTTCAGGATGTAGATGCTCATTATCTTTTTTTTTTGAGACGTAGATGCCTATGGTCTTTTTCAGAACATAGATACCCATTGTCTTTAATTTTTGGGACGTAGATGCCCATTGTCTTTTAATTTTCAAGATGCAGTAGCCCATTGCCTTTCTCCATTTATCTTTGAGCTCATCGCTCTTCACATTTTCATTCTCACATTGTTTCTTTGTTTCTCCCGTACAAAATTTGAGTTCATTTCTTTACTTGTTCCTCACTATGATAAAATGAAAAGTTACTATTATTCTTTTTATCTAATAAGAAACAAGCAAAGAGAGGCAACTGTGAACACCCAATTTTGTTCGGGTATTTTTGTAAATAAAAAAATAAAAAAAATAAAAATATATAAAAGGAAAGAAAAAAGTTTAACTCATTGGTCCATTAGCCCATGTGTCCATAATCCATTATCCTACCCATTAACCCATTATCCAATCCAATTAGTCCATCAACCCATAACCTAACCCATTAACCCATAACTCATCCTATAACAATTTCAGCGCTCATCCAAAACAAACTACATCACTCCTCCTAAACAAACTATAACTCAAACTTATCCTAAACCAACTCAAACACTCATCTTAAACAAACCCTATCACCTAGCGTAAACAAACTCATCCTAATTAAACCCCATCACCAACCCAACACTCATCCTAAACAAATCTCAACACTCATCCTAAACCAATCCTAATCACACTTTAACTCAAACACTTTAACCTAATCCTCTCCTATAAAAACCCATAACCCACACCTTACTTGGGACTTTCACTTTGACCTTCAAAGACATACTTTTAACCTTGACCTACGATTTCACCTCCGCCAAAATACCTCTCCATTACCTCTCTCTATATGAAACCGGCACCCACAAACTGCTCCTCACTATGTCGCAAGCCATCCGTCACACCGCGCTACCCACCGCGCAGAAGCCACCGTAGAAACAGCGTCACACCGCTACACCGCGCGATCTGCAATCAGACCCGATTGCAGGCGCTTCACCAACCCGAACCAGCCTAGCCACCGTCGCCGCTGGCCTTCATCTTCCTTGCTCCTCTGTTTTTTTCTTGCAAATACCCAAAAAGAAAGAAGCAAAACTCCCATTTTTTTGTCTTGTTTTTCCTAAGTCTATTCTTTTGATTTTTGATAGTTTTTTTGTTATTGTTGTTATTTTAAGTAAAATGAGCTTGTAATTAAATGGGCTAAGCTAAAAAATATATATATATAAAAAATAATGGTAAGACTAAAAAGTAAAAATATAAAAATAATTATTTTTTTTTAAAAAAAAGAGCGACACAAGATTAACCGAGTTGTGACAGCTTGTTAATCTTGTAACTATTTTTGGATCATCCGAGTTGTGAAAACCTAATGATTCAAATTATTTTAAAAAATAAATTACTATTCAAAATCCATTATTATTATTATTATTATTATTATTATTATTATTATTATTATTATTATTATCTTCTTTTTTTTTCTAGGTAATTTTAGATTAAAAAATCTCATTTAATAGTAATAAATTCAATAATCGGTGGGTGACGTTTAGCGTGACGCGAGCTTCACTTCACCTATTCAAATCTTAATTTGATTAATGAGTCGCAAGAACGACTATTAATTCAAATTTTTATAAAATAAAAAATTAAATCTTTTCTTTAAATAAAATCAACCAACCCACGCTTATTTTCTATAGATACGTGACTTTTGAGTTCCTCATTGTACTTGAGGATACGTAGGAGCAGAATCTCTATTCTGTCAAGCCAAATTTTAAATTTTCACAAATTATTTATTTTTTAATTTTTTAATAAAAATGGGTAAAACAAATATATTATGAGATTATTAAGTTTTTGCATAACTAATTTAGGGTAACCATTTTAGGACGGATGTATTAGGGGTGTTGTGGGGTTAAGTCTCCACCTTTCCCTATGCATAACCGACTCCTGAATCCAATCTGGTTCCAAAGACTATTTTCTAAAAGAGTTTTTCAATTTTTCCTAATTTAAATAAAATTGGTGACGAATCCTAACAAATTTATTTTGTTCACCGCTCCCGGTGCGATTTACAGTCGCGACAGAGATGAAAAAAATTCGTCTCTAAATTAGAGACAGAATTAAATTTTCTGTCTCTAACAATCAAAGATGCGACTTTTAGTGACAGATCAATTTTTGTATTTAATTCTGTCTCTAAATATTTAGAGACGGAATTTTTCTGTCTCTAAATCTGATTTTTTTAGTAATGCTTTTTGAACCCTAATTTTCTTAATTCCTTATATATTTTTTAACATAATTTTACATATAACAACTTTCATAAAATGTAGATTTTTCTTCTTTTTTTTTTGCCACAAGATTAGAAATTTCATAACTACAAATAAAAAACAAAGTTCTAAAGAAACGAGTCAGGGCATTTACCCAAATCTTCCAACAAGCCCGAAAAGTAACTCAAATGCGCCTTAGGTGCGGCCACAATAAACTAAGTGATGTCCATGCACATCATTTTACCATCCTTGTTCTGCTCATTGTCCAAGCTGTGTTTTTTCATCAGACGATTCTCCATAGGAGCTTGCTAAATCGATACCGTCTCCGGACGGGGATTAGTTTTGAAAATTAATTTCTTTACCTTTGTCTTCTTAAATCGCTTCTTGCTTTTGGCTAAAGAAGAGAGCTTTGATTTGTTGGCACAAAACTGCATGATTAGTGGTGAAGGAAAGCCTAAGTTCAAGATTGTCGTGGTCCGCAGGTTGGCACCATCTTTACAGATCTGAGACATGCCTGTATTATCAATATATTTCCCAGGGTCACTAACTAGAAAGTGAGTATCTTGGTCAACTTGGTCGTCGACAAGGTAGACAGTGTCGCCGGCTTTTGAGCCAGCGGGTTCCATTCCAGTAGGAGGCCTTTCTTCTAGGATAGGAGTGGTGAGCGGAGAGACCTGGTATATGTTCCACACAGGGAGCCTTAGAGGGTGTGGCAGCATGTTTTGAAAGGTCTTCTCCTATTTCAGACATGGAGAGGGAGGACAAGTGTTTGGACATTTGATCTGCCGCCGTCTTGGGACTCCTGTTAGTTGGTTTCAGAATTTCTACTTCATGAAATTGCGCCCGTTTTGGAGTAGGGGAATCAATTTTGTACCCCGCGTGATTAGAGGTATTAGAGGTGGTCAACAGGAAAGGCGCTCTTCAATTCTTTGTTTTATATTCTCATGCCATAATAATGCTATAATGTACCAATATATATATTTTTATTTACTTGCATTGCCATGCCATAATGCCATAAAATTTATTTAAAATCAACAGTTACTTGATTACATCCGAAACAAGTAATTATGATAAACAAGAACAGAGATCTTCTCAATATGGTCACTTGAGCAGGAACATCTTCAGCCAATATGCAGAATATTTGAGATATCTTCTCAAATTGTTCTTGAAATCCACATAAATGATGCCAAATCGAAATGTGTAACCAGCATCCCATTCAAAGTCGTCAAAAAATGACCATGCATAATAGCCCTTCACTTTAACACCATCTCTATCAAGAAAAAGAAAAATTAAAATTAAAATTTACTATAAACAATTCATAAATTGTGGACCACATGTATTTGTGCTTAAGGTTTTTGTAAAGCTAAAAAAGCTCCGTTTGATTCTCACTTGATCGCTTGAAGCAGGGATTTGAGATGGCCATCATAGTATCTGATCCTGATACTGTCCTTGAGGGCTTCTTTGATTGGTTTTGAGACATTGTTTGCCTCTGCAACGCCTGAAAAATTAATGACAAAATGATATTAATTTCTTACACAAAATTGTATCTTTCAATTACATCAAAAAGAATAATTGAAGTTGGGATTCTTACAATTAAGGACTAAATTGATCCAATATTTTCAATTTAATAACTGATTTTTATTTACAATGAAGGATTGGTATTTGTTTATATAAATACTTTTATCCTTCTTTTCGCTACTTTATTTTTTGGTCAAATTCTTTTAGTTACTCTTAAAATAAACAAAATCTACACATTATTTATGTTTCATTATTTCTAGTATGACCGCAGTACACAAAAAGGATAGCTAAAATGTTTGATGAGTTGGGTTATAGTCATGATAACCAAATTAATAATAGTATGAATTTGAAAGTTGGGACATTTGCTTGCCCTAAGTCTATTAGAAAAGGTAAAATATGCCCAAATAAACATTAATCAAAATTGCAATATATATATATATATATAGAGGGATATATACATATATATTTATTTTTATATATTTATATTCATCTAATTGGTTACTTTTAATAAATAATCTTAACCATTAGATGAAAGTGGATATAACTTTGATTGCTTTACACCTACAGAAGTGATCCCCCCTCATATATATATATATATATATATATTAAATTGGGTACTCATAATTGAAAATCACCCCAGTTAAAAATTTACACCTTTAAGGATGGGTGATCACTTAAGCTTTTCTCCAACACACTTCACTTGCACATGATTAAGATTGGGTGATCACTCAAAAAATGCTTCACATCTCTTATTGCATCAATTATCATGGACAAAGAACAAGAACTATTGGGAAACAAAAATTAAGTTAATAAAGTAGTGAAACAGGGTGAAAAGTTTTATGGAAGCATTGTTGTAATCTTAACTGCCTCTATATTTTGCTTACCAAAACAAGAATAAAATTGTATAATTGTATGTACCATTTTCAGTAACGTAAATTGGTGGATTCTTGTAGTTGTCCTTTATGTATACCAAAAGTTGATGAAGTCCCTCCGGATAGAAAAAGAGCCAGTTCAAATCAGTCTGCACAACCATAAAATTTTGCTTCTTTAGTTTTAGTAGAAAGGCATGTTTGTTCACTACGTGGTTACTCAGCTGTCATTGGTTTACTTTCATTGTATTGAAAATACTATTCATGGTATAAAAAATGGAGTACAACAACTACATCATCAACCAACCAAAAAAAAAAGTAGCATAAACATAAAGTCCACAGAAGATGACTATACCGGCGTGCCAATAGCTACACCATTCTTCTCAGCTGTGATCAGGAGAAATTTTTTTGCTCGAGTATGTTAGTTCATTGTTAAAATTAATGTAGTAGAGAATCATTTATGATAACTGATTTTGTGTGAGATGTACTTACTAGTGAGAGTGGTTTGCATATCTGTTGAGAAACTCCTGTTGACACTGCTAGTCAATGAAGCATTTTCTGCATAGACTGCGCTGTAATAATTCACACCGAGAAAATCATAGGAACCTTTGAGATTTTCGGATTGAACTTTTGTGAATTTGGGGAGTCTGTCACCCACTAAAGATCTCATACTCTCTGGCTAGTCACCATACGTAATGGGATGAGCATACCTGCAAAATTGAATCTGTTAAATCACAATGTTCATGAATTAAATTTCAATTTCCATAGATTTTCTCACTTTATTTTAATATAAGAAATATACATACCATCCAAACCAAAAATCCAGAGCTCGACTAGCAGCCTTGCCATCAGCAGCAATATTAAATTTTGGTTCAAACCAGTTAGTCACTAAAGTGATTCCAATTTGTCCTTTCTGATAAGCCTGTGGCAACTCCCACCATATTATATTTAGTCAGTTGTACAAAAAAATAAAAATAGATAAGCAAATGGGATTTGCGCAGCTTACTTCTCAAGATTCAAAAGAGGAATAAAAAAAAGGAAAAGTAGCCACTAGCCACTGCTATACATTATTAATAACTGATTAATTAAAACTTCAAAGTTGTCTACTATTTTTTTTTTTTTCGGAAAAGATGTCTACTATTTTTTTGCCAATATGTTTGTCTGTAACCTTTAGAATAATGCTAATAATAATAGTCATCTTTTCTTATAAGTGCTTTCTCGACCCTCAATCATATTAAATTTAAATTCACTACTTAAGAGTCATGTCTAATATTTTTAATATAGATAAATGAATACATAAATCTAATGCATTTAAGTTGGATTCATTAAACTAATCACATAATTAATTAATATATAATTATTGTAATTAATTATATAATTGACTTAGTGCACCCAAGTTTTATACAAGTATTTCTCTTTAATATAAACTAAAGTCCACCATGCCCAACGTCTTTGTACCCTATACCGTCATTTTTTTTAACATATTAATATGCGTAAAATTTCTATGATTTAAAAAGTGATGATATTAGCATAACTTAAATCGGCGAATCATGTCAATTAAGTTGTTTGAAATTTAATTTATGTTAAGGTCTGTTATTGCTAGATTATTTGTAATTATTTCTGTAAGCGTTCGTTGAGTGTGGAGACCTGTCTTGACCCTAAGATTAGACAGTCACCTTTAACTTTAAATTTTTTGTTACAAAGAAAAAAAAAAGTGATGATATTAAGTATTACTTTATAATTTATAGAGTAGATAGTATAACAAGTTTTATGACAATCATTACAATTTTTTTATATTTTATTTTTTATAAATTGAGTGTATTAGGTCAATTATATCTTTAATTAATAAATAATTATTAAAATTAATAATTAATTATCATAATTAATGATGTGACTCGCTTAATATACTGCAAATATTTCTCTTTAATATAAACTCAAGTTCACCATGCCCAACATCTTTCTACCCTATACTGACATTTTTTTTTTTTTTTTTTTAACATATCCATAAGGATATGCGCAGGATTTCTACGATGTAGAAAGTAATGATATTTAGTATTATTTTATAATTTATATAGTAGAGAGTATAATAAGCTATATGACAATCATTACAAATTTTTTATATTTTATTTATTATGTATTATTATATAATTAAAGAAACTTAATCTCTTAAGTAGTTATTATGTCAAACATTTTCAAAGATTTGTCAAGATATTATTAAGTAGATAAGATTAAGAAAACATTTACACTAGAAAAATCAAAATTAAATTCATATATTATTTTAAAAGCTTTTAATGAAAGCCCACTTTAATTACGTTTCAATGTCTCCTCTTCCTCGTAATTCATCCCGTTAATGTTCCTCTCATAATTCATTATAATTTATTTAACAATAAAGATCTTCGTATTCTTCTTTTAGGAGTATATGTATTGTATATATTTTTTTTAAAGATGTGTAATTTAATAAAATAAATGATAAAAAAATATATATATGATGAATGATATTAGAAAAATGTAAAAAATGATGTGAGAAAAAAATTAATAAAAAAATCAGAGTTGTTTATTTAATCTATACTCAACTTATTTTAATTATACGAAGAGGATCAAGAATCACGAGCTTAAGAATGAATTGACATTTTTTTTTTCTGATTATTAGTGATGACTAAATAAAAAATGCAAAATGATAACATTTCAAGCCAAACTTATTGACTATTAATTATAATGCAGGAGGAAGATTTTGGATTTACCAAAAAAAAAAAACAATTTGAGATCTTAGTTATGACTGTTTTTTTTAAGCCAACCTGATAGTTGTTCTTGTACAATCTGGCAGCTGCTGCATGAGCAAGTATTAAGTGGTGGCCATGATTTTAAATTGCGGTCCGCAACCGCAATTGCAGTCGTAATATTACGATTTTTGTAGTCTCCGCAACCGCATCACGACAGCAATTGAGGTCGCATCGGTCGCATTTTTTCATAATTAGCTGCAATATTATGTTTTTAGTGATTTTCGCAACCGCGACCGCAACTACAATTTAAAACCATGGTGGTGGCCAACGATGTAAGGTTCGGTGGCTGAGTCACCAGCAGTGCAATTCCCAACGTAGTTAGAACATCTACCTGGTGCATGGGTGCCACCATTGTAGCCATTGAGGCTATATATTTCGGGTTCATTCAAAGTGACCCAATGCTTGACCCGGTCACCAAAGGTCTTGAAGCAAAAGTCAACATAGTCATGAAAATCTCCCCTAATCATCCATTAGATTAAAAATAAATATATTTGTTTTTTCCTTTATGAAAGAAAGTTAATAGGAAATTTATGGGTAATTTGGGGATTGAATGTAACTTACACTATTTTAGGACTAAGAAATCCTCCATATTCATCTTCTAAAACTTGTGGTAGGTCCTAATGAAAGATAGTTACAAAAGGTATTAAATCTGCCCCAAATAAGTCAAAATGAGTCAGCGAGGGGACTTTAATTGGAGAACGAATGAATGAATAATCAAGTATTAAGAGAGATGGACCATTTGATAGGATCTCATCAATGAGATTGTTGTAGAATTTAACCCCCAAGGTATTGACTTCTCCCTTGCCCTCTGCAGGAAATAATTGAATGTTTTGAAATCACTTTCCACATTATGTAACGTGAAAGGAAATGCCAAGAATAGTTTCAACTTAGGATGATCTTACTGGGAAATATTCTTGGCCATGAGATGGAGAATCTGAAGGAATCCAAGCCAATTTTTTTTGCCAATTTTATGTCACTCTGCGAAATTGTAGACTGTTTAATTCTCTAACTAATTCAATAGATATTATTTTCCTTAGAGGACTTCAGTGATGATCAAATTGGTGAAATTTGTCAGTTAGTGTACCTTGTACCGATGATAAAAATCCTCAGCTACATTACCGTTGCTATGATCCGCAATCTTTTCTGCTCATTCCACAGAGAAAAAAAAAAAAGATTGAACATTAGTTAAGACCTCTACCACACAAAAGTACAGTTATACATCTATATTCATATACACTCTATTCCTATATAAATGGATAGAGTGAGACAGAGAGACAAAGAGAGAGAGTAACCTGGATGCTGTTCAGTGAAGGTATCCCATATACTTGGTCCCCTGCCATCTATATTTGCTGCTCCCTCAGACTGAATAATTAATACAACAACATAAATGGCAGAAGAATTATGCTAACTATGTATTCAAGAAAAATACAATGACGATGCACTTGAATAATTTGTAGGAAACTTTACACGTTTAAACCCCTGTTGTGCTATGTGCTCAATAAAATAAAATAAACAAAAGAAAAGGAAAATTTTAATTAAATGCATTGTTATGTGGTGATCAGAACCTGATAAGCAGAAGAACCTGCACCAAATACAAAACCAATAGGAAAAAGGCTCCTATTGAATGATGCAGCATAGTGACTTGGCTGTACGCTTGGGGGTGCACTTTCAGTGCCCGCAGCAAGAAGGGTGGCTAGAGCTAGATAAAAGGCAGAGGAGGGAAGGACCTTTAACTCTCATGATTGCTTTTGATATCTGAAACTGTGATGAATGCTATCTATTTAAATACAAAAGAGTGAGGTAATACCCCAAAACATAAAACTATAGAATGGTGTATTTGCACAGCTTATTATATATCCTATATTAAACATAGAGTCTACTTGATTAACACCGACACATATAATGACTCTGCTTGCATTTTATATGTACGTTAGTGTTTGAAATCAATTAAAATTAGAAATAATTTGATTTAAATTGATTTGATTTGATTTGATTTAAAGTTAAATTTTGTCTTTAAAACTTATTAAAAAAAATAGGATTTAAATTTATTTACAAATTAAATTGTGTATTTAGAACTCATTAACATGAGAATTGATTTTATTTTATTTTATTATTTTATATTTTTATTCTTATAAGATAATGTTAGATATAATTATTAAGGGTAAAATAATCTATTTATTTCAATTTCTAATAAATTTTATCAAAATTGATGAAATTTTTTAAAAAAATAAAAAATCTATCAAATTTTAGAAATCAAATAATTTTTTATTTTTTAATATTCTAAACATAAAATTTAATTAAATTTAATTTACAAATCAAATTATTTCTTATTTTTTTATATTTCAAATACAATGATACATTTAAAGTTACCAGTATGTATGGCTTGGCTTGGCTTGGCTTGGGGATAGAAGTACCATGCTTCGGGATAGAAGCACCATGCTGTATGGTTTAGGAAAATTATATTTTACACCATTTTACTTATACACTATGCTTACACGACTTATAAAATTTTAATTAATGTGTATTATTTGATTAGCCAGTTACAAAGTGATTACATGTATCATGATTTTTTTATATTATTTTTTTTCACATCATTTTTTACACTACACTTTATACCATTAATTATATTACTTTTTCTTATCTTTTTCTCTCACTTAATTTCAATTATTTAAAAATAATATAAAAAATGGTATATCAATTTTTCTATCGTGTGTATGGAAGCGTTGCCTAATGTTGTGGCCTTTCAGTAAATGCCACGTTTTCTTATATTTTATATGCCGCGCGATTTTTAAATGTTTCAAGCTAATATATTTTAGGCCACTTGAACATAGTTTAAATACTTTAGAATGGATCTTCTGCTAAGAAAAATAATAATAATTAGGATGGATAATACTTTTTTTGAAAAATAAAAATCAAGATCAAGTTGTGTGAAGTGTGAACAAATCTTAAGAATAATTTCATAATATTTTCAGAATATCTTTAAAATATTTTCAAAATATCATGTAATATTATAATAAAATTAAAAGTCTTATTGTATCAATGGATTTAATTTTATATATTTTTTAAGACTATGTGGTGTCTATATACCTTTGAAGTGTGGGACTAATCTTGCTTGGCGTGGACTTAGTGTTGAGCACAATATAAATCTTATAAATCCCAAACTCCAATAATGCATGCTTATAACAATAGTACATATACTTAATTTAATTATTATTGTAAATTATAAATAGAAATATTAGGCAGACAGCTCGTCGAAATATTAAAAGTGCTGTTGGGGTGAAAAATATAAGTTTTAATTTGACAAAGATGTTCTCGACGGACAAGTGATATTCGACGAAGTTAGATGATTCGATGAAGATAATGTTTTCAGTCGAATGATACCATTGAGACATTCGACAATAAAGGTCTTAAAAGCCAGATAGAGGATCAAGTGGTGGCCAACTCTCAAAAGACCAAGGGTTGGTTTCGTCAAAAATACAAGATACCAGTTCTGGATTTGACAGGAGTTGGTTATTGTCGAAAATTAAGATATTAGTAGGAACGTGGCATAACTGTCATGAATGTGGTCAATTTCTTACGAGTCAGTTATTTTGTTTTTTGCCTATAAATACTAGTATTCACGATGTAAAAATGGTGGTTTTACTGGATATACAATCCTAACATCTCACTCAAGCAGATTAATAGATTTGACTCCAAGTTGACTTCCATTTTCATTTCTAGCAATTTACATTAATGCAATGTCTTTTAAATTCTTTATTTTCAAGCTCTGTCCTTTAAATTTCTTTACTCTTTCTGCACTTTAAATTCATGCGTTTTACATTTTCTGCACTTTAAACTTACTGCTCTTTTACATTTCCTGCATTTAAACTTTCTGCACTTTTTTTTTCTGCATTTTAATCTTCAGCACTTTACATTTCTTGCAATTTACTTTCTCTGCACTTTAAAATTTCTTTGCACTTTACATTTTGTACGTTACTCATCAAAGGCTTCTTTTCTAACAAGATTACCACATAACTCGTGAACCCACATTCGACTGATAAAATATATTTGTTTGTTGGGATTTGTCTTATACCAAATTCACCCGTAAATAAATTAGCATGCCCAGTGGGGCGAGTTTAGAGTAACTCGGTAGTGTCACAAACCTCTTCATAAGAAGATGGTTTTATGCGTTTAAGAAGTGAAAAGTTAGTATTTTCTTGCCCTTCTTAAGATACGCAAACTATGAGTAACGCAAATAATCAAGCGTCGAATGCACTTTCAGCTGAAGTTAGTGTGCCATCTTCGACAGCCGTTACTGCATCACCTTTAACAACGGGTCCTGTGGTTGATGTAATAGTAACTGGTACTCTCAGAAGTAACCCGGTGCTAGAACAAGTGTTGCCTGGAGTAACTCAGTCATCACTAAATCAACCAAGTAATCAAAGTGTAATGAACTCAAATTCAAGGTTGGCACCACAATATGGTTTGCCACCAAATTATATCCCTCCTGTGTTGGCACAAATGGGACTTGGTTCTACTTTGGCTAATACTATAGGCCAAACGGTAGCTTCACAAGGCCAACCACAAATAAGTTCGGCTTTAGCAAGTTTTAATGGCCAAGGAACAGGAGTTGCAAGTTCAAGTAATCTAACTCCTTTTCGATAGGAGATATTGAATTTGGGACCTATATTTCCAAATATGTCGAGAGATATTCCTCAGAATATAACTGGGCCAACTACAAATTCTTTGGCCAGTTTTCGACAATAAATGGATGAAAGTAATCATGAAATGGTGCATATGTTCACTCAGCAAATGGGTGCTATGATTACACCAATCATGGAAAACACAAATAATGCTTGCAGTGCATTGGCCCAACAAATGGCAAGGCTAAATCAAGCCTTGGGGATAGGTGAATTGGCTAATGAAAATGTGCAAGGAACCCAGCCTAAGGTAAACAGAGAAATGATTATACCTCAGGAAAATAAGGAACAAAATCAACAAAACCAAGAATAACCTAGGCAAAATAATCAGCCACACTTGGAATATGGTAATGTCCATATGCTCCGTCTAGGTGATGAGGATCAAATGGCTAGAAATGATGCAGCCATGAGATTGCTTCGACAAAATCTTGGGGGGCACCAAGTAATTGAGCAAAATGTAAATCAAGTAGTGGAACAGGTACTGAACAGATTTGGGTTCAATGTTGGATATGCCAACCAGCCCTATTTTGTTTCAGCGTTTCCTGAATGGGTACAGCAAGTAGAATTGCCTAGAGGAATTAAAATTCCTAAACTTTCAAAGTTTGTTGGTGAAAATGGAGAATCGATCGTCGAACATATCGCACGGTATACAATAGAAATGGGAGAATTGGCCACTATTGAAGCCTCAAAATGAGATTTTTTCCAAGCTCCCTTACTAAAAATGCATTCTCTTGGTTTTCGACATTGAGACCAAATTCGATACATTCTTGGACTCAATTAGAAAAGAGGTTTCCATGATCAATTCTTCAGAGGGGATTTGAAAGTCGGACTTACAAATCTCTTCAATATTAAGAGAGTGTATAATGAAATAATAGAAGATTACCTATCTAGGTTTCGACAAATGAGGAGTAGATGTTTTACTCCTATACCTGAAGCAGAAATAGTATAAATTGCTGCAGGAGGTTTAGACTATTATATAAGGAAAAAGTTAGTGAACCAACATTTAGTTGATCTTGCCCAACTAGGTGAAAAGGTTAGGCAAATAGAACAACTAAAAGCCAAAAAGGTTCATAAACAAAAAAGATTCCTCAAAAGGGAGAAAGTAGCATTCGTCGGATTAGGTGAATCTGACAATGAAACTGAAGATAGTAATGACGAATTTGAAGTTAACATTACTAAACTTCAGAATGGTCCTCCTTATGTGTGTCAGGCTCTTCAGCCTACAAGAAATAAGGAAAAAATGAGTTATGTCAATAGAAAAACATATACATTCGACGTAACAAGAACTGACAAAATTTTTGATTTGTTGTTAAAAGATACAAAAATTAAATTGTCGGAAGGCCATAAATTATTAAAATCTGATGAAATCAAAGACCAAAAATATTGTAAGTTTCATAACAATTTCGGTCATGTTACTAACGAATGTATTCGTTTCAGAGATTTGATTCAGAAGGCACTAATGGATGGGCGTTTGAAGTTTGCTGACAAGCCTAAAGCGGATATGAAAGTTGATACAGATCCGTTTCAGGCTGGGATTTCATATGTCAATCAACAAGTTCCTTTAAATGTTGGAATGATCAACATAAGGAGTTTGCAGGGATTCGACATTGACATGGAAGATGCAATGGATGTTTATCCCAAATCAGGAGAATCTCTTGAAAATTTTCTTGAAATAAAGAAAGGAAAAGGCAAAGTAAGGTTGTGTCTAAGATGCAATGTGATGTATGATGAATTTGCAGCAAAGAAAGCTGCTGAGGAGCAAAAAGGTAATTCACAAGGTAAAAAGAAGTTTCTCAACAAGAAAGTTAGAAAACCACAATAGTCCTTTAATACTCCAAAGCCAGTTTATACTCCAAAGCCTAGGCCAGTCTATATGCCAAGGCCTAAAATGAATGGTTGGTTGGTCGAATCGTCTAGTGGATCTATGGGGAGCAATGCATTTCCCAGGAGTTGCGTCGGACCAGCTAGGACCAGAGTACCATCTGCCAATGTTGCTGTGGACAGATGGGTAAAAAATTCTGCAATAGCAAGTTACACATATTTTCGACGGAACGTGGCTGCCAAGAAGAATAGGTTTCAGAAAGATCAACCATTCTGGAATAAAGATTACAAACATGGTAGAATTGACCGAAATGAAGTTTTGATTGGCCATGATGTAGCAGGACCATCAAATCTTTACCAATGTCAAAGAGTCGAAAAAGAAGGTTGCAGAGGTTGAGACAGGCCCAGAAGAGAAGGAGTTTGATTGAGGGCTTAGTTATTAAAGAACAACCCACAGAAATGGGATGTTTAGTAGTCGAGGTTAAGCTAGCATCTGATGAAAATAAAGATGACAAGAAATTGAAGAGCATTGTCAGAAAAGAATTTGTAGATACAAGAGGGGCAATCCCAACTAAGCCAACAACTAATGAAGTTGAATGGTCGAATGAGAATAACAATTTTCGACAAGAAAAACTTACAGAGATAAAGAAAGGGAAACAAGTTCAAGGGCTTACTTCAAACAAAATTAGAAGGAAGTGGCTGATTGGACTTATAGCAGCAGAAAAAGAAGCAAAGGAAAACAATTTGGCAGTTGATGAAAGTAAGGACATAGCTAGGTCGAAAGTTAAGAAAATGATAAGAGGAATAGCTGGGAACAAAAGCAATAGTGATGATGAAGATTAGTTGAAGGAAGAAATCTTAAAAGTTCTGAAAGATCCTGACCAAGATGTCGAGTGGAAAAAGGAAATGCTCAGCATGATCAAATAGAAAAGAAATTTGACGAAGCCTGATTACCAAATTGTAGATATGGATTTGACAATTGATGAAGTTATTGAAGCCTTCACTGATCCAGATGATCTTTTGGGCTTTAGTGATAATGAACAAATCAATATGGATTTCAATCTGGACAAAGATCTGGATGACATCATAATGGCTATGGATAGTAGTTTGCCGTCGGAAGAGTACCTCAAACTTGGTGGGTATAAAAGTCATGAAGAGTCAGATGAAGAGGAATTCTTGAAGTCAATGGATGTGAACTTGATTTTAGTTATACCTGCTGAATTTGAAGGGTATCACGAAATTGAATATATAGGAGAGAATGAAGAAGACATAGATGACCTCAACAATCATTGGCTTTTCTGTCAAGATAATATGTTAATTGTGTTCGACAATACAGCATATTTTGAAAAGCCAACAAAGGAACAAAAGACTCATCTCCGCTCATTGCACATCAAGGCTTTGTTAGAAGGAAAACCGACAAATAGAGTCTTAATAGACGGAGGGGCAGCTATCAATCTTATCCCAAGGGCAATGTTAAAGAAACTTAGGAAGAATGAGTCTGATTTGATGGCGACTAACATGATTGTTACTGATTTCAGTGGCAAAACTTCCCCGTCAGATGGAGTAGTGATGTTGAATATACAAGTTGGATCCATTGAGAGGTCGACATTGTTTGTTGTAATTCCGACAAAATCTAGTTACAATCTTCTACTGAGGAGAGACTGGATACATGTCGTTGGAGCAATACCATTGATGGTTCATTAGAAACTAATTCTTTGGAATGCAGATGATCAGGTAGAAATAGTAGAGGCAGATGACAACCCTTGCTATTTACAACAGATTCATGTCGATTTTAAAATCTATGCTCCAAATGTCAAGCCAGTCACGACAAATAATGGAGTTATTGACAAAGATGCACTTGAAACATGTTTAATGGATCCGTTTGGCATTTGACTAGTGAATAAGCCCGAAATGGATCGGCCAAGCACTAACTATGAGTGTTAATCAATTGGATCGACTGTCGGCTTATCTAAACGACAGAGCTGTATACATCACTGAAGGTGTATTATCGGATTGTATAATAGACGATGGTCCTTTGGGTTTTGAGAAAGGACTTGATGAAAGATAAGATGTAGAGGTGGAAGATCCTTTAGAAGAAATAAACTTGGGCACTGAAATAGACAGAAGGCCTATATTTGTGAGTTCATTTTTGCCAAAGGAGTTCAAAGAAAATTTTATTGAATTAATTAGGGAATATAAAGATTGCTTTGTGTGGGATTATGTCAAAATGCCTGGTTTGAGTAGAGATCTTGTCGAGAATAAACTGCCATTGAAAGAAGGTTGCAAACCTATCAAGCAAGCTAATAGAAGATTTGCACCTGAGGTAGTTTTGAAGATAAAAGAAGAGATTGAAAGGTTGCTTAAAGCCAAGTTCATCAGAACAACCAGGTATGTCGAATGGCTTTCTAATATTGTTCCTGTAATTAAGAAAAATGGCAAGTTAAGAATATGTGTAGATTTTAGAAATCTAAATACTGCTACACCTAAAGATGAATATCCAATGCCAATTGCGGACATGTTAGTTGATGCCATATTTGGACATGAATTATTAAGTTTTATGAATGACCATGCAGGTTATAATCAAATTTTTATAGACGAAGAGGATGTGTCGAAAACTGCCTTCAGATGTCCAGGAGCTATTGGGACATATAAATGGATAGTCATGCCTTTCGGTTTAAAGAATGCAAGGGCCACCTATCAGAGAGCAATGAATATAATTTTCCATGATGTTATTGGAAAATTTATGGAGGTGTATATTGACGATGTCATTGTCAAATCGGAAACAAAAGAGAGCCACTTGACAAACTTGAGGCAGGCATTCGACAGGATGAGAAAGCACAGCCTCAAGATGAATCTAGAGAAATGTGGTTTTGGAGTGTCGGCTGCTAAATTCTTGGGTTTTTTAGTCCATAAAAAAGGTATTGAGGTGGACAAGAATAAAGCCAAGGCAGTTTTGGAAGCCGTACCTCCGACAAATAAGAAGGAATTACAATCTTTCCTAGGGAAGGTGAACTTTTTAAGAAGATTCATTTCCAATTTGTCGGGAAGAACCAAAGTTTTCGCCTCATTAATCAAGTTGAAGGCTGAACAAGACTTTGTATGGGAGTCTTGTCATCAAGAAGCATTCGACCAAATTAAACAATATTTGACAAATCCTCCGGTCATGATGCCTCCAGTGCCTCATAGACCGTTGAAATTGTATATATCAGCGTCAAATGATACTATAGGTAGTATGCTGGCTCAAGATGAGAATGGTGTCGAAAGAGCTGTATATTATCTTAGTCGAGTTTTAAATGATGCTGAAAAGAGATATAGTGCAATAGAAAAACTTTGTTCAGCATTATACTTCTCATGTACTAAGCTTAAATATTATATGATGCCTTGTAATGTATTAGTTATGTTAAAAATTGATGTAATAAAGTATATGTTGTCAAAACCAATATTAAATGGACGTATTGGTAAATGGACTGTTACTTTGTCAAAATTTTCTTTACAATATGTTCCAATGAAAGTAGTCAAAGGCCAAGCAATTGCTAATTTTTTGGCTAACCATCCATGTTTGGATGTAGATAATATAAACTTCGTCGGGTTAAAACCTTGGTGCTTATATTTTGATGGCTCAAGGCATCAAAATGGAGTTGGAGTGGGAATTTTAATTGTTTCTCCTCAAGATACTCCAACTAGGATTATGTTTGAACTTAAATATACATGCTCAAACAATGAGGCTGAGTATGAAGCCTTAATTGTCGGGTTAGAAATAATAATAGAAATGAAAGCATGTAATGTTCATATTTTTGGGGATTCACAGTTGGTCATTAAGCAACTCCCACAAGAATATAAATGTGTCAGTTATAATCTGATCAAATATTGTGTTGTGGCGAGTAAGTTAATGAAGAGATTCGACGAAGTTATTGTCGAGCATATCCCTAGAAATTTGAATGAAGAGGCTAATGAATTAGCACAGATAGCCTCTGGGTATAAAATTTCGTCCAAAGTCCTGACAAATCTAATGGAGATTAGAGAACTTTTATATCTATTAGAAGAAAGAGATGTACTACAAAATGATATTTCGACAGTTAATGACTGGAGACAGCCAATATTAAGCTATTTGGAAAATCCAAGTCAAAACGTGGATAGGAAGCTCAAATACAGAGCGTCGAAATTTGTAATATTAGGAGGGGCTTTGTATAGAAAATCTGTCGATGAAAATTTAGAAGTTTGCCTGAGTGAAGCAGAGGCTTATATTACCTTAGCAGAAGTCCACGAAGGAATTTGTGGAGCTCATCAGGTAGGTGAAAAGATGAAATGGGTCCTTCAACGTCAAAGGTACTATTGGCCAATACTGGTTAGGGATTGTATAATGTTTGCTAAGTCTTGTGAAGAGTGTCAAAGACATGGCCATATACAAAATGTTCCTGCTAGTGAGCTACATGATATAGTTAAACCTTGGCCTTTCAGAGGGTGGGCCTTGGATTTAATTTACCAAATTCATCCTGTCTCGTCGAAGGGACACAAATATATTCTAGTAGGAGTCGATTACTTCACCAAATGGGTTGAAGCTGTAGCCTTGAAGGATGTAACCCAGCAGGATGTGATTGACTTTATTGAAGATAATATAGTTTGTCAGTTTGGAATACCACAAACTTTGACAACCGACCAAGGATCAGTATTTATTGGAAAGAAAGTTGTCAAATATGCCAATTTAAGAAAAATTAAAATGCTTATGTCGACTCCATATTATGCTCAAGCAAATGGTCAAGTAGAGGCTATGAACAAAATAATCATAAGTTTGATTAAAAAGCATATTGGTCGACAACCTAGAAATTAGCATAATACCCTTAATTAAATTCTATGGGCATATAGAAATTCACCAAGAGAATCGACGGGCACTTCACCATATAAGTTAGTTTATGGTCATGATGCAGTGTTACCAGTTGAGATTAATCTTCAATCCATTCGGATTCAGAAACAAGACAAGTTACCAATTGAACATTATTAGGACTTGATGTTTGATGAATTAAACGAATTAAGTGATGAAAGATTAGTTGCTCTAGAAAACTTGATTCGACAGAAAGAAAGAATTGTGAAGTTTTACGATAGTCGAGTTAAGTATAAATATTTTAAGATTGATGACTTGGTTTGGAAGTTATCTTGCCCATGGATAAGAGTTGTCGAGAATATGGAAAATGGTCTCCAAAATGGGAAGGGCCATTTAAAATTACTCAAGTATTTTCTGGGAATGCTTATGCACTTGTCGAAGTTAATTCTGGTTTGAGGATTAAGTCAATTAATGGCAATTATTTAAAGCTATATAAACCAACAATGTGTGAAGTAAAGATTGACAATGAGTAAAAATAAAAATTTCATTCATATATTCGACAATTACAAGTTACGTACTGATATTAAAACTTGTTTAAGTTGTCATAATATTACAGAGAAAAATAGACCTATTCTAAATAAACAAAAAGCTTCTCCCCAGCTGACATGTGTTCCGTTTGAGCTCGTGGGAGCTGAAGAAGAGGAAGAAGTAGACGACCTTTAACTTGTCCTGAATGAGATGTTGGATGGTAGTCTACTCCCTGATGAGTCATCCATATCATAACAACTGTGTTTTAAAAACACTGGGTTGTTACGATAATTACTGAAGCTCATCAGGAATATTACGATTCTTACTGAAGCCCAAGATAAGCATCACCATTAATACAGAAACTTTCTTCCATTTTTCCTATTGAGAGAAGAGGAAATTATCTGATGACATGGTGAATTTCGCTGGAAAGGAAGAAGGAAAGGGTTATATTATACTCTTTTGAATCCTGGTGTCTCGGAGGACACTATTTATAGGGGATTTTTGCAAAATAAGTCATTAAGCAATGTTTTGTAACTTTTATTATAATTAATTAAATTAATTATGATGCACAGTTACAAGATGCATTGAAAAAAAGCAGAATAAAAGAGCGTTTAAAGCATATAGAATTATGGAGCAATAAAAAAAACGTATTGGAAATTGATCAAAAGGAATGTCTATTAAGTGTTGGCCTAGAAAGCCATACAAATTCTGTCGGATTGATAGACCGACAATATAGAAAAAATTAATACGATTAAATTCTCTGCAAAACCTCGCAGGAATCTTCCAAAGCTCGTTTGCTGGCACAAGCTTTTTGATATTCTGGCTCAAGAGAATGTATATCTGCTAGCACAGCTTTGGTTTCGATAGCACATGCTGAGTTGTTAACAATGCTTTTCTGCTTTATATTCCCCTGTTGCAAAGCCATGCTGAGTTTTTGCTTTCAACGACGAGTTTCTTCAAGTTTTTTCTCCAAGTCTTCAATTTCTTTATTTAGTTCTGCCTCCTTATTTTTTCCATCAATAAGATAGCCTTTTAATTTGGCTATCTCATTCTTTGTGTCACTCAGATGCTTTAAGATCCTGGATTTTTCTTGAAGTTTTTGATCATAAGCAGGAATGATCTGACGAATAGTACGCATGTTCAAAGACAAGTTCTGGAGAAAATCTTTGACAGTCAAAGGAAGAGCTCGACTAGTTATTAGAAGTTGTTGATAGAGAAGTTCCAACTCAGTTACAATGGCCAGCATTCTTTCCTGAAGCAGTTGGTCAGAACTTAACTGCTCAAAGGAGTAGGTAAAGCCATTCTTCAACTCTACCAAAAGTCCAGTAACATAAGAGTCACTGGAATCTTGTCCAGTCTGTGTAGAGGAGTGAATTGACCGCGGAGAATTTCTATGACTTCCCGACAGCATGGATATCAATTCATCCAAATCTACCTCCGTGTCCTCAGCATTTTCTGGTTCTGTGACAGTAGAATGGAATTGAGATGGTGGAGGTAGATTGGAAGGTGCAATTTCAGCTAAGAGAGCATTCCTGTCGAATTCTTCTGTAACAATTTCAACAGGAGTGTCCTCATTTATTTGGGAGGAACTAGCACCCTGGATTTTTGTCGGGAGAGGCAAAGAGATAATGGGTATTTCAGGAGCTGGAGAAATTTGATCCTCCAAAAAAGGATTCTCATTGCCTTATCCAATAGGACTGTCGGGCATAACAGGATTTTTCAACTGTTGTAGGAAAAAAACAATGTCAAGATAAATGAAATCAAAAAGAATTTTCAGTTGAAAGACTTAGAAGATCTTACCTCAGTAGGCTGTCGAATTTGATCCTCAACGTTTAATTCTGCGACAGGTCCTAAAGGACTTTCAGCAGTTTGTTTAGCCTCTGGATCCTGAAACAAGAAAGATCAAATTATTGAATGAAGTCTTGGAAGTTTTCAATTCGTAGGGAAGAAAATTGTGTCGGATAGCATTTACCTTGAGAGGGATGGAAGTGGTTTCTGCTTCAAGTTTAGTGGTAGGTTTCAAACTAGAACTTAAGGATTGAGTCTTCCTCTTTTTCTTCTGCAAAGGTAAAATGAGATGAGTATTTACCAAGATATACAAAAAGGAAGTAATAGAAATTATACCTTCAGAGGATTTTCAGAAGATGGGCTCGGAGACTCAATAATTTCGACAGAAGAAGTAGGAGTCGAGCCACTAACCTAGATTTGACAAAAGAATTAGTTTTGACAAGTTGAGATCAAGTTTTTAAAGTTTGGTCGAAAGAAAAATATACCTTAGAAGTTTTTGCCTTAGAAGGCTTGGCAACAACTTTGGGTTTAGCGGGACTTTTCGTCGATGCTGCTCTAGTAGTTTTAGCCTTTGGGGCTTTTGGGATAGGAGGATTCTGAGCTATCTTGCCTTTTCTCTTTTTTAAGGCAGAAATTTCTATTTCTTCCTCTTCCCTTTCTTCTGGTTGCTTGTACTCCAAGGGTCTTTTCAATGGAGTTGCTATAAAAAATAATAGTAATAATAATCAGTTGATGAAATAAGGAATTGATATCAGAATCAAAATAAGTACCTTCGAGAAATTTAGTGAAGACTCGAGTATCTTTGGCAAATTGTTCATACGACGAAGCAAACCGTCAAGTAAAAGTAACATCTGGAGTTCTTGTAAGAAAGATGTTACTCACAGAAAGGACCCTTTCAGAAGTGAGGAAGTTACCAGCCCTGGTGGGTTTACCTGAGAATTTTTCGGCCA
Organism: Ormosia emarginata; assembly: GCA_029884605.1. Taxonomy (NCBI): domain Eukaryota; kingdom Viridiplantae; phylum Streptophyta; class Magnoliopsida; order Fabales; family Fabaceae; genus Ormosia; species Ormosia emarginata. The sequence continues at coordinate 9,005,008 of JAQQTP010000066.1, read as the reverse complement.
AACCAAAACGAGCACAAGGAAGAGGTACTAGTTTTGGAAAAGGAACTTGAAAAGGTTAAAGCCATGCCAAAGGGTTTTTTATAGAAACTGCAATAAAATTAATGGAGCATTTTTCCTTGTGCATTTGTTTTTGTTTAGCCACGACTTCTTCGCAGTGTTGAACAATTGTGCTAGGATACCTATAGTCCCACTTGATCTTGTAGTATTTCTCAAAAGTTCTACTATCTTGAATATGTTTACCTTTGGTTTTTGTCGAAGGCTCTTGATCCTGCACAGGAACGAGTTTTTCAGTTATACGGCTTCCACAAACATCAATATCGATATGGTAGGGACTATAATACATAGTCCACCATTCGACAAAATCTAGGGTAACCCCTCTATAAGGTGTGAAAGGGGAAATCAAAAAATGCTATTTGTATCTCTCATTCTTCACAGCAACTCGTACAAGATCTGACATGTCTTGTAAACAGCCATTAATAAAGTGCTCTTTGACTTTTTGAGAGAATGGAGTTGGAATGGCCTGGCAGAACCCTAGTTGTCGAGCCACTGAATTTGGCAGGTGCAATTCTAAAAGATTATCTGTTGAACCAGGAAGGCCAACAACTAACACTTGCCGATAAAAAAAATTTGACCATATAGAAATATTGTCGATTTGAGTGGAAGGGTTGTCAGAAATTAGTGGTTGAGTAAACCACTCTGGACCGACAAAACGGTCAGCAAAAAGTGCAAAATAAATGTCTTCAGTATTGAAGGAAATGGAATGAAAAATGCTAAAAAAATGCATGAAATTCTCTGAGTGATGTTTGTGAATTTTTTCGTGCTTAATATGGCAAAGTCTAATGCCATAAGTAGCAGAAGAAATTGTCGAAGGAGAAATGTCGACTAGATAGTCTCTAAGAATGGCATTTAGCCAGAGCTGTAGCAACCATATAGGACCACCAGCGTTGGTTTTCTTGGTTTGAGACCTAATACTTTGTACAATGTCGCCAATACTAAAGTAAAGATTGGCAAGAAGGAATTGACCAAAAGCCAATTCTTGACCTTCATGAAGAAGATTGACAAGATAAAGATAGGATTTCGACACCTGAACTGATTTAGTATAGAGAGCATAGGCCGACAACCAGAGAAGAAGGAAAGCCACATGTTCTTCGTCAGACACAGGGTTGTCTGATGAAGAATAAAAATTAACAAAGTTTGAAAAAGCAGTTGGGGCTTTTGAATAAACGTCTATGTTATTCAAAGGTAGAAGGATAGGAGTTATAACTTTCCCATCTGGTCGAAGACCAGTTATGGCAGCTACGTCGAAAAGCGTAGGTTCCATCATGCCATAAGGGAAATGAAATGAATTGGTGGTTTTGTTCCAAAAGAAAAAGGATGCATCCAGCATACAAGAATCCATTTTTATGGGGTAACGCAAAAGTTGGATGCAGTCAAAAATACCAGATTTCCTCCATGAAGTTTCTTTAGAGGCTTGAACTCTATTAAGCTAATGAAGATACCCATTGATTTGGCCAGGTGAGGTTCTAAAAAGCCTATCAGATTTGTTAAAACAACTAATGGGGATAGAAGGAAGAGAAGCCAAGATGCATTTTTCTTTTGGATTTTTGCAAGGGAAAAAGCTTTGAATTTCGTGGGTAATAAGTTCTTTGGGCAGAACTGGGCCCAAGAAAGCAGCTGGAGGATCTAGAGAAAGTGAAAGGTCGTTGATAGGAAGGATTACTTTGGAAAGATTCCACAGTTCAGATTTATCTAGAAATGGGTCTTAAACAACGGCATGGATGCCCAAATCTACTGATGGTTCATTGACAGATTGAGAGTGAAAAGCCATTGTTGAGAAAGAAGTTTTTACAGAAAAGACGCGCAAAAATAAGGTGAAGGAAGATGAACAGCAAAAGATGGAGTAAAAGTGGCGTGCTTCTGTGAAATTTAAAGAAGTGATAAACAGTAAAGAAGGTAAGAGGACGCGTGATATTCGAAAAAAAGCTATTTTTTCAGAAAGGGATAAATATGATCCCTATTTATTAGGAAGAAATGGTTATTTAATGTTTGAAATGATAAGTAGTGGTTGTGATTTTCAAAAAATCCATGGAAGATTTTATTGGATTTTTTGAAAAATAAATTTCGAAAATGATTTTTGGATAAGGTCTTGACGTCAGATTGGAAATAGAAGATAAGATTAAAATTTAGTATTTCTTCCAATAGCATCAAAAAAATAATTTTGGGGGGCATCTGTTGGGGTGAAAAATACAAGTTCTAATTTGACAAAGATGTTCTCGACAAACAAGTGATATTCGACGAAGTTGGATGATTCAACGAAGATAATGTTTTCAGTCGAATGATACCATTGAGACATTCGACAAATAAGGGTCTTAAAAGCCAGATGGAGGATCAAGTGGTGGCCAACTCTCAAAAGGCCAAGGGTTGGTTTCGTCGAAAATACAAGATACCAGTTCTGGATTTGACAGGAGTTAGTTATTGTCGAAAATTAAGATATTAGTAGGAACATGGCATAACTGTCATGAACGTGGTCAGTTTCTTAGGAGTCAGTTATTTTGTTTTTTGCCTATAAATATTAGTATTCATGATGTAAAAATGATGGTTTTACTGGATATACAATCCTAACATCTCACTCAAGCAGATTAACGGATTTGACTCCAAGTATGACTTCTATTTTCATTTCCAGCAATTTACATTAATGCAATGTCTTTCAAATTCTTTATTTTCAAGCTTTGTCCTTTAAATTTCTTTACTCTTTCTGCACTTTAAATTCATGCATTTTACATTTTTTGCACTTTAAACTTACTGCTTTTTTTACATTTCTTGCATTTAAACTTTCTGCACTTTTATTTTCTGCATTTTAATCTTCAGCACTTTACATTTCTTGCAATTTACTTTCTCTGCACTTTAAAATTTCTTTGCACTTTACATTTTGTACATTACTCATCAAAAGCTTCTTTTCTAACGAGATTACCACATAACTCGTGAACCCACATTCGACTAATAAAATATATTTGTTTGTTGGGATTTGTCTTATACCAAATTCACCCATAAACAAGTGCATGACAGTATATATTAAAAATGACAAAAGGAGATGGATTACAATTTCGGAGTTTTAAAAAATTAATGTTTAATTAGAAAATTGTTCATTGTTGAAAGTATTGGTTTAGGTACAAAATTGTGGAAGAGACAAACACAGCTAGCAGTAATAAATTAATACAATTAATATGAGAATATGATACAATACCCTACTTAACACTCATTTCCATCATCTATTAGTATAAGAACTACCTCTAGTAACACGTGGCAATTACTCATTTTAACTGATTTGCACTATATTTTTCTTCTGGAAGGATAAGGTAATTGCGACTCATTTATTAACTTAGGGTAAATAGAAGTAAAATTTATTAAATAAGTGCAACTTAAAAAATAATTATTAAAATGATACAAAATAAACAATATATATATAATAAGTCGTGGCTGAAAGTCATAACTTACATACTGATAATTTTTTTATACTAAAATTATGGTTGTGTTAGTGGTAAAATTACAAGTTCTAATTCGACAAAGAACGTTCAACAGCTAGGTGATATTGAAGGAATTTTCCAAGTGTTGGACTAATTCGACAAAGAAAGAGAAAATTTTTGACACCTGAATGTTGAAGAGTTTTCCAAGTGTTGAATTGACGCAAGTGTTAATAGTCAGGCACTGTTTTTGTCGAAAGGATTCTGTTAGGGGTAAAATCATAAGTTCTAGTTCGACGAAGATGTTTTTTGACAATCGGATGATATTATTGAGATATTCGACACATATGTTTTTCGACAGCTTGATGATGATATTGAAGAAATTTTCTTAAGTGTTGGACCAACCTGAATATGAATAGTTAGGTGTTGGTTTTTGTCGAAAAATTTTATAACTGCTCTCAGTTGAGCAAAATATCAGTGTTGAATATGTGGCATAGCTGTCATATACGTGCCTAGATTTTAGGAGTCAGGTATTTTTATAGTTTGCCTATAAATATTAGTGTTCACGATGTACAATGGGTTGGTTACTGGATATACAATCCTAATATCTCACTCAAGCAGATTAACGGACTTGACTCCAAGTATGCCTTCTATTTTCATTTCAAGTTATTTACTTTAATACAATGTTCTTTTAAATTCCTTTACTTTTGAGTCTTATTCTTTAAATTTCTTTACACTTTCTACACTTTTAAACTTCTGCACTTTAAGTTTCTACACTTTACGTTTTCTACATTTTAACTTTTTGCATTTTAAATCTTTTGCACTTTAATTTTTTGCACTTTACTTGCCGGCACGTTAAATTTATGCACTTTAAATTGTCCTTTATATTTTCTGCATTTACATTTTCTGCTTTGCAATTCTCTATTTTTCTATAACATTTTACAATTTTTATAAACTTTTACTTCTTTCCTTTCACTTCTGCTATTTACCTTCAGTTTACTTTCAAAAGCTTTTTTTTGTCAAAATGAGATTACTACATAACTCTGAACCTACATTCGACTGATAAAATATATTTGTTTGTTGGAATTTGTCCTAACTAAATTTCACCATAAACAAATTGGCATGCCTGTGGGACGAGTTCAGAGTAACTCGTAGTGTCACGAACCTCTTTGCATAAAAGATGGTTTTATGCGTTTAAGAAGTGGAAGGGTAGTTTATTCTTGTCATTTTCAAAATACATAAGTCATGAGTAACGCAAATAATCAAGCATCGGATGCACTTTCAATTGATGTTAGTGTGCCACCTTCGATAGCCGTTACTGCACCACCCTCAACCGTTGTTAGTACGAGTCCTGTGGTGGATGCAATAGTGACTGGTACTCTCTGGAGTAATCCAGTGATAGAACAAGTAGTACCTGGAGTGACTTAGCCATCACCAAGTTAGCCAAGTAACCAAAGTGTAATGAATTCAAACTCAAGGTTTATACCACAATATGGTTTGCCACCCAACTATATTCCTCATGTGTTGGCACAAATGGGACTTGGCTCTACTTTGGCCAATACTGTAGGCCAAACAGTAGTTTCACAAGGCCAACCACAAATAAGTTCAGCCATAGTGTGTTTCAATGGTCAAGGAACAGGGGTTGCAAGTTCAAGTAATCCAACTCCTTTTCGATAAGAGAGATTGAATTTGGGACCAATATTCCCAAAAATGTCGAGGGACATTCCTCAAAATGTAACAGGGTCAAATATGAATTCTTTGGCTAGTTTTCGACAACAAATGGATGAAAGTAACCATGACATGGTGCATATGTTCACTCAGCAAATGGGTGTCGTAATTATGCCAATCATGGAAACTACAAATAATGCTTGTAATACATTGGCTCAACAAATGGCAAGGCTAAACCAAGCCTTGGGAATAGAAGGATTGGCCAATGATAATGCTCAAAGAGCCCAGCCTGGGGCAAATCCAGGAGTAGCTATACCCCAAGCAAACATGGGACAAGACCAGTAAAATCCTGATCAACGTGGGTAAAATGATCAACCGCACTTAGAATATGGTAATGTCCATGTGTTCCGTCGAGAAGATGATGATCAAATGGCTAGGAATGATGCAACCATAAGATTGCTTCGATGGAATCTTGGGGGGCACCAAGTGGTGGAGCAAAATATAAATCAAGTGGTGGAATAAGTATTGAATAGGTTTGAGTTTAATGTTGGATATGCCAACCAACCCTACTTTGTTTCGGCCTTTCCCGAGTGGGTGCAACAAGCGGAATTGCCCAGAGGAATTAAAATTCTCAAACTTTCTAAGTTTGCTGGTGAAAGTGGAGAATCGACCATCGTACATATCGCACGGTATACTATAGAAATAGGAGAGTTGGCCACTATTGAAGGCCTTAAAATGAGATTCTTCCCAAGTTTGCTTACTAAAAATGCATTATCTTGGTTTTCGACATTGAGGCCAAATTCAGTCCACTCTTGGACTCAATAGAAAGAAATTTTCATGACTAATTCTTTAAGGGAGATTTGAAAGTGGGACTTACAGATCTATTCAATATCAAGAGAATGTATAATGAAACCGTAGATGACTATCTTACTAGGTTTCAAGAAATGAGGAGTATATGTTTTACTCCCATACCTAAAGTAGAAATAGTAAAAATTACTGCAAGAGGTTTAGACTATTATATAAGGAAAAAATTAGTGAACCAACATTTAGTTGATCTTGCCCAACTAAGTGAGAAGGTTAGGCAAATAGAATAACTGAAAGCTGAAAAAGGTTTAGAAACAAAAGAGATTCCTTAAAAGAGAGAAAGTGACATTCGTCGGATTAGGTGAATCCAACAATGAGACTGAAGATAGCAATGATGAATTTGAAGTCAACATTGTTGAACTTTATAATGGTCCTCCTTATGTGTGTTAGGCTCTGCAGCCTACAAGAAATAAGGAGAAAATGAATTATATCAATAGAAAAACATATACATTCGACGTAACAAAAACTGACAAAATCTTTGATTTATTATTAAAAGATAAACAGATTAAATTGTCTGAAGGTCATAGGTTACAAAAACCTGATGAAATAAAAGATCAGAAATATTATAAGTTTCATAACAATTTCGGTCATGTTACTAATGAATGTATTCGTTTCAGAGATTTGATTTAGAAAGCACTCATGGTTGGGCGTTTGAAGTTTGCTGACAAGCCTAAGGCGGATATGAAGGTTGATACGGATCCATTTCAGGATGGGGTTTCCTATGTCGATCAGCAGGTTCCTCTAAATGTTGGAATGATCAACATAAGAAATTTGCAGGAATTCGACATTGATGTGGAAGATGCAATGGACATTTAGCCAAAGCTAGGAGAATCTCTAGAAACATTCCTTGAAAGGAAGAAAGAGAAAGGAAAAGTAAAGTTATGTCCAAGATGCAATGCAGTGTATGATGAATTTGCTGTGAAGAAGGTTGCTGAAAAATATCAGAGTAATTCATAGGGTAAGAAGATGGTTTCTGACAGGAAAGCTTGGAAACCAAAACAACCTGTTTATACTCCAAAACAACCCGTTTATACTCCAAGACCAAGGCCAAGTTATATGCCCAGGTTTAACATGAACGACTAATTGGTTGAGTTATCTGGTGAGTATGTGGGAAGCAATTCATTTGTCAAGGGTTAGGTTGAACCAGCCAGGACTTAAGTGCCACCTGCCAATGTTACTGTAGACAGATGGGTTAAAAATTCTGCAATGGCATGCTACCCACAACTTTGACAGGAAGTGGCTGTCAGGAAGAATAAGTTTCAGAGAGATCGACTATTCTAGAATGAAGATTATAGAAATGGTAAGATCAACCAAGGTGAAGCTATGATTGGCTAGAATGTAGCAGGGCCATCAAAGGCTTTACCGTTGTCAAAGAGTCGAAAGAGGAGGCTACGGAGGTTAAGACAAGCACAGAAAATAAGGAACATGATTGAAGGTTTAGTTATTAAAGAACAACCCATAGAACAAAGGATGCTTAGTAGTCGAAGCTAAGCCAGCACCAGACAAAGATGACAAGAAATTGAATAGTATTATCAAAAAAGAATCTGCAGATATAAGGGGGGCAATTCCAGTCGAACCGATGACAACTGCAGTTAGACGACTCCACGGGAATGACAATTTCTGACAAGAAAAGCTTACAGAAATAAAGAAAGGAAAAGAGATGCAAGGATCTATTTCAAGTAAAACTGGAGGAAAATGGCCAGTTGGGCTAGTAGCAGCAGAAGAGGAGACAAAGAAAAGTAATCTAGCAGTTAAAGAATACAAAGAAGTGGCTAGATTAAAAGTTGAAAAGATGATAATGAGAATAACTGAGATCAACGACTTCAGAATTGAAAATGGTGAAGATGTTGAAGATTGGTCGAAGAAAGAAATCATGAAGGTCCTGAAAGATCCAGACCAAGATACTGAATGGAAAAAGAAAATGTTCGGCATAATTAAGGAGAAGAAAGAAATGGTAAAGCCCAACTGCCAAACCTCAGACATGGATTTAACAGTTGATGAAATTATTGAAGCCTTGAATGATCTTGATGATCTTTTAGGCTTTAGTGATAATGATCAATTTGACCTGGATTACGATTTGGACAAAGATTTGGATGACATTATAATGGCTATGGATAGTAATTTGTCGTTGGATGGGTCAATTGACAAAAGTTACTTTAGGATTGGAGGGTACAAAAGTGAAGAGTTGACTGATGAAGAAGAGTTCTTAAAGCCTATGAGTGTGAACTTGATTTCAGTTTTGCCTGCTGAGTTTGAAGGGTATCATGAAATTGAGTATATTGGAGAAAATGAAGAAAACTTGGATGACCTTAGTGATCAGTGGCTTTTCTGTCAGGATAATATGTTAACTATATTCGACAATAAAACACAATTGGAGAAACCAACAGAATAGCAAAAGACTCATCTTCGCCCGTTACACATCAAGGCTTTGTTAGAAGGAAAACTGACAAATAGAGTTCTGATAGACAGGGGAGGGGGGCAGCTATCAACTTGATCCCAAGGGCTATGTTTAAGAAGCTTGGGAAGAGTGAATCTGATTTGATGTCAACTAACATGATTGTCACTTACTTTAGTGGCAAGACATCCCCATCAGATGGAGTAGTAATGCTGAATGTGCAAGTTGGATCTGTTGTGAGGTCGACATTATTTGTTGTGATTCCTACGAAATCCAGTTATAATTTTCTGCAGGGAAGAGACTGGATACATGCTATCAGAGCAATACCATCAATAGTCCATCAAAAACTCATTCTCTGGAATGTTGATGATCAGGTAGAAATAGTAGAGGCAGATGATAGCCCTTGCTATTTACAACAACTTCATGTCGATTTTAAAATTTATGCTCCAAATGTCAAGCCAGTTACAGCAAGCGATGGAGTCATCGACAAAGATGCACTTAAAACATGCTTGATGGACCAATTTGGCATTTGACTAGTGAATAAGGCCGAAAAAAATCAGCCAAGCACTAGCAATGAGTGTTAATAATCAGTTGGACAAACTGTCAGCTTATTTGGCTGACAGAGCAGTATACATCACTGAAGGTGTATTATTGGATTGCATAATAGATTATAGTCCTTTGGGATTCGAGAAAAGATTTGATGAAAAGCAAAGTATAGAGTACAAAGATCCTTTAGAGGAGATAAACTTGGGTACTGAAACAGATAAAAGGCCTATATTTGTGAGTTCAATTATGCTAAAGGAGTTCAAGGAATAACTTGTCAACCAAATTAAGGAATACAAAAATTATTTTGCATGGGACTATGACAAGATGCCTGGGTTGAGCAGAGACCTTGTCAAACATAGACTACCATTGAAAGAAGGATGCATACCTGTTAAGCAAGCCAACAGAAGATTTGCACCTGAGGTGGTGTCGAAGATAAAGGAATAGGTCAAAAGATTACTCAGAGCCAAGTTTATTAGAACAATCAGGTATGTCGAATGGATGTCTAATATAGTTCCTGTAATTAAGAAAAATGGCAAGTTAAAAGTATGCGTAGACTTTAGGAATTTAAATGCTGCAACTCCTAAAGATGAATATCCTATGCCCATTGTAGACATGTTAGTTGATGCCACATCTGGACATGAATTGTTAAGTTTTATGGATGGTCATGCAGGTTATAATCAAATCTTTATAGCCGATGAGGATGTGTCAAAAACTGCCTTCAGATGTCCAGGAGCCATTGGGACATATGAATGGGTAGTCTTGCCTTTTGGTTTAAAGAATACAGGGGCCACCTATCAAAGAGCAATGAACACCATCTTCCATGATGTCATTGGAAAGTTCATGGAAGTGTACATTGACGATGTAATTGTCAAGTCAGAAACAAAGGAAAGTCATTTAACAAACTTGAGACAGGCATTCAACAGAATGAGAAAGCACAGCCTTAAGATGAATCCGGAGAAATGTGGTTTTTGAGTGTCAGTTGCCAAATTCTTGGGTTTCTTAGTTCATAAGAAAGGTTTTGAAGTGGACAAGAATAAAGTTAAGGCAGTTCTAGAAGCTGCACCACCGACAAACAAGAAGGAACTACAATCTTTCTTAGGAAAGGTAAACTTTTTGAGAAGATTCATATCTAATTTGTCAGGAAGAACTAGAGTTTTTGCCCCATTAGTCAAGTCGAAGGCTGAACAAGACTTTGTGTAAGAGCCTTGCCACCAAGAAGCCTTTGACCAAATAAAATAATACTTGACAAATCCACCGATCATGATGCCTCATGTGCCTCATAGACCGTTGAAGTTGTACATATCAGCGTCGGATGAAACCATAGGGAGTATGCTGGCTCAAGAAGATGAAAATGATGTCGAGAGAGCCGTATATTATCTTAGTCGAGTTTTGAATGATGCTGAAAGGAGATATAGTGCAATAGAGAAACTTTGTTTAGCATTATATTTCTCATGTACTAAACTCAAGTATTATATGATGCCTTGTAATGTATTGGTTATGTCAAAGACTGATGTAATAAAATATATGTTATCAAAGCCAGTGCTAAATGGACGTGTTGGTAAGTGGACCATTGCTTTGTCAGAATTTTCTTTACAATATGTTCCAATGAAAGCTGTCAAAGGCCAAGCAATTGCTGATTTCTTGGTCGACCATCCATGTTTGGATATTGATAACATAAATTTTGTCGGGTTAAAACCCTAGCGTTTATATTTTAATGGATCAAGACATCAAAATGGAGTTGGAGTAGCAATTCTAATTGTTTCTCCTCAAGGTACTCCAACTAAGTTCTTGTTTGAACTTAAGTATACATACTCTAACAACGAGGCTGAGTATGAAGCCTTAATTGTCGGGCTATAAATACTAATAGAAATGAAAGCACAAAATGTGCACATTTTTTGGGATTCACAGTTGGTCATCAAACAGCTCACCCAAGAATATAAATGTGTCAGTTATAATCTGACCAAATATTGCATTGTGGCGAGTAAGTTGATGAAAAAGTTCGACGAAGTTATTGTCGAACACATCCCCAGAAATTTGAATAAAGAGGCTAATGAATTGACACAGATAGCCTCTGGGTATAAAATTTCATCCAAGATTCTAACAAATCTAATGGAGATTAGAGAACTTTTATATCCATTAGAAGAAAGAGATGTACTACAAAATGATATTTTGACAACTAATGACTGGAGACAACTAATATTAAGTTATTTGGAAAATCCAAGTCAAAACGTGGATAGAAAGCTCAAGTACAAAGCGTCGAAATTTGTGGTACTAGGTGGAGCTTTGTATAGAAAATTCGATGGAAATTTAAAGGCTTGCCTGAGTGAAATAGAGGCTTATATTGCCTTAGCTGAGGTCCATGAAGGAATTTGTGGAGCTCATCAGGCAGGTGATAAGATGAAATGGGTTCTTCGATGACAAAGGTATTATTGGCCTACACTAGTCAGGGATTGTATAATGTTTGTCAAGTCTTGTGAAGAATGTTAGAGACATGGCCATATACAAAATGTTCTAGCTAGTGAATTACATTCCATAGTCAAACCTTGGCCTTTTAGAGGATGAGCTTTGGATTTAATAGGTCAAATTCATCCTACGTTGTCGATGGGACATAAGTACATTTTAGTAGGAGTTGATTACTTTACTAAGTGGGTTGAGGCTATAACCTTAAAAGATGTAACCCAACAGAATGTAATTGACTTTATAGAAAATAATATAATTTGTCGGTTTGGAGTACCGCAAACTTTGACAACCGACCAAGGGACTGTGTTCATTGGGAGGAAAGTTGTCGAATATGCCAATTCAAGGAAAATTAAAATGCTTACGTCGACTCTATATTATGCTAAGGCAAATGGCCAAGTAGAGGCTATGAACAAAATAATCATAAGTTTGATTAAGAAGCATATTGGTCGACATCCTAGAAATTAGCATAATACTCTTGACCAAATTTTATGGGCTTATAGAAATTCACCAAGAGGATCGACGGGCACTTCACCATACAAATTATTTTATGGTCATGATATAGTGTTACCAGTCGAAATTAATCTTCAATCAGTTTGTATTAAAAAATAATATGAGTTAACAGTCGAACATTACTGGGACTTAATGTTTGATGAATTAAATGAATTAAGTGATGAAAGATTGATTGCTTTAGAAAACTTGATTCGACAGAAAGAAAGAATTACTAAATTTTATGACAGTCGAGTTAAGTACAAGTCTTTCAAGATGGATGACTTGGTTTGGAAAGTGATTTTGCCCATAGATAGGAGTTGTCGAGAGTATGGAAAATGGTCTCCAAAATGGGAAAGACCATTTAAAGTTACTTAAGTATTTTATGGAAATACTTATGCACTTGTCGACGTTAATTCAGGTTCAAGAATTAAGTCTGTTAATGGCAAATATTTAAAGCCATATAGGCCGACAATGTATGAAGTAAAGATTGACAGAGAATGAGTAAAAATAAATTTCATTCATTCGACAATGACAAGTTACATGAAAAATACTTATGATATTACAACTTGTTTAAGTTGTCAGAACTTTGCAAAGAAAAATAAACCTATTATAAATGAACCAGAAGCTTCTCCCCAGTTAAGGCACGTGTTTCGTTTGTGCTCATAGGAACTGAGGAGGAGGAAGAAATAGACGGTCTTTGATTTGTCTTGGACGAAATGATGGTTGGTCGTCTACTCCCTGATGAGTCATCCTTATCATAACAACCATATTTTAGAAACACAGGGCTGTTACGATGATAACTGAATCTCATTAGGAATGTTACGATTCTTATTGAAGCTCAAGATGGGTATCACCATTAATACAAAGTCCTTATTTTCATAATATGAAACTAAAATATTTTTCCCATGGAGAGAAGAGAAGATTATATGAAGACATGGTGAAAGTTTTGGAGAAATGAAAGAGAAACGGTCAGATTGAACTCTTTTGATCATAGCATCCCAAAGAACATGATTTATAGGGGATTTTGCTGATAAAGTTATTATGCAATGTTTTGTAACTCATATTATAATTAATTACGATAGTTATGATGTGCAGTTACGAGATGCATTGAAAAGAAAAAGGTCAAGAGAGCATTTAACCGTACAGAGTTACGAAGCAATAATATATAAAAAATAAAAAAATAAAAAAAATGTGTTGGAATTGATCAAAAGAAATGTTTATTAAGTATTGGCCTAGAAGGCCATACAAATCTTGTCGGATTACTAAACCGACAATTAACTGAAAGGGGGAGGAGGAAATACATTCAAGTTCTTCTCAAAACTTCCCAAGAATCTTCCAAAGATTGCTTGTCGGCACAAGCTATGTCATATTCTGCTTCAAGGGAGTTTATCTTTGCCAGCACTGTTTTGGCTTCGACAACCCATTGTTTGGTGTTGTTAGCAATGCTTTGTTGCCTGGAAGTCCATTCTTGTAATGCAGTGTCAAGTTTTTGTTGTTGACGTCGAGCCTCTTCAAGCTTTTTCTCTAAATCTCCAATCTCTTTGGCTAAATCTGCTCTCTTACTTTTTCCCTTGATGAGATAATCTTTCAATTTAGCATTCTCGTCTTTTGCGTCAGTCAACTGCTTCAAGATCCTGGACTTTTTTTGAACTTCTTTGTCAAAAACAGGAATGACTCAACAGATGATAGGCATCTTTGATGATAAGTTTTGGAGAAAGTCATTGATGGTCGTAGGAAGAGCTCGACTGGTTATTGGCAGTTGTTGACAAAGGGGTTCCAACTCGGTCACAATGGCTATCATCCTTTCCTGAAGAGGTTGATCAGAACTTAAATGTTCAAAGGAATAGGTGAAGGCGTTCTTCAACTCAGCTATTAGTTCAGTGACGTGAGAGTCACTAGAATCTTGCCTTTGCTGTGTAGAGGAACGAGCTGACCGTGGAGAGCTTCTGTGACTACCCGACAACATAGATATTAGTTCATCTAAATCTACTTCCATGTCTTCAACACTTTATGGTCTTGCAACAGTTAAGTTGGTTGGAGATGGTGAAGGTGGATTGTAAGGTGCAATTTCAGCCATAAGGGTATTCATGTCGAATTCGTCTGTGAAGATTTGGAAGAGGTTGTCTTTATTTGCCTAAGAAGAACTCCCAGCGCCCAAAGGGGTTTGAGTTTGAATTTCTGTCAGAAGAGGCAGAGAGATAGCAGACATTGTAGGAGTTGGAGAAAAATTATTACCTTTGGGAGTATTTTGATAAGGTATTGGCGTCGAGATTGGAACTAGAAGATGAGATTAAAATTTATCTTTCTTCTAGCGATGTCGAAAGAAAAATTTTGGGGGGCATCTATTGGTGGTAAAATTGCAAGCTCTAGTTCGACAAAGAACATTCGACTGCTAGGTGATATTGAAGGAATTTTCCAGGTGTTGGACTAATTCGATGAAGAAAGAGAAAATTTTCGACAGCTGAATGTTGAAGAGTTTTCCAAGTGTTGAACTGACGCAAGTGTTAATAGTCAGGCACTGTTTTTGTCGAAAGGATTCTGTTAGGGGTAAAATTACAAGTTCTAGTTCGATGAAGATGTTTTTTGACAGTCGGATGATATCATTGAGATATTCGACAAAGATGTTTTTTGACAGCTCGATGATGATATTGAAGAAATTTTCTTAAGTATTGGACCAACCTAAGTATTAATAGTTGGGTGTTAGTTTTTGTCGAAAAATTTTATAACTGCTCTTAGTTGAGCAAAATATCAGTGTTGAATATGTGACATAACTGCCATATACGTGCCTAGATTTTAGGAGTCAGTTATTTTTATAGTTTGCACATAAATATTAGTGTTCACGATGTACAATGGGTTAGTTACTGGATATACAATCCTAATATCTCACTCAAGCAGATTAACGAATTTGACTCTAAGTATATCTTCCATTTTCATTTCAAGTCATTTACTTTAATGTAATGTTCTTTTAAATTCCTTTATTTTCGAATCTTGTTCTTTAAATTTCTTTACACTTTCTGCACTTTTAAACTTCTACACTTTAAGTTTCTGTACTTTACGTTTTCTGCATTTTAACTTTCTGCATTTTTAATCTTTTGCACTTTAATTTTCCGCACTTTACTTTCCGGCACGTTAAATTTATCCACTTTAAATTCATGTCCTTTATATTTTCTGCAATTACATTTTCTGCTTCGCAATTCTCTATTTTTCTGCAACATTTTACAGTTTTTATAAATTTTTACTTCTTTTCTTTCACTTCTGCTATTTACCTTCAGTTTACTTTTAAAAGTTTTTTTTAAAACGAGATTATTACATAATTCTAAACTCACATTCGACTAATAAAATATATTTATTTGTTAGAGTTTACCCTAACTAAATTTCATCATAATCAGGTTGAGAGTCACGATTTTTATGTATTATTTTTTAAAAAAAGATTGACATAAGTCATAGCTTTAGTTATCAACCTCTGCCAAACCTCACCATTAGAGCCCCACTGCCATTTTAGCAACCACGCGTGCGCCACTGTCGGACCCCTAAAATCAGCTTCTTTATAGAGTCAAGCTTCAGAGCATAACTCCAACAACTATTCTCTTCTATTAAGGGCTCAAGCTGCCACTACAACCCACCAGAACTCTATCGCCGGCAACTACTATGTACACTGACAAGACACCACAAAACCTTCTCTGCCTCATTGTAGCCAACATGCCACTAAGGACCCACCATCTTTGATATAGTGCTACTACATCCAGTTATATGTTTTTTTGCCTTTTTTCCAATGTTTTAAAATCGGTTGAATTGATTAACCGAAAATGTGAGTAGACGAGTAGTTCAAGGATTAACCGATTTAACGTGGTCGAATTAAATAATTTAATGAATATATATATATATATATATATATATAAAAGTTAAATTAAAATACTAAATCTTAAAATCTTAAACTTATATATATATATATATATATATATATATATATATATATATATTATATATATATATATATATATAGAAGGAATCCCTTTACTCCAGAGTAAATGGATTTCATTATAATAATCCAAACCATCCATTATAATAACGTCTAATGCTCATGTAAACTCACACTATTGCTAAATAATTGAGATAATAAAATCACTTGACCCATTTGCTTCTCGAGTAATTCAAGTGATATTTCTGGGTATGGATTAAGTTAAACGCGAGAGTGAATGAAATCATAGTTGGTGGAATGCCAATTAAAATTATGAAAATATCATTGGCAGTTGGCACTTGAGAAAGAAAGACATTTTTCTTATCAGATTTCCATTAAAGCAGTTAAGCGGGGGAGGAAGCTTTTTTTATTTTTAATTCAATTCTTGCTTTTCTTTGAAATCTACATTTCTATATAGATTTCATGTTTTTAATTACCCCTTAAAGCTTTTTCTACTGACAAAGGGAGCACAAGGAAAGCCATTGGTTCAACCGGTTCCAATCCATGGATAGTCCAAATTTTTGTTATCATATTTCTCAATGACCTTCTTGCTGTTTATAAAAAAAACAAATGTTTGATGTAGTTTTTCATTTTCTAAAAGCTGCCGGTGATGCAGTGTTGGACTATCTGAGAGACCCAACGTGAGAGCCAAGTTAAGTTCAGGAAGGGTCTGAGTCACTCACCCTCTGATTCTCTGCAGATAACAGGAAAAGCAAAATGTGAATGTGGGCACATAAGCCACTTGTGTGTGCAAGACAAAAAGAGTGACATGGTCATGGTCTACCTCCTCCAGATTGTAGCCAGTGCAAGCGAATCACGAGTCCCACATAATGTTACAAAGAGGCAGCATTGATGACGAAGAAAGGATCGTACAACAATGAGATCATTTGTTATAGGCTAAGATTCGAAACCTTTTGCACCAAAAAAAAAAAAAGATTCGAAACCAAAACATACATATTTTCAAGAAGGAAGAAGGCAATTGCGTTGGAATCTTCAGGCTCAAACAAGGGAAGAAGACAATAATGAATTTGGCTGACAAGTATGGAATGTGTGGAGAAGGTTGTTTTACACGACAAATGCTATCGTATATGTGTATTATTGTTATGCCCTCATCAATATTCACTGTATTTATCTTGAGACTTTATATTATAATATCAAAGTGCAAAGGAGAATTGCAACAATTGTATCATCTTTATAATTAATAGTAATTTTCACAAGAAATTAAGAAATCTTTTATGATAATTCTGACATGAATTTTAATTACTTTAGTATTTAAATATTTTAAAATAATTTTTAAAATTACTTTTTATGTATATTTTTATTAATTTTTTATATATTTACTTAATTTTATTTGATTCAACCAGCGACTCACTAATTCAACAAGTGATCAATTGACCTAATATGCCTATCAAGTTGATTACCAGTTCACATTTAATAATTATGCTTGATAATTAAACAAAATCTTAAGCTGCTATGAAACTTTAAATTATGAAATCTTAAACTACTAAGGAGCGAGATAGTAAAATCTAAACAGCATTATAAATTTAACCTTTAATTTCACATTACATTATAAGTTTTTATATAAAATATAAATCAAATAAGTTTTTTGTTCAAATAATATAAAATTTTTAATTTATTCATTAAAATATTGTTTTTATTATAGATAAAAATCTTTATAAAACATTTATCAATATACAAGAATTTTTACCACATTAATTTATTACCTTAATAACTATGTTGTTGTGATTGAGAGGAGATAAAGATACACGCTGATGTATGCAATTTCGTAGACATTTTGATAACTACGTCAACAAAACAATTAATCACACATCATAACTACCCCAAATAAACATATATAAAAGAAAGGATTTTAAAAAGCTAAACATGACCTTAGTCAATTACAACGAATATGGTGTCTGCTTTATGCTCATTTATTACAGGTATGAAAACTCTATGACAAGACTATATATGTTAAAACTAGTAATAGTTAGTTAATCTGCATTCATTTGATAATGAGGCAATTGTTACGAATTTGCTGGTTTCTTGTTTATCAAATTACCAATCGTTGTTTGCTTTAGTTCTTTTGCTTTGTAAAGTAGCTCATGCCAAAAGTGGTGGTCACTTTGGATAGAAATTGTGATCGAATTAATGTACCATTCTCCAACAAAGTAATCTATTATATTCAATGTTACTTTGCCTTACTTTGATATCTAGATGCTAATTTGCCTTACTGAAAGAGAGAGTTAGTTAAAGGTGGTTATGACAGTTGTGCCAACTAAGCACAGTTAGTTAGTTATTGAGTTGTTGAGATATAAATGTACAATACACTGAATAATGAGAACAATTCATCTTTTACAGATCAAACACTTTCTTTAAATTCTCTGCAACATTTCTTCTCTTTCTGTTCTTCATTTTCGTTTCTTTATGCCTAGCCCTGATACCTTTCGTGGTATCAGAGCTTGATCGATCATGGCTTCCAATTCAGCATCTTCTACAGTTAATTCCACGAATTAGTTTGTTCTTCATACTTTCTCAAATCCAGTTTCACTCAAGCTTGATGAAGACAATTTTTTTTTGCTTGGAAACAACAAGCAATTGCAACAATGAAAGGTTATAAACTTCATCAATACATCATTGGGATTCAGTTCCAGAAAAGTTTACTACACAAGAAGATGCAACAAGAAATGCAATCAGTGAGGAGTATCTGAATTGGGAACAACAAGATCAGCTATTATTGTCTTGGTTGCTTTCTTCCATGACCAAGCCCTTTACAACAAGAATGATTGGATGTGAGTATTCATTTCAAGTTAGCAGAAACTAGAAGCAATCTTTGCATCGCAATGTAGAGCCAAAGAAAGACAACTTAAAAATTAGCTTAGAAACACAAAGAGTCATCTGTAAGTTCTTATTTGCTTACAATTAAGAAAACTAAAAATTTGTAATTTTCCAATTTCATTGTATAAATCTCAGTCACTTGGTGTATGCTCTTCTTGTTGTATGGGGACATCCCATTAGTTACCTTTTTCCTTCTCTCAAACTGTTTGTACTGCTCCTTTGTAGCTTATATACACTAACATTTGGGGCCTTGTTCCTGTGAATTCAATAAATGATACTCGTTATTACATTTTATTTGTTGATGCCTTCTCAAAATATACATGGATTTACTTGTTACATACTAAGTCTCAAGTCTTCTCAGTGTTTCTTAAATTTAAGACAATGGTTGAACTCCAATTAGGCACCAAACTCAGCCTTACAAAGTGATAATGCTAAGGAATTTTTAGTTTTCACTAAATATCTAGAGTCAAATGGCATTCAACATAGACTGTCTTGTCCTCATATACATCAGCAAAATGGAAGTGCTGAGAGGAAACATAGACATGTTTTAGAAATGGGTCTTACCCTACTTGCTTCCTCTTCACTTCCTTTTCAGTATTGGGTGGATGCTTTTCTAACAGCAGTGTACATCATTAATTCTTTGCCTACTCCTCTTCTTAATCACCACTCTTCTTTACAAACTCTATTCCAAGTCAAACCATCCTATCTTTCTTTCAGGGTGTTTGGTTGTGCATGCTATCCTTACACAAGATCCTATAATAAGCACAAACTTGATTATAGGTCCATTCAATGTGTTTTTCTTGGCTATGCTACTTCTCACAAAGGATACAAATGCTTGTCACCCTCAGGGAAAATTGATAGCAATATATTTTTTACATTTTACAACCCTCTCACTAGGCTTCTTAAGGTTCAATTAGACTTAATTAAGTTAGTTTTGTCACATTTTATGATATTGAACTTAATTAGATCATTGAAGAAATTATTGTTTGAATTAGCCTTAATTTGCTTAATTACATCTTTCAGTAAATTAGCTATAATTTGAGTTACAAATATCTAATGGATGTGATTCTAGTCTTGTTGGAAAGGTAAGACAATTCTCTATAACTTTCATGAAGACCTCAAGAGCCAAATCATATGTTTGGATAATTTAAATTGGAGTTGAAGCAAGATTTAGAGTTTTGAATTTGATAGCTTGATCTAAGCTCACTCATCAGACCATATCTTGAGCTATAGGAGAGTTTTCAAATTGAAATTGATGCCACTTGAATGTTAAGACCCAAATCTACAACTTTTATGAAGAACATAAGAGTCAGATCGGATGTTTGAAAGTTAGAACAGAGGAACTGTAGTTGGGCCTGAACAGTGTGTAGCGCTTGGGCCATATCTCAGACTGTAGGTGGTTCTAAGAGCTGAAATTTTACCAAAAGATAGTTAAGACCTTTATCTACAACTTTCATGAAGACCATTTTGCTCAATTCTGACAGCATCCATGAGATAAGCACCGAATCATTTGGTGCTAGTGGGGAGACAAGGATCAAAATAATTTTCCGCTCACTTATCTTCATCAAACAACTCCTTTGACATTTACTTATCATCATCAAACCACTCCATTGTCATTTTGTACTCCTCAAGCTCTATAAAAGAGAGCAATGACTGATCATTTGATCATCTTAGTTTAGATTATGCTATTGTGTTATTTGTTTATCTTGTTGTAGTTTTCTTTGTTCTAAATTGAAGTCATGTTCATCTTTTTCTTCTTGTTCATGACTAACTAATTTTCATTTTGCTTGAGTGAAAGGATTAAGCTTTTGGTAATAAATTAAGGTTTTATTAATTTCTTTCTTGTGCTTAAATGATGTATTATCAAGTGGTCATTATATGTGTTGTATTTTGTTTCCAATCAATTTAGAAACCCTCCTTGTAAAGTGGATATCTTGATTCAATGTAGACAAGAGGTTGACACAATGAATTCTTGAGCCCATTTATAAGTGATGGTATTAGTTGATAATTAAAGAAATCATAATATAATTACATATATAATCTTAAATGAACTTTGAATATTGTATTTTTCGATTGGAACCTCCATTATGTGTGGATTTCAATTGAGTTATAAAAAGAAATAATATTGTCTTTAATTTATTACCATGAGTGGATCTCTTAGCCCGAGTAAATCTTTTTTTCATTTGTGAACTACCTTTATTACCTTTATTGTTGTGACAAATCTTTTCCTTATTTCAAAAAATGTTTCTTCATTAATTCCTTGTAGATCGACCTCGGACTCCCGAGAATTTACTACTTGAAACAACCTGCACTTGAGTTTGCAACTTTTAATTCGTATAAAGTTTTTGGTGCTGTTGTCAGGGATTTGATTTGAAGTTTTAATTTATTGAGTTTCTCTTTTTGTAAGTAAACTTTACCATCAGGTATATTCTTCCTTTACTCTTTTAACTTTTTAATTTACTAACTTTCTAACTTTCTAACTTTTATATTTATGTCATTTATTTATGATTTCTAACTTTTATATTTATGTCATTTATTTATACTTTCTAACTTTCTAATGTTTTTTATTTATGTCATTTAATTATGCTTTTTGACTTACTAACTTATTTATTTATGTTATTTATTTTTACTTTCTAACTTATTTACTTATGTCATTTATTTTTGCTTTCTAAGTTACTAACTTGTACATTATTTTTTTATTATTTTAAGTCATTTATTTTGGCTTAATATTTAATGACTGATTTATATCGCCGACTTGTACATTATTTTTTTAATTTTTAAGTCACTTATTTATGCTTAATTGGTATCGTGATTTAAATTCTAATCGTTTAGGTAAAATTAATCCTAATACTTTATATATTAATTTGTTTGAATCACAATCATACACAATTGACACAATGACTGAAAATGAACCACTAATAGCTGAAAATGAACCACAAGTTGAAAATAAAATTATACATGATGAACATGAAAATCATTGCGAATTATGCATGTATATTTGTAACCACCTCGAAATTCTAGTCCATCATGTTTTATTTCCAATAGAAGGTTAAATCCATAGAATTAGGGAAAATGAAAGAAGTCACCGCTAACAATTTTAGTTTTAAGTCGGTTTTCAAATTCTTACAATAATATGATTTATTTACTTCCTAATTTCCATGATTTAGAATTTGAAAGCCAATATTTACATCTAAAAGAATTTGAGGAAGTCTGTATTGCTTTTAATGATCAAAATTGCACTAAAGAGATTGTTAAGCTTAAATTGTTTCCTTTTTCTTTGAAAGATAAAGCAAAAACTTGGCTTAACGCTTTGAAACCAAGATCAATTAGCACATGGCAAGAAATGCAAGGTGAGTTTTTAAAGAAATTTTTTCTAACACATAAAACCAATGCTGTGAAAATACAAATCTAATTTTTTTTTTCAAAATTCAAATGAAGCATATTTTTAATGTTGGGAACGTTTTAAAGATTTGTTAAATTCTTGCCCACATCATGGTTTTGAAAAATGGCGCACTATAAGCTTCTTTTATGAAGGTTTAACACTTGAAACTAAACAATTTGTGAAAACAATATGCAATGATGAGTTTCTTAATAAAGAACCTGAAGAAACTTTAGATTATTTAAACCATTTGGATGAAAATTCTCAATCTTGGTATGGTACTAATCCTTCTAAAATTCAATTAGACATAACCTTGCAAATGCTAGTAAAAGAAAATATCATCTTAGTTAAGAAGAAGATCTAAATGCTAGGTATGCCAGTTTGGATAGAAAGGTTAAATCCATAGAATTAGGGAAAATGAAAGAAGTGAAATCTGTGCAAAATGAAGAAATTTGTGGCATTTGTGACAATTTAGGACATTTGACAAATGAATGTCCAAAGATACCTATTTTTAAAGAAGTTGTGCATGAGCAAGTAAATGCAATGAACAATTTTAAAAAGTCATTTACTTCTTCTTTTTCAAATTCTTACAATACAGGATGGAGAAATCACCCGAACTTCAGTTGGAGGAATAATAATAATGCGCAATTTATGCAACTACCGCCTCCTCAGGAACAACAAGACTCTCAAAGTTCTCAAGGATATGCACCTTATGTCCCACCGTATAGGAAAAACCTTGAAGAAACTCTGCATGCATTCATGAAAAAGCAAAAGACCATTAATAGACAAAACACTCAAGTCATGATTGATATAAAAGAAACTCTTGCTAAATTTGCTTCTGCACTCACCATTCACGAGAAAGAAAAATTTCCTTCTCAACCTCAACCGAATCCCAATGGTCAATACAATCTAATTGAGGGTAGTTAAGAAAACTAACAAATAGATTAAGTCAAGTCAGTGATAACTCTTAGGAGTAGTAAAGTTATTGAAAAAAAAATTCCTGAACCTTGTGAGAAAGATGATGAATCAATCACCCAAGATAAGGAAGAGGTTGATAAGCCATCTACCCAAAATAAGACCAAACTCTATTTCGAAAATACACTCTCCATACCCCAATTTCCTTCAAAACATTTTACATTAAACAAAAATCAAACATGACGTTTGATGGAAAAGTGATGAATTATTTTTACGAAAATTGTGAAAAGGATTTTAGCGAAAAAAATTATTTGAAAAGTTTTTAAATATCTTAAAAATGAAAAAAAGAATGATTTTAAAGTTATCGCGATTTTTTGAAAACAAATGGAAAATATTATGGGATTTGAAGTGTATATTTTTACGGAAAATAAAATGTTTGAATGATTGATAAAACGTTGAAAAATTAATACGATTTAAACAAAAGACTTGAAATTTTTGAAAACGAAACGATTTTTGAAAAATTAACAAAAAAGCGTTTGAAATTTTTTGTGAAACACGACGTTTAAAGTTTTTATAACTATGAGCAAGTATTTGGTGCATTATACATGCACCAATGGTCCGAAATAAGTTTTGAAATTTTTTCTTCCCGTAGCAATAAAGGTCAATATTCCGTTGTTAAATGCTATGAAACAGATTCCTTCTTATGCCAAATTTTTGAAGGACTTATGCACTGTTAAAGAAAATTAAATGTGAAAAAGAATGCCTTTTTGGCTGAACAGGTAAGTTCCATTATTTAGAGCAATAATGTTTTGAAACATAAAGACCTTGGTTGTCCTACGGTTTCATGCATTATTGGAGAACATAAAATTGAACTAGCTTTACTTGATCTTAGTGCTAGTGTTAATTTGCTTCCATATTCAGTTTATCAGTAACTTAACCTGGGTGAGTTAAAACTAACTTCTGTAACTCTTCTACTTACCGATAGATCAATTAAAATTTCAAAAGGAATAATGGAAGATGTGTTGGTACAAGTTGATAAATTCATATATCCTGTGGATTTTATTATCTTGGAAACTGAACCTATGGTTAATACCTCCAAGTCAATTCTTATTATTTTAGGTCGTCCATTTTTTGTAACATCTAATGCTGTGATAAATTACAGAAATGGAGTGATGAAGCTAACATTTGAAAACATGACATTGGAGTTTGATGTTTTCAACACATGCAAGCAACCACATGATGTCTATGATGAAAATGAGGAAGCTAGCGGGATTGAAGCCATTATAGATACTCATCTTCTAAAAAGGAGTTCTTTTGACCCATTAGAAGTTTGTTTAATTAATTCATTTGATTCAGGTACGCAAGTAAATGATGATATTTTTGAAATGTGCTCTTTGCTTGATTGTACACAGGTAATGGAATACAAGGGATGGAAGCCGAGATTTGAAGAGCTAAAACCCATGAATGATAATGCCCATGAAGAAATATCTACACTGGAACTAAAGTCAAGATTGGGAATAGTGAAGATGTACAAGTTGATAAATTCATATATCCTGGGATTTTATTATCTTCGAAACTCGAACCTATTTATTAATTTCCAAGTCAATTCCTATTATTTTAAAATCATTCATTTTTTGTTTACTTATTGGGTTGAAGTACACATTTTTGGGGGAAGAACAAAGTTTTCCAATGGTAATTTCCTCGACCCTTACTGGAGAACAAGAAGGTATATTGATAGAAGTACTTAAAAAGCATAAAAGTGTAATTGGATAGACATTAAAGGACATAAAATGCATTAATCCATTAATTTGTACACATAGAATACATTTAGAGGGTAATGCTAAAACATCATAACAACCTCAAAGAATATTAAATCCACACATGAAAGAGGTAATTAGAGCTGAAGTTCTGAAATTACTTGATGTTGGAATTATCTACCCTATCTCCAATAACCAGTGGGTAAGCCCTACCAAGTTGTGCCTAAGAAATTTGGAATAACAGTGGTTGAAAATAAAAAAGGTGAATTAATACCTACGCGAGTCTTATCTAGGTGGCGTATGAGTATTGATTTTAGAAAATTAAATGCAACCACTAGGAAAGATCATTTTCCATTGTCATTTCTTGATCAAATTCTGGAAAGAGTAGTAGGACATCCCTATTACTGTTTTCTTGATGGTTATTTAGGGTATAATCAAATACCAATTGCATTAGAGGATCAAGAAAGATCACTTTTACGTGTCCCTTGGCAATTTTGCATATAGAAGAATGTCTTTCGGCCTTTGTAATGCTCCGACAACTTTTCAAAGATGCATGCTAAGTATTTTTAGTGACATGATTGAGCATTATTTAGAGGTTTTCATAGATGACCTGATAGTTTTTTGAAATTCTTTTGAAAATTGTGTTGATAATTTAGATAAAGTTTTTAAAAGATGTGAAGAAAAAAGATTTATATTAAACTGGAAAAAATGTCATTACATGGTTACTACAGGAATTGTGTTAGGTCATGTGATATCTTGATAAGGCCAAAGTTGAATTAATTGCTCATTTACCTTCCTAAAAAATAGTCAGAGAAGTTCGTTCCTTTTTAGGACATGCAAGATTCTATCAAACATTCATTAAGGACTTTAGTGTCATATCTAAACCATTATGCAATCTTATGATAAAAGATGCACTATTTGATTAGACTCAAGAATGTCAAAAATCTTTTAAAAAATTAATCGGTCTTCTGACATCTGCTCTTATCATGCAATCCCCTGATTGGTCTTTGCCTTTTGAGTTAATGTGTGATGCTAGTGATTTTGCTATTGGCGCTATTTTAGGCCAAAGAAAGGAAGGTAAGCCTCATGTGATTTGTTACGCAAGTAGAACTTTAAATAGTGTACAAATAAATTATACCGCTACTGAAAAAGTACTACTTGCTGTAATTTTTACATTAGACAAATTTTGAGCTTATTTAATTAGTTCTTTTACTGTTGTTTTCACTGATCATATTGCTGTTAGATATTTAATGTATAAGCAGGATGCCAAACCTAGATTGATACGGTGGATCTTGTTGCTTCTAGATTTCAACATCACAATAAAAGATAAGAAAGGAGCCGAAAATATTATTGCAGATCATTTGTCCAGACTTATAACAGGCTCACCTTTTGATAACACACCTATCAATGATTCTTTTCCTGATGTACTTTTATTTTATGTCAATTTCATGCCTTGGTTTGCTAACATAGTCAATTTTCTTGTAACAGGAAAGATGTTGCCTCAATGGACACATCAAGACAAAAAAAGTTTTTGACTGAGGTGAAATTTTTTTATTGGGATGAGCTATATTTGTTCAAATATTATCCTAATCAAATCTTTCAGAAATGTGTACCCGACAGTGAGGCAGGTAGTGTCATTAAATTTTGTCACTCAGAAGCATGTGGAGGTCATTTTTCTTCAAAGAAAATAGCTACGAAAATCTTGCAGCATGAATTTTATTGGCCTATTTTATTTAAAGATAGTTTTACCTTTTGCAAAAGTTGCGAAAATTATCAGAAATTAGGTTCTATTTCTAAAAGAAATATGATGTCTTTGAACCCTATCCTTATCTTTGAAATTTTTTATTATTGTGGAATTGATTTCATGAGTTTATTTACATCCTCATTTGGATTTGTGTATATTTTGGTTGTAGTTGATTATGTCTCAAAATGGATTGAGGCGATTCCATGTCGACACAATGATCATAAAATTGTTTTTAAATTGTTAAAAGAAAATGTCTTGAGTCGATTTGGAATCCCTAGAGCTATCATCAGTGATGAGGGAACACATTTTTGTAATAAACCATTTGAATCTTTAATGAAGAAATATGGTATTACCCACAAAATTACCACCCATTATCACTCTCAGACAAGTGGACAAATAGAATTAGCAAATAGGGAGATTAAACAAATTTTAGAAAAAACGATCAACCCAAATCGTAAAGATTGGTCTTTAAGACTAAACGATGCACTTTGGGCTTACCGTACTGCTTTCAAAACATCTTTAGGAATGTCACCCTATCGGTTAGTCTATGGAAAACCTTGTCACTTGCTTGTAGAACTAAAGCATAAAGTATTTTGGGCCATTAAAGCTTTCAATTTAAATCTTGATGATGCTTGTAGGTTGTGCAAATTGCAAATAAATGAACTTGAGGAATTGAGAAATAATGCATATGAAAACTCAAAAATTTATAAAGATGGAACAAAAGCTTTTGATGACAAATCAATTTTGAGAAAATCTTTTGAAATTGGTCAAAAAGTTCTGCTTTATAATTCTCATCTTCACTTATTTCTTAAAAAATTAAGATCTAGGTGGAATGACCCATTTATTTTTAAACATGTATATCCATATAGGGCCATCGACATTGAGAATCCTAGGAATGGTAATGTGTTTAAGGTCAATGGACAAAGACTTAAACCATTTCTGGAAAATCAAATTGCTGAGACAGAATTCATTTCCTTTTCTAATCTTTGTTATGAGAAAAATTTACTCTAATTTTGTGACTTTATTTTGTTTTGTAGTTCCTTTTCACCCCGGTTAAATGGCGGATAATGGTACTATGAGGCTCTCAAGTCGGTTTGTTTTTCAGTTTCCCATAATAACTGATTCTTTCTCCTTTAAAATGGATGTCATTCTCTCAAACATGAGAAAACATTTTTCTTCCCTCCCTCAAATTGCTCTAACAAAATTTTACAAAGCTAGATGTGAAAGATTGAGATTGTTAATACACAAGGGTATGCCGGAAGATGTACACTGGATAATTGAAGCATTAGTCCATTTAGTAGGTGAGTCTTTAATTTCATTTGACTCATACATACCAAGTCTTAGTAGAAGTTCGTATTCTAAAAGGAGAAGAGCAAAAATGTTACAAGTCTGCCACAAATGTGCACGATGGAATTGTAACAAGAGATGCCATTCTTTGGAGATGGTTTCCACAAACAGAGAAGATAAAATTTTCTTCATTAAGAATGGACTGAGTAAGAAGTCATTAGATGATATCTTATTGACTCTTGATACGCATTCTTGTGGATATATGTATTGTGAACTTCTTAACTTGTGGAATCTTTTCAAGAACGAACAAAAACATTACAGTCTTGGAAATCTGACTCTAAAAGACCATGTTTGCCAATTTATAAGAAAATTAGATGTAAAGCTTATCCTCTACTTATAGAAGACGTTTAAGCCATTTCTGGACATAAAACTAGAGGAAGATGTGAGCCACAACCACAACAACATGTACATATTATCTTCTTCTTCTTCATCTTTTTCAAAAAAAAAGAAGGGCGATCGAAAGAGTACCATGCTCTTAATTAAGTGTGGAGCCCCTGCCAGTGGCAGACCTGTCATTGACTCGGGTGGACCTTTGCACGTCGGTCCTAAATAAGGTTCGTGTACCATACTCTGTAGAGAGCCGTACTCCATAACCCAATGTTCACCATCTAGGCACTGTGGAGTTGATGGACAGGCAAAAGCGTCCTACTTTGGTTATTAGTGAGAAGTAACCCGCGGTTGCCAAAACATATGAGGCATTTGAGCTTGATCCTCTCTTTAATTAGAAGGGGCTCTCAGCGTCCTGGGATGGGACGTTCTAGATCTTGGACATTGCGGATTTCAAATTTTAGCATCTTTGTTGATGTTGCAAACCCAAGTGTGAGTTCTCCAAGTTCCGGACCTAAGATGGAAACCCACGATGCTTTCTTTTTTTTTTCTTCGAATAAACAAGCATGAGTGTTTACTACACTAGTGATATGCAACTCAAAGATAGGCCACTATTGCACTGCTGACGCGCAATATAAAGATATGGCATAAAAATTGTACATACAGGTATGTCATCATTTATTATTATATTTATTTTATCTTTGTATAATTTTGTTGTATTTTGATTTTGGACAGACGATCCTTTGAGCAGGATCCTTCAGGGATTTCTAGACTTCTTTACCCTGATAGTTTTCTTGAAGTTAAAAAAAAAACAAAAAAACAAAAAAGAACAAAAAAAAAAGATTATGTGTTTCTTAATTTTAAAATTTTCTAACAGCCAACCTACCCTTATAGGTGCTATCATTACCTTTCCATTCTTTTCCCTATTTAAATAGTCCATTTTCTCCACTTTCCTCCAACTCATAATCATTCAAAGGGAGGGTGAGTATAGAAATGGAAGGAGTTTTTATTTGTCGACTTAAAAATATCTATATATTTTGTGGGTCTATGTATGGGAAAAGTTTAGAGTTTGTAAATGCAGCAAGCACTCTTGGTCGAATACTTGCTGCGAGGAATATTCATGTTGTATATGAGGGAGGTTGCCATAGGTTAATGAGGGATGTATCACTTGCTGCTTATATAAGAGGCAGTCAGGTTTTAGGTGTCATTCTTGGACCTTTAACTCAAAAGAACATCACTGGAAAGACAATTAGGGAGAAACTTAAGATATCATCTATGCATGAACGAATGAAGACAATGTTTGACAACTCTGATGCATTCATTGACTTACCAGGTGATTTTTGTACTTTGGAAGAAGTTTTTCAAATTGTCTTTTGGGTCAACTGAATATCCATCATAAACTCATAGGTTTGTTGAATGTTAATAATTTTTTTCTAGTTTGTTATCTTTTCTTGACCATGCTGTGGAACAGAAATTTATCACACATTCAGCAAGACTACTTTTTATCTTTGCTTCCACTATTGATGAGTTGATTAATAAATTAGAAGCTTTTGTTTATTAACCTGATCCAGCAATAGCTTAGATAGATTGGCCAGAAGGAAGCGGTGAGGGAAGTAGCATGAAACGCAAGTCATATCTGACACTTCATCTATAAATTTCCTTTACCTTTGATTTTATTTATCATACTTTGTTTCTGTTTAAATTTGTGTCAGATTTTTCCAACAGGTACTATCTTCTATCCTTTACTCATCTATATTTTAACATTGCGGATAATGTTGTGATCTGGTTGGGGGGAAGGATAGTTGATAAAAAAAATTGGAAAGTATGATATGATTGTCAGCAACTTACTAAGTCAATTAAGAATGACAGAGTAAGGAGTAATTTTACTCTTGAGACGCATCTTAATTGGGGAAGTATGTTTATTGATATGATTGTCAGAAACCTACTCATAGTAAAACCAATTAAGGATGACAGAGTAAGGAGTAAATTTTGCTTTGGAGGTAATTTTACTCTTGAGACGTATCTTAGTTGAAGAAGTAATTATTTTGTGTAAAAGTAGCAAATGGATTCTTAAATCTTAATATAAATTGTCTTTTTTCTTAAAAATTACATGCTTGAATATGAATGTTGAATTGGTGAATTGAGAATGATAGAAATATTCCTTATGAGACTTTGAGCCTATTGATGAATGTATTGAACATTTGTACCATTCTCTTCTTTCTTGTGTGATTTTCACTCATAGAATTGTTACTCTATAACTTGCTTTGATTCTTTTTTAGACTACATTTTCACATGCATACATAAACATGATTGAGACATTTTTTTCTTGAAATAACTACTTTAACCAAATAACCAAGAATGATTAGCACACAAATAGGCAACCTTACTCAACAACATATTGTCTCAATATGATATCAAGCACTCTTATGACTTCTTAGAAATTCTCTTATTTCTGCCAACGTAAGGCATTTGAAATGGCCTATTTCCCCTTGCTTAACCTCTTTGAGCTTATTTGATCATTTCTTATTTCTAGCTCATTATGTGCCTTAAATGAAAAACCATATTCTTACTAGACCTTAGGGAATAAGAAAATATTGGCTTTGTTAATGGATGAGTTCTTGAACAAGTGTGGGGGTGTGTGTGCAAAATGGTTGGTGAAAAAGGAAATAATGGTTAATTAAAAAAAATGTGTATATTTATATTAAAAAAAACAAATGTGTAAAAAAAGGGCAACAAGGCAAAAAGGGAAGGGATAAAAATATGTAAAGGGAATTTGTATTAGGTGGAGTTGGGATGAATTTTCATGCTTGTTAATTGAACTCAACTCTCACACTCTTTTATTCTCTTTGGTTTTTAACTTGTCAAATCCATATTACCACCCTCATTTACCTTGACCTCATTACAACCTTGAATAAAGTCCTCATGATTTGTGTGTGCATGTGTTTTGAGTAGTGGAGAAGTAGAAGATAAGCAAGCTTATGGTAGTGTAATTTTTCATGTGTTGAATAGAGTTATATACTTACATTTTTAACACTTGAAGGATTAAGAGTAAATCCTATGAGAATCTATCATTCTTGATTCATTATTTTCAATTGAAGTTTCATTGCTTGTTGGTTTAAGATGTGAAAAAATGTTACCTCATTAATGCTTTGATCCCTTGAATTTCTGGTTGCACTTCTTAATTCATCGAGTCTTTTAGAGTTTTAAGCTTTTGAGTCTGTATCATTTTTCTTTGTTCCCTAGTTTTGGTCTTATGTGTTTTGCCCGGTAGTGCAAAAGTTAAGTGTAGGAGAATTTGATAGCAATATATTTTATACATTTTATAACCTTCTCACTAGGCTTCTTAAGGTTCAATTAGGCTTAATTAAGTTGATTTTGTCACAGTTTATGATATTGAGCTTAATTGGATCATTGAAAAAATTATTGCTTGAATTGACCTTAATTTGCTTAATTGCATTTTTCAGTAAACTGACTATGATTTGAGTTACAAATATCTAATGAATGTGACTTTAGTTTTGTTGGAAAGCTGAAAGCCACAACTTTTATGTATTATTTTTTAAAAAAAAAAATTGACATAAGTCGTGGCTTTGAACCACGACTTCTTACTTTTTTTTTTAATTTCGAATATAAAAGGTAGCAAGATGGCTGATGCGAAAAACTTCACCCGCAATGATTTTTTCATCTCTACGCTTTTCTCTTAAGATTTCATTTTTTCATCTTTTCTCATGATTTCTATTATATTGTAATTTTCAATCTAACTAATTACATTGTTATATAGGAATCTTTTGTAACTAAATAAGGAATATATCTCATCCTATAACTCTTACGGGAGCGTATCTTTCAAATCTTTATAAATACCAGAATTTTCACCTTCTTAGGTAATTTATCACTCTATGCATAAAATCATACTTATGCATAACCTAACTTAAGCATTAAAGTCTCTTTGTAAGTACTAATCTCCTTATTTTAACACGTTCTATTGCTACTGTTGCACAAGGAAATTAAATTAAAAATTATAATATAATGTAAAAAAAAATGGCCAGGATGTAAGTCATGGCACTCAACCACAACTTACTATATACATTATTCATTTTGTACCAATTTGATAATTATTTTTTAAGTTATATTTATTCAATAAATTTTATTTCTATTTACACCTATTTTATAATTGAATCGCAATTACATCTTATCCTTCTAGAAGAAAAATATAGCGCAAATAAGTTAAAATGAGTAATTGCCACGTGTTATTAGAGGCAGTTCTTATACTAATAGATGATGGATAGGAATGTTAAGCAGGGTATTGTATCATATTCTCATATTAATTTATTACGGCTAGCCGTATTTGTCTCTTCCACAATTTTCTACCTAAACCAATAATTTCAACAATGAACAATTGTCTAATTAAACATTAATTTTTTAAAACTCCGAAATTGCAATCCATCTCCTTTTGCCATTTTTAATATAAACTGCATGGTGCATGCGTCGAAATATTAAAAGCGCATGACAGTATGTATTCGACTCACGTTTTGTTATCACAAGGCCCAATGTCTGGCAAAATGCGTCACGCTCGGGTCAAGTATGTATTCATCCATATATTTTTCAGTAAACACAAATATAATACATTATATTTAAATATATTTATAAAAAATTAAAACAAAATAATTTTTTATCATAAATAAATTTAATAAGACCAAATTATCATTTCTTCATTTTCTTTTGTAAATCTACCTAAATATAATGTATTATATTTATATTTACTTAAAAATATCTATATATTCAACAAACGTTTTATAATCTAACCTAACTTATTGTTAATTGTGGGTTGAGTAAGTTGACCCATTAACACGAGAGTTTTTTTTAAAAATTAAATAAGTAACAAAAATTGAGTTACTTAATTTTGAGTTAAAAATAAATAAATTGGATAATTAATTTAATTATTAATTAAATTTTAATTTTTTAAATAAAAAATGATAGTATTTTTTTAAGTGTATTTTATTAGATTAAAAAAAATTAAAATTCAAATCAATAAACTGAGCTAAATAGGTCCGAGTACGTCGGGCTAAATTATATTTGAATTTAAACTTTTCTAGTATAACTCATATTTTTTGTCAAATTATTCGAGTCACATCCTTTGCGTAGTGAAGGACGGCTTTACAAGTTTAAAAGGTTCATGTATCAAAGAAGTTATGCCCACCACACCGAAGATTATATAGATCTTCAAGACACCATTGAAACACTTATTTCAGAAGGCCGGTTAGGGCAGTACATCTTCTAACCTATAGTAGTATTTTGATAAATAGTTTTATCATCAATGACAATTTGATAAAAAAAGTCTTATATACACCTATAGACAATGTTTTAAAAATCATACTGATCTGGCCAGTTGAATCGATTGGATCATAAACCAGCAATGTTTTCAGTTGTAACATTTCTCAGTTTAACAAGGGTTTAATTATAAATTTAACTAGTTCAAACCAAGCAAACCAATTAAGGGCTCAAGCTGCCACTACAACCCACCGGAACTCTATCGCCGGCAACTACTATGTACACTAACAAGATACCACAGAACCTTCTCTGCCTCATTGTAGCCAACATGCCACTAAGGACCCACCATCTTCGATATAGTGCTACTACATCCAGTTATATGTTTTTTTTTTCCTTTTTCCCAAGGTTTTAAAATCGGTTGAATTGATTAACCGAAAATGCGAGTAGACGAGTAGTTCAAGGATTAACCGATTTAACGTGGTCGAATTAAATAATTTAATGAATATATTTAAAAGCTTTATATATATATATATATATATATATATATATATATATATATATATATATATATATATATACACACACACATATATATATGAGTATGAGAATCAATCTACACCAAATAAAGTCTTTTTTCTTTACACTCATTTTCAGCTGTTAGATTCACTTTCATCTAATGGTTACATTTAATGAAATAATCTCAACTATTAGATGAAAGTGAAACTAATGATTGAAAATAAGTATAAGAGAAAAAAGACTTACACTGATATAAGCTGATATATATATATATATATATATATATATATATATATATATATATATATATATATATATATATATATATATATATGGATTTTACACCAAAGGTTTTTTTGACTTATACTCATTTTTTTGAACCGTTAGATCTACTTTCATCTAATGGTTGAGATAATTTCATTAAAAGTAACTATTAGATGAAAGTGGATCTAACGGTTAAAAATGAGTGTAAGTCAAAAAAAAAGACTTTACACTCTGATGTAAGTTGATCCTCCTCTATATATATATATATATATAAGGCAAATTAAAATACTAAATCTTAAATCTTGAACTTATATATATATATATATATATATATATATATATATAGAGAGAGAGAGAGAGAGAGAGAGAGAGAGAGAGAGAGGATCGGTTTACATCAATGTGTAAGTCTTTTTGACTTACACTTATTTTTAATTGTTAGATTCATTTTCATCTAATGGTTGAGATAATTTCATTAAAAATAACCATTAGATGAAAGTGAATCTAACGGTTAAAAATGAGTGTGTAAGTCAAAAAACTTATACTTGGTGTAAGTGATCCTTCCAATATATATATATATATATATATATATATATATATATATATATATATATATATATATATATATGAAAGGAATCCATTTACTCCAGAGTAAATGGATTTCATTATAATAATCCTAACCATCCATTATAATAACGTCTAATGCTCATGTAAACTCACACTATTGCTAAATAATTGAGATAATAAAATCACTTGACCCATTTGCTTCTCGAGTAATTCAAGTGATATTTCTGGGTATGGATTAAGTTAAACGCGAGAGTGAATGAAATCATAGTTGGTGGAATGCCAATTAAAATTATGAAAATATCATTGGCAGTTGGCACTTGAGAAAGAAAGACATTTTTCTTATCAGATTTCCATTAAAGCAGTTAAGCGGGGGAGGAAGCTTTTTTTATTTTTAATTCAAGTCTTGCTTTTCTTTGAAATCTACATTTCTATATAGATTTCATGTTTTTAATTCGCCCTTAAAGCTTTTTCTACTGACAAAGGGAGCACAAGGAAAGCCATTGGTTCAACCGGTTCCAATCCATGGATAGTCCAAATTTTTGTTATCATATTTCTCCATGACCTTCTTGCTGTTTTTCCTGATCTGAGACCATGGAAGACGACTCCAAATACACATAGTGTTTGAGTCTTAGATAATCAAATTTTAAAATAATTATCAGGATAGTTCAACTTAAATTGTGGTCACATGATCTGTTTTTTTTTTTAATTAATTAGTATAAGTGAGAATTTAATTGTGACCATAAGATCATATTAAAATAGATGGTTAGGATTAGAACTAATTCTTTAAACTTACTCGTGGAGTAAGTTGATCCATTCCTTATATGTATATGTATAAAGGCATTATTGTTAGAAAATATAAACTTAGTTTTATGTTGCAAATGCAAGTTTATTAGCCTCCGTTAGAAAATAAGTCCGAGGTATGGCTATTGGCTTGGTAGGAAAACAAAAGTTTCACATGGGTGTACTTCTAGTGCAAAGGCTCAAATACCAATAGATACACTTTGTGGTTAGGCTAGCGGATGCTTGAGCAAAGATTAAGACCACACATACTGGTCATATAAAAAAAAAAAAAGCTTCTATTTAAAAATGGACGGAGAAATATATAAAGTGAAAATATTTTACGTATATCAGAATATGTACATCATATTTATATTAATGTTAATATAAAAAAAATATCAAATTATATTATATATAATTATAATATTCTCGATATATAAAATAATTTTATAAATAAATTAAATAAAATTAAATATAATTTAGTTGGACGAATAACGATATTGTATATAGAGTGATTACATGATAACAATGTTCTCAAACTTGGCTTGGATCAGCTGGTTTGACCAATAAACAAGTAAATTGGTCTCCTTATCACTCCAAGCCACTCATTAGATCGGATATTCTAGAGAACTGGTGCGAACTAGCTTTACTGGCCTATTTTGTTTCATTTAACCGGCTGATTTAATTAACTTTTTTCTCAAAAAAATAAAGAAAGGTGACCAATGACGTCGTTTTGTGTGTGCAAGACAAAAAGAGTCCCACATAATGCTACAAAGAGGCGGCATTGATGGAGAAGAAAGGATCGTACAATATTTATAAGAAGGAATGAATAAACACAAGGATAATATTTATAAAAAAGAGGGATTTCTATTCTAAGGACTAGATGCATAAATCAAATAAATTTATATTAAAGAAAAAATATTAATATTAAATTCAGGCAGAGTAGATGTGAATAAAAAACAATTGCGTTGGAATCTTGAGGCTCAAACAACGGAAGAAGACAATAATGAATTTAACTGACAAGTATGGAATGAGTGGAGAAGGTTGTTTCACATGGCAAATGCTATCTTATATGTGTATTATTGTTATGCCCTCATCAATATTCACTGTATTTATCTTGAGACATTATATTATAATATCAAAGTGCAAAGGAGAATTGCAACAATTGTATCATCTTTATAATTAATAGTAATTTTCACAAGAAATTAAGAAATCTTTTATGATAATTAATTCTGACATGAATTTTAATTACTTTAGAATTAAAATATTTTAAAATAATTTTTAAAATTACTTTTTATGTATATTTTTATTACATATTTGTATATTTACTTAATCTTATTTGATTCGACCAGTGACTCACTAATTAAACAAGTGATCAATTGACCTAATGTGCCGATCAAGTTGATTACTGGTTCACATTTAATAATTATGCTTGATAATTAAACAAAATCTTAGGCTGGTATGAAACTTAAAATTATGAAATCTTAAACTTCTAAGGAGCGAGATAGTAAAATCTAAACAACATGATGAATTTAACCTTTAATTTCACATTAAAATAATAAGTTTTTATATAAAAGATAAATCAAATAAGATTTTTGTTCAAATAATATAAATTTTTTAATTTATTCATTAAAATATTGTTTTATTATAGATAAAAATCTTTATAAAACATTTATCAATATTCAAGAATTTTTACCACATTAATTTATTATCTTAATAACTATGTTGTTGTATTTGAGAGGAGATAAAGATACAAGCTGATGTATGCAATTTCGTAGACATTTTGATAACTACGTCAACAAAACAATTAATCACACATCATAACTACCCCAAATAAACATATATAAAAGAAAGGATTTTAAAAAGCTAAACATGACCTTAGTCAATTACAACGAAAATTGTGTCTGCTTTATGCTCCTTTATTACAGGTATGAAAACTCTATGACAAGTATAGATGTTAAAATTAGTAATAGTTAGTTAATGTGTATTCATTTGATAATGAGGCAATTGTTACGAATTTGCTGGTTTCTTGTTTATCAAATTACCAATCATTGTTTCCTTTAGTTCTTTTGCTTTGTAAAGTAGCTCATGCCAAAAGTGGTGGTCACTTTGGATAGAAATTGTGATCGAATTGATGTACCATTCTCCAACAAAGTAATCTATTATATTCAATGTTACTTTGCCTTACTTGAATAACTAGATGCTAATTTGCCTTACTAAAAGAGAGAGAGTTAGTTAAAGGTGGTTATGACAGCTGTGCCAATTAAGCACAGCTAGTTAGTTAGTTAGTTATTGAGCTACTGAGATATAAATGTACAATACACTGAATGAATGAGAACAATTCACGTTTTACAGATCAAACACTTTCTTCAAATTCTCTGCAACATTTCTTCTCTCTTTGTTCTTCATTTTTGTTTCTTTATGCCTGGCCCTGATACCTTTCATGGTATCAGAGCTTGATCGATCATGGCTTCCAATTCAGCATCTTTCACAGTTAATTCCACGGATTAGTTTGTTCTTCATATTTTCTCAAATCAAGTTTCACTCAAGCTTGATGGAGACAATTTTTTTCCATGGAAACATCAAGCGATTGCAACAATCAAAGGTTATAAATTTCATCAATACATAATTGTGATTCAATTCCAGAAAAGTTTACTACATAAGAAGATGCAGCAAGAAATACAATCAGTGAGGAGTATCTGAATTGGGAACAACAAGATCAGTTGTTATTGTCTTGGTTATTTTCTTCCATGAGCAAGCCCTTTACAACAAGAATGATTAGATGTGAATATTCATTTCAAGTATGGCAGAAACTGGAAGCATTCTTTGCATCGTAATGTAGAGCCAAAGAAAGACAACTCAAAAATCAACTCAGAAACACAAAGAATCATCTATAAGTTCTTATTTGCTTGCAATTAAGAAAATTGTTGACACTTTAGGTTCAATTGGTTCTTCTATTGATGAATCTGAGCATGTTGGAGTCAGAAGATTATGAAGCATTTGTAACTGCAATTATTTCAAGCAGTGATCCTTGTAGTGTTGGTGAACTCGAATCTCTTCTCATGGCTCAAGAGGAGAGAATTGAAAGAAATAGAAAGAATGAAGTAGGATTAATCTGAGGAAATGTAGCACAAACTTAGTACAAAAGAAATAAAATTGGATATGGTGGAAACCAAAATTATGGCAATAATTTAGGCCAAAGATCAAACTTTGGTTATGATCAAGGTAGAGGTTTTTTTAATAGCAGGGGACTACAAGGATTTAGAGGCAGATTTGGAAGAATTGGAGGAAGATTTTCCAATGGAGGAAGATTTAATAGTGGTGGTTTTAACAATGGTGGGAGACCTCAATGTCAACTTTTCAAAAAGAATGGGCATACTGCTCTCAACCGCTGGTATAGACTTGATCAGGCCTTTTCAAGATCTCAGTCATATTCAAATTCTAGAGAAAAGTGTTCAAACAACAATTCTACAGTAAGTGCAATTTTGGCTACTCAACAACCAGATCATCAATTTACTGGTTTAACAGAGAATTCTTAGATGAGTGCAATGATGGCTACTCTAGCAACACTGTATGACCCGAATTGGTACCCGGATTCAGGAGCAACATATCATCTTACACCAGAATATACTAATCTGCAACGCAAAATGGATTATGGAGGCATAGAAAAAGTCTTTATGGGTAATGGTTCAGGTTTGTCCATCCATCATGTATGGCACTCTAAGTTCAGTTCAATTCCTGCAAACAAATCAGTCCTTTTAAATA
Source organism: Ormosia emarginata (assembly GCA_029884605.1). NCBI lineage: Eukaryota > Viridiplantae > Streptophyta > Magnoliopsida > Fabales > Fabaceae > Ormosia > Ormosia emarginata. The sequence continues at coordinate 8,965,712 of JAQQTP010000066.1, read as the reverse complement.
ATCTCTTATATGTTCCAAATATAACTAAAAACCTGCTAAGTGTTGCTTAGTTTTCCAAAGATAATAATGTCTTTTTTGAATTTTATCATAACCATTGTCTTGTTAAATCACAGGTTACCAAGGAGATCATTCTCCAAGGAATCCTTAAAAATGGCTTGTATGCCTTTAGTAACTTTTTGCCAATAACTTCAGCACATTCAATCACTTCTTATCTTGCTTCAGCACTTTCCACCACAGACTTCAGTCTATGGCACTCTAGGCTTGGACATGCCTTTGATCTAGTTGTTAGTAGAATATTATAAAGTTGTAATTTTCCAATTTCATTGTATAAATCTCAGTCACTTGGTGTATGTTCTTCTTGTTGTATGGGGAAATCCCATCAGTTACCTTTTTCCCTCTCTCAAACTATTTGTACTACTTCTTTACAGCTTATATACACTGATATTTGGGGCCCTGCTCCTGTGAATTCAATAAATGGTACTCGTTATTACATTTTATTTGTTGATGCCTTCTCAAAATATACATGGATTTATATGTTACATGTTAAGTCTCAAGTCTTCTCAATGTTTCTTAAATTTAAGACAATGGTTGAACTTCAATTAGGCACCAAACTTAGCCTTACAGAGTGATAATGCTAAGGAATTTTTGGTTTTCACTAAATATCTAGAGTCAAATGGCATTCAACATAGACTGTCTTGTCCTCATATACATCAGCAAAATGGAAGTGCTGAGAGGAAACATAGACATGTTATAGAAATGGGTCTTACCCTACTTGCTTCCTCTTCACTTCCTTTTTAGTATTGGGGGGATGCTTTTCTAACAGCAGTGTACATCATTAATTCTTTGCCTACTCCTCTTATTGATCATCACTCTTCTTTACAAACTCTATTCCAAGTCAAAGCATCTTATCTTTCTTTTAGGGTATTTGGTTGTGCATGCTATCCTTACACAAGACCCTATAATAAGGATAAACTTGATTATAGGTCCATTCAATGTGTTTTTCTTGGCTATGCTACTTCTCACAAAGGATACAAATGCTTGTCACCCTTAGGGAAAATCTTTATCAGTAGGCATGTCATTTTTTATGAACATTTGTTTCCTTCAAAACTTCTCCACATTTGTTTCTTCCATAGTCCATTGTATCTTCTGTTTGTTATTCACCTGCTGTTCTTGCTATTCCCACTATTTCTAAGAGTGCACTACCTATGGACAGACCTAAGTATATAGAATTGCCTTCTGTATCTAATCATTTTCCTGAGCAGAATTTTGTTCATGATGGTGCTTCTGCAATTTCACTCTCTACTGCAGGTTCTGGTTCTTTATAGTCATCACTTATTGTACATATTGTTCAAAATACTCATCAGATGATAACCAGGGCCAAGGATGGCATTCACAAACCAAAGATTTTATCTGCTATTGTTGAACCATCATCAGTAACTCAAGCTTTAGCACAGCCTCACAGGCAGCAAGCTACGATGGATGAGTACAATGCATTGCAAAAGAATCACACTAGTTTCTAGTAGAATTACCACCAAATAAAGTTGCTATTGAAAGTAAATGGGTTTTCAGGACAAAATACAATCTGGATGGCTCAATCCAAAGTACAAAGCATGTTTAATGACAAAAGGCTTCAATCAAAGACCTGAATTTGACTATAATAAAACTTTTAGTCCAGTTGTCAAACCTGCATCTATAAGGGTAGTTTTAACTTTAGCTCTAACTTAGAATTCGCCAATTTATCAGATTGATATCAATAATGCATTCCTAAATGGTGTTCTTCAAGAAGAGGTATAAATGTAGCAGCCTCAAGGCTTTGTTCAGGGTAATTCCAAATAGGTTTGTAAACTGCATAAAGCTTTGTATGGTCTTAAACAGGCACCAAGGGCTTGGTTTTAGAAGCTTTCCTCTGCCCTTTATAGTCTTGGATTCACTACTACCATGTCAGATGTCTCCTTGTTTATTAAATTCAGTTCTACATCTAGTATTTTGCTTCTAGTATATGTGGATGATATCATAATTACTGGTTCTTCTCCAATTGAGATCTATGCTATTATTCACACTTTGAATGTCACTTTTGCTCTCAAAAACATGGGCAAGCTTCACTACTTTCTTGGCATCGAAGTTCATAACAATTCTTTTGGGGATCTAACACAGACAAAGTACATTCAGGATCTGCTTGTCAAGGAAAACATGCAGAACTGTAAACCTTATCCCACCCCAATGACTGTTAACCTCTATTTGTCAGCAAATGGTAGTTGTCCATTCAGTAATCCTTGCTTATACAGATCTATTGTGGGAAGTTTACAGTATGTCACTATAACAAGGCTTGAATTATCCTTTTGTGTAAATAAGGTTTGTTAATTTATGCAAGCACCTTTGGGATCTCATTGAAAAGCCGTTAAAAGGATTCTCAGATATCTTAGTGCCACATCTTCTCATGGTTTGCATCTTCAGAAATCTCAACAATTAACACTTACTGGCTTCAATGATTCAGACTAGCAGTCGAATCCTGATGATAGGAAATCCACCTCCGAATATTGTGCATATCTTAGAGCCAATCTCATTTCATGGTCCTCAAAGAAATAACATGCTATTTCTAGAAGCAATACTGAAGCTGAATATAGAAGTCTTACTGCACTCACTACTGAACTTACATGGCTACTGTCATTACTTACTGAACTCAGAATTACTTTACCTCATCCACCTCAAGTTTTCTATGATAACTTGAGTGATGTACTCTTAGTTGTAAATCCAATACTGCATTCCAGATCAAAACATTTTGAGATTGATCTTTATTTTGTCCAGGATAAATTCATTAATAAACAATTGCTGGTTAGTCATATTCCTACTCATGAGCAAGTGGTAGATATTTTAACCAAGGTGACTCTAGTTCCTTGTTTACATCTTTTCAGTCCAAACTCAGAGTTGAAACTCTTCAACTATTGAGTTTGAGGGGGGATAAAAGAGAGAGAGTTAGTTAAAGATGGTTATGACAGTTATGCAAACTAAGGACAATTAGTTAGTTAGTTAGTTATTAAGCTGTTGAGATATAAATGTACAATATACTAAATGAATGAGAACAATTCACATTTTACAGATCAAACATTTTCTTCAAATTCTCTGCAACATTTCTTCTCTCTATGTTCTTCATTTTCATTTCTTTATGCCTGGCTCTGATACCTTTCACTTACATAATTACTATGTGCTGACAGTAAATGTGAACGTAGATGTCTTCCAAAAGATTGAGAGGTATTTTGTCCAACTAGCCATTAACAAAATTATACTTGGTCACCACCATTCATGAGAAAAGTTATCTTTATTAACCTAGTTTACATCTTGAATAATTTTACATAACCTAAAGTTGAATGTTTAGTGTTGAGCGCACCTTAACAGATTTCAAGTAAAGAGAAAATAATTTTCTCTTATTCTAGATTTTGACAGCAGAAAGCACTTATTTCGGTTTCAACTAGAAGATGTTGATTTTAATTATTTTTTTAACTAAAAGCATTTCGATAAAATAGTATGATTACACCAAACTAAAATGTTCAGTAATTAGCTCCATCGCTTATTTGGACATGTATAACCATTTTAAAGGACTATTTTTAAGTAATTGTAAGTTTTCATCCCTACATCTCATTAATTATGTGAAATTAAGCAAACATTTATTCAATATACTCCAATATCTTAAGAAAAAATATAACAAAGATTTTTCTTGATTTACAAAAAAAAAAACATAGATTATAAAATTAGGCTTTCTGTAAAATTCTTATATGTATCATTCCCATAATAAAAGCATGATATTAACATGTAAATTGTGGTTGAAAATCCATAACTTTTAATTGCATGTGCTTTTTGCCTTTTTCATACAGATTTTGTGTAATACAATAATTTTATGCAATTTAACAATTTTGTCAGATTATTATCTGAGTCTTCTTCACAAGCATGTGTTGTGTAAATGGTGTAGTTAAACTTCCAGTAAGTTGAAACACATGGCAGTTAAATATTTACATATTCAGTTAATCGTTTCAGATTAGTTAATATGCAGTTATGTATCTAGTCACCATAATACACTATAGTCTATACATTAGGGTATGTGTTTAGAGTCCATGAATATAAATACATACTCAACACTAATAATACAATTGAGTCATTCATTTCTTCCAAATTTAGTTTGATAACATGGTATCAGTAACTTTTTTCTCTTTTGTGCACTCTCTATTTCCTTGAGACTCTTTTGTTTTCTCTAAGATTCTCTTGTTTTTTTTGCACCATGAGCCTTTGCGACATATCTCGATCTATCTCAAAACCCTTCCCACCCTTACTCTATTTAGCCTAATGAGAATCCATCTTTGATCTTGGTTTCCCCCGCCCTCACAAGCTCCAATTACCACACAAGGGCACGAGTCATGAAAATGGCTCCCCTTTCCAAGAATGGACTCTCATTCATTGATAGTTCATCCACCTTTCTATCTCTAACTGATCCTTTGCATTCCACCTGGGAGAAATGCAACACATTAGTTCTCTCCTAGCTAGTTAGCACACTCTCTCTCGCCTATTGCTCATAGCTTGTTGTGGAGAGAAGGTCATGCATTTAAGAGTTAGGGTTTAGATCAAGGAATTGACTAGGCTTTGATAATTAAAGAAAATTAACTCACTACGGAATTGGGTTTTAATTAATTAAGGAATTCTCCTCATCAATTGAATGACTATAAATTAATTAGAATGAAGATCCCAAAGCTACTCTATTGTCTATGGAAAATTTAATGATCTACAAAACATATGATGTATGGCGAGATCTTCTCGATCGCTTCTCTCAAGGTGATATCTTTACTATCTCCAATCTTCAAGAAGAAATATTTTTGTTCAAATAGGGGATCTCTTAGTTATTATGTACTTCACCAAACTAAATTTTATGGGATAAGTTGGAAAACTTTCAGCCAGTTCCTACTTGTATCTTTGCAGTATCGTGTGCATGCTTGACAAATGATCGGGTGATTTGTTTCTTGAAAAGGTTAAACAACAATATTTTGATCTTAAAACATGCTACTTGATCCTCTGCATTCTGTAACACCCCAAACTTCCTAACTAGTTGACAGTAATTTTGACAGTTAATAGAATTCTACTATTTAGTGATTTATGAGTACTGTAAAATTATTTTGAGTATTCCGTGAACATCTTTGATCTTTTTGTGTGATTTACTCTGCCTCAGGAAAATAATAATTTTCAAGCCGGAGAAAATTTTACGTAATTTAATTATTACTGTTAAGTCTTAATTATTTTACATAATATGATTTGATATTCGTGAATTTTCTAATTTTTGTGATTTTGTGGGTGATTATGAAATTTTTATATTACTTTGATTATTTTAGTGTTATCCGTGGGCCGTTTGTGGGCCCAGGGGGGCTGTATGTGGACCCAAGTGGGTCCCGAAAAGTGAAAATTTTTCTACAGTCTGAAAATTTTGTACTGTTGAGACAGAGATGGGGGATCTTACTAAACCTGAATCCAGAAACAGTTTTTAAAATTTTCTTTTACTATGTTTTGTACTGTATTTAATTATTAGGTGATAAAAATACAGTAAAAATATTATTCGAAGGGTAATAGTAGATAAAAAAATAAATATTATACTGCATAGTCAACATTAGTGGCTTAGATATCCACCATTGATTTAATCAACGGTGGAGATTTGATCTTGATTTAATCAACGGTTGAGATTTAGTCTTATAAAGTGGCTAGGACCATTTATAACCATTGGATGCAAAGTTTGAAGGAGTAATCTTGACCCTTCATTTTGGTGATACATCTAATGGCTAGGATTTCAAGGAGGAAAGATCCAATGGCCTAGATTAAGTCTTCTATCTAAGCCTAAACCTAAAACCTACATTAATCCTAACCATTGATCTAATCAATGGTTAGAAATGCTTAAAATGGTGGCTATGAAATTTGTCACAAATTTGGAGTGCATGAAGAGGGGGGATGGTTTTGTGAAGCTTAACAGCATGGATAGGTTTGAAGACCATATTATTGCTAGCATAATTCATCTTTGTCTCCTCCAAAAAGCCAAGACTTCATCAAAACTTTCTCTCCACTTCTCTATGTACTAATTTCGACCAAGACACCAAAGTATACCTTCCATCACTCTTAATTTCAAGCAACCATATTTCTTGAATCTATACCTCATTATAAGACACTTTGTAGTTTGGAGCAAGTTCTAAATCTTTCATCTTCAAGGACTTTCTTCAAGAGCAAAGTTCTAGGGTTCTTAAGGTGAAGTTATGGAAAACTTCATTTCTTATCTCTTTTTCATGTTCTAAGCCATGTTTGATCCATGGTTCCCCTAGTTCAAGCTTAATATACTAACATACTTGTGTTTTGTTTTGTATTTGAGAAACTTTTGGTGGTAAAGGACTTGGAAAAAAAAGCAAAACAAGGAGTCTTTGAGGTTCTTCAAGAGGTAAGAGGGAGATCTATCTTACCAACCAAGTATGGTGGTGAGAGATGGTTGTGTATTTGATGGATGGTAAATCCATGTGAGGATTCATATCCATGATTATGTAATTATTTGTGTATGTTTATGTGCTTGATTATTTGCCTATGCTTGGTATGATTTGCATGATGTATTGCTTTGATTATGGCATGCTTGTGATATATATATGTTGAATATGTATATGTATGTCATGATTTGATGATGGAAAGGAAAATGATTTTTGGTTCCACAGACCATGGTGAATTAAGCCAAACACCTCAAAATAGGTGTTCACAAATTAATATTTTCATAAATGGTAAAATTGGATGTTTAGAAAAGCAAGGAAAATAAACAAAAGGTTTGTTTTCAAGGAAATAGAGCTCACGATTTTGTGCAGAATTTTTAATGGTTTTGTTTGTGTAAAATCATGAATGGAACTTAGATGATTTAGAAGGAAAAATATTTTGATGGTTTCAATGGCCATGTCCACGGTTTTGAAGGCTTGTAAATGCCTTGATTTTATGAAACAAAGTGATTTTCAAGTGGAAATATAACTTGATTTAATACAAGGATTTTGGAAAGGGAATTAGAGTGTTTTATCACTTGAGAAATAGCAAATTTGGTTATGAAAGGAAAATAGAGGTTGTAAGGGTTTGAACCTCAAATTATTTTGAAAGAGAATCGAATTTGAAAATTCATTTTGAATAATAAAGGAAATGTTGATGATTTAAAATTTACTAATGTAAAACTCATCCTTTGGGTTTTGGAGAGCGTTAGGAAATTTTAAGTGAGAAACATTGATTTAATTCAATGGAATAGTGAATTTGTGGAATATATTACAAAAAGGATTTTCTTGATGTAAGAAAATGTGGAAAATAATGTGAGAAGTCATATTATTTTGAGAAAGGTTGAATTAAGATTTTGAAGGTTGAGAAATATTTTACGAAGTTGAAAAATGGTGAAAAATGATTTATGTAACTTAAAAACGTGATTTTTAAGCTACGCAAGTTGAAAAACATTAAAATATTTCTACATGATTTGAAAAATGTTAAAATATTTCTACGCGATTTGAAAAGTGTTTAAATATTTTTACCTGATTGAGATATTGTTGAAAAGTCACTACGTGATTGAAAAATGATGAAATATTTTTACGTGATTGATGAAAACGTTGAAAAATCTATATGTGATTTGAAAACGTAACAGAAATGTTACAGAATTGTGAAAACGCGACAAAAGTGGTGCGCGACTATGAAAACGCGATAATATGATTTTCATAATTAAATATACAGTAGGATTACTATTGAACCAGTGAATGGACACTGTATGAGAAAATGATGAATTTTGCCTGTGATTGGCATTAGTGCATTTTATATGCATGAACTGGTGTATGGACACTGTATATGAATTTTGCCTATGTTTGGCATTAGCGCATTGAACATGCATTGGAAAGATCCGATGGACTGTATGAGGCTATTTGCCTAGGAGAGACGTACACCTCTTGAGTGGGTGCGATATGCGTAGTGTAACTCACTTGTTAACCTTAGGGGCATCGGGGTGTGGGTTGCTTACATGGGCGGTTGGTAGCTCTTCTTACCATAAGTTAGACTAATGCAATGCACCAATGATCCTGACCGAGACATTATTCTTAATCAAGATCTAGTAAAGACTGTCTTGTATATGTTAGATGTGCAAACACATATGAGAAATATGGCACGTGATCTGAGGCATGTTGGTACAGACAGATCTTTCGGATCAATTTCTCCAAACTGAGTATTAGCTCTATGGAGTAGGAAATTGAGTCTATGTGCGTATACATGAATCTGAGCATTTATATCTATATGATATAATAATTGAGGAATATTAGCTATGACAATTGTTTTGTTGAGGAATAATTGGATGATGATGATGATAATAATATTAATGGCAAGATGGTAATTATTATTTATTGTATCTGTTGTGATAAATAATGTTGATGGCATGATTGTAATTATGGTATGATATATCTGTATGGTATGCTGTTTGTTTTATCTCTGTGCTACCATGTTAGTATTGGCATAGGTGATCTCACCTCTTTGTATATTATTTTGTACTGTATTTATATTTGGTAAAGACGTTGAGCAAGGCATAGAACAAGAGGTTGAAGAAGAGCAGGTTCTTGTGGAGGAAGTGAAGTTTTGATAAGATGACATCATGACCTAGTTTCTTCGGTTACGTGAGATTACAGTTGCATGGTGGAGCTGGAGCATAGAGGACTAGTCCCAATGAGAGGGGACTAATTTATCAGGGAAATCTAACGGTCAACATGAGCAGGGAATTTCATGGAGACCCATTCGTTTCCGTAACTATTTATGTACATGTCAAATTTTCGCTGTCAATCAGGCAGTATTGGGATACTAGGTATTATGTCCTAACGGAGATTAGTATTGTGTCGTCTGCTCGGACACCTGTCCGTAGGACTTCGCGTCGTGCCGGATTCCTACCAGCTGAGGAGTCTGAGGAGGAGTCGTCTGAGGATTCTGCTATCTAGTTTATACTTGGACAGTATGTTAGTTTTATATTATGTTCAAATACTTTGAGAACTTGGTTTGTATATAAATAATGTTGATAGTACTTCTGTAATGTATATGATGTAAATTATGTGTGATGATGTATAATATTTTTATCTTCCGCTAAGTTTATTTTATCGTTATCAAAGAGGAAAAAAAGAAATTTTACAACTTGTATTTTTATCACAACATCATTTTTTATAATTTGGGGGTAATTTGGTAATTAAGTAACATAAATGTGGCACCCTACGGTGGGTGTAACACATTCGATCAATAAATTGTTCTCTATGGTCATCCAACAAGATTTATGGTACTCATTCTAATTCCAAAACTTTGCTCAATATTCACCCCCAAATTTAACCTTTTGCTTATCCTCGAGTAAAACAAAGTATGACCAAGTAAACTCACTTAACAATTTATACTTAACATGCATTCAGCAACTAGCAAGTTTCAATCTTTCTTTTCTTCAATTAAACCACAGCTACTAGTATGTAATGATTACTTTAATCCATAAAAAGTATAAATGCCCCAATACCAGCTTTACACATACATAATCTGTCACATGCTAACAATCCAGCTTCTTTCCATGTAATTCACATTATCCACGAACATGCAAGATAAACTTCTCCTATTCAAATCATACACATTCGGATAAGTTTATAAGTATACATGTTTATGAATCATATAATCCACAAAATTGATCCTAAACTCTCTCTCCACTAATGTAAAACACACAGAACTGAGGATCAAGAGGGTCTTTAAAGCTTGTAATATTAGGTCATGGTATGGGTGTAAGAAAAGAAGGGAAAGAATACATACAAACATTGAGACACATAAACATGTGATTTCAAGACTTGAGCCGCTAACTGAGATTAGAAGGGTATTCAACAGTGAAGGATCACAACTTGCCAGAACCATGCAATGCTTTTCATTTTTAGCTTTTCTTCTTTCTTTGTCTGCTTTGCTTTTCTCTCTTTTCATTTTTTTTGTTTTATTTTTACAAAGCAATTTCTTTTTCTTTTGATTGCATTTAGTTCCTTCAAGCTCATTTTTCTCAAACATACATACCCTTACTCACTAGACTCACTTCAAGAAATAACACATCATGTACTCAACAGACATTAAGGTAGGAAGAAAATGCAATGCTTTTACATGCATTAGAACGGTTAATAGGGTAAGGAATACGTGGGTGGATGAAAAACATATAAGGCCAAATAATTAACAGGCTTCAAAATGGGACCTATGGATATAATCATTCAGGGTAAGCTTTTTAAGGCTCAATCGATCCAAAGAATGCCCTAATCATTTCCTCACTCATGCACAATCTAGGATTTTGCCTCAAGAGAGTTTAAAAACAATTTCTAGGATAATCGAAATTCTACATGTACATCCATAAACTTTCTCTAAACATGTACTCTTATCGTTTTCAAAGTTACACTTGTATCTAAGTAAGATGTGAATCATACATAAAAAATAACTGAACTGTGTCACATGCTTCAAGATCATATAAGGTTTCACTCATAAGGGAGCAAATAGCAACCTTTCATATCATGAACAACCAAAACAGCACCAGCAGTCTTTTGCAACAAAACATGCATTCAATTAGATTGAACTTTTCAATTTGACATGCATACATCATTTGCATAAGAGTAAAAATTAAAACTTCTTTACAAACCCATCAGTAATAACCAAAACCAATAGAAACTCATTGAAACATGGTGGCTATCACAACTGCATCCTTTAAAATATCATCACATGTATTACATAATACATCATACTAATCCAAAGCATTTAATGACACTCCCCCAAACTGAAGTGAAACAGCATCCTCACTTTCCATGGTGTCCAGGGTACTTGAGCCTATAAACATAAAAAATGTGAGAGTTGAGTATACTACAAATATTTAAAAACACTTAAAATAAACTAATCATGTACAATATATACACTACAACACAACATACCGCAGCACACAGCATCCATGCCACGACATTTGATCAGAATGGGTGCCTTCAGTAGCACCCAAATCAAGCCTTTCTTTTTTTTTTTAACAAGTTCAGCAGATAAGTGCCGCGGCGGTGAGGTCTCTAGAAGTTGGCTTAGATGCACATGAATAATTGTCACACCGTGGCGTGTAACAACCTCACGTCGCGGCGTGAGAAGCCAACCTGTAGAATTCTGCAACAAATTCAGTTTTGCTACAAAATTTTGCCGAAAGAGGTTCTTAACACCTCTAAAACTTATCCAAAAGGCTAAAACATAAAATGGACAACTAAAATGTATTAAAACAACAAAATCAACATACTAACCTATATATGACTAAAAACCTAACTAAAGCATAAAAACTAAACTTACTAAAATCAAATATACTAACATACATAAGATTTAAAACTAACTAAAAATACTAAAATCAAACATACTAACTACAAGAATACAAAAATCAAAGATACTAACATATTTAAGACTTTAAACTAATGAAAGCCTAAAAACTAACTAAAGCTACAAAACTAAACTTACTATATTCTAACATACTACATATATATGACTTAAAACTTACTAAATACATACTATTTTACAAAATCATAAAAAAAACCTGGGTTCCCTCCCAAGAAGGGCCTGAGTTATAGTCCCGGCAGGACTTTGTCACCAAAATGAATTGTGCAGATGAGTAGTCTTCCTAAACTTGATCCAAGGCTTATCCTTTTGAGGAGTCACGAATTCCCTGAAGGACCTCATATGATTAGGATTATCCGACTTCTTTATTGAACCTAAAGCAATAACATAAAGAGACTTAAATTAACATAGATTATATACAACTTGAATTAGAACTAACCAAACTTATTGTTGATATTAGCAATATGGAATTAAACTGTTATCCCCCAGCAATTACTAACGAATAAGGCTAAACTCTTTGGAAATACACCATTATCCCCAGCAACGGCACCAAAAACTTATTAGACCATTTGTGTACTGCAAGTGCATGGGTCGTTCAAGTAATACAGATACAGAGTAAAACTTCGTTCCCACGAGGATATATGGTTTCCATTACTAAGTAATAACCAATAGCTTAGCTAAATTCTATCCAAGAACATATAAAATAAAGAAATACAAATAATCTAAATCTAAACTACAAAAGCAATAAAGATAAGGGTTTAGAGATCAAGGAAATCCTTTTTCACCTCTTATTTCATACTAATGACATGCAATCCTTATAAGCAATATCAACGATTAGTTAGTTTAGCTTGAAAATCTGATTTAGTCAAAAGCCTATGTCTAGGTCAATCAACCCTGATGTCATTTACCTAATCCACTATGTTTCTTATGTTTGCATGAAGACTAGTGTAAACTCCACTAATGAACGATCTATTTTCAAACACACACTAATACATGGCTAAAAGGTATATTTCTATCCAGTTAGCGAATCAACTCATCCAAGCTAATTGAACTCATCGAACATGTATCAACCATACCATGTCCATCTCCACAAATCCCTATGTCTAGTTCATTTGCATCAATTAAGATCATGTAATTGTTGATCAAACAGAAGCAAGCATTAAGCATAGGCATGGAAGAACAAAACTAAACATCAATAGATACTCAAAAGATAACATAAACATCAATATTCATATAAAGATCCAAAGTATTTCCTAAATACAGCTGCTAATCCATTGAACACGAAATTACAATAAAAAACCATGCTCAAAAGATAGGGAAGAGAAGAGAAACAAAGGGAGAAGAGGAAGGAATCCATGGATAGCATCCTTGAAGCTTGAATCTCCTTCTATGAGGAAGATGGCATCCAACCTAGCCTCCTTAGGCCTCCAATCAGCGCAGAAATGAAGAACAGGCCATAGCCTCTCTAAAACCTAGAAACTAAAATGGAGCTTTCTCTAAAAATATGCTACAAATCTATTTATAGACTCAGAAAAACAGAGGCACGCCGCGGCATTAATATGCCTACGCCACGGTGCGTACTAAATTAGGTCAGGCACGCCGCAGCACTCATTTTCCATGCCACGGTGCTCCATATACAAAGCTCTCTACCTTTTGATCCAGAGGATGCTCACGCCGCGGCATTCACATGCCATGCCACAACGTTGAGGTCTGAAATGCAAATTTGGCTTCCTCTTCCCATTCCAGCTTAATTGCTCCATATATCATCTTGTTTGGAGCTTTTCCTATAATAGAAAAAACACCAAATCAGTAACAAATATAAATTCACTTAATCGTATATCAAATATGCACAGTTTGCTCAATATCATATAGGGAAGGCATTAGAATTGGATATAATAAATAGAAGCGCAAAACCTTCTAAATAAGCATGAATGCAAGGACTTTAGCAATCTGAGAAATACATATATGGGGCACAAATAACTACACTTTATGGAGTTATCAAACCTTCTACTTACCATGGTTTCACTTCTTTTGGCCAAGGATCAAGGCGTAAGCCCTCTAGTTTTCCACCTTCTGGCCAGGGTCAATCTTTAGGTCTCAGATAATATTGCACCTTCTACAGCCAAATGAACCACACCATTGATACGTGCTACAAAAAACACGGCTTCCCACTTGGGTTCAAGTTTAAGAACCTATCCTCTGCTGTCAACCACATTGATGCTGATCTAGTTACAGATTTGGAAGGCGCGCCGTCACAGCCTCTATCCTCGCAGGCCTAACTCTGTTTCACGTTTACACAGGAGCAATCCCAAAGCCTCTTGGCATTAATTCCATAGCCCAGCTCTACGGCTTCCCCCAATGCCTCTATACTAATCTCCACCATCAATATCTCACTAACATTGACTATCCCTTACCCATCAACACATGCAATCTTTCTATCTATTCCTCCACTTGGATCCTTGATAGATATTAGGGCTACATATCACATAACATTTTACCTCTCTGTTTGTACTTCACATAATCATTACACTTGTTTCAGTTAAGTTCGTTATATTTTATTATTATTTTTAATTATTTCAAAGTTAAGTATGTTTTCAACAGTAAATTTTCTCTTTCCAACAACCAATTTAAAATTTATTTTTACCCACTAGATTAGTTCACCACTTTTTAACCATTCCTATTCTAGTATGTAAGGATGGCACTCATGGCGGGGAGTAACTCCCCACTACATTCAGTCACGTGCTGACTACTCCTTATTTATGATGAAGGCTCACATTCATTCACAACAATTCTAGTCTCTATGGACGACATGATCTTGACTAGCAATGACCCTATCAAAATATATTTTCTCAAACACTTCCTGGACTCCCACATTTTGTATCAAGGAATTGGATGCCTTGAAATTTTTCCTTGGCCTCGAGATTGCTCGTTCTAAGCAAGGGATTATTGTTTCTCAACAAAAATATGCCTTGGAACTCCTTTCTAGTGCAGGTCTTTTGGCTTCTAAGTTGTGTTCTATACCTATGTCAAAGTCCTTGAAGTTAAAGAAAGACCACGAGACTCCATTCCATGACCCTGTTGCTTCTTGTTTATGGGTGAATTTGGTTAAGACAAATTCTAACAAACAAATATATTTTGTCAGTCGAATGTGGGTTCAGAGTTATGTGGTAATCTCATTTGAAAAAAGCTTTTGAAAACAAACTTAAAGTAAATAGCAGAAAACTTGTCAAACTGATTGCAAGAAAGTAAAGAAAACTGATAAATAACTTGCAAAAATGTAAAGTGCAGGAAATAAAGTGCAGAGAAAGTAAATGCAGGAACTTAAAAGTGCAAAAAATGTAAAGTGCATGAATTTAAAAGTGCAGAAAAGGTAAAGAAATTTAAAGAACAAGACTTGAAAATAAAGAATTTAAAAAGACCTTGCATTAATGTAAATGACTTGAAATGAAAATGGAAGTCATACTTGGAATCAAATCCGTTAATCTGCTTGAGTGAGATGTTAGGATTGTATATCCAGTAAAACCACCATTTGTACATCGCGAATACTAGTATTTATAGGCAAAAATATAAAAAATAACTGACTCCTAAAAACTGACCACGTACATGGCAGTTATGCCACGTTCTCACTAATATCTTACTTAATTTTCGACAATAACTAATTCTTGACCATTTAATATTTGTACTAGCCACTAGAGTTTTTTCAATATCATTATTTAGCTGTTGAATTCAGAATTAGTAACTTTTACTTGCGACAAATACTGACAACAGTTATGAAATTTTTTCTGACAAAAACTCATTTTGTTGATCCAATACTTGGAAAATTTCTTCAATGTCATCACCCAATTGTCGAAAATCTCTTCGTCAAATATATCAATGTTATCATCCGGTTGTCGAAACCCTTATTCGTCAAATGTCTTAACAGTATCATCCGATAGCCAAAATTATCTTCGTCGAATATCACACGTCCATCGAAAGTATCTTTATCGAATTAGAACTTGTGTTTTTTACCCCCAACAAATTCCCCCCAAAATTTTTCTTTCGACACTGCTGGAAGAAAGATAAATTTTAATCTTATCTTCTAGTTCCAATTCGACGTCAAGACCTTATAAAAAATCTTTTTAAAAGCATTTGGATTTGATTTTCAAAAATCCAATAAAATCTTCCGTGGATTTCTTGAAAACCACAATTGATACTTATCATTTTAGATAGTCATTTTTCCTAAAAAAATAGGGATCATAATTATCCCTACTTGAAAAAATAGCTTTTTTGAATTTTTTTGCAGAAATAACGCATCTTTTTGCTACCTTCTTCACTGTTCATTATTTCTTTAAATTCGCAAAACTATGCCACTTTTCATTCCTCTCTCTACTGTTCATCATCTTCCACTTTATTCTCACGTAACTTTTTCTGTAAATCTTCATTCTCACTAATGGCTTCTTCTTCTCAATCCTTTAACAAAACCTCAGTAGACTTGGGCACTCATGCCGTTGTTCAAGACCCAATTCTGGAGAAATCTGAACTGTGGAATCTTTCCCAGGTAATTCTCCCTATCAACGACCTTTCACTTTCTTTAGATCATCCAGCTGCTTTCTTGGGTCCAGTTCTACCCAAAAATTTCGTTACCGAAGAAATCCAAAGCTTCTTTCCTTGAAAAAATTAGAAAAAAGAATCTATCTTGGCTTCTCTTCCTTCCATTCCTATTAGTTATTTTAATAAATCTAAGAGGCTTTTCAGAACCCCACCTGGCCAAATCAATGGGTATCTTGATTGGCTTAATAGAGTTTAAGCCTCTAAGGAAACTTCATGGAGGAAAACAGGTATTTTCGATTGCATCCAACTTTTGCGTTACCCCATAAAAATGGATTCTTATATGCTGGGTGCGTCCTTTTTCTTTTGGAATAAAACCACCAATTCTTTTCATTTTCCTCATGGCATGATAGGACCTACGCTTTTCGACGTGGCTGCCATAACTGGTCTTTGACAAGATGGGAAAGTTATAACTCCTATCCTCCAACCCTTGAATAACAGAGATGTTTACTCGAAAGCCCTAACTTTTTTTTCAAACTTTGTTAATTTCTATTCTTCAGTAAACGGTCCTGTGTTCGACGAAGAACACGTGCCTTTTCTTCTTCTATGGTTATCGGCCTATGCTCTCTATACTAAATCTGTTCAGGTGTCGAAATCATACCTTCAACTTGCCAACCTTCTTCATGAAGGTCAGGAATTGGCTTTCGGTCAATTCCTTCTTGCCAATCTTTACTTTAGTATTGGCGATATTATACAAAGCATTAGGTCTCAAACAAAGAAAACCAATGCTGGTGGCCCATATAGTTGCTGCAGCTTTGGCTAAATGCCATCCTTGGAGATTATCTAGTTGACGCTTCTCCTTCAACGGTTTTTTCTACTTCCTATGGCATTAGACTTTGTCATGTTAAGCATGAAAAGATTCACAAACATCACTAAGAGAATTTTATGCATTTTTTTTAGCATTTTTCATTCCATTTCCTTCAATACTAAGGACATCTATTTTACACTTTTTGATGATCGTTCTCTTGGTCCAGAGTGGTTTACTCAACCACTAATTTTCGACAACCCTTCTATTCAAACTGACAATATTTCTATCTGGTCAAATTTTCTTTGTCAGCAAGCATTAGTTGCTGGCCTTCCTGGTTCAATAGATAATTCTTTAGAATTGCACCTACCAAACTTAATGGCTCGACAACTAGGATTCTGTCAAGCCATTCCGGCTCTATTCTCTCAAAAAGCCAAATAGTACTTTATTAATGGCTGTTTACAAGATATGTCAAATCTTGTATGGGTGGCTACGAAGAACAAGAGATACAAGCAACATTTTTTGATTTCCCCTTTCACACCTTATAGAGGGGTTACCCCAGATTTTGTCAAATGGTGGACTAAATATTATAGTCCTTGCCATATCGATATTGATGTTTGTCGAAGCCGTATAACTGAATTGCTGTATAGGATCAAGAGCCTTCTAAGAATGCCAAAGTTAAACATATTCAAGATATTAAAGCTTTTGAGAAGTACTATAAGTTCAAATGGGACTCAGGTATCCTGGTACAATTGTCCGACACTGTGAAGAAATTGTGGCCAAGCTAAAACAAGGGCACAAGGAAAAATGTTTCACTAATTTCCTTGCAATTTCCATAAAAAACCCATTGGCACGACTTGAACCTTTTCAAGTTCCTTTTCCAAAACCAGTGCCTTTTCCTTGTGCTCGTTTTAGTTTGGCCGATGAATTCCCTGGTAAACCTACTAAGGCTGGTAACTTCTCTATTTTTTATAGGATTTATTCTGCGAGTAACATCTTTCTTATAAGAACTTCAGAAGTTACTTTTACCAGTCAGTTTGCTTCGTCGTATGAACAATTTGCCAAAGATACTCGAGTCATCACTAAATTACTCGAAGGTACTTCTTTTCATATTCTGTCATCAAATTCTTATTTCATCGACTAATTATTATTCCTTTTTTAACAGTAACCCCATTAAAAAGACCACTGGAGTACAAACAACTAGAAGAAGGGGAAGAGGAAGAAGAAGAAGAAGCTTCTGCCTCAAAAAAGAAAAGAGTCAAGAAAACCCAGAATCCTCCTATCCCCAAAGTCCCAAAGGCAAAGACAACCAAGGCAACCTCGACGAAAAGTCCTGCTAAGCACAAGGCTGCTGCCAAGCCTCCAAAGGCAAAAACTTCCAAGGTATCTTTTTTTACCAAACTTTAGAACTTAGTCTCAACTTGTTGAAACTAAATCTTTTGTCAAATATAAGTTCGTGACACAACTCACATTTCTTTTGTCGAAATTATAGAGTCTCCATGCCCATCGTTTGAAAATCCTCTGAAGGTATAATTTCTGTAACTTCCTTTTTTTTATATATTTTGGTAAATTCTCACCTCATTTTACCTTTGCAGAAGAAAAAAGAAGAAAACTCAATCCTCAAGTTCTAGTTTAAAACCTACTATTGAACTTGAAGCAAAAACCACTTCTATCCCCTTTAAGGTAAATGCTAATCGACATAATTTCTTAGTTAAGAATTGAAAACTTGGACTTCATTCAATAATTTGATTTTTCCTCTATTTCAGGATCTAGAGACTGAACAAACTGCTGAAAGTCCTTCAGGACCTGACGTTGAATTATGCACTGAGGATCAAATTCGATAGTCTGCTGAGGTAAAATATTCCAAGTTTTTCAACTGAAAAATCCTTTTGATTTTATTTGCTCTAACATTGCCCTCGTTTTCTACAACAATTGACAAATCCTGTTATACCTAACAGTCCTGCTAGGCAAGGCAATGAAAATCCCTCTCCGGAAGATCAAATTTCTCTGGCTCCTATAATGCCTGCTATCTCCTTGCCTCTTCCGACAGAAAACCAAACTCCCATGGGTGCTAGTTCCTCCCAAATAAATAAAGACAATTTCATCGAAATCTTTTCATAAGAATTCTACATGAATGTTCTTTTGGGTAAAATTGCACCTTCTAATCTACTTCCACCATCTCAAATCAATTCGACTGTTGTAGAATCAGAAAATACTGAGGACATGGAGGTGGATTTAGATGAATTGATATCCATGTTGTCGGGTAGTCATAGAAGTTCTCCACGGTAAGCTCGCTCCTCTACATAGCCTGGACAAGATTCTAGTGATTCTTATGTCACTGGATTTTTGGCTGAGTTGAAGAACGACTTCACCTACTCTTTTGAGCAATTAAGTTCCGACCAACCACTTCAGGAAAGAATGCTGGCCATTGTGACTGAGTTGGAACCTGTTTCTCAATAACTTCCAATAACCAGTCAAGCTCTTCCTTCGATTGTCAAATATTTTCTCTAGAACTTGTCTTTGAATATGCCTACCATTCGTCAGATTATTTCTGCTTATGATCAAAAAGTTCAAGAAAAATCCAGGATCTTAAAGCAGTTGACCGACACAAAGAATGAGATAGTCAAATTAAAAGACCATCTCGTTAAAGGAAAAAATAAGGAGGTAGACCTAGACAAAGAGATTTAACACTTGGAGAAAAAACTTGAAGTGACTTGCCACCGACGGCAAGAACTTAGCATTGCATTGCAACATGGAAATGCTAAGCAACAACACATTGTCAACAACTCGAAACAATGGGCTGTCGAGACCAAAGCAGTGCTAACAAATATAAACTCTCTTGAACCAGAGTATCAAAGAGCTTGCGCCAACAAACAAATCTTGGAAGATTCTTGGAAAGTTTTGTAAAGAACGTAAATGTATATTTTTTTTTATATATACTATCGGTTTAACAATCCGACAGGATTTATATGGCCTTCTAGGCCGATACCTAATAAGCATTCCCTTTGAACAATTTCCAATACGTTTTTTTTATTTATTGCTCTATAATTCTATACGCTTAAATGCTCTTTTATTTTGTTTCTTTTCAATGTATCTCGTAATTGTGCATCATAACTAATTTAATTAATTATAATGCAAGTTACACACATTGCATAATAACTTCTTCTGCAAAATCCCCTATAAATAGTGTTCTTTAGAGACACCAAGATTCAAAGAGTGCAATTTGACCCTTTCCTTCTCATTTCCCAGCAAATTTCACCATGTCTTCAGACAATTTCCTCTTCTCTCAATAGGAAAAATGGAAGAAGGACTCTCTATTAATGGTGATACTTATCTTGAGCTTCAGTAAGAATCGTAATATTCTTGATGAGCTTTAGTAGTCATCGTAATAACCTGGTGTTTCTAAAACACGGTTGTTATAATATGGATGACTCATCTGGGTGTAGACGGCCAACCATCATCTCGTCCAGGATAAGTTAAAGGCCGTCTACTTCTTCCTCTTCTTCAGGTCCCACGAGCTCAAACAGAACACATGCCTCAGCTGGGGAGAAGCTTCTGGTTTATTTAGAATATGTCTATTTTTCTCTGTAATATTCTAACAACTTAAATAAGTTGTAATATCAGTATTTTCATGGAACTTGTATTTTTCGAATATATGAATGAAATTTTATTTTTAATCATTGTCAATCTTTACTTCACACATTGTCAGTGTTTATGGGTAAATTTGGTTAGAACAAATTCTAACAAACAAATATATTTTATCAGTCGAATGTGAGTTCAGAGTTATGTGGTAATCTCGTTTGAAAAAAAGCTTTAGGTAATTGATGAATAACATGCAAAAAATGTAAAGTGCAAAGAAGGTAAAAGTGCATGAAATGTAAAAGTGTTGAAAATTAAAATACAAAAAATAAAGGTGCAGAAAGTTTAAATGCAGGAAATGTAAAATGCAGAAAGTTTAAAGTGCAAAAAAGATAAAGTAATTTAAAGGGCAAGACTTGAAAATAAAGAATTGAAAAGACATTGCATTAATGTAAATGACTAGAAATGAAAATGGAAGTCATACTTCGAATCAAATCTGTTAATCTGCTTGAGTGAGATGTTAGGATTGTATATCGAGTAAAACCACCACTTGTACATCGTGAATACTAGTATTTATAGGCAAAAATATAAAAAATAACTGACTCCTAAAACCTGACCACGTACATGGCAGTTATGTCACGTTCTCACTAATATCTTACTTAATTTTTTACAATAACCAACTCTTGACCATTTAACATTTGTACTAACCACTAGAGTTTTTTCAATATCATCATTTAGCTATCGAATTCAGAATTGGTAACTTTTACTTTCGATAAATACTGATAGCAGTTATGAAATTTTTTTCCTACCAAAACCCCTTTTGTTGATCCAACACTTAGAAAATTTCTTCAATGTCACCACCCAACTGTCAAAAATCTCTTCGTCAAATATATCAATGCTATCATTCGGTTGTCAAAAGCCTTATTCGTCGATTGTCTTAATAGTATCATCTGACTGCCAAAATTATCTTCATCGAATATCACCTGTCCGTTGGAAGTATCTTTGTCGAATTAGAACTTGTGTTTTTTACCCCCAACAAATGCCCCCCAAAATTTTTCTTTCAGCATTGTTGGAAGAAAGATAAATTTTAATCTTATCTTCTAGTTCCAATCCGACATCAAGACCTTATCAAAAATCTTTTTGAAAGCATTTTTATTTGATTTTCAAAAATCTTTTTGAAAACATTTTTATTTGATTTTCAAAAATCCTGTAAAATCTTCCACGGATTTCTTGAAAACCACAACTGATACTTATCATTTTAGATAGCCGTTTTTTCCTAAAAAATAGGGATCATAATTATCCCTACTTGAAAAAATAACTTTTTTGAATTTTTTGCAGAAATAACGTGTCTTTTCACTACCTTCTTCACTGTTTATTATTTCTTTAAATTTGCAAAACTACGCCACTTTTCATTCCTCTCTCTACTGTTCATCATCTTCCACTTTATTCTCATATTTTTTTTTGCAAATCTTCATTCTCACTAATGGCTTCTTCTTCTCAATCCTTCGACAAAACCTCAGTAGATTTGGGCACTCATGCCATTGTTCAAGACCCAATTCTAGAGAAATCTGAACTATAGAATCTTTCCAAGGTAATTCTTCTTATCAATGACCTTTCACTTTCTTTAGATCCTCCAGCTGCTTTCTTGTGTCTAGTTCTATCAAAAAAATTTGTAACCGAAGAAATCCAAAGCTTCTTTCCTTGTAAAAATCTAAAAAAAGAATCTATCTTGGTTTCTCTTCCTTCTATTCCTATTAGTTATTTGAATAAATCTGAGAGGCTTTTCAGAACCCCACCTAGCCAAATCATTGGGTATCTTGATTTGCTTAATAGAGTTCACGCCTCTAAGAAAACTTCATGGAGGAAAACAGGTATTTTCAACTGCATCCAACTTTCATGTTACCCCATAAAAATGGATTTTTGTATGCTAGATGCGTCCTTTTTCTTTTGGAATAAAACCACCAATTCTTTTCATTTCCCTTATGGCATGATAGGACCTATGCTTTTCGATGTGGCTGCCATAACTGGTCTTCGACCAGATGGAAAAGTTATAACTCCTATCTTTTAACCCTTGAATAACAGAGATGTTTACTCGAAAGTCCCAACTTTTTCAAACTTTGTTAATTTCTATTCTTCAGCAAACAGTCCTGTATCCAATGAAGAACGCGTGGCTTTTCTTCTTCTATGGTTGTTGGCCTATGCTCTTTGTACTAAATCAGTTTAGGTGTCGAAATCATACCTTCAACTTGCCAACCTTCTTCATGGAGGTCAGGAATTGGCTTTCGGTCAGTTCCTTCTTGCCAATCTTTACTTTAGTATTGGCGATATTTTTCAAAGCATTAGGTCTCAAACAAAGAAAACCAACGTTGGTGGGCCCATATGGTTGCTGTAACTCTGGCTAAATGCCATCCTGGGAGATTATCTAGTCAACATTTCTCCTTCAACGGTTTCTTCTACTACCTATGGCATTAGACTTTGTCATGTTAAGCATGAAAAGATTCACAAACATCACTTAGAAAATTTCATGCATTTTTTTAGCATTTTTCATTCCATTTCCTTCAATACTAAGAACATCTATTTTGCACCTTTTACTGATCATTCTCTTGGTCCAGAGTGGTTTACTCGACCACTAATTGCCAACAACCCTTCCACTCAAACTGATAATATTTCCATATGGTCAAATTTTCTTTGTTGGCAAGCATTAGTTGTTGGCCTTCCTGGTTCAACAGATAATTCTTTAGAATTGCAACTGCCAAACTTAATGGCTTGACAACTAAGATTTTGTCAAGTCATTCCAGCTCCATTCTCTCAAAAAGCCAATGAGCACTTTATTAATGATTATTTACAAGACATGTCAGATCTTGTATGGGTGGCTACGGAGAACGAGAGATACAAGCAACATTTTTTGATTTCCCTTTTCACACCTTATAGAGGGGTTACCCCAGATTTTGTCAAATGGTGGGCAAAATATTATAGTACTTACCATATCGATATTGATGTTTGTCGAAGCCGTATAACTCGAAAACTCGCTCCTGTGTAGGATCAAGAGTGGTCGTAGAAAGTCAAAGGTAAACATATTCAAGATATTAAAGCTTTTGAGAAGTACTATAAGATCAAATAAGACTTCAGGTATCCTGGCACAATTGTTCGACACTGTGAAGAAATTGTGGCCAAGCTAAAATAAGCGCATAAGGAAAAATGTTTCACTAATTTCCTTACACTTTCCATAAAAAACCCTTTGGCATGGCTTGAACCTTTTCAAGTTCCTTTTCCAAAACCAGTGCCTCTTCCTTGTGCTCGTTTTGGTTTAGCCAATGAATCCCCAGGTAAACCTACCAAGGCTGGTAACTTCCCTATTCTTGATAGGATTTATTCTGCGAGTAACATCTTTCTTACAAGAACTTCAAAAGTTACTTTTACCCGTTGGTTTGCTTCGTCGTATGAACAATTTGCCAAAGATACCCGAGTCATCACTAAATTACCCAAAGGTACTTCTTTTCATATCCTGTTGTCGAATTCTTATTTCATCAACTGATCATTATTCTTTTTTTCATAGTAACCCCATTAAAAAGACCACTGGAGTACAAACAACTAGAAGAAGGGGAAGAGGAAAAAGAAGAAGAACAAGCTTCTGCCTCAAAAAAGAAAAGAGGCAAGAAAACTCAGAATCCTCTTATCCCCAAAGCCCCAAAGGCAAAGACAACCAAGGCAGACTCAACGAAAAGTCCTGCTAAGCATAAGGCTGCTGCCAAGCCTCCAAAGGCAAAAACTTCCAAGGCATCTTTTTCGACCAAACTTTAGAACTTAGTCTCAACTTGTCGAAACTAAATCTTTTGTTAAATATAGGTTCGTGACTCAACTCCCACTTCTTCTGTCGAAATTATAGAGTCTCCATGCCCATCTTCTGAAAATTCTCTGAAGGTATAATTTCTGTAACTTCCTTTTTTATATATCTTGGTAAATTCTCACCTTATTTTACCTTTGTAGAAGAAAAAGAAGAAAACTCAGTCCTCAAGTTCTAGTTTGAAACCTACGACTGAACTTGAAGCAGAAACCACTTCCATCCCATTCAAGGTAAATGCTAATCGACATAATTTCTTCCTTAAGAATTGAAAACTTAGACTTCATTTAATAATTTGATTTTCCTCTGTTTCAGGATCCAGAGACTAAACAAACTGCTGAAAGTCCTTCAGGACCCGACGTCAAATTATGCACTGAGAATCAAATTCGACAGTCTGCTGAGGTAAAATATTCCAAGTTTTTCAACTGAAAAATCCTTTTGATTTTATTTGTTCTAGCATTGCCCTCGTTTTCTACAGCAATTGACAAATCTTATTATACCTGACAGTCTTGCTAGGCAAGGCAATGAAAATCCCTCTTCAGAAGATCAAATTTCTCCGGCTCCTATAATGCCTGCTATCTCCTTGCCTCTTCCAACAGAAATCCAAACTACCATGGGTGCTAGTTCCTCCCAAATAAATAAAGACAATTCCGTCGAAATATTTTCAGAAGAATTCGACATGAATGTTTTTTTGGGTGAAATTGCACCTTCCAATTTACTTCCACTATCTCAAATCAATTCGACTATTGCAGAATCAACAAATACTCAGGACGTGATAGTGGATTTAGATGAATTGATATCCATGTCGTCGGGTAGTCATAGAAGTTCTCCACGGTTAGCTCGCTCCTCTACACAACCTGGACAAGATTCTAGTGATTCTTATGTCACTAGACTTTTAGTTGAGTTGAAGAACGCCTTCATCTACTCTTTTGAGCAATTAAGTTCTGACCAACCACTTTAGGAAAGAATGCTGGCCATTGTGACTGAGTTGGAACCTCTTTCTCAATAACTTCCAATAACCAGTCGAGCTCTTCCTTCGACTATCAAAGATTTTCTCCAGAACTTGTCTTTGACTATGCCTACCATTCGTCAGACCATTCCTGCTTATGATAAAAAAGTTTAAGAAAAATCCAGGATCTTAAAGCAGCTAACCGACGCAAAGAATGAGATAGCCAAATTAAAAGACCATCTTGTTAAAGGAAAAAATAAAGAGGCAGAACTAGACAAAGAGATTGAACACTTGAAGAAAAGACTTGAAGTGACTCGCTACCGACGGCAAGAACTCAACATTGCATTGCAACATGGAAATGCTAAGCAACAAAGCATTGTCAATAACTCGAAACAATGGGCTGTCGAGACCAAAGCAATGCTAGCAAATATAAACTCTCTTGAACCAGAGTATCAAAGAGCTTGCGCCAACAAACAAAGCTTGGAAGATTCTTGGGAAGTTTTGTAAAGAACTTAAATGTATATTTTTTTTTATATACTGTCGGTTTAACAATTCGATAGGATTTGTATGGCCTTCTAGGCCGATACCTAATAAGCATTCCCTTTGATCAATTTCCAATACATTTTTTTTATTTATTGCTCCATAATTCTATACGCTTAAATGCTCTTTTATTCTGTTTCTTTTCAATGTATCTCGTAATTGTGCATCATGACTAATTTAATTAATTATAATGCAAGTTACAAAACATTGCGTAATGACTTCTTCTGCAAAATCCCCTATAAATAGTGTTCTTCAGAGACACCAAGATTCAAAGAGTGCAATCTGACCCTTTCCTTCTCATTTCCCAGCGAATTTCACCATGTCTTCAGACAATTTCCTCTTCTCTCAATAGGAAAAATGGAAGAAGGACTCTATATTAATGGTGATACTTATCTTGAGCTTCAGTAAGAATCGTAATATTCTTGATGAGCTTTAGTAGTCATCGTAATAACCTAGTGTTTCTAAAACACGGTTGTTATAATATGGATGACTCATCTGGGTGTAGACGGCCAACCATCATCTCGTCCAGGATAAGTTAAAGGCCGTCTACTTCTTCCTCATCTTCGGGTCCCACGAGCTCAAACAGAACACATGCCTCA
The DNA here is from genome assembly GCA_029884605.1 of Ormosia emarginata. Lineage (NCBI taxonomy): Eukaryota > Viridiplantae > Streptophyta > Magnoliopsida > Fabales > Fabaceae > Ormosia > Ormosia emarginata. The sequence continues at coordinate 8,939,469 of JAQQTP010000066.1, read as the reverse complement.
GCTGGGGAGAAGCTTCTGGTTTATTTAGATTAGGTCTATTTTTATCTGTAATATTCTGACAACTGAAACAAGTTGTAATATCAGTATATTCATGTAACTTGTATTTGTCGAATATATGATTGAAATTTTATTTTTAATCATTGTTAATCATTACTTCACACATTGTCAATCTTTACTTCACTAACTTTATCCTTATGTAATAGTCTAAACCTCATGCAGCAATTTTTACTATTTCTGCTTCAGGTATAGGAGAAAAACATCTACTTATCATTTTTTGAAACTTATATAAGTAATCATCCATGGTTTCATTGTACATTCTTGTTATGCCCGTATTTTATAGCCTTAAATTGGATAAAATGTGATGCTTTGATTGATTTATGTTAGAATTTATGCCACATTTATTCTATTTATCCTTGTTAACTCAAAGTTGTTATTCTCTATGTTTTTAGGTCCAGAAGTGGTGTTTTGACATGGCTCTATGAAGCTTTGGATGAATTTATTGCAATGGAGTTGAGCTTAGAATTTATACGGCTGAGATTCGTAGAGTTTTTTACCTTTGTGCGATAAAATGAGCATAACATGAGCTACAGAGGTCGAAACGAGGCGAATTAGGTGTCCTTGGAAAGCTAAGAAAAAGATCTACAACTTTCACGTAGGCTTCTTTGTGAAATTCTAGGAGACACGGCCGTGCCTAATGTAAACACGGTTGTGCCTCCCACAAAAGTGAAATTTCGCATCCTGGACCCTCACACGGCCGTGTCTAACTCCTGTAAAGCTTCTGGAATTTAAGCACGGTCGTGCCTAATTTAAGCACGGCCGTGTGAGCACTGTTTACTCACGGATCTACTATTTTTACGCGTTTTCTGACAAATTTCACGTGTTTTGTAATGAGACACGACCGTGTCTCCCATCAAACTTGTCATGGACGTTAAAACCTTCCCCAATTGATTATAAAAGAAAGGGAAGGAGCTGCAGAATGGGAGAGAGCAAAAGGGAGGCTGAAGAAACACAAAGGGAGGTCCCCTGGAAGGGAGAAACCGAAGAGGTGAGTGACAGCCCTCTAAGGGAGCTCCTGGAAAGGGGAGAAAAGTCTTAAAGGGAGAGGGGTCACCAAGAAAGGAAGCCCAAAGGAGGAAACTCTGGGGCAGAAATGGTGGATTAGCTGCAGAAGAGTTTGAGAGGTACATGGATCTGAGGCAAGGGCTTGGGAGGCAAGATCAAGAGCCATTGAAGATCAACCATTGATGTTCTTTTTCTCTATCTTTTCTTTTATTTTGAAATCATGGTTGTCTCTTTAATCTCTATTCTTGTTTGTGCTTTAATTGCCATGAGTGGTTAAACCCCTTTATCTAGAATTGGGATGAAACTCTTTATTTATCTATGTTGAATTGATTATTGTTATTCTTGATTCATTCTTAGTGTTCTTAATACTTGTGGTATGTTGCGCGTCATATTTACATGATTTTAGGCTTTAGATGAAGGATCGAAAGAAGAAGTCTAATTGCTTGATAATCTAAGAGTTGAACTTAGAAATTAATGCCTAGACATAGGGTTAAGTCCTTCGAGGGTCAAACGAATGTCATGAATCTTAATGGGTTAGAACTTGGATTAATTGCAATGAGAATGGGATTGATGAGGTTTTAGCACGTTTTTAGTGCCAAGACATTGGGCTTTAAATAATTTAGGACAGTTCGCCTTCAAGAACATGAACAAATTAGCATAGAGAATATTGTAGTGGATTCCTAGTCCTAGGTCTTTATCCATGGTTGAATCTCAATTCTTCTTAGTTTAATTACTTTTATTTCTCTTCTTAGTTTAATTGATTTTATTTCTCTTCTTAGTTTAATTGCTTTTATTTTATTTTGATTTCAATTTAGCTTCTATCATTGTATCTGTTCGCTTAAATAATCGAAATCACCGTAAGAGTTGGTAATCAAACGATCCTCGTGGGAACGATATTTATTTTACTAATTGTATGACCCATGCGCTTGCGGAAAATGTCACAACAAGTTTTTGGTGCCGTTGCCGGGAATCGTTTTGATATTAACACAAGCGGTAATTTGATTAATTTAAGCATTTTTAATTTGATATTAACATTTACCTATTTTTATTTTGCAGTTAGCCAATGTTGTGTCGGCTTAAGTGCCTCCCTGAGTTCGGAGCCTTTGTAGGGGGATGTATATAGTTGTCGGCCACCAAAAAGATTTTTTCTTCTCTTTCATTTAATTTATTTATCTTTGCATTTAATTCTTGCATTTGTTTTTATAGTTTTTGGTTTATTTTCCAGTTTTTGGTTTGTTTTTCTTTTTCCCATTTAATTCTTGCATTTTATTTTTCTTGGTTTGTTTTTTTTTAGTTTGTGGTTTGATTATTTTTTAGTTTTTAGTTTGCTTTTCTTATGCAGTTTCAGACCATATGTCGCTACTCATGAAGACCAGATGTTCGAACTTGCCTTTTTCCCTACCTTTTCCCACCACTTACATAATCTTGAGTTCACATTTTCAGGGAAGTTTCGTTGTCCTTTGTACTGTTATTTTTCTTATTTAAACATTAAGGGCAATGTTTCTTTCAAGTGTGGGGGGGGTCGTTCTTTCACTTGTTTATTGCATTGAATCTTGCGGGAATTGTGTTTCAATTTCTTGATTATTTCTGAGCTGATTGGAATTTGTTTGATAGGGGAATCCACTACTAATGAACTAATTTTTTTTTCTCTTTCTTTTTGTATACCAAATTTTTGTGTAAGGCAATCTTTTTCAATTAAATGTCGGCCTAGAAAGTTTAGCACTTTATCTTGGAAATTAGTCATGTCTGCTTGCATTTAATTTCTCTTTGCTAATTCAATCCAGAAAGTGAGATTTGAGCCTTTATTGATTGAATTTATCATAAATTGAATCCTATTTTCTTTCTAGAGTGAGTTTTCTCTTGATTTTTGTATGCTAGAACTTACTTTGATATCTTGTTGAGATTTAATGGTTCACATACATTCTTGGACATGATGAAGGCAAATTAGGCTTAATTCTTTCTTGACTTCCAGAGTTGCATTGTTAAAAAAATCCATTAGTTGCCTCTTTTGAGCCTGAAATTGATTTCTTTGAAAATCCAGATGATTAATCAGGTTAGATTCTTTGGAGCATCTAATGTGTTAATTGAAAAGTCTTGAAAGGTCACTTATGTTTTCAAGGGTTGAAAAAAAAAATATGTATATATATTAGTTGGAATGACCTTGTGCATATTGCTATATCAATAATCTTTTCAACCTGATTCTGCTTTGTATAGCTTCACCCATAAATATTCTTTACATTTATTTATTTTTCCTTCTATTTATTTTACCCTTGGCCCCATTACAACCGGATGAAGTCCTTCTGATTCTTGTTTTGTATGTGAACTTGAAAGTGGAGATGAGATTAATAATCAAGCATATGATCATGCATTTGTTGAGAGAAATTTGAGTGATCTCTTTGCCCTTAAACACTTGAGAGATGGAAAGATGAGTGATCTCAATTGTTTGGTAGAGAGAAGAGATGCATGCTAGACTCAAACCTCTAACTGTATTAAGTGCTGAGTTTTCTTGTTTGATTGGATTCGATTGCCTTGTTTAATTGAATTTTATTTTATTTTTAAACAGTGGATTATCCCTTGATTCTTATTTCTTGAGGTTTAGTTTAATCTTGACTTTGATTCATATTCTTTGCTTGAGGACAAGCAAAGTTCTAGTGTGGGGGAATTTGTTATGCCCGTATTTTATAGCCTTAAATTGGATAAAATGTGATGCTTTGATTGATTTATGTTAGAATTTATGCTAAATTTATTCTATTTATCCTTGTTATCTCAAAGTTGTTATTCTCTATGTTTTTAGGTCCAGAAGTGGTGTTTTGACATGGCTCTATGAAGCTTTGGATGAATTTATTGCAATGGAGTTGAGCTTAGAATTTATTGCAATGGAGTTGAGCTTAGAATTTATTGCAATGGAGTTGAGCTTAGAATTTATTACAATGGAGTTGAGCTTAGAATTTATACGGCTGAGATTCGTAGAGTTTTTGACCTTTGTGCGATAAAATGAGCATAACTTGAGCTACAGAGGTCGAAACGAGGCGAATTAGGTGTCCTTGGAAAGCTAAGAAAAAGATCTACAACTTTCACGTAGGCTTCTTTGTGAAATTCTAGGAGACACGGCCGTGCCTAAAGTAAACACGGTTGTGCCTCCCAAAAAAGTGAAATTTCGCATCCTGGACCCTCACACGGCCGTGTCTAACTCCTGTAAAGCTTCTGGAATTTAAGCATGGCCGTGTGAGTACTGTTCACTCACGGATCTACTATTTTTACGCGTTTTCTGACAAATTTCACGTGTTTTGTAATGAGACATGACCGTCCCATCAAACTTGTCATGGACGCTAAAACCTTCCCCAATTGATTATAAAAGAAGGGGAAGGAGCTGCAGAACGGGAGAGAGCAGAAGAGAGGCTGAAGAAACACAAAGGGAGGTCCCCTGGAAGGGAGAAACCGAAGAGGTGAGTGACAGCCCTCTAAGGGAGCTCCTGGAAAGGGGAGAAAAGTCCTAAGGGGAGAGGGGTCCCCAAGAGAGGAAGCCCAAAGGAGGAAACTCTGGGGCAGAAATGGTGGATTAGCTGCAGAAGAGTTTGAGAGGTACATGGATCTGAGGCAAGGGCTTGGGAGGCAAGATCAAGAGCCATTGAAGATCAACCATTGATGTTCTTTTTCTCTATCTTTTCTTTTATTTTGAAATCATGGTTGTCTCTTTAATCTCTATTCTTGTTTGTGCTTTAATTGCCATGAGTGGTTAAACCCCTTTATCTAGAATTGGGATGAAACTCTTTATTTATCTATGTTGAATTGATTATTGTTATTCTTGATTCATTCTTAGTGTTCTTAATACTTGTGGTATGTTGCGCGTCATATTTACATGATTTTAGGCTTTAGATGAAGGATCGAAAGAAGAAGTCTAATTGCTTGATAATCTAAGAGTTGAACTTAGAAATTAATGCCTAGACATAGGGTTAAGTCCTTCGAGGGTCAAACGAATGTCATGAATCTTAATGGGTTAGAACTTGGATTAATTGCCATGAGAATGGGATTGATGAGGTTTTAGCACGTTTTTAGTGCCAAGACATTGGGCTTTAAATAATTTAGGATAGTTCGCCTTCAAGAACATGAACGATTTAGCATAGAGAATATTGTAGTGGATTCCCAGTCCTAGGTCTTTATCCATGGTTGAATCTCAATTCTTCTTAGTTTAATTACTTTTATTTCTCTTCTTAGTTTAATTGATTTTATTTCTCTTCTTAGTTTAATTGCTTTTATTTTATTTTGATTTCAATTTAGCTTCCATCATTGTATCTGTTCGCTTAAATAATTGAAATCACCATAAGAGTTGGTAATCAAACGATCCTCGTGGGAACGATATTTATTTTACTACTTGTACGACCCGTGCGCTTGCGAAAAATGTCACAACAATTCTCTTGATATTGAAGAGATCTGTAAGTCCAACTTTCAAATCTCCCCTGAAGAATTGATCATGGAAACTTTTTTCTAATTGAGTCCAAGAATGTATCGAATTCGGTCTCAACATCAAAAACTAAGAGAATGCATTTTTAGTAAGGGAACTTGGGAAAAATCTCATTTTGAGGCCTTCAATAGTGGCCAATACCCTCATTTCTATTGTATACCTTGTAATATGTTCGACAGTCGATTCTCCATTTTCACCAGCAAACTTTGAAAGTTTAGAAATTTTAATTCCTCTGGGTAATTCTACTTGTTGTACCCACTCAGGAAAGGCCGAAACAAAATAGGGTTAGTTGGCATATCCAACATTGAACCCAAACCTATTCAACACTTGTTCCACTACTTGATTTATATTTTGTTCAATTACTTGGTGCCCCCCAAGATTTTGTCGAAACAATCTCATGGCTGCATCATTTCTAGCCATTTGATCCTCATCACCTTGACGGAGCATATAGATATTCCCATATTCCAAGCGTGGCTGATCATTTTACCTAGGTTGTTCCAGGTTTTGTTGATTTTGTCCCCCATTTTCCTGAGGTATAACCATTTCTCTATTTACCCTAGGTTGCGTTCCTTGCACATTTTCATTGGCCAATTCACCAATCCCCAAAGCTTGATGTAGCCTTGCCATTTGTTGGGCCAATGCGCTACAAGCATTATTTGTGTTTTCCATGATTGGTGTAATCACACCACCCATTTGCTGAGTGAACATATGTACCATTTCATGGTTACTTTCATCCATTTGTTGTCGAAAGCTGGCTAAAGAATTCGTAGTTGGCCCAGTTATATTTTGAGGAATATCTCTCGATATATTTGGGAATACAGGTTCCAAATTCAATCTCTCATGTCGAAAAAGAGTTGGATTACTTGAACTTGCAACTCCTGTTCCTTGGCCATTAAAACTTACTAAAGCTGAACTTATTTGTGGTTGGCCTTGTGAGGCTATTGTTTGGCCTATAGTATTGGCCAAAGTAGAACCTAGTCCCATTTGTGCTGACACAAGAGGAGTATAATTTGGTGGTAAACTATATTGTGGTGTCAACCTTGAATTTGAGTTCATTACACTTTGATTTCTTAGTTAGTTTGGTGATGACTGAGTCACTCTAGGCACCACTTGTTCTAGCACTAGGTTATTCCTGAGAGTACCAGTTGTTATTATATCAACCACAGGACCCGTACTAACTATGGTTATTGGTGACGCAGTAACGGCTGTCGAAGGTGGTACACTAACATCAACTAAAAGTGTATTCGAAGCCTAGTTATTTGCGTTACTCATAATTTGTGTATCTTAAGAAGGGCAAGAATATACTAACTTTCCACTTCTTAAACGCATAAAACCATCTTCTTATGAAGAGGTTGTGACACTACGAGTTACTCTGAACTCGTCCTACTGGGCGTGCCAATTTGTTTATGGGTAAATTTGGTTAAAACAAATTCCAACAAATAAATATATTTTATCAATCGAATATGGGTTCAGAGTTATATGCTAATCTCATTTGAAAAAGAGCTTTTAGGAAATAGATGAATAATGTGTAGAAAATGTAAAGTACAAAGAAGGTAAAAGTGCATGAAATGTAAAAGTGTTGAAGATTTAAATGCAGAAAATATAGGTGCAGAAAGTTTAAATGCATGAAATGTAAAATACAAAAAGTTTAAAGTGCAAAAAAGATAAAGAAATTTAAAGGGCAAGGCTTGAAAATAAAGAATTAAAAAGACATTGCATTAATGTAAATGACTGGAAATGAAAATGGAAGTCATACTTGGAATCAAATCCGTTAATCTGCTTGAATGAGATGTTAGGATTGTATATCCAGTAAAAGTACCACTTGTGCATCGTGAATACTAGTATTTATAGGCAAAAATATAAAAAATAACCGACTCCTAAAAACTGACCACATACATGGCAGTTATGCCACGTTCTCACTAATATCTTACTTAATTTTTGACAATAACCAACTCTTGACCATTTAACATTTGTACTAACCACTAGAGTTTTTTCAATATCATCATTTAGCTATCGAATTCGGAATTGGTAACTTTACTTTTGACAAATACTGATAGCAGTTATGAAATTTTTTTCCGACAAAAACCCCTTTTGTTGATCCAACACTTGGAAAATTTCTTCAATGTCATCACCCAACTGTCGAAAATCTCTTCGTCAAATATATCAATGCTATCATCCAGCTGTCGAAAGCCTTATTTGTTGAATGTCTTAATAGTATTGCACGACTGCCAAAATTATTTTCGTCGAATATCACCTGTCCATCGAAAGTATCTTCGTCGAATTAGAACTTGTGTTTTTTACCCCCCAACAGTCGGCTTATATGACTTCAAATATTTGCCATTAATGGACTTAACTCTCAAACCTGAATTAACTTCGACAAGTGCATAAGCATTCCTAGAAAATACTTGAGTGATTTTAAATGGTCCTTCCTATTTTGGAGACCATTTTCTATATTCTCGATAACTTTTATCCATGAGCAAGATTACTTTCTAAACCAAGTCATCAATATTAAAAGATTTATGCTTAACTCGATTGTCGTAAAATTTAGTAATTGTTTCCTTTTGTTGAATCAAGTTTTCTAAAACAACTAATCTTTCATCATTTAATTCGTTTAATTCATCAAACATTAAGTCCCAATAATGTTCAATTAGTAACTCGTCTTGTTTTTGAATCCGAATTGATTGAAGATTAATCTCAACTGGTAACAATGTATCATGACCATAAACTAACTTATATAGTGAAGTGACTGTCGATTCTCTTGGTGAATTTCTATATGCCCATAGAATTTGATTAAAGGTATTATGCCAATTTCTGGGCTGTAGACCAATATGCTTTTTAATCAAGCTTATAATTATTTTATTCATGGCCTTTACTTGAACATTTTCCTGAGCATAATATGGAGTCAACGTAAGCATTTTAATCTTTCTTGAATTGGCATATTCGACAACTTTCTTTCCAATGAATACCATTCCTTGATCGGTTGTCAAAGTTTGTGGTGTTCCAAACCTACAAACTATATTGTCTTCTATAAAATCAATTACATCTTGTTGGGTAACTTCTTTTAAGGCTACAGCCTCAACCTATTTCGTAAAGTAATCAACTCTAACTAAAATATACTTATGTCCTTTCGATGATGTAGGATGAATTTGGCCTATTATATCCAAAGCCCATCCTCTGAAAGGCCAAGGTTTAACTATGGAATGTAATTCACTAGCAGGAACATTCTATATATGGCCATGTTTTTGACATTCTTCACAAGATCTGGTAAACATTATACAATCCTTTTCTAGCATAGGCCAATAATACCTTTGTCGTCGAAGGACCTATGTCATCTTATCACCTGCTTGATAAGCTCCACAAATTCCTTCATGGACCTCTGCTTAGGCAATATAAGCCTCTACTTCACCCAAGCAGACTTCTAAATTTCCATTGATAGATTTCTTGTACAAAGCCCCTCCCAGTACTACAAATTTCGACGCTCTGTACTTGAGCTTCCTGTCCACATTTTGACTTCGATTTTCCAAATAGCTTAATGTTGGCTGTCTCCAATCATTAACTGTCAAAATATCATTTTGTAGTACATCTCTTTCTTCTAATGGATATAAAAGTTCTCTAATCTCCATTAGATTTGTCAAGACTTTGGACGAAATTTTATACCCAGAGGCTATCTGTGCTAATTCATTAGCCTCCTCATTCAAATTTCTAGGGAAATGTTTAACAATCACTTTGTTGAATTTCTTCATTAACTTACTCGCCACAACACAATATTTGGTCAGATTATAACTGACACATTTATATTCTTGGGTGAGTTGCTTAATGACTAACTGTGAATCCCCAAAAATATGCACATTACATGCTTTTATTTCTATTAATATTTCTAACCCGACAATTAAGGCTTCATACTCAGCCTCATTGTTTGAGCATGTATATTTAAGTTCAAATATGAATTTAGTTGGAGTACCTTGAGGAGAAACAATTAGAATTCCTACTCCAACTCCATTTTGATGCCTTGAGCCATCAAAATATAAGTGCCAAGGTTTTAACCCGACGAAATTTATCTTATCAACATCCAAACATGGATGGTCAGCCAAGAAATTAGCAATTGTTTGGCCTTTGACAGCTTTCATTAGAAAATATTGTAAAGAGAATTCTGACAAAATAATGGTCCATTTACCAATACGTCCATTTAATATTGGCTTTGACAACATATACTTTATTACATCAGTTTTTGACATAACCAATACATTACAAGGTATCATATAATATTTACGTTTAGTACATGAGAAATATAATGCTAAACAAAGTTTCTCTAATGTACTACATCTCCTTTCAGCGTCATTTAAAACTTGACTAAGATAATATACGACTCTCTCGACATCATTCACATCTTGAGCCAGCAGACTACCTATAGTATCATTCGACGCTGATATGTATAATTTTAATAGTCTACGAGGCACTGGAGGCATCATGATAGAAGGGTTTGTCAAGTATTGTTTAATCTGATCGAAGGCTTCTTGGTGATAAGACTCCCGCACAAAGTCTTGTTTAGCTTTCAACTTGATTAATGAGGTAAAAACTCTGGTTCTTCCTGACAATTTGGATATGAATCTTCTTAGAAAGTTCACTTTCCCCCGGAAAGATTGTAATTCCTTCTTATTCGTCGGTGGTGCGGCTTCCAAAACTGCCTTGGCTTTATTCTTGTCCACCTCAATACCTTTTTTACGGACTAAAAAACCCAAGAATTTGGTAGCCAACACTCCAAAACCACACTTTTCTGGATTCTTCTTTAAGCTATGTTTTCTCATCCTGTCGAATGCCTGCCTCAAGTTTATCAAGTTGTTCTTTGTCGTTTCCGACTTGACAATGACATCATCGATATACACCTCCATAAATTTTCCAATGACATTATGGAAAATTGTATTCAGTGCTCTCTGATAGGTGGCCCCTACATTCTTTAAACCAAAAGTCATGACTATCCATTCATATGTCCCAATAGCTCCTGGACATCTGAAGGCAGTTTTCGACACGTTCTTCTCGGCTATAAAAATTTGATTATAACCTACATAGCCATCCATAAAACTTAATAATTCATGTCCAGATGCGGCATCAACTAACATGTCTGCAATTGGCATTGGATATTCATCTTTAGGTGTAGCAGTGTTTAGATTTCTAAAATCTATACATATTCTTAACTTGTCATTTTTCTTAATTACAGGAACAATATTAGAAAGCCATTAGACATACCTAGTTGTTCTGATGAACTTGACTTTGAGCAATCTTTCGACCTCTTCCTTTATCTTCAAAACCACCTTAGGTGCAAATCTTCTATTAGCTTGCTTGACAGGTTTGCAACCTTCTTTCAATGGCAATCTATGCTCGACAAGATCTCTACTCAATCCAGGCATTTCGTCGTAATCCCAAGCAAAGCAATCTTTATATTCCTTAATTAATTCGACAAGCTTTTCTTTGAACTTCTTTGGCAGAAATGAACTCACAAATATAAGCCTTCTTTCTGTTTCAGTGCCCAAGTTTATTTCTTCCAAAGGATCTTCCACCTCTACACCTTGTCTTTCATCAAGTCCTTTCTCAAAACCTAAAGGACCATCATCTATTATGCAATCCGACAATATACCTTCAGTGGTGTACACTGCCCTGTCGACTAAATAAGCCGACAGTCGATCCAACTGATTAACATTCATGGCTAGTGCTTGGCCAATCCATTTCGACCTTATTCATTAGTCGAATGCCAAACTGATCCATTAAGCATGTTTCAAGTGCATCTTCGTCTATAACTTCATTATTTGTTGTGACTAGCTTGACATTTGGAGCATAAATTTTAAAATCGACTTGAAGATGTTGTAAATAGCAAAGGCTGTCATCTGCCTCTACTATTTCTACCTGATCATCTGTATTCCAAAGAATAAGTTTTTGATGAACTATCGATGGTATTGCTCCAACGGCATGTATCCAGTCTCTCCCCAAAAGAAAATTATAACTGGATTTTGTTAGAATTACGACAAATAATGTCAACCTTTCAATGGATCTGACTTGCACGTTCAATATCACTACTTCATCTGACGGGGAAGTTTTGCCACTGAAATCAATAACAATCATGTTAGTTGCCATTAAATCAGACTCATTCTTCCCAAGTTTCTTTAACATTGCCCTTGGGATCAGATTGATAGCTACCCCTTCGTCTATCAAAGCCTTGATGTGCAATGGGTGGAGATGAGTCTTCTGTTCCTCTGTTGGCTTTTCAAAATATGTTGTATTGTCAAATATGGTTAATATATTATCCTGACAGAAAAGCCATTGATCATTGAGGTCATCCAGGTCTTCTTCATTCTCTCCTACATATTCAATTTCGTGATACCCTTCGAATTCAGCAGGTATAACTGAAATCAAGTTCACATTCATCAACTTCAAGAATTCTTCCTCATTGGATTCTTCATGACTTTTGTATCCACCAAGCTTGAGGTACTCTTCCAACGGCAAACTATTATCCATAGCCATTATGATGTCATCCAGATCCTTGTCCAGATTAAAATCCATGTTGAATTGTTCATTATCACCAAAGCCTAAAAGATCATCTGGATCAGTCAAGGCTTCAATAACTTCATTAAATGTCAAATCCATATCTACAATTTGGCAATCAGACTTCGCCAATTTTCTTTCCCCTTAATTATGTCAAGCATTTTCTTTCTCCATTCGACATCTTGGTCAGGATCTTTCAAAACTTTCAAGATTTCTTCCTTCGACTAATTTTCATCATCACTACTACTTTTGTTCCCAGCTATTCCCCTTATCATTTTCTCATCTTTCAACCTAGGCATATCCTTACTTTCCTTAACTTCTAGATTGTTCTTCTTTGCTTCTTTTTTGCTGCGATAAGTCCAATAGGCCATTTTCTTCCAATTTTGTTTGGAGTAGGCCCTTGAAGAGGTTTCCCTTTCTTTATCTTTGCAAGTTTTTCTTATCGGAGATTGTCATTCCCGTCCAACCGTCTAACTTCACTTGTTGTCGGCTCAATTGGGATTGCCCCCTTGTATCTGCGGATTCTTTTCTGACAATAGTCTTCAATTTCTTGTCATCTTTATTTTCTTCTAGTGCTGGCTTAACCTCGACTACTAAACATCCTATTTCCGTGGGTTGTTCTTTAATAACTAAACCCTCAGTCAAATTCCTTCTCTTCTGGGCCTGTCTCAACCTCTGCAACCTTCTTTTTCGACTCTTTGACATTGGTAAAGACTTTGATGGTCCTGCTACATCCTGGTTAATCAAAACTTCATCTTGGTCAATTCTACCATGTCTATAATCTTCATTCCAAAATGGTTGATCCTTCTGAAATCTATTCTTCCTGGCAGCCACGTTTTATCGAAAATACGTGTAACTTACCATTGCAGAACTTTTAACCCATCTGTCCACAGTAACTTTGGCAGGTGGCACTCTAGTCCTAGCTAGTCAGACACAACTCCTGGGAAATGCATTGCTTCCCATAAATTCACCAAATGACTCAACCAACCAGTCATTCATATTAGGCTTAGGCATATAGACTGGCTTAGGCTTTAGAGTATAAACTGGCTTTGGAGTATTGAAGGGTTGTTCTGGTTTTCTAACTTTCTTGTCGAAAAACTTATTTTTACCTTGTGAATTACCTTGTTGCTCCTCAGCAGCTTTCTTTGCAGCAAATTCATCATACACTGCATTGTACCTCAAACACAACCTTACCTTGCCTTTTTCTTTCTTCCTTTCAAGGAAGTTTTCAAGAAAATCTCCTAGCTTGGGATAAACGTCCATTGCATCTCCCATGTCAATATCGAATCCCTACAAATTCCTTATGTTGATCATTCCAACATTTAAAGGAACCTGTTGATCGATGTATGAAATTCTAGCCTAAAACGGATCTGTATCAACTTTCATATCTGTCTTAGGCTTGTCAGCAAACTTCAAACACACTCGTTAGTAACATGATCGAAATTGTTATGAAACTTACAATATTTTTGGTCTTTTATCTTATCAGATTTCAATAACCTATGGCCTTCCGACAGTTTAATCTGTTTATCTTTTAACAATAAATTAAAGTTGTCAGTTCTTGTTACATCGAATGTATATGTTTTTCTATTGACATAATTCATTTTTTCCTTATTTCTTGTAGGTTGGAGAGCCTGACACATATAAGGAGGACCATTCTGAAGTTCATAATTTTGACCTTAAATTCATCATTGCTATCTTCAATTTCATTGTCGGATTCACTTAATCTGACGAATGCTACTTTCTCCCTCTTAAGGAATCTTTTTTGTTTATGAACCTTTTCATCTTTTAGTTGTTCTATTTGCCTAACCTTTTTACCTAGTTAGGCAAGATCAACTAAATGTTGGTTCACTAACTTTTTCCTTATGTAATAGTCTAAGCCTCCTGCAGCAATTTTTACTATTTCTAGTTCAGGTATAGGAGTAAAACATCTACTCCTCATTTGTCGAAACCTATATAGGTAATCTTCTACTATTTCATTATACATTCTCTTAATATTGAAGAGATTTGTAAGTCCAACTTTCAAATCTCCCATGAAGAATTAATCATGGAAATTTCTTTCTAATTGAGTCCAAGAATGTATCGAATTCAGTCTCAACATCGAAAACCAAGAGAATGTATTTTTAGTAAGGGAACTTGGGAAAAATCTCATTTTGAGGCCTTCAATAGTGGTCAATTCCCCCATTTCTATTGTATACCTTGCAATATGTTTGACGGTCGATTCTCCATTTTCACCAGCAAACTTTGAATGTTTAGGAATTTTAATTCCTTTGGGTAATTCTACTTGTTGTACCCACTCAGGAAAGGCCGAAACAAAATAGGGTTGGATGACATATCCAATATTGAACCTAAACCTATTCAGCACTTGTTCCACTACTTGGTTTATATTTTGTTCAATTACTTGGTGCCCCCCAAGATTTTATTGAAGCAATCTTATGGCTGCATCATTTCTAGTCATTTATCCTCATCACCTCGATGGAGCATATGGACATTCCCATATTCCAAGCGTGGCTGATCATTTTGCCTAGGTTATTCCATGTTTTGTTGATTTTGTCCCCCATTTTCCTGAGTTATAACCATTTCTCTATTTACCCTAGGCTGGGTTCCTTGCATATTTTCATTGGCCAATTCACCAATTCCCAAAGCTTGATTTAGCCTTGCCATTTGTTGGGCCAATGCGCTGCAAGCATTATTTGTGTTTTCCATGATTGGTGTAATCATAGCACCCATTTGCTAAGTGAACATATGCACTATTTCATGGTTACTTTCATCCATTTGTTGTCAAAAACAGGCCAAAGAATTCGTAGTTAGCCTAGTTATATTCTGAGGAATATCTCTCAATATATTTGGGAATACAGGTCCCAAATTCAATCTCTTCTGTCGAAAAGGAGTTGGATTACTTGAACTTGCAACTTTTGTTCCTTGGCCATTAAAACTTACTAAAGCCGAACTTATTTGTGGTTGGCCTTGTGAGGTTGTTGTTTCGCCTATAGTATTGGCCAAAGTAGAGCCTAGTCCCATTTGTGCCAACACAGGAGGAATATAATTTAGTGGCAAACCATATTGTGGTGCCAACCTTGAATTTGAGTTCATTACACTTTGATTACTTGGTTGATTTGGTGATGACTGAGTCACTTTAGGCACCACTTGTTCTAGCACTGGGTTACTCTTGAGAGTACCAGTTGCTATTATATCAACCACAGGACCCATACTAACAACAGTTAAAGGTGACGCAGTAACGACTGTTGAAGGTAGAGCACTAACATCAACTAAAAGTGCATTCAACGTCTGGTTATTTGCATTACTCATAATTTGCGTATCTTGAGAAGAGCAAGAAAATACTAACTTTCCACTTCTTAAACGCATAAAACCATCTTCTTATGAAGAGGTTTGTGACACTATGAGTTACTTTAAACTCGTCCCTCTGGGCGTGCCAATTTGTTTATGAGTGAATTTGGTTAAGACAAATTCCAACAAACAAATAAATTTTATCAGTTGAATATGGGTTCAGAGTTATGCGTTAATCTCGTTTGAAAAAAGTTTTTGAAAACAAACTTAAAATAAATAGTAGAAAACTTGTCAAACTGATTGCAAGAAAGTAAAGAAAATTGATAAATAACTTGCAAAAATGTAAAGTGCAGAGAAAGTAAATGTAGGAACTTAAAAGTGCAGAAAATGTAAAGTACATGAATTTAAAAGTGCAGAAAAAGTAAAGAAATTTAAAGAACAAGACTTGAAAATAAAGAATTTAAAAAGACATTGCATTAATATAAATGACTTGAAATGAAAATAGAAGTCATACTTGGAATCAAATCCGTTAATCTGCTTGAGTGAGATATTAGGATTGTATATCCAGTAAAACCACTATTTGTACATCATCAATACTAGTATTTATAGGCAAAAATATAAAAAATAACTGACTCCTAAAAACTGACCATGTACATGGCAGTTATGCCACGTTCTCACTAATATCTTTCTTAATTTTCGACAATAACCAACTCTTGACCATTTAACATTTGTACTAGCCACTAGAGTATTTTCAGTATCATCATTTAGCTGTCGAATTCAGAATTGGTAACTTTTACTTTCGACAAATACTGATAGCAGTTATGAAATTTTTTCTGACAAAAACCCATTTTGTTGATCCAACACTTGGAAAATTTCTTCAATGTCATCACCCAACTGTCAAAAATCTCTTCGTCAAATATATCAATGTTATCATCCCGCTGTCGAAACCCTTATTCGTCGAATGTCTTAATAGTATCATCCGACTACCAAAATTATCTTCGTCGAATATCACCCGTCCGTCGGAAGTATCTTTGTCGAATTAGAACTTGTGTTTTTTACCCCCAACACTTCTATAACACTAATTAAAGTTATTAGGTTAGAGAGGATGTTATAAAGAGACTTGATATATGTTCCACACAAGGAGCCTTAGAGGGTGTGGCAGCATGTTTAGAAAGGCCTTAATTCTCCTATTTCAGACATGGAGAGGGAGCACAAGTGTTTGGACATTTGATCTGCCACCATCTTGGGACTCCTGTTAGTTGGTTTCAAAATTTCTACTTCATGAAATTGCGCCCATTTTGGAGTCGGGGAATCAATTTTGTACCCCACGTGATTAGAGGTATTAGAGGTGGTCAACAGGAAAGGCGCTCTTGAATTCTTTGTTTTATATTGCCATGCCATAATAATGCTATAATGTACCAATATATATATATTGATTTACTTGCATTGTTGTTGGGAGCAAAATTACAAGTTCTAATTCGACGAAAAAGAAGTGATGGACCGACGTGATTTTCTAAGAGATGGACCGACGGGATTTTCTAAGCATTGGACCGACATATGTTAATAGTCAGGCATTGATTTTTTGTCGAAAGGATTCATAGTTGCTCTCATAGTTGAGCAAAATATTAGTGTTAAATTTACCCATTCGTTGGGGGTAAAATCATAAGTTCTAATTCGATGAAGATAATTTCGACAGTCGGATGATAACATTGAAATATTCGATGAAGATAATTTTGAAGGTCGAATTATACCATTGAGACATTCGACGAATAAGGGTTTTGACAGTCGGATGATAATATTGAGATATTCGACGAAGAGATTTTCGACAGCTCAATGATGATGACATTGAAGAAATTTTCTAATGTGTTATAATCAGATGTTAGTTTTTGTCGAAAGATCTCACTTGCTTTCAATTATTAGTCTTGAATTCGACAGCCAGATGGTGATCCAAGTGGTGGCCAACTCTCAAATGGTCAAGGGTTGGTTTTGTCGAAAATAAAGTTATCAATTCTGGATTCGACAGGAGTTGGTTATTGTCGAAAGATTTCATAACTGCTCTCAGTTGAGCAAAATATTAGTGTAGAAAAACATGGTATAACTGCCATGTACGTGGTCAGTTTTTAGAAGTCAGTTATTTTTCATAATTTGCTTATAAATACTAGTATTCATGATGTACAAATGGTGGTTTTACTGGATATACAATCCTAACATCTCACTCAAGCAGATTAACGGATTTGACTCCAAGTATGACTTCCATTTTCATTTCCAGCCATTTACATTAATGTAAAAAATTCTTTATTTTCAAGCCTCATCCTTTAAATTTCTTTACTCTTTCTGCACTTTAAATTCATGCATTTTACGTTTTCTGCACTTTAAACTTACTGCACTTTTACATTTCCTGCATTTAAACTTTCTGCACCTTTATTTTCTGCATTTTAATCTTCAGCACTTTACATTTCTTGCAATTTACTTTCTCTGCACTTTAAAGTTTCTTTGCACTTTACATTTTGCATGTTACTCATCAATTTCTTAAAAGCTCATTTTCAAACAAGATTACCACATAACTCTGAACCCACATTCGACTGATAAAATATATTTATTTATTAGAATTTATCTTATACCAAATTCACCCATAAAAAATTGTCATGCCATAATGCTATAAAATTTATTTAAAATCAACAGTTACTTGATTACATCCGAAACAAGTCTTGATGCTATGAAAAATGGTAAAAACGCAAAGAAGAAAGAAAGGAACAATTAATGGAAACATGTATTGCTATTTGTATCTTTTTTATGTTGAGAATACAAAGGGAGATATAATATATACACCTCTGCACACACGCACAACAGCTGAGCTAAAACAGAAAAATAACAAACTTTGATAAAAAAGGGAGAATGAGCCATAATAACAAATGCCTAACAGAATAACAAAGTGGGACAGCAAGGCAGAAATAATAAAAGCAATAAATCTGGTAAGACCCCCCTCAAGTGGGGCTGTGTATGTCTAAGAGGCCCAATTTGGAGAGAAAACCATGAAGAGCAGTGGAAGGGAGCGACTTTGTGAAAGCATCGGCAAGTTGATCAAAAGAAGAGATTGGCAGCAAATGAAGT
The DNA here is from genome assembly GCA_029884605.1 of Ormosia emarginata. Classification (NCBI taxonomy): domain Eukaryota; kingdom Viridiplantae; phylum Streptophyta; class Magnoliopsida; order Fabales; family Fabaceae; genus Ormosia; species Ormosia emarginata. The sequence continues at coordinate 8,921,015 of JAQQTP010000066.1, read as the reverse complement.
AATCCTGATTTGATTTTTTCTCTTATCACATGGCAGTCTATTTTGATGTGTTTCATCCTTTCATGGAATATCAGATTGTGGGCTAAATATATAGCTGATTTGTTGTCACAGAACACTAAAGTAGGATGAGGAATGACAATGTGAAGATCATGCAGTAAGTAGGACAACCACTGTAATTCACAAGAAAGGCTAGCTAAGGCTCTATATTCTGCTTCAGAGGAAGAGCGAGAAATAATATTTTGTTTCTTGGATCTCCAGGATACAAGAGAGGAACCAATTAGCACACAATACCCAGCGATGGACTTTTTAGTGTCCAAGCAACAAGCCCAATCCGAATCAGCAAAGGCAGAGATTCTTAAGGCAGAAGTTGCAGGGAAAAAGAGGCCTTTCCCAGGTGAACCTTTTAGGTATTTAAGGATTCGAATTGCAGCTTGAAAGTGAGAATCCAGAGGCTTAGAGAGAAATTGGCTGAGTTGTTGGACAGAGAAAGAGATGTCGGGCCTAGTGGTTGTCAAATAAAGGAGTTTCCCCACTAATCTTCTATATCCAGCTTCATCATGATGAGGGTTCCCTTGTTCTGAGGTCAATTTCAATGATGGATTGGAAGGAGTGTTGATTGGCTTAGCTCCCAGTTGTCCAGCCTCTTCTAATAATTCTAAGGTATATTTACTTTGAGTGAGCATGAGACCAAATTTGGATCTGGCAATTTCAAGTCCCAGGAAGTATCGCAATTGACTAAGGTCCTTGACTTTGAATTAAGCATCTAAGAAGGACTTAACCCTGTGGATTTCATCTAAGTTGTCCCTTGCCAAAACAAGATCATCAACATAAACCAATAGGGCCGTGAAAGAAATGGCAATAGCCTTGACAAAATAAGGAATGATCGGCAGTTGATTGAGTGTAGTCAAGTGAGAGTAAAGCGGTAGACAATTTGGAGTACCATTGTCTACTAGCTTGCTTCAAACCATATAGGGACTTGTGTAGCTTGCATACTTTGGAGGAATCACTACATTCAAGGCCGGGTGGGAGAGACATATAAACATCCTCATGAAGATCACCATGCAAAAAGGCATTGTTCACATCCAATTGCTCCAAGAACTAACCTTTGATAGAAGCTAAAGCTAGAAGGACTCTCACTGTAGTGAGCTTAGCAACAGGAGAGAAAGCATCAAAGTAGTCTACACCCTCCATTTGGGTATAACCCTTGGCAACCAACCTTGCCTTGTGTCTCTCTAAGCTACCATGGGCATGCCTTTTAATTTTATACACCCACTTACATCCAATTAGAGTTTTATTAGGTGGCTAGTCCACTATAGACCAAGTATGGTTTTGTGCAAGAGCATCCAGTTCACTTTGCATTGCCTTCTGCTAACAATCCATTTTAGAAGCTTGGTGATAGTATTTAGGTTCCGTGAGGGTGCTAAGTGAGAAACAAAGGTGTTTATATAAGGGGGAGCATTTGTCATAAGTGAGGACAGAAGAAAGGGGATGAAGACAATTACCTGAGGATTGATTGGATGAGCTGACTGTAGTGAGGCTGCAATGAAAATCTGCAAGATAATGTGGTCTGGTTCTAGTTCTGCTGGACTGCCTGAGGGATCGAGGGTTATTTGGCTGGTCAAAATCTGTTGTAGGTGGATCAATTGGTGGTTGAACAATGATAGGAGTAGGGTGTGTCGCTGCAGGTTCTGCAGGGTCAGGTGGAGGGATTGTGGGAAAAGGATCAGGGTGAATATCTGAGTTAGTACATGTGATGTGTGGGAGGTCAAAATAAGGTCTCTGTATACTTGAATTAGTTTTTGAAAAAGGGAACACATTTTCATAAAATATCACATTTCTGGAAACCAAAAATTAATGTGATTGTAAGTCATAAACAATGTAACCTTTTGTTCCTTCTTTGTAACCCAAAAAGACTCCTTTCGTAGCTCTTAGCTGAAACTTTTGATCTATGGGCTTGTAATGTACTGACATAACTGAGGCATCCAAAAACTTTTAAGTGAATTAAGCTTAGGGATTGGTTATAGAGAAGATCATATGGAGACTTATTTTGAAGCAATAGAGTGCATAATCGATTGATGAGATGCACTGCATGCTACACAGCGAAGTTCCAAAAATTTGGTGGTAAGTGAGCTTGATAAAATAAAGCTTGAGCCACATTCAGGATGTGTTGGTGTTTGCGTTCAACAACACCATTCTGTTGTGGTGTTTCCACACAAGTTTTATGATGTAAAATGCCTTTTGAAGAAAAGAAATCATTAAAAAAAAATTCAGTCCCGTTGTCTGTTCGTATGCATTTTAATTTGGTGTCAAATTGAGTTTCAATAAAGGAAACAAATTGGATTAAATGTTGTTTTGTTTCATTTTTAGCTTTTAACAAAATAATCCAAGTATGCCGAGAGAAGTCATCAACCAAAGTTAAAAAGTATCTATGTCCAAAAATAGAGGGAATAGAGTATGGACCCCACACATCTGCATGTAATAACTCAAAAATTCTATTTGACTTGGTGTTGCTATTGCAATATGGTAATTTATGTTGTTTTGCATAGTGACATACATCACAAGGGGAAAAGTCATGAAAGGGAATAAAAGGAAATTGAGTGGAAATGAGCTTTAGGTTAGAAGTGGAGGGATGTCCAAGTCTGTGATGCCAAAGGGAAGAGTCAGTGCAGGCAGAAACAGAAGAGACCAAGTTACTTGCATTGTGTGTTGTGATGATAAAAAGCCCATTCTGCAGTTCAGCTGAACCAATCGTCCTCCCTGTACCATTCTAAGTAATGAAACAAGATGTATCAGTGAATATGAGATGACAAGGTGTAGACAATAAGAGTTTGGTGGCTGATATCAAATTAACATGAAAATTGGGAACATAGATAACATTGTGTAATGTAAGAGAGTCAGAAATTTTTACTGAACCAGATATGGATGAGGTGACCTGAAAACCATTAGGTAATGTAATAAAAACTGGTGGTGTACTTTGGTGGTTAATGAAATTATTAAAATCAAAGGTGATGTGGTTTGTTGCTCCCGTGTCTAGGAGCCATTAGTTGGGAATTTTACCTTGTGATGATGGGCTGACAGTGTTCACATTGGTGGTGACAGAATTAACAGTATGATTAGGATTGGTGTTAGGTTTTTTGGATTACTGGAGAAGGTCAAGCAAACCTACTAGCTGCTCCTGAGTAAAACCAGTTCCTGATCCAGGTGAACCTTTGCCTCAATTAGTCTCCAATTGAAAGGTGGCAGGGCCACTCCCTACTGTATTGGCAGATCTTGCAATTTTGAAAAAAGGAAGTCTAGTAGGTCATTTTGAGCTTGCAAGTCGGGTTGATAACCAGGAGGGAAGTCGTGTTTGAAATAACAGCTATCAATTGTGTGGTTGGTTCTACCACAGTGAGTGCAAATCTTGTTGTTCCCTTGCCCCCTTCCTCCATTTCCACGACCTCTACCTCGATTAGTGTAACCTCCACGTCTGTAATTGTTATTGAAGTTGGATTGTCCGGAATTAAAACCAGAGTTAGAGTGGAATTCACTGCAAGAGCCTGAGCCTTAGAATCATTAAAAAAATCAGACACAATAGGAAGCTGAAATTGTCTTTCCTGCTGAACAACCATAGAGAAAGTTTTGCTGATGTTTGGAAGGGGGTCAATTAGCATGATCTGCGATCTAACATATGAGTACTGGTCATTGAGTCCTTTTAAAAAGTGAATAGAGTACTGGTCATTGAGTCCTTTTAAAAAATGAATAACGTAATCCTGATCCTTATATTTCCTCATAGATTCAACAGCGCCACATGTGCATGGGATAGAACACTTACATGGTGCGAGTGGTCTAAAATTTTCAAGCTCATCCCAAATCGTTTTCAAGTGCGAGTGAAGAATTTTTGCTAACAAAAAATTGCATTTACGAGGTTACCTTGATGTAATCGGTGGAATTCTTCTTGGAGTTCTGCTACTCGAAACACATCTCCTTGAGAAAATCTATCATGGAGGTCCTTCCATACTTCTGAGGCTCGATCTATCCATATTATTGACTTCATAATTGGTTCTGAAATGGCATGTTGGAGCCATGAGAGTACCATGGTGTTGCATCTCTCCCAAGAGGAATGAAGGGGATCAGTGGTCAACGGCTGAAGTAAACTTCCATCTATGAAGTTGATTTTGTTCTTGGATTGTAATGCCAGCTTCATTGCCCGAGCCCATGAGTGATAATTTCTTCCATCTAAGGGAGGAGATACAAGCACCAGTGATGGGTTTTCACTTGGGTGAAGATAGTACGAGTTTGCGGTGTTCGTAGAAAAATCTAGATAGCTTTGGTTCGCCATGATGAGGAATAAACAGAAAGGGGCAAATAATTGTAGCGGAGCAAACAAATGAGAACCAGAGCTCTTGATTAGAGCTCTAATACCATCTTGATGCTATGAAAAATGGTAAAAAAGCAAAGAAGAAAGAAAGGAACAATTGATGGAAACATGTATTGCTATTTGTATCTTTCTTATGTTTAGAATACAAAGGGAGATATAATATATACACCTCTGCACACACGCACAACAGCTGAGCTAAAATAGAAAAATAACAAACTTTGCTAAAAAAGGGGGAATGGACCATAATAACAAATGCCTAACAGAATAACAAAGTGGGACAGCAAGGCAGAAATAATAAAAGCAATAAATCTGGTAAGAACAAGTAATTATGATCAACAAGAACAGAGATCTTCTCAATATGGTCACTTGAGCAGGAACAACTTCAGCCAATATGCAGAATATTTGAGATATCTTCTCAAATTGTTCTTGAAATCCACGTAAATGATGCCAAATCGAGATGTGTAACCAGCATCCCATTCAAAGTCGTCAAAAAATGACCATGCATAATAGCCCTTCACTTTAACACCATCTCTATCAAGAAAAAGAAAAATTAAAATTAAAATTTACCATAATTAAACAATTCATAAATTGTGGACCACATGTATTTGTGCTTAAGTTCTTTATTCAGCTAAAAAAGCTCCGTTTGATTCTCACTTGATCGCTTGAAGCACGGATTTGAGATGGCCATCATAGTATCTGATCCTGGTACTGTCCTTGAGGGCTTCTTTGATTGGTTCTGAGACATTGTTTGCCTCTGCAACGCCTGTAAAATAAACGACAAAATGATATTAATTTCTTACACAAAATTGTATCTTTCAATTACATGAAAAAGAATAATTGAAGTTGGGATTCTTACAATTAAGGACTAAATTGATCCAATATTTTCAATTTAAGAACTGATTTTTATTTACAATGAAGGATTGGTATTTGTTTATATAAATACTTTTATCCTTCTTTTCGCTACTTTATTTTTTGGTCAAATTCTTTTAGTTACTCTTAAAATAAACAAAATCTACACATTATATATGTTTCATTATTTCTAGTATGACCGCAGTACACAAAAAGGATAGCTAAAATGTTTGATGAGTTGGGTTATAGTCATGATAACCAAATTAATAATAGTATGAATTTGAAAGTTGGGACATTTGCTTGCCCTAAGTCTATTAGAAAAGGTAAAATATGCCAAAATAAACATTAATCAAAATTGCAATAGAATATATATATTAAATTGGGCTATTTTGGTACTCGTAATGGAAAATCACCCTAGTTAAAAAGTTAACACCTTTAAGGATGGGTGATCACTTAAGCTTTTCTCCAACACACTTCACTTGCACTTGATTAAGATTAGGTGATCACTCAAAAAATGCTTCACATCACTTATTGCATCAATTATCATGGACAAAGAACAAGAACTATTGGGAAACAAAAATTAAGTTAATAAAGTAGTGAAACAGGGTGAAAAGTTTTATGGTAGCATTGTTGTAATCTTAACTGCCTCTATATTTTGTTTACCAAAACAACAATAAAATTGTATAATAGTAGGTACCATTTTCAGTAACGTAAATTGGTGGATTCTTGTAGTTGTCCTTTATGTATACCAAAAGTTGATGAAGTCCCTTCGGATAGATAAAGAGCCAGTTCAAAGCAGTCTGCACAACCATAAAATTTTGCTTCTTTAGTTTTAGTAGAAAGGCATGCTTGTTCACTACGTGATTACTCAGCTGTAATTGGTTTACTTTCATTGTATTGAAAATACTATTCATGGTATAAAAAATGGTGTACAACAACTACATCATCAACCAACCAAAAAAAAGTAGCATAAACATAGAGTCCACAGAAGATGACTATACCGGCGGGCCAATAGGTACACCAAGCCTCTCCGCTGCGATCAAGAGAAATTTTTTTGCTCGAGTATGTTAGTTCATTGTTAAAATTAATGTAGTAGAGAATCATTTATGATAACTGATTTTGTGTGAGTTTTGCCATATGTAGTTATGTACTTACTACTGAGAGCGGTTTGCATATCTGTTGAGAAACTCCTGTTGACACTGCTAGTCAATGGAGCATTTTCTGCAAAGGCTGCGCTGTAATAATTCACACCGAGAAAATCATAGGAACCTTTGAGATTTTCGGATTGAGCTTTTGTGAAACTGGGGAGTCTGTTACCTACTAAAGATCTCATACTCACTGGATAGTCACCATACGTAATGGGATGAGCATACCTGCAAAAATGAATCTGTTCAATCACAATGTTCATGAATTAAATTTCAATTTCCATAGATTTTCTCACTTTACTTTAGTATAAGAAATATACATACCATCCAAACCAAAAATCCAGAGCTCGACTAGCAGCCTTGCCATCAGCAGCAATATTAAATTTTGGTTCAAACCAGTTAGTCACTAAAGTGATTCCAATTTGTCCTTTCTGATAAGCCTGTGGCAACTCCCACCATATTATATTTAGTCAATTGTACAAAAAAATAAAAATAGATAAGCAAATGGGATTTGCGCGGCTTAATTCTCAAGATTCAAAAGAGGAATAAAAAAAAGGAAAAGTAGCCACTAGCCACTCCTATACATTATTAATAACTGATTAATTAAAACTTCAAAGTTGTCTACTATTTTTTATTTTTTTTTCGGAAAAGATGTCTATTATTTTTTTGCCAAGATGTTTGTCTATAAACTTTAGAATAATGCTAATAATAATGAAGTCATCTTTTCTTATAAGTGCTTTCTCAACCCTCAATCATATTAAATTTAAACTCACTACTTAAGAGGTATGTCTATTATTTTTAATATAGATAAATGCATACATAAATCTAATGCATCTAAGTTGGATTCATTAAACTAATCACATAATTAATTAATATATAATTATTGTAATTAATTATATAATTGGCATAGTGCACCCAAGTTTTATGCAAGTATATATTTCTCTTTAATATAAACTAAAGTCCACCATGCCCAACGTCTTTATACCCTATACTGACATTTTTTTTTTAGTTTAACATATTAATATGCGTAAAATTTCTATGATTCAAAAAGTGATGATATTAGCACAACTGGAACAGGCGAACCATGTTAACCAAGTTGTTTGAAGTTTGATTTCTGCTAAAGTCTGTTATTGATAAATTATTTATAAGTATCTCTGTAAGCGTTTATTGAGTCTGGAGGCCTACCTTGACCCTAAGATTGGACAGTCACCCTTAACTTTAAATTTTTTGTTACAAAAAAAAAGTGATGATATTAAGTATTACTTTATAATTTATAGAGTAGATAGTATAACAAGTTTTACGACAATCATTGCAAATTTTTTATATTTTATTTTTTATAAATTAAGTGTATTAAGTCAATTATATCATTAATTAATAAATAATTATAAAAATTAATAATTAACTATCATAATTAATGATGTGATTCGCTTAATATTTAATATAAACTTAAGTCCACCATGCCCAACATCTTTCTACCCTATACTGACATATTTTTTCTTTTTTTGACATATCCATAAGGATATGCGCAGCATTTATATGATGTAGAAAGTGATGATATTTAGTATTATTTTATAATTTATATAGTAGAGAGCATAACAAGTTATATGACAATCATTACAAATTTTTATATTTTATTTATTATGTATTATTATATAATTAAAGAAACTTAATCTCTTTAGTAGTTATTATGTCAAATATTTTCAAAGATTTGTCAAGACATAATTAAGTAGATAAGATTAAGAAAACATTTAAGTAGATAAGATTAAGAAAACATTTACACTAGAAAAATCGAAATTAAATTCATATATTATTTTAAAAGTTTTAATGAAAGCCTGCTTTAATTAAGTTTCAATGTCTCCTCTTCCTGGTTAATGTTCCTCTCATAATTCATTATAATTTATTTAAGAATAAAGATCTTCATACACTTTTTTTAGGAGTGTATGTACTGTACACATTTTTTTTAAGAATGTGTGATTTAGTGAAAGAAAGTGATAAGAAAAAATATGTATGATGAATGGTATTGTAAGGAGTGTAAAAAATAATGTGAGAGAAAAAATGGTAAGAAAATTAGAATTGTTTATTTAATCTATACTCAACTTATTTTAATTATATGAAGAGGATCAAGAATCACGAGGTTAACAATGAATTGACATTTTTTTCTGATTATTAGTGATGACTAAATAAAAAATGCAAACTGATAACATTTCAAGCCAAACTTATTGACTATTAATTAATCATAATGCAGGAGGAAGATTTTGGATTTACCTAAAAAAATAAATAAATTTGAGATCTTTGTTATGACTGTTTTTTTAAGCCAACCTGATAGTTGTTCTTGTACAATCTGGCAGCTGCTGCATGAGCAAGTATTAAGTGGTGGCCAACGATGTAAGGCTCGGTGGCTGAGTCACCAGCAGTGCAATTCCCAACGTAGTTAGAACATCTACCTGGTGCATGGTTGCCACCATTGTAGCCATTGATGCTATATGATTCAGGTTCATTCAAAGTGGCCCAATGCTTGACCCGGTCACCAAAGGTCTTGAAGCAAAAGTCAGCATAGTCATGAAAATCCCCCCTAATCAACCATTAGATTAAAAATAAATATATTTTTTTTCCTTTATGAAAGAAAGTTAATAGGAAATTTATGGGTAATTTGGGGATTGGGTGTAACTTACACTATTTTAAGACTAAGAAATCCTCCATATTCATCTTCTAAAGCTTGTGGTAGGTCCCAATGAAAGATAGTTACAAAAGGTATTAAACCTGCCTCAAATAAGTCAAAATGAGTCAGCGAGGGGACTTTAATTGGAGAACGAATGAATGAATAATCAAGTATTAAGATAGATGGACCATTTGATAGGATCTCATCAATGAGATTGTTGTAGAATTTAACCCCCAAGGTATTGACTTCTCCCTTGCCCTCTGCAGGAAATAATTGAATGTTTTGAAATCACTTTCCACATTATGTAACGTGAAAGGAAATGCCAACACTAGTTTCAACTTAGGATGATCTTACTGGGAAATATTCTTGGCCATGAGATGGAGAATCTGAAGGAATCCAGGCCAATTTTTTTTGCCAATTTTATGTCACCCTGCGAAATTGTAGACTGTTTAATTCTCTAACTAATTCAATAGATATTATTTTCCTTAGAGAACTTCAGTGATGATCAAATTGGTGAAATTTGTCAGTTAGTGTACCTTGTACCGATGATAAAAATCCTCAGCTACATCACCGTTGCTATGATCCGCAATCTTTTCTGCTCATTCCACAGAGAAAAAAAAAAGATTGAACATTAGTTAAGACCTCTACCACACGAAAGTACAGTTATACATCTATATTCATATACACTCTATTCCTATATAAATGGATAGAGTGAGACAGAGAGACAGAGAGACAAAGAGATAGAGTAACCTGGATGCTGTTCAGTGAAGGTATCCCATATACTTGCTCCCCTGCCATCTATATTTGCTGCTCCCTCAGACTGAATAATTAATACAACAACATAAATGGCAGAAGAATTATGCTCACTATTTATTCAAGAAAAATACAATGACGATGCACTTGAATAGTTTGTAGGAAACTTTACACGTTTAAACCCCTGTTGTGCTATGTGCTCAATAAAATAAAATAAAACAAAAGAAAAGGAAAATTTTAATTAAATGCATTGTTATGTGGTGATCAGAACCTGATAAGCAGCAGAACCTGCACCAAATACAAAACCAATAGGAAAAAGGCTCCTATTGAATGATGCAGCATAGTGACTTGGCTGTACGCTTGGTGGTGCACTTTCAGTGCCCGCAGCAAGAAGGGTGGCTAGAGATAAAAGGCAGAGGAGGGAAGGACCTTTAACTCTCATGATTGCTTTTGATATATGAAACTCTGATGAATGCTATCTATTTAAATACAAAAGAGTGAGGTAATACCCCCAAACATAAAACTATAGAATGGTGTATTTGCACAGCTTATTATATATCCTATATTAAACATATAGTCTACTTGTACAATAATTTTTTTTTCTTTTGTTTAGCTATATAATATAATGACTCTGCTTGTATTTTATATGAATGTTTTTTTTGAGTGTTTGGAATCAATTAAAATTAAAAATTATTTGATTTAAATTGATTTGATTTGATTTAAAAATTAAATTTTGTGTTTAAAACTAGAGGTAGTTCTTATACTAATAGATGATGGATAGGAATGTTAAGTAGAGTATTGTATCATATTCTCATATTAATTGTATTAATTTGTTATGCTAGCCGTATTTGTCTCTTCCAGAATTTTCTACCTAAATCAATAATTTCAAAAATGAACAATTGTCTAATTAAACATTAATTTTTTAAAACTCCGAAATTGCAATCCATGTCCTTTTGCCATTTTTACTGTGTGCGTCGAAATATTAAAAGCGCATGGCAGTATGTATTCAACTAACGTTTTGCTATCACCAGGTCCAATGTCTGGCAAAATCCGTCACGCTCGGGTCAAGTGTGTATTCAACTAATGTTTTGTTATTCTAACCTAACTTATTGTTAATTGTGGGTTGAGTGAGTTGATCCATTAACATGACAGTTTTTTTTTAAATATTAAATAAGTAAAAAAAATGAATTACTTAATTGGGTTAATAATAAATAAATTAGATAATTAGTTTAATTATTAATTAAATTTTATTTTTTTAAATAAAAAAAAGATGGTATTTTTTAAATGTATTTTATTAAATTAAAAAAAATTAAAATTCAAGTCAATGAGCTGAGCTAAATCAGGCTGAGTATGTCAGGCTTATAACATCCTCCTACCATAATAATCCTAATTAAGATTATAGAAGCTCGGTAATACTGATAAGAATTATCCGTTAATTTGAATAATTTTTTGAACTAATTTGAACGTAATTCTATAATACTGAATATAATGAAATAACTAAAGTATCTGTGTAAATAGCTAATATAATGGAAATAAATATGAAAAATATATTTCCTAGTTAAAAACACTTGATAAAAGTAGTAGTAAATTTTGGGAAGCAGTTGAGCTAGTTTGATATTTTTAAGGACACTGATAGAAAATAAGTGAATAGTAAAGTGAACAGCTAATTAACTCAGAAAATTATGAAAATATTTAGAGATGGTAAGTATGATATGAAGAATATTTTGATATAAAATATCAATTAAGATAAGTTTTAGTAAATAAATTTACTTAATTCCTGAGTTTAATTCAATTCAAGATTGAATAATGAAGCTTAACTGATAAAAAGCAGTATACAGAAAATTATGAAAAAATGGATCCAAGAGCTAAGTTGAAATCTAAATTTTTTCATAATACTTATTATAACTTAAAAACTTAGTTTTAAAAAATTAAAGTGTGCTTAACATATATATAAGTTATTGACTAAAATTTGGTTATAAATTTGACCAACTCACCGCCTCCTTTTTGCTCTAGAATTCTCTAACATTTTCATACCTTCTCTTCACAATTCTACACGGCTAAAACAGAGCCAAGAATAGAGAAAATTCAGCAGCTACACTGTGGGAGAGAAAGAGGAAAAGAGAAGGAAAAAGTGAGGAAAATCAAAGAACTACAGCAAGGGAATTAAGGTACGGGTCCTTTGTCATTTGCTTGTTCTTCTTTTCTCTTAAGTTTTGAATTAAATTTTGGTTTTGAAATAAGGTGGTTCACGGCTGTGATGTTGCTTGATTTCTTACTTTAAATTGTTTTTTTTTCCTTTTCTAATGTTTCTTGAATTGAATTTTTGTGCTATTGGTTATGATGAGAAATTGCTTGGAATTGAGTTGCTTGAAACTTTGATGTGCACGGCTAGGTGAAAGATAAAAACATAATTTTGTTGGTTGAGGATGAAAGTAACGGCTAAACCATGACTTTGTATGAGGAATTGTGTGTTCTATGTATGTGTTCACAATTCATTTCAATTATTTCTCACGGCTAAGGATTCATTTGAGCCCCTTTTGTTGACCATGAAATTGTGTTAAAATTGTATCATACTTCCCACGGCTAAATAGTGTTAAAATTGTATCATACTTCCCACGGCTAAGCTACCTTTTGTTGACCATGAAATTGTATCATACTTCCGACGGCAAAATTGTGTTAAACTTGTATCATACTTTCTACGGCTAAGCTACCTTTTCTTGACTGTGCGATTTAGTGTGTATTTGGATTGGAGTTAGTAAACTTAAGTTTAATTGAAAGTGTGTTTGTAAACTTAATTTTGATTAAAAGTGTATTTGTAAACTTAAGTTTGGTTAAAAATGAATTTGCAGTAACATGATTTATGTTTGAAAACTTTTGTTTCAAAATTGAGTTTGACAAAATGAATGTTGTTTGAATGAAAATAATCAAAATCACTTTTAAATATGCAATTACTAAAAAGGGTATGAGTTTATACTACAATATTAATATTACCTTTTATTTTATTTTTATTATTTTTAAGTGTACATAAATAAATTATATAAATGTTGTCATTTTTTTATTTTTAGTAATAAAATTAAATTTTAAATAAAAAATTATAACAAAATGCATAAATTATATGCATAATTGAATAAATTATATAAACATTAATTTTTTTTTTTTTTTTACTTTGGTACTAGAGTTAAATTATAAATTAAAAAATAATGCAGGTAAGAGAGTGATAATCACATATTTTATACATTAATAAACCCTCATTTTTAGTTATTTACACTTTTCATATACTTAATTGATTAAGTTTGGTTGTGTTTTGTAAGTTTGGACTCAAATTGGACTTGATTAATTTTTTCAGCATTATTTTGGTCTTATATTGTTTATGTATTTCAGTCATATCTTAAGTTCTAGATGTCTTATAATCATGTATCTTACCTTGTAGGAAAGATAAGAGAGATCTATACAACTTTCATGAAGAGCTCCTGGGAAAAATTGGACATCTAGTGGAGCTAATTGGGCTTGGAAGTCAGAGCAAGAGTTTTGTGACTAGAACCCGAATAGTGTCAAGTAATCATTGCATAATTCGAGTTGAAGGAATTGAAATGGGTTGAAAATTTGGAATTTGAAATTTAAGACCCATATCTACAACTTTCATGAAGACCACTTTGCTTCATTCTGACGTTATCCATGAGTTCATCACTGCATGATTTTGGAGACAAGAAATTTTAATAATTTTTCACTCACAAAAGTTCTTTGGCATTTTTCACTCATCCACTCACTCATTAATCAATTCCCTTGTCATTTTGTATCCCTAATCCTCTATAAAAGGGACCATAGATAGATCATAAAAAAAACCTTGGCTTAGCTTAGATTATGCTATTGTGTTATTTGTTGTAATTTTCTTTTGTTCTAAGTTGAAATTATGTTCATCTTTTTCTTCTACTCTCTTTCTTTCTTTTTGCTCATGGGTAACTAATCTTCATCTTGATTAGGTGAAGGAGTGAAGCTTTTGGTAATAAAATAAGGTTAGATTAATTTCTTTCTTGTGTTTAAATGATATATTATCAAGTGATCATTATACGTGTTGTATTTTGTTTCTAATCAATTTAGAAAGCCTCCTTGTAAAGTGGAGTTCTTGATTATTGTAGACAAGTGGTTTGACACAATGAATGCTTAAACTCATTTACAAGTGTAGGTGTTGGTAAATAATTAAAGGAACCATAATATAACTACGTATATAATTCTAAATGGACTTTGAATGTTTTATTCTCCGATTGGAACCTCCGTTGTACGTGGATTTCAATTGAATTATAAAAAGAATTAATCTTGTCCTTAATTTATTACCAAAAATGGATCTCTTAGCCCAAGCAAGTTCTTGAATTTAATTGTGAACAAGTTTTTTTTTCTTTATTGTTGTGACAAAGCCTTCCCTTACCTTACCTTAAAGAATTTTTCTTCATCAATTCCCTGTGGATCGACCTCGGACTCCTGAGAAATTTATTACTTGAGACAACCTGTACTTGGGTTTGCATCCTTTAATCCTACATCAGAGAGAGTATACGTAATTGAAATATTTTTTACTTTGGGCTTTGAAAGTGAAATTTGTCACATCAAAATAACAAATATGTGATCAAAATATTTCAAAAAGTAGACTTTGAAAAAAAAAGTAATCTAAAACTATCATATCTTAAATTTGCATTGTGAGTACCTCTTCTAATTAATATACAATATTAACAGTGTAAATTAGAGAAGGTTTCAACTTTCAACGGAAAAAGTCAATGCTATTAGTAAGGAAAAATAAGCATGCTTCTAGACTCTCCTTGTGTTAAGAAGAAAATTCATTTTAAAATTGTAATGCAGCTAGATGCTTGTTCTCATTCTCCATGAGAAGTATATATTCACTTGTATATGTGGGTTTTAGAATCCGAACAAAAACAAACATAAAGTTCCAATAAGCATTCAAAACCAGAAACTTAAACTATGATATTAGCTCTTACCAGTTGCATCACTGATTTTGTAGAATGCTTAGTTACGTTACAAATATAATAATGCAAACGATACTTAAAGTAAGACTTATATGCCTTGGTGATGGTATATAATTATTGACACTTGCTACAAAAGACAATTCGTTGAACGCACTCTGTAATCTGCAAGAAGGAATGAAGAAGAATATGGGGAATTTACAGATTCGGTGCTTCCTTTAGGTGAACAAAACGAGTATTGAGTAGTGGCTGTAGAGCTTTGACTACAATGCACATATTTGGCCGAAACTCAGCTTCATATTACACATAGTGCAGCAACAACAATCATCTTTTACAAAAATACAAAAAAAATAAGATGATGAAATGAAAACTATAACAATTTTCCTCCAACAAGTCAAAACAACATATTTTCCTTTCCTTTAAGCTTTTTAAGAATAGAATAAAAAGTTTGCAAGCAAGTTTTGAACTCAAACTATAACAATGCTTTCTTGCTTTGAACTCAAACTCAAAGTAGCACTTCTCATTCCCTTAGTCTAACTTTATTCCAAACAAAGCTAAAAATACCAGACACCATAAAGATAATAAACTAAAATAAAGTTCCAAACAAAGCATAGGTAATACACAGGCATAGTAATGATTCATTATATATAAACATTTAATAGGCAGTACAAAAGCAGCATATTGATAAACTAATAAAGGGCTATTTTTTTTCCTATGCTTCTTTCACTACTAGAAAATTCTGATTTAGATATGGAAATTAGAGATGAAAAAAATTTGTCTCTAATAGAGATGGAAACAGAGACAGATTTAATGATTTAGAGAGGAAAATAAAATTTTAAAAATTGGAGACAGAATTTAGAGACGGAATTAGTCTGTCTCTAAATTTTTCATCTCTAATTCCATCTCTATATGGTCAAATTAAAGTCAAATATGCTTAGAGATGGAATTTAGAGACGGAATTTACTTGTCTCAGAATTTTTCGTCTCTAATTCTGTCTCTATGTGGTCAAAGTAAGGGTTTAAAAAGTTAAATATATTTAGAGACAGAATTTAGAGATGGAATAGGACCATCTCTGAATATTTCGTCTCTAATTCTGTCTCTATTCAGTTAAATAAATAATTTAAAATATAAAATATAGTTAGAGATGAATGTGTTGCCGTCTATAATATCAAATAATTTTTTTTAAAGGTAGAGACAGATTTGTTTTCGTCTCTAATTTTCCCACTAATCCCAAATCAGAAACCAATTTAATTTTCCATCTTTAATATTTTTTTAAAGGTAGAGACGAATGTGATTCCGTCTTTAATGTTTCCACTAAATCCCTAATTCCTCCAAATCAGAAACCAATTCTCCATCTCTCACGACGTCTCTCAGATGACTCGTTCTCTCATCTCTATGTCTAAGCTTCTCATCTCCGTCTCTCAGGTGGTTCTCTGAACCTTCATATTCTCAGTTCGTTCTCACTCCATCTCAGGCGATGTTGTGGTTCGTTCATGTTTCATCTCTGAGGTTGTTGTTGTTCATTCTTGCTCCATCTGGAGCTCGTTCTGGTACGTTCTCCTTCCTTCTCTGAGCTCGTTCTCCTTCTCCTTCTCGTTCATTCTTGCTCCCTAATTTGTTTATGTTTAGTTTTGAGACTTACATTTGGGTTTTGCTGCAATGAATAGTATAAAATACATTATGTATAAAATATCGATGCTAGGTGGCTTGCTAGATCTGACTTCAATGCATGTATCTAAATGATTGGGTTATTATTTGACTTAAACTTCTTTCAAAACTACATCTCCATATTATTCAACACTATTTTTTTTAACGTTTTGGTGGATTATATGAATTTACTATTATTTATTTGGCATTTGGGTCTATGAATTTCCTATTATGTACTTTTTCTCCCCCAGTAACTCATTTGGTATTTAGCTGTTAATGTTATCAGTGTTTGAGACCAAGATTTGGTATGTGTCTCGTGTGTGTGTGTGAGAGAGAGAGAGTGAGTGATTCTGACCAAATAACATTTTGATTGGTCTGGGTTGATTTTGGTTACAAAACTTTGTTTGGGCTTGCTTGATGTTCTGTATGGTGGTGGAAATCCCTTTTAGAATTTTTGCATATACTTTGTTATTTTAATAACATTTTTTGATTGACAACGTTTTGAATTGACTGATATGTAGATATGGTGGTGGTATGAGTTCTGCAAAAGCTGCTTTGGAAAGTGATACAAAAGTGAGTTTACAATTCTTTTGTTTTCACACTTTCATATTATGCATGACACACATAGATATCCTGTGTATTTGGTCCTTTTATTTTCCTAACTCCCCTCTTCCCTTTGGATATTTGAAATTGTTTCTCAATTTTTTTGCTTTTTCAGGTGCTTGCTTTTGAAGCAGGTAGAAAGAAAAGAATCAGAGTCAATACTATATTTGCTGGTATTGATGGCTTCTTTTCATTAGTTAATGATTTTGTATGCTTTCCTTTTCTTCATCTACTGGGATTATGGGATATACATCCTGACCTGGAGCATGTGATGTCAATGGGAGTTCTGTTGATATAGCAAAATAGGAAATGTTCTAAAATCTTTTATAGTTTTATGCTTTGGATGTGCAAGATTATATTATATTACCAGTTAGCTTTATCGTAATGTATGTCTAACTCCCTACAAAGTGGTGATGACTAATATAAGGGATAATGGTTTATTGCACTATATCAGACTACATAATTAGCACAAATTACTGATTTTAGGCCCTATTCTGGGCTGATGAAGCATAAAAATATTTGTTTGAGAATTGTCATAAACAAAAATATTATTTTATATGTCTAAATACTGAGTTATTTTTCTCTCCTAATACTATGTAATTACATGTGTTCTTAATGGAAGTTAACATTTTCCTGAAAGGTTGATTTTTGTATGTTATTAGTTACCATTATAATAACTTAACTGGGATGTTGGTTGCGTGACTGGTGTTTGACTAAATGCTTAAATGGACTTGATTCCAAATCTGGTTGCCAAGTCCATTCTTTCATTTTCAATAGTAGTTGGTTCACTGAAAAATAGAGGTGTATTACTGAATCATCCTAGCTATAAGTTTAGGTGGACCATCCAGCACACTCACTGCAATGGCCATTAAAGCATTTGATTCTGTATGTACTAAAAAGAACTGGCTTTAATTTCATTGTGAAATAGGAACTATGTTCATTAGAGGTTACAAATAAGAAAACCCTTCATTTTGTAGTATTATCCTAGTACTTACATTCATTATTCTGTGTCTTTGTATTACTGAATCATCCTAGCTATAAGTTTAGGTGGACCATCCAGCACACTCACTGCAATGGCCATTAAAGCATTTGATTCTGTATGTACTAAAAAGAACTAGCTTTAATTTCGTTGTGAAATAGGAACTATGTTCATTGGAGGTTGCAAATAAGAAAACCCCTTATTTTGTAGTATTATCCTAGTAATTACATTCATTATTCTGTGTATTTGCAATACTAGCCAAGCAGGGCTCAATTTCTAAATGCTATTGCTATGATGCGACAAGGGATCACATAAGGATCACTCAAACCCTATATGTGAGGATGTGAGAAAGAGAGAGCTTATGGGTTGCATTAATAAATAAGCTTTTCATCCCAAGAGCTTGTCTGAAAATTGATTTCATCAAAGTAGATAGAGCTTTAGCAGAGTAGTCTATAGGTTTATTTTCTGAAGACAAGTAAGTGGTTTTGCATAACTGTATGAGCTCCCAATTATGAAATCTCATAAATAATAACAATCGGGAATTCATTTTCCCATATGAACCCCCCTAACTTGACCTTAATCTTTTTGGTGTTTCATGTAATACAAATATATTTCTGTCCAGAATGCATCCTGCAGATATCTCACCCTGGCATATCCACAAACACCTTTTTCTTATTTTGACAACCAGGATGAGATATGCAATCAAGATAGCCAAGCAAACAAGTACACATTATGTGTCCAAATATATATATTTTAAATTTATAATCTTCTACAAATTGTTTATATATATATATATATATATATATATATATATATATAGAGAGAGAGAGAGAGAGAAAGAGAAAGAGAGAGAGAAAGAGAGTGAGGGAGGATCAATTTACACCAGTAAAGTTTTTTTTCTCTTATACCCATTTTTAGTCATTTAGATTCACTTTCATCTAATGGTTACCTTTAATGAAATAATCTTAACCATTAGATGAAAGTGAATTTAACAAATGAAAATGAGTGTAAGAGAAAAAAAGACTTACACTGTGTAAGCCAATCCCCTCATATATATATATATATATATATATATATATATATATATATATATATATATAAGAGGAGATCTACTTACACTTAGTGTAAGTAAAAAAGACTTACACCTAATCTTATACCTTTCATTTTATTGTGATCATGTGGCTACTATTTATCTCCTATCGTAGCCACAGGATCACAATAAAATAAAGGGTATAAGATTGGGTATAAGTCTTTTTTACCTACACTAGGTGTAAGTGGATCCCTTCCCTATATATAATCTTAACCATTAGATGAAAGTGGATTTAACAGCTGAAAATGAGTGTAAGAGAAAAAAGACTTACACTGGTGTAAGCCAATCCCCCCTCATATATATATATATATATATATAAGAGGAGATCTACTTACACTTAGTGTAAGTAAAAAAGACTTACACCTAATCTTATACCTTTCATTTTATTGTGATCATGTGGCTACTATTTATCTCCTATCGTAGCCACAGGATCACAATAAAATAAAGGGTATAAGATTGAGTATAAGTCTTTTTTACTTACACTAGGTGTAAGTGGATCACTTTCCTATATATATATATATATATTATATATATAAACGCATATACATTAATGCGTATGTTAAATAAATGTTTTAATAAAAAAATGTATTAATGTAACTATGTCAGTAACAATTTAATATTATTATGCATCTTGCAAATGTACATTATATAATATATGATTTGTCATGCTGCTTGTTGGCCTAATAAAAAAAATGTATTATGTGTTTGACATGAGTTGTTAATCATTTATTAATTGACTTGATTTGAATGACTACTTGATAGTGAGTTACTAATATATGTGGTTTACAGTTCTTTTTTTTCAGTGGGTTGGGCCATGGGGTGGGCTAGGACTAGTCATTAAATAGGAGGGTCAAAAAAATTTTATTAGTGAGGCAGCCCATCCAGCCCTAGCCCACTTGGGCTAGGGCTTGATGGGGTGACATGGGCGATTTTGACAACTCTACATATAGTGTATTGTGCGGCTTTGCCCTTCTAAATCATTAGAAAAAGTCTCAGAGTATCCAAATCCTCTAGCTAGTAGGCTAAGTTATCATCTTATTCAATATGCTAACTATGAATTGTTCTATTTCCAATAATGTATAATATTCTGGTTGCACAACAATGTTTTAAGTTTGGGGTGGTGATAATCTACTAGATTATCTATTTTTCTAAAGCCTTTTGAGTAGATTTCACTGCTTAAGCCTAACTTTTGACGTTGTTTTGACCTTAAAACAGTTTTATTTTGTCTTTTTAGTTGATCCATTTTAGCTTGTTAGATTGAGTTCATTTTGATTAGAATTATTGGTGTTTTAGCTCATTTGCCATTGTTTTGATTGTAGGCACCAAGGGAAATATGATGAAGCTCAATGTGGCAAAGAGAAGCACTCAAGAAAAAAGGACTTAAAGCTTTGAAGGAAAATCAAGAGCAGTTCTGTTGAGCACAGAGCGCCCAGGCGCTACAGAAGTAGCGCCTAAGCGCCCTTGAAGATTTCAGAGAAGATTCACTGGACACATAGCGCCTAGGAGTTCAATACGAAGCGCTTAGGCGCCCTGGATCATGAAGAAAATGCGTGCTGGACACATAGCGCCTAGACGCTCCAGACGAAGCGCCTAGGCGCCCATACCAGAGTATAAATTCATCTTTTCTAACCTAAAAGAGGGCTGCGTGGAAAGCTGCGTGGGGAGACGTTTTGGGAGCAGAGAAGAGCCCTATTTTGGAGCTCTACGGTGGATTTGAAGAGAAGAAGAGTGGGAACTCAGATTTTCTTCAATCTTCCATGGAGTTTTGCATCTTCTTCCCTATTGTTTTAGTTTCTACATTTATTTCTATGTCTAGCTAAACTCTCCCTTGTTGGGATTAGGTGGATTTTGATGGATCTTGATTGTTATTGACATTGGATTCAATTAATATAAGTTGCTATCTCTATTTTGAGTTTATGATCTCTTCTCTTAATGCTTTCTAAAGATAGGTCCTCTTTAAAAACAGAATAACAAATAAGCCAAAAATAAAAAAAATAACTCCACAACTCAAACACCAACGCTGAACTGAATAAAATGAACCAAGAGTGTCCCACAACTCAAAAGCATCAAAGTTACAACGAATCAATTCATACATGCACTCCTGAAAGTAGAATTCTCAAATGTGTAACTGAGACTCGGAGGGTCAAAAATAAGGGTCATCACAACCATGCACTAATCAATCACAACTTGAAAGTTAATGAACATGGCAACAAAATACACCTGATAATTGGGTACTTAAACTCTCTATAAGTGAATAGAGACTCTCAGTCACTCTTGTATTTGGGCTTGTGTTTCCCTCAGTCATCACTTATTGAGCTCAACCTCCTTGGATTTGCTTTTCATCTCATACATGCATGCACGTCACTCACAAATGCAACAATCAAAAGGACTTTATTCAAGCTCGCTTTGGTGCCAAGGTACAAGGTAGATAAAATGAACATATAAACTGCTACCTTAAAGAGCAAGTGAGCATTGGTACTTCTAACAAATCTTCAATTCACAAATCTCATACCTTTCACATTCTCCTTTTTTCTTTTATATTTCCCCAGTAACCTACATGGTCTCAAAGGAGTACTTGATCATTGAGTTAAGTATTTCCCAGTAACCCATCGGTCTCAAAGGGGTTCCTATTCAACAAGCCAACTCTCTCTTCCTGGCATTTTTTTTTCAAAACAACGGTCATCCCAAACTTAGTACATTGCTAACCCACACCTTCAATAAATTCAATGCTCAATTACTCCTTTCAGGTGGATAAGACATTCATAATTCTGGCTATGGCATGCTGTATGGGTCAAATAAAGAATTCAGTGTATTAGGCTCAAAGGGGCAACACAAAGGAAACAAACGTCATTTGGTTGGTTATATGGTTATCTGGCTTAACAACAAAACTATCTTTATCATGTCAATGCATTGTGCAAATCACGACATGCAAATGAGATTCAAGCAAAGCTAGGAGAATAGAAACTCATGAGTGACCTCTCATCAAAGCAAAAATGTTGAAGGCTCAAAACAACTCCCAAAGATGAATTATGAAATCCAATCGTAAAAATCACCAAGTACATTAACAATAAGCTATAAGATTCATGCATGGAAATCATAATCCTCATTCAAGTACCACAATCTAAGAAATAAGCCCACAAAGCTTTCAAGTTTCCCTAACAGGCAGTGCATGCATGGTTGGCTCACATAACAATGATACTATCAAACATGGGGACCCATAAAAGTAAACTCTAAACAATTCAACATTGGCTTGACTCACAAAAATAATAAACTCAAATTAACAAAAAGTTAAAACTAAACAAAGAAATTAAGTAAAATGCACACAGACACATTAAACAAATAAAAATCAAATAAAAATGACAAAAATAAAAAAAAAGTAGAGATAGAAGAGCCTGAGCATGGGTTGCCTTCCATGAAGCGCTTGTTTAACGTCATTAGCTCGACGTTGCTTCTTAACTCATCAAGGTGGCTTGAAACAGGAGAAGTAGGATGACACTTTTTTTCTGTCAAAGCTTTGTCTCCATACTTGGTCACTGACCTTGCAATCCCCTCCAAAGGCGTGTGGAACTTGACTTGAACCTAGGTGTTTTGAATAAACCTTCGCATGTGAGATTTCATCAGGCCATGGAGGTCTCAATTTTTCAACAGATGACAGATCAGGTTTCAGCTTATCAGAAGATTTCGGCCCTTTGTGCAATGGATTATAAGAAATGGGAGGATCTTTTCCTATTCCAGCAATCTTAGAGAGAGAAGGACCTTTCTCCTTTTCATTAACAATCTTGGAGGTAGGAGAGTCAGCATTAATCAATGGTGAAGAATTCTTACCAGTCAACTCCTTTTGAGCTTTACCTTGGATACAATTGACGGGAGCATAGAGATCTGATGTCAGTGCAGATTTATCAAAGACATTGATAGTTACCTGGTCTCCATCCACCCTTAAAATAAGCTTTCCTCTAGGCACATCAATTAGTGCTCCTGAAGTTGTTAGGAATGGTCTTCCAAAAGTAAGAGGAATATCTATATCCTCATCCACATCTACAATGAAGAAGTCCATGGGGAAAATGAATTTATCCACCTTTACAAGCACATCTTCAACCACACCCCAAGGATATAAATGAGATCTATCAGCAAGTTGCAACATAGTGAAAGTGGGTTTTGGATCTCCCAAACCTAATTTCTCATAGATAGACAATGGCATCAAGTTGACACTAGCTCCCAAATCACACAGTGCTTTTCCTGCAAATTGTGAGCCAATCTCACAGGGAATGGTGAAACTACCGGGATCCTTGAGCTTTGGTGGCAACTTCTTCTTTAAAATAGCGTTGCACTCTTCAGTAAGTGCCACAGTGATGCCGTCTTCAAACTTCCTTTTTCTAGATAAGAGCTCTTTCATGAATTTAGCATATGATGGCATTTGCTCAAGAGCTTCAGCAAAAGGAATGTTTATGTGCAATTTCTTGAAGACATCTAAGAACTTCAAAAATTATCTATCTTGCTTCTCCTGAGTTTCTTTCTTCAGTCTCTGAGGAAATGGAAGCCTAGCGTATAGTGAGGGGTCCAATGGTTTACCCAAATCTGAATCTTTCTTCTTTCTTGGTACTCTCGATTGTTCCTCCTTGGCTTTAATAAAGATTTCTTCCTCTGGAGCATCTTTTTCTTGATTATAACTTGAAGTAGGTACTTCCTTAGCTTCATCTTCTCTCAGTGGAGCACTAATAACTTTTTCACTCCTCAAAGATATTGCCATACATTGCTCCTTAGAATTTACCACTGTATCATGGGGAAATATGCCTAGAGGTCTCTCTGAAATCTGTTTTGCAAGTTGGCCCACCTGAGTTTCTAGATTACGGATTGAAGCATCTTGATTTCTAAACCCAGCTCTTGTCTCCTCCATAAAATCAGTAGTGGTTTTAACAAAAGATGAAGTTTGTGTAGCCAATTTCTCTAAGGCTAACTCCCAAGAAGCCTTCTTCTCATTAGACTGAGGTTGGGATGAGGAAGGACCTTGATATGACTGTTGAGGGTGTCCTTGATAACCCATCTGCTGCCTTGGTTGAGCTTGATTGCCTTGATTACTCCATGAAAAGTTTGGGTGATTCCTCCACCCTGGATTGTAAGTGTTGGAGTAAGGATTATTCTGCTGCCTTGGAGGGTTATTCATGAAGTTCACTTGCTCTTGAGCTGGAGGTCCAAACATGTTTCCTGGACAATCCACACTCCCGTGTTCACCTCCACGGAAATCACAGGCCAGAGGAGCATTGTTCACCGCATTCACACTAAGAGTATCGACCTTCTTTGTGAGATTCTCAAGCTGTTGAGTCAAAATTTTGTTTTGAGCCAATAGTGCATTCATAGAATCAATCTCCAAATACCCTTTTTTTACTACAATTCTTTCCCCAGTCCTCTAGTAGTCATTATTGGCCATCATCTCAAACAACTCTCAGGCTTCCTCTGGAGTCTTATAATTCAACGCTCCACCTGCTGCAGCATCAACCATGGCTCTGGTTTGAGGTAGCATGCCATTATAAAAACTTTGCACTTGGATCCAGAAATCAAAACAGTGATGTGGATACTTCCTCAACATTTCATTATATCTGTCCCAAGCCTCACTGAGAGATTCCCCCATCATGTTGTCTGAATGAAGTGATCTTGCTTCTCAACTTTGCAGCTTTGGATGGAGGAAAATATCTTGTTAGAAATTTTTGAACCAAGATAGCCCAAGTGGTAATGCTTCCCCTAGCCAATGAATCCAACCAGTTCTTAGCTTTGTCCCTCACGGAGAAAGGAAACAATCTCAGACGAATAGCATCTTCACTCACCCCGTTCAGCTTCACAGTATCACAAATTTGCAAGAAACTCGCTATATGTGCATATGGGTCCTCATTGTCAAATCCTTCAAACTGATTGTTCTATACCAAATGGAGTAGAGCTGGCTTCAATTCAAAATTATTTGCCTGAACTGGAGGTCTTGTTATGCTTGTTCCACACCTATCCATGTTAGGAATAGAGTAATCCATGAGAGTCCTAACAGGTGGTTGTGGTGGTGGAGGATCTACATTTTCTCTATTGTCTGCCATGTTTTCAACAGCTATATGAGTGCCACCCAAATTCCTTCTTCTTTCTCTTATTTGCTTTCTCAAAGCTCTTGCGGTCTTTTCAATTTCGGAGTCAAAAAGAAGGTTGTCCGGATGAATGGTACCTCGCATACACTTGAGACAAACTATTAGAACAAAAATAATTCAATGAAATAAGTAAACGAAAGAAACTAAACACTACAATAAATAAACAAAAAGAAAAAAAAATATATTTAAACTAGTGGCTGCCTTCGATATTACCGATATTGGTAAAATTGATCCCCGGCAATGGTGCCAAAAACTTAATGAGACCACGGCAAGTGTACCGGATCGTCAAGTAATAAAAATGGTGAGAAACCAGATATCGTTCTCAGGGATCGATGGTCAAATACCAATTCACGAAATTAGCTACTATTTAAACCAAAATTTGGATTTAAGTGAGTTCCAATAACAATAACCAAATCAAAAGAAACAAAAGCAAAGACAATATTTTTGGGTTTTTATAGTTGGCAAATTATCGAACACTTGGTGTGCAAGATGAAAAACAATCAATTAATGAAAGAGTTGAGATCTAGCTTCATTTGATTTCACTTGTTGTATATCAATTGGAATTAATACAAGCTACTATTCCTATTTTATTACCGAATTCTCTAATTTAATCAAACCTTAATTCCTTAGGCGATTGACCCTTTGTTTCCAATTAAAAATCCTAATTCCTGAGGTGAATCTAAGAGATAACAAGCAATACGGTTTAGAATTCAAAGAGGTAACAAGCAAATCAATGATTATTCCTAGCCTAGAGATAAGCAAGGTTCATAATCTCATATCACAAATCATATATCAAATTTCTATTCAACATACAATCCTAAAATCATTCTAAAGAGCACCTATCTTTAGAAAGCATTAAGAGAAGAGATCATAAACTCAAAATAGAGATAGCAACTTATATTAATTGAATCCAATGTCAATAACAATCAAGATCCATCAAAATCCACCTAATCCCAATAAGGGAGAGTTTAGCTAGACATAGAAATAAATGTAGAAACTAAAACAATAGGGAAGAAAATGCAAAATTCCATGAAAGATTGAAGAAAATCTGAGTTCCTACTCTTCTTCTCTTCAAATCCACCGTAGAGCTCCAAAATAGGACTCTTCTCTGCTCCCAAAATGTCTCCCCACGCAGCTCTCCATGCAGCCCTCTTTTAGGTCAGAAAAGATGAATTTATACTCTGGTATGGGCGCCTAGGCGCTTCGTTTGGAGCGCCTAGGCGCTATGTGTCCAGCACGCATTTTCTTCATGATCCAGGGTGCCTAGGCGCTTCGTATTAAATGCCTAGGCGCTTCGTATTAAATGCCTAGGCGCTATGTGTCCAGTGAATCTTCTCTGAAATCTTCAAGGGCGCTTAGGCACTACTTCTATAGCGTCTGGGCGCTCTGTGCTCAGCAGAACTGTTCTTGATTTTCCTTTAAAGCTTTAAGTCCTCTTTTCTTGAGTGCTTTTCTTTGCCACATTGAGCTTCATCTTGTTTCCCTTGGTGCCTACAATCAAAATAATGGCAAATGAGCTAAAACACCAATAATTCTAATCAAAATGAACTCAATCTAATAAACTAAAATGGATCAACTAAAAAGACAAAATAAAACTTTTTTAAGGTCAAAACAACGTCAAAAGTTGGGTTTAAGCGGTGAAATCCACTCAAAAGGCTTTGGAAAAATAGATAATCTAGTAGATTATTAGTTAACATCCCAAGATTCAAATGAGGTGTTTGGGGGTGATAGGATCAAACAACATAAAGTCTTCCACCCATAAAGTATGGATATTAAGAGTAACGCGAGAAGACGAGAAGGGTTTTCTTATGCTCAGGCGGTGAGCCATGACAAAGCAAAAGGAAGGTACATGGCAAATGGTAAATTCACTTCTGTCAGATCCTTTCACCTTAAATTTGACGTGGAATCTTATGTTGGCAAGGTCAGAATTCTGAGAGATACTCTCAATATTCAAGAAAAGTTTCACTCTAAGGGGCTTTTCTCAATTAAGGTCACTCCGCTGGGTGCTAATCTTGTTCTCTTGGAGGCAGAGAATAAAGATGAGATGCAAGAAATTATTAATGATGCCAAGGATTGGCTCTCTAATTAGTTTGATGAAATTAGAAAATGGAGTCCGATGGAAGTGGATCCAGAGAGACTGGTGTGGGTGAAGTGTTATGGAATTCCAGCTCATGCGTGGTTGGAAAAGTTCTTTTCCTTCATTGTATCATGTTTAGGTCACTATGTGAACATTGATGTAAGCACAAGGAAAAGGACTCGTATGGACGTGGCCAAAATTCTAATGAGAACAACAACTTCAGAGCTTATCAATAGAGTGGTTAGGGTGGACATCAATGGAAACTTATTCCCTATAAAACTTGTTGAGGAGGTTTTTGGTGATAATGTTTATAAAACTTCTATGAAACATAACTTTATCACACATTTGGCGAGACGGATTCTTATCTCTGCTCCCACTGTCGATGAGTTAATTGATAAATTACAAGCTTTTGTTTATGAACCTGATCCAGTAATAGCTCAGATAGATTGGTCAGAGGGAAGCAACAAAGAACATGGGTTTGATATTACACTCCATCTATAACTTCCCTTTACATTTGATTTAATTCATCGTACTTTGTTTCTGTTTAAATTTGTGTCAGGTTTCTGTTTTCAATAATTGTCACAACAAGTAATATCTTCTATCATTTACTCATCTATGTTAAAACATTGGGGACAATGTTGTGATCTGGTTGGGGGGAAGAATAGTTAACCAAAAAAATTTGGGAAAGTGTGTTTACCAACTTACTAAGAGCAAAACTAATTAAGTATAACAGAGTAAGGAGTAAATTTTACTCTTAAAGTAATTTTACTCTTGAAACGCATCTAAATTGAGAAAGTAACTATTTTGTGTTGAAGTAACGAAGTTTTATTATTTGATTTCCTTTGAAAGATTCAAGTGAATAAACTCTCGCATCCTTTGAAGCAATTGAAATTCAGGAATCATAGCATGATTGAATAAATTGTCTTCTTTCTTAAAATTAACATGCTTGGTTATGGATGTTGAATTGGTGGATTAAGAATGATAGATATATGACTTGTGAGATTTTGAGCCTAATGATGAATGGATTGAACATTTGTACCATTCTCTTCTTTTTTGTGTGATTTTCACTCATGCAATTGTTACTCTAGAACTTACTTTGATTATTTTCGGGACTACATTTTCACATGCATACATAAACATGATTGAGACATTTTTCTTGAAATAGCTATTTTAACCAAATAGTCAACCTTGCATATTTTTTCTTGCTTAACCCCTTTGAGCTTATTTGATCATTCCTTATTTCTAGCTCATTACGTGTCTTAAATGAAAAATCATGTTCTTACCCAACCTTAGGGAATAAAAGAGCATTGGCTTTGTCATTGGATGAATTCTTGAACAAGTATAGGGGTGTGTGCGCAAAATGGTTGGTAAAAAAGGAAAGAGTAACTAATTGAAAAACTAAATAAATATATTTAAAAAATGTGTGTAAAAAAAGGCTAATAAGGCAAAAAGGGAAGAGAAAAGAATATGTAAAGAGAATTGCATTATGTTTAGTTAGGATAAACTTTTCATGTTTGTTATTTCACTACAAAAAAAAAAACGTTGTTTAGCCATGGTTTTAACCGTGGCTAATATCATAAAAATCGTGACTAAATACATTTACCCACGGTTATAACAATTGTGGTTAAATAAGGCGTCATTAATATATTAGCCATGATTTTTAAGATCGTGGCAACATTTTGTTACCAACGGTTTACAACCATAGTTAATTAAGCAATAACTGTGACTAATTTTAATTAAAATATATTCTATAAAATACTTTTGCTATGGTTAAATCGTGGCTAATGTGATAGGTGTTTTATATTTATAAGCCTGGTTTACCACGGTTAAACCGTGGCTAAATGTTTTTTTATAATAAAAAATATTAGTTTCTTTCCAATCATATCACAAAAGGAGACTTGTTCAATCACATAATACTTCTAAGAAGGATAAATTTTATAAATAGATGGAACTGCTGGAAGAGGATCAACCACAACAGTAGGAATTTCATCCATCAAGTTGTCCGGCTTATGTAATTTCCATAACAAACATATTTATCAACTGTAGGTAATTTCACAATTTCAATCATAACAGACTATTTCTCCCTTTACTGCAAAGCAAATTTTCATAGGCAAAGAGATTTCATGTAGGCGCTTCCCCATCATTCACCTTGAGGAATAAGTCAGCTAACTACTAATCCTTCCATTAAAAGGCCAGTCATAACAAACAATAATACATTACAACACAATGATAGCAACATTGAGGAAATAAACAATAAGTAAATTACAAGACTCAAGGTTTCTAAGTTCTAACACCATACGTTATAATTTTCATTACTATTACATGACAAAGTATGTATAGAAAAATAAGCAACTTAGTCCCACTCCATGCTTGGTGCCAAGATTCTCAGCACCAGCTTGTTTCCTAGTTATTTCTTGGTATTGCCAGTCCTAAGTTTAAGTTTGAAAATTGGGTATATGCACAACTAGGGTCTCGCTTCTTTTAAGTGCGAGAGAAGTCCAGTGCACTTTTATGGAAATTTATGGGGAAGTCACACTGTGCAGGCAGTCTCAATAAGAAAACAATTTTTGCACTCTGTAACCCCGTTTTGCTGAGGGGTGTAAGCGCATGACATGATGACCAATGAAGGATACCCCATGAATGCATGGAAATCTGAAAAGGAGCTGAAAAATATTCTCATGCTTTACCAGTTTATCACTAACAAAGTATGAATTGATACATGCCTAAATCAACAGGCAAGGAAACAAATAGGCTCTTACGATTCATCCAATGCAACAATATTCAACTTCTAGAAATATTTCAATTCAAGCAGCTTTGGCTTTTAAAAATATACCAGCAATGGGTTCAACTTGCTCCGTATCTTCTTGGTACTCATCGATTTCAACAGGTTCTGAGTCAGTGGTTGGTGGTACGCCACCATAAAGAACAAATTCTCTTTCCAACTTCCTCTGCAAAATTAGTCCAATAAAATAGATAAGAAAACTGAACTTAATTGAGTCTGTACAAATATGCAAAACAATAATACAGACTCGTAATTCAGTGTCACTAATGTCAAATGTCATACAAGAAGGCATTAGAAAAGGGAATGCTGAAGATTTTACCTAAACCCTCCAATAGGAAAAAACAAACAAAATAATCCCTATATAATTTCTTCATATCCTAATTTTAGCTGTGTTCAAGAGGGAATCATTTGATTCCTAAAATGCCCCAAGATAAACGCTCCAACATACATATCCACACTCAATCAATCCAAGAGTAGCAGCATTCTACAAATAGTAAGAAAATGGTTGTAATGCTTTATCATTTTGCATTTGCATGTGGTATACTATACATTAGTTGGTCAAACATTTAGCAGGCCTACTGTCCAGCGACAAAAATTGAATTTTCTAATGCTAATGCTCAGGCAATAAAACCTTAAATCTATCCAATATTATCTATTAAATTTTTATATAAGATATATGTAACTCAACCACAGGTTTACATTTTTACGTGATCCAGCACTGAATATTAGACAACAGACAGTATCCGACTATCCGGTTATTTTGTTCCCAATATTTAAACTACAAAGTTTCAGGTGTTCTGCACTTTAATTCCCTTCTTCCTTTCTCTTTTCTTTCTGCATTTTTATTCACATCCGCAGCAGTCTTGACTCTTGACTCTATGAATGAACAACAACTCTCAACTGAACCCCGCATAAGAACTCAATTCAAATTTGATCTCTGAAACAAAATCCACAATTCTACAATAGATACACCAAACAGTCCAAAATAACGAACCACTTGGACCAACATCCCATATAAATATTTATAGTAGGAAATATTATAGCATGCTTCACAATGTGAATGCATGTATCATCAATTCATCATAGACCAAAAGAGCATGCAAATAGCTTACCACAAAATTTATACAGTCGCATGAGAATTGTAAAATAATGGATAACAATTAGAAGAAAAAAAGTTTGGGATGATTATATGTGTACCTTTTTGCGCTCCTCACTGCGTTTGCGCCTTAGTGCCTCCTCTTGTTGCTTCTGTGCTTCCTTCCTGCTCTTCTTCTTCCGCTTGTGAAACCCAGTCACATAGTCCCTTCAAGTTCAAACCAAGTCCTCTTCTTCTTCTGCTTGTGAAAATTCGGTGACGCTGAGGACAATAGTGGAAACCCCAAAAATTTTGGGCTTTTGGGAAACCAAAAATTAAGTTGCGAAGCCACAAATCACATAGGGGAGATAAGAGACCGAGAGAGATAGGATGTGAGAGATGAGAGAAATTTAAAAAGGAAAGAGGCAGAGTGTTACACTGGCGCGGTGGGGGCGCGGTCAGAGTGGCAACGGCACGGTGGTGACGAGATCTAAGTACATGTGGCTAGATCTAAGCTTAGTGGTGGTGACGAGCGAGCAAGGACGTACCACGAACCACCAGCAGCGGCGCGTCGTGAACCAGTAGCAGCAGTAGCGGTTCGGTGGCGCAGTGAGCTCTGGTGGACCACGAACCAGCAGCGATGGCGCGCGAATGGAAGACCAGTTCTGAATAGAACACCGTGGCTCGCAACAGCTATGTCGTCCAAAAAAATGGAAGATCGGCGCCGTCAGCTTCGTCGTTGATGACACAGACGAACATAGCACTATCGCTACTTCAAGCCATGGGAATCAACGCAAGATTCATGTGTGTAAAAGACAAAGAGGATATGGGATTTGGGAATGCGATTTTGGGTTTGAAAGAAAAAAACAGGGACTTGAAAGGGAGAGAAGAGAAAGGGTGCAGGGGGGATAAGGTGGGAAAAAACGAGGGCGATGAAAGAGAGGTCTTTTTAATGGTTTAGCCACGGTTGTTGAAACCGTAGCAAATTAACCGTGACTAAACAACATTTTTTTTTTTAGTGTTTGAACTAAGCCCTTCTTTAGTATTTAACTTGTCATATTCATATTACTCTTTCTCCTTTACCTTGACCCCGTTACAATATTGAATAAAGTCCTTTTGATTTATGTGTGCATGTGTTTTGAATAGTGGAGAAGTAGAAGATAAGCAAGCTTATGGTAGTGTAATTTTTCATAGGTTTAATTAAGTGAAATACCTACCTTTCAAACACATGAAGGATTAAGAGTGAATCTTGTGAGAATCTATCATTCTTGACTCATGCTTTTCAATTGAAGTTTCCTTATCTGTTAGTTTGACATGTGAAGAAACGTTACCTCATAAATGTTTTGATCCCTTAAATCTTTGGTTACTCTTCTTGCTTATAAAATTTTTGCATTCTTGAATATCATTGGAAATTGTGTCTTTTAAAGTTTTTTACTTTTGAGTTTGTGTTGTTTTTCCTTGTTCCCTAGTTTTAGTCTTATATGTTTTGTACGGGAGTACAAAAGCTAAGTATGGAGGAATTTGATAGCAATATATTTTATTCATTTAATAACTCTCTCACTGGGCTTCTTAAGGTTTAATTTGGCTTAATTAAGTTGGTTTTGTCACATTTTATGATATTGGACCTAATTGAACCATTGAAGGAATTGGTCTTAATTTGTCTATTTGGCAGCGTTCAGTAAATTGTCTATGAGTTGCAAATATTTTATTGATGTGATTCTGGTCTTATAAGAAAGTTAAGACAATTCTTTACAAGTTTTATAAGACCTCAAGAGCTGAATTACACATTTGGATAATTTAAATTGAAGTGGAAGCAAGAGTCAGAATGTTGATCTTGACAACTTGACCTCTGCTCACTCATCAGCCCATATTTGGAATTGTAGTCATTCAATAGATGCTAAACTAAGTCCAAATGAAAGCTAAGACCCAAATCTACAACTTTGATGAGAACTCAAGAGCTGAATCGATTGTATAGTGGGTCAGATTGGGTTTGGAAGTCAGAACACATGTGTTATTGCTAGAACCTAAACAATGTGTAAAGATTGGGCCATAAGTTGGGTTGTAGGAGTTGTATTGGGCTAAAACCAACGACATTAGAAATCTAAGATAAAACCCTTAAACTCTCATGAAGGCCATTTTTGAAAATGATGACTTTATGATAGAGTTGTAGTCGTGTGAAGACAGCTGAATTGGCTGGTGCAAGTGGGGAGACAAGCATGACAATAATTTTTCACTCATTCATCCACTCATTAAATAACTATACTGAAAGTGTATCAAAATTAAGTGTGTGTTTGGGTAAGATTAACTTAGATTTTTTAGCCTTTTTTTTAGAAAAAAACTGTAATAGCGTTTAATCATGTTTGGCAAAATCAGCTTCAGCTTTTGCATGAAATGCAATATAAAATAATTTTTTTCATAATGCTGAAGATTGAAGCTTATGATTCTAACTTATAGATTATTTCTTATACTTTGAGATATAAATACTATTTTGTCATCAATCAAATAACTTTTTTAATCATTCTATACCTATTTTAGTAATTTAATGCATAAAAGGATTATTTTTTATATCAACCAAACGAAACAAATTAACTTAAAATCACATTTTAGCTAACATATCTAAACATAAAAATGAATTGATTATAATTGATTATAACAAAAAAAATTTATACAATAATTAATTATTAAAATAATCAAAGTTTTTCCAGCTGAGTGAAACACACACTAAATCTTTTAAATTATACTTTAAGATGTGATGTTTCGTTAACTTAATAAAAAATTATTCAGGTTGTATAACTATTAGTTATATACTTATATTTATTTAACATTTTCGATAAAAATAAAACTTCCAACAAAAGCATATGACTAGTTTAACAGTGAATTATAAAATTTTATAAAAATAAAAATATTTTTTAACCAAAAACAATGAAATTTTAATATATTTGAAATAAGAGCAATATAGTAATAATAAATTTCTAATTTTAATCATTCCATTAGTTTTCATTAAAGTTTCCAAACAATGGGGTGGATCTTCCATTCCACCACTAAATATCGAAATAATGATATAGAAACTTTATTCCATTATATTTTATTCAATTTCATTCTATCTCATACCATTTCATTTCACTCTATATTAAATATCCTAACAAGTTCAACTTTTTTATGCTAAGTACCATTTGGGTTGATGTTGCTTGGAAAGGATGGTTTCAACTTTTCATCCTTTCATAGCTCTGATAGTGAAAATTCTAGAGATGCAATCACGTATAGAAACAACTAAAGGAAATCAATATCCAGGAATAAGAATGATCGAAGCCTTATTATTGGCCAATTATTAGAAATCATCAAAGCATCCCAACTTACAATGTGGCCTATGACTAAGACCTTGATTCATAACTCTTTCCAATGAACTCTGTTCAGTACCGAAGGAACAATTCATCGATGGAAAACTATTTTGAACCACAAAGCTGATTTTTTAAGGTATCTTTTCAGTCCATTCTTGAAATCAATATACACGATTCCAAAGCGAGCAGTGTACCCACTAGTCCACTCAAAACTGTCCAAAAATGACCATGTAAAGTACCCCTTCACCTTGACACCATTCCTACCAAATTCCAAGTGTTAGGCTCCCATATGTTGAGTGCATAAAAGAGGTGTGAATATCACATATAATATTTTTTTTGCAAAAGAAACGCACCTTATGGCCCTTTGAATGTACAAAAGGTGTTGATCAATATAGTCTATCCTCAATTTGTCGTCAAGTGTCTTTGTACCATCATGAACCTCATCAACTCCTGCAAATATTTGAATAACTTTATTTATGGAAACGAAAACACTAGTATTATGACATGTTTAAGATTCAATTTTAGGGTAAAGCAAGATATGAGATTTGTTATATATAGATAAATTTACCATTTTCTGTTATGTAAATGATTGGATTGTTAAATTTATCCTTGAAGTATTGTAATAGATCTTGAATTCCTCGAGGATAGATGTATAGCCAATATGAGCCAGCCTGCAAAATTATTCACCTCTTAATTGGGTTTCGAAATTAAAATTGTTATGGAGGTATGATGACAATTGGATTTCCTCTTCTGAGTTGCAATTATTCTAGACAAGAGTCAACCAATGGAGCCAGAAGACCAATGGATTTTCATTGTCAAGCACTTGAGCATCTAAATTGAATAAAACTTATCTCCAGATGCACGTACCTTTGGACCAATGGGAACTCCGTTTCTTTCAGCTGATTCAACAAAATGGATCGCGAGTAAGCAAAATTATGAGGCAAACTCAATAAAAGTTGGACATATATAAGCTTCATTTAGAATGGCTTACTAGTAAATCTAGTGCAAGAGTCTGTTAAGACAGTTAGGTTTATGCGTTGGCAAGGAATATTGGCTACATAGTTTGCAGTGTAATAGTTTAACCCTATGAAATCGAAGGACCCTTTAACCATCAAGTACTGGCTGCTGGAAAACTTTGGCAAACGTTCCCCAACTTTGTTAACCATTACAGCAGGATATGTACCAGAGTATAGCGGTTCCATGAACCTTGAAAAACACAAAATTACAAGTTTTACAATTGATAGAGTCATCAGGTATTCTAAAAAAACTATACATGAACTGTTATGAAAATAACAGAACAGGTAAAAAGAAGAGTTGTTTTAAGTGTTATTAAAGACACTTACCATTCAAACAAGAAAGCAAGGGCCCGAGATGCTGCATATTTGTCAGCTTCTGATTCGGATAATGGCACGACCCAGGGACCACTTAGTGCTATCCCAATTTGACCCTTCTGTGAAATCTATGAGAAAATCATTGTCATTAAATTTTGTACGACCATATATTACATGATTTCTGTTTAAATTTCTAGTCAATTCGATATACTGTTGGATTGAAAATAATAATAACGCAGTAACCTGGAACTTCTCCCTGTAGACTTTTACTGCTGCAGCATGAGCTAGAATCTGGTGGTGTGAAACTAGGTAGGGCTCAGTACTAGAATCACCAGCATTACAGTTTAGGGACTGCCACTTAGAACATCTTTCAGGTGGGAATGTACCACTTGCATAACCCTGGAGGCTGAAGGTCCTTGGCTCATTTAAAGTAATCCAGTGCTTAACCCTGTCTCCAAATTCTCTGAAGCATAGTTCTGCATAATCTGCAAAATCATGCCTGCGCAAAATCATAGCGTGAATTTTTTCAGCAGTTGGGATTGAATGGGAAGGAAGGGGATCCACGTATTCTAGAGGACAAAAGTATATTACTGTTGCTTACACAATTTTGGGACTCAGAAAACCACCATATTCATCTTCAAGAGCTTGTGGGAGATCCCAGTGAAATAGAGTTATAAAGGGTTGTAGTCCTGTAGGTATATGGTACAATAATATCTAAGCTAGTTTTATTTGATTTGGGGAATCATGAATATGAGTTAAAGAAAGAGTTGACTTCACTGACCATTGGATAGCAGTTCGTTTATGAGATTGTTGTAATATATGATGCCTTCTTGGTTAACTCCTCCCTTCAAGTTTCCACCTAAAAATTAATGTCGTTTTTAGCTTAATTATTGCATCATGGACATACCAATTTATATATGCACAATTCAATATAAAATCATTACAATTATAAGTACACTAGGATTACACAAACTAATTAATTATCCACATTAGCAATTTACTGAACCCCAAAAAATAAAATAGCCACTTATCCAACAATTAAGCACAGGATAGCTGAACGATTAAAAGCAGAAAAGTTTAGAGAGTTTCTCACTAGGAAGTATTCGGGACCAAGAAATAGAAAATCTGTAGGCTTGAAATCCAATATCCTTCATCATGCCTACGTCTTCCTGACAGTTTTTTTTTTTTTTTCAATGGGGGAACAATATCATCAATCTAGTTGAAATCAAACCTTAACTCCTAAGGAAAATCTTTATCTAGAGACTAGAGCTTTAAATTCAAATTAAGAGAACGAAAGTACCTTGAAGCGATGGTATGAATCAGAAGCTACATCCCCATTACTGTGGTCTGCTATTCGTTCTGAAGCACCAAGAAAATGTCACAAGAAGATATCATTTACTACGTAATGATGAACCGTGTTCATCCTTATACCATTGAACCTTTTTCTTGAAATTTATAAATATATCACTCCATACCATAGTCTACGAAAAAAAGACCATTCTACAAATAAGTTAAACAAAAACCATTCATCATACTATCTAATATATTTATATTACTTTTTAAGACAAATTCATAAAACTTTTTCCTTTTAATTTAATCATTTTAAATTATTCCATATATTCTATTTTATGAAAATTAAAACAAAAATAAAAAATAAAAAATCTTGAATTCATTTTTAAGAGATAATATGAATAACTTAGACAATTTCATGTGTATTAATCAATTAATACAAGTCAAGTGATGATATATTTTAGCTTAATTAGTGGACATAATGGTCTGCTTGCAAGTTTTAAAAAACTTGAAAACCTTACCTGTGAATTTGAAAATTTGTGTTTGCTATTTTAAAATAAAGTTCAAGAGCATTCCACGTTTTTCTCAATTTTTAATATTACAAATCATATACCCTATAGAAGATCGAATCCCACTTAAGCACTGAGCCACTAATCTTCATCAAAGATTACACTGAAAACAGGGAGATTACTTTGCTATATGGAAATGGAAATGCCCTAGGAAGGAGTGGGCTCAGATGCCAGAAGAAACCATGCTGCATCATTACTTAAAATAAACCAAAAAAAAAAAAGAGCAGAAGGGGGGAGGGGAAGGGGCCAACAGAAGAGTTAAGCTGCCAACCTGGGTATCTATGAGTAAAGGTGTCCCATATGCTTGGGCCCTTGCCACCTTCATACGCTGCACCTTCATTCTTCATACGCATGCCAATCACATTAAAAAAAATAAAATGCCAAATAAGATCCAAACCTTTCACATAGATGTAAATAACTAAACAACGTCCGAGTTTTTAGCCAGAACAAAACCTGGTAAGCTGAAGATGCTGTTCCAAATACAAAATCAGCAGGGAAACTGCTACGATTAAGAGAATCTATACACTCAAACAAGGCAATGGAGACAGCCACGAGGAGAAGTCCTTTAGACAACATTGTTAATAGATGCTGAGACTATCAAATTATTTAATTTATAAACTATTTTATCAAAATACTTATAGTATAAAGTACAATTAGGTCGAATCTTTGGATCATTCTAATTAAGCAATTAGATTAAGAGGTCAACAAGAGAGAAGTTACAAAATTAATTAACAGAAATCAATTAAAAACTATAAACAAGTAAACAATCAATCTAAAGAAATCAACTAATCTTGAGTTTAATCCATCCTTAATCACTAAAAATTTATTTAATTGCTAACTAAGTTTTGGGTCTTAGATCACATCAAAAAGTTTTAAGATGAACAATGAATTCTATTACTAGATAAGTATCCAGAATTTAATTAATCAAGGTTAGATGAATTAATCATCTATCTAAGCCTAAATTAACCTAAAACCAAAATTCAACCAAACTAAACAATTCATTAAATACCTTTAATTCATTGTTTAGTATCTGTAAACCTCCTTAAACTCGTGGTAATTAAGCAATTATCACATCAACATCTAAATCAAATTAAGCAATTCAATCTAGATTTAATCAAAATCAAAAGAGGTAGAAGAGAAACTTGATTAATAATTAAATATTGAATAATCAAAACAAGATTCCAAAAATTAAACATAAAGATTGTCAATCCCTAAGATTAATTAAAATGTTCTAGCTAGCCCTCCACGAATGAGAAGGTAGAAAAACAAAAAACAAAGAAGCATAGAGGAAACGGAGAGATAGAGAGACGACGAGAGAAAGAGAAAGTGCAAGTGTAGAGAAAAATTCAAGGTATGTCTTGGAGTTTTTGTTTCTCCCTAAATAATTGTCCCTAAAATTCAAAATCCAAGTTTGCCCTTAACTTATGGTTAATCATCTTCCTCTTATTTTTAATATGACTCCTATTTATCATATAATAATATATAAAGAGAAGTCACATGCATTCATATTATAACATGTGTCATTCTAACATGTAACAACATGTTTAAAAATTGACATGTGACAAATACGATCCCAAAAATTGACATGTGGCATCTCATGTTACAATTTAAAAAGAAGGTATACATGTGTTACTAGTACATGTGTTACTAAGTCTAAATTAAATTTATTGTTCATGTATACAAATGTAAATTTATAATCAAAATATAGAAATTTATAATCATTTATTAATTACCTCGACAAATATATTTTTTCATATTAATTCATATTCAAACAAAATCAAAAAGTTCTCACCTATCTTTAGTTGACTGCATTGTTGACCAAGTTATTGATTATTATAATTAATTTATATTAAAAAATTCAAAAATTTATCACTTACCATTAGTTGATCACATATTAATTACCTTGAAATATATATATATATATATATATATATATATATATATATATATATATATATATATATATATATTTGCATATTAATTCATACTAAAAAATTAATCAAAAAAAATTCACCTAGCTTTTATTGTCCATGTTATTAATTGTTTGGTCTAAATTAAATTTATTAATTATACATACAAATATAGAAATTTATAATCACATTTTAATTACCATAACATATATACATTTATATATTAATCCATATTCAAAAAAATTCAAAAACTCTCCCTACCTATCTTTCGTTGACCAAGTTATTGATTGTTATAAACACATAATAATTACCATGACATATATACCATTGTATATTAATTTATATTAAAAAAATGACATATTCAAAATTTATTTATCACTTACCATTAGTTGATCACATTATTAATTATTTGGTTTAAATTAAATTTATGAATTATAAATACAAATATAAAAATTTATAATCACATATTAATTATCTTGACGTATATACCATTGCATATTAATTCATATTCAAAAAAATCCAAGACATTCATACCTATCTTTAGTTGATCAGGTTGTTAATTGTTATAAGCACATATTAATTACTTTGACATATATACATTTTCATATTAATTCACATTAAAAAAATTCAAAAAATTATCACATACCTTTAGTTTATCACGTTATTAAATGTTTTAGGTATAAATTAAATTTATTGATTATCATATTAATTACATACAATATATATATAAATTTATAATCACCAATTAATTACTTTATTAATTGAACATATATACATTTGCATACTAATTCATATTCAAAAAAAAATTCAAAAAATCCTCACCTTATCTTTAGTTGACCATTAATTATTAATTGTTATAAGCATAAGCATATTAATTACCTTGAAATATACATTTCTATATTAATTCATATTATATTACATTTTATTATTAATTCATATTAAAAAAAACATTCAAAAAAAAAAATTCTTAGTTGGTTAATTTATTATCACCTTTTGTTGTCCACGCTTATTAATTGTTTGGTCTAAATTAAATTTATTAATTATATATACAAATATAAAAATTTATAATTACATTTAAATTATTTATTACCATAACATATATACATTTGCATATTAATTCATATTCATAAAAATTCAAAAAACTCTAACCTATCTTTAGTTGACTAAGTTATTAATAATTGATAAGCACATATTAATTACCTTCATAATACACATAATAATTACAATGACATATATACCGTTATTAATTGCATATTAATTTATATTAAATATTCAAAAATTTCTCATATACGCATATTAATTCATTAGGTTCAAAAAATTTACACATACAATTATTAATTATTTGGTCTAAATTAAATTTATTAATTATGAATATAAATATAAAAATTTATAATCATCATATTAAAAAAATTAAAAAATCTCAACCTGACATATATTATCTTGACATATATACATCTGTTATTAATTTATGTTAAAAAATTCAAAAAATTCATATTAATTAATTCATATTCAAAAAATTCAAAACATTCACACCTATCTTTTACTTAGTTGATCATGTTATCAATTGTTAAAAGCACATATTAATTACCTTAACAAATATATCTTTGCATATTAATTTATATTCAAAAAAAATTTAAACATTCTCGTATATATTGAGTTGACCACACTATTAATTGTTAATTATTCACATACATAATTATCTTGACATCTGTACATTAATGCATATTAATTTATACTCAAAAAAATTCAAAAACTTCTTACTTATATTCAGTTGACCATGTATATCAATTGTTAAAAGCACATATTAATTACCTTTTAACAAATATATCTTTGCATATTAATTTATATTCAAAAAAAATTTAAACATTCTCGTATATATTGAGTTGACCACACTATTAATTGTTTAGTCTAATTAAATTATAAACACATATTAATTACTTTTATATATATATATTTCATTATTAATTCATATTCAAAAATTTCACCTATTCAAAAATTATTATCACCTACTATTAGTTGACCACGATATTAAATATTTGGTTAAATTAGATTTATCGATCACGCATATAAATATACAAATTTATAATTACATATTAATTACCTTGATATATATATATTTGTATATTAATTCATATTAAAAAATTCAAAAAATTTCAACCTATCATTAATTGACCATGTTATTAATTGTTATAAGCACATATTAATTACGTTGACATATATACTTTTGCATATTAATTCATATTCAAAAAATTCAAAAAATTCTCACCTACCGTTAACTGACCACATTATTAATTTTTTTGTCTAAATTAAATTTATTGTTCAAGAATATAAATATAGAAATTTATAATCAATTATTAATTACCTTGACATATATACTTTTGCATAGTAATTTATATTCAAAAAAATTCAAAATATTTCAACCTATCTTTAGTTGACCACATTGTTAATTGTTATAAGCACATATTAATTACCTTGACATTTATACATTTGCATATTAATTCATATTAAAAAATAAAAAAAAACTCACATATTTTTTGTTGACGACATTATTATAATGTTTGATCTAAATTAAATTTATTAATCACACATACAAATAAAGAAGTTGATATTCACTTATTAATTATCTCAACATATCTACCTTTGCATATTAGTTCATATTCAAAAAAATTCAAAAAATTCTCACAAATCTTTAGTTGACCATGTTATTAATTGTCATAAGTACATATTAATTATCTTGACATATATACATTTACATATTAATTCATATTCAAAAAATTACATTTACTTTTAGTTGACCACATTATTAAATTTTTGGTCTAAATCAAATCTATTGAGCACGCATAC
This sequence comes from Ormosia emarginata, assembly GCA_029884605.1. Lineage (NCBI taxonomy): Eukaryota > Viridiplantae > Streptophyta > Magnoliopsida > Fabales > Fabaceae > Ormosia > Ormosia emarginata. The sequence continues at coordinate 8,878,622 of JAQQTP010000066.1, read as the reverse complement.
ATATATATAAATTTATAATCACATATTAATTATCTTAACATATATATCTCTACATATTAATTCATATTAAAAAAAATTAAAAAAATTCAAAAAATTTGATCCCATCTTTAAATGACCATATTATTAGTTGTTATAAGTACATATTAATTACTTTGGCATATATACATTCACTACAAAAAAACCGGTGTTTAGCCACATTTTTTTTGCTTCGGTTTCAGTAACCGTGGCTAAACAAATGAAAATCTGGCTCATCATCGTGCGCGCCACGCTTTTCTCCTCCCTCTTTTTTTTCTTATCTCCCACACTTTTTTCCCAAACTTATTTTCCCCGAGGAAAAATTGAAGTTTTTCCTATCTCCCAAACTTCAAGCCATCGAAGAACTTAATTTCACTCTCTAAAGCCCACACTGCGACCTCTCTCCCCCCCTGTGACCTCTCTCGCACTTTGCTACAACACGCCGCGACGCCAGCATTGCGTTTCTCCTCCGGCATGCTGCTCCGGCGTCGTTGCTCACTCGTCTTGCACCGCTACAGTCAAATCTTGTCACCACCGCGCCACTGCCGCTCTGACCGTGCCCCCACTTCGCCACCACGCCAGCGTAACACTCTTCCCCTTCCCTTCTCCTCTATTCTGTTTATTATTATTATTATTATTATTATTATTATTATTATTATTATTATTATTATTATTGCTTTTATGATGGGGATTTTGGTTGGGTTTTTGAGTTTTGAGTTTGGTTCTCTGTTTTGGTGTTTTAGTATTGGGTTTATTGATGATTTAATGGTGTTGGATTTGAGTGAGCTTGGTGATTTGGTGTTTGTGATGAAGTTTGTGTGTTTGAGTAAGTGTGTGAGAGTGATTCAGTGTCTGTGAAAACTAAATCGCAGCGTCTCTATGAGTCTTGTTTATGAGATATTTTAGAGACGGTTCTGTGGCTCTAGGTACTGCTTGTGACTGAGGTGGTTGGTGGTGGTGTTGGTAAGCTTGGTGGCACTTTTGGTGCCTAATTTTGCTATACAAGAAGTGTGCCAACAAAGGAAATTAAATAAACCTTATATATATATATATATATATATATATATATATATATATATATAGGATCTTACTCAGGTGAGAGGAGTGTTTATTATGAGAGGATGAGAGGAGTGAATCTTGACCTTTTATAGTTACATATGATTCGGTATATCATAATATCAGCATCAACTTTATTGTTGAAACATAAATACTACTAGCTAGTTATATAATGTGAGCAAAATTCCTTTTTCTTTTGGCCACTATAAACTGCATTATATCTTGAGATAAGTATGATGGACATGATGGCATTTTGAGTGTCCCCTAGTGGAAATAATTATATCAATGAAGTTCCTCAAGGGTCCCAAGAAACTAAAATACTAAAGGTTGTATAATTTACACTCTCTTGGTTGCATGAATCTCAAATCTGTTTAAAATAATGGATTGTGCTTATCAATGTGTGATCGCCATGTTGTGGTTTGTTTCTATTCATTTTGAGTTCATTGTGGTCTATATGTAATTCTTGTAAGATGTTGGTTTGGTGGAAAGTCAAAGTAGCATTTGGCAGAGAAGGATCTAGTTGTCATCCTGATATTGGGTTACTGATGCAACTATGTTAATGAGGGATTATCTTGACTTTAATCAGTCAAGTTTATCATTTATAAAGATGCCTCCTCCACATAAGATGGGAGTTTTATTGTCTGAACTTTTTTCTAGCCCCCTGTAGATATTTTTTTTTCCAATTGATTTCACATGATGATTAGGAAGTCTAATGCTTGGGGAAACTATAGATAAATTAACATTTTTGGCTTCCGTATGGTTCATAGTTAATAGTTTGTTTAGAGAGGTTCTTTCACAAAGTGAAGAAATTGAAACCATTCGTTAGTTGAATAATGGAAAAATACATCTAGAAAATTTGTCCTACCAGTTAGTACATGCAAGATCTTTCCTGTCTTACTAAATGGTAGCTGTTTTTCTTAGTGGATGATGTCCAGGTTATAACAATTCAATGTAGCATTCTAGAAATCAAATCCTTTGACTCCAAAGTTCTTTGAATGCCCCAAATTGGTAGATGCTAAATTTCTAGGCTTGTAAAGTCCTGCCTTATGCTGTTTTGATACTCCTAAGTCCCAACAAATTATTTTTATATAAAAATAATAATATAAATAATATTAAAAAGATAATTGTTGTTTTGAAATTACTTGATTGTTTTTAAAAATTTCCTTGTTGAACCCAATGCAACGTTGACCAACCAAGTCCAAGCCATAAACAATATTAAGATCAGAGGAAGCCTATGCATTATTATAACATGAGGAGACTCATAATGAGAAGCCGTAGCTGGTTCAAAACGAACAGGGCAATTTAAATCTGAAAAACCCAAGCCTCTTCAAATGAGTAGGAAACTTAATGTAAGGGTACAGATTCGTTTTTGTCACTAACTAAGTTAACTTAATTGACTCTGTTAATTGTTAGTCGCTAGTACTTTTCTTTCATGTTATCTTATCTGTAAACAAGTTCCTGCTTTTAAGTTTTAACATGATTATGTCATTTCTTGTTAAATACTTGGTTGATAAGTCATTAGGTTGCTTTTATTGTTCTTTGTTTGTCACTTATTGCTTCTCATACTTAGCTATTTGATTGTTTGGGGAGTGTGTTTGAATTGTTTATTGGGTAAGGCCTAGCCATGATCACCCTTAAGTCTACCTCTGTCATGCATTATCTTAAATCGGTGTCACTATATGCATGATCACATATAGTTGTAAGTTTGCTTTTGATATTGGAAAGCCTACCTTCTCTGGCTCAATTAAGCATAATTGAGGGAAGAAACAAAACAACTCTCAGAATTGAACATTGATTCTTTCTTATTTTGTTATTGAATATTGATTCTTTCACATGGCTCTCAGATTTGCATGATTCTTCTTCATCTCTCAAAAAGCAATGGTTGGTACAAATAATAGGGCAACATCTTTTGAATATATTAAGAATAACAAAGGGAAGAAACAAAACAACTCTTCATTTATGTTGTTAACTTTGTATGGTTGTTCCTTCTTTTACATGAATTGAATGTAGCAGTTTTTAATGTGGTCCAAACCCAGTATACAAAATATTGCTTCAGGAGAGCTAAAGAAATTAGGTTGTGTCCCTTGCTGGTTGTAGAAGCTAAATAGTGAATGGTAGCTTTTTAGATAATTTAAAGAAATGACTTGACTCCCCTAGTTTTAAGACTTTAAGTGGTCCAACGAAATAAACATAGCTCCTTTCAGTCAGTTTCTTTGTACCAAATGGACAGTGGAAGAATTGAAAAGTCTTTCTAAAATTTAGACAAAAAGGACTTGACTAGTCAATAGCTTCAGAATCCCATATTTGGATTACTTTTGCAGAAACAACATTGAGACTTACAGAAACAAGTGGAGACCTAGACCTTGCAAGATAAGTTAAGTGGATATGATGAGACTAAAGCACAACATTTTAAATTTGTTGTCAGATAAATTTGGTTCTGATTTACCTTTCAACAATGTTTCAAGTTCTTAAGTTTATGTAATTAAATGTAGTGATGATAATAGTCTACTTTTTGAGTAGGATTTGTAGTTAAGTGAAGTTGTGAACATGAAGTGTATGATTTAAAATAGTGATGATGCTAGTTAGGGTCTACATTTTGAGTAAAATTGGTTAGTGAAGTTGTGAACATGAATGGTACGGTTAAGTTTTGACAAATATTCAAAACTTTTTGTGATTTGAATGTTCTACTTGATTGAGATTTGGTATTATATGATTGAGCAGATCTTTTTTTGTGATATAATTGGGAAGCAACTAGCATTTTTTAAAAAAAATTAAAAAAAATTTAGCCACGGTTTAACCGTGGCAAACTAGTTGTACGAAAATAAAACACATGTGACATTAGTCACGGTTTAATTGTAGCTAATGAAATACTTAGCCACGGTTTAAGTGTAGCTAATTATTTTGCAGAATATATTATAGTTAAAATTAGTTACGGTTATTTATTAATTAACCACGGTTAAAAACCGTAGGCAACAAAATGTTGCCACGGTCACTAAAACCGTGGTTAATTTATTTGCCACGCCTTATTTAACCACAATTGTTATAACCGTGGCTAAATTAACTTAGCTACGGTTTTTAATATATTAGCCACGGTTAAAACCGTGGCTAAACACCGTTTTTTTTGTAGTGATTCAATATTAATTCATATTCAAAAGAATTCAAAAAATTCCTACCTACCATTAATTGATCACGTTATTAATGGTTTAATCAAAATTAAATTTATTATTTACGCATACAAATAGAAAAATTTATAATCACTTATTAATTACCTTGAAATATATATCTTTGTATATTAATTCGTATTCAAAAACATATATAAAGAGAAAGCACATGTCTTCATATTTTGACATGTGTCATTTTGATATGGAACAACATGTTTAAAAATATGTCATATGACAAATACATAATTTCAAAAATTGACATGTGACATCTCATGTTACGATTTAAAAGAAAAGTCCACATGTGTCTCTAGGTCTAAATTCAATTTAGTATAAAAATTTATAATCACTTTTCAATTACCTTGACATATATATCTTTTCATATTAGTTCATATTCAAAATATTTTTATCTATCTTTAGTTGACCACGTTAATTGTTATAAACACATATGAATTACCTTGACATATATAAATTTACATATTAGTTCATATTTAAAAAATTTAAAAAATTCATTTGTCCAAATTATTAATTATTTGGTCTTAATTAAATTTATTACTTATGCATACAAATATATAAATTTATAGTCATATATTAATTACCTTAACATATATATATTTGCATATTAATTCATATTCAAAAAATTCAAAAAATTATCACAAATCTTTAGTTGACCACGTTATTAATTATTATAAACACATATAATTACCATGATATATAAACATTTACATATTAATTCATATTCAAAAGAATTCAAAAAATTCACACATACCATTAATTGACCACGTTATTAATTGTTTGGTCTAAATTAAATTTATTTTTTACATGCAAAAATAAAAATTTATAATCACTTATTAATTACCTTGACATATATACTTTTACATATTAAATCATATTCAAAAAAATTCAAAAAATTCTCAACCTATCATTAGTTGACCACGTTGTTAATTGTTATAAGCACATATTAATTATCTTGACATATATACAACTGTATATTAATTTATGTTAAAAAAATTCAAAAACTTCTCACATTCCTTTAATTGACCACGTTATTAATTGTTTGGTCTAAATTAAATTCATTCCTCATGCATACAAATATAAAAATTTATAATCAATTATTAATTATCTTTACATATGTACATTTGCATATTAATTTCTACTAAAAAAATCAAAAAATTCTTACTTATATTCATTTGACCACGTTATCAATTGTTATAAGCACATATTAATTACCATAACATATATCTTTGTATATTAATTTATATTCAAAAAAATTTAAACATTCTTATATACATTTAGTTGATCACATTATTAATTGTTTAGTCTTAACTAGATTTATTGATCACGTATATAAATATAAAAATTTATAATAACTTATTAATTACCTTGATATATACATTTTCATAGTAATTCATATTTAAAAAATTCACTTATCTTTAGTTGACCATGTTATTAATTATTATAACCACATATTAATTACCTTAACATATGTGTCTTTACATATTAATTGATATTATAAAAAAAAAAATTCAAAAAATTCACACCTACCATTAGTTGACGACGTTATTAAATTTGTTATCTAAATTAGATTTATTGATCACGCATATAAATATACAAATTTATAATTACATATTAATTACCTTATATATATATATATATTTTGTATATTAATTCATTTTAAAAAATTCAAAAAAATTAACTTATTATCAGTTGACCACGTTATTAATTGTTATAAGCGTATATTAATTACCTTGACATATATACTTTTGCATATTAATTCATATTCAAAAAATTCAAAAAATTCACACCTACCATTAACTGACCACATTATTAATTGTTTGGTCTAAATTAAATTTATTGTTCATGAATATAAATATAGAAATTTATAATCACTTATTAATTACCTTGAAATATATACTTTTGCATTTAATTTATATTCAAACAAATTCAAAATATTCCAAACTATCTTTAGTTGACCATGTTGTTAATTGTTATAAAGCACATATTAATTACCTTGATATTTATACATTTGCATATTAATTCATATTCAAAAAAATTCAAAAAATTCACACTTACCATTAACTGACCACATTATTAATTGTTTGGTCTAAATTAAATTTATTGTTCATGAATATAAATATAGAAATTTATAATCACTTATTAATTACCTTGAAATATATACTTTTGCATTTAATCTATATTCAAAAAAATTCAAAATATTCGGACTTATCTTTAGTTGACCACATTGTTAATTGTTATAAGCGCGTATTAATTACCTTGACATTTATACATTTGCATATTAAGTTATATTAAAAAAATTCTCATATATCTTTTTGTTGACTACGTTATTATAATGTTTGATCTAAATTAAATTTATTGATTACACGCATACAAATATAGAAGTTGATATTAACTTATTAATTATATTAACATATATACTTTTGCATATTAATTCATATTAAAAAAATTCAAAAAATTCTCACAAATCTTTAGTTAATTACGTTATTAATTATCATAAGTACATATTACTTACTTTCACATATATACATTTATATATTAATTCATATTCAAGAAATTTACGGTTACTTTTAACTGACCACATTATTAAATTTTTGGTCTAAATTAAATCTATTGAGTACGCATACATATACATAAATTTATAATCACATATTAATTATCTTAACATGTATATCTTTGCATATTAATTCATATTCAAAAAAATTCAAAAAATTTGATCCTATCTTTAGATGACTATATTATTAATTGTTATAAGCGCATATTAATTACCTTGACATTTATACATTTAATATTAATTCATATTCAAAAGAATTCAAAAAATTCCTACATATCATTAATTGATCATGTTATTAATTGTTTAATCAAAATTAAATTTATTATTCACGCATACAAATATAAAAATTTATAATGACTTATTAATTACCTTAACATATATACTTTTGCATATTAATTTGTATTCAAAAAAATATACAAAGAGAAGACACATGTCTTCATATTTTGACATGTGTCATTCTGCCATGGAACAATATGTTTAAAAATATGTCATGTGGCAAATACATAATTCCAAAAATTGGCATGTGACATCTTATGTTACAATTTAAAAGAAAAGTCCACATGTGTCTCCAAGTCTAAATTCAATTTATTGTTCACACATACAGGTATAAAAATTTATAATCACTTTTCAATTACCTTGAAATATATATCTTTTCATATTAATTCTTATTCAAAATATTTTTATCTATCTTTAATTGACCACGTTGTTAATTATTATAAACACATATGAATTACCTTGACATATATAAATTTACATATTAGTTCATATTTAAAAAATTCAAAAAATTCTCACCTACCTTTATTTGTCCACATTATTAATTGTTTGGTCTAAATTAAATTTATTGCTTATGCATACAAATTTATAAATTTATAATCATATATTAATTACATTAACATATATACTTTTGCATATTAATTCATATTAAAAAAAATTAAAAAAAAACTATCACATATCTTTAGTGGACTACGTTATTAATTGTTATAAACACATATTAATAACATTGACATATATACTTTTACATATTAATTTATATTCAAAAGAATTCAAAATATTCACACATACCATTAATATAACGTTATTAATTATTTGGTCTAAATTAAATTTATTGTTCACACATGCAAAAATAAAAATTTATAATCACTTGTTAATTACCTTAACATATATACCTTTACATATTAATTCATATTCAAAAGAATTCAAAAAATTCACACATACCATTAATTGACAACGTTATTAATTATTTAGTCTAAATTAAATTTATTGTTCACACATGCAAAAATAAAAATTTATAATCACTTATTAATTACCTTGACATATATATTTTTACATATTAAATCATATTTAAAAAATTCAAAAAAATCTCACCTATCGTTAGTTGACCACGTTGTAATTGTTATAAGCGTATTAATTACTTTGACATATATACATTTATATATTAATTCATATTAAAAAAATTCAAAAAATTCTCACATACCTTTAATTGACCACGTTATTAATTGTTTGGTCTAAATTAAATTGATTCCTTATGCATACAAATATAAAAATTTATAATCACTTATTAATTATCTTGACATATATACATTTACATATTAATTTATACTCAAAAAATTCAAAAAATTCTTACTTATATTCAGTTAACCACATTATCAATTGTTATAAGCACACATTAATTATCTTGACATATATATCTTTGCATATTAATTTATATTCAAAAAAATTTTAAACATTCTCACATACCTTTAGTTGATCATGTAATTAATTATTTGGTATAAATTAAATTTATTGTTCATGTATACAAATATAAAAATTCATAATAACTTATTAATTACCTTGACATATATATATTTTCATAGTAATTCATATTAAAAAATTCAAAACAATTTCACCTATCTTTAGTTGACCATGTTATTAATTATTATAAGCACATATTAATTACATTTACATATGTATCTTTGTATGTTAATTGATATTAAAAAAATAAAAAATTCACACCTACCATTAGTTGACCATGTTATTAAATATTTGGTCTAAATTAGATTTATTGATCATGAATATAAATATATAAATTTATAATTACATATTAATTTCCTTGACATATATACATTTGTATATTAATTCATATTTAAAAAAATTAAAAATTATCAATTATCTTTAGTTGATCACATTATTAACTGTTTTTTAGTGATTGATCATAAAATTTCAAAATTTTCGTAGGTATTTGATACTTTCTATGTTATTTATGTATTGTCACCTAAATTAATTATGTTTTCAAAATACTATTTTTATTCATATATAATTAGTCCATGTTATTTACAAAACTTCAATATATATATCATACAAGAGTGAAAATTTTGCATGAAAATATAGTAAAATTAATTAAATGTAATTTATTGTGAGAAAACTAAATTTTATTAAGTGTTTTTTAAAACTAAGAAAATATAGTAAATTTTTTGGTTTACTACTACTAATAAGTTGATAAAACATTCAAATCATATAATATAATCATATAATCACATAAATCATATAATATATAAAGAGATGGTACATGCCTTCATATTCTGAATTGTGTCATTCTAACATGTAACAACATGTTTAAAAATTTGTCATATGGAAAATTCATATTCCCAATAACTAATATCTGACATCTCATATTACAATTTAAAAAGAAGGTGTACATGTATCATTAGGTCTAAATTTAAATTATTGCTTATGTCTACAAATATAGAAATTTATAATTATATATTAATTACATTGATATATAGACATTTGCATATTACTTCATTTTCAAAAACATTCAAAAAAAATTCACATATTTTTAGTTGACCATGTTATTAATTATTACAAGCACATATTAATTACCTTGACATATATATCTTTGCATATTAATTCATATTAAAAAAAAATTCACTTACCTTTAGTTGACCACATTATTAATTGCTTGGTCTAAATTAAATTTATTATTTATGCATATAAATATAGAAATTTATAATCATATATTAATTACATTGACATATATACATTTGCATATTAATTCATTTTCAAAAAAAATTCAAAAAATTCTCACCTACCTTTAGTTAACTACGTTATTAATTGTTATAAGCACATATTAATTACCTTGACATATATATATTTACATATTGATTTATATTAAAAAAATTAAAAAATTCTTACCTACCATTAGTTGATCACATTATTAATTGTTTGATCTAAATTAAATTTAGGAAAAACTTCAAAGAACCCTTTGTACTATATGTGATGTATACTTTGGTCATGTTACTTCAAAAATATGTAAAATAGACCTATTACTTTGCATTTTGTACAGAGAACTACAAAATGGTAACGAAGTTAGTTTTTCGATAAAAACACACACATGCAACACACGTGCACGTCTGAATTGTTGACCCACAAATATGGTCTTCTTCTTCCTCTTACTCAAACCCTAAGACGCCTTCACTGCCACCAATCTAGTCTCTAATGACAACCATTAGTGTGATGACAATAACACTAAACTGTTGCTCCCCCACAACCACCACTCCCCTATAATTGCCACTATTCGATTCCAATGAGTAGAACATAATTGACCTAAACATGACCCAGTCTCTTTGCTTCTATGCTTGCATCATGGGTCGATGGGGAATCACGTGGTCTTGGATGGACAACAGTTTCAAGTGACATCATTCGTTGGTGCACAATGGTGGAGGTCTTGGGTTCGTGGGGCTTCAACAGTGGAGGGGGGTGCTTGATGGGTCTCTACTCTAGGGTTTCAAGTTTCTAGTGATAGGACTGACTACTATGGCTTGACGGCTGGTGGCTAGAAGGAGGGAATGGTGATTTGGTTTCGCTGGCTTAGAGTTAAGGAGTTCTAGGGTTATGGTTTGGGTGACAGGAAGAAGAAGACAACGTTTGGAGGTCAAAATTTCAAACATGCACGTGCGTTGCACGTGCACATTTCCATCCAAAAACTAACATTCGTTATCATTTTGTAGTTCTCTACACAAAATGCAAAGTAACAAATCTATTTTGTACAATTTTTAAGAAACATAACCAAAGTGTACATCATGTAGAGTACACGAGATTTTTTGAAGTTTTTTCTTAAATTTATTGCTTATGCATACAAATATAGAAATTTATAATCACATATTAATTACCTTGACATATATACCTTTAAATATTAATTCATATTAAAAAAAATTTGAAACATTCTCATCTATCTTTAGTTGACCACATTATTAATTGTTATAAGCACATATTAATTATCCTGACATATATACCTTTGCATATTAATTCATATTAAAAAGAATTCAAAAAATTCTCCCCCATGTTTAGTTGACCATGTTATTAAATGTTTGGTCTAAATTAAATTTATTGATCACACATACAAATATAAAAATTTATAATCACATATTAATTACCTTCACACACACACACACACACACACACACACACACACACACACACACACACACACACACACACACACATATATATATATATATATATATATATATATATATATATATATATATTTGCATATTAATTCATATTCAAAAAAACTCAAAAAATCCTCACTTATCTTTAGTTGACCACATTATTAATTATTATAAGCACATATTATTTACCTTGACACACACACACACACACACACATATATATAGAGAAGGGGGATCAGCTTACAGCAGTGTAAGTCTTTTTTCACTTACACTTATTTTCAATCGTTAGATTCACTTTTATCTAATGGTTGAGATGATTTCATTAAAAGTAACCATTAGATGAAAGTGGATCTGATGGTTGAAAATGAGTATAAGTCAGAAAAACTTACACTGGTGTAAGTTGATCCTCCCTCTCATATATATATATTTTTATATATATATATATATATATATATTTATATATATATTTATATGAGGAGGATCGGTTTATACCAGTGTAAGTCTTTTTTGACTTACACTCCTTTTCAACTGTTAAATTCACTTTTATCTAATGATTGAGATTATTTCATTAAAAGTAACCATTAGATGAAAATGAATCTAACAAATTGAAAATGAGTATAAGTCAAAAAAACTTCACTTACACCTGTAAGTAAGTCTGATCCTCTATATATATATATATATATATATATATATATATATATATATATATATATATATATATATATATATATATATATATATATATATATATATATATATATATATATATATATATATATATATATATATATATATATATATTTATTTATATATATATATATATTTGCATATTAATTCATATTAAAAAACTCAAAAAATCCTCACTTATCTTTAGTTGACCATGTTATTAATAATTATAAGCACATATTATTTACATTGACATATATACCTTTGCATATTAATTCATATTCAAAAATTTCACACTTACCTTTAGTTGATCACGTTATTAAATGTTTGATCTAAATTAAATTTATTGATCATGCATACAAATATAGAAATTTATAATAACATATTAATTACATTGAGATATATACATTTGCATATTAATTCATATTAAAAAATTCAAAAAATTCTAACATGTTGGTTGACCACGTTATTAATAATTATAAGCACATATTAATTATCTTGATATATATACCTTTACATATTAATTCATATTCAAAAGTATTCAAAAAATTCTCACCTATCATTAATTGATCACGTTATTAATTGTTTAGTCTAAATTGAATTTATTATTTATGCATACAAATATAAAAATTTATAATCACTTATTAATTACTTTGATATATATACATTTGCATATTAATTTTTATTTGAAAAAAATTCTCTCATATCTTTAGTTGATCACGTTAATTGTTATAAGTACATATTAATTACTTTGACATATATACATTTGCATATTAATTATGTTAAAAAAATTCAAAAAATTCCTAACTACCTTTCATTGACTAGGTTATTAAATGTTTGATCTAAATTAAGTTCATTACTCACACATACAAATATAAAAATTTATAATCAATTGTTAATTACCTTAACATATATACCTTTGCATTTAATTCATATTAAAAAAATTCAAAAAATTCTCACCTATCTTCAGTTGACCATGTTATTAATTATTACAATCAAATATTAATTACGTTAACATATATATCTTTGCATATTAACTTATATTCAAAAAAATTTAAAACATTCTCATTAACCATGTTATTAATTTATTTGATCTAAATTAAATTTATTATTCATGCATATAAATATAAAAAATTTTATTCACATATTAATTACCTTGACATATATACATTTGCATATTAATTCATAAATTCTTTTTCATTTGTGAACAACTTATATCATCTTTAGTATTATGACAAATCTTCTCCATACCTCAAATAATTTTCTCTTCATCAATTCCCTGTGGATCGACCTCGGACTCCCGAGAATTTACTACTTGAAACAACCTACACTTGGGTTTGAAACTTTTAATTATCCCATCACTAGGCCTAGAAAATAAGCTAATCAAGTCCTAGAAAATAAACAAAAATTAAAGCACTAAAAACAATGATAAATGAACTGACCAACCAATCTTCCAACTGCCAAACCATCCCAATAGGGTAGATATTGCAACACTTTACCTCAAGCTGGTGAATAGGTATTCTTTAGATGGGTTATGAGCTATGCAGATTACAGACTTGTTGTCAAAGTAAAGTCTCATTGGTCCATCCCACTTGATCTTCAAATCTTCAAGAATGATCTTTAACCAAAGTAGTTCACACACACCTTGTGCTATAGCTCGAAATTCTGCCTCAACACTAGACTATGCTATCACATTTTGTTTTTTACTCCTCCATGTTACAAGATTCACTTAGGAAGGTATAATACCCAGAGTTTGATCTTCTATCAATTAGTGTTCCAGCATAGTCAGCTTCAGTATATGCCTCAAGTACTAAACCTCTATTTCTCTTGAATAGAATACATTTCCTGGGTGCTCCCTTGAGATACTGTAGTACCCAATGAGTTGTTTGTAGGTGAACTTCTTTCGGGCTATGCATGAATTGGCTAATTACACTTACTGCATATGCAATATTTAGTCGTGTGTGAGATAAATAAATTAACCTTCCTATTAGACGTTGAAACATTTCTCTGTCCACTGTAACATCTGCTTCTACAATTCTAAGTTTCATATTCGGATCTATGGGCTTGTTTGCAGGTTTACAGGCTATCTTACCTATTTCTTTGAGTAAATCTATAACATATTTTTGTTGGGAGATAAAAATACCCTGCCTAGAATGAGCAACCTCGATTCCAAGGAAGCATTTCAATATTCCTATTAATTTGATCTCAAATTCCTTAGCCAAACTCTAACTTAGAACATGTTTCTCGTTAACATCATCTCCCGTCACTATTATGTCATCCACATACACCAAGAGTGACTTAAAGGAGAGTGCTTAATGAACAGTGTGTGATTTCCTTGGCTTTGTTTGTGTCCAATTAGCCAACATAGCTCTTGTAAATCTTTCGAACCACACCTGTGGTGATTGCTTAAGGCCATATAAGGCCTTTTTCAATTTACACACAATATTGGCATTCAAAGTTTTCCCATAGCCTGGTGGAACCTCAATGTAGATTTCTTCCTCTAGATCTCCATGTAAGAAATCATTTTTTTACATTAAACTATTGTAAATCCCAACCATAATTAGTTGCTACTGCCAATAAAATTCTGATTGTGTTCATCTTTGCAACTAGAGCAAAGGTCTCTAAGTAATCGATTCCATAGGTCTGGGTATACCCTTTGGCAACCAACCATGGCCTATATCTTTCTATTAGCCCATGTGCTCTATACTTTATTGTATACACCCATTTACACCCCACAGGGTTCTTTCCTACCAGTAACTGCACCAACTCCTAAGTTTAGTTCTTTTCTAATGCCTATATTTCCACATCAATAGATTATTTCCATTTTGTATTAGACAAAGCCTTGTATAGAGTGGTAGAGATGGTAATGGTATTTAGGCTGACTAGAAAGGCCTTATGTGATGGTGAGAGTTTTTTGAAGGACATGAAGTGTGCAAGAGGATATAGTGGTCATTTAGTGCACTCTCTTGTTCCTTTTTTTGATGACTATGGGTAGGTTTTGATTATCATTATCCACATGAAGTTCAGTTTCATTTTATAATGAAAAGTTAGAAATTATTACCTCATTCAAAGACTTTGAATTAGACTCTTGGATCTGCACAGGTTTCGGGAAGGTCATCTTCTTCCTTGTGAACACTTTGCCTTTGTCATATCTTATATTTTCAAGAACATGGTCAGTTTGTGGTCTTTCAAGCACAGGTACAAGTGCGATTTTAGGCACAGGTGTTTGTGGTCTTTCAAACATGGGTCTAGGTGCAGTTTCAGGCATAGGTTCAAGTTTGGGTACAGATTCAAGTGAATATTTAGAGGTATAGTTGGACATAGATGTGCAAGGAGGATCTTTAGATACTAACAACAATGACAAGTCCAAATCCAGCAAAAAATTCTTCTTATCTTCCCTTGAATTCTCCCCTAAAGATAAGGTTGAGTGAAATAAGGCTACTGCTCATGGAATGTGACATCCATTGATACATATAATTTTTTTGGATGGAGGATGATAGCACTTATACCCTTTTTGGGTTGCAGAATAACCCACAAAGACACATTTTAGGGCCTTTAGGTCAAGTTTCCCCCTATTTTGACCGTGGACATGAACAAAAAGAAAAACACATCCAAAAATCTTAGGGACAAGGTTATTTTAAGTGTATAGGTCAAGGTAGAAAGTTAAGAGTATGTCCATCAGGATCTTGAATCCCTAAATTTGTGTAGGTAAATGATTTATTCTATGAGTGGCTGTGAGAACGACTTTCTCCCAAAAGGACTTTGGGGCATTTTTCTAGAACATAAGGGCTCAGGTTTTTTCAAGGAGATCATAATTTTTTCTTTCTACTACCTTATTTTATTGTGGGGTATTGACACAAGATGATTCATGTACACTTTCTTCTTTTTGGAAAAAAAGGGTCAAGAGTTTGGTTAAAATAATCCCTTGCATTAGTTGACCTAAATATCTTGACAGTAATCCCAAACTAATTTTTTATCATAAAACAAAAATTTGGAAGAACAGTACTAACATCATATTTGTGTTTGATCAAGAAAATCCAAGTAACAATATTGAGTGCAATTATCAAAAAAGGAGACAAACAATCTTGCCTTAGAAACATTAGGAATGGTAGATAGACCCCAAATGTCAATATAAATGAGGTAAAACAAAACAGAACTGTGTTTATTGAAAATTGGAAAGGGAATGCATTTGTGTTTAGCAATCTCACACACTTCACAATGGAAATTTTCAACATTCAGACCTCTAAACAAGGAAGGGAAAAACATTTTAATAATTCTAAAGGATGGATGCCCAAGTTTGTTGTGGTGAAGCCAAATCTTTTCTTTATTGACTGAAACAGATTCTGAACTGAAGGAATAGTGCAATCCATTCTGCATTGGTGTTTCTAGGTAGTAGGAGTCATCATGTTCCCTAACACGTCCAATCATCCTCCCTGAATCCTTGTCTTGAAAAACACAATAATTGTTATGAAAAATCACAGTGCAACCTAAGTCTTGAGTGAGTTTGTGTAAAGAGACAAGGTTTGCAGATAGTTTAGGGACATGAAGAATATTTTTTAAGATCTCTAATGAAGTGATTTTGATGTCCCCTATGCCTGCAACAGTGGTCAAAGACCCATCAGCAGTGGTATTTTCTTACTGCTTGGACAGGAGAATAGGTGAAAAAATTATTAGATGTGAAGGTTGTAACACCCTCAAGAACATGTTAGGCTAGTAAATAGGTTACAAAGGTAACTTAATACTTACATAACATGCTAGTTCAGTTTTGTGACAAACGGAGTTCATTTAGACACTTTGTTGCAGCACAAAAATTGAAAAGTAGCCTAAAATAATTCAAATAATAGCATAAATGGCTAAGTTAAGGGAAACAGGTATGGATAACTTGTTTCCAAGTCATAAATGAGTTAAATAAGGTGCAGTTAAAATTTGAGAATAATCAGAGTCAGTTTGGTATTTTTAGCATACTGGTTGTACTTTTAATGTCCGATTGACCCCCAACAGATATAAAAAAATAGAATAAAAGTGAAACAATAATTTAGATGAATTCTAGTATTTATTCTAAAGTTGTTGGAAGCTAGAAAACTTGAATTAGTGTGATTCAAGTATTCTTAGCAAATATAAGTTTCAGCACAGGAACTTATGTTTCTTTTCCCTTAACCCACGACCCCCCTCAGCAGAAAATAAAGAAGAGAGAGAAGAGGGAAACAGGGAAAGAGGAAGAAGGAGAAGGAGAAGGAGGAGAGGAAGAGCAAGAGCAAGAGGATCAAGCTTCAAGATCTTCACTTTCTTCAAGAGGTAAAGGGGATTTTCTATTTATCTCTCTCTTTGATTCTTTTGAATAAAGTTTAGGATTTTGGGTAAAAATAGGGGTTTCGAGAGTCAAATCCAAGTTCTTAACTTGGTTCTTGATTCCAAGGACTAGGTTAGGATAGTTTAAGCCTAGAGAATGCTAGATGGCTATTTATGGCTCAAGAACAACCATTAGAATCCATAAGAATTGGATTTGGAGAATGGTTGGGGTTAGGTGATTGACGAGCGCCGAACTCAGTCAAAATTATAACTGAAGTTATTACCTAAACTTGCAGAATAGTGAACAACACTAGATCGTCTCCTCAAGGATCGTAAATGCAATTTAATCAAATAAAGTTAAGTTAGAAAAAGGGGTTTTGATGGTTCAAGGATCATAGTGGCAAGATTTAAAGAGAAATAACAATTAGAAGAACAGTCAATTCAGAAATCTATCCGAGATTGGGTGGATTCAATCATAAACCTTTCAACAAACACTTGAAGCACATTTGAATGGTTAACTTAGATCTAACCAAGATCTCAGTATCAGATCCAGAATTCATACTAGACAATCGTCCAGAATTCAATTGACAGGTGATAAACACAAATCTGCAATCACACCATTCATGTAGATATATGTCAATTTAAGCACCGAATTCAATTAACCTAGGCACAAATCAGTAACCTAACCTCTTCAATTACGTGATTAGTTTAGATCAATCAGTTCTAAGTTTCATCACAAATCTCAATCTTCAGTTATGTGATTAATTCAGATCAATCAATTCTAAGTTTCATCACAATACTTAATCTTAAACCAAGATCAAATCAGATCAAACATACACAGAATCACCATTCGTGTATTCAAGATCAAGAAAACAGAAGAAGAAGAAAAGAAGAAGAATTCAAATATAAATCAAATATATTACATAACCAAGGTCTCAAGAATCCAAACCACAATCTTTTCAAGAGTCCCAAATTGACTGGAAGTAACTTAGCTCGCCATTACAATGAAAGAAATCATCAAAAGATACAAGAACTATGAAAAACTATGTAAAAGAAGAAGAAAAACTGAAGGGAGGTCGAAGAACTCTGTCCAAAGCTCCATGGGGGGCTATTTATAGATTTTTGGGGTTTCTAAAGTGGACACGGCCGTGTCTCCTTCAAGCACGGTCGTGTCTCCTAAAACAGAAGCTTCCCAGTCATAAGACACGGTCGTGTGAGCCTGAACAGGGCAGGCACAGTCGTATCTCCTTCAAGCACGGCCGTGTGACTTGTCACAATAGCATATTCAGCAATTTTTGACAGCGTAGCATGCACGTTTTGGTTAAATTACGCTTGTATTGCAAGTTTTGGGTTAGGCACGGCCATGTGACATTTAGGCACGGCCGTGTTTTGTGTAAAAATGGCATTTTTCAACAAAATTGGGTAGACACGGCAATGTGACCTATAGAAAGCTTCATCCAAGTTAGATATGGCCATGTCTAAGTCCCTGATGGCTCCTGAATTGCCACGAAACCCTGCTAGAGCCAAAATGGATCTCTTTTGCCTTCATAACTTGGTATCCTCGCTCATTTTCATCCAATTGTATTGAATCTCTTGATTCTACAAAAACGAAGATATTGATAAGGATCCAATTAACAATCATTCTTAATTATAGGGAATTAACTAATAAAAAGCTATCAAAATCAACTCCGATAAGTGATTTTGGACCTAGATCTATGCCCCAAGAGAATTAATAGGTTGTAAAAGAGTTACAACAAGATTAGAGACCTTGAATGATGTTAGAAATCATCTAGAAATTGTTTTAGAAGTGTTAGAATTGGTAGGAACACCAATTATGCAGAACACAGCTTCTGCAGATCATTTTCTGGTTTTTGGCGATTAATAGCCTAAAAAGTGAGCACTTAATCGCTTTAAGACAACAGAATGCAGAACAGGGGAAGCAAACTGATAACCTATATTATTTGTTGCATAACTTGAGCTGTAGATATCAGAATCATTTGATTCTAGTGCCATTTGAAAGCTACGACATAAGGCTTCATGTGGTAAAAATTTTAGAATTTTTGAGCAAACCAATCAGTACCAGTTTCTGTTTGAATCCAAGGCTGATTCTGTAAAAAAAAGGCATTCTAGCAGACAGGAAACCAGATTGTATAATTTCTGACTCTGATGTCGTATGGACATGAAACAGTGCCATTTTAAAGCTAAAGTGTAAGGATTCTTGCCTGTAAAATTTTAGAATTTTACCACTTGTGGTTTGTTCCTAGTTTCAATTTAAAGTCAAGTCAGAATCGAGTAAATTAGAGAATGCCCTGTTTTGGCCTCTGCAAAATATCGCATAACTTTGGCTACACTTAGCCAAATGAAACAAGGTTTGTGGCATTGAAAAGATATGAGAGAAATCTATATGCACATAAAATTTCAGAATTTCAAAAGTTATGTTGCACATTTAGTGAAATCTTGAAAATCAACCTTTTTAGGCAAGATTTGAGGTGTTTTGGGTATGGTTTGAGCCCTATGAACACTAGTAACTCTTTTAATAGTTAGAGTTGAGAACCATAAGGCCTAGTTCACAATTATTGAGAGCCATAAGGCCTAGTTGTCAATAGTTGAGTGCCATAAGGCTTAGTTGGCAATAGTTGAGTGTCATAGGGCCTAATTGGCAATAATTGAGCACCATAGGACCTAATTGGCAATAGTTGAGCGTCATAGGGTCTTGTTAGCAATAGTTGAGTGCCATAGGGCCTAGTTGGCAAGAGTTAAGTGTCATAGGGCCTAGTTGACAAGAGTTGAGTGCTATAGGGCCCAGTTAGCAAGAATTGAGTGCCATAAGGCCTAATTAGAAATAGTTAAGTGACATAGGGCCTAGTTGGTAAGAGTTGAGTGTCATAAGGTCTAGTTGGCAAGAGTTGAGCGCTATAGGGCCTAGCTAGCAAGAGTTAAGTGTCATAAGGTCTTGTTGGCAATAGTTGAGTATCATAGGACCTGGTTGGAAAGAATTGGTTCCTTTATTTAAAAAGGATTAGTTATTCAAGTAATGGACATTGCCGGGTAAGCCTAGTAAAGTGGTGACACCAGAGTTTTTTATGAAAGGATTAGTTATCTAAGAAGTGAACATTGCCGAATAACCCTAGTAGAGTGGTGACACCGGAGTATTTCAAGAAAGGATTAGTTATCTAAGTAGTGAACATTGCCGAGTAAGCCTAGTAAAGTGGTGATACCGGAGTGTTTCATAAAAGGATTAGTTATCCAAGGCTAGGCCAAGGATGTCATATCCAAAGCTAGGCTACGGATTAGTTTGTCCTAAGCTAGGCGGTGGATGAGCACATCCTATTCTAGGTTGTGGATCAGTATATCATATGCTAGGCGGTTGACTAGTTATATCCTATGCTAGGCTATGGATAAGGAATCCAGTGTCAGGTTATGGTTCAGTATATTATACGCTAGGCTGTGGATAAGAAATCCTATGCCAAGCTATGGATCAGTATATACTACGTTAAGTTATGGATGAGAAATCCTAAGTTAGGTTATGGGTCAGTATATCCTATGCTAGGTTGTGGATGAGAAATCCTCTGCCAGGCTATGGATCAGTATATCCTATGCTGGGTTGTGGATGAGAAATTCTATGCCAGGCTAAGGATAAGTAGGCTTAATGCCAAATGAAAGAATAAAATTCCTAAGTATAATTAAGTTACATATATGAGTTTTAGTTAAGAAATATATCTTTGTATATATTTAGTTTTAATACCATGAGATATATGTTTTTACTAAAAATGTTATGTTCTCACCCTTTCATGTTTCATGGTTAGTAAGTCAAGACCCTACAAGAGGGTAAGAAGATGAAGATAACAGAAGAAATAATTTAGTTTAGTTTTAATATTTTTATCAAAGCTTATATAATTATTTATATTTGCTTTGAGAATGTAAAAAATTGTATGTATAAAGTTTATATGTATAACTTTAGTTATGACTCTATATAATTATTTGTTTAAATATTATGGATTAGTTGATGTTTAGTTAGAAGTAACAGAACTGATATTATTTATCTAGGTATATGTCATATATACTAGGCTACAGATATTAGACTGTTACATTATGGTATCAAAGTAGTTCATCATGTGAGCTGAGGTATGGACTGACTAGGCTTAGGCCAGTTTAGAGTTTTCTACTAAGTGTTATGTATTTCTTGTCACATATATGAGATGTATTGATAGAATTGCATGACAAACTTTAAGTTGGAGTGTTAATGGTTGCCATTATACATAGTGTGATTAGGGAACCATTATTTCACCAAGGCAAGCTAGGAGCAATGGAAACTCCTCTTGTGAAGGATTAGCTATTATTGCTGAAGTGTTCTGAGAGATAACAACTGGTAGGAGGAAGCAAATTGCTATTACAAGCAGAGTTTTAGAAGGGATGAAAATAATTTTATCTCAGCAGCTAGTACCACTAATACATTCAGTGTATATAGTAGTGGTAGCAAAAGACCAAAACTCCCTAAATCTCTCAAGGTTTAGAAAGGTCAATCCTACATCCTATAAGGGAAAGTAAAACTCGTTTGGAGTAGGAGAAATGGCTTAAGAAAATGGAGAAAATCTCTATAGTTGAGGTTTGTTCAAATGATCTGAAAGTTTTGGTTATCTCCTATATGTTAGAAAGGAGGTAGAGATTTAGTGAACAAAATGTCAATGAGATAGAGTTCTCAAGACCTGAATAAGCTGGCATGTTAGTGCGCCAGTAAATGGCTATGTTCAAAGAAGTAAGCGATAAGTATAGAGCAAGCTACAGAATCGAACTTCAACCCATAGAACTCTGTGTTAAGGGGTTGTGGCGTTTGTTTTTCTATATTCACCATTCTTTTTTTGTGAAGGCTGAGGAACGATGGATAGTATCGAGTTCTTTATGATACTGAAAGTAAAATCATGAAAAAGTGAAGTTGAGTTTCCAGTCCTTTTCTACATGAGCTATGGTGTTAATAGATACTTGTAGAATAAAGGATTGGTATGAAAATGAAAGAATAAGAAAGTTATTATTCTGAGAGTTTTCAGTTTGTCCTCTTGCAATATTCTTTTCGAATCAAACTAGAGTAGTAACTCGAAGAAAATAGATGATATCAGGTTTTTATTGCACCAGTTATTCGAATTTGCAAGATCTCAGTAATGAGCCAAAGTTTACCATGTGGGCAAAGTTCGAATAGTATGGACTTCAAGGCTAATTGAATAGACTAAGAAAGCTATTCGATTGGCACAGTTTGGAGAAATAGTCTAGCCTTAATTGGGTATGCTAAGTGTACTATTTGATTAAGTAAGATTTCGATGTTAATCGAAAAATGATGTTAGCTTTCGAGCAGTAATTCAGAAGGTGATCGAATAGATGGAGAACTATTCGAATAGGCTATTACAGAATGGTATATTAATTTAATCGAGTAAATAAAGGGAACAATTTGATTAGCATAGTTTTGATTAATTGAAATAGACAAAGAGAGGCTTAGTTTCAATTGATCAAGAAAGGCAGAATAGTTCTGATAGTGTCAATCAAAGAGAATAGTTTAGGGTCCCTATAGCTAGCCTCTAGTGGAACAATAGTCGCAAAGTTTCCACAAGAGGAAGAGAGAAGATAATAGGTATAAGAAGTATACTTCTAGACCTAGTTATCTTCAAGATAAAAAACCAGTTGAGCCACAACTCAACTGGGGAGAGACGTTTCCTTTAAGGAAAACAAAAGGCTTGGTCACGGGTTTGAATCCTAGGAAGGGCTGCAGATTGAAGGTGGGAATTGAATTTCCATACCAATACTAGACAATATCCTAGTAGATGTGACAGCACCTTAGAAGTAATAGGTGGCCGCTACATTAAAAAGTGAAGGAACCAAAGCGTGATAGATAAGGGTGGTAATTCAGGCTTTTTTTTTCCAAACTGCCATTAGTGGCAAAACTATTTATTAAATTGCCATACTTTTGAAACTATATACCAAACTGTCACATTTTTTGCCAAGCTAGCATTTTTTATTATTTACAATTATGTCAACACGGATGGTGTTACTTACGTGAAAACGTCATACCACTTGGCGTTATCCATGTAATAGAGCCAATGCCTTTGGCATTTCCCACTTAAAAACGTCACATGTATTGGCGTTGTCCACTTAATAACACTATCTGTTTTGGCATCACCAGTGTACTATTCATAGAGCCCTCCTCTCCTTCTCTTACAGAGGATGATAATGATATTTACGTGTAGCAGTGTGCACATGCATATATACTTAGATTGATTGGGGTTTTTTATTTTCTTATCATTTTGATAAATATATGCTCATGATGTTCCTTCCCCTATTAGAAGACTTTATCATTGCTGGGATATACAATTGGGGATTTGTAATTTTAGCGTACTTGTATAGGGAGCTTTGCAAAGCCACAGACTACAACGTGTACGAGATTGAAGGTGCTTGCATCTTGGTACAATATTAGGCATGGTATAAATTTCCCGGTCTTGTCCCTACAGTGGTTGATGATACTAATCCTAACATTTTGACTACCTATGCTGCTAATCATGGTCACCTATGTCCATTGGAATTTTAGTAAGTTTCTCAATATAAACGACTACTACAATGACTAAAAAATTTTATGCCGTAAAATATAAAATTTTCAACAAAGAAGTTGAATTCGATAAAACAATTAGACAATAATTCTTTTTGTATTTATATTTTTTAAAAAAATTAGTGCATACGTAATAGCACTAACGCATTAGGCATTATTAACTTGATAACACAAAAAGCTTCAAGTGTTATTACGTGGAAAACGCCAGTAGTTCTGGCACTATTACATGGATAACGCCTAGCGGTCTGACGTTTCCACGTAGATAACGCCACCCGTTTTGGCGTAATCGTAAAATATTAAAAAAAATTAGCATGGCCAAAAGTGTGACAGTTTGGTATATAGTTTCAAAAGTATGACAATTTGGTAAATAATTTTACCACTAATGGCAGTTTGGTAAAAAAACTCGTAATTCACATCAGGTGTTGTTAACTCCTTCAAAGTCATGTCATTCATATTGTTAACCAAGGGTGCAGAATCGTCATCAAAGTCAAAATTATCAACTTGATCAAACAAGTTTTTCCTAGTCTTGTTAAGCAAATGCAAGGTTCTCTTTATCTCAGGATCCAAGTCAACAAGATTATGAGAAGTAGCAAACCTAGTCATGCATTACACTACACTATAGGGGCTCAAAATGACTCAAAAAACAGAAACACAAAATCGTAGTAAAAATCAAACAAAATATCACTAGTTACCCTATCTACACAATTTTAAAAATTATGGAAACACCACAGGGTGAAAACTACTCAAAAATGGTACGCAAAAGTAATAAAAAAAATCTTCAAAAAATGAAAAAATGATCTAAAGGATAGAATTTGGCTAAGATAGGGTGGTGCTCATAATTATGAGCCTTGTAGAACACATCATTTTCCTTCAACTGATCAATTTTCAAGCCATTCTGAAATGGTTTATCTGTATAAAAATCTAAAAAATAGCCTAATTCTACCAAAAATAACCAAAACAAAGTAGACAATGGTGTTAAGGGTTGGACAAGGTCTTGATATGATCAAATAGCATCCAAAGACATCCAATAAGGTTCTCCACTTGCCTACCAAAATTCAACTCAATCAGAGATGGTTTAGATCATACACTTGTTCTTGCACTTATAGACTACAATTGAGCTAAAAACTACCTGACTGCGGGATTTAAAGGATACAAACTCAAGTGCAGGTTGTCTCAAGTAATAAATTTCTCGGGAGTCCGAGGTCGATCCACAGGGAATTGATGAAGAAAAATTAATTGAGGTAAGAAAATGATTTGTCACTACCCCAAAAGTAATAAAAGATGTTCACAAATGAATTTAAGAACTTGCTTGGGCTAGGAGATCCATTCTTAGTAATAAATTAAAGGCAAGATTATTTCTCTTTATAACTCAATTGAGATCCACACACAACGGAGGTTCCAATCAGAAAATATAACATTCAAAGTTCAATTATATATGTAATCATATTATGATTCCTTTAATCATCTATCAACATTTGTAAATGAGTTCAAGCATTCACTATGCCAATCCTATTGTCTACAATAAATCAAGATCTTCATTATACAAAGAAGGTTTCTAAATTGATTGGAAACAAAATACAATACATATAATGTCCATTTGATAATATATCATTTAAGCACAAGAAATAGAATAATCTAACCTTATTTCATTACCAAGATCTTCACTCTTTCACCTAAGCAAGATGAAGATTTAGTTACTTATAGTAAGAAGAAAGAAAGAGAGAAGAAGAGAAAGATGAACATAGCTTCAATTTAGAGCAGGAGAAAATTACAACAAAGGAAAACAATAAACAAGCATAACCATAACTTCTAAAAACTAAGCCTAACACTAAGAGCACCAAATGATTAGCTAATGGTGCCTTTTATAGAGGATTAGGGATACAAAATAACAAGGGGACTGATTAAGAGTAGATGGATGAGTGGGTGAATGAGTAGAAAATGCCAAATGGTGAGTTGGTGAGTGGAAAATTATTGAGATTCTTTATCTCCAAAATCATTTAGTGCTGATCTCGTGGATGCCATTAGAATGAAGCAATGTGGTCTTCATGAAAGTTGTAGCATTTTGTCTCAGCTTTCCAATGCCACCAAGATCAACTAAAAATTCATCCTACAGCCCAAGATATGACCCAATTACTGCAGACTATTCAGATCCAATTTCAGCACCTTTGTTTTGACTTCCAGACCCAATATCACCTCCAAGCTGTTCGAATGAGCTCTTGTGTTCTGCATGAAAGTCGTATACATGGGTCTTAACTTTCAAATGTCCAAATTTCAGCCCAAGATAATTCCTATACCACGAGTTATGCTCTGATTACTGTATACTATTTAGGTTCCAGACACAAAACTCGAGTTCTAACTTCCAAGCCTATTTAGCTTCACTAGATGTCCATATTTTACCTGGAGCTCTCATGAAAGTTGTAGAGCTCTCTCTTATCTTTCCTACAAGGTAAGATATATAATTTTTACACATCTAGACATCAAGATATGGCGGAAATACAGAAACAGTGTAAAACCCAAATAATGCTGGAAAAATCAATTAAGTCCAATTTGAGTCCAAACATACAAAACATAACCAAGCTCAATCAATTAAGTACATGAAAAGTGTAAATGACTAAAAATGAGGGTTTATTAATGTATAAAATATATGATTATCAAATTTCCCCACACTTAGCTTTTTGCACTCCTGGGCAAAACACATAAGACCAAAGTTAAGAAACAAAGAAAAACGACATAGACTCAAAAGCTAAAAACTCTAAAAGACTTGATGAAGCAAGAAGAGCAATTAGAAATTCAAGGGATCAAAGCATTAAGGAGGTAACATTTCTTCACATCTTAAACCAACAGGCAAGGAAACTTCAGTTGAAAAGAATGAATCAAGAATGATAGATCCTCACAGAATTCACTCTCAATCTCTCAAGTGTTTAAAAGGTAAGTATTTCACTCTATTTAACACATGAACAATTGCATTACCATAAGCTTGCTTATCTTCTACTTCTCTGCTACTCAAAACACATGCATACAAAAATCAAGAGGACTTTATTCAAGGTTGTAATGAGGTCATGGTAAAGAAGAGGGGATAATATAGATATGAGAAGATAAATACCAAAAACAATAAAAGAGCATTATAGTACAGTTAGAGTGGAAAAAATGTTTAAGAACATTCATCATAAAGGACAATCACCAATATTTGACTAATATTTTGTTGAAGATCAATCCCAAATTGGTGAATTGAATTCATTATTAGACCTGAACTTTCTCATTTTCTTCCTATTGTTTCCAAGCATCCACCTTTATTCTAGACTCTAATAATCCTTTGATTGCAACGGTGGTCAAATTTTTTTTTTATCATTTTGCACACACACCCCTACATTTATTCAAGAACAAGGTCAATGCTCTCTTATTCCCTAAGGTTAGGTAAAACATGTTTTTTTTTAAGGCACGTAATAAGCTAAAAACAAGGAATGATCAAATAAGCTCAAAGGGGTTATACAAGGGAAAATATACAAGGATGGCTATTTGGTCAAAGTAGCTATTTCAAAATGCCTCAATCATATTTATGTATGCATGTGAAAATGTAGCCTAAAAAAGAATCAAAGCAAGTTCTAGAGTAACAATTCCATGAGTGAAAAGAAGATAATTTATTCAATCATGCTATGATCCCTGAATTTCAATTGCTTCAAAGGATGTGAAGGTGCATTGACTTGAATCTTTCAAAGGAAATCAAACAGCAAAACTTTGTTACTTCCACAAATAAACACTAAATAGTTACTACCCCAACTAAGATGCATCTCGGGAGTAATAAATTGTTTCCAAAATTTACTCCTTACTTTGCCATCACTAATTGGTTTTACTACGAATAGATTTCTGACGATCATATCACTAAACATACTTCCCAATTTAGATACGTCTCAGGAGTAAAATTACTTCTTATTCTGCCATTATTCATTGGTTTAGTAAGTCCATGATAATCATATCATACTTCCCAAAAAAGAAAAAAAAATTGGTCAATTATCTTCCCCCCCCCCAACTAGATCACAATATTATCCTCAATGTTAAAATATAGATGAGTAAAGGATAGAAGATATTACCTGTTGGAGAACTCTGACACAAATTTAAACAGACACAAAGTATGATAAATAAAATCAAATGTAAAGGAAAGCTATAAACGAAGTGTCAAATCTGCCTTTCTTTTCATCCTGCTTCCCTCACTGCTTCCTGCTGACCAATCTATCTGAGCTATTACTGGATCAGGATCAGAGATCAAAGGTAAAGGATTTTTTTTTTTACTTCAAGAAAACTATCAGGGTAAAGAAGTCTAGAAACTCCTGAAGGACCCTGGTCAAAGGATCGTCTGTCCAAAACTAAAATACAGCAAAATCATACAAAGATAAAAGAAATATAATAACAAATGATGACATACCTTTATGGACAATTTTCATGGCGTATCTTTATACTGCGCGTCATGAGTGCAGTAGTGGCATATCTTTATACTGCATGTCACTAGTGCAATAGTGACATATCTTTATACTGCATGTCACCAGTGCAGTAGACACTCACGTCTGTTTATTCGAAGAAAGGAGAAAGAAGAAACCATCGTGGGTTTCCATCCTGGGTCTGGAACCTGGAGAGCTCACACTTGGGCTCATAACATCAACAAAGATGCTAAAATCTGAAACCCGTAATGTCCAAGATCCAGAACGTCTCATCCTAGGGCACTGAGAGCCCCTTCTAATAAAAGAGAGGATCAAGCTCGGATGCCTCATACGCTTTGGCAGTCGCGGGTTACTTCTCACTAATAACCAAAGTGGGATGCTTCTGCTTGTCCATCAACTCCACAGTGCCTAGATGGTAAACATTGGGTTATAGAATACGGCTCTCTACAGAGTATGGTACACGAACCTTTTTTAAGGACCAGCGTGCAAAGGTCCACCCAAGTCAATGACGAGTCAGCCAAAGGCTGGGGCTCCACAACTAATTAAAGTCATGGTACTCCTTCCGGATCGCCCTTGTTCAAACATTTTTTTTCTATTTTTTTCTATTTTTTTCTTCTCTTTTTTTTTAAGAAAACATGAAGAAAAAGAAGATAATATGTACAGATTGTTGTGGATATGGCTCACATCTACCTCTAGTTTAACGTCCAGTAACGGCTTAAACGCCTTCTATGAGTCGAGGATAAGCTTCCCATCCAATTTTCTTATAAATTGGCAAACATCATCTTTTAGAGTCAGATTCCCAAAACTGTAGCATTTTTCTTCATTTTTGAAGATATTTCACAAATTACGAAGTTCACGATACACCAATCCACAAGAATGCGTCTCAAGAGTCAATAAGATATCATCCAATGACTCCTAACTCAGTCTATTCTTAATGAAAAAAATTTTATCTTCTCTGTTTACGAAAACTATCCCCAAAGAACGACATCGCTTGTTACAATTCCATCGTGCACATTTGTGACAGACCTCACTGTCAGGCACACATCTCTGAAAGATTTGATCAGGACAATATTTGAACAAATATGAGTCATCCAAAAAAAACTCACCTCAGTCAAAAATTTCTTTCTGCCTTGGAGTGTCCACTGAGGCGACATCTTTTCTTCTTGTTCTCCAGTAAGAATTGAGGAAATTACTACTAGAAAGCATTGTTCTTCTCCCAAAAATGTGTACTTCAACCCAGCAGGTAATGACTTTAATTTCAATGAGGGTACTTCTTCATGGGTATCATCATTCATGGGTTTTAGCTCTTCAAATCTCGGCTTCCATCCTTTGTATTCTATTTCCTCTGTACAATCAAGCAAATTAAATGAATTAATTACACAAACTTCTAATGGGTCAGAAGAACTCCCTTTTTGAAGATGATCATCTACAATGACTTTAATCCCTTCAACTTCCTTCTTTTCATCAAAGACTTCCTGTGGTTGCTTGCACATGTTAAAAACATTAAGCTCTAGTGTCATGTTTCCAAATGTTAGCTTCACTACTCCATTTCTGCAATTTATCAAAGCATTAGATGTTGCTAAAAATGGATGGCCTAAAATAACAAAAATTGACTTGTAACTATCAACCATCGGTTCAGTATCCAAGACAATAAAATCCACAGGATATATGAATTTATCAACTTGAACCAACACATCTTCCACTATTCCTCTTAGAATTTTAATTGATCTATCGGCAAGTAGAAGAGTTACAGAAGTTGGTTTTAACTCACCTAAGTTGAGTTGCTGATAAACTGAATATGGAAACAAATTGACACTAGCACCAAGATCAAGTAAAGCTTTTTCAATTTTATGTTCTCTAATATTGTATGAAACTGTAGGACAACCAAGGTCTTTATATTTCAACGCATTATTATTCTGAAGAATGGAGCTTACCTGTTCAGCCAAAAATGTTTTCTTTTTCATATTTAGTTTCCCTTTAACAGTGCACAAGTCCTTCAAATATTTAGCATAAGAAGGAATCTATTTGATAGCATCTAACAGAGGAATATTGATCTTTATATTTTTCCAAAATTTCAAAAATTTCAGTGTGGTGGTCCAATTTCTTTGGATTATTCAATGCTTGAGGAAATGGGGGTGAAGGCGAGAGTTTAGTCTCCTTTTGGTCAGCTTCTTCATTTTCTTGGGCAATTAGTTCATCTTCTTTCTTACAAGGTTCGGGAATTTGTTTTTCAACAACCTTTCCACTCCTAAGAGTTATCACTGACTTGACTTAGTCCATTTGTTGGTTTTCTGAACTCTCCTCATTTAGACTGTACTGACCCTTGGGATTTGGTTGAGGTTGAGAAGGAAATTTTCCTTTCTCGTGAATGATGAGTGCAGAAGAAAGTTTAGCAAGAGTGCCTTTTATGTCATTCACGGCTTGATTGTTTTGTTTATTAATGGCCTCTTGCTTTTCTATGAATGCATGCAATGTTTCTTCAAAGTTTTTCCTATATGGTGGGACATAAGGTGCATATCCTTGAGAATTTTGATAGTCCTATTGTGCCTGAGGAGGTGGTGGTTGCACAAATTGTGACTGATTATTATTCCTCCAGCTGAAGTTGGGGTGATTTCTCCATCCCGGATTGTATGTATCTGAAAAAAAAGAAGTAAATAGCTTTTTAAAATTATTCATTGCATTTACTTGCTCATGTACAACTTCTTTAAAAACAGGAATCTTAGGACATTCATGTGTTGAGTGTCCTAAGTCATCACAAATGCCACAATTTTTTTTCATTTTGCACATATTTGATTTCTTTTGCTTTTCTTAATTCCATGAACCTTTCTAGCCAAACTAGCAAACCTAGCATTTAGATCTTCCTCTTAACTAAGGTGATATTTTCCTTTATTAGCACTTGCAAGGTTAGATCTAATTGAATTTTCAGAAGGGTTAGTACCATGCCAAGATTGAGAATTTTCAGTCAACTTGTTTAAATAGTCTAAAGCTTCATCAGGTTCTTTATCAAGAAACTCACCATTGCACATTGTTTCCACAAATTGTTTAGTTTCAAGTGTTAAACCTTCATAAAAAAAGCTTATAGTGCGCCGTTTTTCAAAACCATGATGTAGGCAAGAATTTAACAAATCTTTAAATCGTTCCCAACATTGAAAATATGCTTCATTTGAATTTTGGAAAAAAATTTGGATTTGTCTTTTCATAGCATTAGTTTTATGTGTTAGAAAAAATTTCTTTAAGAACTCACCTTGCATTTCTTGCCATGTGCCAATTGATCTTGGTTTCAAAGTGTTAAGCCAAGATTTTGCTTTATCTTTTAAAGAAAAAGGAAACAATTTAAGCTTAACAATCTCTTCAGTGCAATTTTGGTCATTGAAAGCAATACATACTTCCTCAAATTCTTTCAAATGTAAATATGGACTTTCAGATTCTAAACCATGAAAATTAGGAAGTAAAAAAATCATACCTGGTTTGAATCTAAAATTATTGGCATTGAGTGGAAAGATAAAACATGATGGACTAGAATTTCAAGGTGGCTGCAAATATTCATGCATGCTTCGCAATAGTTGATTTTCATGTTCATCATGTACACTTTCATTTTTAGCCATTGTGTCAATTGTGTGTGATTGTGATTCAAACAAATCAATATATAAAGTACCAGGATTAATTTTAACTAAACGACCAGAATTTAAATCACGATACCAATTAAGTATAAATACATAAATAACTTAAAATAAATAAACAAAAATAATGTACAAGTTGAGAGTATAACCCGCCATTAAATATTAACAAGGATGTGGTATAAACTAACATCCCAATAAATATTAATAAGTAAAAAGTTAGATAACTGATAAATTAAAAAGTTAGATAATTAGAGAGTTAATAATTAGTAAGTTAGAAAGTGCAGAAAGTAAAATGCGAGAAAATAAAGTGCAGAAAGTAAATTACAAAAAATAAAGTACAGAAAATAAATTTATAATATGAAAATTGGAGAGAGGCAGAGCCCTACCAGAGCTGGCGAAAGAGAAGAGAAGAAAAAGATTATTTCATTATGTTAGAAAACAATAATAAATAACAGAAATTAAAAAGTTAGAGCACAAAAAATAAAATACATAACTTAAAAAGAGTAAAATAAAATACGTAAATTAAAAAGTTAGAGTGCAGAAAATAAAAGTTAGTAAGCAGAAAATAAATGACATAAATTAAAAGTTAGAAAGTTAGTATGTTAGCAAGTTAGTAGGTTAGTAAGTTAGATACTTAGAAAGTTAGTAAAGAAACCGAAGGATCAGCAAGCCGATCTTTTGCTCCGATGAGGGAAAAGAGAGAATAGATTTTATTAAAGAAAAAGAACCTCAATAAATTAAAACTTCTAATCAAGTCCCCGGCAACGGCGCCAAAAACTTGACTGTGGGATTTAAAGGATGCAAACCCAAGTGCAAGTTGTCTCAAGTAATAAATTTCTCGGGAGTCCGAGGTCGATCCATAGGGAATTGATGAAGAAAAATTACTTGAAGTAAGAAAAGGATTTGTCACTACACCAAAAGTAATAAAAGATGTTCACAAATAAATTTAAGAACTTGCTTGGGTTAGGAGATCCACTCTTGGTAATAAATTAAAGGCAAGATTATTTCTCTTTATAACTCAATTGAAATCCACACACAACTGAGGTTCTAATCAGAAAATATAACATTCAAAGTTCAATTATATATATAATCATATTATGATTCCTTTAATTATCTACCAACATTTGTAAATGAGTTCAAGCATTCACTATGTCAATCCTATTGTCTACAATAAATCAAGATCTTCAATATACAAAGAAGGTTTCTAAATTGATTGGAAACAAAATACAACACATATAATGTCCATTTGATAATATATCATTTAAGCACAAGAAATAGAATAATCTAACCTTATTTCATTACCAAGAGCTTCACTCTTTCACCCAAGCAAGATGAAGATTTAGTTACTCATAGATAAGAAGAAAGAAAGAGAGAAGAAGAGAAAGATGAACATAGTTTCAATTTAGAGCAGGAAAAAATTACAACAAAGGAAAATAATAAACAAGTATAACCATAACTTCTAAAAACTAAGCCTAACACCAAGAGCACCAAATGATCAGCCAATGGTGCCTTTTATAGAGGATTAGGGATACAAAATAACAAGGGGGCTGATTAAGAGTAGGGGGATGAGTGGGTGAATGAGTGGAAAATGCCAAATGGTGAGTTGGTGAGTAGAAAATTATTGAGATTCTTTGTCTCCTAAATCATTTAGTGTTGATCTCATGGATGCCATCAGAATAAAGCAATGTAGTCTTCATGAAAGTTGTAGCATTTTGTCTCAGCTTTCCAATGCCACCAAGATCACCAAAAATTCATCCTACAACCCAAGATATGACCCAATCACTGCAGACTGTTCAGGCCCAGTTTCAGCACTTCTGTTTTGACTTCCAGACCCAATATCACCTCTAAGCTGTCCGAATGAGCTCTTGTGTTCTTCATAAAAGTTGTAGATATGGGTCTTAACTTTCAAATATCCAAATTTCAACCCAAGATAATTCCTACAGCTCGAGTTATGCTCTGATTACTGTATACTATTCAAGTTCCAGATACAAAACTCGTGTTCTGATTTCCAAGCTCATTTAGCTCCTCTAGATGTCCATATTTTACTTGGAGCTCTTCATGATAGTTGTAGAGCTCTCTCTTATATTTCTTACAAGGTAAGATACATAATTTTTATACATCTAGAACTCAAGATATAGCAGAAATATAGAAACAGTGTAAGACCCAAATAATGCTGGAAAAATCAATTAAGTCCAATTTGAGTCCAAACTTACAAAACATAACCAAGCTCAATTAATTAAGTACATGAAGAGTGTAAATGATTAAAAATGAGAGTTTATTAATGTATAAAATATGTGATTATCACTACTTGAAATAAGGAGAGTAGGGGTTAATGAAGGGTTAGTAGCTAATTATGCTCCTAATATGAATAAGTAAACTCAGAATGATCCCTAACAACAGTGCCAAAATTTGATAGATACTGAGACTATCAAATTATTCAATTTAAAAACTGATTCACCAAAATACTTTTAGTATAAGGCACAATCGGGTTAAGCCCTTGGATCACTCTAATTAAGCAATTTGATTAAGAGGTTAACAAGGAAGAAGTTGCAGAATTAATTAACAAAAAGCAATTAAAAATCATAAACAGAATTAAGTAAACAACTAATCCAAGGAAATCAATTAATCTTGAGTTTAACTCATCCTTTATCACTAAGAATCCATTCAATTGATAACTAAGTTCTTGGACTTATATCACATCAAGAATCCTTAAGATGAACAATGAATTCTCTTACTAGATAAGCATCCATAATTTAATTAATCAAGTTAGACAAATTAAGCACCTATCTAAGCCTAAATTAACCTAAAACCATAATTCAACCAAGCTAAACAATCCATCAAATACCTTTGATGCATTGTTTAGTCTTTGTCATTCTCCTTAAACTCGTGGTAATTAAGCAATTATAGCGTCAACATCCAAATTGAATTAAGCAATTCAATCCAGATTCTATCAAAATCAAAAAAGGTAGAAGAGAAACTTGATTAATAATTAAATGTTGAACAATTAAAATAACTTAGAATTAAACATCAAGATTATCAATTTCTAAGATGGATTAAAGGGTTCTAGCCCTCTATGGATGAGAGGGTAGAAAAACAGAAAAGAAAGAAACCTAGAGAAAAGGAAGAGGTAGAGAGATGACAAGATAAAGTGCAAGAATAGAGAAAAATTCTAGGTCTATCTTAGAGATTTTGCTTCTCCCTAAATAAATGCATCTATAATTCAAAATTCAAGTTTGCCCTTGCTTAGGGCTAATCATCTTCCTCTTAGCTTTAATTTGACACTTGATTTGCCTAATTTGGGCTTAGAATAAGAGAGTTATGCCTAAAACATTCTTAATAGCTCTCTAGACCCATAAGCTGATTCCAAAGGGCGAGAACACCATCAAAATGTCACATTTTTTATAAGTACTGTCATAAGAGTTGAAGATTTGTGTCTCAGCTTTTTAATAGCACCAGTCTCAACTCCATATGACTCCTACAGCCCAAATTATGGCTCAGTCCTTGCATATTGTCTAAGTTTCAGCGACAACATCTCTGTTCTAACTTCCAAGCCCAACCTGACCTACTAAAATCTGATTCAGCTTTAGAGCTCTTCACCAAAATTGTAGAGCTTTCTCTCAACTTCCTTACAAGGTAAAATTCATAATTTTTATATGTTTAGAACTTAAGTTATGCCTGAAATACAAAAATAGTGTAAAATTCTCAATAATGCTAAAAAATACAATTAAGCCCAATTTGAACCCAAACTTATAAAATATGGTCAAGACCAATCAATTAAGCTCATAAGAAGCCTAAAAGACTAAATATAAAGGCTAACTAATGTATAAAAATTGTGTTTATCTATTGCTCGAGACTCGAACAATGAAATACAACTCAATAATGAAAGATATCTTTCATTGCAACCTTCTTAAATTTTTTATAATTATTATAGAAAATATTGTATGTAGAAAATAT
Source organism: Ormosia emarginata (assembly GCA_029884605.1). Lineage (NCBI taxonomy): Eukaryota > Viridiplantae > Streptophyta > Magnoliopsida > Fabales > Fabaceae > Ormosia > Ormosia emarginata. Next base: position 8,842,843 of record JAQQTP010000066.1, on the reverse strand, counting down.
TGTGTTTTTCCTTAATATGATTGATTAAAATGTGGTAGTATATATAGGAGATTAGGGAACAATTGTACACTAATAGTACATTAATCTAGGCCTAGAAAATAAGCTAATCAAGTCCTAGAAAATTAACAAGAATTAAAGCTCTAAAAATAATAATAAATGAACTAACCGATCAATCTTCTAACTAGCTAACCACCCCAACAGGGTAGATATTGCAACATTTTACCTCAAGCCGGTGAATATGTATTCTTTAGATGGGTTATGAGATATGTTGATTACAGACTTATTGTTAAAGTAAAGTCTCATTGGGCCATCCCACTTGATCTTCAAATCTTCGAGAATGATCTTTAACCAAAGTAGTTCACACACACCTTGTGCTATAGCTCGAAATTCTGCCTCGACACTCGACTATGCTATCACATTTTGTTTTTTACTCCTCTATGTCACAAGATTCGCTTAGGAAGGTACAATACCTAGAGTTTGATCTTCTATCAATTAGTGTTCCAGTATAGTCAGCTTCAGTATATGCCTCAAGTACTAAACCTCCATTTCTCTTAAATATAATACATTTCTCGGGTGTTCCCTTGAGATACTGTAGTACCCAATGAGTTATTTGTAGGTGAACTTCTTTCGGGCTATGCATGAATTGGTTAATTACACTTACTGCATATGCAATATCTAGTCATGTGTGAGATAAATAAATTAACCTTCTTATCAGATGTTGAAACATTTCTCATTCCACTGTAGCATCTCCTTCTGTTGTTCCAAGTTTCATATTCGGATATATGGGCTTGTTTGCTGATTTGCAGGCTATCTTACCTGTTTCTTTGAGTAAATCTATAACATATTTTTGTTGGGAGATAAAAATGCCCTACCTAGAATTAGCAACCTCGATTCCAAGGAAGCATTTCAATATTCCTATTAATTTGATCTCAAATTCCTTATCCAAACTCTAACTTAGAACATGTTTCTCGTTAACATCATCTCTCGTCACTATTATGTCATCCACATACACCAAGAGTGCCTTGAAGGAGAGTGCTTAATGAACAGTGTCTGATTCCCTTGGCTTTGTTTGTGTCCCATTAGCTAACATAGCTCTTGTAAATCTTTCAAACCACATCTGTGGTGATTGCTTAAGTTCATATAAGGCCTTTTTCAATTTACACACAATATTGGCATTCAAAGTTTTCCCATAGCCTGGTGGAACCTCAATGTAGATTTCTTCCTCTAGATCTCCATGTAAGAATGCATTTTTTTACATTAAACTATTATAAATCCCAACCATAATTAGCTGTTAATGCCAATAAAACTCTGATTGTGTTCATCTTTGCAACTGGAGCAAAGGTCTCTAGGTAATCGATTCCACAGGTCTGGGTATACCCTTTGGCAACCAACCATGGCTTATATTTTTCTATTAGCCCATGTGCTCTATACTTTATTGTATACACCCATTTACACCCCACAGGGTTCTTTCTTACCAGTAACTGCACCAACTCCTAAGTTTTGTTCTTTTTTAATGCCTCTATTTCCACATTCATAGATTGTTTCCATTTTGTATTGGACAAAGCCTCGGATAGAATGGTAGAGATGGTAATGGTATTTAGGCTAACTAGAAAGGCCCCATGTGATGGTGAGAATTTTTTGAAGGACATGAAGTGTGCAAGAGGATATAGTGGTCATTTAGTGCACTCTCTTGTTCATTTTTTGATGGCTATGGGTAGGTTTTGATCATCATTATCCACATGAAGTTCAGTTTCAGTTTATAATGAAGAGTTAGAAACTATTACCTCATTCAAAGACTCCGAATTAGACTCTTGGATCTGCATAGGTTTTGGGATGGTCATCTTCTTCCTTGTGAACACTTTGTCTTTGTCAAATCTCATATTTTCAAGAACATGGTCAGTTTGTGGTCTTTCAAGCATAGGTACAAGTGCGGTTTTAGGCACATGTGTTTGTGGTCTTTCAAACACGGGCCAGGTGCAGTTTCAGGCATAGGTTCAAGTTTAGGTACAGATTTAAGTGAAATTTTAGGGGTATGGTTGGACATAGATGTGCAAGGAGGATCTTTAGATACTAACAACAATGAGAAGTCCAAATCCAGCAAAAAATTCTTATCTTCCCTTGAATTCTCCCCTGAAGATAAGGTTGAGTGAAATAAGGCTCCTGCTCATGGAATGTGACATCTATTGATACATATAATTTTTTTGGATGGAGGATGACAGCATTTATACCCTTTTTGGGTTGCAGAATAACCCACAAGGACACATTTTAGGGCCTTTAGGTCAAGTTTCCCCATGTTTTGACTGTGGACATGAACAAAAAAAACACATCTAAAAATCTTAGGGAAAGGGTTATCTGAAGCGTGCAGGTCAAGGTAGAAAGTTAAGAGTATGTCCATCGAGATCTTGAATCCCTAAACTTGGGTAGATAAATGATTTATTATATGAGTGGCTGTGAGAATGGCTTCCCCCCAAAAGGACTTTGGGACATTTTTCTAGAACATAAGGGCTCGGGTTGTTTCAAGGAGATCATAATTTTTTCTTTTTACTACCCTATTTTGTTGTGAGATATTGACACAAGATGATTCATATACAATTTCTTCTTTTTGGAAAAAAAAAAGGGTTAAGGGTTTGGTTAAAATAATCCCTTGCATTAGCTTATCTAAATATCTTGAAAGTAATCCCAAACTAATTTTTTTATCATAAAACAGAAATTTGGAAGAATAGTACTAACATCATATTTGTGTTTGATCAAGAAAATCCAAGTAACAAGATTGAGTGCAATCATCAATAAAGGAGACAAACCATCTTGCCCTAGAAACATTAGGAATGGTAGATGGACCCCAAATGTCACTATAAATGAGGTAAAACGTAACAGAACTGTGTTTATTGCAAATTGGAAAAGGTATGCGTTTGTGTTTAGCAATCTCACACACTTCACAATGAAAATGTTCAACACTCAGACGTCTAAACAAGGAGGGGAAAAGCATTTTAATAATTCTAAAGGATGGATGCCCAAGTTTGTTGTGGTGAAGCCCAATCTTTTCTTTATTGACTGAAACAAATTCTGAACTGAAGGCATGGTGTAATCCATTCTGAATTGGAGTTTCTAGGTAGTAGAAGCCATCATGTTCCCTAACACGTCCAATCATCCTCCCCGAATCATTGTCTTGAAGAACACAATAATTGATGTGAAAAATCACAGTGCAGCCTAAGTCTTGAGTGAGTTTATGTATAGAGACAAGTGATGTGTGAAATTTGCAAGTGTACGGTTTCGTCATCAAGTAATAAAAAGATCAAATCCACAGGGACTGTATCTATGAATACCAATTAATTAATTAATTCAATTAAATTAAACAAAGCGAATATGATTATTGAGTGATAAGAACGTAGTAACCGAGTAATTAAATAAACAAATATTAAAGTGCACAGTTGAGATCAAAAACAGCAAATTGTTTAAGAAAAGTTTTTAGATTTAAGAAAGCTTCCAAGATTGGGGATAACCACGATGATACAAGACTCCTAATTGACAATCCTTTTATTTAAACTAAAATTCAATTGAAGGTTAATTAGCCTAAATTAGTTAATGTTCTTTCTCAAGAGACAAGAACTGTGCCCAATTAAACCAATTCCTACTCTCGTGGTAATTGAATCTAAATTGAACCCATTACGCTTTATGGTAATTCATTAAATCCTCGAAAGGCTAAACCTACTCTCGTGATTTAGACCTTAAGCTCAATTCTTATGGTTCCAACACTTAGTTTCACCTCTCAGTACGTCCCTAGATATCTATGAGATGCAAATAAGTGGCCAGCGAATTCACATGAATAAGTGCAATAAGGATTGAATCAAAGAACATTCAAAATTAATAAAAGGGGTAAACAAAGTCAATTAATCATCATCAATGTATCAAAGGGCATTGCCCAATCCCAGAAACAAAAGGAACTACTCGGACATGGAGAAGAAAAAACCAGAAATTAAGTTCAAAAGCATTCAAACCCATAATCGAAGAGAGAAGAAAGGAAGATGAAGATCAAGAGCCTCCAATGTGCCTCCTTCTAAACTAAATTCGAACCCTAATATTGTATTCCGAACAACTATATATACCCTAAAGGTCTAAACTGATCAAGCCCATCAAAAAAAGAGAAAAATGAACTTAAAAAGCTGACACGCACCCCGATCCACGGCCGTGGATAGTTCCACGGCCAGGCCGTGGATCACTCTGTTCGAGATCCACGGCCGTGGATCAGTCCACAGCCAGGCCATGGACTTCTCTGGACTCTCCTTTTTGCTTTTTTCGCGCAGCTGCTCAATCCATGACCGTGGAGAATTCCACAGGCAGGCCGTGGAACCCTCTGGAGTGAGCTTTTTGTCCCAAATTGCTACCTTTTAAGCTCCACCTTCAATTATGTAAGCTTTCCATCCATTTAAAGACCAATTCAGCTCCAATCCTGCACAACAACACCAAAAACGCCGCAATTATCCGAACTAAGGGGAAAAACAAATAAAAAGGGAAACTAAAATGCCTAAGAATGCATGCAAAACAAGACCAAAATATGAGGTTATTTCACACACATCAACAAGGTTTGGGGATAGTTTAAGGACATGAAGAACATTTTTTAAGATCTCTAATGAAGTGATTTTGATGTCCCCTATGCCTGCAATAGTAGTCAAAAACCCACCAGCAGTGGTCTTTTCTTACTGCTTGGACAAGAGAATAGGTGAAAAAATTATTGGATGTGAAGGTTGTAACACCCTCAAGAACTTGTTAAGCTAGTAAACAAGTTACAAAGGTAGCTTAATACTTTCATAACATGTTCGTTCAGTTTTGTGACAAACGGAGTTCATTTAGATACTTTGTTGCAACACAGAAGTTGAAAAGTAACCTAAAATAACTCAAATAATAGTAAAAATGGCTAAGTTGAGGGAAACATGTATGGATAACTAGTTTCCAAATCACAAATGAGTTAAATAAGGTGCAGTTAAAATTTGAGAATAATCGGAGTCAGTTTGGTATATTAGGCATACTAGTTGTACTTTTAATGCCCGATTGACCCCCAACAAATATGAAAAAATAGAATAAAGGTGAAACAACAATTTAGATGAATTCTAGTATTTATTCTAAAGTTGTTGGAAGTTAGAAAACTTGAATTAGTGTGATTCAAGTGTTCTTAGCATATATAAGTTCTAGCACATGAACTTAAGTTTCTTTTCCCTTAACCCACGACCCCCTTAGCAGAAAATAGAAAAGAAAGAAGGGAGAAACAAAGGGGTAGAAGAGGGAAACAAAGAAAGAGGAAAAAGAAGAAGGAGAAGGAGGAGAGCAAGAGCAAGCGCATCAAGCTTCAAGATCTTCATTTTCTTCAAGAGATAAGGGGGATTTTCTATTCATCTCTCTCCTTGATTCTTTTGAATAAAGTTTGGGATTTTGGGTAGAAATAGGAGTTTGGAGAGTCAAATCCAAGTTCTTAACTTGGTTCTTGATTCCAAGGATTAGGTTATGATAGTTTAAGCCTAAAGAATGCTAGATGGTTATTTATAGGTCAAGAACAACCATTAGAATCCATAGGAATTTGATTTGGAGAATGGTTGGGGTTAGGTGATTTTGGACCTAGATCTATGCCCCAAGAGAATTAATAGGTTGTAAAAGAGTTACAACATGATTAGAGACCTTGAATGATGTTAGAAATCATCTAAAAATTGTTTTAGAAGTGTTAGAATTGGTAAGAACACCAATTATGCATAAAATAGCTTATGCAGATAATTTTCTAGTTTTGGGCGATTAATCACCTAAAAAGTTTGCGTTTAATCGCTCAAAGACAGCAAAACATAGAATAGGGGAAGCAAATTGATAGCCTGTATTGTTTGTTGCATAACTTGAGTTGTAGAGATCGGAATCACTTGATTCCAGTGCCATTTGAAAGCTAAAACATAAGGCTTCATTTGGTAAAAATTTCAGAATTTTTGAGCAAGCTAATCAGTACCGGTTTCTGTTTGAATCCAAGGTTGATTCTGCAGAAAAAGGCATTCTGGCAGACAGTAAACCATATTGCATAATGTCTTGCTCTGATGTCATATGGACATGAAACCAGTGCCATTTTAAAGCTAAAATGTAAGGATTTTGCCTGTAAAATTTCAAAATTTTACTACTTGTGGTTTGTTCCCAGTTTCAATTTAAAGTCAAGTCAGAATCGGGTAAATTAGAGAATGCCCTGTTTTCACCTCTGCAAAATGTCGCATAACTTTGGCTACACTTAGCCAAATGAAGCAAGGTTTATGGCATTGGAAAGATATGAGAGAAATCTATATACTCATAAAATTTCAGAATTTTTGAAGTTATGTTGCACATTTGGTGTAATCTTGAATATCAATTTTTTTTTAGACAAGATTTGAGGTGTTTTGGGTATGGTTTGAGCCCTATGAACACTAGTAACTCTTTTACTAGTTAGAGTTGAGCACCATAAGGCCTAGTTGGCAATAGTTGAGTGTTATAAGGCTTAGTTGGCAATAGTTGAGCACCATAGGACCTAATTGGCAATAGTTGAGCTCCATATGGCCTAGTTGGCAAGAGTTGAGCGTCATAGGGCCTAGTTGGCAAGAGTTAAGTGTCATAGGGTCTTGTTGGTAATAGTTGAGTGTCATAGGGCCTAGTTGGCAATAGTTGAGCGCCATAGGGCCCAGTTGGCAAGAGTTGAGTGTCATAGGACCTAGTTGGCAAGAATTGAGTGCCATAGGGCGTAGTTAGCAATAGTTGAGCACCGTAGGGCCTAATTGGCAATAGTTAAGCATCATAGGGCCTAGTTGGTAAGTGTTGAGCGCCATAAGGCCTAGTTGGCAAGAGTTGAGTGCTATAGGGCCTAACTGGTAAGAGTTAAGTGTCATAAGGTCCTGTTGGAATAGTTGAGTACCATAGGACCTGGTTGGCAAGAGTTGGTTCCTTTATTTAAAAAGGATTAGTTATCCAAGTAATGGACATTGTTGAGTAAGCCTAGTAAAGTGGTAACACTGGAGTGTTTCATGATAGGATTAGTTATCTAAGTAGTGAACATTGCCGAGTAAGCCTAGTAAAATGGTGACACTGGAGTGTTTCATGAAAGGATTAGTTATCCAAGGCTAGGCCAAGGATGTCATATCCAAAGCTAGGCTGGGGATTAGTTTGTCCTAAGCTAGGCGGTGGATAAGCACATCCTATACTAGGTTATGGACTAATTTGTCCTAAGCTAGGCAGTGGATCAATGTATCATATACTAGGCGGTGGACTCGTTATATCCTATGCAAGGTTGTGGATGAGAAATCCTATGCCAGGTTGTGGATCAGTATATACTACGTTAGGCTGTGGATGAGAAATCCTATGTTAGGTTGTGGATTAGTATATTTTACGCTAGGTTGTGGATGAGAAATCCTCTACCAGACTGTGGATCAGTATATCCTACGTTGGGTTGTGGATGAGAAATCCTATGTCAGGCTAAGGATAAGTAGGCTTAATGCTAAATGAAAGAATAAAATTCCTAAGTATAATTAAGTTACATAGATGAGTTTTAGTTTAGAAATATATCTTTGTATATATTTAGTTTTAATACCATGAGACATATGTTTTTACTGAGAATGTTATGTTCTCACCCTTTCATGTTTCATGGTTAACAGGTCAAGATCCTACAAAAGGGTAAGAAGATGAAGATAACAGAAGAAATAAATTAGTTTAGTTTTAATATTTTTATTTCAAAGCTTATGTAATTATTTATATTTGCTTTGAGAATATAAAAAGTTATATGTATAAAGTTTATATGTATAACTTTAGTTATGACTCTCAATAATTATTTGTTTAAATATTATGGATTAGTTGATGTTTAGTTAGAAGTAACATAACTGATATTGTTTATCCAGATATATGTCATATATACTAGGTTACAGATATTAGGTTGTTACATAGGTCATATGGTCAGTAGCTCATGTGTTTAAAATTCTGGAATTAGTAAAAGTTGTACTTAAGTTACTTAGTCTAACTGAAAGAGGAAACTTACATGAATATGCCGAAGAATAAGTACCGGAAGGCTTCTCAAGGTTGCTAATGAGTGATCTCACCCTCTCAATCTCTTCTTGGTTGAGACTGTGCAATTCTTGTGATGTTGATGCACCTTGTGACCCTCCAACCTATTAAGATCAAATATCCTTCATATCTTTGCTCTCTAGTCAATTAAGGCCTCAAGTATTTCGAACAAAAATATCCAGCGATGAAGGTTGGTATTGTCGACAATGCCTCAAGTATTTTGAACAAAAATATCTAGCCATGAAGGATGGTATTATCGGCAATAAAGGCCAAATGATTAACAGGGCAAGGCAGAGTAGAAATGTAGAGGTTTCAAAGTGAATGAGAAACATAGGCGGTCCAAAGAAAGAACTGCTCTGATACCATAAAGAAAATATTGTATTTTTCCTCAATTTGAATTATTACAACTTGGTAGTATAAATAGGAGATTAGGGAACAACTATACATTAATCTAAGCCTAGAAAACAAGCTAATCAAGTCCTAAAAAATAAACAAGAGTTAAAGCCCTAAAAACAATGATACATGAACCAACTAGCTAATCGTCCAAACAAGGTAGATATCACAATAGTTGCCACTACCTACCACTAATAGTTTTTGCTATTAAAATTAGGAAAAATTATACTGATCTCTCTTGAGGTTTGACTTAATTGCACCAGATACCCCTCTTATTTCAAAAATTACACTAACCTCATTCGATGTTTATATTGTCATTACACCGACCTCCTTTGAGGTTTATATTATCATTATACTGATCTCTCCTTGATCATTTCACTTACCTCCCCTGTAGGGGAGATCAGTGTAAGAGTGCAAAAAACATGATATTAGGTGTAATTAAGTTAAATCTCAAGAGAGCTCAATGTAATTTTCCCTTAAAATTAATACCACTTACAATTTACTTTCCACTTACTTTATCTCTTAATGCTTTTGTAAGTTTCTAAGCCTCCGCTCCAAATGGATTCCTCTTTCTTACTTTGTTTTCTCTCTTTTACAAACCATCTTCAAATATTTAGTCTTAATACTTATGTTGTGTATAGTGCCATTAATTATTAGGACTTACAATTTACTTCCAACTTACTTTACCTTTAATGCAGATTTCAAATCCTTCACCATATTCTCTCTTTTTTTTTCTCATTCCCTTTCTATTTCATTTTTCTCCTTCTTTTTGGGCTTTGCGAAACAGAATGTCTTTTGTTTCCAAATTTGAATTCATTCTACTTAAGTATGATATGCTTCAATAAAGGTTAAATTCGAGCATTGCATTTTCATTTTCCTTTTTCTTATTTTACTTTTAGGTTTAAGAGTCCTCATTTTTTTGGATTAATTTTTTTATTTTAATTTTTCCATTTCAATTTCCCTTCTTTCTAACTGCATTGTTAGCAGGAAAAATGTTGTTTTTTCTGTAGTGTATCCTACTACTGCCAATCAACTGCAAGTAGGAATTGATTAGTTTCTAATTATTGTAAGTTCTTTTCAATGTTGACATCTATAGTTTCAATAATTATTGTAAGATAGATATTTATCTTATTTTTGCTTCTATCTTATAAAACTTATCCTTCATAAGAGGGAATTTCAAAAACTCAATAAGCAAATTCTATGACAAAGAAAAACTACCAACGTCAATGGCGATTAAGTAACACATGGTATATAATCAATGCAAAAAAATTTGGCAGAGAGCTTATCATATTTATAATTAATGTGTGGATAAAATACACACATTTTGTACTTGATTTGAGATGGATTTAGGTGTGCTTTGATGGATTTATGTTAGAATTTATGCCACATTTAATCTAATTATCCTTGGTATCTCATGGTTAGTCTTTCTTTATGTTTTTAGGTCCAAAAAAGGCGTTTTGACATGGTTCTATGAAGCTTTGGATGGATTCATTGCAATGGAGTTGAGCTTGAAATTTATATGGCCAAGATTTGTAGAGTTTTTTTACCTTTGCGCGATAAAATGAGCATAACTTAAGTTACGAAGGTCGAAACGAGATAATTTCAGTGGCATTAGAAAGCTAAGAAAAAGAGGTACAACTTTCATGAAGGTATGAGACACGGTCGTGTCTCTTTGTCACGTGGTCATGTCTAATTTGGGAAACACTTTTATCAAGCTCACACGGCCCTGTCTAACTGCAATGAAGCTTCTGTGTGGGAGACACGACTGTGTCTCTTGGACACACAACTGTGTCTCTTATTACGCTGCAATTTACTCTATTTTTCATGCTTACACGGCCGTGTGGAGCTTAGACACGACCATGTGAGGTCTCCTAAGCCTAAAAATAGTAATTTTTCACCTCAAACATTATAAATAGGGGCAAACCCTTAACCTAAAACAGACATTTGCGACAACAGACTTTGAGAAGTAGTTTAGAATAGAGAATTATCACGAATCCTTGAAGGACGGCTAAGAAGAGAGGATGACATTCTTGAAGGCTTGAAGATCATAATCACTGTAAAAGGGGTTTTGATTTCTCTTTCCCTATAGTTTTCTCCTTTCTTTGGGTTTTCTTTCTATGGGTTTTTATCTTGATATGGGATTGTTTGTATTGAACATGAATAAATAAACCCATAACTAGGGCTATGGGGGATCGATCTTATTTTCTTAATTATTTAGGTTTAATTTCTAATTTGATTAAGGTAATTTCTTTTAGGGTCTATCATATTACTTGTATGCTTGTCATAACTTGATCACTTTTGGCATGTGTTAATTCATTGTTTGATCAGTGACCATCCGCATTCAATGAGCAGATCTATATGATAAACCTAGGATTAGATTAGTAAATGACCAAACATCAATTTATCCTACCAATAGAATTGACAGTATGTTAGTTCATCTCTTGAATTGAGGTTTAATACATTCTTAATTGATTTAACTAAATAACCAAATAGGTGAATTAAATTAGGAATAAAATATTATTTCATCCATGAGCATTGGGATTCAATAGCAAATAAGAGAATATTGGCAAAAGAATTACTTTACATCATAATTGAAAGAAAATCTGAATAATTGGATTCAAGTGAACCTTGCACCCTAGTTTCTCTCCCATTGATTGTCTTTACTTTGTTTGATTGCTCATTGTTTGTCTCAATTTGTTTTCTAATTTTATTTTGAATTTTTTTCATACACTTTCGATTATCTGGATAACAAAGAGTTTTACGAATCTAGTAATTATCACTTATTCCTTGTGAGATCGATAATTAAAACTTAAGTCCTATATTACTTTGCGATAGAACACACTTACTCTTAGTGTATTTTATGCGTACTAATAATCCAAATATCTAAAGCTAGCTTGCCATATGATTCCATGAGTATATTTCACATTGGATTTGGATGCAAAGCTAGGCAGTCTGTGGACCAATCTTTGTAATGGTTTGATAGCTTTAACCGAAAGCAGCTAAACATTTTCAACAACTTATAGATTTCAATATGCAACTAAGCATATTAAATTATTGATATGTTTGTGCACAAATAGCACATATTTACTAGCTTTAATTACAATTAGATTTGGTTACAAATTAAGATAAATATCTATAGCTATTGTCATAGGTTATAGGTTTCACTCTCAAGAGAATCCAGGGCCCATATTTATTTGTGACCCAAATTGATTTTCATTCCATTTTCCCTTCTTCATCTATTCAAGGGGTTGGCATTTGCTCAATTTGCGTTTTTTTTTATTGGACTTCTAGGAATTGTCTACATGAATTATTTTAAAGGAATGTCATGGGTTTTGTTGAACATGAGAACTAAGAAGATGCATAATGCATAATGATTTTACTAAGAAACAATCACTTATAAAGGCTGGGATAAAGCAAGAGTATTTATTTATATTTTCTTTGCTTGGAACTCTTAACTTATTATTTACGTTATGTGCCTTTAAATAATATAGTATGATTTCATTAGGTTTGTACGTTTAATGAATGATTTATATGAAAGACTATTTATAATTGCTTTTGAAAGGTAATTATTTTCTTTTTCTTTTTTTTTTTTGCTGGTAGGGATATCATTTGGAGCTTATGAAGCACAAACACACCATTTTTTATACGTGTCACATGTTGGACATGTGTTCGTGTCAGACACATGGAGACACTCGTACAACACACGTGTTTTGCGTGTCTGAATATGTCCGATTAAAAATATTTTTTTTAAATTTGGACACGTCTAGGACACACTTCAACATGTCTCGGACACGCTTGAACACATCTATGACATGGCTTGGACACGGCCCATTAATATTTTTTAAAAAAAAATAGTTTCCATGACTAACGTTCAATTAGTAAGCCCGTAACTCACTCAAGCCCAATCACATGACTGACGTCCCAAGCTACTATTTTCACATACCAATATTTTAAGTTTTATCTTTTCATATACTACTATTAGACTTTTAAGTTTTATCTTTTTACACACCATTATTTTCATCTGCTCTTTTTACCTCTGCTCGTACCAAGTCGTCCACTTTGTCGTCACTGAAGTTTGCCTCACACCAATATTTCCTCTAGTTAATTTTTTTTTTATACACATGTACTTGTACATAGGGGAAGAAATAGACCAGGCCAGGTCAGTCTTTGCCTTAAACAAGTCTGACTTGTATCCCAATTATAAGGCCTAAATCTGGCCTATGAGCCTGTAATAGGCTAATTTTTAAGGTCTGGCTTGACCTTTTTAAAAGTATGGTCTAACCTGAAAGTCTATTTAAAGGCCTACTTTGTAATGAGGTCTTTAAATAGACTAATAGATCTACCTTTAAATAGGTCAATATGCATTTATATAGGCTAATAAACCGACATTTAAATAAGTCAACATGCCTTTACATAGGCTAACAGACCTAAGCCTTGAAATAGACCAATGAATAGGTCTTTGTTATAACTTAACACTCACCTTCTAATTTTATAGATACTCACCACTTTCTTACTCTAGTCTTTGGTCGATGTAGGACTTGAAGATATACCAAGTTACAAAATTATTAGAGACATATATCTCCAAATCCCACATCGACCAAAGATCAAAGTAAGAAAGTAATGAACATTTATAAAAGTATGGAGTGAGTGTTAACTTATTATTTTCATTCTAATAAATATATTACATTAAATATATTAATAAATATGTTATTTCTATTCTAACTTACTAACTTAGATTTTAGTTATTGACTTTATTAAAATTTAATTAAAAAATATATTAATATATGATAATAAATTAATAATTATAATTATAATTTATAATTATTATAATAATATATATTATATTATATATAGTTAAACAAGTCAGACTGGCCTGTCAAGCTTAAAGGCCTATTAAATGGCCTGAGGCCCAGCCTTTTTAATTAAACAGGCTTTTAAAAAAGTCTTGGCCTAACTTGTTTAGTAAATAGGTCAATCCAGGCTTCAGGTTAGGTCATAGGCCCCTGACGGGTAGTCTGACCTATTTTGACCCTTACTTCTACATGGTTAATTCTATTAGGAGAAGTTAGTTTATGAGATTTTTTAGAATATGTCAGTAAAAATTATGCTTTATATTTTTTAGGAGGAACTTATTAGGCAGCAAATATTGACACATATGACATATATTAAGATATTATAAATCTTTAAACTTATAGAAATGATATTAATGAATTATAAATTTTTTTTCTTAAATTTTGCAATTATATATATATATATATATGAAGAAATAATATTAATGAATTATGAATATATTTATATATATATGAATAAATAATATTAATGAATTATGAATCTTTTTTCTTAAATTTTGTAATTATATATATAAAAACCAAATTCTTTAATTTACTTTGATATTAATTAATTAATATATATGTCGTGTCTGTATTCTACAATTTTTTGAATTTGATGTGTCTCCATGTCCATATCTGTGTCATGTCTTGTGTCCGTATCTGTGTCTGTGCTTCATAGTTTGGAGCTAATACATTTGCAACTCTAATACAGTTTTGGTGTTTTTATTGCTTAATAGCAGCTTCCCTCCGCCCTTTATCTACCAAAAGTGGACTAAGTTTAGAGTTGCCTTCTTTCATCCTTTTCATTCTTGCCTTATAAAATTAATATTATTTACTGTGTAAAGTGCAACTCTAATACAATTTTGGTGTTTTTATTGCTTAATAGCAGCTCCCCACTCCCCCTCATCTACCAAGGTAGACTAAGTTTAGAGTTGCCTTTTTTCATCCTTTTCATTCTTGCCTTATAAAATTAATATTATTTATTGTGTAAAGCATCTGCAAGTAAACAATGGAAATAGATTGTTTCTTTTGTCTACTGATGAAGACCAAAGAGGACCATTAAGTAGGAAAGGAAGAGCTAAGAAGGAGGATGTTTTAATTGGGCTAGGAGGGCCTATGACTAGGTCAAGGTCCAAGAGAGCTAAGGAAGCTTTACAACAAGAGGTGGCTAACATATTCAATCTTAAGCAAGATAAGGAAAAAGAAGAACCTATGTTGGTCCAATTAATCCAAATTGAAGAGGACTCCAATTAGGAAGGCTTTATGAGAACCCAAGTTGGTCTAATTAATCTATTTTTCTTTTTATTTTGTAATTTTCGTATTTTATTTAGTTGGAATAAGTTCAAATGTCTTTTGCTTTTCCCTATGTTAGTTTTGGGGTTTTAAAGACTTCCTAAGTCATTATGATAGCTAGTAAGAATTTATTATCATGTTTATGGTTATTTTCTAGGTAATAATGCACTTATCAATGCTGGTAATTGCATGATAGTGGGAGTTTATTCCTTGTATTTCAAGAGTCATTTTAGGGTTTCAAAGGTTGCAAACAGCTTCAAGCTTAGCCTATAAATAAGGAACTCTTGTACTCCAAAAGGAGATTTTGGAAGATTAAGGAAAGTGGAGAAATTCACCATATTTGAGAGAGCTATTTTCTTAGAGTGAACCATAGCTTGAATCTCAAAGGTTTCTCATACCTTTGTGGTGATTCTACACAAGGTTCATTAGAATAGATTGAGATTGTGGCCATTCTTTATCTTCTTGTCTAATTCCATGAATCTTATCAAGAGCTATCATATCATGTGGTATCAAGAGCTAGGATCCTAGAGTTGGGTTATGATATTGTGTTCTTTCAATTTAGCACTTATTCTTGATTTATGTTTTAAGTTTGATCTATTTTGATTTTGATATTTTGATATTTATGTGTTAGATAGCACCTTCCTTGGTTATTTGATCTTGTTAACACTCCTTCAACTTGTGTGGGGTTGTTTGTGTAAAAAAAATGAAAAAAAAGCATGAATACCAAAAGTTTAAAAAAAAATTAGCAGCTGATTTTTGCCCCTATTACATATTTTGAGTGTTTTAGTCTTCTTGAATATTAACATTTACTTGGTGGACTTTGGTGCTATAATTCTCCTGCGCTAATTTGATCATTTCTACTCTACACTTGTTCTTGTTTCTTGTCTTGATCAACTCCTATTTGAGTGTGCTCTGTTCTTTATTGGCTTTTCTTGTTTGTCTTATTGAGCTCTTTGGTTTTGTCTAAGAGTATTTCACTTTTCATTAACCTCTTGAGTGTTTAGGCTTTGTGTGAATTGTTTACATTGTGTGTGAGTACTTTTGTGTTGATTGGCTGTGATTCACTTTAAGGGCTTGTAAAGAGGACTTGAGAGGAAAAAGGCAAGAGAGATTGTTATATAAGAGCCATGATGTGTGTAAACACGAGAGAACTACAATTCTAAGAGGGAAACATGTGGGAAGAGTGAGTGGTGAGAATCTTATTTTATTGTGTTTACTAACTTGTTGATTTTGTACAATGTCTAAGGAAGGAGATCCAAATGGAAGTCCTTCTCCTTCCCCAAGGACAGCCGCAATGACATTCCAAATGCAAGCCCTAACAAGACATTTGGAAATGCTTCTTCAAAGGCAAAGTGATGAAATCTATGAGAAGATTGATAAGTTAGAGAGGGATAGAGCTTCCAACCATGATGAAGAATCCCATGAATCCAAAAGAGAAATGAGAGATGGCAGGAGGCAAGGAGGGAGAAAAAGACAAGAGATGAGAGATAGAGAAAATAAGAGAGATGAAAAGGGAGAAAGGCTTGGGGGTGTGAATATCAAAATACCTTTCTTCTAAGGGAGGAATGATCCAGAAGCATATCTTGAGTAGGAGATGAAAATTGAGCAAATCTTCTCATGCCACGACTACAATGCAGAGAAGAAAGTGAAGGTGACTGCACTTGAATTCACGGATTATGCATTGATTTGGTGGGACCAAGTTCAAAAAGAAAGGGTAAGATATAAAGAGCATCCTATCATTACTTGGGATGAAATGAAGACTTTGATGAGGAGGAGTTTTGTACCTTCTTATTATTATAGGGAGCTACATAATAAGTTACACAGACTCTCTCAAGGGAGTAGGAGTGTGGATGAGTACTTCAAAGAGATGGAGGTTGCCATGATAAGAGCCAACATTGTTGAAGAAAGGGAGGCAACCATGATATTAGTGATATTGTGGAGTTGCAACATTATGTTGAGCTTGAAGACTTGGTGCATCAAGCCATGAAGGTAGAACAATAACTCAAGAGGAAGGGTACTTTGAAAAAGGTTTCTTCTAACTTTAACTCAACAAGTTGGAAGGACAAGCAAAAGAAAGAGGGATCCTCTTCTAGTCCAAAGGTACCCATGGCTGCCCCTAAGGCCACCATGCCAACTACTTCCACTTCATCTTCTACTTCTAAAAATAAGGACATTAAATGCTTCAAGTGTTTGGGAAGGGAACACATAGCTTCTTAATGCTCAAATAAGAAAACGATTGTGATGAGGGACAATGGGAGCATCAATAGTGAATCTTCTTCTATTTCATCAAGTGAGGAGGAAAGTGATTGTGAGGCTATTCCACAAGAGGAAGACTTATTGATGGTAAGAAGATTATTGGGGAGTCAAGCTAAAGAGAATGATGAAAGTCAAAGAGAGAACATTTTCCACACAAGATGCCTCATTCAAGGGAAGGTGTGCTCTTTGATTATTGATGGGGGAAGTTGTACCAATGTTGCAAGTACTAGATTGGTGACCAAACTCAACCTAAAGACTACTCCATACTCGCGGCCTTATAAGCTCCAATGACTAAGTGAGGATGGTGAGTTGTTGGTGAACCAACAAGTATTAGTAAGCTTCTCAATTGGTAAATATAATGATGAAATCCTATGTGATGTTGTTCCCATGGAGGCCGACCATATTTTACTTAGAAGACCTTAGCAATTTGATAGACATATTACTCATGATGGTTTCACTAACAAGTTTTCTTTTGTACATAATGCTCTTAAGGTCACACTTGTACCATTATCTCCAAGAGAGATTTGCGAGGATCAAGTGAAGTTGAAAATAAATAGAGAACAAGAGAGAAAAGACTTGAGAGAAAAGGATGAGGATCTTAAAAAAAAAAAAGAAAAATTCCACTTTTGAGGACAAAATTCAAAAGAAAGAGGGAAAAGAAGGAAAGAAAAAAAATGAGAGAAAATTTGAGAGTTTATTTACAAAAGAAAGTGAGGTGAAGAGAGCATTCTTTACAAGGCAACCTATGTACACTTTCTTATACAAAGATGCTTGCTTGAATTCTAATGCTAACCCTTTGCCTAGTGATGTTGAATCTATTTTGCAGGAATTTAAAAATGTGTTTCTAAAACAAATACCCCACGGCTTGCTATCAATGAGAGGAATAGAACAACACATAGACCTCATTCTGGATGCTTCCCTACCCAATAGGCCAGCCTATTAAAGCAATTCTCAAGAAACAAAGGAGATCCAAAAACAAGTGGAGGAGATGATGCAAAAAGGATGGATAAGGGAAAGCTTGAGCCCATGTATTGTAACCATGATTTTGGTGCCAAAAAAAGATGGAACATGGAGAATGTGCATGGATTGTAGGGCCATTGACGAGCGCCGAACTAAGTCAAAATTATAACCGAAATTATTAACTAAGTTTGCAGTATAGTGAACAACACCGGATCGTCTCCTCAAAGATCGTAAATGCAATTTTATCAAATTAAGTTAAGTTAGAAAAGGGGGGGTTTTGATTGTTCAAGGATTACAAAGACAAGATCTGAAGAAAAATAACAATTAAAAGAATAGTCAATTCAGAAATCTATCAGAGATTGGGTGGATTCAATCATAGACCTTTCAACAAACACCGAAATACATTTGAATGGTTAACTTGGATCTAACCGAGACTCTCGCATCGATCCAGAATTCATACTAGACAATCGTCCGTAATTCAATTGACAAGTGATAAACACAAATCTGCAATCGCACCATTCATGTAAATATATGTCAATTTAAGCACCGAATTCAATTAACCTAGGCACAAATCAGTAACCTAACCTCTTCAATTACGTGATTAGTTTAGATCAATCAGTTCTAAGTTTCATCACAAATCTCAATCTTCAGTTATGTGATTAATTTAGATCAATCAGTTCTAAATTTCATCACAATACTTAATCTTAAACCAAGATCAAATCAGATCAAACATAAACAGAATCACCATTCATGCATTCAAGATCAAGAGAACAGAAGAAGAAGAGAAAAGGAATTCAAATATAAATCAAATACATTACATAACCAAGGTCTCAAGAATCCAAGCTACAATCTCTTCAAGAATCCCGAATTGACTAGAAGTGACTTAACTCTCCATTACAATGAAGGAAAAATATAGAAGAACTATGAAAAACTATCTCTAACACTAAGTGTCTGTTGTTCCTAGAGCTCTCCACATGCTTCCTTTTATAGAGGATTCAGAGTAGTAGTAGATGGGTAGATGGGTAGATGGGATTAGTAGGTGGATGAGTAGGTGGATGAGTAGGTGGATGAGTAGGTGGATGAGTAGGTGGGTGAGTAGATGAGCTACCTTGTCTCCGAAATTCTTTATTGCTGAACTCATTGATTTCGTCATTTCTGAGCCAAGTGGTCTTCATGAAAGTTTTAGAAAATTGTCTAAGCTTTCCAATGGCTCTGAAAACACCCAAAAATTCGTCCTACAGCCCAAGATATGACTCAATTACTACAGACTGTTCAGGACCAGTTTCAGCACATCTGTTTTGACTTTCAGACCCAATATCTCCATCAAGGAGCCCGAATCAAGTTTTGTGCTTGACATGAAAGTTGTACATATGGGTCTTAACTTTCAGATTACAAATTTTCAGCCTATTTTATATGCCCAAACTCGAATTATGTTCTGGTTACTACACACTATTCGGGTTCCAGTCACAAATCCCGTATTCTGATTTCCATGCCCAATTAGCTCCACTAGATGTCTGAAATTGACTTTGAGCTCTTCATCAAAGTTGTAGAGCTCTCTCTTATCTTTCCTACAAGGTAAAATTCATAATTATCAGACATTTAGAACTCAAGATATGGCTAAAATACAAAAACAGTGTAAGACCCGAATAATGCTGAAAAAATCAATTAAGTCCGATTCGAGTTCAAACTTACAAAACATAATCAAATTCAGTCAATTAAGTACATGAAGAGTGTAAATAACTAAACATAAGGGTTTCTTAATGAATAAAATATGTGATTATCAAATTTCCCCACACTTAGCTTTTTGCACTCTTGGGCAAAACATATAAAACTAAAGTTAGAAGACAAAGACAAACGACACAAACTTAAAAGCTAAAAACTCTAAAGGAATGAAGCAAGAAGAGCAACAAGAAATTCAAGGGATCAAAGCATAAATGAGGTAACATTTCTTCACATCTCAAACCAACAAGCAAGGAAACTTTCGTTGAAAAGAATGAATTAAGAATGATGGATCTTCACAAGATTCCCTCTCAATCTCTCAAGTGTTTAAAAGGTAGGTATTTCACTCAATTCAACCCATGAAAATTGCACTACCATAAGCTTGCTTATCTTCTACTTCTCCACTACTCAAAACACATGCACACACAAATCATGAGGACTTTATTCAAGGTTGTAGTGAGGTCAAGGTAACGAGAAGAGGATAAAATGGATATGAGAAGATAAATACCAAAGAGAATAAAAGCAAATGAGTGAGTTCAAATAACAAGCTTAAAAATTCATCTCAACTCTAATGTATATCCCTTTACATATTCATTTCTCAATCTTTTCTCTTTATATATATATATATATATAAACATAACTATATACATATATTTTTCCTTTTTTTTTTTAGGCACTCTTTCCTTTTTCAACAACCATTTTGTACACACACCCACACTTGTTCAAAAACTCATCCATTAACCAGGCTAATGTTCTTTTATTCCCTAAGGTAAAGTAAGAACACGATTTTTCATTTAAGGCACATAATGAGCTAGAAACAAGGAATGGTCAAATAAGCTCAAAGGGGTTAAGCAAAGGAAAATATACAAGGTTGCGGGAATCGAGAATTTTCAAGAAGTCAAAAGAGTGCTTGATATCATATTGAAAGGAAGGTTGGCTATTTGGTTAAACTAGCTAATTAAGAAAGAGGGCCTCAATCATGTTTATGCATGCAAGTGAAATGTAGCCTCAAAAAGAATCAAAGCAAGTTCTAGAGTGGTCATTAACATGAGTGAAAATCACACAAGAAAGAAGAGAATGGCATAAATGTTGAATCCATCCATTAGGCTTAAAATCTCACAAGGTATGCATCCATCAAACTCAATTCATCAGTTCAATCATCCATCACCAAGCATATCAGATCAAGAAGGGAGAAAAGTTATTCAATCATGCAATGAACTTTTTTTTTATTTTTTTTTATTTTGATTTTTTTTTTAACAAACCAAAAGAAACAGAAACATGCTAAAATCTCTCCCCCACACTTAATATAACACTGTCCTCAATGTGAAAGAAAGAGATAGAAAAGAGCAACACAACCTGATAAGAAGTGAATCAACGCTAAGCAGAAAAGAAACACACTGTTAGTGCCGCATCAGACCTTAAGATTGGGATGGAGGTAGTCTGCTCTTTCGGCTTTGTGCTAAAGCATTGTTGACCAGTATTCGACCCATTCAAGACCAGCGCAACATAGGGCTCCCAAAAGGGACAAGTGGCAATAATACGACTGTTTGCCTCACATGTGGATACAATCTACCTTCTTTGTTTTTCAATTAAGAAGGCTGGATCAGATGCATGCATTTCCCCATTCACGGTTTGTGTTACCAAAGCCAACCCTAAGACGTATACATAAATTTTTTTTTTTTTTTTTTTGTTATTGTTTTTGTTTTTTTTTTTTTTTTTTTTTTTTTGAAAGATGACATGAAGAAGAAGAAGAAGAGGATGATATGTACAGATTGTTTGTGGATGTGGCTCACATCTGCCTCTGGTTTAACGTCCAATAACGCTTAAACGTCTTCTATGAGTCGAGGATAAGCTTCCCATCCAATTTTCTTATAAATTGGCAAACAGGGTCTTTTAGAGTCGATTCCCAAGATCGTAGCGTTTTACTTCATCCTTGAAGAGATTCCACAATTTAAGAATTTCACGATGCACCAATCCACAAGAATGCGTCTCAAGAGTCAATAAGATATTATCTAATGACTCCTTACTCAGTCCATTCTTAATGAAGAAAATTTTGTCTTCTCTATTTGCGAAAACCATCCCCAAAGTACGACATCGCTTGTTACATGGCTTCCATCGTCCACATTTGTGACAGACTTGTAACCTTTTTGCTCTTCTCCTTTTAGAATATGAACTTCTTCCAAGACCGGGCATATATGAGTCAAATGAAATTGAGGACTCACCGCTAATCGGACCTTTGCTTCAATTATCCAAATAGACATCTTCTCGCATACCCTTGTGCATTAACAATGCTCAATCTCTCACATTGAACTTTGTAGATTTTTCTCGAGCATTTTGAGGAAGAGAAGGAAAATGTTTTCTCGGGTTTGAAAGAATGACATCCATTTTAAAGAGAAGAAGGGTTCAGTTATTTTGGGAAATCGAAGAATAAACCGACTCAAGAGTCACGAGTACCGCACCCGCCACTTAACCCAAGAACACAAAGAACTCAAGAACTTGGTTTTCCAGGAATGGTTGAGTCTTTGTCCATTAACTTAAGCGCAGTACCATTCCTAGGATCCTTAATATCTACGTCCCCAGAGGATACACGTGTCTGACAACAAAAGAATCGTGCCACCTAGATCTCAATTTTCCAAGGAGTAGGTGCAGATGATAATCTCAAAGTAGAACTTTTTTGACCAATTTTCGCAGCTTTTGCAAAAGGTGTAACAGACCTTTAATAAAGTAGGCAAATAAAATCCATACTGCAAGATTTTCGCAGTTGTTGTCGCTGAAAAAATGACCTCCACATGCTTCTGAGTGACACTACCTACCTCATTGTCGGGCATACAACTGTTTTTTTTTTTTTTTTTTATTCATAATGCGGATGGAGAAGGTTCATCACCTCCACTTCTGCATGCTCTGGAAGTTCATGATACTGTTTGAGGCGGTGTCCATTTACGATGAAAGCTTTGGCAATGACCTCACTTTTAATCTGAACAGCACCAGAAGGAAAAACATTAGTAACAATAAATGGTCCATCCCATCTAGACCTTAATTTGCCAGGCATGAGTCGGAGGCGGGAGTTATAGAGGAGAACTTTTTGATCAATCTCAAATGTTTTCCTCAGAATCAACTTATCATGGAAGGCTTTGGTCTTCTCCTTATAAAGTTTAGAACTTTCATAAGCCTCCAAGCGGATCTCCTCCAATTGCTGCAGCTGCAGCTTCCTCTCCATACCTGCTTGATCTAGGTCCAAGTTGCACCTTTTCACCGCCCGAATGCTCGATGCTCAATTTTCACCTAGGCAGTGGCATGCTTTTCCAAAAATAATTCGATACGGAGACATCCCGATTGGTATCTTATAAGCAGTCCGGTAAGCCCATAAAGCATCCTCAAGCCTCTTGCTCCAGGTCCTTTCGTTAGGTTGAACTGTCTTCTGGAGTATCTGCTTAATTTCTCTGTTGGAGACCTCGGCTTGCCCATTGGTTTGGGGGTGGTAGGGTGTAGAAACCTTGTGTTGGACTCCATACTTCTTCATCAAAGCCTCCATGCTTCGATTGCAAAAATGTGAACCTTGATCACTAATGATGGCTCTCGGGACTCCAAACCTACAGAAAATCTGTGATCTAATAAAATCCACAACAACTTTAGAATCATTAGTCCGAGTGGCCTTAGCCTCCACCCATTTAGATACATAATCCACAAAGCAGAATGTAAACAAAACCAAATGATACAGGGAAAGGACCCATAAAGTCAATACCCCAAACATCAAAAAT
The DNA here is from genome assembly GCA_029884605.1 of Ormosia emarginata. Classification (NCBI taxonomy): domain Eukaryota; kingdom Viridiplantae; phylum Streptophyta; class Magnoliopsida; order Fabales; family Fabaceae; genus Ormosia; species Ormosia emarginata. The sequence continues at coordinate 8,819,592 of JAQQTP010000066.1, read as the reverse complement.
CTCACAGAATAATAAGGGTTTCTGGGGCATTTCATTCCTACGAGAAGTATTCCCTGTTCTCTGGCATTGATCACAAGATTTGCAAAACATATATGCATCATGAAATAGAGTGGGCCAATATAATCCAGAGTCTAAAACTTTCCTAACAGTTCGTTGAGGACCGAAGTGGCCGCCACATGCAAGTTTATAACAAAAGCTAAGAATGGAATGGAATTCATCATCAGGCACACATCTCCTAATTACTTGGTCACTGCAAAATCTCCATAAGTAAGGATCATCCCATACATAATACTTTGACTCACTTTTCAATTTATCAATCTTAGCCTTTGTGAAATGTGCAGGTATTGCTTTCGCAACTAAGAAATTAATCAAATCAAAGAAACCAATGGATGTTGCCTTGCACTTGAAAAGCTGCTCATCGTGGAAAACATCATGGATGGGAAAAACATCTCGCCTCCCTTTCAATTCGACTCAAGTGATCACCACCAAATTCTCCGTTCCACTCTTGTCACGGATCTCAATATCAAACTCCCGGAGGAGCAACATCCACCTAATCAACCGGGGCTTGGCATTGGGCTTCTTCGGGAGAAACTTCAATGCTTTGCATGATCCGAAAACACAACCACTCTAGAACCAAGCAAATATGATCGAAATTTATCTAAAGCAAAAACAATTGCTAAAAGTTCCTTTTCAGTTGTGGTGTAGTTGATTTGTGCAGAATCTAAAGTTCTCGAAGCATAGGAAATGACATGAGATACTTTACCGACCCTTTGTGCAAGAACAGCCTCCTAATGCATAATTAGAGGCATCACACATCACTCAATGGAAGTGTCCAATCCGGCGGTTGGATGATAGGTGTCTTGGTCAATGCCTCGCTTCAATTGATTGAAGGCATCCTGGCACTTCTTGTCAAATTGAAACTCCACATCTTTTTGCAGTAAGTTGGATAGCGGAAGTGCAATTTTGCTGAAATCCTTTATGAACCGCCGATAGAAACCTGCATGACCAAGGAAGGAACGAATCTCCCGCACGCATGTGGGGTAAGATAGGCATGAAATAACATCTATTTTTGCAGGATCTACCTCAATACCCTCACGAGATATCACATGCCCTAAGACTATACCTTGTTCTACCATGAAATAACATTTCTCAAAATTTAGAACGAGGTTAGTCTCAATGCATCTATGCAAGACCTGAGCCAGACTATCTAAACATACATCAAAGGAAGATCCATAGACAGTAAAATCATCCATAAATACGTCCATACAATTTTCTAAAAAATCAGAAAAGATACTTACCATACACCTTTGAAAGGTGCCTGGAGCATTGCACAGACCAAAGGGCATCCTCCTGTATGCAAATGTGCCAAATGGACAAGTGAAAGTAGTCTTCTCTTGGTCTTCTGGGGCTATATGAATCTGAAAATAGCCCGAATATCCATCCAGGAAACAATAATGTGACTTGCCAGCTAACCGCTCCAACATCTGATCAATGAAGGACAGCGGGAAATGATCCTTCCTGGTAGCCTGGTTAAGCCGCCTATAATCAATGCAAACTCGCTAACTGTTTTGAACTCGTGTGGGCACAAGCTCATTGTTCTGATTCGCAACCACTGTGACCCCAGATTTCTTGGGAACCACTTGCACGGGGCTCACCCATTGACTGTCAGATATGGGATAAATAATGCCAGCTTGAAGCAGCTTTGTAACTTCCTTCTTTACCACATCTAGAATCAGTGGATTTAGTCTCCTTTGGGGCTGTCTAACTGGTTTAATCCCTTCTTCCAATAAAATCTTATGCATGCATGTGGAGGGGCTAATACCAGGAATATCTGCAAGAGTCCATCCGATGGCTTGCCTATTCTCGCCTCAAAATCTGCAAGTAATTTTTCTTCTTGATCAAGTTGTAGGTTTTTAGCAATGATCACCGGAAGTGTCTCACCATCTCCAAATATGCATATTTAAGATGGTCCGGTAAAGTCTTCAACTCCAAGGATGGAGGTTGCACAATGGAAGGTAACAAGTGATCTGAAACAACTAACTCAAAGAACATTAATTTCAAAGATGGTACTTGACTCTCATTCTCAATTGTTGCATCATCGGTAGCTTGTATCATTACTTATAACAGAATAAATCTCAAAGACATGCAAAGACATGGTTCAACATCACAAGTGGCACATGTATCACAAGAAACAGAACCAAGATAGTCAACAATATCAGGGAATTCAGCATATAAATCAGTATAGACATCATCAACCAGCATCTCAATCATATCAACATGGAAAACAAAATGCTCCTCTAGGAGGTGTTTCATTGAATCAAAAATGTTAAATTGTACCAAATCGTTGTCAAACTCCATAGAAAGGGTGCCAGCATGCACGTCTATCTTGGTCTTGGCGGTCTTGAGGAATGGTCTGCCTAGAATCAATGGAGTATGATTTGTTGAAGACTCATCTTCCATGTCCAGAACGTAGAAATCTGTTGGAAAAATCAACTCATTCACCCGAACTAACACATCTTCCAGCACACCTGCAAGATGAGCAGTGGCTCTATTTGCCAACCGAATCACGATACCAGTGGGTTGCAAAGTACCAATGTTTAAACACTTATAAACTGACATAGGCATGACATTGATCGAAGCACCCAAATCTAGCATTGCATGCTCAAATCTAGAGTTGTCAATTGTGCAAGAAATTGTGAAAGTTCCAGGATCTTTGCATTTTTGTGGCATGCTTGCGTAATCATTGCATAAACATTTCTACCCATGCTGATCTTCTCATTCCCTTTCAACCTTCTCTTATGAGTGCACAACTCCTTGAGAAATTTAGCATATTTTGGAATTTGCTTGATTGCATCTAGGAGGGGAATATTGATTTCCACTTTCCTGAATGTCTCCATGACTTCTTTTTCCATTTCTGCTTGCATTGTTCTCTTGGATTGTGTGATCCTATTTGGAAAAGGTAATGGAATGGTAACATCTGAATTCTCTGCAATTTTCTTCAGTGGCACAGATTTCTGGACTGAATTATCCATTTCCTGCCGTTTTTGGTCAATTTCGATTGTTGTAAGGTTGGAACATCAACTTCTTTGCCACTTCTCAAGGTAATTGCACTTACGTTACCTCTTGGATTGTTGACTGTTTGTGAAGGCAATTGGCTAGAACCTTGACTCTTTAGCTCGCTCATAGTGGTTGCCAGCTGCCCGATTTGAGTTTGTAAATTCTGAATGTTGGCACTGACGTTCTGCTGGAACTGAATGTTATTTGTGGCCATTTGTTTCATCAGGTCTTCCAATGATGGCTCGGCTGGAGTGGATTGGATAGATTGCTGAACAGGTTGTTGTTGTCTAAATGCAGGGGGTATTTGTTAGTATTTGTTGCTTGGACCTGCAGCTTGGTATCTAAATTGTTGTTGCTGCTGGTGGGGCTGTTGTTGCTGGCTAGAATTCCCATATCTCAAATTGGGATGGTCTCGCCAACCAGGGTTATAAGTACTAGAAAATGGATCATATCTAGATTGTTGCTGTTGTTGCTGATATTGGGATCTACCAGGAAAAATACCGATGCAAAGAACACATTGATCTGGAAAAGTGGAACCATCTTCCTGAAGTGTAGGGCATGAATCAAGAGGATGAGATGAATTAGAGCAAATTCCACGCACCGATGCAAATCATCTCGCATGGGTGGTCATGTTGACCCACCGCTATTTGTCTTACCAAAGAAGTCAATTCATCTAGTCTCGTGTTCCATTCTTTGTTGGTCCATATGAGATGCTTGAATTTCATTAACTCTTCTCGTTGCGGTGATGATCCGCGAGCCAAACTGTTGGGTATTGGCTGCCATGTTTGCTATCGATCTCTTGCGGCGGTAGGAGTTTTGTCTACTAAGGCTCCTCCACAGGCAAAGATCGATCATGCTTCTATCATTTGGCAACAAGCCCTCATAAAAGTATTGAATCAAGAGTTGTTCACTAATTTGGTGATGAGGGCAGCTCGAACACAACTTCTTGAATCTCTCCCAGTATTCATGCAAAGTTTCACCAGACATTTGTCTGATGCCACATATATCCTTCCTAATTGCGCGGCCTCTGAGGCAGGGAAGAATCTCTCCAGGAACAACCTCTTCATGTCATTCCAACTTCCGATGAACCTGGTGAAAGATAAAATAACCAATCTTTGGTCGCATCGACAAGTGAGAAGGGAAATGCCCTTAACTTGATGTGTTCCTCGAGAGATGCCTTGTGGCTTCATGGTTGAACACACAACATGGAACTCTTTCGGTGCTTATGAGGATCTTCACCCACAAGACCATGAAACTTTGGTAACAAGTGTATCAAACCAGATTTCAATTCAAAATCTGCATCAAGATTAGGATATTGAATGCACAAAGATTGGTAAGATACATCGGAGCAAAGAAGTTCCTTAAGGGTTCTATTAGCCATGATTTCAGGATTACTTAAGTTATCAGGTTCACTCCCAAAATCAAAGTTAGGTTCAGAATTAACTCTTGAATTTATCACACGAGCTCTAATTAATCTATGCAAGGTCTTATCAATCTCAGGATCAAGATCAAGCAAGATATCGATTGGACCTAGTCATGCATCAAATAAAGCACAAAAACACAAAAATTATAACTAAGCAAAATACACTAAACAACACTCAAAATATGCAAAAATAAATCTAGTTAATATGTCTAAACATTTTTAAAATTATGGAATCAACACAGAACAAAATCTACATAAAAATGAAACTAGAAAATGCAATAAAAAATAATAAAAATTAAAAAAGTGGTCTAAATGATAGAATTTCGAAAAACCAGGGGTGACCTCACAGTTTACTGTGAGTCTTATTTATCAGGCTGTTTTCCTTCAACCGACCATGTTTTAGCTCATTTTGGGCATGTTTCAGTTCGAAAATCGCAATAGTTACCCGTAATCACCTGTTTTCTGTCTTTCCTAAATCATAAAAATTCAAAAGCTAAGATAAAAACGTTAGTATGGTATGAACAATGTTAGTAAATGAAAAATAATTGTTAGAATAGGTAAGAAAGAACAAAAATTAGTAAGGTTACTCAAAATGAAAAGATTACACCTTCGAGATCCCCGGTAATGGCGCCAAAATTTTGACGAGCGCCGAACTCAGTCAAAATTATAACCGAAGTTATTAACTAAGTTTGCAGTATAGTGAACAACACCGGATCGTCTCCTCAAGGATCGTAAATGCAATTTTATCACATTAAGTTAAGTTAGAAAAGGGGGTTTTGATTGTTCAAGGATTACAATGATAAGATCTGAAGAAAAATAACAATTAAAAGAACAGTCAATTAAGAAATCTATCCGAGATTGGGTGGATTCAATCATAGACCTTTCAACAAACACCTGAAATACATTTGAATGGTTAACTTAGATCTAACCGAGATCTTTGCATCAGATCCAGAATTCATACTAGACAATCGTCCAGAATTCAATTGACAAGTGATAAACACAAATCTGCAATCGCACCATTCATGTAAATATATGTCAATTTAAGCGCCGAATTCAATTAACTTAGGCACAAATCAGTAACATAACATCTTCAATTACGTGTTTAGTTTAGATCAATCAGTTCTAAGTTTCATCACAAATCTCAATCTTCAGTTATGTGATTAATTCAAATCAATCAGTTCTAAATTTCATCACAATACTTAATCTTAAACCAAGATCAAATCAGATCAAACATAAATAGAATCACCATTCATGCATTCAAGATCAAGAGAACAGAAGAAGAAGAGAAGAGGAATTCAAATATAAATCAAATACATTACATAACCAAGGTCTCAAGAATCCAAGCCACAATCTCTTCAAGAATCCCGAATTGACTAGAAGTGACTTAGCTCTCCATTACAATGAAGGAAAAATATATAAGAATTATGAAAAGCTATCTCTAACACCAAGTGTCTGTTGTTCCTAGAGCTCTCCACATGCTTCCTTTTATAGAGGATTCGGAGTAGTAGTAGATGGGTAGATGGGATGAGTAGGTGGATGAGTAGGTGGATGAGTAGGTGGGTGAGTAGGTGAGCTACCTTGTCTCTGAAATTCTTTATTGCTAAACTCATTGATTTCGTCATTTCTGAGCCAAGTGGTCTTCATGAAATTCTAGGAAATTGTCTAAGCTTTCCAATGGCTCTAGAAACACCCAAAAATTCGTCCTACAGCCCAAGATATGACTCAATTACTACAGACTGTTCAGGACCAGTTTCAGCACCTATGTTTTGACTTTCAGACCCAATATCTCCATCAAGGAGCCCGAATCAAGTTTTGTGCTTGACATGAAAGTTGTACATATGGGTCTTAACTTTCAGATTACAAATTTTCAGCCCATTTTATATGCCCAAACTCGAATTATGTTCTGGTTACTACACACTATTCGGGTTCCAGTCACAAATCTCGTATTCTGATTTCCATGCCCAATTAGCTCCACTAGATGTCTGAAATTGACTTTGAGCTCTTCATCAAAGTTGTAGAGCTCTCTCTTATCTTTCCTACAAGGTAAAATTCATAATTATAAGACATTTAGAACTCAAGATATGGCTAAAATACAGAAACAGTGTAAGACCCGAATAATGCTGAAAAAATCAATTAAGTCCGATTCGAGTTCAAACTTACAAAACATAATCAAATTCAGTCAATTAAGTACATGAAGAGTGTAAATAACTAAACATAAGGGTTTCTTAATGAATAAAATATGTGATTATCAGCCATCAATAACATCACTATCAAGTATAGACATCATATCCCTAGACTTGATGATTTGCTTGATGAATTGCATGGTACTTACTATTTTTCTAAAATTGATTTAAAAAGTGGGTACCATCAAATTAGGATAAGGGAGGGGGATGAATGGAAAGCGGCTTTCAAAACTAAATATGGATTGTATGAATGGTTAGTAATGCCCTTTGGTTTAACTAATGCACCTAGTACATTTATGAGGCTTATGAACCATGTCTTGCGTGAATTTTTTGGAAAGTTTGTGGTTATATATTTTGATGATATCTTAATATATAGTAAGAGTTTTCAAGAACATCTTGAACATCTCAAATCTGTTATGTATGTCCTTAGGAAAGAAAGGTTGTATGCCAACTTGGATAAATGTTCTTTTTGCACAAATCATGTTGTCTTCCTTGAGTTTGTAGTAAGTTCTAAAGGAGTGTAAGTAGATGAGGAGAAAGTAAAAGTAATTAGAGAGTGGCCAACTCCTAAAACCATGAGTGTGGTTAAGAGTTTCCATGGGTTGGCTAGTTTCTATAGAAGATTTGTAAGAGATTTTAACACCTTGGCTGCACTCCTTAATGAAGTTGTAAAGAAAAATAAGGGATTCAAATGGGAAAAGGAACAGGAAAATGCTTTCAATGCACTTAAGGATAGGCTCACTAATGCACCCATTCTTGCTTTACCTAATTTTGCAAAATCATTTGAAATTGAATGTGATGCATCTAATGTGTGGATTGGGGTTGTTTTACTTCAAGAAGGTTATTCAATTGCTTACTTTAGTGAGAAGCTTAGTAGGGTGATACTTAATTACTCCACTTATGACAAAGAATTGTATGCACTTATAAGAGCTTTGCAAACATGACAGCATTATCTTTTGCCCAAGGAATTTGTAATTCTTAGTGATCATGAGTCTTTGAAGCATTTGAAAGGGTAAGGTAAACTCAATAAAAGGCATGCTAAATGGGTGGAGTTCCTTGAACAATTTCCCTATGTTATAAAGCACAAGCAAGGAAAGGTAAATGTGGTAGCTGATGCACTCTCAAGAAGATATAACTTGCTTACTACCCTTGAAACTAAATTGCTTGGCTTTGAACATATTAAGGAGTTGTATGTGCATGATGAAGATTTCTCTAATATATATGCTTCATGTGAGAAAATAGCGCAAAATGGGTTCTTTAGGCATGATAATTATTTGTTCAAAGATAAAAGACTGTGTACCTAGGAGTTCCATGCGTGAATTGCTTATTAAAGAAGCTCATGAATGGGGTTTGTTGGGGCATTTTAGGGTTCAAAAGACTTCAAATATGTTGCATGAACACTGTTATTGGCCTTGTATGAAGCATGATATGCAAAAAATTTGTGAAAGATGCATTGTTTGTAAGAAAGCCAAATCAAAGGTGATGCCTCATGGACTTTATACTCCTTTGCTCATTCTTAATTTCCCTTGAATTGACTTGTCTATGGATTTTGTTTTAGGGTTGCCACACACCAAGAAGGGAAAGGATTCTATCTTTGTGGTCGTTGATAGATTTTTAAAGATGGCTCATTTCATTCCTTCCCACAAGGTTGATGATGCAAGTCATGTGGCTGATTTGTTCTTTAAAGAAGTAGTAAGACTCCATGGAATGCCAATGAGTATTGTTTCGGACCGTGACACTAAGTTCCTTAGCCATTTTTGGAGAACTTTGTGGAACAAGCTCGAAGCTTATATTCTCTACCACTTATCACCCGCAAACGGATGGACAAACCGAGGTGGTAAATAGAACTCTCTCTATTCTCCTTAGATCCATCATTAAGAGGAATATTAAATCTTGGGAGGAATGTTTGCCTCATGTTGAATTTGCTTACAATAAGGCAGTCCATTCTACTACTCAATTTTCTCCTTTTGAAATTGTTTATGGATTTAATCCTCTAACCCCTCTTGATTTAATTCCTTTACCTAACCCCTCTACACTAGTTCATAAAGATGGCAAGGCAAAGGCCGAATATGTGAAGAAACTCTATGAACAAGTGAAGGCCCAAATTGAGAAGAAAATGGAGCAATATGCCAAACAAGCCAACAAAGGTAGAAAAAAGGTTGTATTTGAACCAAGAGATTGGGTGTGGATACACATGAGGAAGGAACGGTTTCCCATTCAAAGGAAATCAAAGTTCCAACCTAGAGGATGGGTCATTCCAAGTTGTAGAGAGAATCAATGATAATGCTTATAAAATTGATATACCTGGTGAGCATGAAATTAGTGCAACATTCAATGTGATTGACTTAAGTCTTTTAATGTAGGTGATGAAACCCTAAATTCATGGATGAATTCACTTAAAGAAAGAGGGGATGTTGAAGACCAAGGAGGACCATCAAGTGGGAAAAGAAGAGCTAAGAAGGAGGATGTTTTAATTGGGTTAGGAGGATCTATGACTAGGTCAAGGTCCAATAGAGCTAAGGAAGTTTTACAACAAGGGGTGGCCAACATATTCAATATCAAGCAAGATAAGGAAGAAGAAGAACTCATATTGGTCCAATTAATCCAAATTGAAGATGACTCTAATTAGGACTTGTGAGTAGTGAGATTTGGGCTTTATAACAACCCAAGTTGGTCTAATTAATCTATTTTTCTTTTTATTTTGTAATTTTCGTATTTTATTTGGTTGGAATAAGTTCATATGTCTTTTGGTTTTCCCTAAGTTAGTTTTGGGGTTTTAAAGATTTCCTAAGTCATTATGATGGCTAAGGAGAATTTATTATCATATTTATAGTTATTTTCTAGGTAATAATGCACTTATCAATGCTGGTAATTGCATGATAGTGGGAGTTTATTCCTTATATTTCAAGAGTCATTTTAGGATTTCAAGGGCTGCAAATAGCTTCAAGCTTAGCCTATAAATAGGAAACTCTTGTACTCCAAAAAGGAGACTTTTGGAAGATTAAGGAAAGTAGAGAAATTTACCATATTTGAGGGAGTTATTTTCGTGCCTCTTAGGTTCTTAAAGAGAACCATAGCTTGAATCTTATCAAAGGTTCCTCATACCTTTGTGGTGATTCTACACAAGGCTTATCATTCTCATCCTCTTCAATAGGATTGAGATTGTGGTGTCATTCTTCATCTTCTTGTCTAATTCCATTTTTTTAATTTTCAATCTTACTTATTTTTTTTCACACCACTTCTTATTCTTCTATATCAATCTTTATTGTTGTTGAATTCGGTTACAAGAAAACAAACTCAAGGAAGATTCGAAAAACATATGTTCCCTTGTTGGATCATATCATCTACTTTTTGTAACCCATAAAAAAAATCATTTATAATTTATCCCTTTGATATAAGACAACCACTTCCTCTAATATTGGAGCCAAGTGTATGTAATTTGTAATTACCACACTATGGAGCATTAAACTCCATCAAAATTGTAAAGTGTATGTATTAGTAGTTAATAATTTTTATCTATGTAAAATGAAGCCAATCTACTAATTGACACAAGTGTAATTTTGAGATATCATACTTTGCGTGAATGAAAATTTCTTAAACTTTCTTTTAATTTTGTAAACTCGATATCTTCATTTTTTTCCTTTTTTCTTAACATTTTAGAAAAAAAAAGTATGCAGCTCCTTTGAACTTTGACATTTTTGTAAATTATCACTACAAACTTTAAAACCTTCTCAATTAATCCATAAACTTTAATTAATATCCTAATAAATCTTTATGTTTTATTTGAATCCATTAGTTCACTAACTATAAAATTGTATGGTATCATTTTATTTGTATTTACATTAATTAAGAAGTGTTTATTAATTTATTTATTAAAATTTAATTTTAAATATATTTTCTTCATTTCAAAAAAATTATTTTAAAAATAAATTTATTTTATTTATTTTGTAAGGCAAAAAATATATTAAAAATTAAATTTTAATAAATAAATTAATAAAAAATTCTTAATTAATGTTAATATAAATAAAATGATATTATACAATATTATTTTTAGTAAATTAATGAATCCAAATTAAACATAAGGAACTATTAAGACATTAATTAAAATTTAGGATTAATTGAAAAGATTTTAAAGTTCATGATGGTGATTTGCAAAATAGTCAAAGTTCAAAGGAGTTGCATACTTTTTTCCCAAAAAAATAATATGGTAAGAGTTGATTAAGTTTAATCTCAATATCTCAATAACTGTCTAAATTTTTTATGATATTAAATATTAAATTTATTCTTTAACTCATATTCTAGCAAATGTTTTGTCTTATATTTTGAATATAAGATGTCACAGTAGAATTTTTAAATATAAAAAACAAAAATTATTTTTCAATTGAGAATTGGATACAAATTCTTCTTTTCATGTTCCTTTTTTTATGAAATTTATATTCCTTTTGTTTTATGTATTTGACTTATATTTTTTTTTTTTTTGATGATAACCAATTTTTTCCTTTTTTTTTAATATTGGCATTGCAACTTTTGATTAGAATTTTTTTTCTTTTATACTTTACAAACAATGACAAAATCAATGCATTGATGGCAATAAATATATACTTAGAAAATGTTTTAGTTGATAGTGTGAACAAAAGAACTCTGGAGAGGTACTTATTATTTCATTATTTATTTATATTTGATTTCTTTCACAGCAAGGTATAAAATTACTTTATGAGCATAACTTTCTATTAGTGCATATCTTATGCCACAAATACATTGGATATTATTGCATGAAATAAAACTAAATAATGAAACAATAATGTATATAATTCTTTTCTAAGTTGAAAATTATGTCCTAATGAATGTTTGTAACTATCGCTTATCTGGTTTATTGTTATCTTATGAAATATGTTCAAACTTCTTATTGTAAGCTTCAAAGCCCATAGCTGAGTGCTTTGATTTGAGTTTTGATAATTAACAAACTATTTGAAAATGCGTCATTATTGCTCTTACGTTCTTTAAGTGTATTAACTTGGTTTTTGTGAGTTTTTATCAAGTGTTTATATGTAGACCTATACTCAACATATGAAAAAGATCAAGTGGATGACTGGTTGATCACCAATTATGATGAGAAGAGTCACAAAAGACTTGAGAAGAGTCGAAGCAAACTTGAGAAAAGTGATCAAGGCATTTGTTTTCAAAGCTAGTAGTTGAGCAAGGTCAATTTAAGACATAAAGTGTGAAAAACTCATAAGAAAACATCAAATGAGTGAAGAACAGTATAAGAACAAGTCTTTCTCATGAGGAATAACAATATCAAATCATCTACACATTGGAAAATGAGTTAAGAAGAGTTGAAGTTAGTTTGAGCAGAAGATAATCAGAACAGAAGATGAGTTGAGTTGCAAGGAACTTGCTCAAGTCAAGCTTCAAGGCGGAATGTTTCACAAGACCATATCAAATTTGAAGATTTCGAGAAGCTCATACAAGTCAACATAGAAAAATGATCTATGTATGAGAAATCAAGTTAAGAAAAAATGAAATCAGTTAAGTAGAGTTAATATTGAGCATAACTGAATATGAGCAAACTCGTCTTAAATAATTCCAAGAAAATGCACCATGATCAAAAGGCATCTCCAAGGACTCTCTTTCTAAGTGCTTTCATCATGGACAATCCATCATTCTATGATGTTAAATCAAAAAGAGTCACTTGCAAAGTTTGGAGAAGTTTGGCTAATTAACAAGAGTTGAGCAGACTCGTCAAACTCAGTTTACTCATGGCGCTACAAGACAAAATTGCACTAGATATGAAAAAAATGCATCAATAACAGCTTGTTTTTTATGCATCAAGATTGTTTGAAATGCAATTGCTAGCTTTGGGAAGCTTATAAAAAAGTCCAGACGTAAAGAATGAAGGTTTAGAGGAGCTGAACTTGAAAAAACCAGTGATTTTCGCTACTGCACTCTACTCAACTATACTCCTCTCCACCTACTAATGCTATCTTATGAAATATCTTGTTGTATAGGTGTCTGATCTCGAGTTTAAACTGTATGTATCCACTCTTGGAGTGGTTTTTGAGAGTTACCCATCTTCTTTCTTGGTAAGAGGTACCCAAACCTTTAATCTATCCCAAACCTTTACTCTGGTACTATATTTTCCTTTCTTGATGTAGTTCATTGTTCAATGTGAGTAACTTTCATAACATATGATTTTGCTCAACTAGTCCAATCTCCTTTTTTTTAGACTTGTAGTTCAAATTATGTTCTGTCTAAACTTTGGGTTAGTCCAATAACAGATGTTGGCCTAGGCTTGCTTAGGTCTAGGGTTAGGTCAGCCTCAAAAATTAATTTGATCAAAATCTTGAGTCATGATTAAGTTAAGTCAAACCCAATTCATAAGCATTCCTACCCTAATGAAAGCATGCTTAAATTTTTTTCTTTTTGACTAGAAAGAAATTAAACAATAGCCCCTTAAATTTAAAAAAAAAACATTTGAAATCCACTTTATTATTATTTTTCTAAACAAAAGTTTAGGATAAATGAGACTCTCCTCATTCCAATGCTAGAGTAAACCAATAATCTTAGCAAGGATTTACGATAGGATTACCAATTTCCTACAAATAGGAGATTCTTGGATTCTAACTCAAATCATGTAGTTGTCATAAGTAAATGGTCAACCAGGAAAGGTAAACCCTGTTAGCACTAATCCACTTTATTTATGCTTTAGGATATTCTTACTTTTTTATTTTTAAAGTATATTTTAAACCTTCTATACTTAAAAAAAAACTAATGATATAGTTTAGTTATAACGAAAATAATAGTGTAACTAAAAAGGAAAAAAATGGTCTTTTGGTCCCTTATCTTTATTTCTTTTTTCAATTTGGTCTTGTATATTTTATTTTAGTCAATTTAGTCCTTTAATTTTAGAATCGTCACTTAGTGTGGTCTTCTATCATGATTCTTTCACCTCCACTAACAGAAGCGAGAATGTGGCACTAATAGGGATGATTTGGTGTTCACGTGGAGATACAGTAGCTTAGTTGGGTAAGGATAGATAGAAGCAACATCGTTTAGAATTGGTGATACTTCAATTTGGTCCCTTAACTTTATTTTTACTTTTAATTTGATCCCTTACTTTTGATTTAGTTTTCAATTTGGTCCTTTACTCATAAACAAATGAACCATACCAAAAGTCCCTTTTCTCTCTCACTTTCTCATCCCTAACCCTAATTGCCACCAACCAATCCTAGCCACCGGCGTCGCCACCATTCACTAACCAGCAAGCGCCTAGCAGCCATCATAAATCATTTAGCAGCTAATGACCATAACCAGAAGTCTAGCACATATTGCCACCACTAACGTAAAATACAAGCCACTGTTGATGGCTCTTGCACAGCACAAAGCCTAGTCGTCAACCTTAGCCGCTGGCACTAGCCTACCACCACCGACCACAGTGAAGATGCCACCAAACAACTGTCAGCACTACACACGAACTAGAAATGATTGAAGATGTCCATTGTTGTGCGAGTCGCAAGCCAAAATGGTATCAACTGATCTACAACCCTTTAAACCTCACCCACCATCCTAGGACCCAGTTGCCAACCACTATAAGTCCCCTCCTTGGTTCTACAAACGAAAACCCTAATGGAGAAGAAGAAGAAGAAGAAGAAGAAGAAGAAGAAGAAGAAGAAGAAGAAGAAGAAGAAGAAGAAGAAGAAGAAGAAGAAGAAGAAGATTTGGGAAAGGAACCAAATTAAAAAGGAAATAGAAAATAAGGGACTGAATTGAAAACCCTTAATGACGTCGTTTCTGCCTAAACGACATTACTTAGGCCTCTCCCTACCCAACTAAGCCACTTAACGGCCACATCAGCATCAAGTAATCGCCGTTAGTGCCATATTCGTGTGTTCCATTAGTGAGGGTAATGGAATCGTAATGGAGGACCACATTGGGTGACGATTATGAATATAAGGGACAAAATTGATAAAAATAAAAGTTACGAGACCATATTGAAAAAAGAAATAAAGGTATAATAATAACAACAATCGAAGTCTTTTCTTACTAAGTGGAGTCAGCTACGTGGATCAAATAACACTACTGTATTCTATCAAAAACCAAATCTTCTGATAAGTCATTTAGGTCCAAATCTTTTCTAATGGTTTCACATAGGATTTTTCTTGGTCTTCCTTTCCCTCTAATTATAAGGTTATCCTCTATTTGATCAACTCTTATAACTGGGGCTTCTATTGGTCTTCTTTTCACATGTCCAAGCTATCGTAGGTGCGATTCTACCATTTTTTTGTCAATAAATACTACTCTTACTTTCCCTCTAATATATTCATCACTAATCTTATCTTTTCTTGTATGCCCATTCATCCAACACAACATTCTCATCTTTGTCACACCTAATTTATGTTTTTGTTAGCACTTTACTGTCTAGCATTCAATACCATAAAGCATCGCTAGTCTTATAGTTGTGCAGTAGAATTTTCTTTCTAGCTTAATAGGTGTCTTTCGATCACAAATAACGCCTAAAGCATTCCTCCATTTCGTTCACCCAACTTGAATTTTATGATTTACATCTCCCTCTATTTTTTGGTCATTTTGTATGATAGATCTAAGATACCTAAACTATGTGACTTGTGGTATGATGTGATCTCTATTTTTCACCTCTAAGTTAGTGCTAATGTAAGTCTTACTAAATTTACATTCCATATACTTTGTTTGACTTCTGCTTAAGCAAAAGTCATGTGATTCCAAAGCTTCCCTCCATAACTCTAGTTTACCATTTATGCCCTTTCTCACTCTCTAACTAAAACTATATCATATGCAAAATGCATGCATTTAAGCATTAGTTCTGAGATATGTTGAGTAAGAACGTCCAAAACTAAGGTAAAAAAATGAGGGTTCTAGGTTAACCATTGTGTAAACATATGGTTTTAGGGAAATCCTCTATAACCTCACCTTGTGTTTGCACACTAGTTTTAACCTCATTAGATATATCCTTGATGGCCTATAAGCAACTCGAACTCCATTTTTCTATAGTGCCTTCTATAAGGCTTCTCTTAGCACCCTATCATAGGCCTTTTCTAGGTCAATAAAAACCATATGTAGATCTCTTGTTTTCTCTTATACCTTTTTAAAGATAAGTGATTAAAATACCATTTTTGCCTATTAAAAAACTTAACAATTACTCCCTTTATTTAAAAATATATATCATTTAAGGTAATTGCATAAGGTATTAACAAAGGTATTAAATTACTTTAATCATAAGAAAGTATAATTGTATTTGACTAAATTACCCTTTATTAAAATACTTAAAATATTATCACTTTATTAATGCCCTTTCTTATTCCAGTTAATAGAGATACAAAGAGACAATGATAAAGTTGAAGAAATATAATTAATACTTTTTAGATTTTTTAAATGATAAATAAAATAAAACAAAATTTATTATCTAAAATGATAGATATTTTAAATCAAATGTAGTATGAGATTATTTTTTAAAATAAATAATGTTTAAATCAACAAAAACTTTGAAATTTAATAATGACAAATAGCTTTTGTAAAGTAGCATATGGATAAAGTTTGTTGCACATAATTTGTGTGCATATCTCACATGTGTAGGGTGCATGGTAGAATAAGAGTATAAGTGTGTAGAAAATGAAATGTGATTAATTGTAATTAGATAATGAAAATTGTACATATGTGAGATCATGAGTGTGTATGTATGGAGAAATTCTATCATGCTCCTAGAGCATAATTAATGCAAGTTTCAAGAATGATTTTCACCATTGGTTTTAAATAGATTTACATAAAATTTAAGACACCAATTTAAAATTAATGATAGATATCTATCTTGAAGCATGTATTTATTGTACTCTAAAAACATGTAATAAATTTTCATAAAGTGTGTATAGGTAGCATTATTGGTAACAAATATCATTTTGGGAAAAAGAATATAGAGACCCTTTAAACTTTATCACTTTTACAAATCACTACAATGAATTTTAAAATCTTCACAATTACTCTTTGAACTTTATTTAATATCATAATAGATCATTTTATTTAATTTAGATTTGTTAATTCACTAACAATAATAATGTATGATAACATTTTATTTGTATTAACACTAATTCTGGATTGTTTATTAATTTATTTATTAAAATTTAATTTTAAATATATTTTATTCTTCAAAAAATAAAAAAAATTATTTTAAAACAATTTATTTTGTAATAATAAAATGTATTTATAATCAAATTTTAATAAATAAATTAATAAAAAGTTCATAGTTAATATTAATACGAATAAGATGTTTATATAATATCATCATTAGTGAATTAAGAAATCCAAATTAAATAGAAGAATCTATTGATATGTTAATTAAAGTTTAAAAACTAATTAAAAAAATTTAAAGCTCGTGATAGCAATTTACAAATTTTGAGAAAAAGAATATAAAGATCCCTTAAACTTTTTTACTTATAAAAATCATTACAATAAACTTTAAAATCTTCTCATTATTCTCTCGAACTTTAATTAATATCATAATAGATTCTTTTATTTAATTTGTATTTATTAATTCACTAACAATAATATTGTATGATAATATTTTATTTCTATTAACATTAATTCTAGATTGTTTATTAATTTGTTTATTAAAATTTAATTTAAATATATTTTATTTCTTATAAAAATTATTTTATAAGATTATATTTATTTATTTTGTAATAATAAAATATATTTATAATCAAATTTTAATAAATAAATTAATAAATAGTTTATAATTAATGTTAATAAGAATAAGATGTTGTTATATAATATCATTATTAATGAATAAAAATTTAAATTAAATAGAAGAATCTATTAAAATATTAATTAAGATTTAAAAATTAATTAAAAAATTTAAAATTCATAATAATGGTTTATAAAGTGTTCAAAGTTCAAAGAGATTACATACCATTTTTTCTATCATTTTGTACAAATCCTCATAAATTAAAAATGTAAAAAGAAAAAAGAAAAGTAAAGCAAACCTCATTTGCAACCAAAAAAAGGAAAAAAGCGAACCTGATTTGGCCAATGACATCCTGATCCCACCACGTTCTCTCCGGATCAAGCGAGTAAAATTCCTTTCAACTACTCTCCTAAACGACTCTCCTAATTATAAATTTCTTTTAAGATATGGTAAGGATAAAATCAAAATAATTACTGATCAAAAAAAAATCAAAATAATTTTTTTTGATAAAAATAAATATTTAATACAATAAAAATTTTAAAAATTTTATTTTTTATCTTATTTTTATAAAAAGTTTTCTATTTTAATTTTCTTAATAATTATCCATAGCAAAATCTTTTGTTCTAAAATAAGTTTGTATGTAAAATAAGTAAATAAGAATTTATTTATCTTTAAATTTAAGTTATGATCAAGATTCACTTTAAATTAAATTAAAATAAAAATAGTATGTAATTTTTCTGAACTTTGAGTTTTTTAATTATCATCGCTGACTTTAAAATCTTCTTAATTAGTCTATAAACTTTAATTAATGTTTGATAGATCTTTATGTTTAATTTGGATCTAATAATTCACTAACAATAAAATTATATGGTATCATTTTATTTATATTTACATTAATTAAGAATTTTTTATTAATTTATTTATTAAAATTTAATTTTAAATATATTTTCTTCTTCATGAAAAAATGAAAAACAAAAATATTTAAAAAAATAAATTTGTTTTATTTATTTTGTAAGAAAGAAAATATATTTAAAATTAAATTTTAATAAATAAATTAATAAACACTTCTTAATTAATATTAATACAAATAAAATGATATCAAATGTATTATTATTGTTAGTGAATTAATTAATTCAAATTAAATATAAAGATTTATTGGCGATTAATTAAAATTCATGAATTAATTAAAAAATCTTAAAATTCGTAATAATAATTTACAAAAGAAATTAAAATTTAAGAAAATTATATACTTTTTTTCTTAAATTAAAAATCGAGATAATAAGTTATTTTACTATTTAAAATAATGACATGAGTTTAAATTTTTAAAAAATAATTATTATAAAAAAAACATTGTAAACTTTATTCTCTCACAATCAAATAAAAATTAATTCCGTAAACGAAAACAAACTTAAAAAATAACTTATAAACTTACTAAAAAATGTTAAAAATAATTACTTTCTTACTTTTTATCATTTATACACAAACTTACTTTAAATAAATTATTTTTCCCTCCTCAAGTACCGTAAAATACCTCACGTACTCCCTACCCCAACTTCCACAAAAAACAAGAGAAGCAAGGATCCTCTTATCCTCTGCGGTCATGCCCATGACATCACCTCATCCTTTACCGTCCGATTCATGGGCCCCACGTTCTTCTCATTCTAGACGGTCCAGATCTTTTCCCTCAACCTTTCTTCGCAACTCACCCAACTATATATGAACCCTTCACGCTTTCCTCTCTTCTCACTTCGTCAAATCTGAATCTGAAGCTGAAGCTCAATCAGTTGCGTTAATGGCGGACTGTTAGATTCGATTTGATTCGATTCGATTCGATTTTGAAACGAACTTCTCGATCCCTCAATCTGGTGTGAACAGGTAGAACCACGATATTTGATCGTGTACTTTGTAAAGTTTTGTTATTTTTGTGAATATAAATTCTGGGTAGTTGTCTAAGATTCGTATTGTGAAGCGTATGGATTTTTTTAAAAAAAAATTGGGATTTGAGTTATGCGATCTTTAGCGGTGGAATGGTGTTTGAGTTCGATGCAGATCGAAGGCGTGTTCTATTCGATTTGAGCTGAATTTCGGATTTGAGGATCTCTGGGAGCAATCAGGGTAAGTTTTTTCTATGTAAGGTCGCGTGTCCAACGTCTTAGTTGTGATTTTTTTGTTTAAATATTTTTGTTAAGTGTTGATTACCATTGTGTTGTTATATATTGGATCTGTTGGATATGTGGGTTATGATTGAAAGTTTAATGATGATATGGAGTTACGGTCTTGTTGGATCTTTTGAAGTGGTTATTTAGTATATGAAGTATTATTTTGTCATTAATTGCTTTTTTAAGTTCATGTTGCTAAGTTAAGTTATTTTGATCTGGGTGCGATAATAAATTTTTTTTTTCGTGAAACTGTGTGCGATAATAATTATAGTATATATTATCCCCTTTTGCAAATGTATTATGATGATCTAAGGAAACTTGTTGATTTTTGTTAATATCTATAGCTGGGAGCCCTCATTAACCATTTATTTAATTATTTTTTGGTACAATTAACCATTTAGTTTAGATCAATCGATGTGGAGGATGAAATCAAATAGTAAGCTAGCGAAAAATGAGAATGGAAATTCTATCATATGCTTAGTGTACATGATTTGATGTTATATGGTCAAAACCAATGTTGTTCTTTAGTTAGAGAATCCGTGTCATTTATTATACGGAAGTTATATCTCATATTTTAATTTACATATCCAGCTTCGAGCATCCTACTCCGATTTGCCTAAAAAATGTGGAGATTTAAGCCATTCATGCACAAAGAGCCAGCTGGGCTTGAAGGACGCTCTGTAGATGTTGGCAATCTTAAAATAAATGTCCAGAAGGCCATTGCTGAAGGAGGGTTCTCTTGTGTCTACTTAGCTCGTGATGCTGTACATATGTCAAAGCAATATGCTTTGAAGCACATAATATGCAATGATGAAGAATCACTTGCATTGGTAAAGAAGGAGATATCTGTGATGAAGTTGCTGGTAGGACATCCCAATGTAGTCACACTTCATGCACATGCATTCTTTGATATGGGTAGGACAAAAGAGGCATTCCTTGTGATGGAATTTTGTGAGAAATCTCTGGTCAATGTGCTGGAGAGCCGAGGAGCTGGTTATTTTGATGAGAAACAGGTTCTTTTAATCTTCAGGGATGTATGTAATGCAGTTTTCGCTATGCACTGCCAGTCCCCGCCTATTGCTCACCGGTAACAATACTTGCTAATAAAATTTGATGAGTGTCAAAATTTGTGATTCCTCTCTTTATTATTCTAAATTCTTTTGAAAATTTTATGTAGCAAACCATTTGCAAAGTATGACGTTTTATGTTCATATCTGAATTTTTCTATAAAATGTTCCACAAAGAAATTTCATGTTGTCAGTCTCATCTCCATTAGTACAGCATGCATTTACATCTATGCAAGCCTTCACTTGTAGCCTTGTACTTCATATTGTATGTACTGACAATGAAATGATTTCTACATCTTCAGGCATGATTGCTCTGTGATTATGTTCTGTATTTCTGTTTTTCTTAAGATCTTAATTTATTCACATGTGATGAAAATGTTTATTTCAACTGTACCATTTCATATGGCTGAGTTTATTTTCTTTTTCTGTGACATAATAGAAAGAGTTTGACAAATCCAATGAGAGTTTTTATGGTGTTTCCTTAATCATTAATGAATTTTTTTTTCTTCTTTGCATTTCCCAGAGACTTGAAAGCAGAGAATCTTTTATTAGGTTCAGATGGTTTATGGAAGTTGTGTGATTTTGGAAGCACTTCCACCAATCACAAACGTTTTGAGAAGCCAGAAGAAATGGGGATTGAGGAAGACAATATCAGGAAGTACACAACCCCTGCCTACAGGGCCCCTGAGGTAAGTTGAGATTTGTTTTCTGTAAATAAAATTATAGTCATGTGTGATACAAATGTTCTTTTCTGTAATGCATTTTAGATGTGGGATTTGTTCCTGAGAGAAGTCATTAATGAGAAAGTGGACATATGGGTAAGTCATTCATACCCTAAAACTCATCTCTTTAATGATAAAAACTTTTGCCAAGTCTTTCTAGGCTAACTGATTAATCATATTACTGGTTGAATATGTTAGGCACTCGGGTGTCTCCTTTTTCGCATATGCTACTTCAAAAGTGCGTTTGATGGAGAATCAAAGCTCCAAGTCTTAAATGGAAACTACCGCATTCCTGATTCACCTAAATTCAGTTCATCTGTCACCGACTTAATCAGAGACATGCTTCAAGCTAGACCAGATGACAGACCAGATATCACGCAGGCAAGCGCTTTGCTTGATTGGCCATTCATCTCCATCAATTTAGGTTGGTCTTAGATCATCCATCAATAGCATTCTTAGGTACTAGAATTAGAGCAGTCAATTACTGATGTTGGATGTTCTACCATGGTGGCAGGTCTGGTTTCGTGTTAATGAGCAGCTACCTATTAATTTGCAGAAGTCATTACCAGACAGGCCTCCTGAATTGCCTTCTTCAAACAATCACGAAGGTGATGCATTTTTTGACAAAGATACTACTGTTTATTTTCATGTTTTCAGAATACTTCAAATGTGACCTTGATGTGAATTAGAGGCTAAATTGCTAAAAGCTCTTGGTAGAAGATTGGAGTTGTATATACAATTTTATCCCTAATATCAAACAAGAAGATTTATTTGTAGCTAAATTTTGGCAGGTGCTTCAATGTCCACGAATAAATCACCTCCGATGCCTCATAGGAATCCACCTCCTCCACCTTCATCTGGAGAACCCAGAAATACATTACAGCCATCCCTTGCTTCTAGGGGAGGGGGAAGTGGGGGGCAGCTTGGTGCTTTCTGGTCCACTCAGCATGCAAAGGATTCACTTGTCCCTGAGGAAAAGAGCAAACCTATATTTGATGAAGAACCATTTAGCCACCATATCTCATTGAAACATGATAGAATTCGTCCAGACAATGATCAATTACCCAAAAATGTTAGTACTAACAAAGTGGTTAATACACAAACTCATACTGTAAAAGGCAGTGTACATGGAAAACCACATAAACCTGATACTGGATCTTCCAAGGACTTTGAACTAAATTTTTTTCAGGATAAAGATCATGCAATTGAGAGGCGGATGTCAAGTGTGGAGAATACAGCTACCTTTCAAGGTCAGGCTTTTAACACTTTTGTTGCAGAATTTGATACCAATAAGCTCAACTCTGGACTTGGTAACAAATCCGAAAGGGAAGAAGCATTAGAGGCCAAGGTAGAGAAACTCAAAGAGCAGCTGAAGGAAGCTAAGTTGGAGAAAGCTGAAATAACTTCAAAATATGAAAAGCTTTCTGCAATCTGCCGATCGCAAAGGCAAGAATTACAGGATCTCAAGCAAGCACTTGCTGCAAGAACTCCTTCACCAAGTAGAGAGGGTTTGAGAACCTCTCCTGGAGTTACATCATCTGCATCTGCGGTAATAGCATTTTGTAATTTTCTTCTCTATTTATTTGCCTTGCTGATTTTGTTTAGGTTGTGTTTGTGACACATGGATAATGTTGCATGATAACTGCAGAGGGAGAAGATTGGCGGGATGGTTTGGGAACTTCAGCAGGATAAAACTGAATGGAAAACTCCTAGTTCAGAACCAAAGTCATGGCAAGCTTTTCCAGAGGAACCCCAACCACTAAAGTCCCTTTCAGTAGACAATACTTCCAAATCTGTCAGGACAAGAAATGGTCAGCAGAACAAGCAGCCTGCTCAACTAACTACTGATTTTGATACATGGGGTTTTGGAACAGATAACTTCAGTGCTGTACGTGCTGGCAGCCCACAGATGCCAAGACCTAGTGAAGGGAGTAATTCTCAGGTTTTTGGTGAGGCAAAAGCCTTTGAGAGCAAGTCAACTTCTCAACCTGCTGGATGGGCTGGTTTTTAACTATGGGGGAAGCTATAAAGGATCTATATGATATGATTGTTGCACCGAGACATTTTTTTGGCCCCACATGGAGAAGTAAAATGAGTGGAAACTTATTATATATCCAGTATGTTTGATTCATGCGGTTGAGTTTGTTTCCTTTTGTGGTTCATGCTACGAAATGGAACATGCATCTTTGGACTGAAGCTATTCCTGGGTGAAAGTATTCATTTTCACTTTGCATGATTCCTGCGTTACTTTTATCTTTTATCTTTTATCTTTGTGTTATTGGGCTAGGGTCTAACATGACCTCCGCCATCTTGTACACCATACTCTGTCAGGGTTCATATACTGAATTTAATTCTGCTACAAATTTGAACGAGGATATTTGCATTAATGCTAGTTTGACGTCTTAGTCTATCCTGGATAGGGTAATGAAGAAAATTATGGATAGGGTAATAAAGAAAATGCAATTAGGGCCAATGGGGTAAATTTGTTCTGCATCTTATGATTTGTTATAAACTGCTTTTAAAAGAGTACTAATTATTCTATTTGGAAACAAAAATAAAATAAGGGAGAATTCTTGAACGCCATTTTTGTGAACTAGAATAAATTGTAGTGTTGGATAGATACTGAATAAAGATTAGGGAAAATTTCAAAAAGAACTCCTTGAACTTTATCTGATGTGAACTTTGGTCGTGTACTTTGGTCCTATCCTATCGCTATGAAAACGTGCAAGGTCTTACCATTTTCAAACATGTTCACTTTGCTACAAATTGGTTAAAAAAAAAAACATGTGAGCGGCACATGCTATTTAAAAATGTTGAGAAGCTCATCTTGAGCAAATCATGTGAGGGTAAATGGAGAAAATTTTCATTAAGAGGGCACTTGATTTCCATGTGATCTCTTCTTTTTCTTCAGTGTTATTATCCAATAACACTAAATCCTAAAATTTCACATAACTCCAATGTGCAACCGTCTTGTAGATTAGTTATCAAGGACACGGTTAAAAAGGAGCTACATCAGGCAGTATTCGAAGATAAAGCCTAGAGCTTACTATACATTTTAACCTTCATTACGAATCTCACTCCTACTCAATACCGACAACTCTCTTAAGTCTCCACGTGCGCTATACCTTGCTAATGTTTTCTACAACCACTTACGCAATTTAATCCAAAGGTAGCTCCTGACTCATGGGTGTGGGGCAAAAGCGTAAGGCTTGCTTAGCCCCGCAGGGACCTGCCTGAGGGCTCTCTCCCAAAAAGATAGAACCTGAGAGTAGTCAAGTCAGAAAAGGTAAAGAACAAAGGAAAGGAAAATCATTTCTTTCTTATATCTTAATCGAGTGAGGGTCTCACGTATTTGTTTACTATTTGAAGGGAAGCTAACTTACTACTTTCTTACTATCCGAAGGGAAGCTAACTTACCACTGAGGAGGACGACATGAGTGACTAAATGGAATCGAGGAGCACGATTAGCTGAGCAAATGCAACAAAGCCACTCTTTAGAGAGTTCATCTACCTTCAATGGGAATACACAGAGATGCAAATGTGACATTCCTTCTTGGTTGCAAACCTCATAGACTGAAAGGAACCTAAGAAGGAGGTTCCTTGGTTGTGCTAGGTGTGGCTTCCCAAATGATTGCAACTTCTTTACCAGGTATATGACCCACTTGTAAACAAAAGATGTTAAAAAGTCATCAACAGTTTGCTGAGAATGAACAAGGAATTAAATAATGAACTTGAAGAAAAGAAGGCTCAATTGTGTGTGTTATATGCTAACCACAAATCACGGAGGGCTAAGCTCGAATCAATGAAGGCTCAACTATACATGTTGCGTGGGATGCCACCTACCATAATGATATTGGTTGCTAGGTTATTAGTCTTTGGTAATGGGAAAGTTTGAAAGTTATTGTGATGTATTTTGGTAGGGGTTGGTTTCAATATAAGATTAGTGGTTAAGTACTAAGTAATTGAGATGTGTTATATAAGTATTTGTTAATGGAATGATTGGTGGATGATCTTTAATTTAAGTATTGTGATGTAATTCCCTTGTTGAATGGAATGAAAGTAGCATTTGTTAATTACCTTGTTTCGATTAAATGAAATTAGAATGTGTAAGGTAATCTTTCACAACCATTATACAATTTTGTTGTTAATCACCAAATCAGTCCAACAAATGACAATAATAACACACCCTGCTTGGATTAACCAAGTCCAATGGAGTCATATTTTTTAGCACAATTCCAATCAATAATGAAAATTTGACCCAAACATTATAGTTGTACCAATTTTCAAGTTCCAAAGAACTAAGTCATATCACAGTGGTTACAATAATAAATTAAAATAGCATTAACGAATCAATAATCACATATTTTATTCATTAAGAAACCCTTATGTTTAGTTATTTACACTCTTCATGAATTGAATAAATAAGCTTAGATTTTTTTTCAAGGGCCTCAATTTTTAGGAGTTCTAAATGTCTGAATCATTTTTATCTTGTAGGAAAGATAAGAGAGAGCCATTGATGAAGAGCTCAAAGTCAATTTCAGACATCTAGTGGAGCTAATTGGGCATGGAAATCAGAATACGGGATTTGTGATTGGAACCCGAACAGTGTGTAATAACCAAACATAATTCGAGTTTGGGCATATAAAATGGGCTGAAAATTTGTAATCTGAAAGTTAAGACCCAGATGTACAACTTTCATGTCAAGCACAAGACTTGATTCGGGCAAAAGTCAAAATAGAGGTGCTGAAACTGGTCCTAGTTAATTGGGTCATATCTTGGGCTGTAGGACGAAAAACCCTACAATTTCCTACTTTCATGAAGACCACTTGGCTCAGAAATGACGAAATCAATGAGTTCAGCAATGAATACCACTAGACAAGGAAGGGTCAACCTACCAATCTCACCCACCAAGCTCACCTACTAATTCCACCTTAATCTCATCTACCCATCTACTACTACTTTGAATCCTCTATAAAAGGAAGTATGTGGAGAGCTCTAAACAAACACACACTTGGTGTTAGAAATAACTTTTCATATTCAATATTTTCCTAGTCAAGTTTACTTGTGTTAGCACTTCAGTCAATTCGGACTCTTGAAGAGATTGTGGCTTGGATTCTTGAGACCTTGGTTATGTAATGTATTTGATTTATATTTGAATTCCTCTTCTCTTCTTCTTCTTACGAATGCATGAATGGTGATTCTATTTATGTTTGATCCGAGTTTGATTTGGTTTAAGATTAAGTATTGTCATGAAATTTATCTAAACTAATCACGTAATTGAAGATGTTAGGTTACTTGATTTGTGCCTAGGTTAATTGAATTCGGTGCTTAAATTGACATATATTTACATGAATGGTGCGATTGCAGATTTGTGTTTATCAAAGTCATTGAATTACGACGATTGTCTAGTATGAATTCTAGATCGATGCGAGAGTCTCGGTTAGATCCAAGTTAACCATTCAAATGTATTTCGGGTTTGTTGAAAGGTATGATTGAATCCACCCAATCTGATAGATTTCTGAATTGACTGTTCTTTTAATTGTTATTTCTCTTTAAATCCTGTCACTGCGATCCTTGAACCATCAAAACCCCCCTTTTTTCTAACTTTCACTTGATTTGATCAAATTGCATCTCGATCCTTGAGGAGACGATCCGGTGTTGTTCACTATACTACAAGTTTAGGTAATAACTTCGGTTATAATTTTGACTGAGTTCGGCGCTCGTCACGAATCAACACCAATGAACCATGTAGAGAATAAATAAGCTTAGATTAAGGGCCTCAATTGGGTAATAATCATTCACAACCATTGTCAATAGTCACAAAAAGCAACCCAATACAAAAAAAAAACTATTAACAAATTAGTTCACAAAAAACCCTAACCAAGACCACTATAGAGGGTCAAATACAGCCTAAGACCATTATACAGCTCCAAAAAATTAGACGTATAACAAGGAATAGTTATCATAGCTCAACATCAAAAAATATCCTAGTCAAGTTTACTGTGTTAGC
Organism: Ormosia emarginata; assembly: GCA_029884605.1. Lineage (NCBI taxonomy): Eukaryota > Viridiplantae > Streptophyta > Magnoliopsida > Fabales > Fabaceae > Ormosia > Ormosia emarginata. Next base: position 8,792,257 of record JAQQTP010000066.1, on the reverse strand, counting down.
CTTGCCCCACTGATTCTCCTATGACTTACAGTAGTTTTTCTTGTCATTTTTTATATTGATGCCCCAGAGTTGGTAAAGTCATTGAGATTCTTGACAGAGTCTGTATGTGTCTCCTAAGTGGGATAATTGAGCACTTTGAGGATTAAGTTGGTTGGGACCATAACCCCCTTATGCCCTCCTTGGGGTTGTTACTATCCTTGGACTTGGAGCACTTTTACTTGGAGCATAACCCCTATGTGAGCTTTGAGAATCAAGTTGGTTGGGACCACAACCCTCATGTGTCTTTCTTGGGGTTCTTGTTATCCTTGGACTTGGAGCACTTGGAGCTTCGCAGTTGGAGCACTTGGACTTTGAGCAGTTAGAGCACTTGTTTCAGTTGGAGCACTCGGATTGGTTGTTGTAGAACCACTGCTTGCACTTTTCTTCTTTCTTTTTATGTATTTTCTTATTTGAATTTTGGGTCTCTGGCAGCCACGGGCAATGTGGCCCCACTATATACAATTCCCACAACTAATTTCACTTCATTCCCTAGATACCATGTTTGGATTCTGTGGCTGCTCATCATTGTCTCTTTTCTTAGGTCTTCTAGCTAGTAGGGGTTCTTACCAAATGAGGGAGGATAGGATCATTCTCAATTTGTGGCCACTCATCTACGGAAGGTACATATGGTTGATCATCATTCTATAACATTCTGGAAATGTCTCCTTCTTGTGACAATTATCAACATAGTTCTTACTTCTCAGGTCGATCCCTTAGCGCATAAATTGCACTCATAACATATGCACAAGGGATACCCAGTGGACATAAATAAGTCCATAAGAGGTATGTTATGGCAATAAAAGTATAGAAATATAGCTATTATTTGAACATAATACATAATTATACCAAATCCACCACCTTCTTTCTTCATTTCCATGTATCAAGTTCAAACTTGTCATTACCATTCATATGAGAAATACACAAAATAATATCCTCTTTTGACTTTTGAAGTATTTCTTAAATTCTTAGGCAAATCTGACCTTTATATTTGAGCATTCCATCCCTCTTTGCAACAAACCTCTTCATCAACAACCTCCTAATGGCTTCCATCATTGTAATGATTGGATTATCTTTTGCAAGCAATATAGTAGAGTTGAACGACTCTGCAATGTTATTCAATAAACTCCTTAATTTAGCTCTAGCAGTGAATGCATGTCTTGACCAAGTGGTAGCATCTCTTGCAGCTAACCAATTGGTTGCTACTTCATTCAGCTTCCTCATGTCTTGCATATAAAAATCAAGTTCATGCTTGGTTGTGGCCCTTGCAGCACTTCAAAGCAGATCTTTCAACACTTGTCCTTTATATATTAGTTTAAAGTTGGCATATAGATGCCTAACATAGAATTGATGTTCAACCCCCACGTCTTCAAGTACTTGGCTCAAACCTTGTAAGCAAAGGAAGTGAGTATCACAAACAAGTTTAGAGAAATTTTGTAACCTAAATAAGAACGAGAAATAAGATCTTTACCTTCTATTTATCAAATATAAAAACCCAACCATTCTCCTCAATTGACCTATTACCTTCTATTATCTTTCAACTCAACCTCAACTGCAACATATACAATAAAAAATATGTTATCATTTGCATCCCTTGAAATTGCCACTAGTAATTGACCCCAAATCTAGCCTATTATGGGCCTAAAAAACTTTAGACCTCTCTTGACAGTATCCAAATATACACAGTCTCAAAAATATTCCATCCTCTTTTTTTATTAGAATGGTTAAACCATGGTTATATTGTAACACTGTTGCAACATAATTCCACAACATAAAATATTGAGTTGCATGACTACCTTGAAGTTTCTTCATGATCATCTTATTTGCCCTATACACTTAGAATCTTGACAAAAAAATCTTGTATTCTTTACAACCTAATTAATGAAAGGTTCGTTCTCCCATTTTCCCTTATAGACTTAGATATGGTCTTGATACTAGGTAGATAACTACCTTAAATTCGCCTTGGTATTGCAATTATTCCACCTACAGCTTGCATGCTCAGTATTATACCATGACTGAATTTAAAAAGCTTCTCCTTTTTTAGTTTTAGAGGTGTGCATCTTCTCCCACAACCTCTCTTTTATTCTACTATTATTTGAGTTCCTTTATTCCTCAAAAGGTGGAAATGAATTCCATTTTCAATACCAAACTACCTTAAAGCCTCCCTAAACACCTTATGATTTGCAAATTTTATTCTCACTCTAAGTTTTATCTCTTTCCTCATGTCAATGTAATTATTGAAGTTTGGTAATGTCCTCATCCCCATTCCTTCTTCTTTATCAAACCTAGGGGGAGTAATAAGAGTGTCACTATTCTCATAATCTTAGTGATACTCCTCATCCCATTGTGGTCCAATATCGGCATCTATAACAATGTTGGCATTGCTAGACTGTCCTCTATCACCATTATTATCATCTATTTGCCCATCACCATTAACCTCATCATCTCCATACACTATTTCATTAACATCCATACAATCTCTCATTTCTTATTCAACCTCCCTTGCATGGTCCTCAAAGAATAGGTTAAGAATGTCTTGATCATTATCCTCAAAATCACAACCATTCAAATCAACTCCACCATCTTTCTCATCACCTAAAGGAATGGTTTTTCTCTTCCATTTGCCTTTACATTTTCCCTTCTACTTCCCCTTTTTGTTTCTACTTCCCCATTTCCCTTCTCATTTTCCTTTTTACTCTATCTAACATTGGTAGGATGAGGATCAAACTTAGGACAAGGTTCAGGGTGAGTTTCAATCATATAGTTGTAGGTTCAAGGTGTTCAAGATGAGGTCCAATCTTACCTACATTTTTAAGGTAAGGTCCAATCCCAACTATAGGCTTAGGGTGAGGGTTCAATTTGAGGTTCAGGGTCTACAGGATTAGGGTGTTCAGGGTGTACAGGGTTGGATTAAGGTTGACTTTCAATCTCAGTTGAACTTTTCTTCTGATCACTCTCATTTTCAACAAACAATTCAAGTATTAACCTAGGTCTTTTCTCTACTATTTTAATGGCACTTCTAATATCATCATCATTGAAGGATTTCCTTAGTCCATGCTCAAAAGTTTGACCAAAATACTTCTACCATAAATACTTAGGGTTTCCAAACCCATTCTTTCTTACATAAGCAAACAAATAGGTGGTGAACAGAAGGTCATTATCAAAGTTGTTTAGCTTATTACACACGCCTCCATAATAACCCATACATGCCCTGAACTACAACTTCCCTCCATAATGAAATAGGAATGTTATGAGATCCATATGCAAAGTTTAACCAAGCATGTTATAGTACATATTCAAATAGCTTACAACCACATGGGACCAACCTACGTTCACATGACAACACATATTCGTAGCTTCAAAATAAAAAATAAAAAAACATAGATTCATGGGATCCATATACAAATTTGGGTCCACAGTGACAAAAAATTAAATAAAACGGACACATTCGTGCACACACAGACATAGAATCAAAAGTCAGCAAAGTGCTTTAAACAAAACTCACTTGTATATGATTTTGGGACCACACACAAAACTGGGACCACATGCGACAATCTTAACACCATAAAACCAAACCACACCAAATAATCTACCCAATCAAAATAAGAAAACAACCAATAAACAATCCACAACTAAGGTGACATCACAACATATAAAAACCCTAAGCAAGCATTCATTCTATTCAAACAACACAACCACGATAGTTCTATGGTTTCGAAAGAACTCACCTTCCTCCACTATTCAATCTTTTCTTTGCAAGAACCAATTCTCTTTTCTCCACGATTCGGTCTTTCTTTACACAAACAAATTTGTCTTCCTCTGCGATCTCTTTTCTCCTTCAATGGTGGAAATGCTACTCGAGGGACTTTGGAAGAGATTTTAGAGTTAGGAAGATTATTACAAAGCTTCTCTTTAGGGATAATGGTGATCATGTCATGTTCCTTTCACATGGATGCTTGAGAACACTGAGTTGTCACGTGTCATTGTTAATGACTTTTTTTCAATAATACCCTCATATGATTTGCACATGATGAGCTTCTCAGTAGCATGTGCTACTCACGTGATGTTGTCCATTTTTAGATGGTCGTTACCAATTTGTAGTAAAGTGAACAAGTTAAATTGTATATAATAAGACCTTTTTGCACATTTTCAAAATAACATAACCAAAATGCACGTAAGACAGTTTAAAAGCATGTTATTGGACTTTTCACTAAAGATTATTGTAAGACAAAGTTTAAAAGCATGTTATTCGACTTTTCATTAAAGATTATTGATAGAGATAGTAAGGGGAGGTACCCCTAATACTTCCAGGTAGGGCCCCCTCACCGAGGATCTAGCTAGTTGAGATATATATACAGTGCCACCAACTGTGGCACTGCACCGGGCCAGTGAAGGGCCACCTAGAGGACTTATTGGCATTGTCCCTAGGCGGTAGGGGATTTTCCTGTGGAGGGATACTCACCAACGAAGGATTTCAGTGGCTGAGCGGACTCGAACTTGTGCCATGGAGAGCACTCATTCAAGTCCGGGATTCCAACCACCCGTACCAAGCTATGTTTGTCTGTTCTTGTGCTTTTTACTTTGGTTCTTCCTACCTGACATAATCTAAAGAAAGAGTAGGAAAGATGTGCACTTAAATACCTTTGAAGATCTTTGATAGAGTGCCCTAGTTAATGTATGATAGATATCTCAAGAAAAAAAAATATGATCAGGATTGGATTTAAGTCGACAATGCCTACGTAAGACATGTTCCGAGAGTGGAATGCTACAGGAAAATTAACATATCCATAATATATGAAGCATTTTATTATAAGTGAGTGGGGTTTTGCCTCATCATAAGATGCAAGAAATACTGGGTGGGTTCAACAGGTTTTGCATCACAGTTCATGGGAAGCTCGAATGTCACCCAACGCTGCCCAAAATTCTGTGGGAGGCGATTTCTTCTATTCCAAAAATAGCTGAGGAGGTCCATATAGATGTAATGGATGTAGGTGATTCCAGTTAGCCACACGTTTGCGGTTACTTGTAGGCATAATTCCTATTGGTTAATTTCTAGTTTGAGGATAGTAAATCTGTTGATAAGGGTAATTCCTATGCATTCTTTTCACGTTTAATTTATTTTTATTTCTTCAATTTGTTGTTATTTCTTTTGCCATATTACATGCTTGTGGTTGTTTCTATATAAAGAGGTCATTTAATCATATATCAAGGAAGAGCATATTTTTCTGCAAGGAAAATACTATTTCACATGAAAATCATTTCACGGAACTATCTATGAAAACATGTCCTCCCATGATTTTTGTCAAATAGTTTCTTTTTTTTTTTAATATTTTAGTTAATAACAATAGAAAAGTAAGCAAAAAAAAAACCCATTTGTGGCTGATTCATGAAAAAGCGTTTGTGTGATATAGCGTGTGTATATATATATATATATATATATATATATATATATGATCTTATTCTGGTGAGAGAATTGTTTATTGTAAGAAGTGAGAGGAGTAAATATTGATCGTTGGATCTTACATGAATGGTCAAGATTAGAACATAAATATATTTGACTTTTTTAAGTGGTTACATGACTTTTAAGTAATTTTTAATCTTGATCATCCATGTATGGTTGTATGGTCAAGATTTATTTCTCTCACCTTCTCACAATAAAAATTACTCTCACTAAATATATCCTATATATATATAGGGGACATATCTAGTGAGAGGAGTTTTTATTGTGAGAGGATGAGAGGAATAAATCTTGACCATACAACTATACATGGATGGTCAAGATTAAAAGTTACTTAAAGGTCATGTGAACACTTAAAAAAGTCACATGCATTTATGTTCTAATCTTAATCATTCATGTAAGATCCAATAGTCAATATTTACTCATTTCACCTCTCATAATAAATACTCCTCTCACCAGAGTAAGATCCTATATATATATATATATATAAAGAGCGCTACTTGAGGTTGATTTAAGCATAAATCAAGGAAGTATACTTTTTAATATTTTCATATATTACATATGAAAGCATTTATTTGTGATTTTCAGCATACTTTCAAGTAATTGAGTTGGGCAACAATCAAGGAAAATCCCTTAATATTAAACACAAAAAGTTAAATAAATACACTCAGGCCTCGCCAAACGATCACCCTAATTTAGACAGAATTCCCACCGTCTAGCAAAGAAGATACCCCCCAAGGCCCAACCAAACACGATTTTCACGATTTCAAAATTTAAAATGTAACTTCTTTCAAATTACAAGAAAAAAACAAATTAGGGAAAATACCTTATTTATTAAATATGGGAATGTTCATCTCATAAAATAGACTAAGAAGTTTGAGTACAGTAAATGTATAGATATATGGGTAATTCCTATGCATTATCATAATTAAGTTACTATCTCGTAATATAATTTGTCATTTCTTTTCACGTTTAATTTATTTTATTTCTTCAATTTATTGTTATTTCTTTTTCCATATTACGTGCTTGTGATTGTTTTCTGTATAAAAAGGTCCATTTAAACATATATCAAGGAAGAGCGTATTTTTCTATATTAAACGTGTGTAATTGTTTAAATATATAATAATATAAAGAGCATCACTTAAGGCTGATTTAAGCATAAATCAAGTAAGTTAAATAATATTTTTACCTCTTTCGTGTCAAAAAAGTATAAGGTTTAAAACTTTCATATATCGCATATGAAATCTCTGTCTATGTTGTCTTTCATTGCAAATATTTACATAATAACTGATCCCAAATTTAGATAAAAGGCGAGTGTTGTATTAGGCCGTTAACACTCAATATAAAATTTTATTAAATTTTTATGACATGAATAAATGATGTAATTGCATTAATGGTATATCATTGCCCATAAGCTCAACATTAAGTCAATGCACCTAGGACTTATTTGGTATATTATATTAGACTTGATAAGATAAGTTAATACAATACATTATAATCTTATCAGTTGTTTGGTATGAATATTGTATTGTATAAGTTTATCCATCAAAACTTTCTAATACATTAAAATGATTGATAACTTAATCAAGTCTTAAGGGATGAGATTAGACCTGATTGGGTTTTAATGTATAAGCTCCTATAAAGACTTTTTTATTACAATTCTAACATCATAATATCCTCAATTATTACATATTAAGTTTTATACTATCAAGTTTAATATTATTGAGTTTTATCATATCTTTCATATCAAACGACTCCTAGTGAGAAAAGGCCTTATTGTTGTTTTCATATCTCGCATATGAAAGCATTTATTTCAGCATATTTTCATGTAATTGAGTTGGGCATCAATATTGAACACGAAATATTAAATAAATTCACTTAGGCCTCGCCAAACAATTACCCTAATTTAGGCAGTATTCCTACCGTCTAGCAAAGAATGAATTAGGATCCTCTTAATTTTTTTTTCTTTCAAGTAATCAATTGTATGAGAGAGAAAGACACATAAAAAATTGAGTGTGGGACTCAGTTGAAACTTGTGAATTTTTTTTTATAACATTGTGTCTTTCTTTCTCTTAAATTAGGGGTGGGCAAAGTTAGGTTCGGTTCAAAAAATTGAATTAAACCATAATGAACTGCTTTAACAATTTGGTTTTGACACCTAATGTAATCCAAACCGTATCCAATTCATAAGAAAATAATTGAACCACAAGAAATTAGTTATTTTGGTTCAATTAACCGGTTAACCATTATGGGTTTTGCTTTGCTGTTTGTCACCAGAACCTCAATGGTGACTTCTACTTTGGATGCCTTATTAGTGGTCGGAGCAGGAGTATCCAGGATGAGAAGAGTGAGCCATCATAGAGCACCGTCTTCACCATCGTGAGCTACTCCAATGGCTTGTGTTGTCGTTTGCCTACGGAGTCTCGAAGGTGACTTTTGCTTATGATGCCTCATCAATGGCCAAAGTAATAGCGTCTAAGCCGAGAAGAGCGAGCTACCATGGAGCATCGTCTCCACCACTGTGAGCTACTCCAATGGCTTGCGTTGCCATTTGCCTCCTGAGCCTCGACTACGACTTCCACTTCTGGTGCCTCATCAGTGGCTAGAGTAGGAGCGTTCAAGCCGAGAAGAGTGAGCCACCGCGGAGCACTGTCTCCACCACCATAAGCTACTCTGATGGCTTGCGCTACCGTTTGCGATTTGCCACTAGAACCTCATCGGCAACTTCTATTTCTAATGTCTCGTCAGTGGTCAGAGCACCATCTGCACCTATGCCTTGAACACTTGAGAGTTTCTGGTCCATGGAGTCCCCATGGCGTCGTTCACGTTCTTGAGTTCTTTTGCATCTTTGATGAAGTATCAATTTGGTTTGGTGAACTAGTATAAACCAAACCGTATTTTACAACCAAGTAATTGAACCACTTTGAGGAGAATAAAACTGAATTGTTTTGGAACTGGTTCAAGTGGTTCAATTTTTTTTAGTGCAGTTCAGTGTGGTTTAAAGTCCAATTCGATTTATATGGGTTTAATGCCCACCCCTACTCACAATTGACCACTTGACAAGAAAAAAAATTTTGAGAAGATCATGATCTAGCAAAGAATATATCCCCTAACGAACATGATTATCACGGTTTTCTAATTTTAAAATGCATTAACTTCTTTCAAATTATGAGAAAAAATAAAAGAAAATGTGTCACTTATTAAATATGGGAATGCTCATCTCATAAAAATATAAAATGGAGTATTACATGAAATAACTAATTTACCATTACGTCATACATGATGTAAGACAGTAAGAGAAATTTTGTTCTTCTCTAAAAATTTAGATGAGAATTTATAAATAATTCTTTATATTATTTATGTAATTTCATTCCATGATTTTTCATCAATTTTTTTAAGAGGACACCAAAATCTGAGCCAAGTGACAAAACTGCACTTAGACCTCCACCAAATAATTAATTAAAATTAAGGCTAAGATATCATCCCCAATCATTACAATGACGATTTTCTAATTTTAAAGCATTAACTCCTTTCAAATTACCAAAAAAAAAATAAAGAAAAATATATCATCTATAAAACCAAAAAGAAAGTGAAATAGAAATAAATTAAATTAACGAATTTAAAATCAAAATAAAATCTTCACTCTATTAATCAGTAAATAATCATTTATATATAGAAACAAACGTGGAATAAGTTCTTCTTGCATAGGTCCACTACTCAAACCTGAGATCATATTTCATACCTAGTTGACCAAGTATAATTATAAAATCACGGCAATTAGGGCATTAAACCATAGATACGTTTTCTTATAAGCTAAAATGGCTTAAGATTTTTATATCAATGAAAACGTGTCATCCTTTTTCAAAAATAAAATCATACACATTATGAGTTTTGTTATGGAAAGGAATAATCTCCGCTTAACAAACCTTGAATCTACATTCAGTAATTCCTGTATCTGCATTGAATTGCAGTTATCGTTTTTATTCAAAACAAAATAATATGTTATGGAAAGGAATAATAATAATAAACTCCACTTTAATTACAAACCTTGAATCACTCTTCTCCATCACTGCTACACTGCTATATATAATCCTCATTTCACCTTAGCCTCTTCACTCAACTCTCAAAATGGCAGCTTATCCCAATCTTCTCCTTGTTGTCCTACAATTCACATTATCAATCATTTGCTTTTGTGGAGTATCCCTCACTGAGGCACACAATAGTGGCTTCAGTGTGGAACTCATTCACAGAGATTCTCCAAAATCTCCATTCTACAGCTCCACTGAAACTCCTTTTCAGCGACTGATCAATGCCTTTAACCGTTCTGTCAACCGTGTCAACCATTTCTACCCAAAAGCAAAAGTTTCCCCAAATTCACCACAGTCTGAAATAAAAAGCATCCGCGGAGAGTACCTCATGAAGTACTCCATTGGCACACCTCCATTCGAAATCATGGGCATTGCTGATACCGGCAGTGATATCACTTGGACACAGTGCAACCCTTGTGACAATTGTTACAACCAAACCGATCCATTGTTCGATCCTTCCAAATCCACAACTTACCAAAACGTCCCTTGCTCTTCCGACGTGTGTAATTCATTAGGTCGAACCTCATGCAGCTCATCCAATTGCGAATACAGCATCACATATGGGGATGGATCACATTCAAATGGAGATCTTGCCTTTGAAACACTCACTTTAGGCTCCACTAAAGGTACCCCTATCTCATTTCCCAAGATTTTAATTGGTTGTGGTCATGACAATGCTGGTATATTTCTCCCCAAAGTTTCTGGCATAGTTGGCCTAGGAGCTGGTGCTGTCTCACTTACCTCCCAAATAGCTCCTTCAATAGATAACAAATTCTCCTACTGCTTGGTGCCATACTTTCAAACCAAAACCACAAGTAAAATAAATTTTGGAGAAAATGCTGTGGTGTCTGGTCCTGGGACAGTTTCTACTCCCATTTCATCTGGTCCTGATGATACTTTCTATTATCTTACTTTGAAGGGAATGAGTGTTGGAGGCAAAATGCTAGAGTTTGTAAGTGGATTAGCCTCAACCGTTGCTGGGGGTAACATCATAATTGACTCAGGCACAACACTAACCATTCTGCCAGAAGAGTTATACACCAAATTGGAGTCAGCAGTAGCAGCACAGATCAATTTAAAACGTGTTCCGGGCCCAAGTCCAATAGTAAGACTCTGTTATAATTCCCCACCAAATTCAATTCAAGCCCCAATCGTTACGGCACATTTTACTGGTGCAGACGTCGTGTTGTATCCTCTCAACACTTTTGTTAGTCTTTCCAATGATTTAGTGTGCTTTGCTTTCACCCCTTCGTCAAGCGGTGCCATCTATGGAAACGTAGCGCAGTTGAACTACCAGGTTGGTTATGATAAGCTGAAGAAGACTGTGTCCTTTAGGCCCGCTGATTGCGTCAGCTACTGAGAGTTATGCATGAACATTTCTAATGAATTGCTTTTTCATCAGAAAGAAAACGCTGTCAATGTTATTAACTTAACTTTTTATGCTTACATTGGATGTACTTGTTTAAATTGGTATATCTCTATTCTCTGGTCACTTCTAATGTAAGTTTCCTACTGAATTATATAAAGAATATGGAGCTCAACCCTTGTAAGGCTGCAGTTTTTTATATTGGATTATAATACTAATTAACAAACCAAATGGCAAATAGATTAGAAACATTAGGTGAAGACATCATTAACTTGGGCCTTTGTGAGATTGAAAGTATCATGAAGCAAATTAGTACAACATTGGGTGAACACACAAGCGAAGAAGTCAAAGGTGTTGTTGTTTTATTTTTCACTAAAAGTTTAAAATGTTAAAGAGTTTATAAGGTAACATGTTTTGATGATTAGATAAGGCTTTGCAGGTATAATACGGCAGCTTAAAACTGCTAGTTCTTATTTGCGATAAAAGAGCGCCATTTTGTTTTTTACTTCAATTTTATTTTATTTAATAAATTTGTTCACCTCCCGTTCCGTGGCGGAATTGTTCACGTGGTAGCGTTACGTTCGTTGCGGGCCAAGTGGGGCAACGTTGAAACGTTCAAAAATATAACGGGTTTGTAATCTGTTACAAATTTTAATCTTTTTAAATTAAATACAACGTTTGCCCAAAGGATTATTCTCTCCTTCTTCTTTCTCTGCTTCTTCTTCCTGAGTTGCAAAAAATTTATATATTATTATTTTCACCGGACGGCGCGTTGAATCCAGGGGATAAAATATAAATCCTGATGTGGTATAGAAATTTATGTAATTATGTTATTGAAAGTTGTCGCGCATGTCCATATAACAAAAGGTTATCACTAAAAGTTTATATATTACATTGATGATTATATTTGCATAATACGGCAGCTTAAAACTGCTAGTATTTGCAAAGAGATTTTTGTTTTCACTTATTGTACACAATTGTCTTCACTTAGCCAACCAATAAGTGATATATTATTATGCCCAAAAAAAAGTGATATATTATTATTTTAAAATATAAAATATATATGTGGTATAGAAATTTATTTAATTATTTAATGTTAATTAGTTTAATATATACAACTTATGTGCAATAAGTGTACACAAAAATTTCTCATTATCTGTTTTATGTTTTCAATTTCCATAACGAGTTTTGTTATATCTTTTTCTGAGTTTATATCTTTTACAAGTTTCTCTTAATAATTCTTTTAATATTAAATAAAAAAATATTAAATAAAAAAATAAATACATTTAATATCTTAGAAACATAAAAAAAAAATTAATACTTTCTTCATTTAGTACTCTCTTATTGAATCCTCCTACTAATCTTCTTAATTACTAAATGAAAAAGTATTAAATATTTTTTACGTTTTCAAGACATTAATGCATTTATTTTTTTATTTAATATTTTTTTATTTAATATTAAAAGAATTATTAGAAAAAAGTTATAAGAGGATATAATAAAACTCTTTGTAAATATTTAGCAGTTATTTTTTAAAACATTTAAAAAATGAATATAGTTATGTGATTTGGATAAGCATGAGATGTCTCAGTTGCAATTCTAGATTCATGTGGGTGGAGTTTACTTGCCCTACATAAGTTTGATGTGGAGATTACTTCTAGACTCAAAAGGTGTAAAGATACTCGTGGTGCTACGTGAATTTGATCCTCTCCAATTATGTAACATGTAGTAAGAGAGAAAATGACTCAAAATTATTTGGTAAAATCTCCATTTTCATCCCTTGCTCAATTTCATAGAATAGAGTATTCCAATTTTTGTTTGGAAAAAAAAACATGAAATTGTTATTTGTAGGAATAGTAATTGAACGCTCCATGAAATGAGATTTATTTTTTATTTTTAATATACCTTCAACAACAAGTAACTTCTTGTATCAAATATCAAAGGGTTCACAATAATAACATGCAAGTCATGCATAATAATCCACGCCATATTGTGGGGTAAACTAGCTAGGTACACAGTATATTGATTTTCAAATAGCGCCAATCTATTTGGAACACCGATATATTGTATGAACATTTTTTCTCATAAATCCTCTTAATTTTATATCCCTATAATAAATCAACTTAATTACCCAAAAGATAAAATATGAAATATTTTTTTAGATTTCTAAAATATGAAATGCTTTTTTTTTTATTTAACATTTTTTTAGATGAAATACCAATTTTAATTTTTTTTTTATATATAAGGGTGACAATAAGATTTGAATCTATAACATCATGCAAATTACCAAAACCTTTCCGGTGAGTAAATTAGTCCAAACTCTTCGGCCAACTATGAATGAAAGATTGGCCAACGAGTATGCCTTCTTATTACAATTACGAGGAACATAACTACAATAAAATTGAATAAACCAAGGTACATAAAGACAAAAATCCTTAAGAATAGACCAGTTACAAGAATACTTTAGGTTTTAAATAATTAAGAAATTTTACTAGAAGGATAAAGCTTTACTTATTAAGGACTAATGGAAAAGAGAGATAATAAAAAAAAAAGTAAATTACATGATGTTTGGAATCATTAAAATATATTAAAATAATTTCATTTGATTTATAAATTAATCAATTATCATATTTAAAACTCATTATAAAAATAAAATTATTTGAATTGATTCATGTAATTTACATATCGCTCTTAGTGAAAATATATAAAAGGGAAAATTAATGTTAAGAACTATTAAAAAGTTATATTTAAGTTAAAGAGACAAAAAAATAAAAATTATTAAGAAAGATTATTTTTATTTTAATTAAAGAGAATGACAATTTAATTTTATCAAATAGACAACAATACCCTTAATGTAATTTTTTTTCCAACTCTCCATCTTTGTCCTAAGAAAGATCATGTTCTTTCTCTCCCTCTTTGTTTTTCTTTTTATTCTTCCTTTCCTCTCCTCTATGTTATTCTTTTTATCGCACTTTGTCTCCCTCATTCTTCCCTTTCCTCTCCTCTATGTTCGTCTTTTTTCAAATCTTCCTCATTCTTTTTTCGTTTTAATTCTTCTTATTTTTGCCTTAGTTACTAGAAACCAATATGATTGCCTCATCACTGTCAGTAAAACCTCGTCATTTATCACTTCCAGTTTTTTTTTTTATTAGAGAAATCAATAGACGTCTTATCTTCTTATTCCAGTTTCAGTGCCTATATATATATATATATATATATATATATATATATATATATATATATATATATATATATATATATATATTTCCCCACACCTAGCTTGTTGTATATGGTTCATCTTTTTCACTGTTTATTTAAATTAGTTTGATGATTTGATCTTTTAGAATTACATAAGATTTCGTTTCTCTCCTTCCTAATAAGATGTATGCTAATGTCGGGATTAGATATAATTGGCACAGCATAGTAAAAAAGTAAACATCATATTACTTGCCTCGAGCTACACCGAGAGCAATAGAGAGTCACAAACAAAGCAATTTATGCCGTTCGTGAGAACCTCTCGTCCTGCGATGGCAAGGGCGTACAGTCTAGTTGGCGAAGGTGTTGGTAAGAGTATAGTTCAAGAAGAAAGAGATAGAGAAAAGAAGAGAAGAGAAGGAACAGTGAAAAAATTAGCGTAATTCATTAAGGGTAATTTGATCATTAGATAAAATTATGTGGTCTTATTCGTTAATTAAAATTGAAATGGTCTTTTATAATAATTTTAAATTTCTTTATCTCTTTAAATCAAATATTAATCAATAATGGTCCTTTGTATTAATTTTTCCTATATAAAATATATAAATTAATATAATAAGGATAAAATTCTTAATTCAAATAATTAAAACAAAAATCAAACATTTCAAACAGAGAATTTCATTTATTAATCAAATCACACTCTTATATATATCAAAGCAAAATGATTTATTTTACACTTTTATTTACACCTACTCTTTTAGAAAGAAAGAAAGAGAGAGAGATAATGTGTAGTGTGAGATGTATTTCAGTATTTCTTTTATTTTAATAACTAAGAAGAAACAATGTAAAAATTCTTTAAAAAAAAAAACGTGATCTAGAAATAACATCACCTATTATGGAAAGGCGCACAACATTAACCAGTCACGAAGAGCCCACGCCATGTTTGTTCACAATAAAAAGCTAGTCAGCAAACTAACTAGTTGCCCTCCTCGATTTGGAACATAATTATGCTATTCACGACCCAAACGATTGAGAGTGGTTGAATATTATTGCTCTTCATTATGCGGTAGTGGCAAAAAGGGGTAGTGTACCTGTAAAACAAACGTTCAAGTTAGAATTTGCATTAAGAAATGAGAGTGTACGAGAATAGATATATATTTAAATGACTAAACACCATTTTTATAGCGTGTAACTATTTGTTAAAGAAGTAATATCTGAGCAAATATAATTTTCCTATGATTAAGATTCTGGTAGTTAACATGAGATATGATCCTAATTACCTTTATTATTTAAGGGATTCTATTAATATTTACTATTTTTCTAGAAATTGGTTCGATAAGCCCTCTAAACCGAAGGGGCCGAAGCCATCATGAATAGGGAAGATTGGACTGCCTGTTGGGCCTTGAATCCATGATGCTGATCTAGAACACAAGCGATTTGGAGCACGACATAAATTATGGGATTTTATTTATGGGATTACTTTTTTATATAATTTAAATTTAAAAGCTATTTTGTAAAGAAAATGCATTTAATTAACTTAATGTTCTAATAAAGAATTAGATTTTAATCAAATTTATTACGTATTCTTGTAAAGGTTTTAATAGTATGTGGTACTGAGTTCGATTTTGAGATTTATGTATATGAAAATAATATTATTAGAAGGGATTTCTGTTTAAGTATCTAACCCAGTATCTTGAGATATTAGTCTACCAACATGAGTGAAGGATATTCTGAGAAACAAAAAAAATATAAATATTTAAAAATTATTGAACCATACATATATCATAATAAAAATGATTATTTAAGAACAGTATAATTAATTAATATAGATTTTTAATCATAAATTATATTTCAATTAATTTTAAGATAAATTACTTTGTAGGCCTTTATAGTTTTACTAAATATTCAAATATAAGTAAAGCTTGTTGTGTTTGGATAAGGTATTTTGAAATTTCAAAGTATTTGAAATTCAAAAATTTCAATTGCATCAATTTAATTTCTTTCATTTGTAAAATATTTTGTTTGGATAAGCAATTAAATTTTCTTGAATTTCAAATTCTTTGTTTGGATAAAACAATTCAATTGCCTTCATTTTAAAAATCTCTTTTTAAGATATTTTTATAAAATTGAGATTTTAATACAAAATTTTACAAAATAAAATAAACATCATATAATATTTTTTTATTCGTGGTAAAAATAAAAATAAATAAAATAAAATAAATTTAAAAAAATCAAAAAATCTGCATAAAATGAAAAAATTAATATATCATCTTTATAAAATGAAAAGATTAATATATCATTTTTATAAATTATCATTAAGATAAACTTTCTTGGAAACCATTTACAATACTTGCTTCATGGTGAGTCTATGCAAAGTTTTATAAATTAACAAATCACACAATCTAATTGCAATGCAAATAAAATGAGATGGTACAAACTTAAATATAACACCATCTAATATAAATTGGACTAGGCAAAAAAAAAAATATAGTAACAAATATTGAAAAAATACCTCAAAATTAAGTCTAGCAGAATCAATATAATTGTGATATAAATTTAACACAATATAAGAAACAAAATAGATCTTTAATCTAAAATTTAATATCTCAACTAATGGTATTTTTAAATCCGTAATTGCATATATATAACTAGTAATAAATATTTAAATCACACTAATAATTTAAAATTTTAATATATTTGAAATTCAAAGAATTTTAATTACATTAATTTAATCTCTTTTATTTGTAAAATATTTTGTTAAACAATTAAATTCCATTAAACTTCAAATTTAACATGTGGTTTGAGTGGGTCATTCTGGATTTAGAGCCTCGAAATTACTTTTGAAAATTTCCTAATTTAATATTCGGTTTACTGCGTTGCTTGCTTTTCTGGGATTAAAATCGATACAGGAAAAGGATTTGTGGGTTTCGTTGTTTGAAGTTGAAATCAAGCACATGTTGAATTTGAGTTTGTTAGTTGTTGTTCTTTGGATCTGTTTCACAAGTTGAAACCGAATAACCAAGGTAGAGGGCAACGAAGGATCACGTTTGTGATGCTATCGTTAATGGCAAATCGTTGTGCTGTTGGGTCGCCGTGAAGTGGCGGTTTTACCCTCAAACCACCGCTGGCCGCTAACCGCTGGGAATCATCACTTTATCGTTGCCGGTTCGTTTGTTGGCGAGAAAATCCGACGAAATAGTAGTTGTTTTAGCCACTGAATGAAACCTTGTTGTTCTCCTATGGCTGAGCTCGTCGTTCTCCATTAATGGCGGATGAAGCTCGGTGGATGGGTATAAAACTAGGAGAAGAGAGAACTGAGGGATTCTTAAAATTTCACCTCTTTAGTAGGTATTTCAAATTTTGCATTTTGAGACAAAAAAAATACATCATGCAAATACCTGAAAATTCCAAAATTCTTTCACTTACTATCCAAACAAAACATTTTAAAGTACAGCATTTTAAATACCCTAAAAAATTACATTCCACCTTTAAAATGATTTATCCAAACATAACCTAAAAGTTTTTAACGGGTCTTTGTACATCTAAAAATTATTAAATAAATCGCTATAGTTTAATTAAGTTTATTATATCCCTACTAATTATAAAATTTTATAATTAAATCACTGAAACATTTAATAATGTATCAATGTTGTTTGGCCAATTATGAATTAAGCTAGATCGGACTAAATATAGTTTAGGCTAATATATTGTTGGGTCAACTTGACCCTTGCGAATTATCCGAGATAGCCTTCTAGCCCACATTTCAATACCATGAGTATTAAGGTTCATGATTTTGGCGTTTTCTTGCTGACTATGTATATTCTCTGATTATTTTAATTTATCTGCGTATTGTGGAGTTTTCAACCTATTGTAGGGTATGCTGACGTAATTTTGTTTACAAGAAGATATAAAACTAAAGTGAAATGAGATGGGAAATACTACATTTTTCACTACAGTTTTTTTGTTGAATTTCAATAAGATCTATATCAATTCATAACCAATATGATAAATGTGCTGGTTTGTTGGAGTTAAGATAATCTTTTGAGAACAAATGAACTATATAACGCTTCTCTTATCTAACCATTTTGTATTGGATATATCTCTTTGTACCTCTTAATATCATGTTATTTCAAAAGTACGATGGATATAACACTGCATAGAACAATCAACATTTTATATAGATTTTAAATTTGTGTTTAGTTTCATTGTTGTGATTATTTTTCTCCTAAAGACTGTTAAAAAAAAAAGACGTGTGCAGCACTATATCATATGAAAAAAAAAAGGATGGAATGAGAATTTAATGGTGGAAAATTAGGGATTGGTTGCACAATTAAGGTTTGCTAACAACTTAACGTTCAACTTTGGTGCAAGAGCTGAAACAATTGTTTGTGTTGATTTTCTCGAACAATTATTTTGTTTTCATGCCATGAAGGTAGCATCAAGAGTGAATATGAGGATAGGATAAGGGGATAAATTTATTTATGTTATCATTTGTCAACATCCACCCCAGTATCCTTTGAATAAACATATAGACATATGTTTAACTTTATTTTAACAATCTGTTAACAAAGGTTGGATTGTGATGCATCGTTGTATTTTGTCCATAATATATTTCCAAAGAGTAGATATTTGTTTAATAACTTAATTTGTCTACATGAGTATGAGCATCACTACTGGATAGTCATTTTGAGCAGCTTCTTTAAGCTTAAAAATATGAAGTTATCAATGTCTCCTATGCTGCATTCTCACTTCCTTTTCCTGGTTTGATAGTTTTTCACGGTATTGGAAATTATTATGAATATATCAAAATTATTGGAAATAAACATAACATAATATAAAAGATCTCAAAATTAATTTGATCATTTGAATGAATTATGAAATTAGATGTTTTAATCTTACTTATGTATATAATAATTACAAAGAAAGAAAACCTTATGATAATTGTATAATCCGTGCATAGCAAGGGGAAGTTCTTCTTTATTTCAAAAGAAATAAGGAGCACATTTTAAAAACATGTTTTCATGAATCTGGACACTCCTATTGAATCAAGGAATTTTGGACTAAGACAACCAATGAGAAAGGATATTAGTTTGGGCCTGAAGAACTTATTTCATGAATTGTGCCATAAATTTTTTTAAATTTTTTACAAGAACAATTGTTTATTTTTAATTTTAAATGCCTAAACAAAATTGGTTGCTGACTGATCTCAGATTTTGTTTACTAGCATCACAAGGGGGCTTTGGTGGCACAAACTAACCCTGAGTCCGCGAGTTCTCCCTACGACGAGCTTCCTCAACATTATTAGGAAAAACCACAACTTGAGTTTCAAGCAATACGTCATTCTTCCTTCTCTCCTGACAACTAGCCTGTTGGGCTTTCTGGGCAAAGTCAAAGAGGTGCCAAATCATAACATGACTATGATCCCTTATTGGGAACAATCTTTAGGGCCCCGTCCTGCTATACAAAAGCCTTACATGACATATCATGAGTCTTCCCTTCCTTAACCTTAGCTCTACCTTCTTATTATTGGAATCGGCCACTAGGGCCACTTGCATTTTAGGGTTTTTTAGGGGTTTTGCTAAGCCCAGCCCTCTTATCCATCGCAAGCACGCAGCTCGCCCAACCCAAGTCACAACATTTCAAGAACGGCACATGTTTTTGGCTAAATCGTCAAACCAAGATCCACTCCTAGAATCCCTCCCATTCAAAAACGGCATTCCTAGGATCTTGGGATTTTCCCTACTTACACTTAGGGGTCTCTTAACTAGCATCTATGGACCAAAAGTAGAATTTATAGTTGTATCAACTGCACCGTCTCCGTTGGGTAGATTGTTAAACTCGCAAACCGGTTTTTGAGTTGATCCTACTCTTGTTCCTTACAATTTTTTACACTAAACCAATCAAATCAGGTATGACTCGCTTGAACGATCAAACTGATCGATTTTTTGTTTCTAAAACAATGGATGCATAAAAAGTGTAATTTGTAGGATTTAATATGTGTACATTTTACTATTAGATCATATACTCTTATTGAATATTATTTTTAGTTTTTTAATTTATACATCAAACTAATAAATTGTTATCATTACTAGTATTTTTTAATATAATATTTTTTGTATGAAGTAATTTTTTCATATAATATTTTTTAAAAATATTTTTTTATTTATCTAAGTTTTTCGATTTGATTGCTTAACACGCAATCAAAACGCTAACGTGATAACTCAATCTTCTGATTAGGTCGACTTTCCATCCAATTATACAACTATGGTAGAATCCACCTTTCGCTTTTTCCTATCTGCATCATGATTACCATGATTCTTTTGTTATGTATTGTTGATTTTATTCATTTAGCACTTCTGTTAAAATTCGATAGGCTTAACATCTCAACTCACGGTTCTCCTTCTCCTTTGGTACGTATGATATATAAGATAAAATCTGATAGTATAAAATCTATTCCTGCGTTTGATTTTAAAACTTTCAAATACAAAAATTATTAGGATAAAATCGATAAGTATAAACAAACCGATTTCTTATCTATCAAGTTTGATGCATTTAGTATAAATAATTTGATAGTATATATAATTATTTACTATGACTATATTATCCTTAACATTTTTCACCATCACTTTTTACTTGTCAAACCACTAATGAAATAATAATAATAATTAAGAATTTAATAATAATAATAATTACCAATTTAATAATAATAATAATTCTTTGTTTAATAATAATAATAATAATAATTACATAATAATATTAAAAATGCAATTTGTAGGAAAATTTAAATATCGTAGAGTACATTAATGTTATACATTAGACCACATAGGATAAGAGAAGCGGGATAGGAGTAGGATAGGATTCTTATTGAATATTATTTTTCCGTTTTTTAATTTATACATTATAATTTTAATGATTTTAAAATTTTTCTTTATCACATATTTTATTTGATTTTATTTTTTCATATAATTTTCAATTTTTTGTAAATTATAAAAAAGGTAATTTTCCTTACGATAAAATTACATATAATTTTTAAAATTTTGAAAATATTGTTTAACTTAAATTATTTTTCTAATTTTTATTCAATTTTATTTTTACTTTACATATAGTTAAATTATTAGAATAATTTTATATTTTTTAGTTTTTAAAATAATATAAATAACAAAATTAGCCTTGAGACAAAATAAAAATAATTTTTAAAATTAATTATTAGTATTTTATTATTTTAAATATTTTATATTTATTATATTTTTGATTTTATTATCTTTAATTATTTTATATTTAAAATATTTTTTTATATTATACTTTCCATCCGATTATACAACTATGATAGTTTGAGAATCCACCTTAGGTCCCTTTTTATCCTATCTGCATCATGATTTGACCATGATTCTTTTGTTATCTTATATTGTTGATTTTATTCATTAGCACTTTTGTTAAAATTTGATAGATTTGCTTCCATCTCAACTCATAAAATATGATAGTATTAACTCTTATCGTGTCACTTCTCTTTATACTTTGGTAAACTTTAGTTTATATATATATAAGATAAAATTTGATAAAATATTAATATTATCTAATAGTTTGATATGACATTATATAAAATAATATATTTATTAAAAAAATAATTATATAAAATACCGTATATAAAATAATACTATCTTGTGTTTTTGATGAGGGGGGATCAGTTCTGTATGAAGTCATTTTATAACACTCATTTTCAACCATGATAACTTTATTTAGATTATTTCATTAAAAGAACTATTATGATAGTAGATATCGTTAAAAATATATAAAAAATACTATCTTGTATTTTTCCTGATACATTGATAATATTGAATAAGATAAAAATCAACTCTTTTTACAAAAAACACTCTTTACTTAAAAATATACTATATTCACTCAAATTTATTATGTTATATTAATTTAAAAAAAAATAAAAGTCCCAAGGCCTAGGAGAAAAAGAAAAAAACTTATAACTGCTATGTACATTCAATAGAAAAAAAACAACTCAGGAGTGCAAAAAAAATATAAATTCAAAATATGAAATACAAAATACAAATAATACAAGATGGTAAGTAAGATGACCGAGTCAAACCAAAAGACCAAAAACAGGGATAAGACTTCAAAAAGGATGATATTAAATGCTTAAGGAATTGCTCGAAAATAAAATATACTTAAAAGAAAATAATATCTTAGTATTGATAAATGTGCCCCAATGAAGAACCCCATAGAACTGAAATATTTAATTAAACTTTCTTTTTTATTAAATTGATCATTATACAGATTGGTCTATGGTGAAAGCAAGAAAAATGTCCATATTTCATAAAAAAACTACAACTCTTATTTTAGTGAATGTTGTATGATAGTAAAGTAAGCTCATCTAAAGCGAAACATAAATTAGACTCTCAGGCTATCAATGAACGACTCATCAAGCTTCCTATTGAAAAAGCTGCTGAAATACTCCGCGTGTGTCAAGTTCTTGTATACAAGTGGTTTTCCTTCACCAATTAGCTTTTCAGCTGGTCCAATGTCCATTGAAGGACTGGGATAGCAGAATGTCACTATTGAAAACCTCTCCTTCACTTTATTTACTACAGCTCTGTGCTCTGGCGCTTTGTATATCCCATTGCTCATCACCTGCGTAACGGAAAAACAAGCAGAATAAAACTCATGCTTTTGATTTTAATAGAATTTTTCCTCGTGTAAATCTCATTTTCCAAACTAAAGAATGCAAGGCAATTCTTGTTCAAATATAATGCCATGATCTTATTGCTTTATCTGTTTAAGTGATCAGTAATAAACTTGCAATCAATCATTATCTGAGGTTGATTTTGCAGCCTAATGAGTCACAAGTACAAACCTCAATAATATGGCCTATGTTTGCAACAATGGCCCCTTCTATAGGTTCAACATTGACCCATTTTCCATCTTTGAGGAACTGCAACCCTGGAAAATCACCACAATCAAGCAAGAGAGTGATCCCAGAATTGTCAGCATGGGGCACAATCCCAAGAACTCTTTCAGGCTCTGGACAGGGTGGGTAGCAATTCATCCTTATATCATATAGTCCTTCTCGGAAACTTTCTGATATCTGTGTATCCTGAAGCCCCAAAGCCATAGTAATGAACTTCACAATTGAAATTGCTGCTTCCCTCATATCTTCAGAATATCTCTCTAATGTTTGCCTGACAATCAATTGCAAAAGGACACCCTTACAAACATAAGAAAAGGTTGTGATAGAAATTTTACAAGGGAATTTCTTGCATAAAAGGTTAACTGCAATGAACCCCTTCAACTCTAGGCCAATTTTAGAAAAACACTGTTGTTCAAAACTCATTAACTCGACTACCTGAACTTCACAAGCTGTGCAAACTAGTGTAAATTTAACCCCTTATGTATCTGCAGAAAACTCCTTGTAGGGAGTCAACAATATGCATGGTTTGGTCAATTTAAAGAGTTAAGTTGTTGAGTTTTGAATTACATGGAGTTTTCTAAAATTGATCTATAGTTGAAGGGGTTCTTTTCATTTTAGCTTGCATAAAACAAAGATGATAACTTGTTGTGAGAGGGATAATTAGAGAGAAAACAGGTAAAATACTTAATAGAACAGAAACGGTATCGTCACAACTAGTATGCTTTGATTCCAGTGCTAAGGCCCCAAATAGTCCAACAGGCCAAAGAAATCTTAAGGGAGACTATTTGGTGCATACATACCACACAGTCCAGCACGTTATATCAATGTGGAGTATGGGGTATAGTATCTTATAGAGAACAATTTTCATGACAAAGTGCTAATTTTATTCTAAGTGAAAAAGTTTCTGAGCAGATTATGTCATAAAACCTCTCAAGGCAATGCTTTATTTGATTTAGCCATATTCTAACACCCACGGGCATCATTATGCTGTTCAGTTCAGCCATTTAGTATTCATATACCTGAACTCAGGAGGGTTTTGTGGCCACAAATCCAATTTCCTGCTCTGAATGGGGAGAGATTTGAGGAAGATCATGTCATTCCAATCCAGCTTTTGGTCCTCTGAGGTTACAAATGCTTGGCCATAACCTTCAAGACTTCCTGGTTTCTGTGCCCATCGTTTTTTCTCTTGAAAAGGGAGCTCGAAAAATCTTTGAACTTGATTACTCATATTCTTAAGGGATGTATTTGAAACTCCATGATTTACCATCTGCAGAGGAAAAAAAAATCAGGTAAAAAGGAAGCCAAAAAATGTTGAGGGCCGCTCCCAAATTTTCATGAATCTGCATCCCCTTCCCCCAACTCTACCATGCCTTTAGTTCAGTTTTCTTTCTAATATCCAAAGGGACAAATATAAGTGCATGAATTTATGATATTTCCAGGATTATTTCAAAAACAACCAAGAAGAAAAAGAAATTAATGAACTGAAATTGAAAGTTCAATTAGAAATACTTCAGTTATGGATTATATGTTAGATTAGGCATTGATTTTTCACATTGTAATCTCTTCATCAACAAATTGAGAAAATTCTAAAATTTTCTATATAGAAATTACAGGTATTGATCAACAGCACGAGTGCCTCAAATCACGGAACTTTAACAAATCACAACCTGAAGTAACTGAAAGCAAGAAATAGTTACAAGAGCTTTTGTACGTTGTACCTGAAAAACACCCCAGTCTTTGCATGCAAGGTGAAGCTTTTGAAGCTCCTCTTCTTGTGTCTCTGCGTTGACCAACCTGGCCATGTCGATCAAGGGTACGTGAAGAGATGGATCAGAAGGGACGGTGGTGATGATGTCATCACCATCATCATCTCTTATGTACCTTGGTGGCACTTTCTCTGGGCGTTGGAGTGCTAGCTCTTGAACACTTGGAACTGGAAGTGATGATTCCAGGCTTTCAGGTATCACATCCATTGCCAAAATTAATTAGAATTAAAAGAAATTCTCTCCTTAGAGTTAAGTTTAGCTCGTCATAGATAATCAGTCACAGTCGTAATATGATTTCAAATTAATCAACATTGCAAAATGATTATCTACTACTACTTGTATAACTAATAAGTTTTTAAATATATATATTAATTAAATTTAAATTATTAATCACTACAACTTATATAAAAATTATTATTTATTTTTCTCCTATTCACTACTTATTAAGTAATTATGTGAATTAATTTTATTTATGCCAATGACATATGAGTAGTGAAAAATAATAATTTAAGTTTATTATATAGTTGATGTAGATTACATTAGAATAATTATGATTTTTATTATTAAAATTTTATTTTAGATTTTATTTTGTTAATTATGGAATTTATTTATTTTAAGATTTTAGTTATAATTAATATTTTAGTTTTAATGAGATTCTATTAAATCTCAAATCTTATCTTTAATTAATTAGATTTGATTTATATTTAGTTTCTTTTGTAATAGGGTTATAAATACTCCTCCTATCAGATTTTAGAATACAATTGATTATTGATTATTAATTCAGTGGAATATATTCTTATTTTGAGACCGAGTCTCTTGGCACCGAGTGTCTTTGGAACCACGAGGGTTCTTTGTTCATTTACCCATTAGTCCTACATCAATTTGGCATCTGAACCTTGTGATCTCACACTTTGAGTTGTTTGAAAGCAAATATTTTTTATAGTCAAAGTTGTTCCGCTACTTATTACTCACCAGATCTATGCAAAACTCTCTTATTGCTTAGCAAAGGTGCAAATTTTTCAATTTATCTTAACTCTTGAAATTTTGATCTTTATTTGTGTCTTTAGAATAGTTTATAATTCTCACTACTTTACATCTAATCTATTGGCACTTTTTTTTTATTTTTGATATGTCTCTATTATATAAAGCATAAACAATTTGTTGCCAAATCACAATAGTGTCATAAAGTGCGTTTATAAATCTCCTATTTATGATGCATGGAAAACTTACATTAAATGTGAGGGTAAAACTTGTAGTCTAGTCATTAATAATGATAGCACATTAAATGTGATTTCTAAATGAGGTGATTAGATGTGGTCTAAACGTAGAACCTCATTCACAACCTTTTATGATACCTTAGGTAGATGATACTTATCTATAGATCACTCACATGTGTAAGGTCCCCCTTGTACTAAGTTCTTATGCGAAAGATGTTTATTGTGATTTTTACCTATGGATGTTGCTCAAATTTTGTTAGGTCTTCCCTAGTTATATGATCATGATATGATCCACCAAGATAGGGACAATACATGTTCCTTTATCTTTAATGTTTAAAGATTTATCTTGCGACCTATTGATCTTAGTAAAGAATGTCCAAAGGTGAAGATTAGGGATTCTAAAGACATAACTATTGTCGAAAAAGAAAATACTCAGCCAATTGATCTTAAGCTCATACTACCATATCTTAAACATCTTGATTTAGTTGAGATAATTACCAATTATATCTTTAAATTGTGTGACACCATTAGACATTACTTTGCATTAAGTAGTGATAATTATAAATTGGATTCTAATGTGCATTTTAGGGATCATAATTTTGATGTTGATGATTTGTTTCTTTTTAAATATACCTTTGAGTCTTCTATGTCCTCTCTAGCTATTGCTACAGATCATCCGATAACTTGGATGATACAATGTTGATTGTAAAGTTTCACCATCTTATTCCACCACAATATCTTCGATTTTTGAAAATCATTAATAACATATTGATCCTGACTACTTGAGGGAGAGAATGATGTAGATTAAAGATAATTATGATTTTTATTATTTAGATTTTATTTTGTTACCAGGATTTTAGTTATATTTAGACCAAATTAATACAATGTTACTTGTGGATGATACAATGTTGATTGTGGATGATACATTATTGATTGTGGACTCTTCTCTGGATCTTATTTGTCATTATCTTGTGAAGAAGGAGAGCCACCTTGATTTTGTTACTATTTCGATTTTTGAAAATCATTAATAACATATTGATCCTGGATGAAATTGATATTTAATTCTCTATAGGCGAGTTCTTCCGGAGGGAGAGAATGATGTAGATTACATTATGATAATTATGATTTTTATTATTTAGATTTTATTTTGGATTTTATTTTGTTAATTAGATATTTTATTTATTTATGGATTTTAGTTATAATTAAGATATTAGTTTTAATGAGATTCTATCAAATCTCAAATCTTATTTTTAATTAGTTATATTTGATTTATATTTGGTTTCTTTTGTAAGAGAAGTAACTTATCAAATTTTAAAAGACAGTTGATTATTGATTTTTAATTTAGTGGATTATATTAACTCCGACTTAAGAACTTTGGTGAAGCCATCATGAATCTTTTGCGTATCCACGTGATCCAACAAAAAAATAAAAATCTTTGGAAACTGGCGAGGATTTAGTTTTAATATTTTTATTTTTACCATTGGTCTTTACATCAAAAAGTGATTTAAATTCAAATCATTTATCAACACTATTTATACAAAAATCATCATTTATTTTCTCTTTATTTATCATTTTGTAACTTTTATGTATATTAATTTATAATTTAATGACCTATAATTAGTATCAAATGATTATTTAAGTTTATTACCTGATAATTTAAATCATTTATTAACACACCTAGACAAAAATTACTATTTATTTTTTTCTTATTCACCATTTAGTAACTTTCATCACAAGTATTAATTCATGATTTAGTGATATATGATCTGATGATTCATGATTAGTATAAAATGATAATTTTAATTTATTATATAATAATTTAAATTCAAATCATTTAATAACACTATTTACACATAAATCACCATTTACTTTTTTTTTTTATTCACTATTTAATTAAGTGTTTTAACACATTAAAAAAAAACAACAAAAGTTACCGATTATTACAGGTAAAGTATTATGGGCATCCATAATACTCCGAGCGCGTTTATCAGCACGTTAAAGACAGCCTGTTATCACGTGTCTTGTGTAGCTGTATCTTAGTTTGAAATTGCTGGCAGCGTAAACATTCGACTTCCACCCACAAATGTTGGGCTATTCCTATAGCAAAAACACAAGTAATCCAAACATGCAATTCTTTCTCTATTTTTTTTTTTTTGTTTCAGACAATTATTTATTGAAATTATTCTTTTCTAATTTTTTTTAAATTATGAATGGTTGATTTTCAAGGGCAAAATCGAAGCAGCCTCCCAATATGATTGTTACGAGTCTCAAATTGAATAATTAGTAAGTTTAGTATATTACTTAAATTATAAGATTTTTTTACGAGATGAACTAATTTTTTGAATTAGGTATAAGTCATAATAATTAATTCTTTTATTAAGAGTTGAGTTACGAAAAAGATTATTTACAAATTAGAGTACAGTGTATTAGTGATAGTGTCGTGAAGCTGCCACATGGGAAAGTACTATCATTGAGCCAATGTTGACAGAGTGAAGCCATGGTGTACATCGATTCGGGGTTGATAATGTTTATGAGTTTCACATTAAATAAATAAGTTTAATATAATATTTATATCATAAAGTTCTTTTATTTAATGAATTAATTTTTTATATTAAATTCTTTATATGAGTTTAATTTATAATAATTGATACTT
Organism: Ormosia emarginata; assembly: GCA_029884605.1. Classification (NCBI taxonomy): domain Eukaryota; kingdom Viridiplantae; phylum Streptophyta; class Magnoliopsida; order Fabales; family Fabaceae; genus Ormosia; species Ormosia emarginata. Next base: position 8,763,567 of record JAQQTP010000066.1, on the reverse strand, counting down.
TTATTACAAGTTTATTATGAGTTAAGTTATGAAAAGAGTTATCATTAAGCTAGATTAAGGTATAATAATTGGGAAAATTTATAATTTTTAGTGTTAATATTTTAATAAATTATTCAAAATATATGGAAATTCCTAAAATTAGAAAATTTGGATTTCTTGAAATCTTACTCTTTTTTTTTTTGGAGATTCTTACATTTTTTTTTTAACGAGTAAAAAGAGAAAGTAAAGTGACTATATATTCATTTTAGTGCTATAAAGATGGACGCGACAATTCACTCATGTTTTGTTTTATACGGGTTTTTTTAATAAATGTCTTCAGAACATTTGTTAATAAATAAAAATAGAAAGTATTAAAAACTAAAAAAACTGCTTTTTAATTAATATTTTTCACTTTTGATTCCTTAAAAATTCTATTTATAAATATATCAAATGGCTCCCTTTTTTTGACATTTAATTAATTTTTAAAATCATATTAACTTAGTCCTTAAAGACAAAATTAATAATATCAATTATCAGCAAAGAATTAATCTAATATCTCATAAAAAACTAATGTCATGTTATATATTTTTTAATCTAGGAGATGGCCCACCAATTCGAAGTGGAAGGAGGGGAAGGGAATAAAAAAGGAAGGATAGTGCATTATTCGCACCCAGCTAGAATAATAGGATAAGAAGAAATAATTTTTAAACACTTTTTAGTTATACCTTCTTTATTAGAGAAAAAATAAGAGATAATGTATATTGAGAAATATATTTCTCTTATTTTATTATTTAAAAAAATAGTATAAGAATAATAATAATGTAAAAAATTAGTGTAAAAATCCCATAACCTAATATAAGAGAACGTTATTATAATTTGAGCGGAGAAATAGAAAAACTTATTGTGTTATCTTTGACTCTCCTCTTAAAGTCGTCAAAATGAGTCAAGTCCGATGAATTGATTTAAATAGTCAAAAAAAATAAATGGACTGGAGTAACAAAATGTCAACTCAAAACTAAAAATAATTCGAATGGATCAGCCCGTAACGAGTTAGGTCAACCCAGCCTGTATACATTACATAAAGGCGAGATGAGCTAACAAAATGTCAATCCGAAATTCACATAGCTCAATCTAACCTGATTCAAAAATGACCTGATCCAAACTGGACCGACCCGTTTTGACAGCTATATCCTCTCCTCATTTACCTTCCTTTAGAAATTAGAAAGAGCCAAAAAATAAAATCAAGTAGATATTAGAAATACTACATATTAGATGGTTAAGTCTATGACTGTGAATCATGATGTCACTCTGATGCCACACTTGACAAACAAGCATGGAGTCACCAATTCAAGAACAACTGTTGCATTACTTTTAAAAAAGTATTCTTCCAGCATGTGTATATAAGAATGTTCCTGGAACTCGCGAGAGGCAACTGATAAACATTCCAATTTATATTACTTAGCACATATAACGACAACATAGAACGATCCATACTCGATTTATACATCTTGATTTATCTTTCATTTATCCCAACGGGACAAATAGCCTCATTCTTGGCTCCTGACCTGATGCCTCATTCATGGAAGACAAGCTTCCTAACTTCAAATTATAAGTAGATAAGTAATCTTTTTGCTTTTTTGGTTTTTCCCTGCAGTATCCCTTCGTCCAGAAGGTGAAAGACTAATCTGTCGTGATACTGTTGGTTTCAAAGAGGATGAATGCTCCCAAGTGTATTTTTCTCCATACACAAGAACTAAGAATCGAACCCCTAATCATATGCTTAAAGTGTCCAAGTCCATTGTCACTTGACGCAAGTTGGTGATAAGTAATCTACAACATAGAAATAGTATCCTGAAAGCAGAGAATAAAAAAGAAAAAAAAAATCATATTAGTTTGGTTAACTTGCCAGATAATAGTGGTCGTAACTGGTGAATGCATAACAAGCATGAAGCACCTGTAAGAAAATATGAACAAATCCACTGCTAGCTAGTGATCCGCATGATGAGCCAGAATGACTACCGTCTGGATGCTCTTCCAGCAAATGTTCTTCTTTGAGAGGAGCTTGATAATGCTCTCCTTGGGGAGACTTGAGTTGAAACTGTTGACTCACAATCAGCAGATTTGACAGTGAATGCAGGAGACTTTGTCAAGTCTATAAGATGGATGGGATTGGATTGATTCCACTCGCGGGTAATGAGTTTGTCACAGTTCCAGATGCTGACTGATCTCAAATCACGGGGCCAGTCCACAATAGGCTGAATTTCTGGACATCTCCATAGTTGGAGTTCTATCAAGCTTGGCATGTGCAGAAGCATTTTTTGTGGCAGGGACTTCAGCTCCTCACAGTAGTCAATACTCAACAATGTGAGCTTTGGAGCAGTAAACCCTCCCGTGGGAAAGGATGCAAACTTTGGACAGTTACTTATGGACATGGAACGGAGGGATGCAAGAATTGGAGGAGGTGCCTTTTTCACTGAAACTGTAAGTGCTTGCAGATTTTTACAACCTGAAATATCCAGGGACTTGAGGTTGGGAAAGATATCCAATGGCAAAAACTCAAGTGAGTCACAGCTACTGTGTAAATATAAGGATGTGAGTGACTGGTGGCACTGATGTACTTGTGCTGCGAATTTTAAATTCCCACAGTTCTCAATGTTTAACACCCGCATAGCTGAAGCTGTTGGAAGTGGAGAAATGAGCTGCTTGCAGTCTCTGATGACAAGTAATGTCAAAGATGGAAGGTTAATAGGTAAATCCCCAGTCAGTCTGGGACAGCTATTTATATGAAGTTCTTGAAGAACTGGGAAAGATCTGTTGGCTTCATTAGAACGCCATACCTCCCATGCTGACATATTCTCAATCCTCAGAATTTCTAAGGAACGAAAACTCTCAGTTACAGCTGAAAAACAAGTTTGATTCCCATAAAACTCAAACCCCACACTCACCAATCCATCAAATTTAGCAATCCGTAGCTCTTTCAACGAAGGTAGTTGCCCAATCGGGGGTAATTTATAGCAATATTTGCTACCCCTAAGCTCCATAGACAACAAGTTGCAGAAGTAAGAGCTTCCCAACCAATTTGGAAATTCAGTCCCTGGATAGTTATATATGGCAAGTTCCTTCAAATTTATATGTGGTCGTAAGCTCTCCAGTATATTTTTTTCATGCTGTGAATCATCAGTATCACCATTCTGACCCCAATCCAAAATTAACTTTTCGAGAAATTTCTTTTCCTTCAACTTGGCCTTCACACAGTCCCTATAGTTAACATGTCCAATGTGATGAATGAACAATGATCCATGCAAATCAGATAGTTCTCCCAATTCACCAATCGAAGATCCATTTTCTTTTCCTACAAAAAAGTCACTCAGCTTTTGTAGGTTTCTTAATGCACTCATATGCAATGGCATCCATTTCAAACAAGTGCCAGTAATAATTAAGTAACGCAGGTTAACTAGATTATGCATATCTGTAGGAAGTTCTTGTAGATTAGAACATCCTACTAACTTCAGGGTTTGCAAATTGTACAACCCGTCAATGCATTTTCGCAACATGTACATCTTAGCCCCAGAAACATCTAGATAGCGAAGATGTTTTAGTTCACTAATTGAATCAGGTAACCCCTGAAAATAGATGCCTGCCAAAGATAACACCCTTAAATACCTTAGCTTCATCAACAAGCCATATGGCATCTCATCAATAAAGCTCACAGACTTATCTACCAACCTTAGCTCCATGAAGGTCCGTAGGCGAATAGCTTTGCTAATAGCCCTCCAATGTACAGCAGGGAATTTATGTGCAATCAAATGCAGCAAATAACGAGTACTTTCTTCTACTTCATCATAATTACCTTCCACTCTGACAGAAAATTTTCCAGATACAAATTGAGCTAGATCATTTACAAGATGATGCATTACAAAACATGACTTATCACGTTTTGATTGCTGGAAAAATGATCTAGACACTAATTCACCAAAGTACTCATCTCCAACTTCTTCAATTCTCTTGTGTCTTCTCAATTCTTGTAGCAAACCTTCTGCCATCCACAACAAAATCAACTTCTCCTTCTCAAATTCATAATCTTTCGGAAAAATTGAACAATATGCAAAACATCTCTTTAAATGTGAAGGAAGATAATGATAACTTAATCTCAAAGCTGGGAGAATATTACTCTCATCATCTTGCAAATCCCAGATCTCACTGTTTCGTACTTTATACCACTCCTGTGTATCATCTTTAGATCGCAACAGTCCTGCAAGTGTCTTCACAGCCAAAGGCAATCCTTTGCACTTTTTAACTATTTCTTTACCAATTTTTCTTAAAATCGGATGAACAATTGGATTTGCATAGCCAAATGCATGTTTTGCAAACAACATCCAACAATCTTCATCACACAGCTCCGAAAGATAATAAGGTTTAACGGTCAGCATGATTGATGCAACATGAGCAATTCGTGTAGTTACAATAATCTTACTTCCCGGAGCCCCCTGCAGAAATGGATTCTTCAAAGTTTCCCATTTAATATAATTTTGATTCCAGACATCATCAAAAATAAATAAAAACTTTTTGTTCAATAACCTTTTCTTCAAATCTTGTTGGAGTAAATTCAAATCTTCAATACTGCAACTGCATGAAGTGATCTCTTCCACAAGGGTTTTTGTAATCTTGAGAATATCAAACTGTTCAGATACATAAACCCAAGCTTTGAGATCAAATTCCTTTTGCACCCTATCATCATTGTATACAAGTTGAGCTAAGGTGGTTTTTCCAATTCCCCCCAAGCCCACTATGGGAATGACACTTATATTGCAGTCATCATCAGCATCATCCGAAAATAGGAAGTTAATTAAGAACTCTCTATCATCATCCCTACCATACACATCACTTGCTTCCACTACAGATGAAGTAGGTACTTTTGGTTGGATTTTGACTTCTTTAACCATTTGCAGTTCAAGCACATCTTTCTGTTTTATGATAAAGTCTAATCTTTCAAGAATATCTTCTACTTTCTGTTCAAGTTCTTTACCATACAAATTCACAGGAGTGGAGTTGGGGGTCTTTACCTTATTTGCACCCATCTTTGCATCAGTACATATCTCATCCAGTAGATCATCAGCATCAAGGACAACGTCTTTAAGTTCCTCAAGCAACTCCTTAACAGCTCTATTTCTCATTTGCTTTTCCTCTGCATCATTGAGCACAGCATTAACAGACAACAAGGAGATCTTCAACCTCTTGAGCAACATGTCACTGCTTTTACTCTTCTTGAAGAAGTCAACCACCACAGGAGAAGCTATTCTTTCAAGCAAGATATTGAAAACAGCATCCAAGAAAGCTCCACCCACAAGTTCCAAAGCCATGGCGTCTCCACAAATGCAAGATGAAGAAGTGAATGCCCAACAAAGGAATGAGATTGTAAAATTGGACTTGGATTACTGTCTTATGTATTATTAGACTTTGAAAGGCAGTGCAAATTGACTTATAGAGGGACCCAAAGGAAGAACCCCACCAAACTAAGTAGAAAGTTCATGGAAAAGTGATAAAATGACACAGAAAATCATATCCTATTATTTAGCTTACGGGTGACCCATTAGTCGTTGCCAAGGAATCATATCCCCTCAATTTTGGTCCGATCATGTCCCTCCAATTAAATTTCAGTAAGTATCGTTTATGTTAGAGGTCTAAGTGAGTGTTTAGATTCAAATTTAAAAAAAAAAATAAATTAATTAAAATTAATTAATTTGATTTTTATATTTTTTTATAATTAAATTTAATCAAATCGAATTAAATATCTATGAATTGATTTGGTTTAAGTATTTAGATTGATTATTTTTTTATATAAAAATTAGTTAAATAATTAACTTTTTATAACAAAAAAAATACATAATAAATCAATAAATTTTTTCTAAAAATATAATTAAACTTATTTATCATAATAAATACATTATAAAGTACAATAAATAAATAAAGTCTAAAATAAACAAACATAATTAAAATATACGTAATAATGGATATCGATCAACAAAGATATAATAAAGACTCAAACTTAGTCCAAATATAATTAAAATGAAATACAAGTACACAACATAATAATGGACACGACCCAAAGTCACTCTAAACTCAATTTAAACTCAATCCAAATATATATAAAAAAAACATGATTCATCAAATCAAATTTATCTTTGAACTTCATCTACATCTTACAATAAGAACAAATGAAAACGTTATGATCATTCATCTTTATTTCAATAACCAATGTCCAATGATTTAATAATAGAAACGTTATGGTCCTCCAAGATCACTATCAATACTACCTTGGCTTATCCACCCTGTGAATAATCACTTACCTATCTTGTTACCTCCTATTATTTTATCTTAACAAATGTCAATGGATAATATAACGCATCTTATCCTATTATGCATCTACCGTAAGCCTAAAAAGCCACAACACCAAGACCACAAGCTTCTTGACTTTACTAACAACAAAAGAAACTCTACTGTAAGCTATAATATACACTAACGAATCACTCAATGAGCTCCGAAAGAATACATTTACCATAACAAAGAAAAGGGAATTGGTGAATTGCATCGGCAATTATGGATTATGGTTGGCTGATTAGGAATGAATAAGATTAGATATGGAATTGTAGAGATAGAACAAAGAAAAAAGTTATAACCAAATTAATTATATGACTCACTATCAATGATTAAACATTGATATATTACCTTCAGTAATTGTGACTTCTGTAGATGGAGAGTCTTGAAGTAAGAAGTTCAATACTCCATCTAATACATGTGGATCAGGTTTCAATTTACACCACTAATTTATATATATTATCTCACATTTGCAAGATTTTTATAATTTAATTACAACTAATCTCATATCTTCTTTTATATATCTAAATTTTAATTGTGCTACTTCCTAAAAAGTTGTGACTCTAAAAAATGTGTACCAAGCTTTTTCATTAAATTTGCCAACTAAAATACATCTTTTTTTTTTCTTTTTAGAAGTCATTATTGGTTTTTTTTTAAAAAAAAAACTCTTTACATTATGCTCCACTATGTACTGATGCTTTTCCATTGCTAATGTGAGTTGACTCAACTGGATAATAGGTTACAAATATGTAAGGTTGACAAGGGAACTGATAGGGATTAGTTTTTGCTCAACTCAATGTCACCCCGCACTCTTAGGAATTAAACCTCAATACCCCAAGAAAAATATTAAAACCCACACTCATCCCGCCTCACTATGCCCTTAAGAAAATTTTATACTAAATCTATACAATATTTAATTATAATATTAAAAATTAATTATTCATCTCATATGAACTAAAAAATTATGTTAAGATAAATATTAAAGTATGAAAATTAATTAATATAATTAACTTAATTAATAGTTAAATTAAACATAGTGTTTATTTAGTTGTGGGGTGTGAGGCAAGACGAGGTGGATTGACCCTAAACCCACACTTGCCTTGCCCTACAACGGAACAAGTCTTAAACCTTTCCCATGTAGGTTGGGGCGATTTGAGTACTCACGGGATGAAATGAGATTGTCAAACCTACGAATATGTGGCTAAAGTATACAAGTTCAATTCCTCCTTTCACTTTATGGTTATCCTTCTTAAAGACATTCATGACACCTAAGGGCTACGATGAGTACTTTCCATATGGAAAAAATTCTTTGAACTAGTACATAAAGGCAATCTTTTAAATAGACATCTTTCTACTATTCAGATTTTCGACATGTCATTGGAGTGTAGTTAGTTGATCTCTCAGCAAGTCAGCGATCGCAAACCAATTCTAACATTCCAATTCATGGTAGTATAAAGAAATTGTTGTGATCATAATCATGAAAAAGTGACGAACAATGTACTCCTACTAGGTACCAAAAAGTATTGTAAATATGGAATAATCTATTATTACCCTCACTTTTTTCATTAAAAAAAAAAAGAATTTGCTAGTGTAGGCTTGAACTTTATAAAGCTTGACTTCCCTAGTTGTTCAAATGAGAAGAAGTTTTGTTAGATAGGTGCATTGCAATAAAATATTTAAAAAAAAATGTTAATGTTGTAAATACTCGAGCTCTATAATGCTCAAGGTTTTGATAACATGATGCTTTAAAAAATAAATAAATAAAAGGGTTTTTCTCATCTTTTAACACGTTCCAGCTCTTCATATAAGGTTGTTTTATAATGCTCCTAAAGGCAATAAAAATGACTTATTCTTGTTCTTTAAATTTGACCAACCATTAATTCTTTATAATTGCTATTTAATCCTTGTTAATTGGTCTTGTTTTTTATTTGTATTATCCCAAAAAATTATGAATAGGAATAGATGTCTAAAGGGAACCACTTATTTTTCTTAAAGAATTTGATAAGTTAAGAATTAAAATAAAAATATTTAATATTTAAAATTTTTAAAATTATTTAACATTTTAAAAATAATTACCTTCTTAATAAATCACCTTAATAATATTTTTAATTACTCAAAATATTAAATCTATTTTTCTTTAAATTTTATTTTTTAGTAATTAAAAGCTTAATTTTTAGCAAGATTTAGCATTACTTACATGACTTGAGCAATCATCGTACAAATATTTTGCAATTTTCAATTAAATATTGATGTTTAATTTAAACTTGCACATATTTTTTTTAAAAAAAGTGTGCAAATAGTGTCCTTTTAACACAGTTAGTGACAAAGTGATGCACTTAATAGGAAAAACCAATTTAAAATTATATAATCTAACAAATTAAAATAATGATGGTTGTTGGCATGCAATGCAATAAAATAAAAGTACATACAATAAAACTAGAAAATTGCAAAACTTTCTTGCAAAAGATAGGCTAATAGCGTAATATACAACAAGCTAACAATTGTCACCCACTAAAACACAAGTAACCTTTCTTGTCTTTTACAACCAATTAAGTAATTATGAACAAACTTTTAGGAAAAAAATTTCAAAATCAAAATCAAAATAAAAAAAGTTAAAAAAGAATGAAAGCAAAAAATAAGGGAGGAAAAAATTTGAATTTTAAGATCACAGACGATTTTCTTGATGGGGTTTTTGGCAATGATGTCAAGGGTAGAGGAGGAAGTAAGAGAGCACTAGGAAAGTGATGGTGAAGGAAGGACAATGAAGGTAGTAGAGGAGATAGAGAATGATGCAAGCGACGCCAATGAGGAGGAAGATGATGAGTATGAGTCATAAGCAGAATGTGCAGTAGCATTTGCAGCGACTATGGCAATGATGGGGTTGAGGATAGTAGGTGAGGCAAGTGGCTCCATAGACCTGAGCTTTTGTGGGTGGAAAACTTAGGTTAGAGGAGGTGTCGTTGGTGGTGGGTTTAGCCAAAAGGTAAACTCTATCTGTCATGGTGGTTTTATGTTTTTGGTCAAATTCATGTTGTCAGTGAATAAAGAGGAAGTTGAGTATAACATCCCCTTTTGGCTAAAATATTTAGAATGTCTAAATATATTATTGATGAATTACAATATGTACAGGTTAGTATTTATTGCTTTTTGTTGTACTATTAATTGTGAATTTATCTTTATATGTCTTGAATTCATCTATATATGCTTATAAAAGGTGTATGTGTATGTTTAGGAATAGGAATTTTTTCTAATATGGTCTCAGAAAGTTAACAGGATAAGTATATAGATATTAACAGAGAAGACATGAATGTTAGAGAATGAGAGAAATTCTCAGAGACTTGTGTGGCATTTGAGTTATATGCCTGAAGTTTGTAGGTAAGTGTGCATGCAAGTATAAATTGTAACTGTGTGATGAGAATAATAAAATAAGGATACAAGAAAAATTTTAGAAGACCTAGAAATTAATTTGATACCTAATCTAGGAAACTAAGCTTCCTAGATTAACTAGTAGTTACACTAACCTATAGTTAAAATAATGAGATGACATAATAAAGAATGGTTTGTATGTAAGAAATAACCTAAAATTTTAACAATTGTCCCACTTAGGTTAATTTTGATTGGTTATAAATTTAGAGGTAATGATTAAAATCTACCAATATAAATCACCTAATACCCTACATGTCCTATTAACTCAACCAACATCTCTAACCTTGGTTAAACCTATAGTTAACCCATAGTAACAAGACCTTCCCATCATCTTCAATTGTAAGAAAAGAAAGAAAAATTTAAAGAGAGAGAATAAGAGAAAGAGAGAGAGGGGGAGAGTGTGGAGCTTTGCATAGGTTTGAATGACCTCTTTTGCTTGAGTAATAGAAGAGTGAATTGTAGAGGAGTTCAAGGCCTTTCAAGTGAGCTAACAAAGAAGTCAATCTAATTCCATTTCCCTAGTGAAACCGTTGAGAGAAGATTGAGGTAGGGGGATGAAATTTTACTTATTCTTTCTTCCATAATCTTAAAAGCATGGCTATCCTTTTTCTTGAAGTTTAAAGAGCGTGTATTGGACTAAAGACATGAAAAATTGTGTTCAAGTTTGAATATGGTGTTGTCTTACATTTTGCATGTTAGGTTTTCTTGAGATATTATGTGTAATTAGGCCTATTTATTAGTAAATAGTAGGAATTGGTATAAGATTGAAGTTACTTTCTTGCTATGATCTCTAATTGATTATTCGGCTAACTAGGACCAAGAATGGTAGAACTTTCCTTTTGATGAACTTTGCACATACTTGGGAGGACTATAGTGTAATTTGGGTTATTCTAGATTTTGAATAGTAATTCTAATGCTTTTATGATTGAATCTTTCCATAGAGACCTTTGTGAGTGTCTCAGCCAAGCATACTAAAATAAGATAGAAATTTTCATGACTTAAATGGTTGTATACCGTTGTAGAATTAATAGTGCATTTAAGCTTGTCCTTAAGTTTTAAGTATGAAACTTCATATTATAAAGGCTAAATTCTCTTCATAGGAACCTTAGTGTAGTTTCATTCAACTAAGGAAATAAGGTGATAAAATTGTCACATAATGAGAATCTTTCTTGTTCCTTAGGTTTAGAGGGTCATTCAGTTACATAGGGTAGATTAAGTATTAATTATCATATTATATGAATGATTCTCTATCTTGTTAACTTGGACCCCAATAAGCTATGTATATGTATTAGACTTGAATATTATTATGTATTGATGATTACTTTGCTTCTTATGAAATTATGAATGAAAAATTTGGGCTTATGCTTCAAAGCTAGATATGAGATATAAAAGTTGCTGTCTCCCCCATGTTAGCTAGTATAATTGTATGCTCATGAGTTTTTTTTTAAAGAGAACAAAGATTAAAAAACGTTGGAATGATCCTCGGTAAGGGAGGTGATCTTAGAGTATTGCATGTTGCCACTAAATAGAGAAATTTTTCACATAGAGATTAGGGGACACCCTTGTCAAGAGAGAGTTCTCGACTTGTGGCATATGTGATTAGAGTCAGAAAAGGTTGTATACCCTTAAGATAATAAAGACTTCTGAGCATGTAATTAGTTACCTAGTTGTTTATGTTTGCTACTTACTAGTCTAATTACACTCTGCTTGTGTTTAAATTTATTATTAGCCATAATTTCTGTGATTTTCTGTAGCTTATACAACTGGAAGCACCATAAGTTTTTACTGTTTTATTTATAAACTATTTTATCTACCTATTGAGAGTTTATGAATTCTCACCTCTTAAGCATGGTGTTTCTAAAGATAGAGACTCAATAACTGGTATACTACTAAGATATATAGTGAATCTAATTATCATTCTGATAATGAATCAAATTGGTATGAACTAGAAAAAGAGAACCATAATAGTGAGGGCTTGAGAGATGAAGAGGAAAGGTACCATATTGTTGGGGATGTAAATTCTTATGATGATTTGCAAGAAATTTACATTCACGAGGGTTTGATGGGAAGACAATTTGCATATGAACCTGATGGGAAGGTAAGATTAGAAAGGGGGTTTGTTGTTTATTGATGTGAATCACTTTAGGAAAGTTCTTAAGGATTATGTAATTCAAGAGGAGTTTGAGATTGTGAGGACTAATTAAGAATGAGAAAGCCAGAGTTAATGCTAAGTGTGTAACCGGGGGGTGTCCTTGGAGGATACATGCATCCCCTGTACTAGATGGGGTGACATACAAGATTAAGACATATAATGGACAATATAACTCATAAGAAAAACTAAGAACTAGAATGCAAATTCAAAATAGATTGCAAAAAAGTTTCAAAGTAAGCTGATTGATGACCCCAATATGAGTTACTCTAGCATAAAGATGAGTGATTGGAACATTTTGGCCTTCGGACAAATAATCAGATGTAATTGTAGCGTGCTATGAGAAGAATGCAAAACAACAAAGGAAGCCATGCAGATTCATACCAAAAGTTATCTACTTGAGCAGAACTTTCTAAGGAGACAAATCTTGGTAGTAGCATAAAGTTGGAGGTAGAGCCTAGAAACATAGTGGGATATATTGGGATACAAGTGATATAGTCTTTTTTCATTGTAAAGTACATTTTTTTGACATACCATAAAATCTGTTATGGATTGGAACTTGTGTGAAATTTAGATAATGTAAAGATGCCTATTTGGACAATGTCAATGAATATTTAGGGATTTGAATGCATTCCATTTAGTTTCAATCATTTACTAAGCTTCTTTTACCTATGTTGTGATATTGTTGAACAAAATGAGATTTTATTCAAGCTCATATTGTCATATTTAATAAGAATTATAATGTGACTTTATTCAAATTGTGTTTTGTTATTGCACAAATTAGGAACTTATCCCACAAAATAGCATACCATAGTAATATCAAACACCAACCATAAAAATATATTTCCAAAATTAAAAAAAAGCATGGTTCTTACATAAATTTAGGATTATTACATCATATTATACCACAAAAGCAAATTTCTAACAAAAAACAAGTCAATCTAAACCTAGAACCTTCACTTCAATACAACTGCAATAAACACCAAAAAACTAAACACCAAATTAACAACAATTGAACCCAATACTAGGAACTTCAGTGATCCCATTACGGCTCGAATTATTATAATTTGCTTCTTTAGATTGAGTAGCTCTTTCTCAAGAGAAATTATTCTACACTTCCAGAGTAATATATTGCACTAATAAAAAGGTTACATGTGGGCATGTATAATCTTACAGGCCGTTGGATTGAAAATAAAATATTATTAAATTATATTTGGACGATTACTATATCATTGAGATTATTACTCTTATTCTATATAAAAATTTTTCCTTTCTCAATGTCACTTTTTTGTCTTGATGTACTTGTACTCATTTCTTACACTTCTTCATTGTGCACAATATCAGAATTAGGAGTACCAATGGGTCTCATGTGAACAACATAAGGGGTGCACTAGTGGAAGAAATCACATTTCCTATCTCCACATGTGTAGATCAACTTGTGTGGGTTACTTTGAGTGTTGAAAACTTTGATATCACAAATTCTACCACAAATGCAGGTCTTGTTGTAGTATTTGAGAACCAACCCTCCACTCTCACTTAAACTTGATGCCATCGTATATATGCACTTAGAACTAGTGAAAGATTTAGCTTCGGCATTTTAGCAAACATATGTTGTGCATAGTGCAAAAGAGTACGCACAACACCAAACAACATGTGGAAGATGAGAAACTAAATACTTGTTGACAAAAATTCATACCTCAACTCAGATTCGAGTTATGCTCCCTTGACCTCGATTCGAGTTCTACTCCTTTGACCTCGTTTCGAGTTATTTGTCTTCTTCATATGCTTTAACTTTGATGGGGAAATAGATATGGCTTCAATCTAATGGGAAGGGGGAAGGAGCTTCAACATTTTGACACAATGATAAGGACATATTTGACATTTCTACCACAATGGGAATCCAAAAATGTACAATCTTGCCATTAAAAATCATGTGCAATGCACATGGTATTAATTCCATCAAATTCCTTAATGGTTGACTAACGCCAGGAGGTAAATGTAATCAATTCATAAATCTCAAAAGCAGTCAATATAATTTTTGAAACATGAAGGGTGTTTGATGTAAATACACCAAACTTCAAGAGAAATCAATGTAATTTCTCCAATATTTTTGGAGGAGTCGATTAATATAAAAAAATTGGATCAAACTTGATGATTGACCGGTATTTATTGTGAATAGAGGTAGAAATATGTTAGATTAGACTTAAGTTTGCCTAAATAGGCCTAAGCTTGTTTTGTAAAATGTTAGACCGAACTTGACCTGTTATTTATGATAGTTTTTTTTTTAACTTGGTCTGGCCTATTGTGAAAATATAAAAAGTCTGACTTGACTCAAAAATCTATTTAAAGACTTACATTACATGAAAACTTTTATATAAGTCAAAAAACTTAAATTTTTTAATTTTAAATAAGTATAACATTTAATAAAATTATTATATTTTGTATAAAATAAATATGTTATACTAATATATAATTAATAAATTATATAAGTATTATAAATTGTCAGTTATATATAAATAATAAATAAATAAGCTAACATAGTAGACCAAATAGCTAAAGTCTTGGCCTATATAGTTAAATAGATCGTTCCAAAAGTTTAAACTTGACTTATTTATAAATAGACTAAGTCGTATATCTCTAATAGGCCGCTTAACCTATTCTCACCCCTTATTGTAAATACTTAATCATTTATGGTTCAATTTTATAATCAAATTCACAAATAAACTGTTCTGGATCAATCAAAATAGTTTAAAACTAGTAAAAAATCAATTTGAATTAATTGATTTAATGTTGAATTGATCGTCCATTATTTTTTTTATAAAAGAAATTCATATTTCTTTCCATTTCATGAATGTTTTTATATATTTTGATATTGTTAACTAATAAAGATTAGACGTGGTGGTAAGCAATTACGCTTCAAAGGAAGAGGACCAAAGGTAATATCTTGTCAAAGACTAAAATATTTTGATATTGTTATATGTAGATTATTTTTATGACATTATCCTGTTTGATTACACGATTTAAACGGTTTAACCTTATATATAAGTCTTGTCAATTCTAGTTTTACCAACATTGTAGAAAATATGAAATTTACACTATTTAAACAGTTTAACCTTAATTGGAATGATAAAAATATAAAATTGATATGTATTGAATTTATTTTAAAACCGATTCTCATATTTTAACTCATTATACAAATAAGATTTCAATTTGTTTATGTGAGAAGAAAATGACATCATTTAATTCATGGAATGAATTTACTTAATGAAAAAATGTTTTATTATTGTTGTTTTAAAAATAAATGAAATTTATTTTATTTAAATAATTTATTCTATACCCTTAATTTAAATAAAATAAAATAATAATTACACATGTACTTATTTTCATAAACTCTTCATGTATCCTAAAGTGAACTTATTTAAATAATTTAAATAGAGTTACAATAAGATGAAGTTATTGTTCAATTATTCAATTAGTTACATAAACGTTTATAAAGAAGTGTGAGAATAAAACCTGCAATTCTCTTAAATTAATAAATTAACTGTCTTGACAAAAAAATATATTCTTTTTTCTATAAAAGAGATTTAAAGACTTTATTTAAAAAAAAAACCCATTCTTCTGTTTCTTCTCCAATTTACCAAAAACAAAGAGAATTTAGAAAAAAAAAAAAGCTTAATTAACTTTTTAGTTTATGTAAATATGTTCATTTTTTGTTTTAGATTTTATAAAAAAATTTATCCTATTTTAGTCTCTTTAAATTTAAAAATAGGTAAAATTAGTCTTGCTATATATTCTTTTTGAAGATTAATTTTACTTATTTCAAAATTTAAAAAGGTCAAAATAAAATAAAAATTTTATAAGAATTAAAACAAAAAAAAATATATTTACAAGGACTAAAAAGTTAATTAAACAAAAAAAATTAAAATTTCAAGATCAAACAATTTTTAAATAGACGAAAGATATGTTTTGAAATTATAAAGAAAAGAAAATGACTCATAATAGAACAAAATAAAATAATAAAAAATAAAATAAAATAAAATATATTACTATATTATTTAAATATTTAATAAATTTAATAAAAGAGAAAAAAAAATTCATGTCAATCTTTTGACCAAGAAGACAAAAATGTAAAACTTGAAATGACTTAAAAAGTAATAAAATCCTTCCCTTATTATTCTCTCATTCTAACTAAATAACCTCTTAACACTTTTTTTTTTTTTTAATTTTATCATTCAATTTTCTATCACTCTATCTATTTTCATCCTTCCAAACATGTCATAAGTGATGTCACACATGAACTAACCAAAAAAAATAAAGCGAATGGCACCCATAACTCAGTGTCCGAGTCCGACCCGACAAATTGAGCCTCTGCTGACTACAGAGCTACGATCTTCCATTCATTCAACCTTCGATTCCCACAGCAACCACAATCCGCGTCTACACTCCTTGTTCCTGCACCTCATCTCCCCTCATTAGTGCTCTTCTCCCACTTCTCCTTCCAATTTCGGTGGAAACAGGGTTTTTCGCATTTCCTGTGGATCTGGGTAGTTTAATTTTGGTGCAAACTGGCTATGGACTACGAACCCTACGATAGTAGTGGTGAGCTTTACTCTAAAGTTCCTTACTTTATTGCGTATCTATATCAAAAGTTTGCAACTTTTTTCCTCTTTCAATTCTTGAGTTAGGGTTTTGTTTGAAAATTCTTTGCTACTATTCTCTTATTCCACCAATTTTTTATTTTTTTTTATTTTTTTGGTGGTTTGAGAAGGGAGAGAAGTTCAATTGGCACCAAAATTCATGGGTTGTGTTTTATTTTCTGTGATCCATGTAACAGTGAATAGCTTAAGCAGTGTATTTGATTAATGGGTGTAAGACAAATAGTGCATGTTTTGTGACTTGACCTGTTTGTTTTGATAACATCTCAAGGGACTGAAGGAGTAGTCTTTTCGTTGACTGTGCTATTCAATGATGAAAGTAGAAGTCTTCCTGTCAAACTATGAATTTACTCCGTAGCTTCTCATCCTATGGACAGGAAGGTAGACAAAGGCGAAAGGTGCCCTTGAGGCACTAGGGGGTTTTAACCACTTGATGCAAGATGCACCAAAACGCGTTAGAAAGAAGAAAGCAGTGAATTATTTGATTGTTTTGCATTAATTTGCCATATAAATTTACCACTCAAACATAACATTCACAGTAAACAGAAAAGATTAAAATGTTCAATTTCAAAATCCTTAGCTGCTTTTTGCTAAGAGTTCCAAAGGACAACAACTAGTTATATTTTTAACAATCTGACACTATTTTACCGTCTTTAGCATAGCAAGTTAAATTGCAGAGCTTTTTGGATTTTTTTTTTTAATAGTTATCAATAAGGTGCTAAAGGTGTGCCTCACCTCAACAAGAAAGGTGCACCTAAGGTGCCAGAGGTGTGTGACTCACTGAAAGGGCAGCAACTCAACTGGCAAGAGGTGCTGACCCCTTCTGGTGAATTGGACTACACTGATTCACAGTTTGATTGAGATTTTCAAACTAAAAGAAGGAAGAAACATATGGAGTTTTCCATCCATTTGTTGGATTCAATTGTTGCTTCTTTTGGGAGGAGGAACAGGGATCTTTTTTTTTTTTTGGTACAGGGAACAGGGATCTTTTACCAAGAATTACTATTGGAGGAAAAGAAGGAGGAACGAAGAGGAAAATAAACAGAGAGAGGGATTGATTGGAGATAAGAGAGCATATAATTTATCATAGAAATATAATTCATCCATAACTAATGGCTTTCCCACCTTAAATTTATGATAGATTCCTTCCTATACAAGGATTTATAGTTTCTCAAAATTTACACACTCAAGATCCTTGAATGTCTACCTTTTTACCCCTTTCTTTGTTTTTTTCTTTAAATAATATCATGTAAGTGATTCTCTATACCATTAAGTGTAACACTGACTTATATTAGAATGCTTGCATTTTATACATGGTGAAATTTTGGTGTTTTGAAATATTAATTTTTTTCCCTTACTACAGTATCTCTTATTTAGTTAATTGTTTTTGTGGTGAGTGGATTGTGTCCTCACTTTGTATAGTTAATAATTGCAACTCCTGATGCACTGAACTGTTCCTAGTTCTTATAATGTACTTCTTGTGCATGAGATAGAATTTTCAGTAGCGCCAAAAAAATCTGGTTGATTTATATTTCAAGGAATTATGGTCCAGCCACACTTTTTATACTTATGTCCATTCACTTGATGTAATGATTGCAGGAACTGATGATGATCTTCCACCAACACATCAAAATAGAATTCCCAGAGGGGGACGTCTTACTGGAAATGGTAGATCTGCAGTAGGTTCAATTCCATACCCCAGGATGTATGGTGAAATTGATATGGAAACTCAAATTCACCAACTTGAGCAGGAAGCATACAGTTCAGTTCTACGAGCCTTTAAAGCTCAAGCTGATGCCATTACTTGGGTACATTTTGTCATTTTTGTTTTCACATATCTAATATTTTTAAATTTGTTTGATCAGGTTTAAATGACTGCTACATGACATGTGTTTTCTTCAGGAGAAGGAAAGTTTGATTACTGAACTTAGAAAAGAACTGAGATTATCAAATGAGGAACACAGGGAACTTCTAGGCCGTGTTAATGCAGATGATGTCATACGAAGGATAAGGTCTGATAAAATTGTGAAACAGGGTTTCTTGTCATTGCATTTTCCATATATGCATTGTTATTTTGTTAATCAACACTTTATGTTGATGTTAGGGAGTGGAGACAGGCAGGAGGCCATCAGCCTGGCGTGCTGAGTGCTGGGCAAGCTATTCATGATTCAATTCCAAGTCCCACAATCTCTGCATCTCGTAAGAAGCAAAAGATAACACCATCTGTACCATCACAATCTTTTGGTGGGCCTTCTCCATCATTTCACCCCCAACCAGTGGCTGCACCGCACCAGCCATCTTCATCTGTAGCAAAACGTGGATCTGTTCCTGGATCTAAGGGCAAGAAGCACAAACCTGTAAGTAAATGATGAATTCACTTTACAGTGCTCTTCTTTTTTGTTTACCTTGACTGAGCTTGGGTCTGGCCGCTTGGCAGCTATGAATAAAATCTTTGCCGCTAAAGAAAATTTATTTAAAAAATGGATTAGAACATCAAAAGAGTGTAATGATACGCCAGCAACATTATTGTGTTCCTTTTTTTTTATTGGGTTCTTTTATTTGCAGGGCCAAGTATTACCTGGTGTATCTTCAATCAAGCAATACCCTTCATCAGGACCAGGTGGAAGGAATCAAGTACCTAATAGAGTTACTTCCAGTACTGTCATGGGTGAGCTTGCTGAGGGAGCATCATTTGATTCATTGATTGGTAGGAGAGTACGGACAAAATGGCCTGATGACAATAACTTTTATGAAGCTGTTATCAATGCCTACAATCCAGCTGAAGTACTTACAGCCCCCGATTACTTAGGAATTTGTTTGTCAATTAGTACGTAACTGACATTACTTCTGCTTCTAACTTTTCAGGGTCGGCATAATCTGGTCTATGACATGGGGAGTGCAAATGAAACATGGGAATGGGTTAATCTGTCAGAGGTATATCTGATACTGATTATTATGGTGAAATTTTTGTGCACTTTGTTATGATTTACACACACTGGCACTAATTTATCATTGTAAAACTATGGTTGTAAAAATGCTTGGAAGTGGTTTAACAAACATGAAATGGCAATGAGGCAGTGAGAGAACATGGAGATGTTCATGTTCTTTTGACTTGTCTCCCCCCCCCCCCCCCCCCAAACCCCCAACAAAAATAAAACAGTAGTGGTAAAAGTGTTCCATTGGTTTAAAAAAATTGTTTCTAGTCTTTTCATGAGCCCTAAAAGAGATATCACATGTATGTGGCAGCAAAAACTTCATTTTATCAACAAATTAACATTTCACTAGAATGCATATTTCATATTTATAGAAACAAAGAATTTAACATTGCTAAAATAGTCTATAATATTACTCAGGAATTTAAATATATCCATGCTTATGCAAGGGTTTATTAATTAGATTTTAGAATATCTAAAAAGATTGAGAACGGTTTGTAATTTAATACCTTTGACTAGAGTTCTGAAGAGGTTTTAATGGCTTCAGGTATGTGTTAATACTAAGGAAAATGGGATTTCTTTTATCAAGTCTGTTAAGAAATTTCTTATTATTGGGACCTTATCTACCATTGTTAAAACTTAAGAGTCTAGCAATTTCTTTTGCATCTATCAATCTTGGATATGTAATTTAGTTGCCATATCCACACAGAACGGGCACCATATGTCAATAATATTTTACAATTTTGGGTATGGCTTGTGTTGGTTGGATTTGGCTTGGATACTCCAGCCCAATACGACATAGGAACTCGTGTTCCCTAAATTTAAAAGAATCAGACCAACTAGATGTGAGATTGAGATGAATAAAAGAGAAGACAATGAGCATCGGATGTTTCAACATCAAGCAAAACAGAAACTAGAGCTTCTTCCCCATGATCTTTCTTTGTTGTTGTTGGCTCTTTATTTCTTGTTAGGTTTTGAGGCGCAGAAACTTCCTCCAAAGAGGGAAGAAGCAGACACTCAAGGAAGGAGGAGCAATGAAGATTGTGGAAATATAATATCCCAATACAACAAATGCATAGTTTTCCAGGGGATGGGCTGGGTTTTTTAATTCTTTTTCAAAATTTCTTCCCACTAGCCATTAGCCCTTGCATATAAAGCCAGTCATGAAAGATTAGCCCAAAACTTCTTTTAGTTTTTTGTTACAATTTAGTGATTTACAATAATATTTTCAGGGAGAAGAGTATTTTACAATAATATACTATGCAAATCAAATTTAAGAGTATGATATACTAATTTTGTAATATGCTCTACTAATAACTGGTGCTTATTTTTGCTTTTTTAGTTATCAAATATTGAAAATGTTGTTAAATTTAAATAAAGAAGAGTGACAGGAAGGAGAGTCAAAGATACAACCTATATACCCATAAGTAATTAATTAAATTGGAAGTGTACTGCAACTTCAGACAAATTTTACCCGTAATGTCAAAAGTTTAAATCTTAAAATTTTTATTTTGAAGGAAAACATTACTTAACCATCATCTCTCAACTTAAAATTGTATGAGTAATTAATTAAAAAAAAAAGATACAACCTATATATCCTGTAAATAACAAATGTCAAATAACTATTATATTTCTAAAACAGAAACCTGTCCCTATGATATTTCTCCTTATTCTTTTCAATTCTTTTCCCCTCTTCTCAATTTTATTTTCTTTTCTCTTCCCATGTATCTTGAATGTTCGATAATATGTATAATATGGATTTTCCATCTGCTTGATATGCTTAGCACTTGTTAGTACTATATTGTTTTAGCTAATTCAGATACAGTATTGTAACTGCAGATCTCTCCTGAAGATATTCAATGGGTAGGTGAGGATCCTGGAATCAATCATCGTGGGGGTTTTGGCAGATCTGGTCGTGGGATGAATAGGTCTGTAGGACGTGATGGTGTTCCAGGAGCTGGGAGAGGTAGAGGAGCCACAAAGGGGCAATCCAGAAAAGATTTCTTGCCGTCTCAGAATGGAGTGGGAAAGAAGGCTCCAGATGATATACAAATACTTCACACGGACACACTAATCAAGGAGGTAACTGAACAGTTCAATCAGAATATTTTTGATTGAGATTGTTTGATCTTATTTTGGCATATATTTAAGTTTCTGGTTAACATGACAGGTGGAGAGGATATTCAGTGCAAATCATCCTGATGCACTTGAAATTGAGAAAGCCAAGAAAGTATTGAAGGTAAGGGACAATTATATATGTCAGTTTGCCATTCTTTTACTTAAAGCTACTGACTTATTTTATTTTCTTGCAAATGATGTATCATGTATGTATGAATAATCAATCGATAATTAATTAAATGCAGGATCATGAGCAAGCTCTTATTGATGCAATTGCAAGACTTGCAGATCTTTCTGATGGCGAAAGTGGTACTTCTCAGTTTTCATACCTTATTGCAGTACTGTCTGAGATTTATCCTTTCAAAAGTAGTCTTCTAAATTAGAAATTAGAATAGTGTGGACATTATCTGGGTGTTGAATGGGACTATTTAGTGCCCAATCATAATAAATTAAGAGGTTTCATTGGTTCAGCACAAGATTTCTGTGCATGCAATTTGAACTGATTTCCTCGTGATGGGATGTTGGCTTAAGTACAGGTTAGTCTGACTTGTTAGGGATGTTCACTACTAAAAAGCTAGCATATTTTCACCTTATGCCTGGGACTCTCTTAACTTTTAAGGCTATGCTAATTTGAGTAAAAATGAGGAGAGGAGTAAAATTGGTTTCAGATGGAAAGGTTTTCATTTTCACTGATTGTTACTAGGTAGAGAGTGGAAATTGGAAAATCACTTTATACTCACTTTCATGCTATAGAAAGAGGCCACAAATTTGTTGCACTCCACTTTCAATCGTCCCACAATTTTGTTGTACCATGTAAGTGTGAAGTAATTTTGATTCAATTTTGTTCACTCCCCTTTTTCTCCTATTCAAACAAGCCTAGCCTAAGTATCTACTGATAGTAGTCACTTTTTTTTTAAAAAAAAGGTAATGTCATTAAAACATGAAAATGCATTTTACCTCGTGGAAATCACCATGTGAATATTACTGAATTTACAGATTATGTTTCTGTGTTCATTAAGCTATTCAATATATCAGTGATTAGTCCTAAACTGCGTTCTTTGTATAACCTTTCTTGATGTTCTTATTGTTTATACAGATGAGGGTGGCAACCATTTCTCACATGTTCAATCAATGGATCGAGAATGATGGAGGACCACCTTTGTACAATGGGCAGAGGAGGCATTATTGTAGAAAACTCATGGAAAAGAGTGGACTTCTCTTGTATTATGCCATAAAAGATAATTTCCCTGATAGATGATAGCTCTAGGCTTGGGTCTTGTGTATTAGGCATTAAGTAGGATGACGATTATGTAGTTTGGTAATAATTATTTATTGAGGTTAAAAATTGACCTAGGACCAGCTGATGCTTGTATAAAGCGTGATAGTGTACAAAATCTTGTATTTGTTGTGTCAAATTATGGGTCCACTCTTCTATTAAAAAAAATGGTGTCCAGTTCGCTCCCTGCAACACTACTTTTTAGAATCATTTTCTGATATTATCCTGTCGTATGGGCTATGGATCCTAATATGGCAAATAACTTAATTTTTAGCATGGGGTGACTTTTCAAGCATCTGCAAGCCTATACAATGTATTTCCTCTTAACCATTGTATATATCTGGATGAGATACGCGATTCGGAGTAGGGCTCATTGGGGACAAGACTCCATCCAAAATTGTATGAAATGCACATGTATTCATATTCCATAGATGCAATGAATGAATGAATATATCACGACAATACAATTTAACGATATAAATACTCTCTGAACTCTTATTTTTGAGCAGCCCACATGTGGACACAGAAAATTACACGTCGTTACTTTGATGGAGATTTGAGAATTTTTTTTTTCTTTCTTCTGTGATGTGGTGGAGATAAGATGACTTGGCTTCTGAACCACAGATAGTCCATTGAATTTGGCCGTGTTCGTACTCTGGTCTCTTTATCCGATTAGAGATAAAGACGTGAAAGAATGTTATTTTTAACAAGGAGAATCTAAAAGGTGTCATGGAAGATATTTTATATATATTATATTTATTTATATTGTATATTAATATGAGAAAAATATTAAATTATGTTGTATGTAATTATACTATTTTTGTGACATAAAATAATTTTATAGATAAATTAGATAAAATTAAATATATTTGAATTGAACAAATAATTGTATTGTACCTTTGTTGTTTTTGGTTTCTACCTGTCGCTTGTTGTTGCTAGTCAATCCTAAATTGGTTATTGGGCCCTAGCTGAGAGCGACTAGCCTGACACATGGCCTAGGTGTTACTTCGTTCAATTTCAATTTTTCTTTTGTTTGAGTCAATTTCATTATTCTTTGGTCTCCAGTATTGCTAGTAACCTCAAAGGAGAGTAGTGTGAAGAAAACTTAATTATGCTTGAAATATTTTTGGGTAGTAGGCACTCGTGAAATTTATTATACCTAGTTACTAGTTAAATGCAAGAAACTGTTTATATTGATTTATAAAACTACCTTTCATATTAATGACACAAGCTAGCAGGATTTTTTTTAGAAAAACTTTGCTTTTGTGTCATTAGACTTTCTCTTAGTGTAACCCCAAATTTATTTTCAAAAGAATGGATGTCTCCTGTTTAATAAACATAATTGTTCTCACCCCCAACTTAGATTTTCAAAAGGAACGGGTGTATTCATCTTGCTGACACCACTCCTATTTTCTCCATCTTCTCTAATAATCTCACATAGAATTCGTTGCTTTCTTCAGTGTAATCTTTCGTGCTATATATGATAGTTTTATATTAAAAAAATACATTTAGATATCAAAACTTAGCACTATCTAGGCTTCACCTATGATATGAGAAAGTGGAAGGCCCTTCCAAACTGACATCTTGCCCTATTAGCTGTGTGAACAGTTGGACTAAACTTTGTAACCACCCATGTTCTTTTTAATATGAGAAATGATATTTAGTCTTGTAAAGGTGTTTGTCTAAAGTCATTTGATTGTATATATATTTTACACAGCACACTTGGTCCAAGGTCTCCCACCAAGATAAAAGACTTGGTTTCAAATGTCAATTCCCCTTGAATACTTGCATTTTGGTAAAATGCTAGCTGTTCTCATATATCTCAGTTAAACAATAAATAAAGTACATTTAAAGATAAATTTTTCAAAAAAAATTGTTGAACGAATCTTTTAATATATACATGAAAACCATTAAGCATTTATCATTGGCTTCTTCACTTTCTATTTTTTTATGTGGCATGTGTGCATATACTCTGTTAATGTAGTCAGGCTAACCACTAGAGTAGTATTGGATACCCTCATGTGAACTTAGATAATGTGAGTGAGAGAAGCTATTCAATTAGATGTGAATGTGGTAAGAAGTTATTCAATTAGATGTGAAGGTGGTAAGGTTTAAGGTAGGGGTGTACATAAGAAAGTTTGTGACACATTTGACTTGTCTTGAATTTAACTTAATATTTTAATTGGGTCAATTTTTTAGATTTAAAATCAATTCGATCCGACTATTACTTGATAATGATCGGTTCAATCAAGTCAACTTAATATATAAGTATGATATATAAATTTAAATATTATGTAATTAAATTATAAAATTATAAAAATAAAAAATTAAAATTAAAGTATATTTTATTATATATTTTAAAACAAATAATATTAATATAAATATATTATCATGTTATATAAAAGTTATTAATTTAAATTAAAAAATCTTATTATTTATAATTAATTGTAAAAAAATATAAATTTTAAAATAATTCAAGACACTATATCAATTGAGATGAGTCAAAATATAATCTGGATCAAAAACATCTTTGATTTAATTTCTAAAACTCAAATTCATTCTTATTAATTTTGAATCAAGTCGGGTTAGTAGTACAAACCGGATATTAAAGAGCATAAATTAAAGTGAGAAGCTATTCAGTTGAACTTTGAAATATTGGATTCTTCCATTTTAAGCAATTTCCCGTATATTTCTCTTGGCTATCTTGGAAGTTGTGTTAAGGTTGTTTGGTAGAAAAAATATCGTCTGAAGCTTGAGATAGATAAATTTTCTTGTTAGTCTCTTCCCTTCACTTCAGGTTCACTGAGGTTGACCTTTTGACTCCAGCTTCAAGAAAAGAGCTTCCTATTGGACCCTAGTCATATGTAGAACCACACTCGACACTCCAGTATGTGCTAGTCCATGAAATTGGTTCCAACATGCTTAGAAACAAACCTGAAGTTATGGATTTTATGGGGGAACCTAGCAAGGTTTGAGTTTCTCTAAACAACTAATTTTCTGATTGCTGAAGAGAGCATTCTTCTAATCTTCCTTGGATCATTTTACATTCACCATCTGGTCAAAGTGGTCCTTCAAAATGGACAGCACTGTGATAGTGACATTTTAATAGGGGAAGATGCAATATGGTCAGAATTAAAATATACTAACTATCCCTCCTTTTTTAGTTTTTTATTTTCAAATGAGTTCCCTTTTCTCCTTGCTTTTGGCATTCAATCGCTTTTGTTTATTTTATTAGGTGCGTTTAATCTGGTTCCACATGTTTGGGTGGATTAACGAACTATGTGCCACCATGTACCCATAGTTCCATACTATTGGAACTCATTATATTGCCATTGCGGCCAATATAATTAAACAAATACATCTGGAAAGAATGTTAATTTGGAAGTAAGTTGTTTCTAGTTCATTCCTTTGTTTCTAACAAATGAATTACCAAATTGTGTAGCATTAAATATTACCATATGTAATGTATAACCTCCCAAAAAGTTATGATGGACTGCCATCAAGTTAAATAGTCTTTCATGGAATACTGTTAAGAAACCAAGGGATAATGGAATAGTCTAGAAGGTTCAATAATGAATTTTATCTCTGGCGCATTACCTCACCTAGAAGAACGTTGTGCTTGAAGCATGGAAGTTGGAGTCGAAAATAGATCATTGAGTCTACAAGGCTCTAATACCATCTCAAGAAATCAACATATACAAAGATTTAAGCTCGAAAGCAGAGAATGGCTTCTACCCTTAACTCTACAGTTACACTCTCTGCATCAATTGCATTTACTGGTAAATTTGAACTTAACTGAAACAAATATTGTCTAAGTTGCAGCAGGTAAGAAGTTGAGGCTTTTCTGGATATATTTGGGAACTAGTGCATTGAAATGATCACACGCATATCAGAAACACTGGAGCATATGATTGTGCAGAGGGATCATATACATGATAAGAGGCATGATCAACACCTGGGGTCGGGAATTGGGAGAGTGACTCTCTTTAATGATGCAGCACATCCCATGAAACCAAATCTTGGTCAAGGGGGATGTATGGCAATAGAGGTCAGTTATTTATAATTTTCAACTCCAAAAATAGTTCCTTGATCCTAACAGCATTAATCTACCTAAGATTTGTATGCTCTTTTTAAAACTAATCTACCTTTGTTTCTAAATAATGCTTGCTGCACAACACCTTGATACACATCACCTCACACCAAAATGCACTGGCAAAATCAGAGTATAGATATACAAAAAATGATATGAGACCACATGTAATCAAATATTAAAAATGAACATGGCTATATGTGTGTAGCATTATCCTTCTTGGTTTCTGCTCTCTCTGATGGGTCTGATTAAGTTATCTCAGCCTTTAAGAAGTTATCGACTTTGTAATCTTCAGAGAAAATGGGTCCCTCCTCTCCCCTCTATTGTGAAAATTTTTCATGCAACAGGTTCTCCTACATTATCTGAAAACCACCTGCGTGTGTCATCAAATAATAGGATCCCATGCCATGTATTACAAAGGCTATTTGAAACTGTCTTTAATCAAGGACGGACACATAAAATATTCAGTGAAGAGGTCAAAAATTATGAATTATATTATTAAATATAAAAAAAAAATAATAAATAAAAATATATTTACTTTTAAATTATTTAGTGGGTTAAAATCAAAATATACTATTTTAAATTAAAGATAAATATATTTTTATTTATTTACTTTAAATAAATATTTTTCTTTTAATATATAAGAAGATTTATAAATAAAGTGAAAAATGTGAAAAAAAAATTTATATTAAATATTAAATGCATCATAATAATATTTGTCGCTCCTTTACATCGTGATTTATAAGTAAAATTATTTATATATATATATATATATATATATATATATATATATATATATAGAGTTTTACAAAATAAGAGAGTGAAGCTAAGAATGGGAGGAATTAGTAAATTTATTATATAAAGATTAAAAATTAATAAAAAGATGAATTAAAATTATAATATCAATGTATATAAAATAATTATAAATCATATGTCAAATATATATAAAGTATAAACTTTTTTTTTAATTTCATCATTTTTATATTTTGTATAATTATATTGATCTCTCTTGAGATTAATCTTATCATATTGACATCCTTTTTGTTTAAAAAATATTTATATTTTTCTTACTTTGTATTTTCAATAAAATTTTGTATAATATTTATACATAAAGTAGAAGAGTATATATAATTTTATAAACAAAAAAGATATTAAAATATAATAATAATATATAAAATCAGAGATATATATATAATTTTTAAATAATAAATTAATATAATAAATATTAACTTTATAAAAGATTAATATAATTTTTTTTATTTTTTTAATTAATTTAATTATTAATATTTAAAAAAATTAATGAAAAAAATGAGATGCGAGCATGGTATCCGTCCCTGTCTTTAATTCATGGCTAGTTCCATAATTTTTACTCAGTCAATTTTCAAATATGCTTACTTTTAATCAGTTTTTGCTTATAAAGGACGAAAGCTATCTTCAAAATGTTTTAGAATATGACCCGTGTACGCATTTCTTTAAAATCTTCCACAAAAATCGGTTGGGTCTGATCCACTTTGAGCTATTAAGAAGCAACCTTTCAGCTGCACTAGCAAACAGCAAACTGTTTGAAATTTTCTTTCCAGAATCTGAATTTCACGGCTACGTATTTGGTAGGTACGAGAACAAAACAATGCCACGGGTTATGATATTACGCACAACTAGCTGGATGGCATAAAATATGCTTGTCAACTATCGACCTAATTATATTGAGTTCAAATTTTAGTCTCTATCGCTTTGTTCTCTCCACCTTGATTCCTGCTTAAATCTTGTGAACTTTACTTGCTTGTAATCACATTAAAATATAATATAAAAATTAAAAGAAAGATTGTAACCCTCCGATTGTGTTTGTGTTTGGAATGAATAAAAATGAGAAATAATTTGATTTGAATTGAATTGAATTGATTTGATTTAAAAATCAAATTTTGTGTTTGAAATTTTTCAAAAAAATATATGCAGATAAATTGATTTACCCTTAAATTGCCAAATTCATTAAAATGAAAATTGATTTGACCCTTATAAAAGAGGCGGATAAAATAGTCATTTATTTCATGTCTGTTTATTTTAAATAATAAAATCAAGATTTTAAAAATCAAATCATTTCTTATTTTTTTAAAGTTTATTTTTCAGCAGAATCCAACATATATGCAGATAAAGCACCCTGCCAATCATGTAGACCCAAGAGGCGGCAATTTTTCCACTAGGTGATTGTGTATTTATTTTAAATAATTTGAAAAATTCAGTCCATAAACATGTTGTCACATGAATATGAATCCCAGAGTGTGCAGTAGTTGATCTAGCCATTCAAAGTTATTGAACATCTTGTACCAAAAAAACAAAAAAGTTATTGAACTTTGTTTACAATCAATATTTAATCAGACAACAAAATAATTTTAAGGGTTGAGATCTCTTGCAGTTTGAAAAGAACTGCGGAGGATCTGATTCGTTTTGTCATGTCCATCATGAACATGAGTCTATGGTAATAAAACTCATATTTATGAGGAAGAGTGATTTTTGAAGATTAAAATAGAGAAAATACTATTAGTCGGCTGTAATTAGCAATAGCCAAAATGAGTTGACATATTTTATAACTCTTGGTCCTTGGATGGATTATTAGTCTCTGTCACATAGTTTTATCCAACGATCACATTCCTAACTCTAACTGTTCTAGCTCGAGTCCTCGACTATCAAATCAAACGAGAAATTTTTGAGGATAAAAATGGACCTGGGTGCCATTACTCTCTAATATGTAGACAAATAATGGGCCGGGCTTTGGATTTCATTCATTTGGGGCCTAAGTCCATCAAATGTATAAGACCAATTTCTTAGCCCAAATGCATTTAACAGGATGTATCAGGGAAATAACCAAAAGTCCAAAAAAAAAAAAAAACCGGAAATAACCAAATGTCTTACCACTGTAACATCTTGTTACTTTTGGCTAATATTGTCTTTTTATTTTCTGCCATTATCAAATATTGTCTTGAATAATTAGGTTTTGAATCCACAAGGCAACCCTTATTGCCAGATAACCTAAATGATTTAATCTAAAACAGTGTGGCATTATATATAATTAAAAACTTTGTTACCATTTGCCAGTGATACTTCATAATAAAAGTTAAAGTTAGCAAGATTTCAGTTCATATATACTGTAGCAGACAAAAGTAGAGTCAGCATTAATTTATTTCTGTTCTTTTACCCGAACCTACTTTCCCTTCGTAAAAATGAAAAAAATTATATCAATTCTCAAGTCTGTACCTCCATTGCAGCAAACTTGAAAGTTATCTACATGACTACAATCAAAAGGTTTGTCCCTCTTGTCCATATACCATATTCATTAACCAAAAAAAAAAACCAGAACTGAGAGAAACATAAGAAAAAAATTAATTGTACTGCTGTTGTTTGGCATATATGTTTTTGTACTATTGTGCTGTGTTTATATATATGCACACTTGTACATTATTCTGGTCATCACGATGAAAGTAAATCCCCATCCAAAAGAATGAAAAGATTGTCATGCAACTATATATGCAAGAATGATTTTCTGAAATTCCGTACAAAAATGGTAGCTTTTGACTAAAGAGGCCAAGAAAGAAAGCAGCGAAGAAGACGAAACTCCAAAGACCATTTCAAAAGGTACCTTATCTCATGGAAGAGAACTTGCCTAAAGTTGTGTGATTCTCCATCCACAGAAGACTAAACATCTTTATAACTAAAAAATAGATATAGATACGGGACATAAATATGATATGATACAGGATATATTAATATGATAAAAATTTAAAAAATAATTAAAAATATATATAAAAATATATAAAATATCAAAATATAAAATGATATGTATCATATATAAATACAACGATTATTTTAAAATTTCGGTACTAAATAACTTTATAGCACAAAAATTGCTCAATACACCTTATATATATATGTAAGAAGACAAAACATCTTTTGAACTTGTCAATGTAGAAACAAAAAATATTAATCATAAATATGCAGTTATTAAATTATATTTAAATTTGTATGAAAGTTTTTATGTAATACTAAGTAAATTTTGTAGTAAAAATTAATAGTGAGTTTTCAACTATATGAAATAATTTTTGTATAATAGACGTACTTATATTTCTTCTTTGAAAGACATATACCTATTTATATAGCTCTATAAAATCCCACACGGTAATATAACTTCTTTTATATCACTTTTATTTTTATCAAAAAATAAAATTTATTAAATCCCACATGCTTTTCTATCACTTTTCAATATAGATAATAATTGATTCTTGTAAATGGTCAGTTGGTCGCACATATCCTTGTAAAAGAGTCAAATTAATCTCTATACAGAAATAATATAAAATTTACATAAAAAGTAATGTACAAATATAACGTTTTTAAATTCTAAAAAATGTTAGTCATGCTAGCCTTTTAGCCCTTGCATAAAAATGTAACGCACGAGTGATTGCGTAAAAATATTTATGATTTTAGTTGTAAAAGTAATATTTTAATTTTTTTTACATTTATAAGTTTTGTAATAGATTAAAAGTGAAGATTAATTTGTGCAAATTCAAGTTATTGATAAATATAAATATTCAACTATTGCTTTGTATATAATATATAAGTTCATTCAAGTCAATTGAATAACATTATATTTATTCATTAAGTTTATAATCATTAATTATGTCAGTGCGATGATTTGTTTTTCAGCAAGCCATGCTAGTTATTTAGTCAATATGGCTTAAGAATAAGGAGTTTTGTATCATTGGATGTATATTATTTTAACAATATAGTCATCTACTTTAATTATATTCTTAATATTATAATAAAAATTATACACATTTAATAGTATGGAGTTAAAAAGAAAAATTTGTTGCTCTTAGAGCCAATGTTTTGAAACTCGGAGTACACCAATTAATTTTTTTTTTTGTTTTTCAGAATATCTCTTCACTTGATAAATGAAAGACTAATGTCTTGAAGTACGATCAAGTTCTTAAGAGAAGTCCCCTCCCACCAATATTATTTTCATACACATAAATCTTAAGATCGAACCTAACACTACATACTTAAAAGATCCGAGTCCCTTCTACTCATACCAATACACGTTGGTCAAGACCAACCGGTTTAACTGGACAGATGGTGAACTAATTTATGTTTTTGTCAAATTGCTTCTTATTACATTATTTGGTTCAATTACGATTTGATCACCAATTTAATTAGTTGAATCAATTAGGACCTAAAAGTCTCACTTATTTGAATTTTAAAACATTGTCAAGAGCTCTAAATAATTTTTTGTAATGAGATTGCACTGCATCCATCAACTTCATTGTACTCATCATATTATCTAAGATTTTTATTTGAAATCGTTGTTTTCTATTAGTAGGTAGATGACATGAATAGTTTATGCAATATATTGTAATATTCATAAAAACATATTTTAGTTGTTATTAATATTTTAGGTTTTTATGATCTTTTCTATAAGTTTTTGTAGTTTTTTTTTTTTGTTAGATTTATTGGTTAAAAATTATTTTCTCTAAGCTTTTTTAATATGTTGCATTAAGTGGTCTCAAATAGAATTACATAGTAAATAGTTTCAAGGAATAGACTTTTTTTAAAAGATATTACATCATCACTTAAAATGATTTAGCATAAGATGGCTTACAAGTGCCTATTTTAGTATTTTGTAGATAAAAAAATAGATAGATAAATAGATTTTTATAAAAAAAAATTGATAGATAAATAAATAAATATAAATATATACAGATATAGACATATAGACAGATTGATAGATAATCACTTTTATGACAATATAAAAAAAATTGTTTTGTTTATTATATCTAACCATTGTAGTGTCTGAAATCTAATATCTATCGGTCTGCATAGAAGTGTGTTTCATTTATTATATTGTTAGTGGTGTCAATATTTTGATTCATACAATTATTATATATTAATCTGAATAGAAGATATTTAAGTCTCTTAAATATATAATTTTAAATTTAATTTTAAGATTTGTATATATAAAAATAATATTATTATGAAAAAGTATTAATTAAATATTTGATCATATTTTTAAAAAAATTAATTTTTTATTTATTAGATAAAAAATACTATAAAAAATAAAAAATACCTAAATTCATACATAATTCAAATTTGAGGAAAGTAATTGACCGAGTCAAATTGAAACAATAATAATAATTACAAATAAAGTGCATTCTTTGTCAAAGAAAATTGAGAGAAAAAATAAGAATAATTTAGCGCTACTTATACTAGGGCAATTTTACCCAATTAGTCATATTTTTATCATGTTTCATTTTATTAAAAGAAGTCAAAGAAATAGAAAATTGAAAACACGTAAGGAATATAATAAAAAATAAAAAATACAGCTTGTTTCAACCAAAAAAAAAACGTCTGAATTGAGTGTTTGGTGGGACTTTTAGGCCTACTTTTTAGTCCATGTCCAGACAAGCATCTAATCATCGACTCCAAAAGTTACGCGCAAGCCTATCCTTATATGTACGTTATTTGTTCACTAAAAATGTTTTAATTTTTTTTTTAATTCATTTATAAATTTATTTTATATTTTACAAAAATATTATAATTATATACTATTTAATTTATTTATTTTTTTTATATAAATTTATGATATAAATATAATATATATATTTTAAATGTGTAAAAAACATTATCCATGCCTAAAAACATTGACCCATGAATACGTCCAATATTAATTGAGGCCTTGGACTTAAAAGTCACAATTTGTGCCGTAAATCTAATGGTTATGTCATCATTCTCGTGTGATTTTCCTCTCATCTTTTAGGAGGATATTTTATTTTTATTTTCTATCACTCTTCCTAAACTAAAGACCTCCAATTATACATGTTTTAAAAAAAAATGACCTCCTATTATAACCCCCCAAAAAAAAACATAGTTTCGATATGTGAAAGGAGTTTAAGAAATTTTAACTTTGTATTCATTGCATGTATATGTGAAAATACAGAATGAGCGTAATAACATTATTAAAAAAAAAGACAAGGATTAATAATAAATCAAAATTTGCTTGTAAACTATTTTGAAATACAAACTTGTTGATTTTAAACTATTTTTTAATTATGTAAATTTTGTACAATTCTAATCTCTACACAAGGATTAGTCTAAAATTATTGTACAAGAGACTCACCTGTCCCACGTGTGTGAACTACACATTAATAATTCTTTGCGGAAGAAAAAAAGTGATGTAAAAAAAAAATATGTGTAAGAATTATTTTTCATCCTTTAATAGTATAGTATAAAGTAGTATTTTGACATGCACTAAATTCTTTTTATTGAAAATAAACAGAAAAAAAAAAAGAAAGTCAGAAGAAATTTAAAGTAATTAGCCCACTAATTTTAACTTCTTCCAATTTAAGATAATGCATGTATAGTGTGGATAAACTAAACATAAGTTCGAACTTTGGAGAGAAACTTACATTGAGGGTATTTCACCCAATGAGATTAAAACGTCGATTTAAACTTAATTTAATGAAATAAATTTAATTTATTTGTTTGTTGCACTTGGTGCATATAAAAATGTTACTTTTAGATTTAAAACATGAAGTGAAAAAGAATATAGTAGGCTAAAGTGCAGCAAAATAGTATTGTCAAGGAAGATTCTCATTCCCCTGAAGATCATCCTGTCATTTAAATGACATGTGCTGCTAATTAAGAGAAAAATATAAGTGAATTTCAATCCCAGGATGAAGTAAACTCTAAAGAAATATGAAGCTACTAGGACCACTATGTCTTATTAAGTACAAACTCAATAATTTATACATGACTTACTACTTCAAACTCGAAGAGTTTTACTCTCTCTATAAGTATCCATTTAAGAATATCTGTTATGCTTTTTTTCTTTGTCTATATTCTTACATTCATTCTTTCTTTGAGATTAATTTAAGTCTTAGAATATTTTTGTAAGTATCTCACTCTATTCTTAATTAATGAAGTGTTATTACTGCCTAGCATGAAGCTCTATGACTTTATCAACCTATCACATCACCACCCCTCAAATACAACTAAGAACACTACTTGAGTTATGAAAGTTGGAGAATTTAAAATATTACTAATTTTAATTTAGAGTAAATTATAATTTATTTCATATGGTTTAACTCGAAATTACTTTGTCCTCTATGCTTTAAAAAGTGATAATTTGCCTTTATGTAATTTTCACCATTTAGCACATAATAACCTTGTAGTTTTTTTCTATCTATTTTTTAAAGGAATACATGTGTTAGAATTTAAAATTTGTTGCTAATCAACTCTCAATTGTGATTCTACATGTTTTATAATAAAAGTGCGTCATTGTTGTTTTATAATATTAGGAATCATTTTATAATTTGTTTATTTGTTCATCCTCTTCTTAATGTGAGATCTGAAATTTTTGTATTCACTTTATTTTATTTGAAATTAAATATTTGATGTTCTCTACAGAAGTTTTCTAGTCATTTAGGAAGTTACTTTTATAGCTCTATTACTTTTTTTTTTGTTGGAAATTGGATGGGAAAAAATCACATGGTGATTATGTGATAATGAAAGAAACCACATGGGGCAAAGTGTAGCTTTTTAAAGCACCGGGAGGCAAAATGATATTAAGTCAAAACACATAAGAGTAAACTATAATTTATTTGTGTAGATGAAGAAAAATGGAAAGTTGATAAGGTTTTCTATTTTTTATAAAACTAACTTAGTATTTGGAAATATTTTTTTTTTTTTAAATTAGATATCTAAATATAGTAGGACTGGTTTTTTTTATGTAAGATGTTTGGTTATCTCTCAATTTTTTTTAAAAAAATTATCTGAATTAGATTTAAGATAAAGCTAGTTTTTAAAAATTCTAACTCAAAGTTGTCTTTTTTTGTTCAAAATTTTCATACTCTCTTCTTTTTCATTCTTCCTTCTTCTCTCTTTCACCTAGATTCTAATTCAACTAATTAAGAGTCAATAAGCATGCAAACTTCTTTAAATTTAAATAATCTTAATCTTTTACATTTATATAAAGAAATACAATATCAAAATCAATTTTGCACCAAACAAAGCTCAATTTTAAACTAATTTAATTTTTACATAAACTTTTATGTAACTGGTTCCATCTTGTAACATTTTAAACTATTTCTGAAAGTTCCCAAACACTCTACAAGTTTGAACGGAGAGAAGTTACTAAACACTCCACAAGTTTTTAGATGTACGATATTTGGTTATCTCTCAATTTTTTTAAAAAAAAAAAGGTTTTTATCTAAACTAAATTTGAGATAAAGCTAATTCTTAAAAAGTCTAATTCAAAGTTGATTTTTTTTTCTAGATTTTTAATACTCTCTTCTTTTTCATTCTTCCTTTCTCTCTCTTTCACCTAGATTCTCGTTCAACCGAAAATTAATAAGCATGCTAACTTTTTATATTTAAATAATCTTAATCTTTTACATTTATATAAAGAAATATAATATCAAAATCAATTTTCAGCCAAAGAAAGCTAAATTTTAAACTAATTTAGTTTTTGCATAAAGTTATGTAACTGATTCCATCTTGTAACATTTTAAACTAGTTCTGAAAATTCCTAAACACTCCACAATTGAACTTACCCATTTCAAAGTCACAGGATGGCATTATTTTTTTAATGAGACAACAAGACTTGAAACTTGAAATGCAATATGTAAAGTTGTAAACTAGTCCTCATCTTAGCTGATTGGATCGCACAATAACTTTATCCCAACAGACAAAACCATTAGCATTTAATGAAAGCAATGGTTTATTATTAGTTGATTTTTTTTTTGGTGCAAAATTATTAGTTGATTTAACTATATGTATTAGTACCTCAGAGTATATAGATACGAAGATATTCTTTCATAAATATGATGTAATCAAGTTAGATGCATTAAATTAATAAATATAATTAAATAATTAATTATCATAATTATTTAATGATTAATTTTAGATAAAATTTGGCTCAAACCTTTTTCTTTAATCTTTCATCTAATTCACTTAATTTTTTTATGTGTCTATTAATTTAATTAAATGATAGTAGAAGTAACACATAAAAAGTGATTAAGTGAGTTGGATGGAAAAGGTTAAAATCAAGTTTTTTTTTTCTTATTAAAATTAATAATGTATCAATAATATATTAGTTTTGCACTCAATCTAAATGCATTAGATTTATAATTTTTTTTTACAAAATAGGTATTTTGGTCTCTTATTTTTATTTTTTTTAATTTGTTCTCTTATTTTTTTTTTTTATCAGTTAGGTTCTTTATATTGCAAATCTTCATTTAATGTGATTCTCTATCACAATTTCATTACAAATCTTAACGAAAATTAACGTATTATTAATGGTGTGATAATAGGTCATTAATAATGATGACATGGTTAAAGTGGCAAAGAGGTGGATATGACATGGCGATAACGTGACCATTATCAATTAGTGACATCAATTTTATTACAAATTATAACCGAAGTAATTACGTGTCATTAACAGTGATGACATGTCATTAATAATGATGATATGATTGAAGTAGCGATGATGTGAATATGACATAAAAATAATGTGGTCATTATTAGTTAATGATATATTATCACTTCTATTAAAATGTAACAAAATTGTGATAAAAGATCACATTTAATGATAATTTACAAGGTAAGAAGCCAAATTGATAAAAATAAAAATTAAAAGACTAAATTAAAGAAACATAAAAATAAGTGATAAAAAAGAAAAAAAAACCTTTTTACTATTTTTTCCATATACAAAGCCAACGAAAGAAACATAATTGGAAAGGATATGTTTGGATGGAAGATTTTGAAGGAAAAAAAAAAAAGAAATACTTAAATAAATTAAGATAATTATAAAATGTTTATAAACATTAAAGGATGATTGAAATATTTTTTATCCATATTACAAAAAAAAATTTAAATATAAAAAATATTTACCAAAATAAAAAAAATCATAATTGAAAACATGTGTTTGAAAAAGTCAAATTCGCGAGTTACAAGTGTGCGAGCTCATTACTCTTAGCCCAAAGTTATTATTACCAACTACTAATTTTTGAGCTTGGTGAACCTAAATATTTCTAAATTCAATCCTTGAAAATCGTGGGAAGAGGGGATAGAGGGAAAGAAAAATCATTCCGAGCTTTTGGTGGGTTGAACATTCCCTATTGGCAATAGGTTAAAGTTTAACATTGATGGTTTTGACAGAGTGGGGCGGTGTTTTGCGTGATTCTGCAGGAGCTTGGGTGTGTGGGTTTGCCCACAAACTGCGTACAGGTAGTGCACTCGTTACAAGAAATTACATCTTTGAAAAGTTGAGGTTTTGGTTAACAAAAATACCTCAAGACACAAATTATTTTAAATTATACTTATTGTCACGTTAATATCCCAAGTAGCATATATGAAATTGAATTACTCCCACTATCTTCAACTGAAGTATGAGGTTGGAAAATCAACTTGTTTGCTAATAATGCTAAACACCCAAGCAAAGTTGAATACGCAATGTGCAGTCTCAATGTTATTCCTAGGACACATCGCTTAATGTGTGTTTAGATTAGAGTTGATAAATTTAAGTTTGAGTTAATTTAATTTTATAAATTTAAATTTAATTGAAAGTAAATTTACAATAACATGATTTATATTTAGAAACTTTTATCTCAAAAATGAGTTTTACAAAATAAATATTATTTGGATTAAAGATTAAAATCACTTTTAAAACAAGATTGAAAGGAAAAATGCTCTCAAACGAACTTTTGTCTAATGAAAAAATAAGAAATTATTGCTTTCACTCCAACTGAGATTTAGGGATCATTTTCCATTGAATTTAACTGAATTTTGACAATAACAAATTTTATCAAACATGTTGACATATCTTTCAATATTTCAAATTTACTTTTAAGATGCTCCAACTACAAACCAAACACATTTCTAAACTATTATCATCATTCCAATAACAACAAATATTGTCTTTCATTATTGTTATGAAACGAGGTCCAAAGAGAAACGGATCAAATGGGTTAATAAGCATCGTAACAGAAACTCAGGAAACTCAAGAATCTAGAGAGCAATTCGTGCATACTCCCACTTCCGTCGCTTAACCATTTTGGCTGATGTTGCGCCGGTGGCAGAGCGAAGGAGAGAGATGAAAAGTAACATGCATATGAGGGAGAGAAGAATAATGATAGCCTTACACCTCTAAAGTTCTTTTAGAAGTGTAAGTATTATACACATTTTTTTAAAAATGTGTGATTAAGAGAGAGAAAGTGATAAGAAATAATAAGTATAATAAATAATATTAAATTAAATGTGTGAAAAAAAATATTTATACTGTTTACAATAAGAATATTGAAACTGAGGAGAGAAAGTGAGGATGA
Organism: Ormosia emarginata; assembly: GCA_029884605.1. NCBI lineage: Eukaryota > Viridiplantae > Streptophyta > Magnoliopsida > Fabales > Fabaceae > Ormosia > Ormosia emarginata. Next base: position 8,724,201 of record JAQQTP010000066.1, on the reverse strand, counting down.
CAAGAGAAAATCAAATTGCAAGGAGGGTAGAGAAGAAGTGGGAGCCACACCTTTTTTTAAAAAATAAAAGAAAATAAAGAAACCAAAGCAATTGGTTATCACCAATATTTAAGCTGGAGCATGAATGCTCCAAACTTGCTTTAGAGTAGGGGTGTTCATATCCAAACCAATCAAAAAAAAAATGAAAATCGATCTAAAAAAATCAAAAACTGATAAAAATCGAATTAGATTGGATTGATTTGGATTAAAATTTTGAAGAACCGATCGGTTCGGTTCGATTTTCGGTTCCATTTTATAGAACCGATCCAAACCGAACCGAACCGATTATTACACTAAATATACACTTAAAATTACTTAAATGCCCATATATCACTTAAAATTACAACATTATCCTTTCAAAGAACAACATCATCCCCTCCCCCCCCCACTTCGTTCACCCCCACCCTCCCTTTTCCTTCCCCCATTTCACCATCCCCACTTCCCCCTCCGATCCTCCCCCCACTTCGGCCTCCACCAACCACCGCGAGCCGATCCCCACTTCAGCCTCCATCGCGAGTCGCCCTCCACCACGCATCCCACTTCGGCCTCCACCGCGAGCCCCCCCCACTTTGGCCTCCACCACGAGGCGCAAATCCGGCTCCACCACTCGTCTCCACCGCGAGCCACCAGCAGATCCGGCTCCACCGTGCTCCTCCACCGCGAGCTACCAACAGATCTGGCTCCACCGCGCACCTCCACCGCGAGACGCAGATCTGGCTCCACCACGCGTCTCCACCGCGAGCCACCAGCAGATCCGGCTCCACCGTGCGCCTCCACCACGAGCCACCAACAGATCTGGCTCCACCGCACACCTCCACCGCGAGCCACCAACAGATCTGCCCACCAGAACTCAAATCTTCATCTTATTGTATTTTTATTGTGTTGGTTAAAAACCGAATCATCCAATCCAATCCAAACCGATTAAAATCGATTTGGATTGGATCGGTTTGGTTATTGGAATTTATCCAATCCAAACCGAACTGATGATACTTATCTTATTTGGATCGGATAATTTTTTGTCTCAAAACCGATCTAAATCGATCCAAGAACACTCCTACTTTAGAGCATGTTAAACGCTTTCCCTTGGATTGGCCTCTAGATAGTTGTGTTTCTTTGTTGAATAATTTTAAATCTTCATACGTTATGTTGAGATCTGTTTCCCACGAGATGTAATTCTTTGTTGAATAATTCTAAATTTTTTTAAACAATCTTTTTATTATTTCTCTTAATTATTAAATAAAAAAACGTTAAATATTTTTTACATTTTCAAATATTAAATGTATTTAATTTTTTATTTAATACTTTCTTTATTTAGTATTAAGATAATTATTAAAAAAAATTTATAAAAGAATATAACAAAACTCTTCTTTATTAGGGGATTTGGCCCCTCACGTGCATTAAAAAAAAATAAAAACAAAGGCTTAAAACGTTTTTTTCCCCTCCATATATATCATCAGTAATTAGTTTTAGTCCTTCAAAAAATTTTGTCACTATTTTTATTTTTATAATTTTATAAGTGAGTGAAATTAATTTTTATTTTTATTTTAAAAGTGAGTGAAATTGACTCAATTCAACCCTCTTATATTAAACACACATTCATTTCAAGTGCTAAGAAAAAATTAATATGAGAATGGTTGAATGAAGTCAATTCACTTACTTTTGAAATGAGTGCAAAGACCAATTTCATTTACTTTTAAAATTATAGGGACATAAACTATTACAAATTTTTTGAGAAACTTTTACGAAAAATTAATATATTTAAAAAGACTCGAAACACATGTAAGCTAAAAATAAAATAAAAAGATCTCGAATACTATACACATAAATGTTCATAATGAGCAATTTTTATATAGATATAGTCAGTCACGTCATTTCTTAGACACACACTTATCAAATCAGTATTTGACTCATGTAAAAGTGTACTTAAAGAGAAGTCTATTTATATTATGAATCTTACAATTTTATATATATCAAATAATAATTTGAGTATTTATAATGCATCGTACCTAAACAAAAATTACTCATAACTTTATCCAAATGAAAACAATTTTAAAGAAGTTTTACTTAGGGTGAGCTTTTTAAGAAAATATATCTAAAAAATGTTTTATGTAAGTTTTGGTATTTCGTGTAAAAATATGCTGAGAAAGATTAATTTTAAGAAACACTGAAACAGAACTTCCCCAATGTTCATTATCCCGAGGCACACCTTAAAATTCAAAAAGAAAAGAGAGAAAAAAAGAGAAGAACTTTTACATTCTTACATTAAACAGTATATATATATTTTTTTATATCTCATTTAATATTATTTATTATATATATTTTTTTTATTATTTTCTTTCACTTAATCACATTCATTGAAAATAATATGAATAGTATTTATACCCCTAAAAAAAAAGTGTATAAGATGATTATTTTCCAAAAAGAAAAATCTTATAAACTCTTGTTAAAGAATAAAAAAATAATAAATTTTAAATACAAATATTTTTTAATTTATAATATTTAAATATTTTTATTTTTTTAATAAATATTCTAAGAGTAATTATTAAAAAAACTCAAAAAAAAAAAAAAGAACAGGCAATCACCGAGCACAAGTTTGAGACTTGGCATCTTATGTTCCATTCGAATTAGATCAATGAGCACACACACAAGCACAAGTTATTTTGGGTTGTTCATAATCTGTCCTGATTAGACGATCAATGCTAACTTGAAGTTTATTGGGTCAGGTTCGGATTCTTAAAAATTGACTCTGTGTGTTTTTGAATTGGGATCAAGTCACATTCGAGGTTGATCTGGTCTGGTATAGCAGCTTTAAAACTTATTTTTAAAAAAAATAGTACTAAATCATGATAGCTTTAGATATAAATTACTATCATTTGCATAACATGATAATACTTTTGTATTTATATAATTTGTTTCATAATATTTATTATAAAATATTCTTTAATTTTAGTTTTATATTTTTAAGATTTTATGACTTAACTATGCATAAGATCCTATAAAACATGATACCGACATGAATACGGATACGATATAGATACTGATATCTTGGAATACACCAATTCAAAAATTATAAGACACAAATATGATATATATATATATATATATATATATATATATATATATATATCAAAATAAATTAAAGAACTTAGTTTATGTATATATATAATTACAAAATTTTTAAAAAAAGATTTATAATTTATTAATATCATTTATATAAACTTGAAGATTTACAATATCTTAATATATGTTATATGTGTCAATATTTGTTACCTAGTAAGCCTTCCAAAAAATATGGAGCATAATTTCTATTGACATTTTCTAAAAAATCTCCTAAACTAACTTATCATAATAGAATTAACTATGTACAAGTACACGTGCATTCAAAAAAATTAACTACAGGTAATAGTGATGTTAGGCAAGCTTCAATGACAATGAAGTGGATGACTTGATACGAGGAGAGGTAGAATAAGTAGATGAAAATAATAGTGTGTGAAAAGATAAAACTTAAAAGTCTAATAGTATTGTGTGAAAAGATAAAACTTAAAATATTGGTAAGAGAAAATAACGATTTGAGATGTCAGTCATATGATTGTGTTTGAGTGGGTTACGAGTTTATTAATTAGATGTTTGTCATAGAAACTAATTTTGTTTTAAAAAAATATTAATGAGTGGTGTTCAAATCATATACTAAATGTGTCCAAGCTCAAAAAAATAATTTTTTTAATCGAACATATTTATACACGTATGTTGTACACGTGTCCTTAGATGTCCGACACGGACACATATTCAACATGCGGACATGCCTTAAAAATGACGTGTCCGTGCTTTATAAATAACATATAATATTATGTATTTTATATAAATATCGCGTCCATCTAATCTTAACTCAATCATTAGTCGAACTATGGCCGAATTAGATCTAAGTCAAAAGAAATAATCTGGTCAATATATTAAGTTAGGTTCGAGTCTGGATAAATCAATTTCAATCCATTCCTTAAACACCCTTAAAACTATGCTTTCCTGTTAAAACAAAATTTAAAAAAGAAGTCCGCAAAAGAAAAATGTTGTTACAAGGTCTAGCCCAAATACACATAAATGGCACAACAAACTTTTACTTTTGAACGAGATAACAAGAGTTGAAGCTTGAGATAAAATATTTTCTTTTGCTAAGATTAAAATACAATATTTAAACTAGTCTTCATCTTAGTCGATATGAGGTTGGTTTGGATGAACTTTTAAAATATTTTTTTAAAAATAAATATTATTTTATGTTTAGATGCATGTAATATTAAAAAAGTATTTTTTTAATATTTGACCAATTTTCTTATGTTATAAAAGGTTTTTTTTTTTAGAAGTATCAAAACCTAATTTCTAATAAAAGATATAATTTGTACTTTTTTAATATTTTTTTTAAAAAAATCATCCAAATATATTAAAAATAAATAAAAATATTTATTTAAAAAATATTTTTTTATCTTAAAAAACATATCCAAAAGAAAAATAATTTTTAAGTAATATAATTTATTATAAACATTTAAATTATTATTTAATATATATAAAATAATAAATATATTATAAAATTATATTAATTATTATAATATTTTTATATATATTAAATAATAATTTAAATATCTAAATAATAACATAATACATCATACGCAGTAAAAATTTCTCTCAAACGAGAGCTGGATCATACAATAACTTTATCTCAATAGACAAAACAACTGACACTTAATGAATTTTGGAGTAAAGAAAAAGAATGCCTTATTTTTCATTTCTAAATTAAGAGAATTATAAAATATTTATAAAAATAAATAAAGGATTATTGAAAGGTTATATGATCATATTTTATTTTATTTTTTAATTTTTAAAAAATTCAAATATAAAAAATGTTTACTCAAAATAAAGAATAAGTCTTCCCTTTTCTTTCCCTCCAAAACCCTCCAAAATCCTAACTCCCAAACACACCATTAATGAACATCCGGTAAGCTACTTTGATTATCTTTGGTTGATTTAACTGTACGTCTGTATGCATTGGTACCCAGGCGTATAGATATATATATGTAAATACAAAAACAAAAGAAGAAACGTATTTGGGCTTTGACAATGTTAGACGGGAGTCTTCCTTTGAAAGGTATATAGTATATCTTGTCAAACTAAATTGTGTTAAAAAAATACATTAATATTTATGATAAATAATATGTAATTTATTAATTTATTTTGTTTTTATTTTATTTTATATTAAATTAAAATTTATTTAACATATATAGTTATGGTTCTAAAAATAATAATATATTTTTAAAAAAAATTATTATATAATTAAAATTATAATAATATTTTTTTACTAATTAAAATCTTAAAATTTGATAACATTATCAATTAAAAAATATATATATTTTTTAAAACCCTTTACATATTAACATAGAGAAAATTATATTATTGTGTATAAATATTATCAATTAAAATTTATAAATTTTTAACATATACAATTATTTATAAAAAAATAAAAAATTAATATAATTTTAATTAATATTATTTACATAATTATATAATTTTAAAAAAATAAATAGTGGCCGACGCGAAAGACAATTTTTTGACGGTGATCAGCTACGGCGATTACTGTTAGCTGATTGTTGGCGGAAGGCGATGGCCGATCACAGGCAGTTTCTGGCAGACTGGCAGTGGACAATTGCCGATGATGGGCAGCATCGACGGCAGGCAATTGTCAATGACAAGCAGTTTCTTGTGACGACAGTTGCTGACGGTAGATGGCCAGAGGCATGCAGCAATAATAGTGTGTAAAAAAAAAAACAAAAAATTAGAAAAAAAAAAAAGAAACCTGCAACAGAAAAAAGTTTCTATTGCATATAAAGTCAATGGTGTAATATACATTTAAACTTATATTAACAACAGTAATATTAGACCGACGAAAAACAAAGTCAACTTCGCGACTTTTTAGTCGGCGAACTCATTACGTTTAAATTTAATTTAAATATTTATAAGTGTGGGGCAAATTAGACGGGAGTTTTAATTTATTTATTTTTTGTGAGTTTTGATTGGGTGTGGGACGAAATTAGAATGAGTAAAAACTTGCCCTTACCTCATTGCTAAGCCTATTTAGCTTGAATGTTGCCTTATTTTTTCTTTTTCTTCTTCTCTCACCATATTATATTATTAATTGAACTTTTTTAACAAGTGTCTTATTTGTTAAAGAATCAAAAATTGAAAATTTTTATATGAAAAATAATTTTCTTTAATTTTTAATACATTAAATATTTTTTAAAAAAATATTTTAAATTTTTAACAAGTGTTTTTAAAACACTCTTTAACAAAACTCTTATTAATATAAACATTACTATGGTATAAATCTTTTTTATATATAATACTTAAGATAAATTGTCAAATACTTCATTAACTCATAGTTATATTTAATAAAATTTTAAATATTTATTATAAAATTAATATTTAATAAATACTTGATAATTTACTCTAAGTTCCATACTCATAAAAATACAAAGCAACTCCCTATTAATATACATTTAAAACTAAATTAATTGTATCATATCTTCATATCATATAACAATCGTGGCATATGTTTTGCTTGGCTTTGCCGGAAATCATTTTGGACCATTATATTATCAATTCTTTAATTTTTTGCTATTAGATCTTGCACCATAAATTTAACTGATGTTTGTTTTTTTATATAATAATATTGGCTTTCTTTCTCTTCGTTATCGTGAGAATTATTGTGAACCATTAGATTATCAACTTCTTAATTTTTGACCGTTAGATCTTGTACCACAAATTTGGCCATTAATAGTGTTTTACCTTTTTTGTTTTTTTTATCATTTGTCGGTATTACTCTGGTTTCTATCTTTTTCACAATAGCATTTGTATCCAAGATGAATTATAAATTACTTATTACTTGTTAATTATATTTAATGAAATTTCAAATACGGTAGTATAATTAATAATTGATAAATATTTGATAATTCTTTTCAGTACACTCTTATCATTTGTTGTTTTTGTCTTAATTGAACATTAATGAATAAGATAATTAAATTTTATTTAAAATTAAATGTTGTTAAATTTAAATAAATAAGACTGGCTGAAAGGAGAGTTAAAGATACAACCTATATACTCATAAGTAATTAGTTAAATTAAAAGTACACTGCAACTTCAGATAAATTTTATTCGTAATGTCAAAAATTTAAATCTTAAAATCTTTATTTTTTTAAAAAAAATACTTAACTATTATTTCCAGACTTAAAATTATATGAGTAATTAATAAAAAAATACAACCTATATAACCTGTAAATAACACATGTCAAATAACTATTATATTTCTAGAGCAGAAACCTGCCCCTATGATATTTCTCCTTATTCTTCTCAATTCTTTTCCCCTCTTCTCAATTTTATTTTGTTTTCTTTAAATACTTTTTTCTTTTCAATTTTCGCCTTCTTTCCGCTAGGACCGTTAAGCACTAGCACTTATCGATTTTACCATCAATGTGTACAGTTCTATTACTACTCACTGCTACCATCCAATTCTTCTTTAATTTCTTAAAATTATACATTTTACTAAAATACAAAATGACATAGAAATGGAAAGACGATGAGATAACTTATAACTTATCTACTACATCCCAAACTACTTTATATGAATTTCTGGTGCAATAAGATTTATATTATAAATTTAAAATAATTGTGAAAAATGAAATTTGCTTTATCAGAACTTGTTTTTTTTTTTTCTAGTTTATCACTATATTCTCATACCCTTGACTTTCCTAGAACATACCGTAACATTTTAAACTGAATACATGTGTTAATAGTGTTAAAGATATATTCTTTTTATAAAATGACTATTTCTTCACAGATAAATTACAATATATTTCACCAATTTCTTGTTACATTTTTAGATAATAGTGTTAAAAATATATAAATTTAATATAAACTTAATATTTTAACCATTTTAATGTTATTAAATGAATAATTTTTTAATACATGACCTTAAGAACTCTCGTAATTAATAACATAAAACAAAAATTAAAAAAAGTGATAAGTTCTATCAATGATTATATATGATAAATAAGAAGAAAGATGTAACATTCATGGGGTGTTGTTACAAACAACAAAAAATAAAACTTATATTCTTAAAAATATATGTAATAATATGAGTAAGAATCGTTTTCACGAAGAATATCTAACTTAGTTTTATACTACCTAAATGTGGATGTAGGGTTTTGAGTATAACAAAAATAATTTTAAGAAAAATAATTAAAGAACAATTTAAAATAAATTATCAAAATTAATCAAAAGAAGAAACCTTGATCTAAGTCAACATCTACCATCGGAATTTTATAACTGATCATCGATGCAAGTATATATCAATTCACACTTTGAATATTCACCGTTGGAACTAATTTTCTATCTCTCCTTAGTCGTAGTTAATTAGAAAACAAGCGATCTAAATAACTCTAACTACTAAACAACCCAAGATAAGCGCTAAAAGTTTAATCTAATAGCAACTTTAAGAATTAGAAAAATCGATGAAATTAAACAATACAAGCATAAGCGATTGCATTTGATTTAGTCAAACGTTCTTCCTAAAATCTAATAATTTCTAACACAACAAATCATTAAATTTTAGTTACTTAACAAATTAGAATGATCAAACAATTGTGGATTTAATATCTAATTTAACAATAGATTGCAGCGAATAATAAACTAGTAGGTATCCTAGTAATTAAACGAAACAATCATAAAAATAGTCACAAAAGAACATTCAATACTCAAGCATAAGTTAAACAATAAAAATAAATTAGATCTCATAATTTTATTGATTCTGAGACTTTCGTTTCCTTCAACTAATTAAAAATTTAGCCACGCGTCATGAATGAAAACTTGAAGGGAAAACAAGAGAAGAGAGGGAAGTGGCGTGTATAAAAATATGTTCATTACTCACTCCCTTTTATCCTTTTTGATTCAGCATTCAAGCCTACCAAATCTCCTACCAAATTTCCTACCAAATCTTCTATAAATATTTTATATAAAATCATTTATAAAATCTCCTATAAATATTCTAAATATTATCCTAAGATAACAATATCCAAATCTAACTAATTAAGAAAAATATTTAAAATAAAATAGGATCCTAATATAACTAGGAAAATTGCATTTTCAACTGGAATTTTTGTGCATCAAATCTGAAAATTTCTAAAAATACATCACGTTAGATTCATGTATTAGAATTACAGGCTAAGCAACATCCGAGATTACGAAATGATATCAAAATTGTCCAAAATCGTCCAATTAGATTGGTTTTGCACTTAACGCTTCCCTTTTCATCCTAAATCAAAATATAAAAATAATAAGTATATTTAGACACAAAATAAGTATAAAAGATTGAACATTAAGGAAGAAAAATATGACATTTTGCATTCTCATCAATCCACTACCGAATAAGATATTCACATTGATTTTTGCAATAATTCCATATTCAAAATTCTCAAATAAAGTAGAGAGTCTCAATATTGCTTATGAAAAAAAAATTTATTGTAAATACAATCATGTTAATTTATAATTGATCCAAACAAAGTATCTTTTTCACAATTTAGCAAACTACATACTTAAGAAATTGATCATTGCATATCTTCTACGGATTGGTTAGGCCAGGGGTGCTCATTGCCGAGTTTAACCTAACATGATCTTAGCTTGACATTTCGGTCGAATTAATTTTTTGGACCCGATTCTGATATCGTCACTAATGGAGTTGAGATTGGAATGATCTAAGATTTAGATAAAAACATACAAATTTGAACATTATACGTAACTAACATATAAAATTTTAAAAGTATGGGATTAAAGCTAAGGAATGTTTTACAATATATTTCTAAACAAATTATATCAATGTAAAATTATTATTATGTTATGCATATTAAGATATTAATTTAAGTCAAGATTTCTTATAATTTAACCCTAATTTTTTTTAGAAAAAGAATAGGTCTTAACATATTATGTTACATGAGGCCAGATTAAGCTAATTTAAAATGTGGACCAAACTCCACCTAAAAATTCACCTAATCTAATTTTTAAAACATGAATTTAACCCAATTAGATTTGGGCCAAGTTAGATTATCGTGCTGAGTTGCTCTTGAACACTCCTAGGTTTGACAGCCTTCAATCAATTGAGCACCACTCCTAATTGTCAAAAAAAAAAAAAGCAGGTTGCAATTGTAACACCCTCCTAGAGGATGTCACATTTATCAAAAACAATAATTAAAATATAAACCCTTACCCAAGTTATAAATTATTTCGTAATAAATATTTTTTTTTCCTCTGAAACATTATATTATAAAATACACGGAACATAAAATAAAACAACTATTACATACACACCATAATTATACATATGATTATGTTTTTAATAGGTACAAATAATTCACATAATATAAAATATTTAATAAAACAAGAACCGTCTCCCTGCGGTTTAAAGAAACCATAACCAAATTTCAAGCATAACACTAAAAGTTTTGATTCTCCAAAGGATCTTCCTCGGAAAAATCATTATAATACGTAAAACCTCTGTCATGTTATCCCACGTCGAAATCAATCCATATAATATGGGTGATCTCGAGGCTCACCCTCCTCAAACCGCTCGTGCGGTTGTTGCTCTCCTTCATACTTGAAAATCCAGCGGTTGCTCCTCTTCTACTTCCTCAACTACTTTACTGTAACATAAATAATAACACGAAAATATACACAAAAGAGGTGAGGCAATCAATCTACATCATTACCAAGTATGGCAGTAAAGAAAATGACAATACAAACAGATAAGAAACACAAACGGTTATAACAATTAATATAACAATTCATATTATCAGATCATACATAATATCAAACATAAATAAACTCAATCATGTTATAACGCAGACTACATATGCAAATACACACGTAGACACATACCTACTCTACATGGAGCTAAACATAACCATAACATCAACATTGACATCAACATCCGAGAGAATAATCCTGATAGACATGTCGCACATCAAAAACAATGGTGCCTCAACCAACTGTTACATTACCAAATACGTCGTGTAAACAAAGACATCAAATACGTCGTGTAGATAGTACACAAATCAAATACGTCGTGTACGACCCAGGCAATGCGCACTGCATACGGTCCCATGGATTCGATTAAGACAAGTATTTGTCGAGATCGTCGATGTGTGATCGCTTCTGCACGGCAGGAGGCTACCATCCATGTCCACATGTGGAATATACTTTACGCACACTAACGCCTCCAAGTTCAAACACACGAACAACTCCGCTTATCACACCGTAACACAGTGTCATTCATCTCATCACCAAATGCCTTTTGCAACCAAGTTGGCATGTTCAAAACTACGTAATGAACCAAAATCTCCAAAATACGTTCATATCCACCATAACTCATAATTACAAAAATACCCTTGGTATTGATAATTTCCAAATACAATGACGTTTTCACTTGACAAGACCATTTCTCAATCACGTCCGGTCCACCACTTTGGCCCGACAAGAAAAACTCGTTGTTTTCATAAATCACATAAATAATTTATCGTTTTTTTCATAAATATGTTACCTTTTACAAACGTTTTTCAATCGCGTAAATATTTTCAAACGTTTTCTCAATTGCGTATTTAAAAAATTACTGTTTTAAATACGTGTAAGTTATTTCTACTATTTTTCACTGTATAAAATTCATTTGTTTGGTTACATCCATAAAATACCCTTCAAAAATTAGGAACATACTTTATAACTCAAAAATAAATATTTTTCAAGAGTCAAAAATTCATTTCTTTTATAGACTAGACTTCTACAAAAATTCATTTACTTACTTGATTCTTGAAAATTTATTAAAAATTGAATTCTTTTTAGGTTAACAAAGTCATTTACACCTAGAAAACAATTTTTGAATCAATTAAACTCCAAAAATTCTATGATGGCCGAAAATCACCTTTCCTTAAAAATCATTATTCAAATTATTTTTCATCTATAAAATCATTGTAAAATCCTTTAACTTAATTAGATAAATTAGGTCATCCTTTTAAAAAAAAAAGATTGAGAACACATTGGTTCTCTTTTTCATAATAAAACCATAAACTCATCATCTTGTGTTCTTTGGAACATTTTTACAAATCTCAACATAATATTCATATCCAACCAATTATCATAAACTCATAAACACATACATATATTTATGAACACATACCATATAATAAAGCAATAGACATACTTGCAATAAACAAGAGAATAAACATACACACAAAATTAATCACAAATAAAAAGACATCAAGCAATCAAATGGATGAATCCTTATGGATTCTTCACCATAAACAAATTCCATTCTCCCACCACCACACATGGTTGATGAGATTAAATCTCCTCTTACCGATTTAGATGACAAAAATCTCCTTGAACTCCTCCTTAGAAATTCTTGTGTAGCTTCAACAAAAATCCTAATAAGCTTAAACAAATTTTAAAGTTATGAACTATGGATGAAAAAGATAAACCATGGATCAATCATGGTTTAGAACATCAAAAATCAAATTAGAAACAAGAAAGAAGAATTTTCACCTTATAGGAAAGAAACTTCAAAGTGATTTTCCAAGCTCCAAATGGATGATTTTGCAAAAACTCACAACTAGAGATGTTCTTAGAATATGGTTTAGGTTTAGAAAAGTAGGTTGGATAAATTTTTTGATGGGTGAAAGTAGGATTGGTGGTGCTTGGCCGAATGGGTGGTTTTTTGTGGACTTAGGAAATTTTCTTTGGTTTCTTGTTAGGAAGAGAGAAGAATGAAAGTTTAGAGTGATAGAATCATTGATTTAGGAGTGAATGATGGCCTTAAGACTTAAATAGCTCTCCTTCCAAGTGCAGCCCCCATTTTTTTATGTTTTTGTTCCATTATGGGTTTGGTAATTTGCATGATACATTAGTTAAGTAATAAAACATCTATTGATTGATTAGTGGCTTGCATAAGCATGCATTATGGCCATAGAATACTAATGAAAAGAAGCCCTCCTTTTGACATTTCTCTTAGTGCTAATTTAGTGGATGCATAATAAAATATATATAGTTTAGTGCTTAATTAATGGATGCATAATAATAATAATAATAACCTAGTGCTAAATTTAGTGGATGCATAAATAAATATATAATAGTTTAGTGCTTAATTAATGGATGCATAATAATAATAATAATAACCTAGTGCTAAATTTAGTGGATGCATAATAATATTAATAATAACCTAGTGCTAAATTTAGTGGATGCATAATAATATATAATAGTTTAGTGCTTAATTAATGGATGCATAATAATAATAATAATAACCTAGTGCTAAATTTAGTGGATGCATAATAATATTAATAATAACCTAGTGCTAAATTTAGTGGATGCATAATACATTAGGACAAAAATGCTATAGGAAATCTATTAAGTTAAAAAATAATAATAATTAATGCATTAGGACAAAATTACTATAGGAAAATCCATTAAGTAAAAAAAATAATAATTAATGCATTAGGACAAAATTGTTATAGGGAAAATCCATTAAGTAAAAAATAATAATTAATGCATTAGAACAAAATTGCTATAGGAAATCCATTAAGTAAAAATAATAATTAATTGATTAGATAATTTAAAATTTACAAGTATTTTTACGTTGGTAAACTTTTCCTAAAAGTGGGTCCCACAAAATAAAAGTGGGTCCCACAAGACAAACGTGGATCCCACAAGACAAACGTGGGTCCCACAAAACAAAAGTGGGTCCCACAAGACAAACGTGGGTCCCACAGATTTACCATATGGTAAATATTTTATTACACCGAAAAATCCGCAAAATAAAAGATTGATATACGCATTATTCGGATTGGGTTTAGTAAGATCGCCTAGCTTCCAAATAATTCAAACAGAGGTTTTCACTACCAAAAATTATTATTTTCTTTACTTGGAAAGAAATCACACAAAACAATCAAATACAGTCACAGAACAGTCAAATTCATTGCATAACACACAGAAAACAGAAAAATAGCGCAATAAGGATAAAATCATAATTAGTCAAAAATTGGGGTGTTACAGCAATAAATTAACAACCAAAAGAAAAACATGAGTCAATAAAAGAAAGATATAAAACAAACTTGAGTAAAATGATTACCAAGAGTTCACTACTTTCAACATGCTAGTGGAAGGGATGTTTGAAACATTGGTATTCAAATTGGTATAACACATTTGTGAGTGAAACATGTTAGTGGCTAGATATACAAATTTGTAGAAAGTCTCTATAAACCAATAAAAAAAGTTACAAACATGATATTTAAATTTATTTTCCAAAAGTAAGAAGTAATATAGGCAATCTTACTTGTGATGGTATATATAACAATGACGGGAGTGTCTATTACTATTCATATTCTATTAATTTTTTTATTAATTGAATTATTTTGAGTCATTAAATCAAAACAAAATCAAAAGTCATTTTGATAAAAATAAAAAATATTAGTAATAAATACATATAAATGACAATAGACACTCGTGACAATATTAAAGAGATAAGTTAATCTTGGACAGATATTTTCCAGTTATTTTTGTTTTAGTTTAAGTGGGTTGGCTACTTTACTCTATCTTTTATTTTTTTCTATAATATAAAAATATATTAGCACAAATTAAAATCTTATATAACATAGAATTAAACAAAACCATCAAAATATAATCAACCCGGTACTTGAATTTTCTTTTTTTTGAACTAGAGCTTCTTTTTTTTTCCTTTTCTTAAACTCTTAAAATGACTTTTGAATCGAACATTGAACATTCATTTAATTTTCACACATGGAGTATAAAGAATTAGAGTTTGCCTAACTTCATTATCCTCAACTACCTCATTTTCCTTTCGCTCAAATACAACCTTATTAAGCATTCTTGTACCGCTTCAATGGCGTGCCATTATCATAGTGAGAAAGCTTATGGCAGAGAGCGAGAAAGAAAATCTGAAAGGAAGAGGACAAGGGTAGCTGGAGATGCAAAGAAGAATGTCCTTTCAGTTTTCATTTTTGGTTTTGATAATTAAATAAAATATATATATTTTAAATGGATGTGTTAATAACATGCAAAGAGAAAAAAAGAAGACAATGAATAAGTCAACACACAAGCCAAGCCATATAATTAGGAGAATTTAGTGCAAGAACATAATTAAGAGAATTTATTGTATGTTTTTGGAGTGTTACATAAGACTACACTCACTCCATTTAAATTTTGTCATTTTGACCTCAAGTAATGATAAGTTCACCTCTCATTTTAATTATTGAGTTAAATAATGAGAAAAAAACTATTAATAAATGATTAAACACAATAATAAACTCAATAATTAAAGTAAGTGATGAACCCTATTATTGTTTATGGTTGAAATGTCAAAATATGATTCGGTTGAGTATAAACTTACGTGACGCTCTAACATTTAGAAACATGCAATAATTTCTTAATAATTAGTTGTGTGGCTTTAATAAAAATTTAGAAATGTAGGCTATCACTTTTGCATGTATTAAAGATTAGATGTTCACTAAGAGATGATGAAATAGACAATGATTAAGTAAGAATTTCTCCTTACTCTTAAGTTATTACTAACTTATTTTTAAATTGAGT
Source organism: Ormosia emarginata (assembly GCA_029884605.1). Lineage (NCBI taxonomy): Eukaryota > Viridiplantae > Streptophyta > Magnoliopsida > Fabales > Fabaceae > Ormosia > Ormosia emarginata. The sequence continues at coordinate 8,708,484 of JAQQTP010000066.1, read as the reverse complement.
AATGTTTGGTACACATCTTCATAAGTCACATCTTTTTTTCATTTGTCGATGTGGTAAAATTATAATATAAGTGTGTAAAAATCATAAGGTTAAATTTGTATAAATATAAAATAATGTATATACACATGTGTGCTATCAGTATTATTCTTTTAGATTGTGTTTGGAATGAATAAAAATGGAAAATGATTTGATTTGATTTGATTTGAATTGAATTGAATTGAATTGATTTGATTTGATTTAAAAATCAAATTTTGTGTTTGAAACTTTTTAAAAAAAATAGGATTTGAATTGATTTAGAAATCAAATTTTGTGTTTGTAATTCATTAAAATGAGATTTGATTTGATTTGATTTTATTATTTTACATTTTAACTCTTATGAAAGGTTGTTAGAGATAGTTATTAATGGTAAATAATTTATTTATTTTAAATCAAATCAAATCATAACAAATACTATTAAAATTGATAGAATTTCTAAAACAAAAAGAATGAAATTCATGAGATTTTAGAAATCAAATCATTTCTCATTTTTAAACATTCCAAACATAAAATTTAATTAAATTTGATTTATAAATCAAATCATTTCTTTTTTTTTTTTACATTCTAAACACACTCTTAAGTTTTGTGAAACTAAAAATTTCTGAATCCAATCCATCAAAATCAGGGCAAAAAAATAGAGGAAAAGAACACATTACGAATTTCCGATTAATGTACCCATGAATGTACATAACTTTATCCAAATGAGAACAATTTTAAAAATTTTACTAGGACGAGCTTGTTTAAAAAAATTATTTAAAAAATATTTTATGTAATTTTTTGTATTTCGTGTAGAAAAATATTTTCAGAAAGACGTATTTTAAGAAACAGAGCTCCCACTGTTGATTATCATGATGCACAATTTGAAAGTCAAAAAGAAAAGAGAAAAAAAACAGAAAAAGAAAAAAGAAACAGAGCTAGTGATCAACGAAAACAAGCACCAGCTATGCTTTCCTGTTAAAACAAAATTAAGACAAGTCCACAAAAGGACAATGTTGTTACAAGGTTTAACCCAAACACTGTTACATTTAGGTTACGTTTGGTAGACAAGATAAGGAAAACTTGATAGTATTAGTTAATACTATCAGATCTTATTAAGTTTTGATGTTTTAATATGCTAGTATAATCAAATCAGATCAACCTTTTTTTTTATCATATTATAACCTAATTACTCTATTCCCCTCCTATCCCCTAATTAGACTTGATAGGATATTTCTTCTCACCATACCCTTCATCGTCATCTTTCTCCGTTCCAAGCCTCTCTAGCACCCCCTCTCTTTCACTCCATCTGCTCTTTCTCTCTCTCCCTTTCATACCCAACTCTGCCAAGAACCGCCGTCACTCCAACTAGACCACTCTGCCTCACTTTGTTCCACTGTGAACCTGCAACTCGTGGTTCTCATCACTGTCCCAGTCACCGTCAACTCACCGTCCAACACCATTCCACACCACTAACGACCACCCAATGTCGTCGTCACGCCACCACGAAAACCCAACCACGCTTAGCCGCAACATCGCCTCTCCCGTTGCAGTTCACCAAACCTCCACCCAAATACCCCAGATCTGACCCGATAACCAACACCTAGAGCCACCAAGCCTCCATCTAACTGCCACAAACTCCGACAACCATGAGCCAGAACCACCCATAGTTGTGACCAGCCCCCTTGTCGTCGTCACGGTGGCGTGGCAGTTGCGCAGGTGGAGGATCATGGTGTTCGCAGGTATGGGCGAAGAAGGCTGCTACTTTTGCTAGTGGTGACTTGGGCGGTGGTTGTTGGGGTTTGGTTCTCGGGCAGATGCTGAGTAGCAGTTTGTGCTTTGTGACTGAAGGAGTGTGCCGAGTTTTGCTGGGATAGAGATGGTGGTTCTATTTATTATGTGGTGTCTTTTATTTTTTTGAAACAGGGATGTGATGAATTCCTTTTGCTTGAGAGTGATTTGTGAATATTTTTGAGATTGGGATTGTATTTGGGGTTCTCTTTGTTGATGATGAAGTGTTGGTTGCTGAGGTTTTTTGGTGTTGATTGATACTGGGTTGGTTTATGTAATTTTGAGTTTGTTAGTTTTTAGATTATGTGTAATGGGTTTTATGGAATAGGGCTCTGATTTTTCTAGATTTATTTCTGATGGTTGAATTTGCAGTTGAAATTGATGCAAATTGATATTCTTGGCTCCGGTTGGGATGCCGAGTCTGAGATATGACGGTAGAATTGAGTGAGATGGAGATGATGAGAAAGATGAAAAGTAATATAGTCATAAGAGATAATTACATATATTATCAAATTATTTATATTATGTATATCAAATATTTAATAATAAAAAATTTATCAATTTTTTTATACTATTAAATTTTATCCTATTACTTTATACTATCAAACCTTATACATATTTTAAGAAATAGAGCTCCCAATGTTGATTATCCTGATGCACAACTAGAAAGTCAAAAAGAAAAGAGAGATAAAAGAAAAAGAAAAAGAATAGTGATCAACGAAAACAAGCACCAGCTATGCTTTCCTGTTAAAACAAAATTAAGAAAAGTCCAGAAAAGGACAATGTTGTTACAAGGTTTAACCCAAACACTGTTACATTTAACTGAGAACTGTCTACAGGCTACAGCTGATCAATAAATTAGCAGTATAAATAAGAAAGAAGTAAAGGCATGCTTTGACAATAATAATATACAGACAAAAAAAAAGTAAAAAAAAAAAAAACCTAACTACGAAACTTAGAATCATTTCTTAGAGCGTTTCTTGGGTCGCTTATCCTTGCCAGCACTAGCACTACTTTCCCTCCCACGCTTTGCAGAAACTGCATTGGTCTCTGCTGCCTTCTTTGGAGGCCTCCCAACACTCCTCTTTGACTGAGAGCTATTCTCAATATTTTTATTCCTTTTATCCCCTGACCCTGACCCTCCTCCACCGTTATGCCTTGAAGCCCTTTCTTTCCCTTTATCCCCCTTTCCACTATTCACCATTTTCTTCTGCTCTTTACTACTAACCCCACCTCCACCAACCCTGCTGCTGCTGCTACTTCCTCCACCGCCACCACTACCACTCCTCAGAGCCTCCACCGGAGCATTTCGCTTTATCCGTTTCAAGAAATCTGCGGCTGCATTCCTCTTCTTGTCCGGCACCCCATCTGCTTTGCTCTTCTCCAGTTTCGGGGTCGTCTCGGCGGGCTTGTTTATCGAGGACCCTGCTTTGGGAGTGGAGTTAGAGGGGAGTTTCTTATTATTGCCAGGGTTGCTGTTGAGGTTCTTATTGCTTCTCCTCAGGCTTCTCGCTCCGGTGACAGGCTTTTCCTTGGCCTTGGGAGGCTCCTCTTCATCCGTTTCAGAAGAAGAGGGTTTCAAGGGTGGTTTTGCATCAGAAGAAGGCCTTTCCTTCTTGTCATTGATGATGGGTTGGTCACCCTTTTGGCCGAAGGTGGCTGAGGAGGGTTTGGCCAAGATTGAACTGCGTTTGCGGCACACCAAGATAGGAGCAGAGGTTTTGTGCTTGGAGAAGAGAGAATCTGGTTTGGCTTGTGGTGCATTTGGAGGGAGTGAATCGGTCTTGTGGGGTAAAGGGTCGGATTGCGCTTGGCCGTGATTCTTCATCTCCGCCGTGACAAGGAAGCGCAGCTGCTGCGCTGCCCGTGATTCGGCGGAGTCTTTGGGGAAGAACACGGTGGCGTTGGTGAAGAGGAGGAGGAGGTCGCGGAAGAATGCGCTAGTGCAGGAGGAATAGTTACCCTTTTGGAGTCTTAATTGTACGGTTTCCAAATCCACGTGCTGTCTCACTAAGTTTTTGTATCTATCCGATTCCTGCTGCCACAAGAGAACAAACCAAAACTGAGCAAATTACTAAATTTCCATAATTCCATGAACCTACATCTGATGTCCTTTTATCATTAAAAAAAGAAAATAATAATTGCATGTTATTTTTACTCACTTTTTAAACATACCTACATCATTAAAAAAAATGAAAGAGAAAAAAATGTTTTAAGAAAATATATTTATCTTATTTTATTATCTTAAAAAAAATATATGAATAATGTGTAAAAGATTGTGTGCAAATAGTATTATACTTAAAAAAAAATGGTAGCTTTTTATCTTGAAAAATCATGGGGCGTTTTGAAATTTGGTTTTCTTCCAACAAAATTACAAACACCGTTAAAGTGAATTATCTAACAATATTCCCAGCATAAAATAAACGAAATAATTAATACATAAAAAATATTTAATTACTTTTAGTAATTAATTTTCAGGATAAATTTAGTATTCAAACATTCTTTAGGCATAACCGTATCAAAAGGTGCATATCGAAGACCTCGCTTTTTGTTGTTTCAACGAGAAAGGACGAGCAAAGGAACAATAAGCGAAAGAGTACAAAATAGGTAGGGCCCATTCGTAACTCCACTACCGTTTAGATTTTCTTTTGTTCTATTATTAAACTCGAGCATTAACTTACAGTCCACAAAACCATAACGTTCCCGTCTAATCCACACATACCATTAGACTATAAATATTAAAATACAACACGCGACACGGTTGGACGATTACGACCTATGACCAAACACGTCACCGCCGCGGAGCATGGGCGCAAGAAAAGGAAGAAAGAAAAAAGAGTAATTATAATATTTTTTTTTGGTCTGAATAATAGTTAAATATAAGCCTGGTCATGTCGAAATTTTTGGGTCGTGTTGAATAGGATTGTAGCCCAAAATCAAACCAGCTCATGGGCTTCGAATGTTTTAGTCTGAAATCATGTGTAAGCACGTTGCATGGATGGCACCCAATCCTGGGCTAAGAAGATTGCACGTGCTCAGCTAAACCATAATCTTTTCTCAGTTTGTTTTCCTAAATTAAGAAAATAAATAAATTATTTTTCTTCCAAGTGCAATAATGCGTAAAAATGGTCATTTTGTATTGATCCCTTTTTGGCCTTAGGATAAGGATGTATAATAAAATATAATTTTTTTCTCTAAATTAAACTTGTATATAAAGTAAATAAATAAGAGTGTATTTTTAAATTATTAATAAATTAAGATTTTAATACACTTTAAATTTAAATTAAAAAAAATATATCATTATTTGTTAACTCTATATAAAAACTCATTTTAGATGAGTCATATTCAAATATATATATATATATATAGGAAAATTAATTTTGCATGTTTGACATCAAGACATAACATATCTGTAAAACAAGACACGATAGATTTAATATTTTAATTATTTATACTTGCTATATGCGTAATTCAATGGTATAGGAAAGAGATTTATGAAATTATTTAGGCATAAAATGTAATTATAAATTATTCTTTACTTTTTTAGATGGTTAAGGATGTATATCTACCTTCCAGATACAGGGCCAACAAACAATCGAAACTTGACCATAGGTACCAACCATTTTCGGCTGCAGGATACTATCAAATCTCCAACTCCACTTGACTCCTTGAAGTTGAAACAGATTCTATGAACTTTTTTATTTTTGGTTGTTTGAACAAAATCGATTATTTCAGCAAGTTTTTTTTTTTTGGGTACGTATTATTTAAGCAAGTTTTATTTGTTTATTTTTTTGGTTTTGGCCATTTTATTCACAAACTTCGTGCCCATAAAAAACCAATCTATTTCAAAGTGGTCCCCTTCTGTTGCACAGTCATGATTTAGGAACGAATGCACTTCTTGCCTTCCATATTATAATTTTTTTTAAAATAAAAATTAGATTATTTTTTTGAATTATTCGAAATAATAACAATAGTTAAAAAAAGTAAAGATTTTGACGTGCATGCATGTAAATTTTTAACTTTTTTTTGGTTGGATGTAAATTTTTAAGTTAACACAACTTAAAACAAGTAAAAAGTAAAAATATGGATAAAACATGATTATTTTTTTTTCAAATTTTTAAAAACGCGTGAAATACCGATTTTATCCAAGCAAAAAGGTGTTGGATGGAATACCTGGCTATCGAGACGGCGCTCGAACAATGAGCTGTGTTCATGTCCTTTGATCAACTCCAACACGTTAACCAACGGTTCTGATTTAACCACCGCCGCCTCGTCGTTCCCTGGTTCCACCTCGCCGCCGGAAACCTCCTTCCTCCGCCGAGTCTTCCTCTTCTTCGTCAAGCTCGCCGAACTCTGCACCTCGCTGCTCTCCCTCGTCCCTCCCTCCCCCGAGTGAGCCATCGAGTCACGCAACTCGGACGAGTCGTCCTCCTCCACTTTCCTCTCCTCACTTGGAGGCACCGACTCGCACGTTGGTACCCTAGCCGCGGTATCGCAGCTTCCGTTATTCGATTCTTCCCCAACCGACTTTCCCTTCCTTCCGGCCGGATCCGGTTCACTTGGACAGGCTTGGACCGGAGGCGGTCCAGGTCCTAACTTCACGTCGCCCTCCCCGGTTTTTCCTCCCTCAAACCGCGAACCGGTCGAGTTGGACTCGTTAACCGACTGGTTCTCCCGGTCCGATTCGTCACCCGTTGTTGGTAACAACTTATCAATGTTCGTGGTGCTCTTATTGAGCCGATGAATCTCTAGTTCGGAACTGGCCTGTTCGGTCTTTTCTCGTTCTCCACTGGCTTTTTTATTTTTCGGCAATCACTGCTTACCGGAAACCGCTAGATCTGGCTTCTCGTCTTCTTTTCCGTCATTCTCGTTCTCTCTCTCTTCCTCCAACCTCTTCACCTTCAACTACAACGACCTTGAAAAAAATAAAAACCAGAAAAAATTAAAAAAAAAACTAAAATTAGATCTAAAACCTTAAAAAAAATTTAAAAAATAAAATATTCTAAATTTTGATGATGAGAGAGAAAGGGATAGATATAGAGAGAGATTTACAGAATGGAGACGTCGGAGCGTTGGACCTCTTGCCGGAGCTCGGCGACGCGTAGTTTCCGCAATTCGTCGAGCCAGGGGACGTGATCGGAGGCGTCGCGGGCGGCGGCGCCATTTTGGCGGGGCGGCGGAGCGTCGTCGTTGCATTGGTCGGCGAATCGGCGGTTGAGATCGTGAAATTTTTGCTCGCAGTGTCGAGCGGTGGCGAAGAGTTGAGGGAGGGTGGTGCGGGACTGGACCTCCATGGCAACGGCGTCCCAGTCTTTGAAGCCATGGCGGTTGACGGCGCACGCGAGCAGGAGCTCCTCCCACGTGCCCCACACCTGGTGTTGGTGTTGGTGGTGCTGTTTCTCTAGGTCTGGGTCTGGGTTTGGGTTGTGGTTTTGGTGGTTTTCCATATGATATGTGAAAGATGATGGTTTAACCATAAACTGCTTCTTCTCTCAGACCCTTGTTGCCTCCTCTTCTCATACCTCTTCAAATCCAATCCCTTATTTTTAAAAAAACATATAAATTAAAATTAAAAAAATTAAAATAAAACCATTAGGGTTTTTCTTTTTCTTTTTTTTCTCTTTTTTGGGTTGTAACAATTTCTACCTATTTGGTCATGTTTGTTTTCATGTTCATTTGTTGTTGTTGTGAGTTTGTGGGTTTTGGTTGAGAAAAATCTTCAAGTTCATGGCTTGGCGTTTTGGTTTGGTGTTTTTGTTCTTTGGGTTGGAAGGAATTGCGATGTGGTATGGTGAAGTTTGTGATTTATGAATGTTGTAATGTACCAATACTGTGCACTAACGTCTGCACTAACACGGGCCTGACCTGGGGCACATACTTGAATCAGCACGCAAATGAGTTGGAGAGTTTTGCTTTCTTGTGTGACACTGACCTAAAATTTCAGCCGTAATTTCCCCCACTTGTCCCTCTGGTTCACGCGGATATTGGACTTTTGGCCCCTTTCTTGTGGGCATTTATTTATCTTTGGTATGTTAATGCTCCCTTAAGGCCCAACATACCATATGTTCTACGGTTTTAGACCAAAGGAAAGAAAGCCCTATTAGAGTCTCCGAAATGTGTCTGTCCGGATGCAATTTAAGTAAACACAGTAATGAGGTTTAAGATCGTGTCTATTCAAATTACATCCTGACAAATGTATAATCCAGATTTGGCAGTGATTTTCAGAAGAAAAAAATATTTTAAATAATATTATTAGATAAAGAAGAAATAATTACATGTGCTTGTATTTTTTTTTATTTTACTTGTGGTTACTGTTTCGAAAATTAAATACTTTTTTATCTTAACTTTTAATGCAATTTATTGCCATTGATGTCGCCCATCCAATGCTGCATCGACTATTCAGTTCTTAAGGCTATATTTGAAAGTTTCAAAAGAGAATGAAAATAAGTGAGTTATAATGAAATGGAATAAAATGGTAAAAAATGAAATGAAAGAGAATATGTAACTTTATTATTTAGATGTTTAATGAGTTTAATGAGAGAGGTGAATGAAGTGTTCAAGTTTTATTTGAATGTTTAATGAGTTTAATGATAGAGAAAAATAAAGTGTTTAAGTTATTCTTCTCACTTTCAAATTGAGAAAACAAAAATTGAAGGCTTTGAGTGGTAAGGAAATGACTCTTTGACCCTTTTAAAATAACTTTCATTAAATTTATTTTATTTTATTCCATGTCATTTACTCCTTTGTCATCATCTTAAACATAGCTTAAATGAGTTATATTATGAGTTTATTTGGATGTATTTTTTTAGATAATTTTTTTAAATACTTTACTCATTTTAACATGATTGAATAAACTTTTTTAAAAATAAAAATACAAATTATACTTTTTTTAAGATAAATTTTGGTGCTTCTAAAAATTTTTTTAGCATAAAAGTACTGTTATAAAAAAAATACTTCTCTAATGTTATATTCAAAATATCTTTTACATTTTTAAAAGACATTTTAAAGAAAGATCACGTTAAAAAAGATCTTATTTTAAAAATTTATCTAAACGAATCCATATTGACTAAAATTACTCACTCATCCTCATCCTTCTTTAAAATAAACTTCAAAGACTTTTAACAGTCTTTATTTGTACAAGACAAACCTATATTATTGCTGTTTGGCTTAAACTAATTAAGCTTTAGAACCTGCATGTAAAAAAATCATTCTGCTACTCATCAATAATCATAATAGATGTTTTTTTTTCAAGATTTGTAAAATAAATTATCCTTATAAATTTGTATTTTATATAACTTTCAATAAATATATATGATTTTAAATAAGTCACTTAACTCTTGAGTCTTGATTGTACTTTTACATATAGTTTAACTCCTTTATTTATCCAACAATGAAGTTTTCAGAATGGTTGATACAGGACCTCTCTCTTCAAAAAAATCCCAAGACCAAGCCTATTAAAGTTGATGAGAATTCATATATGTTGAAGTTGATACTGCAGTGACTTCTTCAGAGGGAGTATCAGTCGCTACTGTTGTTATCCGGGATGGTGAGGAGATCTGAGATGTTTGTACATTGTACAGCCAAGCCTTGAAGCCCATTAATAAAATATAGCACAAAACCATAAAAAAATATAAAGGGTAATTACGTAATTATACTTTATACACTGATTTCTATTAAAGTTTAGGCTTCTTATAACACTTACTCCCTTCCTGTGGCTGAGCTAGGCTCCGGAGGCTAAGGAAGCACAAGTAATTATAAAAATTTATGTTATAAATCTATTAATATCATGACATGTATAAAAAATAAATAAAATTAATTATTGTCATGTGAATAAAATAATACTTTTAATATATTGTCTTCAGTGAGCTTTCATATTCTGAAATTGTTAAATAATAAATTCTTTGTTAATGTCATGAAATATATCTTTCATAACGCAAGTAATCAAATAATTATTCATCTAATCATCTCCTATTTGTTTTTTTAGTTGGTTCTTTACAATCTTCGTAACAGAGAATATTCTTTCAACAATTATTGTAGCAACAAGTAAAATTAATGTTAATTTCATAAGTAAATACACCAATGAATAGACAAGATATTTTTCAGTTTTAACTAATTTCTTAGTTAAGTTACAAATCCTTTTAAATTTGAGAATTCATCACTACTTTACATATTAATAATGTATGTGTCAAATTGATTATAAAAAACTATCAAATTAGTGGGAGAAAAGCCACATAAATTTTTTCCTTACAATTGATATTTAAATTAGAACTGGGATTTATCATTTACGACATTTGCCAAATAGAAAGAGGGGGACTAGAAAAATAATTTATTAAGTATAAACTTTAAAAGATATAAGAAAGAATAACATTATTATTTAGGCACATTTAAGTCTTAAAATTTTGTACTATCAGTACTTATTTTTTTCTTTTGAAAATTCCTGTGGGAGCATATGCTCCAACCCCCCCCCCCCCCTCAATGTCTGCTCCCTTCTTATTTGAAAACATACATCGCTACATTCCTTCGTTTGTCATTTATAAGGAGACTTCATGTATGGTCCATACATAAATAATAAGGGATGTATGTCTATTTTTTTAAAAATACAGAAGAGCATTGGTGTAAGAACAGTACATAAAGTAAGGGAAACGGATGCAATTTCTCAACAAGATAATTGTCGGATGCAATAAAAAATAATCTCAAGTGGATGGGGCGGAGACGGGTAAGAGCCCCCGTTCCTGTCTCTCCGTTTAAAATGCTTCCGTTTTTTTATTATTCTTTCGTGGATAAAAAATATCTACGATTAAATAAATTATAAATAAAATTAATAAATTAATAAATAAAATAAATTAAAAAAAGTATAATATAATAATATTTTAATTTATATAATAAAATTTTTAATAATTTCATATAAAATATTTTTATTTTTTTTATGGACCACCCATATGCAATACTTCTCCGCCCCATTTATTAAACGAAGATAACTTAAACGGATATTTATACTGCGAGAAAAAATTAAAATATTAATTCCCGTCAAAATATTGTTATCCGCCAGTAAAATTGCCACCAGGCCAGCATCATTTTCACCTTAAAGGCAGTCCAGATCATTGTAAAAGTTAATGTTGCATGCATATTTAATAAAATCTAATATCCTTTTTCTAAGAAGTTACTATCAAACCAATAAAATCTATCAATCATGAACATAAAATCTCAATTCTGCCAAATCAAAAGCATGCATAAGATTATTGTCATTTAATTTTTTCTAAGGCAGAAAATTATTCAAAAAGAGTTTATATATAAAATAATCCACCTGAACGTCCTTGTATGACTTGCTGGTCGAATAATGCATGACCTAGGAAGATGAAAATTATCTTCTTTCCCAAACTATAATCCGTAGCCTCATAGAGGCATCCAACAAACCTCAGTTTTTCATGAAATTCCAAATGGTAAACACACAATACCAGAGGAACAATCAACATGCATGTTTTCAGCTTTTTGTCATGCTTCACTACATTCACACTTAGCCTTGACAAAAAAAAAAAGAAGCTTTAACTTAAAAAAATATTTCAGCCCGAATGCTATCCAAAAAACACAGAAATAAAGGAAGAATATGGGATGAGGCATCACTCCCACAAGCAAGAAAATTCGGTTCTTTGAGCTTCACCCCCCAAACCCTACTAAAATCCAGCAACAGAGATCATAACAAGCAACAAAATAACAGTCCAAGAGTCCCAGAAATTTGATTTATAGTCCATGGGGTTTGTTACTAACTTCCCCTTCCAAATAACCCTCTTTGGGTAGAAAACAAAAGAAAAAAAAATTAAGACAGAAAAGAAACAAAAACGAATAAAAGAAGTTAGGGAGGATTTGGTTGCATGCAGAGGGAAAACGCAGCCATTTGGACATCTTTATGCCCAGAACCGTGAAAACTCTCATGATAGACTTGCAAAGGTCTTGAGTCACCGCCACGTAACCTGTTTCACGTTTTTTACAAATAATAAAAAGAAAAAAAAAACAGAACCCAAAAATATGCCATTTTTTTAAAGTTTCATGATCAAAGGTGAAATCTTTTAACCCTGGAAGAAGAGCTTGGGTTTCTTCTCTTGGTGCCGCAGCAAGCACTCCTTTCTTCTATCTCTCTCACGTCTCTCTCTCTCTCTCTCTCTCATGCTCTCTGTGATTCTGCGTTTTTACTGATCGGGATAAGAGTGAAAGGTTTTCACCCTTTAAATGACCAAGGGTCCCTCAAGACTTGCCACTTGCTGAGCCTGGCGAAGTGGCACCCATCCTTTTCATATTCTTGGGCGCAGGTCACCTGTTTACCCGGTGTTAAGGTGAGACTCTTCATGTCTTCTTTCTCTCTCTTCTCCTAATTGGTCAATTCGAAATTAAGTTTGTTAATGTGGTTTAATTTCCCCCTTAATATTCTCTAGCATATTAACTCCTTATTGATTGCTATTTTCTATTTCCCGTAATAGAGAGTCAACTCATTACGAGGTATGCTCCTCGTTAGATTGTTGGACAAAATTTAGTTTTTTTTTTTGTCTATTATATTTATTTTATTAATTAAATTATAATATATGTATATTTTTTAAAAAATAAAATAAAAAAGAGAATATTAACAAATATATATCATAATTTAATTAATAAAATAAATTTAAAAAAATAAAGCTAAATTTTGTTTACCATTTATCTTATCTGTCAATTAATTATTGTTTGTATTTTTCATATAAAGGTGCTATTATTATGGTGCACAATTCATTAAAACCTTTTATTGCTATGAAATTTATCTTTTTTGTTTATTCTTATCATAATTTCGAAATTGAATAATTTATTTATGGAAATTATTATTTTTCTTTAATTCCATAATTTGACTACTAGTCATATTTTATGTTTATAAAATATTATTATTATCTCAAAATTTACATATATTTTTATTTCAATGATTTCATTAAATAAGTTACACATATATTTATATTTTAATTGGATATATTACAAGTGGACTAAGTCATTCTCAAATAAAATTACTTGGGTTTAATATATATATGAATGTACATGTAGACAATAAATTAAAACCGGTGTAAGACACACTTATTCCGTTTAATAACTTTTTATATAACGTAATTTTTATTTATTCAAGTGTTAAATAATAACTATTTATCATCTCGATTATTTGTGTCAAATTTTTTAAAAAATAAATAACAATAAATATGAATGAAATAAAATAATTTTTATTTTTATATATTTTAAAAATATATTATACGGTAATTTTGATGTACATCAATAAAATGTTGAATAATTTTAGATTAATGTAAAATTTTATAAATATAATTTATATGATAAAAGTTTTTAATCTAACAATAAATTTTGTAAAAAAATTATTTAATAAAAAATTATTTAATAAATTTTTTTTACTTATGCTATGTCTATGCCAATTGATCCTTCCCGACATATATTAAGGGTATAATCAGTTAATAAGATTATGCATACCACAAAAAATAATAATAATAATAATAATAATAATAATAATAATAATAATAATAATAATAATAATAATAATAATAATGATGATGGGATTATCCACCTCACGCCTCTCATTGGTTGCCTTCCTTGTATAATTCCTTTGTAATCCAATCATTATAAGTAAGTGTATGTTTGGAATAATTGTAAAAATTTGATTATTTCAATAATCGATTATTTCAATGATCGATTATTTCAATAATCAAGCTGTGAAAGCTTGATTATTTTAACAATCAATTATATTTGGATATGTTAATTGAAAAGTGATTTTAAACTAATCTGTTTTGTTTAAATGATATAAAAAAGAATCGCTTTTATGTATTAAATTATCAAAATAGGTATAAAATGATTAAAAAAATGATTTAATTGATTAAAAAATTATTTGATTGAAGACAAAATTATATTTACATCTCAAAGTGTAAGGAATAATTTATAATATAAAATCATAAGCTGAAATTTTAACATTATAAAAAAAATTGTTAGAATGCATTGAATTTCGTGTAAAAGTTAAAATTAATTTTACTAAACATGATTGAACACTATTACAACAGCTTTTTTTAGAAAAAAAAATTATTGGTTCAACTTATAAGTTGAACCAAACACGCTCTAAATCTTACGTAAAAAACTATAAATTTGTATTATCTGTAAATCCAACAACAAAAATATCAAACATTAAACAAAAAATATCTATGGACTTAGTCGAAAAAGAGAAGTTTCAAATATACAAAGATTGAAAGATGATTTGTAATTTTCATATGTTTACAATAAATTTTTAATTAATATCAACGTGTGTTGATTCATGTTCTTACTATAGATTATCTTAATTTTATTAGCATTATTTTTTATTTGTTACTAATTTGTAATTATATTTTATTTACTTAATTTTTGGACTCTTGATTATTTTTCTTATTTCTTTAATTTCATTTATTGAATATCTCAATCCCATTCAAGTACTAAATTTATATGAATCCTTTCTAGAAATATTCACCTTCATTTTTATTCTATCTTATTAAATTTAAGTTTTTAATTTTGTTATCATTAACCTTAATTAATTATTTCTATTTATTAAATTTTTATTTCTACATGTATTGCTTTATTTATTTTGCAGCTCCTAAATTTATAGAAATTTTTTTGTTCTGAAGTGGATTCAGAGGGATACCTAAGATAGGTACGTCATAGTAGTTGGAGATAGATTCCTCCGTAGCACAACACCGGCAACGGTGGTGCGAGGAGGTAGGTACTTGCAAAAGATACTCCGATACTCAAGTTAGACCGTGTATAATGAGGACAATCTGTATATTATAAGAGATGCATACCTTTGAGTCTTGACATAGCATTTATAGGAGCATTTTAGGATGAGTGCAATATGTATTAAATGCAGTTATTTAAGATTAGAATTCATTAAGGATTGTGTTTATGTGAGAATTAATTAGCTTTCATATCCATAAAGGATACTTGAGAGATTTATATATAATAAATAAGTAAATATGCTCATCGAGATAGTGTGTAATAATATTTGGGTATTATTTTGATAGGTTGGGTTGCTCATGAACTACTAACCTAAATTACGGCAAGGTGTCAAGGTACCCATTTTTAGCAGAAGCTTATGGCACACAGTGAATAAAGGGATCCAAGTCAGAGTTAACATTTGATAATAACATATTTTATATATTAATAAGCCTTCATGTTTAGTCATTTACGTTATCCATATTTTTAATTGATTAAGTTTGGTCATGATTTGTGAGTTTGAGTTCAAATTGGGTCTAATTGAATTTTTCAGCATTAATGAATCTTGACATTGTTTCTGTATTTTGGTCATAACTTGAGCTCTAGATATCTGATAATTATGAATTTTACCTTATAAGAAATCTAAGAGGAAGCTCTACAACTTTGATGAAAAAATCGAAGTCTTACTTGGATGTCTAGTGGGCCTAATTGAGTCTGGAAGTCATAATACGAGTTCAGAGACCCTTTGATGTTGTTTTGGTCATAACTTGAGTTGTGGACCTCCAAATTGTATGGGGTTTAGGCCCAATTATTCATAACTAATCTATCTTTGTAATTAATGAGTTTTTAATTATGTAAAGTTAAAATAGGGGGTAGTTTAGGAGTTGAGAAGTCAGAAACCGAGGCACCTCATTTTGGACACTTTTCCTCCTTCTCTCTAGAATTCTCTTTTCTCTCCTCTCTAATTTTTGGTTTTCTTCTTCCTTTTTATTTTTTTTTAGTTCTCCCCTTCTAATGGAGGGGTAGAACCTTTAGATCAATCCAAGAGATTGAACATTCTTGGTTGTTAATTTTGAGATTTCGTTTTTAATGTTTAAGTTCATCTATTAATCAAGTTTCTCTTCTTCTTCTTCTCTTTGTTAATCCTATTTGCTTAATTATAATTTTCATATGTTAATTGCTTAATTACCATGTGTAAAGAGATGAACTTAGAAATTAAACAAGACATTGAAGGCATTTGATGAAATGTTTAACTTGGTTGGATCTTGGCTTTTAAGTTGATTTCGGTTTGGATGAATGCTTAATTTGTCTAACCTTAATTAATTGAATTCTAGAAGCATTTCTAGTTAAGATCTGTGATCATTGAGAGACTTCTTGATGTGGTCTAAGACCAAAGATTTGATTGATATTTGAATGGACTTTTAGTAATCAAGGATGAATTAAAAATCAAGTTTGGACAATTTTCTTGGATTGGTTGCTTTGTTAATTCTATTTTATCTTTAACTCAAATTTTGTTCTGTTCTATTTGTAATTCTGCCAAACCACCCCTTTTTCACTTGATTTGATCAAATTACATTTTAAAGTCATTGGGAGATGATTTGATGTTGTTTCCTATACTACAAGTCATGGGCATAACTTGGTTATAATTTTGGTGAGTTTGACACTCGTCAATGTCTGATGTTTTCAAAAGGGTCGAGGTTCATGATATATCATAATATGCCTTTGAGGTTGACGTGTAAGGCCGGGATCTGAGTTAGATCGCTCTACTTACGTTGTCATTCCGTCGTTTGAGGTGTGTTATACATTGCCCCCATGTGTAGTCCGATCTATGATATTCGTGGACGCATCGTAGTCCGGTCCATGCGTCAGTTAGCCATAAGTGGACATTTAGGGGTGTAGCTAGGATTTGTAGAATGAGCTAGAATTGTTACTATTTTTATTTCTTTTTTCATGGTCCGTATTGGATCCAACGCCCATTGCTTTGCTTTTCACAACAATTTCATGGACTTAGGAATATTTCCAATCGAGGGGAAACCATGGTCCGGGGTCTGTCACCAATTGCTTTGGTGTTTAGGATCCCACATGACTTAGGTATAAAGTAAAAACCTTGTTCGGGGTCTATCACCAATCGCTTTGCTATTTAGGATCCCTCATGACTTAGTTATAAAGTAAAAACCTTGTCTATGGCTTATTACCAATCGCCCTAGTATTTTGGATCCATCGTGACTTAGGTATATTCTCAAGTGGTCCTTGGCTGAAGTCTTTTAATGTTTACGGTTTAGTGCATGAATTTTTCCAAGACTTATGATTTTTCTACTGCACAACTCGTTTAACATAAGACAACTCATGGTAGGTACCATAATGGTGTGACACAGATGTCATTATCCATGTTGCCAATAACCATTTAATGGTCATAGGCAAGCATTGAGGTTTTAAGACTCACGACTAACCCGCTGAGAAGGGTTTGGTGGGTTGCCCTTTTAACCTGGAATGTAAGGCACTCCTTGATTCCATTGGGAACGGGCTCTTAAGGTTGCTAAGTTGCTCCATGAGTGAGGAAGGAGATGAGTTGTTGTGGAAAGTTTTGATCTTTTTGCAACTTTATGGGTAGCCATATGCAAGAGCTTGGAATTGAGTACTAGGGCTTTGATGGGCATGATTGAGCAATATTTCAAACTGTGTGGGCCCCAAAAAGCATTGAGAAAACTGGATAAGTGATGTGACTTTCTGAGTTGCTTTTTCATCGGGGCCATCTCGATGAGATTCGTGAAGCGAACCAAGCCGTGCATGGAAACTGGCTGCGTTATTGATTATAATTGTGGTGATGAGAATCGAAGTTTATCGTTTCTTACTGATAACACCAATGTTCTAAAGTGGATTCAGATTAGTATATGAGATAGGCACGTCATAGTAGTTGAAGGTAGACTTCTCCATAGCATAGCAGCGACAACAGTGGTGCGAGAGGGTGGGTACCTGCAAAATGCACTCCGACGCTCAAGTTAGACCATGCACAATGAGGACAATCGATATATTAGAGGAGATGCATACTTTTGAGTCCTGACATAATATTTATAGGAGCGTTTTAAGATGAGTGCAATCTATATTAAATGCATTTATTTAGGATTAAAATTTGTTAGGGATTGTGATTCATTTTAACTAATTTCTCTATTTATGTGAGAAGTAATTAATTTTCATATCTATCAAAGATACTTGAAAGATTTATATCTAATAAATAGGCAGATAAGCTTATTGAGATAGCGTGTAGTAATACATTAGTATTATTCTAGTGGGTTAAGTTGCTCTTGAATTGATAACTCAAAATCCGATCTAGAACATCTTTCAATAACAAAATCCTACTTTTTTTAATTTTTTTTATTAAATTCAAGTTTTGAATTTTGTTAACATTTGCATATGAGTATCTCAATTTTGGTTGAATTCTAAATTTGAATCCTTTTAATTGTATTATTCTAATTTATTTTTTATTTTAACTAACATTATATCGTGATTAATAACTCAAGTATACGAGCATTCAGTGTCTTTTCACGCTGAATGCTTTTCCTCTTGATCTTCACCCAAATTTGCAGCTGCAAACTTCTAATCAGGATTGGCTGGAAACTCTAAATGTATATTGGTCTGGTTTGAGCTCGCAGCAGAGGGAGCATGTGGTAGTGATTTGGTATGGTGTATGGTCTGAAAGGAACTTGGTGTGGAAAGGCAAAACAACAAGGCAATCTTCCATTATTTCTCAGCAAGCTCTGCTGGTCTTGGAGGAATTTAGAAATGTAAGAAATGAAGGTGATAGCAGCAGATGTAATTCAAAGACATGTGCTTAAGGTTAACGCACTATATCATCCCAAGATCAAGGTTTTGGTATAGGAATTGTTATCAAGAATTGTGAGGGAGCTTTTGTAGCAGGAAAATCGATATTTTACCATGAAGTAGTGGAGCCATTCAGAGGGGAAACTTTGGCTGCAAAGGAAGGGCTTCTTTTGGTCTGGGAATTGGGTTGTAGAAGAATATATTTGGAAGGTGATGCAAAGGAAGTATACAAGAGATAGGATGAACAAGTGGAAGACTTTTCGTATAATGGTACTCTTTTACAAGATTTATTTTTGTATGCATCTTGATTTGATCAATTTGGGAGTGGCTATGTTCCCAGAAATTGTAATCAAGCAGCAAATGCTGTAGCAAACTTTGCTAAGCATAATAACTCTTATATTTGGATTGAGGATTGTCCTGATTTCCTTTCCGCAACCATTTCTGCTGATATTCAATAAATAGTCATTTAGATTCCTAATTACAATTGAATACTACTTTATTAAATTAAAGTTCTTAATTTTGTATATATATATATATATAGCTGAACAAAAGCATCAAAGTAGGAAACCCTTTATTACAAGGAGAAACATACAGGATGGATAAAGAGTCTACTTGAATCCCACACAAAAAGCCTAAACTAAATTAAACTAGAAGGTAAGACAAGGAAGACTGGATTAGATGTTAGATGGACAAGTATTTTTGCACATTTTGGTAAAGTTTTTTTTTTTATCCGTAATATGTGGTTATAGAAATGTATGACTAAGAGGCAATTATTGATTATCCCTTCTTCTTGAATGATAAGATGCTTGGCTTCAAGTGTTATGGCCATTTATTGTTAGGCTCTCCGCTTTGGCTTCTGGCAATCAGCCTACTCCAAGAATGCCTCTGCCACACATCCCACGTCATTTTCCGCTAGTAAGAGTATAAAATGGATGGATCGGATATTGGTATTTTCTTATACCATATATACATCATGGCACTCTTATCATGTCATTCAAACACAATATGATAGTATAAAGTTTTATAGCATAAAAAAGAGAGATATAAATTAAAGAGTTGATAAACTCTTGTAATATCAGTTGTTTGACAATTCTTGTATAAATGAGACGATTGTTTACATAAATATTTATCATGACAAAAATATCTTTTTATATGAAAAAATTTAAATTAAACTAAAATAAAATAATAACAGATTAGCCTTTCTTCTTCCATCAAAGACTAAAGAGGCACATTGATCAGATGAGATTTGGGGGGTTTTGTTTAAGCACCCAATTCCATGGAGCTTGCTATGTCCACAAAATACACAACTTTCACACAACTCACCAAACCATAAAAAACAAAACCTTGTAGATGAATAAAAATTTCCTAGATCTAAAAAGAAACTATGAGCATGTTTAAGATGGATTATTTCTATCTCCAACACATTTGGTGGGCCAAAAAGTTGTTACTAAGTAAATGCAACGTGGGTAACTACTTAAAAATTGTTGATTGTCTTTTATTTATACGATAAGTTATTGAAAAAGTTTAAATTTGAGTATTTTTACAAAAAAATTGTTAGATTATTTTTTATTTTGAGATGTAAATATTATTTTGTGTTTAATTAAATAATTTTTTAATCAATTAAATAATTTTTTAATTATTTTTATATATACTTTAATAATTTAATGTATAAAAATAATTTTTTTATATCATTCAAATAAAATATATTAACTTAAAATTATTTTTAACTAATATATCTAAATATAATTAATTATTAAAATAAATAAATTTTTACAACTTAATTATTAAAATAATCAAATTTTCATAAATATCCAAAATACACATTAAATTTCTAAAATGAGCAAAAGCGCATAAGAACACACCTAGCTTGTGACTACATGAAGCAAATGGATGATGTGATGGAGTACTTGTTTAGATCAGTGATGAATGAAAAATGATTATCTTACATCTAAGAATGGTAATGGGGCCTCGCCCCTGCCCCTACTTCCGTTGCAAGTACCTGTTTATGATTTCCGCAAGTAAACGAGATATCCACGAGTATCTGCAGGTAGTTAGTAATTTAAATGAAATCTTAAAAGTTACAAAAAAATATATAAATAAAATAAACTTTAACACCATAAATTACAATTTTGTTAAGATTGTTACAAAATAAAATAATATTATAAATAACAAATTAAATTCAATTATATTTTATAACAATCAGTTTATATAAATAATTATTACATAAATAATATATATTTTTTCAACAAATTTTATTATTATAAATTCATTCAATAAAAAAATCATTCCAAAATACTAAAAATATGTGTATTTTTATCTTATCTAAAAGTTAAAAAGAAAAAAATCATAATATATAATATATATTAAATAAAAAATATATTTAACGAGTTTTGTAAATACACATGGGATAAGTACTAAAATTCTCACTTTTCTTTTTATTTATTAAATGGAGTGCTCATCCTAATCTCATTCAGTGTCTCATGAGATCTCTGCAGATCTGAGTAATTTTGTTATTCTACCTATTCTTCTAAAAAAAATGTAAAAACTATTAACATAATTTTTAAAAATATTAATTAAGTAAAAAATAAATAAATAAATAAAATATATATTATAAATAATATTTAAAAAAATATAAAATATATATATAATTTGCAATAAAAATATAAAAATTAATAATAAATATACCATTTTCTTCAACAAAGCTGACATTAAAGGCGGGAATCGGAAAAGGATGGAGGCTCACCTAGTGACTGACAACAATCACACGGAAGATCATCTTTTCCGTCAGGTTCGCCAACAGAATGCCAACGTCGATTGGGGTCTACCTCGCTTTCAGCATTTGGTTTGAAGTTGGATTATTTTATATTTATTTATTTACAAAATTTCTCATGTTTATACGTGTCACTGTCTTCGTTTTAATGCTCTAATACTTTTATTTTATATATATGT
This sequence comes from Ormosia emarginata, assembly GCA_029884605.1. NCBI lineage: Eukaryota > Viridiplantae > Streptophyta > Magnoliopsida > Fabales > Fabaceae > Ormosia > Ormosia emarginata. The sequence continues at coordinate 8,687,172 of JAQQTP010000066.1, read as the reverse complement.
CCTCTAATACTTTTATTATACATATATATGTGTCATATTTGTATAACTCAAATTAAAAGTTACCTTAAAAAGTTAGGTTAGCAAATCAGTGATATAATCACGAGTTAAGTAATTGAATTTGAAAATTTGAATAAAAAATAAATATTTTTAAAAAATATATTATATAAAAAATTAGTATATAAAAAATATATTATATAAAAAAATACTAATGATATAATTAAATTAACAATGATAATTATCAAATTTTAATTTTTTAAAATTATATTTGGTAAATAATAATATAATTTTTTTTAAACATCAATCAACAAGAGGATTTTTAAAGTATTACATTCAAATTTTAAAAGTTATCTTTTTGAAATCTAATTTTTTTTAAAAAAAGAATCAACCCGTGTAAACTTGTTCTAGCGGGTCATTGGATTTGACCGACCAAGTTATCGAGAAAATTTGTTGTGTCTGAGAAAACTTGTTGTATCTAAGTTCGAAGTAGTCTAAAAACAGAGTCGTGGCTTAATCCAATTTGTACAATTATGATATGTGTGCATAAAAAATAAAAAACCTCAATTCATCATACATCTATGTATAATAATGTTGGATTTCTTCCGTATCAAAACGAACATAGAGCTTAACAAAAGCATGAAAGCAGGAAATCAAGAACCCTTTACAAGGAGAAACATGTAGGATGGACAAAGAGTCTTTTTGAATCCTACACAAAACGCCTAAGCTAAATTAAACTAGAAGGTAGGGCCAGGAGGAGTGGAGTAGATATGAAGTAGATGTTAGATGGATGAGTTTTTTTTTTTCACATTTGGTAAAGCTTAAGGGCTTTTTTTTATCCTTTTTTAAAATTAAAAGGGAAAATCACACATTTGCTAAAGTTTAAATGAAACAGTTTTTTTTTCTGACGTGAGACAAACAAATGATTGGGGTAATATAGTTTATAAATTTGCAATATAACCCTTAGAAGGGACATTCAAAATTTATTAATATAATTCAATTTATTAATATAAGAAGAATGTTTTTCAAAATTTTACTTAAATTTTTATTCTCTTTCATAGAAAATCGTTATCAAAAGATCTGGATCAATACCAGAGCATTTATTGCATACTAAATTTAAGAAATTCTCCAAAATAAATATAACAAATTTCTAACTGAATAGAGGCTCACAAAATAGATATTGACACTTTTAATTATTTATTTTAATTTTATTAACTTTAATTTTAATTGAAAATTTGAATTTTTGTGGTCCAACTTTATTTATAATGTAAGGATTCAAATCTCATTCTAAATACTAGTGGCTAGGACTAAGCCATTAAATGCCTGAACGAGGATTAATATCCACACCTAAGTCTCAAAGAATGTGAGGACACATTGTGAAAGATTAAAAAAGTTATTTTTATTTGTTAAATATAACTAGATAAATAGAAAAATAATTAATTCAGGTTTAAATTGAGCATTTTTTTATAATTAAAGACAATTTAATATATTGTGATTAAAGATAGTAAATAATGAGTAAGAATAAATAATTAAGAGTGTAAATAGTCTCACTTTTATTTGATGTTATTGCAAGAGAATAATGATATGTGGAAACCCGTGATATGAACTTAATTAAGAGATTTTATAAAGTAACTAAACTTTTAATAACATTATAGATTTAACTAAAATGGCTATTATAGTTTTAATTAGTATGTTGAATAATACACTTAAAATCACACTGAAACAAATTAAAATTCCTATAGAAATATAGATTATTTAAGTTTATTAATTACAATAAAATTCATGTAATTCTAAAAAGATACTCACTTCGGTTCAAGAGCAAATTATATGTCATTTAAGGTTTTTTACAAGGATTAAGAAAGGAATAAAAGACTATCAATTTTATATAAATATAATTAATTGCATTTGATTAAATTATTCTATATAATAAATTGCTCAATATCGTCACTCCATTAATACTCTCTCTCATTCTATAGAGATGCCAAAAAATAAAGATAAAGTTCAAAAAAAAAAAGATTTATGTAGTGCCTAAGTACGCTTAATCAAAAAATAAAAAATATTAAATGAAACGTAAAATATTTAATATACCGTGAACTTAAAAAACTTTACTTTTTATCTAATACTTCTTATTTTGATTCTTTAACATGTGACTTATTAGCAAATCCAAAAAGATAATTAATGTTTTGTTGATTTTCTAAAGCAACAAATAATATAAAATAAAATTCATTTTCTAAAATGAAAAATATTTATGAAATACTTCCATACAATTTAAATTTATGAATACAAAATATTATAAAAGATTGTATTAAAAAACGTTAAAACCTGATATGCAAAGCATGCATTGGAAACTAATTTTAAAAAATGTGTGCAAAGACGAGTTGCATGACATATATTGAGTTGTACAAGAAAGTTACTTAAACAACATGATTTTATATAAAAAAAATTTATCTATATAATTAAGTTATTCACTTAATGTAATTTCTTGTCCTTTTTTAATTGAATTTTTTTCTCTCTTGACAATAACTTTATTATGAGATTAAGTAAGGTTTTGAGTTTGAATTTTGTAAATAAAAAAAAATCAATACTGAAATTAAGAGATTTACACTTGTGTAGTATGACTCAGCTCGATTTTAAATTAGTCTGAACCTAATGTGACTTTTAGATATTAATTTTTTTTAAAAAAAAACAAAAGGCATATGATTGTGGACTCTCTGCAAATTAGAATTGAGAATTATATACCTATGTGGAAATTCAATATATATATGTTTTTTTTTGTATAAATATATTATTCAATTATTAATTATGACCAATGTTATTGAGAATTAGCTCAACTAATAAGATTGAATTGTATGGCTTATGTAAAGGTATTAGGTTCGACTCTTACTAGTGGTATTTCAATCATAAGATCTATAAGTATTACTTAAAGTCTTTGTTGAGACTTCTAAAATTTAGATCCTTTAAAGTGGGGATGTACTTTAAAAAGTAAAATACATAATTGATAACCATTGATAAAAAAAATCATAAGTATCTCTTGTGGTGATCTTGAAACTTAAAAAAGAAACTTCCTTTCCTCCTAATTTTTTATTTCCTGGTATTCTAATTATTTTTTTGGAACAATGTATCCTTAATAAGTTTTCAAATAATGTTTGGAATCCATTAAATATAATTAACAGCTAAGAAAAAAAAATTCATGTGTTAATATTTTTGCCCAAGTTCCCCCCACTTGTTGATATGGCCATCTCTGCAGTATGTAAGGGGTTTCGTTTTCTTTTTCCCAAGCAAAAGAAGATATGCCATTTCCTTTTTTTCACGATGATCTCCCCATAAGGAAAAAACTTGAACCAATGGGGATTTTGACCACTTGCCTCTCTGCTCGTTGTGTCTCTCTCTCGATTTGTGTGTCCCAAACAGATGAGATTTCAACTGGATTAGAATTCTCACGTTGCAAAAAATAAGAGAGATTCTATTGTCAAATGAAAGGTTAAAAAAACAAAACAAGTAATGGATGGAGTAGAAACCATGAGATTTGGAAACAGGATCTCCTGTTTTTTGGCAACAAAAGAGAATCCTCTGATCCATTTCAACTCTAGTTGATTGGCAGAAACAACTTATAAGAACAAATCCTCTCTTGTTAGGGGAAATAGCTTATAGGATCAGACCCTCTACTATTAAGAGAAACAGGAGAAAGTCCTATTCACAACATTCCAACTTGTTAACCTAATTAAAGTATCATCTACGATTGATGAAGCAACACTTCATCAAATTGCTCTTCTTCGTTTGGACTACGAGTATGTTTCAGGTTTCTCCTTCGCCTCCACTGAAATGGCAATTTGCCCACCGGAGTCAGCAACTTGTTCCGCAACGGGACAGTCCTAGGTGCTTCTAAACAGCATTCCAGTTCCCCTCCCCATGTTTCTTAACATAGGCTACCAAATAGCAGCTTCACCCGCTGTCCATGGCCCTTAATTTCTTTAGAATAACTTCACCAACATTTCCTCCATTAGACCATTACCTTCACCATTCAACTGTGACCTAGTCTGATCATGGGGGAGCACATCATCTTCGATCTCATTTGTCATTTTAATCATCTCGTATTGTCATTGCCAAGCATTAAACAAGCACAAAGGAAGGTCTAAAAAAAACAAAACTAGGAAAAAAGTAAGAAAGGTCCTAAATCTGTTGTACCAGCCACTAAATTCTCTTTTACTCTTTTCTCTTCAAATTTTTATTTTGTGTGGGCATCGGGGTGCAGACCATCAAGACACAAGCAGAATTTGATGCTGAGAATTATTCTATAGTTACCATAGGGTGTTATGCCAATGCTAACTCTGTTCCTACAGCAGCAACGTTGAATTATGCAAGATAGCCTCCGGATTTGAAACTTTATGATTATAGTATATTAGCAATATCAATGAATGGTGAAATCTTATGCAGTTACGCCTTTTGTTATACAATAATGGCTATCTCCATTATCTGTATATGTCATTTATCATCTTTCATAATATGTTAACAAAATAAAACACGTAAAAATAATTTTTTTAAATAATAAAAAAATAATTTAATTAATTTTATAAATAACATTGAATCAAATAAATAACTGTTATTCAAACAAATAATGTAAAGTATTGCTATGTTATTTACTCGTAATCAAATTCTGAACTTGAATTCTAAAATATAAACCATTTTGAAAATATTCGATCCACCTTTTTATTTTAATAAAAAAAATGATTGATGTCGATTCCTTCTCTTCTATTTATTGTCATCATCGTCATCTGCTTTTCACATGTATATTTTTAATTTTTCCTTTCTAAAAGAGGAGTCTCGTCGTTTCGTATCGCGCTGTTCCAAGAGGGACGTTGCAACAAGGTTTGTTATAGATAGGCCTACCCTTGTCCTCTGTATGTACCACTAAGTGTGTGTTTGGATTGTAGTTAGAATTTTTAAAAGTGAGTTAGGATGCATCGAACATAGTGCAATGATGTTTGGGTTATTTTTTTTTCGGTTATCTTTTCCTTCCAAAAGTAAGTTGGGGCCAAAGCAACATTTTTTTTTTTTTCAATCTTTCAAACTCACTTTTGAAAACAAAAGTTTTAAACGTAAATTATTCTATAGGCTGACTTTCAACCAAACTTAAGTTTACAAACACACTTTCAACTAAACTTAAGTTTACCAACTACAATCCAAACATACACTAAAAGATGGTGGTTAGATCTATCCGTTCTTTTTTTTTTTTTTCAGATATCTAGCAACTTTGGTGATAGTGAAAGTTAAAAAAAAAAACTCGGTGTTAGTGGGCAATGGCTAACCACTAATTTGCTCATGATCCCGATCAATCCATTCAGACTCGTTACAGAGAGTCACAACTCATAACACTAAGACGGAGATGGGTTAGGGGCTTAGCAGAAGCAGCTTTGGGCTCTGATCTGGTTCTGGGCAATCACAAGGGCTTATCCTTTGGATTGATTTGAATAAAGTATTTATATTGATGGTAATTATACTGTAGTCTTCATTGTTTGCTCTGCTTTATTGTTTGGTTTGGGCCTTTGTATCTCTGAACTTTGGACCAAAAAACAAACTTTGTATCAACTTTATCTTTATGAATTCTTTATAGACTTTAATATAAACTCATATAAACCATTCAAAATTTTTTTTATAGTAGATTTAAAATTTTTATTTAATAATTTGCATGGAATTTTGTGAACGGATTGTTTGCAAATATCATTTTTCATTTACAGATAACAAAAAATCATTTTTCATTTAAATAACTTTTACCTTGTACTTTTTTGTCAAAATAAGTTGTTGTTCACAGATCAATTTGACCATAACTAAGTTTTGTTTTTGTTTTTTGGCTCATTTATAATTGGATTATTTCCACATACTTTACTTGATTTATAGGCAAAAGGAACACGAAGATAAGTTTTAAGTAAGTATTTAATCATTAAAATTAATAGTTGATATGTGTAAAGTTGTTTGAGTCATTTTAAAAAATAATTTTTTTTAAAAAATATTTTTACACATGTTAATTTTTAATTTGAGTGTTTATAATATATATTTTTATTTAAAAATTTATCTAATAAGAGCTTTGTTTACACATGTTAGCTTGACTTTTAAATTTAAAAACAAATTTGACAACTTTATTATTATTATTATTTTGGGTCAAAGTGGGTTGTTGCCTACAGACCAACCAATCAGACCTAGAGTTTTTTTTTTCTCATTTAAATTTGATTCATTTTGACTTGACTTACTTAACCTTTAAGTTGAAAAAAAAATTAACTTTGAGTTCAGATTAACTTATTTAGTATTTAAAATAATTTATAATAAAATCACCTCTAAGAGCTTTTAAAAAATATGCGATTTTATTTTTCTTAAAGTAATCTAATCTAAATATGCTTAAAGTCTTCAATAAACATTACCAATCATAGATATTTAAATCAACAGTAAAGTTATATGGACTATATTATCAATGTACATATCTTTAAAAAATATTTTTACACTCGTTAGGTTTTAATTTCAATACATGCCACAAAGTAACTAACCCCTAACTAAGAAAGTAAGAATTTCTCTAGGAGTGGGGTTCACACACTTTAGTCCGATTTTTAAATTTAAAATCAAATTTAGTAACCGGACCCATTTTCTAGCCCAATAACACTGACCCAATGTCCATTTTCCAGCCCAAACCCAATTTCTCTTCCCAAATCGCAATTTTCAATTCGGGTTCAGAGACCTTCTCTTCTCTTTCTAGTTTCAACGTCACTCAGTACCTCTCACCTGAGTCCTCTGCCGCCGCTGCATTCAGTACCATTTCTAATTGGCTTTGAAGGATGAGTGAGCTTCTTTTTGATGACGTATTTAAGGTTGAGAATTTAGACCCAGATGGTAAAAAGTATGACAAGGGTATGTGCATTGTTGGATTGGAGCCCTGCTTCTCACTGCTGTTTAGTTTCATAACCCACCACCTCTTATTTCTTGCACTCATTTTTTTATTTTTAAATCAAATTGTATTTAAGTTAGGTGCTTTTGATATGCAAATTTCTTTTAAAGAGTTGATGATGTGATTTTATTACTGGAGTGAAGCTGCTCCTTGTGAATTGAAGGTTGCCTCGATATAAATCACAGCTTGTTAGGTTGCTATGCCTCTATAGTCTATACTATTAGTTTTGACAAGAATTGGGGTTGTTTTCTATTTGAAATTACAATGGGGTGCAGACGGGATAGATGAAATGTCAGGCTGACTAAATTAGAGCAGATATTGAACAGAAGTCAGTTAAGTAAGTTGATGAAAATTTAACTTTTGCTTTGGCTCCAAGAGTAAAGTGCACTTACTGAAAATAAAATTGTGAACCTAGGAAAAGTCTAGTATTTGATTATTAAAACATTCACTACACAGGATGCGGATATGGTAGTTCAGTCTAGAGATCTGCAACTCAATTGAATATAATTGTAGCAACGATGTGTTATAAAATTTTCAATAATTATACTATTCTTCAGATGTCGTTTTAGATAGATATCCCTGTGAATTTTGACAAGCTTGAGAACATTTTGTGATATTGCCTTGCTGCGTTGGTATGTGTGCTTTCCTCCTGTTTACATCCCTTTGAATTAATCGAGTGTTCAGTTGGCTTGAACTTTTCAGTTTCATGACTATTTTCTTGTAGTTTCTCGGATTGTAGCTCGAAGTGAGAAGCGTGACATGTACATGCTTCTAGATGTAAATACAGAGATTTATCCTATGAACAAAAATGAAAGATTCTTGATCGCTTTGTCTCCATCACTTGTTTTAAATACTAAGGTAAAGTTAATTCTCTTATCATTTATGGCTCTCTGCTTTTCTGTGGTTATAGACAACATAAACATAGTTCTCATCTTTACTCAGTAAGTTATTTATCCTTCTTACATAATCCAAGTCTTATGTAAGCTTTCTTGTCCGCTTGAATTATCTGCTTGATCATTTGTGGACCTAGCCAAAAAACCATTCTTTCAGTCACACATATTATGTGGAGGTGCTTTCAACTGGTTTCTAATTAAACTGTTTCTCATCTTTTACTTATTGTTGATACATCGAATTTGAAAATTGGAATAACTCTTGCCCAAAGGTAGCTTGCATATGTAGCAGCATGGGCCTGGTTGAGGTAAATTAAATAAATGAATGACAAGGGACTGAGTCCAATGAGATTAAAAGTCTTACACGCATTGAAATATACAAGTTCAATTTGTAGTTGACCATGTGGAGAAAGGTCCAAAAAATGACTATTCAATTGTCATATATCTAATAAAACCCAGTAAACTCCTTGGAAAATAAATGAAACCAGTGTGGTTTATTGTTAAGGAATAACTATTACAGATAAAGCCCGGAAAAGAAAAAGCTCTCTTCTGTCTTCCTTATTTCTTTAACTTCAGCATGAAAAAACATTCAAAATAGCTGTTGGCAAAAAATGTTACCGAAAAAGGCTTACTAACAGAGATAGGAGACAAAGGATAGTAAATGGTAGAGCACATCATTCTTTTATCAAAAAAAAAAAAAAAAAAAAAAAGGTAGAGCTCATCAATATAATCTTTAGAATTATAGAAGTTTTTGTTCTCCATGCTTCTAATATACTGACAAATAGACAGTGCACCATGCAAAATTGTAGTTAACTCTAAGATAGTGAATTATCAGGTCCTATATTGAATTTTGCCTCTATTATTGTGCTATACCTTCCAACACAAAGCCAGGCGTTGGCTTTTCTTGAAACTTTATTTTCTGTTAGTGATGGTTGACCAATTGAAACTTCTGCCTCTGAATAATGTAAATGAAATAACAAAGAGGTGATCAAACTAGTAGTTTATTAATTTGTTTCAATATGTATCTTCTCACTGGAAACCAGGAAAATCTTTGAATTTATTATAGAAGACCTATATCATTCTCATGCTTCATACAATGCTCCAGGGGCAATCAGGAAAGCATTTTGCATCTTTGTTTCTTTTAATTATTGTTGACAGACCTTAAAGAAAGTGGACGGTATCTTTAACTCATTTATCTCTCATCTGGTTGATTAAAAAAATATCTGCTCTCCAACAACAGTTACCAGTATGCCAATACTGAGCAATGTTTAATGTGGCTGCCTTGTAAAATAACTACACAGAAATCATGCCAAAGTCATGGCGAACTGGGGAAGTTATTGCTCTCTCAGATTTTCTGCCTGCAAATGCATTTGTTTTGAAGCCAAACCTAAGAATTTTAATGCCTGTAAAGGATTAAACAAATTGTAGATGTTTAAGGATTTCTTGGTGTGATAAGTAAGAAGTAAAAAAAAAAAAAAATCTCAAGGTGTTTTAAGTTTTAACTAATAATTTGTAATGACAATATTATGTTACTATGTGAGTATATCAGAGTTTGGATAATGTTTATTTAGCGCTATCTACAAAAAAGATATCTGTTAGAGTAGTTTGAATGATTTATATTTGTCTAAGTAGTGGATATTGCCTTTACATGAATTGATTTCTTCTCCAGGAAGGTGCAGTGTCAATTCAAGACAAGTTTGAATACATCATGCATGGAAGGTTATATAATATTACAAATGACGGAGGTTCAAAACCTCAGCTTGAAGTGTACGTAAACATTTCCCATGTTATATTGCTGTTTTACTCCATTTTGTTTTCTTCAGAAATATCACCTAGAAATCTAGGATGTTTAATCAAACCCAGCTCTACATTACAAATTGAGCTACAGCACAAGTAGTTTTGCTGCATATTTGCAAGTATTCTGTTTCTCTGCTTATTCATGGAGCTTGAGTAGATTATAGTTTGCTTTTTGCTAAATGGAATCATATCTTTGTCACTATTATTGGATTGCTTGCAATTCAATATAGTGTACATGGAAGGATCCCAGGGGGCAGGGATAATCTATATGCAATTTCTGTGATATGGAAGTAAATATATTCTTATATATTGATGTCAATGGGATTTTCCTTTTCTTCTACATTTTTGTTAAGTTCCTACTTGGATATGCATGAATCCATTAGCTTATTTTTGTTTATGAGATTGGTCGATTTTATTACTCTTGAGTACTTTGTCTTGCTCCAGGGAGGTATATGCATCATTTGGTGGGCTTCAGATGATGCTGAGAGGGCATGCTTCCCATTGTGTCAAGTTTGCAACCGATCAGAAGTTGTTTTTACTAATAAGGAAGGTTGAAAGTTGACGCTGCTGATGATGTTGGCGATGGGCTGAAAAGATAAACATGATAAGATTTAAGTTTAAGTAATTGTTTATGATCCTCTTTAATTAATTTGTTTAAAATAATTTCAGTAGAATGTATTTTGGATGAGTTGTGTCCATACAAAAAAAAAAAAAAGAATTAGTAGTGTGTTTTGAATGTTTCTCTAAAACTATTTTTTTTAAAAAAAAAGAGTGTTTTTTTGTATATTATTTGGATAAAATTTTAGGTATGAAATTACTAAAAAATTGTAAAAGTTAATTTAAAAAATTATTTAAATATTCTAAATAAAAATTAAAATGTAAAATCCCTGCAATCCATTCTCGCCAAATGGATGTTTGACCATATGTAAGAAAATTTTACTTTTGGCAAAACATGGGTTTAACATTGTTCGATGCGCCAAATGAATTGTTTTTTTAGATTATTGCATAATTAATTTTGGATGAACTTGATTTTGATTTAAAAAAAATGAGTTTGTATTGAAGTGATATATGTCTGGATATTTTTATTTAAAAGGTGGGTGTTATTTAAAAGGTGGGTTTGAGTGTTTTAATTTTAGTATATATATATATATATATATATATATATATATATATATATATATATATATATATATATATATATATATATATATATATATATATTTTTATATTTAGTGTAAGTAAAAAAAAATTTATATTTAATTTTATACTTTTTATTTTATTTTAATCTTGTGATTATTATTTATCTCACTAAATAGGCACATGATTAAAATAAAATAAAAATATAAAATTTAATGTAAATCTTTTTTTACTTACATTAGGTGTAAGTAAATTATTTTCTTATATATATATATATATATATATATATATATATATATATATATATATATAGTGATATGAATATTTATTATAAGATATGAGAATAATGAATCTTGATCATTGGATTTTACATAAATAATTAAAATTAAAATATAAATGTATGTGATTTTTTTAAATGATCACATGATCTTTAAATAATTTTTAATATTAATTATTTATATATAGTTGTTTAGTCGGTATTTATATATTTCATAATAATTTTTTTTTCATTACATTAGATATATCGTTATATATATATATATATATATATAATGAAACTTCATTCAGCGGAAAAGACTGGCAATGTGTTCAGTCCTGCAAGATTACAAACTTCCAAGGGGGCTTCTTCAACCCATGCACAATCACTAGAATAACATGCAATTTTTGCTAGTGCATTGGCCGGCCTGTTGCCATTCCTTTTAACGTGTGAAAAGCTACAGGATCTAAGGTTTCGGGCAATGTAGTTGTAGTAATCCAAAATGCTACCAAGATAGGATAATGGCTTCACGTGCTTTCTCAATATACCAGCCACTTCGAGGCAGTCCCGACTCAGCTTTCAAGGAGAAGAAGCAGAGTTCGTTGGCAAGGGTCAATCGCAGCAGCAAATCCAGGTTGCAGCCGCTAGGATATGGCCTTCGGAGTCCTTGAATATTGGTCCAATACCCCAGCCATTGTCATCTGCCTTCGCCGCAGCCACGTGAAGTTTAATCGATCCAACTGCTGGGGGGACCAAAAGGAAGCTTATGTGCTTTTGGTGGTCCTGCCTTGTAAGAAACCCATTTACTTCCTTATTATAGTTGTCAAGCAGAGACATTGCTTTCGCAATCACCAGGTTAGAGTCAATGAGCTTTCCTTGTAAGCACAGAGAATTTCTGGAGATCCAGATACCATGAGCCAACATGGCTAAGATCTCTCATACTTCATTTGGGTTGTGAATGATGAATTGGCGGAGCAACATAACACCCTAACTTAAGATGTGTCATTTGGTGGAAAGTGCAATCCCGGCAGGGACTTGAACCACATATCTCACCCATTTACTGTCACGAATAGCATGGGCTAATGATTCCCCCTCGGAAAAGCATCGATGGCATACTATAAGTATGGATGTTTAAGACTCGACTCGTCCTACTGACTTGATCCAACTCAAAATTAATTGAGAAGAGTTTAAGTTTTAGAAATTAAATTTGATGTATTTTTGACTTAAATTTAGATTATACTTCGAGTCGTCTTAACTTGGTTTAATATCTTGAATTATTTTAAAATTTATATATTTTTTTATAATTAATTATAAATAATAAAATTTATTGACTTAAATTAATAATTTTTTGCATAATATGATAATATATTTATATTGATATTATTTATTTTAAAATATATATTATAAAATATATTTTATTTTTAATTTTTCACTTTTATAATTTTATAACTTAAATATACATAATATTTAAATTTATAACATTATACCTATATATTAAGTTGGCCCAATCTAAATTCGTTCATTATCAAACTACAGGAAAATCATATTCAAGTCTAAAAAATTGATTCAGTCAAAATATCAAGTTAGATTTAGATTAAGTCAAACTCGTCTGGTGTGAACCCTTAAATCTATGAGACACCTACCCCTCTGCGGTTGATGTTTATTCTCAATGGGAGATCATTATGAAGGGTCGGGTTCTAGGAGGAATCTTCACCTTCCAAAGCTTTTTCCAACATTCATTTTCAATTCTGCCATGGAAAGAACTCGGACAAGTAGGTTCAGCGTCAGTGACGATTCAAAAATTTTAAATAATAAAAATAAAAATAATATTATTAATATTATTTTAGATAGGAAAATAAAAATTATTTTTATATATATATAAAAAATATAAATATAAATATATATATAAAATAAAAAAAAAATTACAACTTGAGTGGAGGCACTCCACTTTATATAATCCGTCCCTGTAATCAGCGTCCCACTTTTTGCAATTCAATATGCTGAGTTCACTTTGAATGTCCCATCCCGAGTCTCCCCCCACACAAATTAGTCATGGCGTCGTATAGCAGTGAGGGGGACAGCAAGTATTCGCTTTGCTTCAAATGGGTAAAAGATAGCCTCTACAAGGTCCTACTACAAGGATTCGAATCTTCTCCTGTTAGTACAAAATAGGAGAGAATTTTGTTAATTAATAATACATGTTTTTACACATACTACATGCGATATGTATAATTTTTTTTTACTTTTTATTATTATACCGTAGCAGATCCACCAACATATCTTCTCTTGTTACAGAAGAGGATCCCACTCCCGACTTCAATATATGGAGATCAAAGTCAATTAGATCCGCCACCACTGAATTGTCAGGAATAATTATATTACCTGGGCTCCCAGTGGCCATTTTGGCACGGAAGCCACCCATCTGGCCAAATTCTAAAATTTTCTCCTAAACTCACTTACCAAAAGCCATCCTTTTGAAGAACAGGCTGAAATGTGGATAGAAAATTTTTTATTATGGATCTCTTAATAAGAGTTTTATGAATGGATTATTAATTTTGGATAATTCAAATTAAAAGTTAAATTTTATAATTTTAATTAATAATATTTAAATTTATATAAAAATTTAGCCATATTATTTTTTTTTATAAATAACTGTTAATATAAAAATTTTATAAATTTTAATTAATAATTTTATAAATAACTCCTTGCCGCGACCTCAAGCTAATGACCACCACCACCAACAACCAGAGGACCCATCGTCCTTGCCATTACCGAACACTACTGTGCCAAGCCAGAAACTGCCATCCTTTGCCGAAGCCGTACCACCCCTCTGTGACCAGACATCGTACCTCGCACCATAACCCATAAGCCAAACCAGAACATCCATGCCGTCGCCATTCCCCGCCACCATCGTCAAACACCAACTACCACCACACTATTCCTCACCACCACCGTCAAACACTAGCCCCCAAGCTTACTGAAACTAATCTTCACCTATGAACCACACGACCCCAGCCAAAACCAACGCCACCTAGCTCCTTTCCAAAACAGGTGGAGTAAAATAGATCTCTCACCTTGTACCAAACGAGTGAAGGAACGTCAAGCTGTCTTGTCGACGGGTCTCAATGGGTGACAAGATAAGAGTCGCGAGCGGTGGCTACGGCGCTAGGGCAAGGCGATGGCTGCTGGGTTTGGAATTGGGATCGAAATGGAAAGGTCGAAAATGGAGACTGAGGTGATTCTCATAACATAGACCCAAAACGTCAGCGTAATGTTGTGAAAAAAAATGAGGTCGGGTGGTCCAATATTGGGTTATTGAACTAATGTTTTTAAAACTGAAATGGTTATTGAACCAACGAAGAGTCATTAAGTTCGACTATGGTCGAATTATAGTTGCTGATAATAATTAAATATATATTTTTGAATATTATATAATATATTAAGTAATAAATTAATATATTAATATATCATATTATATTATTTAGTATTTTAAAGTTATATATTATACAATAAATAAAGCATTCAAACACACAAGATATATAAAAGCTAAGAGGAGGTCACACTTACAAATTTCACATAGAATAGTGAGTGAAACATTTAAACATACAACTTATATATACTCATACTTCAAGCTGAGAACAAAGGCCTTCGTGCCAAGAACCAACAGTTCGAAGGTAAGGCTACTTCCATGTAAGATGATGTTATCCAGCTTCTTACTGTTTGCACTGACATTAAAGAGGAGCAGTTCCAAAATGTCATTAACCAAGTGATCTGAAGTAGAATAGTTCCCACAGACGGTGTCAATGTTCTGAAGTTGATTCGGATAGATGCGCGAAAAGCGCGTCGTGGTGGTTTTCTCATTCTTGCGATTCTTCTGCAAGCGTATTAAATAAGGGGTAGGTGACATGCAGAAAGCCCAACGCTTTCGAAAAATCAGACAGTCTTGTAGTAGGGTTTATACAATGAGATAGCAGATACCTAATTAGGTTGACTTAGCCTAGTATTTATAGAGCGTGACTGCAATCATATTAAGATCAGTATTGAGTTAGGTATATAGGATTGGTATCCTGTTAAGGATTGTCTTCCTTTTATCATTGGAGAACATCCCTATAGTGTAGGAATGCAGATATAGTGATTATCCACTGTTAGAGGCAATTATGAATCTTATAATCTCGTAAGATCGTGATTGACACTTATAAGAATCTGCACAGATCTAGTGATCTGTTATTATGATCCATTATTGTATTTTGTAGTCTTAAGGCTTTGACCGATGTATTGATGGTGGAGTCTGGTGGTACGTGTACCGAGTTGATCCTATTGGATGAGATCCCGAATCACTGTCCAGAACAATGCCTTTATTGGGCCTAATATGTGGACTTTTGTAACTTTGGCATTGAGCCTTTATTTAGTTTAAAAATTATTTTTGAATGAGTTAAAAATTTATTGATAAAAAAAAGTTTATTTTTTTTTTTGTTAAAACTATCGATTTTACCAGTTTTTGACTGGTTCAGCTAATCCTTGGTCGGTTCTGACCAATTCTCTCACATGTCAGTTTTGTGGGTTAAATTAATGGACCGAACCTATGACTGATTCACTGATTTTCTAGTCAAACCAGCTAGTTCGATCTAGTTTTCTCAATATTGATTTTACCCTATTAGACTAGATCAATCGAATTGAATTCATAATTGGTTCGATTCGATTTTTCAAATTCGTTGAATTAAATCGAACTAATGAATAGCCCTACAATTGTATAGCAGGGCATTTTATAAAAAAAGAAATTATACATTTCGATCACTTGAACCAAACAAACTTATTATTATTTAGTTTGACTTGGTTCAAATTTAACTAAGAAAAAAATGTGAAATCCAAATTAAATCAAACTAATTAATTTTTGTCAAATTAGATTTTTGTCTCCTTAAAATCGAATCAAACCAACCCTTGTATACTCTCGGTCTTACAGTGTAATTTAATCTTAAAAATAATACCAAAACTAAATTTTTAGTCAAAATTAAAGAAAAAATCAAGTTCCAGCTCGATTTTAGTTAAACAATTTTACCTAGTAATGACAAAACCATCTTATTATTATTATTATTATTATTATTATTATTATTATTATTATTATTATTATTATTATTATTATTATTATTATTATTATTTCCAGCAAACACTAGAAAGGAAAAAAAAAGATCAAAACATAAAAGAAAAGTCAAAGCATTGAAAAGTTGAAGCCTGATGAAACTATGGCTGCGGTGCTGCTTTCCATGGGACACCACCACTGCCACAGACATCAGTGAGTAACCAGCAGCAGAGCAGCACCAGCTTATTTTCAACGCTAACTAAGTTCCGTTCTTTCTATTCTATCAATACCCAAATCATGATCTTCATTGATGGGGTTCCATTCTCTACACATTCATCTTCAACGTCTCAGGTACCCCCTTTCTTCCTTTTCTCTCTTTTTCCCCATCTCCCTTTTCCAAATACCCATTTGCCTAAGGAAGTGAAAA
The DNA here is from genome assembly GCA_029884605.1 of Ormosia emarginata. Taxonomy (NCBI): domain Eukaryota; kingdom Viridiplantae; phylum Streptophyta; class Magnoliopsida; order Fabales; family Fabaceae; genus Ormosia; species Ormosia emarginata. The sequence continues at coordinate 8,670,663 of JAQQTP010000066.1, read as the reverse complement.
AGTTACAATTTTCCTGAACTTACTTTATACACTTTTTTTTTTTTGCTATATAGAGGGGCTTGTTTTGTTTAGATTACTCATTCTTGTCATTAGTCAACTTATAATTGGAATAAAGTTTTGTTTTTTTATCACTATAGGAGTGAAGGGTTCACTCATGTCATTGATAGAGAGTTAACTGAGTAAATGTGTCAACAACTTCCTTGATTGAGAAGAAGCATAATCATAGAAGAAAAGTGAAAAGTGAGACCCATTTCATTAAGGTGTGGGAACCAGGACTCAGGAGAGAATTGAGAAAAGGGATAGGTTAATCTTCTTTATCAATTATCTGTATTGTTTATTGGACGATTGGGGCAAGTTTTTGCCTGTTTTTATGTTTTTTTATTATATTTATATTAGGACCACTGGTTTTTTATTTAAGGATTTGGCTGATTCAATTAATTTTACTGAAAACGAAATCTTAGCTAGAAAAAGCCTTAGGCATACACATATCAGCTTCATGTGCATAGGCTTATCACTTGACCTTCTACAGTTAGGAGCTCATGTCTACAAAACTGCTATGTACTTCACTAAATAAATAATGCTAACTTACATCTAGAAGGCAAGGAATTACAGAAATCATGTAATGATGTAACTTATTATGTAACTTATTGTTTCACATTCTATTCTATGTGTCAATGAAGAGCTCCAGCAAATATGCATGATCTTGTGAGTTCTTGTTTGCATGGTTGTAAATTAGGGGTTTGTCATGCTAGTATAAATCAATTTAGAATCATGCGATAAACATGTGAAAGGCCTGACATTCTGTGCTTATGAACAGGGAATGGATATTCTACTTACTTTGTTGGAAAATCCCATTCTGGTATCTGCCTCAAGCTCTTTCAAGGCTAACCCAGAGAGGAAGTTCTCAGTGTCTGAAGAGTCTAGTCCAGAGAGATCAAAATGGGTTTATATCTTCCAAAGAGAATATGCTACTGTTGATCCTGCATTTGTCGATGTATGTAACTTTTTAAGCCTTTGTAATTTCATTAAGCTAATATTTATTACTTCAAATGTAAACCTTCCCCTTTTTTCTTTTGTGATATTCAAGAGATAATTCATGTTAAATTTTTTATTTAATTTTAAATTAGTTCATTGTGGCATGCAACTAATAATCTTTTGCATGCAGGCACTTCATACTTAATTGGACTGTAAGTGACATCATCTGTGGAATTTCTTTTTCCTGTCCTGAATGTTCCATGGATTCTTCCTTGCATCCTACCCCTTCCATTTTTTCTCGTGTATTTCTTTGATCTTTTTCTATTAGTTGGGCTCCTGTCGGCCTTTTTGTTAGAGAAACTGATCCAAAAAATATGAGCAAAAGCTGAGGAGACTCTCTTTAAAATATTATGATGATTTAATTTAGGTTTCTAACTTTCTGTAAATTAATCAATGACTCCATGCCATTACTGTTTTAATAATCTGAGGAAGTTAGCAAATCTAACATTATGATTGCCAATTTACATTTCAATTGATTGTGCTGAGTTTTACAGTTCTTTTTTTGATGTAGTATTTATGTGCTTTTTTCTTCTCTCCCCACATCACTAGTTTGTTGGCACTGATGAAGCAACAACGTGTGTTGGCCTTGTTATTCGCAACCGAAGGAATGGAATGTAAGGATTAAGGATTAGTTACTATATAGATGAAAAATCCACCGTATATTAAGTTTTACAGATATTCTTTCCTCTTGGTTTTCAATTTCTGATTTTATTAATTTTAATTTGACACTGCAGGACATCAGTTGCTCATATGGATTCACCAAAAATTGTAGAAATGGGCCTCTCTCAAATGCTATCACTACTTGTTGATGACAGTTTGGAGACTGAGTTGGATGTGCGTTTCCTTTTCTTTGTTTCTAATTTCTACTGTGATTTTTTGTTTTTTTGTCATCAGTTTGTTTTATGACTCCTTTTTGACTTACATTTTTTTTTAAATGAAAAGTTTGCTTTATTAAAAAAATTGTAGGTGCATCTCATTGGGGGTTTTGAAGATGTTTCACTGCAAGTCTGGCCCCAGGGTCTTCTTCTTTGTTAGTGAATTTTCAATATGTAGTTTCCACTCAAAGACAGAATAATTGAAGTTGAATCTGTTGAACTTTTGTGCAGCGTGCTAATGGTAGCACTGTATCAGAAAGCCACACAGATTTGGATGGTTATTCCTTTCCTTTGTGTGCAAAGATTGTTCACACTTTATGGGCAAGAGAGGAGAAGTTTCACGTTCAAACTATCTGTGTTCTTGGACATAATACCAGAAGGGATTCTGATGGAAATGCTTACCCCATTTTCAATGGATTTGTGGTCAGCTCCTGCTTTTAAATCTTGTTTTTACGTCTGGTTCATTTACAATAAGTGATAAACCTCTTACTTTCCATCAATATAAAACATATAACTATTGTGCATAAAGCGTACGGACCTGATTATTCTCTGCTAGCTTTACCTACATACATGTTTAGCATTATCATCAATCATCAATAGAATACTTATAGTGTTCCGACTGTTCCCTCATTTTAAATTTTTTTATAATATCAACATAGGTATAATATGTTTGAACCATTAATAGTCAACTTGAATGATCTACATATTCATGGATATGCTCATTGACATTTCTTTCTTTCTACCACAAGTGGATCTGTTTGGATGTATTAGTTATTAACATTTTTTTTTTAAATTGAGCTGGATAAAAACAAACTGTCACGTTCAAAATGCATATTGATACTGGGTAAAAATTTAGTGGTAACCCTACAGGAATCCATGAGCAAGCTACTGAGGATCATTACAAATCATAGTATCCATGAAAGCCTTTGCTAGAACAGACAATATTATCTAAGTTTTAAAATTATATACACATATAGCATGGTAAAAGTACTTATAGTAACATGATACATTTTTGGATTCAATGGTTTGCCAAAAGCTGTTGTAGTCTTCTTTGGTGTAATGGTTACATGCTTATTCAAACCGTTAGATGGGATTCTGACTTCTTACATCCTATGCACCATTCAGGTGGAGACTACAACAGGAATTGTCATCCCAGCAAGTTTTGATAGAAGTTCTAGATGCCCAGATGAAATTGTTAGAAGAATACGAGTATCTGCTTCATATGAAGATACCACTTGGAATGGGAAGTTACTAGAGACATATGATACTGGCACTGACCGGTTCAAAATTGCTCCTTGTCGCTGGTAACTTGTGAAGTTTTATGAATTCATCTTTAAACCCTACATGTAAAAGAATGCTTATGAACCCAATGCAGAAACAAAATAAAAGAATAAATTGTGCTAGGCCATGCATATTGGTGAAAATTGTTTTCTTATTGGAAGGAATGGTATTATTTCATTTTCCCTGGTTGATGGTCTTTATATATTGATGCTCATAATCCTTTCTCTTCCATTCTGGTATACTGATTACTGATGCTTATTGGCCCCTTCTTATTTAGGACTCTTAGCCAATATCATACTGCTTTGTCTCTTCAGCATTATTCTGATTCAGAAATTCTTTCAATCTGTTCTACCTCACCTACTGCTGAGGGCCCAGATTTTGTGGATAGTTTGAGAAGGTAAAACATGTGGTTGATTCTGATTTTAAACGTTTCAAGCTATTATCTTATTTCCTGATTAAATATCAAAGAGGTTTGGGTAGTCTTTGACATTATGGTATCTTTGAAAAATAATTGAGTCACAAGTCTCTAATAAATTTTGGATAAACCAAATTTGAAGCTGCTGAGAAATAGAATAGGAAAGTAATGCAAAAATAACAGATGGAGAGGAAAGAAGACAGGAGAGAGAAAGAGAGGCAACTATGACAAATTTTTCTGGTTTTTGATATCAATTAATCATCAAGTTAATAGGTAATCCTAAACTAATCCCAGTTTTTAAATAGAAACTCATAAATCTAACCGGAATAGGAAACTATAATAATTACCCTAATATAATCCTTTAACCCAATTATGAATAAAGGAAGGCCTAGCAAAATTTGCAGAGCCTTACAAAAATAAACTCCTACACAACAACCTGAATGAATAAAATCAAATAATGGAATTGGAAACTAAATTAGAATTTCATAAACCCTCACCTACACAATCAGATACTTCATGATTGTCTTTCTAATTATTCCTAATTTGTCTTAAAATGATGGATAACAGAATTTTTTTGAATTATTATTTTAGGCTGTGTTTGGTTTCAGGAAACATTTCCTATTTTCATTCTCATTTCTTCAAAATCATTTCATTTTTTCAGTTTTTGAAAACATGTTTGTTTTGTTGTTTTCATTTTCTCTATTTTTTCTCCTTTTCAATTTTGATTTGTGAATTGTCTTTACAACCCACATTCTATTACAAAGAAGTAAAACCCAGAATTACACTAATCAGAATTGACGGGCACAGGAGGAGGATGAAGGGTGGCTTCCATGAAAATCGGTTTGGATTGGTCGTCGTTTATCTCAACGAAGACGACATCATCGTTTCTGTCAGCGGCATCGGAGGAAGAAGAAGGCGGAGAGGTTGCCGCGGAAGCTTCTTGGAGGAAGTGCAAAGCTGCCACTGGATTCGATGTTGTTCAGATCAATTCCAATTTGGATGTCGTCTGGGTCGTTGAACTCTGGGCTCTGTCTGGTATCGTTGCATTTGTGAACAAACCAAAGTGCTCCACAGAGGCATGGCTTTGTGGCGAATGGAGCGACAGAGATATGGAACGGAAGCAGCAGGGACAGGAAGTTGGTTGGCGTGGGTGCACAGCTGGTTCTAATGGCTGCTACAGGTGGTGTGGGTGTGTAGATGCCGATACGACGCGGTGGCGGTGCTTGGGAAGGGTGCAGGGTGTGGCTGATAGCATGGAGGGGAGGCAGCGGCAGTCTAGGGCAGTAGCATGGGTTGCGCTGCGGGTTCTCTACTTCTCTGGCTCAGTCAATGGAAATGGAAGATGTGGAGAAAGAGAGAGGCTTTCGGGCAGAGGCATGAAAAAGAAACAAGGAAGAAGAAGAAATAATTTCATTAAAACTACAAAAATACCACAGCTCCATAATGAAAACATTGAAAACGGTATTTTGGTGTTTTCAGAATTTCCAAAAATATTGACAACATTTTCTAAATCTGAAAATGAAAATGGTCTTTCAAGCATATTTCTTCTATCATTTTCTGTTTTCCTTGAAAATGAAAATAGAAAATAGTGAAACCAAACAGGCCCTTATATTTTTGAAAATAATCCTTTGTATATAACTATAAATATTCTTAGGGTGAAATGCTACATAGACAGGCTTGAATACCTAATTGAACAGCAAACTTATTCTTGTAGTTTCTATTAAAAAAAAATTATGCCTGTGGCTGCAACTAGTGAGGTTGGTTTCCCTTGAATACTCTAATTTCAACTGTAAAAGTTCAGACCCTTCCATTTATTTACCTAGTTATTCCTCATCTCTCTTCAATGATGATGTTGAAATTCAAACTTTTAAGTAGCCATTTTCACATTTCATGTATCTGGATCTGATTCTCTTCTCTGATATATTCTCTGGCAGAAGCCCAAGAGTTTTTGTAAGATTAGAATCCATTACTCTTTTCTACGCACATCTGAGTAGACTACTAGACTGATATCCAAATCTACGCAGTGTCCATTGTTTACTAGTTTCTCATATTTTTGTATAATAACACTTGAGATAATGATCACATTTCCCATCTTCAGGCTGTGGAATTATTTGATTGAGCATCCACACTGGACGGAAACCTTTCCAAAGAAGCATCCTCGCATTTTTGTGAGGAGTACTGATGGAAGGTGGAGAAGGTGTTGATGACATTCCAAGGTTGCTCGGGTGAATCCTTTTCAATAATTAGATTGCCTTCTTATTGAAACGTTCTTCTCTCATTAGATATTTCGTTTGTCATTCTAGCTTTATGCTATCAAATTGCAGTCAACTGGTTTGGATTGTCTTAGTTTTCAACTAATATGGTATATAATTAGCATTGTCCTGGGGAAAATATCTGTTTGGGAAGGGGGAGTAATAGGCATTTGCTTAAGCTAGAAGAAACGAGAAACTGTAAGGGGAAGGGGAGAAATGCAGTGAAGATTATTCCATGGCACTTGTCAAAATTGTGAAGCTCTATTGGGTTATGGCTTTTCAATAACATTCTGCTCCCGGGCATGTGGTGTAATGTGTAATGTGATTTCATACACGAATCATGAAATATCATAATTTTTATCCATGCTTTTTTTTCTTTCCTCATCTATCCCTTCTGAATTTTGGAAGAGTAATGTGATGTATTGTGACTGCATTATTCTAGGTCCTTTTACAATACTCACCTTGTTCACCGGGGCATTGATGCTCACTTGACCTTACCTGATATCACAGGTAACTAAAGTACTTTGCTGTATTTTAATTTTAGCTCTAGATGTAATCTTATTATCATTATAATCCTACTTGAACCAACACCAACCTGAACCGGAGACGAATAAGAAATCAGAACCTTTATACGTCAACCACCACTTCGCCTGGCGTTGACAGTTTTCAAATTATGCAAATGCACGTATCAACACAAGCAATATAGTAATAAATGAAGATTGTTCCGACAGAGATTTTTATCTAAATCTTGCTAACTATTAAAATTGTATCAATTCCAACCTTATTTAAACAAACGAAAACTTGATAAAATGTAAAGATTAAAAATTGAAGATTGCAAGAAAACAAGAAAATGTAAATAAGAATGTGCAAGAAAATAAAATTTACTTAAGCCAATCAATGAGAGAACTTAGGATTACAATTTCACTGCACACTTTGTATGAATTTCCTTCACTCTTTCTTAACTTATTCAATGTCTCTGAGTTGTTAATTTATGACACTAATTTATTTATTAGTCTTTTCTGATGGTCAAATAAAAGTACCTTTCTTAACTAATTCCCTATATTCTTATGAGAATTAAATCAAGAAAGCTTATTTAAACCCTAATCTTTATTATGATGTAGAATTGACAGAGAAGGTATAACAACCCTCGAGGTTCTAAATGCACTCGGTCTAAAAATAAAAATATAATCCACTAAATTAATAATTAATAACTTCTAAAGTACATAAGAGATGTATTTATAACCTTGAAACAAAAGAAACTAAATTTAAATCAAATACAACTAATTAAAAATAAGATTTGAGGTTGGATAGAATCTCACTAAAATCCTAACTATAAAATAGATAAGATCATTAACTAACAAAATAAAATTCCAAAATAAAATAACATAAAATTCATAATAATAAATATCATAATTATCTTAATATCATCTGTATCAGATTACCTATGGCTTGGGAATATATTCCTATCTCATAAACGAATCAATTCACCATTCAATTGAATGAGTATGAATATAAGCTATCCAATATGTGGCTTAATCCCAAATTCCATTTCCCAAGTTCAAATTAGGATTTCCAAGAATCAATTAATTAATGGCTAAACAATTAAAAGCATTGAGAACAAGATTGAATAAACAACTCAAATAAACATTCGAATAAAAAAGAAAGAAGAATTCAATTCAAACTACATGTAGAGATTCATTGAAATCCTAGAAAAAGAGATTTTGTTTATAATAGACATGAATATCATAATCAAAGATAAGTTCACCATCCAATACATCACAAAGAAATTAAAGAAGAGAAGAAGTAGAAAAATCAAGAATTAATGCCCAAGTCTTCAAATCTTCTAATAATTTCTTGATGAATGGTGGCTCCTTCTCTCTCTAAATCCCTTTCTCAAAGTTAGACTAAAATTGTTTAAAAATCCCTAAAAAATCCTATTTATAGGTCCCTAAAATCTTATTACTTGCCCATCAAGTTTTATATTTAAGAATCCTATTACTTGGCTAGCAAGTTTTAAATTACTTAGCCATCAAGTTTTATATCCAACATAGGGTGTTGGGGCGCCCAAGCTACTACTATCTACACATCCGAGGTGCTAGGGCGCCTTGTTGCCCAAAATCTCGTTTTTAACTTGTGCGCAATTTTACACCCTCCAAACTTGAGAATTGGGCTTCGAGGTCTCATCAAATTTGTAAGATTTTCTTTTAACTTCCAACAACATTGGAATCATCCCCATATGACATCTATAACTCCACTTACACCCAAATTACTACAAATAGGTCAAGCAGACTCTATCTCATTTTTCTCGCATCTTTAGCTTCTTCCTTGGCTTTGTAACTTCAAAATACCAACACATACATAAATAAAGAATATCATTTGATGCAAAACTCAATCAATTAATTCGAATGCCACAAAATAACCCAAATACACATAAAACCACATAACAAACAAAAACTTGAAAACTAAGCCAAAAACTAGCTAATCCAAATAATTTCTTATGATATAAACAATCTTTTAAACACTAATGCATTGTTTGGATGAGGAGAGAAGATGTAAAGAAAGAAAATGGGAAGAAAGAAAATGAAGAGAAAAGAAAATAGAAAGAAAAATATATTTTCTCTTTGTGTTTGGATGAAGAGAAAATGGATAGAAATAAAATGAAAGTTGAAAAAAAAATTTGAGAGAAAATATTATAGTTATGTTGAATGACAATTATGTCCTTGTTGAAATGGAATAAAATCATTTTTTTATTTTATTTAATGACTAAACATTTTTTATAAATTACATAAGTAAATAATTTTATAATAAATATTAATTACAAAATTAAATTTATTAATATTTAAAATATAAATTTTAATTAAACATATTTGTTAATTACAATTATATAATAGTTCAATAGATAAATTTATTTTAAAATATTTTGTATATAAAATCACTTAAAATTTAATTTTTAATATTTTTTATTCTTCTAAAACTCTTCCCTTATAATGTTTATCGTTTTATCTCTCTTCAACCTTACCGTCCTATGATCCTCACCCCCAACCCCACATCTCCTCCTCTATTCCTATGGCCCCAACCTCATTCCCATCCCCCAACGTCGCCTCCCCACCTCACTTGTTAAAAAAACCACCAGTTCATTTGTTTGCATATGAAGTTATTCAACCCAAAGTACTGCCACGAAAGATTTGTGTAAAGAAATGACTTGGTTGAGGAATTTGAATTCTGCATGTTTATTTGATACTGATAGATTCAACTACTCTACAAATTACGTCATCAAAAATCGTTCTTTACCCAAATTCTTCAACCATACTCTGGAGACTATGGAAGTGAAAGTGACGACACTGCCCACAATGTAGCTGAAGCAGTGACACCATTTTCTTGGTTGAGTGTCTGTGACTGTTCGCCATTATACTTAATTGAAACTTGAGAAGATGATTAGGCAAAGATGTAATTTTACATTATAACTTGTGTTCTCGTCATTTTCTTTGCACTTCAGCAAAGAAAAGTTTTACGTGAGTCTCACTTTGATTTTTTTTTCTCTTCCTTTTTCTCTTACCATAGAGAAAATGCAAAAATTCACCCATTTTCTCTTATCTCATTTTCTTTCTTCTCGTTTTATCACCAACCAATCAGAGGCTAAAAGAGACTAAACAGCAACGCACACACGCACCGACTCACGCTCCAATTCACAGCACTAAATAGCAAGATCACCGTCTTTGATGTTGACCAGCCAAACCTCCATACGCCACCATGGTAACCTATACACCACTGTCCAGTGTCATGAACCACCATGTATTGCTCACAACTGCTGCCTCCATCCATCCACAAGCCCAAAAAGACAACCCAAACAAAAATCCAACTCAACCAAATTACCAAGCAATAGAACCAACATCGACTGTTGAGCATTGTTACAGCATATGTAATGCTGTAATGACATGTCACATTTTCTAGCATTTAGCCTATGTTTTTATCCATATAATATGTTAGCCCCATTTACATTTCTAGCATTATGTCATTGTATTTTTCTTTTTCAGTATTTTTAAGAATGTAGCTGAGATGGCATGTAATAGTGGGAGTTTGTTAGAATATTTTCCCTTTTTTTGTGACCACCTAGTAGTATTTAGCTTAGCCTACGGACATGAATGAAATTAGCTAATCATTTCATAACAAACCTTCTCTTCTCTCAACTTCTTCTTCTCCATTGCCAACAGGAATCATTCCAGTGTTTGGGTCCCCTGCTACTGGTATTATTGGGTTTTTCTGTTCATCTCCCTAAAATCCAAATTACCATCACAATTGGTATTAAAGTCTTCCACCATGCCTCTCAACTACAAATGAGCGGCGTGGGTAGTGACGTCGGCATTACAATGTTCGTCCGAGACTAGTCAGAGGGCTAGTGCACAGTCGGCCTGCGTGGGTGCCGAGGCTGCAGAGCGTGGTGAAATGTTAGGATCCAATTGCAAGGTATGAGACTTGAGTTTCACATCGAAAGTATAGGATTCCAGTGAGGGGTTTATATGGCCTTGGGCTCTCCAATCACAATGGCTAGCTTTTGTAGTGTGGTTCTCCTAAGGTTTGTATCAATTGGTATCGGAGCTCTTTCCTGAGGCTTTGGTATGACAGGTTCCACGCGTAGTCAGATTACCATTCAAGAGCTTGAACAAGCTCTGAAGCAGCAGATTCAAGTAACCAATGCAGCGTTGGAGTCCCAATTCGATTCCAAATTTGAGACACTCGCTGCGAGCATTTCTGATCTTAAGAACTGGTTTAGCAGCCACTTGCTGCAGAATCAAAATGATGGCTCATCGACGAACCATTCTGAGATTCCTGATGCCGAGAATCGCGACGAGACACAAGGAGGAGGTGGAAACACTAACCGCACCAACAATGGAGGTCAGAACTCCTATTCTACACGGATTTCTAAGGTCGACTTCCCTAGATTCGATGGAACAAAGATGAAGTGGTTGTACAAGTGTGACCAGTTTTTCTCATTGGATAATACCCTACCTGAATCGAAGGTCAGATTAGCTTCTATTCATCTTAATGGAAGTGCCCTGCAATGGCATCTCAACTACATGCGAATGAAGTTTGACATTTACCCAAGTTGGTCGCAATATGTTGCTAATGTGAATCAAAGGTTTGGTGAAGCATATGAAGACCCACTCTCAACCTTAATTCAAGTGAAGCAAACAGGGAGGATTCATGACTACATAGATGAATTTGAGTTGGCCCTAACTCAAGTAACATTACCTTTGGAACATTCTCTTAGCATTTTCCTTGCTAGTTTAGAACATGACACCCAAATGCATGTGAGGATGTTTAATCCTAGATCAATTGCTCATGCTGCCAATTTGGCTAAACTTCATGAGGCTGCTAAGTCTAATTCAAGTGCACCTCGCTTCAACAATCGCACAAGTCCTTCTAATTTCAAACCAGTTAGTCTGCCTGCAAGGCCAAATGTTGGCAATTATTCGGGTAATCAACCACAGACCACAAAATCCACTTTGGGTAAGGTTCCCAGGGCTTTCAATGTTGCTAAAATGGCTGATAGGTGAGCCAAAGGACTGTGTATGTTCTGTGAGGAACCGTTTACTCCGGGTCATCAGCTAAAGCATAGGAAAACTCAGCTCTTGGTGATGGAATTAGATGAGGAGGAACCTGGAGAGGATAAAAAAGGGGTTAATGAAGAGAAGGAACTTGAGAATGTTGATGGCAATCAATTTGAATATCCACAATTATTCTTGAATGCATTAACAGGACTATCCAATTACTACATTATAAGGGTCAGTGGATTATATAACAAGAAGATGTTGCATATTTTGATTGATAGTGTTAGTACCCATAACTTCCTAGATTTGGAGCTAGCAAAAAGGTTAGGGTGTAAATTAGAGCCTATATCCCCTATGCCTGTAACAGCTAGTGGTGGGACTAAATTACAAGCTTCTTATGTGTGTAAGGGCTTCACTTGGCAGTTGCAGCAATCCCATTTTACTGCAGATGTGTTGGTGCTACCATTGGGGTGTTGTGATCTTATTCTAGGCATTCAGTGGCTCACATCTCCGGGACCAATCATTTGGGATTTTTCTAAATTGTAGATGGAGTTTACTACTAGGGAAAAAAGATTTGTTTTGAGGGGTGCTAAACCCTCTAACATTAAGTTGGTTAACAACAAGTCATTCTCACAAGCTGTCCAACAAGGAGCTCAATTATGCTTCTTATACATGGATAAGGATAATAATCATTTTGATTTGCCTTCTTGTAATAGCCACTTAGTTGCTAAACCGAGCCATTGTATTCCACAAGAAATTGCAGCTGTTATTGATGAGTTTTATGATATTTTTGAAGAACTAAGGTTGTTACCACAACCTAGACCAGGTTTTGACCACAAAATTCCTCTAAAAGAAGGCTTTCAACCTTTCAACTTGAGGCTCTATAGGTACTCTATCATACAAAAAGATGTTGTAGATAAATTGGTTGATGATATGCTAGCCTAGGGCATTATTCAACACAACACTAGTCCCTACGCATCCCCTGTTGTCCTGGTTAGGAAGAAAGATGGGTCATGGAGGCTATGTGTGGACTATAGGAGGCTTAATGAACACACCATTAAAGATAGGTTCCCTATTCCACTGATTGAGGATTTGATGGATGAGCTAGGGGGATCTTCTATATACTCTAAGTTGGATCTGAAATCAGGCTACCACCAATTGAGGATGGCAAGTGGTGAAGAGTACAAAACTGCCTTCAAAACCCATGCTGGTCACTTTGAGTACTTGGTCATGCCATTTGGGTTGACAAATGCACCAGCTTCTTTTCAGGCTCTTATGAATCATATATGCCATGCCTTTTTGAGAAGGTTTGTCATTGTTTTCTTTGATGATATTTTAGTCTACAGTCCTACATTGCAAGAGCATGTCATACACCTCCAAACTGTGTTTCAAACACTTAGAGACCAGTAGCTATACCTTAACCAAGTCAAATGCTGTTTTGCCACACATAGAGTGGAGTATTTGGGACATTTCATCACAAAAGAAGGGGTGTCAACTGATCCTTCAAAAATTCAAGCAATCACTGATTGGCCTAAACCTGGCCTAAACCTGTCACCATTAAGCAATTCAGAGGGTTCTTAGGCCTAGCAGGGTATTACAGATGCTTTGTGAAGGGTTTTGGTTGCTAGGCCTCTAACTGACTTGTTAAAGAAGAATATTTTCATTTGGTCAAATTCAGCAACGGTTGCTTTCAATGCTTTGAAGACTGCTTTATGTTCTGCCCCTGTGTTGACCTTACCAGACTTTTCCAAGCCCTTGTTTGATCGAAACTGATGCTTGTGGAGGAGGGATAGGTGTTGTTTTGATGTAGGAGAAGCACCCCATTGCTTATATTAGCAAATATTTGGGCCCTAAGCAGCAGGCTATGTCAATTTATGAAAGAAAGCTTCTAGCCATAGTGTATGCAGTGCAAAAATAGGGGGCTTACTTAGCTCATGCCCATTTCATCATCAAGACATACCAGAAGAGTATTAAATACTTACTTGAGCAGAGACTTAATATACCATTCCAGCAGGTTTGGATGTCCAAACTCATGGGGTTTGACTTCGAAATCTAATACAAAGAGGGTAGTGACAATGTAGCTACTGATGCTCTTTCTAGGTGACCAAGCGCTGAACTTTTATCACTAATGCTTAGCAATTTGCTGATTCACAACTCCAGTAGCTGATCAAAGAAATTCAGAGTGATCCTAAGAAGCATCCTGAATATACTTGGCATAGAGGTGAATTGAGGAGGAAAGACAAATTGGTGATTGGTGCAGATTCTGAATTGAAACTACTGATTTTGCAGTGGCTACATGATTCCTCTTTTGGGGGCCATTCTGGTAGGGATGTCACAGCTGCTAGGATCAAGTCCTTGTTCTTTTGGAAGGGGATGTCAAAAGATATACAACTATATGTGAGAAACTATGCCACTTGCCAAAGCTACAAACTTGATTTGGCTGCTTCACCAGGCTTATTACAACCATTACCCATCCCTACTAAGGTGTGGAAGGACATTAGTGTGGACTTCATTGAGGGCTTGACATCTTCCCATGGGAAACAAGTTATCTTTGTGGTGGTAGATAGATTCAGTAAATATACCCACTTTATTGCTTTATCCCACCCCGATACAGCTTTGGATGTGGCTCAAACCTTTTTAGATAATGTTTTCAAATTGCATGGTATGCCTCAGTCCATCACAAGTGATAGAGATCTCATTTTTCTTAGCAAAGTCTGGAGTGAACTTTTTTAGCTTCAAGTGGTATCTTTAAACAAGTCTACTGCGTATCACCCCCAATCTGATGGTCAAACTGAGATTGTGAACAAATGCCTAGAGACCTATCTTAGGTGTATGTGCTCAGCTAAACCCTCTTCTTGGTCCAAGTGGTTAGCATTGGCCGAATGGTGGTATAACACCAATTTCCACTCAGCTATTCAAACCACCCCATTTGAGGTGGTTTATGGGCAAGCACCCCCTATTCATATGTCATATTTACCTGGGGAAGCCTCTAACTTTGCTGTTGACCGCACTTTGAGTGCCAGGGAAGCTGTGATTCAGCTGCTCAAGTTTCACCTCTTACGGGCCCTAAACAGAATGGCACAGCTAGTGTTATTAATGGCGTTGCGGTTAATGGCGGAAGCCATGGCGGCTATATACACACACACACACACACACAAAAATACTAAAAAAAAAACTAATAACATATATCAATAACAATAAAATTAGAAATATATTCTAAGAAATAAAATTCACCAAAAGTATAATTGTTATATATAATTTGAACTATATAGGATTTACATTTATGACATTATATTACTTATAATCAAAGTCAAATTCTCCATGGCATCTGCCATAACCGCCTATGGCGTTCTGCCCGATTTCCGCCCCGCCATGGCACCATGGTGCCGCCATAACTGCCTTTTGATAACAATGGGCACAACAGGCTGACAAAAAGCGCAGTGACAAAGTTTTTAACATAGGAGACCTTGTGTTTCTTAAACTTCAGCCTTACAAACAAAGCTCTTTGAGGCAATAGCCTTTTCACAAGTTGCTTCCTAAATTTTATGGTCCATACAAGGTTTTAGACAGAGTTGGTAACTAGAACTTCCACCTGATGCTTATATCCATAACGTCTTCCACGTTTCCCAGTTAAAGTTGTGTTCTGATCCTCCTTCCAGCCTGTTGAAACCAACTCTTCTCCCTCCCTCTTTTTCAACTCCAGTGCCAGAACCAGAATCTATTTTGGACAAGAAAATGGTTAAGAGGGGTCACGTAGCTGCTACAAAAGTCTTGGTGAAATGGAAGGATGTTCCTCCTGAGCTTGCTACTTGGGAATTTTACTATGACCTCCTCAAGAGGTTCCCTGGTTTTCATCCTTGAGGTCAAGGATTGTCTTCAAGGGGAGGGTATTGTTACAACATATGCAATGCTATAACGACAGGTCACATTTTCTAGCATTTAGCCTATGTTTTTATCCATATAATATGTTAGTCTCATTTACATTTCTAGCATTATGTCATTGTATTTTCCTTTTTCAGTATTTTTAAGAATGTAGTTGAGATGGCATGTAGTAGTGGGAGTTTGTTAGAATATTTTCCCCCTTTTTGTAACCACCTAGTGGTATTTAGCTTGGCCTACGGGCATGAATGAAATTAGCTAATCATTTCATAACAAACCTTCTCTTATCTCACTTCTCTCTCTCAACTTCTTCTTCTCCATTACCAACAGGAATCATTCCAATGTTTGGGTCCCCTGCTACTGCTATTATTGGATTTTTCGGTTCATCTCCCTAGAATCCAAATTACCATCACAAGCATCGACGCTTACTATGAATGACCTCAAGTATAGGGTTTGATTTTTCATATTCCAGATCATTCTGAGTCTCTTTGATACATTCTAATAGTTTTCAAGACAAAATTTTTTGGCATTTATTTTGATAGATTTAAAATGTAGTTAGTTCCTTTTGGTTTTTGATGTTGGTTTTTGATAAATTTTGAACCTCTGTTCCAGCTTAAAATTTTCTGGCATTTATTTTGTAAACTCAACCAAACCCACCAAACCTAAGTAGATATTTGTCCTTGAAGCCCCTTGGTGCTTGCTTCAACCCCTTAATCATGGAGGCATTCTGTCTCGTGGAACGGGGTTGTAACAGTTGATATTTGCTGAGATCTAATTTGATCTGAGACATATATCTTGCCAAATGCTTCAAGTTCAAGCCTTTCAATGGATGTGGGGGGAGGAATGGTTGGAAGTTACACCAATGTGCAAATTTTGAGTTATTTTGTTACCAGATGATCAAGTTGCTCGCCATGCATGCTTGCCGTGGATCATAATTTATTACCGACCAATGCCTATGAGTAAGGTGAGCATGATGCTCCCTTGACAAGGGTGAGCATTGTAAAACGACCCTTATTCTAGGCATAAGTCATACAATGACTCCATTAAATGAGGTCATATTTGCAGTTGCGCAGTTTGTAATTATAAAATTGTGTAAGTAACTTTATTAGTTTATTTGGGTAGAAACAAAAGTTCGACTGGTAAGATTAATTATTTAGTGCATGTTTGGTTTGAAGTTAGTGTTGTTAAAAGTGTGTTTCAACTCCTCGAAGGGCGTAACATTGGTGTTTGGGTGTTTTTCCATCCACACTATTTCAACACAATTTGAGGTTCAAACTTCAGTTGGAGTGAAAACAATAATTTCTTGCTTTTTTATTGGGCAAAAGTTCGTTGGAAAGTATTTTTTCTTTCAATCATGCTTCAAAAGTGTTTTTAATCTTTAATCCAAATAACATTCATTTTGTCAAACTCACTTTTGAAACAAAAGTTTTCAAACATAAATAACGTTACTGCAAACTCATTTTCAACCAAACTTAAGTTTGCAAACACACTTTCAACTAAACTTAAGTTTACCAACTACAATTCAAACACATACTTAATGTAGTTGTGAATTTTATTGATTTTCCCGAGGGGACGAATAGTTTAAGAATTATGTTAAAAGTTTCTTGGTAACATTTTCTCTTCTATTGTATTTTCCTTTTTAGCATCAAACAAATTTTTAAGAGGCAGTTGGTGTGTATGCATCTTCATCTAAACTTGAAATATGTTTAAGCTTTGTCTATGTTTAGTACGTAGGTATGAGATGATGTCCTCTCCTTAGTCCAAATGCCCATAACACTGTTTAGTGTGAGTAAGTGATGCCTTCTGAAATTATTAGAGGTTAGAGCATGCATTAGGCTTAATTTTCCTTTCTTCTTTTTTTTTTTGATTTTTTGTGAATGTCAATGTTGCCTCATTAATTTTATATTGCAAAAGATTAATGTCAATAATAATTAAGCATCCTTAAAAATTTAAATAAAAAAGTTCTTAAAATTTTATAATAATTTAATAATTTAAAGTTGCAATGTTTTTTCCCTCATCTTTAAAAGTATTTGATATGAAAGTGTAAAATAAGCTTTATGAAAAATTACAAATTGAAATGAAAACCTTTATATATAATAATGAGAAAAATAGTTCTTGATATAAAACTAGTTTTTTATTATTTTATTCAAATTTTATAAATTTTATGGTAAACTAAATTGTGATATAAATATAATTTATTTGGTATATTTATAATTGATAAAACAAGTGTTTTTTTTTTTTTCCATTTTTATAAGATTGTTAAGTGAAACCAAATATAGGTAACTTATAACATGCATTTAATATGTTCGTGTATATATTTAAGATGCCGCTCTACCAAAAGCCTACTTAAATTTTACTGGTAAAGAAAATAAATTTATTCTTAATAACTAAAAAACAAAGTAAAGACTAATCCTATTTCAAAAAAACATATACTGATATACACAAATACATTGGAGAACCAGACCTGAAGATGAATTATTATCGGGCATCATCTCTAACTATATCAGATTGTTCTGTGATGTTTTATATGGTTCTTAAAATCTTATAAATGATTTCATTTCAACTCTTCTGAATTACATTTGTATTCATCATGTAAAAAGAGTCAGCATGGGACTCTGAACTTTAATTATGAGGTGCACCCCTTGTGTCTGGCATCCATATATATGATTTTCAGTGCATGGAGAACAATTCGTCTCAAAAGGGAAATTTGCTCACCTTGATAGTGAAGCACATAATATTGCCATATAAAAAGAGTAAAATGAGTTAGGAAAAAAATAAGATTGGGATTTATTCTCAGTTGGCCAATCTCAGAATAATTAAAAAAAATAGCAATTTTATGCTTTGCCATGAAATTTTTGAGCCCAACGTCCTATCTTATCCTTTAGAATAAAAAATAATAATAATAATATTTACACACTATTTTTTTTTACATAATTTTTACACCACTTTTTTTAAGTAATAAAATAAGTAAAATACATATTTTTACCTTTTGTTTCTTCAATAAGTATAATATAAACAATGATGTAATTATTTTGATATACAAATGACATTTTTTTCCAAAAATAAGAATGATTTTTTTTTTGGGTACAAGAATAATAGAATACATATTTTAAATTCCAATAATACGTTTCAGAAAAGCAGATGCAAATGGTGATACATAATGGAAGAAAGTCAGATTCCCACCCATCATGGATTAAAAAAAAAAAGAGATGAGGAAGGCCTGACAATGCTAGTATATATAGGGGTACAGGCACAACCTCTCAGCACCAATTAAGCAAGCAAACCCAGTTTAAAAGACCTTCTAAGAATCCCTTGCATCAGTTGCCATGGCCTCATTGCAATGCTACAGATCTGCCCAAGAGACCTGCGAGACAAAATGCCATGACAACTCCTTCGGCCACAAGGAATCTCAGACAGCAGGCATGGTACTCAAAGGAAACCATCATGGTTATGGACACCATGCCAACAGCCAGGGTCACTGCTATGGCTCCACTGGGTACCACAACCCAGACCACACCATAAGCAAGACCCAAACCCAAACTCAATGCTGTAGCCAAACCCAGACCTACCCTGACCGCAGTGTGGTCAAAACTCACTGCACTCAATGTGTGAGTCAATCCCATGGCCAACATGCAATGAGCCACTGCCAGAGTCACAGCCATGGCCACAGCACGGGACAGCACAGCTCATCTCATGGTAATGGCATGACATACTGCCATGGAAAGACTGAGAAGAAAGTGAAGAGCAAGTGTGAGTACAAGAAGAAGAAAAACCACGGCAACAACCGCAGGGATGGAAATGGGAGCTGCAGTGATAGCGATTGAATATCTCCTGAATCCTGATGAGAAGGCAAAATTTGGGGTACTTGGTGATGGTCCAGCCACATCTGACATCATGAAGGCTCCTTGAACATGTACTACTGTACTAGTTATGTAAATATGTAATGGTAAATAATGGCCATGATGGCTTAATAATAATAATGATGGCTTTGCATTAAGAGTATGGTGGTATGTACAATGAATGTGTTATCATTTTTTTTTTATATTGTGATAAACAATATATAGGACAACTTGCACATAGTTCGATTAATTTATTTTTCTGATCTGATTAAAGGTAAGTTATTTATATCAAGATTAGAAAATTTTTAAAGTTATTCCTTTCTACCCTGCTATCAAGAAATTGAATGTGTTATCATTTGTACTACAGCTGAAATTTATTTGCATCTGAATAAGTTTGATTGGTATCCTAACAGTAACATTGCTTTGCTGCATGTATGGTGGACAACAGTTTCGTAATTAAAGGCCTAATTGTGTTATATATAAATCTATTCTACTAGACTCTCGTCATGCTCAAATTATTTGACGAGGCAAAGAATCTACAACTTGAGGATAACTATATGGGAAGTTGTGAACGTTAAAGAACACTTTCTTTGGTACTTGATATCATGCTGCGCAGAGCAAATAGGGAGAAAGAGTCTAGAATAAATGAAGCCTCTGTTAACAGGTAAATCATAGAATGCTCAATCAATGATAAATGATGTGTCACAGTATTGCTATTTTATAATTGTGTAAACATTTTTTTTTATTTGGTTTTATGATTTATCACGAAGTTTTTGCCTTCATATTGGTTCATTTATATATGTTGCATGGAAAGTTTATAAAAGCAAAGTTAGGAAGCCAACCACATTTTGTGTTATTGTCAAGCTTTTTGGTATGCGGACTGAATGCAATAGCACTATAGTGGCTTTGACAACAAAATTTGGCCATAGGATCAATTATATATTGTGTTTTAACGTATAAAAACTATTGGTGTTCCATTATTGTTAATTGACATCCATATATACTTTGTATTAAAGCTGGTTTATGCAATGAGGGTCTTCCAAGTAATTATGTTTAGCAATTTCTTAACTCTTGATTAATTGACTCTTTAAATTTTTATCCAATAATAAATTACTTAAATTTACGCAACCCCGCCCCCCCAATTTAGATATAGTATTTTCTTATTCATAAATACACGTGCTTACACAAATTTATATATATAAATTTGTACATATACATAATCATAATAAAGAAAAGCTTATACTTTCCATTTAAACCACACAATCATAATAAAAAAAATAATATACAAAAAAAAATAGAAAAATTTTCCTTAAAAAATAAGTGCTTAATCACATTAAATTTTATAAATTTAATTTATAAAACACTTACTAAATTTATAAAAAAATACAAATACCTGCATAATGTGTGGACTAAAAGATTAGTGAGATATGATCCTAAATTATGGATGAGGCTATTGGCACTCCAAAATGCTTATTCACACTTCCTACTAACCAATCAAAATTTTAATTTTTTTTAAAAAAATTATGAGTAACTAATGAAGAGTGTAGAAAGACAATTGAGAGCGTTAATAGCAACACCCCTTAAGTCATATATGTAATTTTTTTTAATGAAGAAAACCTTATTTAGAAGTTGTTGATGTTTGTTCTAGTCTATAACAACCTATATTTGAAAAAAAAACCAAAATGTTATCCATTTTATTCATGCTAATTTTAAAATGATTAGATAAAAAAAGATTATCAATTGAAACAGTGCAAGAAAATTTTATGTATTTCTTATGAAAGTTCTACTATGTTCAATAAATCTGATTTATTATTTAGTGTATATCCTCTATTGTTAATCATTCCCTAGAATAAAAAATATCACTTTATATTAAATACTTCTAAGCATGATTCGTAAGCAATAATATATTTTCCTAAAACTATTCGCAATTATAAATTGGGTTGAAAATTCTTTCCCAACCCCAACCCAAATGTTAATCGAATTAAACGAAATCTTAATTTTTTCTCACACACAAATCACAAGTGTTCCTAGACACTTTAATCCATTAGTTATTTTCTCACTTGCTTGCCCACAATCACTCATTGAAACAATGGTGGTAGGAAGGGTATAGCCAATTCTCTTCACTGGTTTTCTAGCTATATTTCTTCAATTTAAGAGCCCTAAGTATGTTTTAAGAGTTAATTTGTTAATATAAATGCTTCAATATCATGCATGTATAACTAATTTGTTAATATAAATGCTTCAATTTGTATAACTCAAAGATAGTTTCTCTGTGCACTTTTTTGACATCTTTTGAACGATATAACACATTTCTATCAACTCCTCATTATGGGTCTCCTTTGAACTCTTTCGAAATTTATTTATTTTATCTTTAAAAAAGAGAGGGCGAGGTGCAATCTGATCAGTCTCTCAACACCATCAATATGCTTTTTAGTGCACCCAGAACAAATTCGTTTCAATGGGAAATGGCTCAGTTTGGAGACTCGTACGACAATATATTGCCATCTGCAAAATGGGAATTTTGTATATATTCTCTGGCCATTTTCAGATAAAATAGCAATATATGAATCTTGTTCTTAAAACTTGTTCAAAAACAAATATATATGCATATGCAAATTTAGAAAGCAATTTACCAAAAAAAATAAATTGAAAAGCAATATCAAAAGGCTGATAGATGATGGGAAAAAACAAAAGGTGGATTCCCTAATTCCACCAACTGCAAGGGAAAAGAGATGGGGAAAACCTTCTCTCCATGCCAATATATAGCAGCTCAAACACAGGAGACCAGTAACCTGACAACTCCTTTGGCCACTAGGTGTGTAAGACGGCTGGTATGATTCTCAAAGGAAACCATCATGGACACCATGCCAATAGCCAGGGTCAGTGCTATGGCCAATTCTTTGCCTGACCACACCATTAGCAAGACCCAAACTCAATGCCACTGCTGCCAAACCCAGACCTACTACACACTATGTCACTGTGACCAAAACTCACCGCCCTCAATGTGTGAGCATATCCAAAGGCCACCATGCAATGAGCTACGGCCAACATGGCCACAACATGGGACAGCACACATCTCATGGCATGGCCTGCCATGGAAAGACAGTGTTAATGCCTAATGTGCTGTTACTTATTTATCATTTAATGTACATTTAATGTTAGAATTATTTTGAGTTAAATTTAATTATGATAAATTGAGTGAATGAATGTAACTCTTAATTTTTAGTTATTTGAGAGTCACTTGTGTAATCTAAGAGTCATTTCCTAGTCTATAAATTAATGTGTATGTGCTGCAATAACTAAGTGTGAATAAACAAATAAGTATTCAATTCAAATACTCTTCTTCTTACTCTACTTTTATGCATAATTTTATAGTAACACAAGTCCACCATATCTCATAATTTCTTTTTTGAGTAATTTAGTTAAAATACCAACTCTAAAATAACACCAATAGATAGAGAAGACAATGGACAACAAGTGTGAGTACAAGAAGAAGAAGAAGGGTCACTGCAACAAGCGATGAGATGGCAACAGGAGCTGCAGTGACAACAACAGTTACAGTGACAGTGACTGAATTTCCTTATGAAAAAGGTATATAATTTGATAACATATGAAAAAATTTAGGGAGAATGACTCAACTGAAAGCCAAGCTAAAAAAAATTCGTGAATCAATTTGACTGAACATTTTTAAAAGATGATTCAAAAAGTTAATTCGCCTATTTTTAAATATAAATGAAACCACTTATATATGCATGGAAAGAAAAATTCTTGTATACATATATATGTATCTTACATATACTCATATGAAGTGAGTTCTACATCATAATGAGACTCACCCCATGTGAATATATGTAAGATACATACGTATATATGCAAGAATTCTTCTGCTTGGAAAATGATGATCTTACATTTTTTTTTTCTCACATTATTTTTTATATTACTTTTTATTGGTTGTGACTAAGTGAGAGAAAATGTTGACATGTGAATGTTGATCTCAATAGTATGAAGAATAGTATAAAAAGTAATGTAAAAAAAAAATATAGTGAAAAAATCAAAGTTGTATATGCATTTTGTGCAAAGTAATAAGTATAACAATTGTATAACTGACAGTGCTTTGAATAGGGGATATGTTTACATATATCAATCAAACATTTTATTGTTTTGATCCCAAAAATAAATTCTCTAGAGAACATGATGCAGTGTAGGCTTATTTCATTGTGTAATGTACTCTATAAAATTATAAGTAAGATTCTGGCTAATAGATTGAAGGTTGCCCTTCATTTGATTGTTTCAAAGTTCCAGAAAGCGTATATGCGGAATAAATAAATCACAGATAATGTCCTGATAACTTACGAGATTATTCATACTCTAAGAAATAAAAAATTTGGGAAGAAAGGGTATCTGAAAATGAAGTTAGACATGGATAAAGCTTATGATAGAATGGAGTGAGATTTTCTGGAACAAATGATGTGGAAGATGGGCTTTAATGAAAGATGGAATGCTTTGGTTATGAATTATGCCATATCTGTATCTTACTCGGTGTTGTTTAATGGAGTTCCATGTGCTTCTTTCTCTCCTCAAAGGGGTCTGAGACAAGGTGATCAATTATTCCCATACTTATTTGTGATTTGTGCCCAAGCTTTGTCAGCTATGTTATACCGGGCAGATGAGCAAAATCAATTTTCCGGGCTCAGAGTCTCCAGAGCAGAGGCAAAGGTATCACATCTCTTTTTTGCAGATGATAGTCTACTTTTTTCTAAAGCATCTGTTGAAGATTGCACAACAATAATTAATATTATTAATATGTATGGTGGTGCCTAGCAAAAATAACAATAAAATTTATTAGTTTTTAATACTTTCAATCCATTCATATTAAAATTAATCAAATTTATTCAATTAAAATAATATATCTTATTAGATTAGATCTAATAATTTAAATTTAATTATAAATAATTAATAATCTAATCAAACATACATTAGATATTCAATGGATATTCAATTAAAAATTAATCCAATTGATATTTAATTAAAAATCAATCAACTATTTAATGTATTTTACATTTTTTTTTATTCAAACAACTGAACATAAATGTTATTAATTAAAAAATTGTTTAGAGAGAGAAAAATTTTAGAAAGAAAGAACATTTTTAGAGAGAGAGAAATTTTAGAAAGAGAAAGAAAATTTTTAGAGAGAGTGAAAATTTTTAAAGAGAAAAACAATTTTTAGAAATATAATAATTTTTTTTTAAGAGAGAAAAAGAAAATTTTTATAGAGAGAAAGAACATTTTTAGAG
Source organism: Ormosia emarginata (assembly GCA_029884605.1). Taxonomy (NCBI): domain Eukaryota; kingdom Viridiplantae; phylum Streptophyta; class Magnoliopsida; order Fabales; family Fabaceae; genus Ormosia; species Ormosia emarginata. The sequence goes on along the minus strand of JAQQTP010000066.1, from coordinate 8,646,244 downwards.
AGAGAAAGAAAATTTTTTAAAGAGAATAAATTTTTTTAGAGAAAGAAAGAAATTTTTTAGAGAAATGAAATTTTTAAAAAGAGAAACATTTTTTAGAGAAAAAATTTTTTAGAGAGAGAAAAAAATTTTTAGAGAGAGAAGAAAAATTTTTAGAGAGAGAAACATTTGTTAGAGAGAGAATAAAATTTTTTAGAGATAGAAAAGAAAATTTTAAGAAGAGAAACATTTTTTAAATAGAGAATGAAAATTTTTAAAAAGAAAATTTTTTTTTCAAAGAGAAAATAAAATTTTTGAAGATAAATTATTTTTTAAATGAATAGATTAGATATCTATTTATCCAATCGATTAAAATGAAATAATAGATAATTTAAATATTTATCTATTAAATTTAGTCATAAATAAATTAAATAATATTAAATATTTTATAATAAATCTTAAATAAATTAATAATTTATTTTAAATCCCTAATATAATCTAAAATCAAACTAATCTATTTATTTACCACCCCTAATAATGCCTCTTGTCAAAAAAATAATTTTGATAAGTCTGCCATATATTTTAGTCCCAATATTTATGAACTGTTGAAGCACGAGATCATGCGTACTTGTAATGTGAACACAATTGCATTAAATCTAAAAAATGTTTAGAATTGCCCACTATGGTAAGTCGTGCAAAAAATCAGACTTATCAATTTCTGATGGATAAAGTATAGAAGAGAATACAGGGATGGGAAAAAAAAAATTGCTATCAAAGGGTGGAAAGGAGATATTAATTAAGGCAGTGTCGGAAGCCATTCCTACTTATACTATGTCATGTTTTTTAATTTTGTTAAACATGTGTTAAAGAGTTTGAAAATATGATATGCAAATTTTGGTGGGACACGCAGATGAATCGCGGGAAAATTCATTAGGAGAAATGTATTGGCCTAAAATTGCGGGTGGCATGGTATTCCGTGACTTGCATACCTTTTACTTGGCAATGCTAGCCAAGCAGGGCTGACGTCTACTGTGGAGACCTAAGGCTTAGTCACCAGAATTTTAAGTGATAAATATTTTCCAGTTAGCAAATTTCAATCTGTTGGTTTAGGGGCAAACCTGTCTTACACATGGAGGAGTATTATAGCAGGACGCATGGATCCCATCATTACCGAATTTCAAAGTTCAAAATCCACAAATTGTAGACTTGACGATGAACATGATTTCTTAAAAAATTTATATTTTTATATTAAACAGTATATAGATATATTTTATATTTATATTTAATATTATTTATTATTCATATTTTTTTTTATTATTTTTTTTACTCAATCATATCTCTTACAAAATGTGTAAATAATAATACACTCCTAAAAAAGAAAATAAAATTATCTTTTTCCTTTCTCAAATCATTAACGTAAGTATTGGTTGAGATTATTTTTTAATTAAATAACTTATTTTTGTAAAAGTTATTATAATAATATTTTAATATGTTTAATAAAATTAATTTTAATTTTTATATAAAATTTAATATATTATAATTTTTTTATAATGCTAAAATTAAAAATTTATAATTTTAAATTTTAAATTATTCTTTATACTTTAAAATATAAATATTATTTTATTTTTAATTAAATATTTTTTTAAATTTTTTATATTTATTTAATAATTTAATACATAAAAATATTTTTTATATTATTTAAATAAAATAAATTAACTTAAAATTATTTTTTAATTAATATATATAAATATAAAATTAATTATATTATAATCAATTATATCAATAAATTCTTATATACCGAGGGACTTATCTATAGTATTTTCCACGGAGATGAGGCGCGTGCTACTTTGGAGATTTCTCTTTGGTCTAACCACCGTTGATAGCCCATTCTGGTTTTTTGACTTACAAGGAATGTTCACTGGGAAGAGCACCTATAAACAAGCCTGGGGAAAGACTATTCTGGATAAAATTCGTAGAAATGTGGATGGTTATCATAGGTATTCACAACTGGAACAGCAAACCAGTCTTTGGAAGGTGATTTAGAAACTTCGTGTTCCTCCCAAAGTGAAGGTCTTTGCTTGGAGGGCATGCAGGGATATTTTACCAACTTGTTTGAGATTGGCTTCCAAAGGAGTAAATGTGTAATCAAACAAAACTTGACTCTAATTATTTTTTAATTATTTTTTATGTATTTATTAAATTAATTAAGTAAAATTAAAAATAACAAATGAATGATGATTAAAAGAATTAAAAAAAAGTTAAAGAAAAAATGTTAGAATCCAATTATGTTCGAATAGTTATCTATGCCAAGGAGGGGAGGGAGAATATTGGGCATTTATTATTGGAATGCCCCTATACGAGTTGGCAGGGTAAATTTTGTAGGACAGCCCAACAGGTGGGTTGTTATGCAAGGAGCATTAATTTGGCAATTCTTTCTCGATGCTAATGAGTTGGAAGTCTCCTTTATACCAAGCGGCTACAGGCCACCAGGTTTGGAAGAAACCAAGTAGTGGATTTGTCAAAGTTAATGTAAATTCCTCTTCCTTTGCTGATCTGGGTGCAGGGTGGTTATGGAGTTGGAATCGTGATGCGTAAATGGGAAGGGCGCTGCCTTGCTGCTAGAACACGGAGGTTTAATGGGCCCATACACAAGTGAACTACTTGCAGCTAAAGCTGGGCTCTTCTTCGCTTGGTACATCAGTGCAACAAAGGTGATTTTGGAAGGTGATGCTACGATGTTTACAAGACTATCAATGATAGTCAAATAGATAGATCTTATAATGGTAGCACATTTGATTTGAGTGCTTTGATTGTAATTATATTCTGGATTGTTATTATATGCTTCTTGATTTGAGTGTTTTGATTGAAATTATATTCTTAGAAAAATTTTTATTTAAACTTGAAACATTTAAATTAAGTATATCAGACCAATCAACATTTAATATTTTTATAAAACTTTATGCTTTTAATTATGTGACACAAAATTATATGAAAATATTAAGTACTAATTAATCTAGTACATCTAACTAAATGCTCTAAGTTTATGCAAAAATCTCTCGTATTCTTGGGATGTCATTTACAATATGCTTATAAAAATTTTGAGTATCAATGCTCCTAACAAGTTTATCTGCTTTTACAGGTAAATTTTCATTGACTTAATTTAAAAAACAAAAAAACAAAAAATCATTTTCGTTGAAATCATACTCAGAATCCCATTCCATCTAAACAGAATCTCCTTCCCCAAAGCCCACAACATATATACATTCCTTAAGTGTTACAGGCGAAGAAGGTATTTGGGTGCATTTCTTGACGAATGGGTCATAGACAAAGTAGCCACGACCACATACATTTCCTTTTATAAGCATCTCTGGAGATAAAAGAGTTTGTGTTTGTGTTTGGTTTTGGCCATTGAATAATCTAGAATCCAAAGAGGAGGGTACTGGGTTTTGAGTAGGAACGGGAACTGGAACAGGTTCCAAAAGAGGAGGGAAAGTGAGCACAAACTCATGGGATGAAAGAAAAATCAACAAGGTCTTGAAGAGGGGATGTTGGTGAGATATAAAGAGGCAAAGAAAGGAAGAACCTGAAATCAAATCCAATCAGCGCTTGGAGACGCACCTGCATAGAGCAAATCTGAAAGGCAATCGAATAAAGATTTCTACTAACATCATCTGATAAATGGGTGATATTGGTGAGTGAAGATTTGACAAATGAGATGTTAGCCATATACATAGACATAGAATCTGAAAGTGAATCAGAAGACAAAAATGGATAAGAAAGAGGAGAAAGGAATGAGAGAAAAAAAAAAGAAAAAAAAAATATGATGAAGGCAACCTGCTACAAATTATCTGTAACAATTTTCAGTCATACATCATTTTGGCTCATTAATCAACAGTAATGGAACATAGAGCTTGAATGTTCCATGCTTTTTTAAGAGCATTTTAAAAGTTTAATATTCTTAGATATTGTAACCGAGCAGCTGATATGGTGGCTTACTATGCGAGGGAGTATGACTAGAAAACTTGGGGAGAGTCGCTTCCTAATTTTCTTGTTCTTATCCTTCTGCTGGATTCTTCCGGTTATGATTAAAGTTTTATTCCAACTTTAAAAAAATTGCAAACTGATGTGTGTTTGTTGTCTAAGGGATTTGCTTAAGTTTGATATTAAAAATTATGTATATAAAAATAATATTATTAAAAGAAATCTTCATTTCAATATCTGACCGTATACGTATTAAGATATCAATTTTTCACCTATCAAACGTGATATTTTGAAAAAAAAAATAATTGTATAACTAATATTTTTTTAAAGATATTGTATAATTAGCATTATCCATGTATATATGTGTAAAGTTACCCATGTGAGAATTAATGAAGCACGCACAACATTTTGTTCCACACACTTTTCTTTTTTGCGAAAAAATTAAAATAAACAATTAATTGGAAAAAGTGATAGTAAATGAAAATTTTGCATGAAAAATGTTAAAAATATTGTATACAAATATCATTATTCATTCAAATCATACATGTGTATACATTTACGTACTTTTTATATGATTCTATGTAACTTATTAAACAACATTCTAACCCCATTGAAACTTTTTTTAAAAAAAAATTGTTCATTTTCAACTTTCTTTCAATATATTCTTATCTTTTTTTTTAGAAAGGGGACTTTGTTTTAAAAACAGTTTTGTTGAACACTTAGGAAATTTTTAGAAAATATTTTTTTTTAATATTGATCACTTAAATGACAACAAAACAAGAATATGTCATAATACTCTAAAATGAACACAATCACAGCATTAAGAAAAGTAAACATGATCGAGTAACCAGTAAATTAATGTTTTCATTTTCAGTTTTTTCTTTGACAAAACAACTAGTTAGATTTTATTTTTTGAAAATCATTTTCCTCTTTTTTTTTAATTTTGTATTTTTATTCCCTTAAATTCCTTAACTTTGCCCATTTCTCCCTTTTTTGGTTTAAACTCTAACGTACTATGTAACAGTCCAACCTATCCTATTTCCCTTTTTATCATTCTTTCTTTTATTCTTCATCAATTTCCACTATTCCCACTACACACCTCTTCACCCATTTATCTTCCTCTTTTCTTATCTTTTCTTTCTTTCTTTTTTTAACCTAGACCTCTCCATTGTTTTTTTTTTTTTTAACTTTCGTCTCCTTCTCAGAGTCTCATTCCTATATTCTCTTTTTAATTCACTCCCGTGCAATACAGTCTTGCTTTCTTTTTTTGTTATTATTCATTTTGTAAAGACCAAATAGCTACACCTATCTTAAAACCATTATCCTAATGCCACTTTTTCACTGAACCAAGCTACCTCACTTCTATTTTTTTCTTTTCTTTTTTTTTTCACAATAGCACATGGGACGAGCACATGTCAAACTTTAAACTACTCTTTTACTCTAAATAATATCAGAAATGAAAATTAACAAAACCAACTTATTACAAACTACTATAAAAAGGTTGACTGCCTTCCTTACAAACAGGTCCAACGGCAAAGTTCCACCTACAAGAAGAGGTTGTCAAAACGGTGTCTCAATGGGTGCTACCAAAGTTTCTTATGGTGCACAAGGGCTGTTGCGTAGGTGAGGCTCCAGCGGGTGTGTTTCATAGACTTTGGTGGCTTGAGGCGGGAGACTTCAATGGGCATTTGATGTGTTACTTATGGAAGCTTGGGTTTGCTGTTGAAGGGTACTAGGCAGGGTGGACTCATGTACAAAGTTAAAGCGTAGATGCCCTCGTTAACTTGAAAAATAATTTGTTGTATGTATAATTGTCTATTATTATTTTGTTATTATGTGTTCAATCGCACCACAAATGTTAAAAATATTTATTCACACTTAATTTGTTAAAAATGATTTATTTTAAAATACTTAAAAGCAATAATAAATATAAAAATGGTGAAATTAACTACTAACATTGACATATTTTCCCATTAACAAAAATCGTTCAGTCTGTCACTGCCACTGGTACTAGGATGTGGGGTTTCATAGGGTTTTGATGGGTGGGGTCTGGTGCAAAGGTGAAGGTGTCTGTTCAGAGGCGGTTCGGTTTGATGGTTTGACATTAGGTCTTAGCGGAGGTAAAAATTGCAGTTTGGGCAGTATTATTTTGGGATATGGTTGTGCGCATGGTGCATGAAGTGTACTTTCTACAACAAAATGACACTACAAGAAAGAAAAGAAAGCTTTAGATCAAGATTTTAGGGACCTTACCTAGGTTGCTGGAATGAAGAATGGAAAAAACAGTGGATTTTCCTTCCTTTTGCTCCCTGCTTAAAGCTTGTGATTCTCTCTGTGGAGTGTGGACTCTCTCAACGAGTCTACTTTCTCTTGGCTATTTAACTCTTTTTTGTGAACCTTCATGCTCTCTGTTCAACACACACGAAAACCATCCCCATTACGCATGGAAGGAGTCCCCCTCACTTTCTCTTATAGCAAAAAGCATGTAAATTCAGTCAGACAAGTATGGGAAGCAGCTGCCATTTTTCCCCGCTGAACATTGCACCAACAACACAAAGTATGTAGTGCAGTTTCATGTATTGACAAAGAAAAGTAAATGCATCTGTCTTGTATGCGCAGAGAAAGTGTGTGCAGCACGTGAAGATGTGTGCAATGACTTCTTAGCCTCTTCACTTGCATTCTTTTCTTTTCTTTTTAATTTTCTTGTAATTAAGTTAAAGTGGGCTATAAATGAGATTGGGATTAAAAGGAAATTGGGCTATACAGGTGGACTTTTTCAATATATTTTTTGTATTTTTTCTTCTTTTGTTTTTTAAAATTAATGACTATATAAAATTGAGTGTTCACATTGGATCAAAACTCGACGAGGCTCTCTATGTCTAACTCTCTGTGAATGAGGAAGTCATCGGTTCTGTTTTGGTGAGGGAAACTAATGAAAGATAAAAGCCAATTTCCTACATCAGCAAAGTCCTTCGAGGGCCTGAGATCCGCTATCAGAAGATTGAAAAGATAGCATGGGAAGTTCTTCATAACAGCTCACAGACTGTGGCAATACTTTCAATGCCACCCAGTCGTCGTAAGGATGGACCAACCACTCCGTCAAATACTACACAAGTTGGACCTCACTAGATGCATGATCGCTTGGTCAATAGAGCTTTTTGAGTTCAGGATCACCTATGAACCCCGTCAAGCCCTCAAAGCTTAAGTATTGTCTAACTTCATCGTCGAGCTAACACAAGACCCCCAACCTTCCTATAGGAAACTCCTGGACCATTTACGTTGATGGCTCCTCGATCCCTAAGGAAAATGGTGTCGGGGTAATGCTAGAAAATAGCGAAGGGGTAACCATTGACCACTCCCTAAGATTCGAGTTCCCAACCTCAAACAATCAGGATGAGTACGAAATTTGTATCGTCATGCTCACTATGGCAAAAAACCTGGGAGTGATCGAGATTACCTTTTGTTGTTATTCACAATTGGTAACCTCTCAAGTCCTCGGAGAATATCAAACCAATGAACCATTGCTACATAAATACTTGGTCAAAGTAAAGGAACTCCTTAACGGCTTCGCTCAAGTTAAAGTGGAGCATATTCTCAGGGAGCAAGACTCTCGTGCCGACATCCTCTCTAAAGCTCGCAAGCACCAAGAGCTCAAGAAGCAATAAGTTTGTTATTCAAGAAACCCTAGCAACCCCAAGCATTGCAGGTTTCGAGGTCGTAATGTTGGTTGTTGAGAACGATGATTGGATCAAACCCATTACGGCCTACCTATGTGACGAGATCCTACTAGACAATCCCAAAGAAGCCAAGAAGTTGATCTGGACCTTGGCCCAATACATGTTGTACGACAATTAGTTGTATCGAAGATGGTTTTCTTCCCCCTTCTCAAGTGTCTTATGTAACATTGTCTTTTTAGTATATTAGACTTGTATATGGTCATGAGGTGCCATAATACTTGTTTAATATGTCTGTTGAATTTCAAGACGTTTTGAGTTAATTTAGGCATTTTGCCGCAACATAGAACGTGTAAAATGGTTGTTTTGATTCAGGAAAATAGCATAAATGCTAAATCAAAGGAAATAAATAAGGAAAAATTTATTAATAGGACACAAATGTGTGAAAGATGATGTGGTTAAATTTTGAAGACAAACAGAATCAGTTTGGTATTTTTAAGGACACTGTAGAAGTGTTTTAATACCGATTGGAGAGAATGGCAGATACAAAAAATTATGAAAATGGTGAAACAAGAATTTAGATGAATCCTAAGATTTATTCTAATGTTGTTGGAAGTGAAGGAACTTGATTTAGAAAAATCAAAGTATATTTAATAGATAAAAATGTATCAGTTGAAATACACTTTTTCTTGGCTTTCTCCTTCCCCACCGTCCCCACACCTTCATGATTGCTTTGAGATATTTTCTCCCTCATCTTTTCCTCACTCTCTTTGCTACCACTCAAAACAAGAAAAAACAAAAAAAGAAATAAAGGAAACAAAGAGAGAGAAAGAAACAAATGAAGAAAAGAGAAGGACGAGAAAGAAGCCCAACCATGGAGGAACTAAAGATCAAGCACCATGGAAGCTTGAGGTAGGGGGTTTTTCCATTAACTTTCTATTCCTCTTTTGTCTTCAAAGATTTGAAACTAATGGCTTGTTTGATGGTTTTGAATGGAAAGGTTGATGATTGTGTTGATTTGGGTATAATAGCTTGATTTCCTTAACTTGAATTTTGATGAACTTTTGATTTGAAAAATGGATTTGAAACCCACCTTGAGTTTGATGTTCTAAGAATGATTTGGATGCATCTTGGTAATGTCTTGATGTGGTTATTGTTGTATATGGGTTTGGTTTGGGTTGGAATGGGTTTAAGACTCTATTTTTCTGCAAATTTCGAGCTTGTAATCGATTGCAAGGGTCTTGTAACGATTACCAAGCTTCTGGAGCTGCAAAAATGGTTTCTAAGTAGGATGTAATCGATTACAAGGCCCCCAAATTATGGTTTTTGATCCAAAATTGATGGAAATAGAGTTCTTAACCCCATGGGACCTAAATGCAAACCTTAAACCTTAAATGTGGAATGAACATGCATCCAAATTATTTGAGAAAACACTTTGATGATATTGTGACGTGAGATTGAATGATGAATTTGAATACTCATGATGGGAACTACGATATTGTGCAAATTATTTCATGATGATGAAATGTGACGCCTTGTGCTATGATTAAGATTGACGAGATAAATATCAGGAGTATAAATGAATTAATCATTATGCATTATATTGCATTTCTTATGATTTGACAGACAAAATGATTTGATTTTCATGGGTATCCCTTTGTAGTATTAGACAAAGTGAGAAAGTGAGGTTTTGGATATGCCTTGTACTAGGGTAAGTTTTGGATAACGGAAAGAGAGAATTTGAGGATCTCTCTACACCAGAGTAACTGAGGTTGAGGAAGACCTCCCTCTTTACCCATACTTCCCTAGACATCAAGTATTAGAGGAAGACCTCTTTACTTGGGGTTATCCTAAACCCCCAATTTACAGGGAGCGGACTAAACTTCCTTTATCTCTGATGATCGATAATGTGAGGACGGACATTCCCTCCCTATCAAAAGTAGTTAAGAACGGACAATTCCCTCTCTACTTACCACTTGAAATGAGGACGGACATTCCCTCATCGTTGTGGTTGATCGAGATTGGTCTAGTTACCCGGAGTAGTTCTGTGTGATGTGAGTGAGTCACAAAGAGGTTGACGTGCACCACCCTATAAGCAGACTACTACCAAGTGAATAGTTTTAAATGCTAGCATTGTTTGAGACATCTGGTCCTGATGATTTGAGATATGAATCTTGAGAGATGAGATTTCATTGAGATTTGAAAAAATATTTATGATTTGACAAACTCGAGACTTGATGATTTGAATTACCATTTAAGATATGATATTTATTGAGAATGGGAAAATATATGATATTTGATGATTATACATGATTTTCATAATTAAATGAACCTCTGTTTCGGGAAGAGGAAGGACCGGATTTGGCTTTAGCCACCTTCCTACGGATTATATAGAAATGATTTGAAATGATCTTTCCTCGAAAGAGCTGAAATTATTGTGATGACACGTTTTTAATCAAACTACTGAGGATTTTATGATTCTCACCCCCCTTACACCTTTGATTTCCATGATAATTCCAGGAGGGACCTACTCTGACAAGCAAGATGAAGCAAGACAGAGCTTATGGATGAAGAAATATTTTAGTTAGATTGATCAAATTTTGTATAATTGGTCAATATAGGTATATTATGTTTAGCGATGTAATCTTTGTATAAAAATTCATTTCACATTATACGTGTAATATGTTTCTGCTAAAGGCTCATATTTTCAAATATTATTAAACTGTTTCTTTGAAAATTTGTGAATATTCATAAGTAATGTACCAAATTCTAATTACTGATGCATAAACCGATTACGTCATTAGTGTTAGTAACTAGGGATGTTACATCTTAGACCTAAGGAATCGTCTTATGCCTTAGCCGAGATCCATGAAGGAAGTTGCGAGCATCATCTCGGTGGAAAACCCCTAGCACATAAGGCGCTGCAAGCCAAGTTCTATTGGACCACTATGAAAGCTGATGCTATAGAGCATGTCAAAAAGTGCGATAAAATGTCAACAATTCGCGGATATTTACTCCGCCCCACCTAAAGAATTGACAATCATGTTGGTTCCCTGGCCCTTCTACAGGTAGGGGATGGATATCATTGGTTCATTCCCACTAGCTCCTAGCCAACTCAAGTACCTAATAGTGGCTATCGACTGTTTCACAAAGTGGATCAAAGCAGAGCCACTATCCACAATCCCCTCATCCTGAGATCATTAGTTCATATACAAGAACACCATCAATCGTTTTGGGATCCCAAAGTTTGCCGTCATGGACAACGACACCTAATTCATTGACAAGAACTTCCAGAAGCTTCTGTCCAACCTCCACACTAAACAACATTTCACCTTAGTCGAACACCCACACACAAATGGACAAGAAGAAGCCGCCAACAGGGTAATCCTTCGAGGTCTAAAGAAGAGACTAGACAATGCTAAGGGAGACTTAGCAGAGCAGTTCGGTCATGTGTTATGGGTATACCAGACCACACCCTACTCTACCACGAAAGAAACTCTATTCAAACTTACCTACGAATGCAAAGCCATGATCTCAGTAAAAATTGGGGAACCTAGCTAGCAAAAGCAGTACTTTTCCACTGAAACCAATGAAGAGCTCATCCGCAGAACCTCGACCTGCTAGAGGAATAGAGAAAGATAGCTCACATCTAAGCAGCCACTCTCAAACTCAAAATGGAAATCCGGTACAAGTCCAAAGACATACCATGGAGTTTCAAACCCAGCGACCTAGTTCTAAGAAGGGTAGTCGTCGGTAGAAAGAACACCTCCCAATGGAAGCTAACCCCCAACTGAGAAGGTCCATACTGAATAACAGGCTAAACAAACACGAGAGCTTACAAGCTTGAGACCCTCATAAAGAAAGAGATTTTAAGGCATTGGAACATCACATTACACTTAGCATTAAATTTTATGTTCTAATTTCATTCTACACCTTTTCAGGCTTTGTTATTTATGTTCTTGATTAATGTACAGCACCGGTTACCCGGGTTATTTGAAATGCAATTTGCAGTCAAAATTCAACTGAACATATGTCTCACTTATATCTATGAGCAACCCACAAGGCCGTTTATGGCCGCCTTGGCGAGGTTTGATGGATCAACATCTCGAAAACACACGCTTGGGCAACCCTCAAAGTCATCTGTGGCCACCTTATTGCAGTTACCGAGGTATTCACCTCATCAAAACACCCATCTAACTATAACACATCTCTCAAGGCCGTCTGTGACCGCCTTACCGCGTTGAACAGGGTTTTCAACTTACTAAAACACCCCTAAGTACAGTCCGAGGCCGCTGAGGTTGCCTTGCCGAGACTTGCAGGGTATTCATTCATCTCAAAATATTATGCTAATACAAATCATATTGTCGTGGTCATTAGGAAGCCCGAGGTACAGCGATGTACGTTGTCAGGGTCCTATTCAAGTAACCCTCTTAGAGGCTCACCCACACACCATAATGAGACTCTCCAAACAAAGGAAAAATTATCAAAGTGTTGAAACACCCTTTAAGCTATAAAATCGTACTCTCGCAAGACCGTAGAGTCACACTGGCTCCAAATATGCTTCCTACCAAATTTCCTCAAAATGAATAGGTCCTGAAGGCTCAACGTGCCTAAACGCTGGGCGTTGGACCTAAAGCGGACAATAGAAAACTAGGAATTATTGATAACGAGTGCATGGAAAATAAAACATTTGTATAAATTAAAATGTCTGAGATCGGGACTTGTCCATACAAAAGCAAAAAGCCTCGCATAGGGGCAATAAGAAAATACAAGGAAAAAGGAGAAAATATCTAACTCCTACTTAGCACTTGTGCCGCCATCAGCCACCTCCTCAGCCTCTTCCTCGTCATAAGCTCCCCATCGTTAATCTCGACCACATTGACGCCTTACCGAGCTTCCCCGAGAATGACGTCAAGTGGACTCCACATCAACGACGACACCACCTTTGACGCACCAACGCGACCTGGCCTCAACGGTCACTAGGCAGGGATTAAGAACCTTGAGCTGAGCCATGATGTTGTCATAAGACTCATAAAACAATTTCGCCTAGTTATCTTCAAGGGTTACAATCTTGGCCTCAAGGTCTTCCTTCTCTCTCTCAATGGATGTCACTTTGGCCCTCAGCTCCTCAACAACAGCCTCTGCTGATGTTACCATAGAGCAAAAGACCCCTGCCACAGATTCAACCTTGGACAGTTATTGCTTGGCTTTGCATGCTTCTGCCTTTGCAATTTTGGTCTTTTCCTCACTTCTCCACCTTCTTGACCTCCGTCTTTTTCTTCTCCTCCATCCAAACCTTATCACCCCGAAAGGGCTCTAGTTCTCCCTCCAGCTCCGCACCTTCTTAAGTTGCATCCCTATAAATTGGAATAGGGACGCATTACATAAGCTCTAGGTCTCAACGTCTTAGACAAGCTGTAGAAGGTTCGCCTCCATCAGCACGTCGATGTCTATCGGGGTGAGAAGGGTCTGGCCAATATGGTCCCTACTCCCCAGGCTCAAACCCCCGAGCCAAGAAGAATAAGGAGGCAAAGAGGAGGGGTGGCCCCTGTAGGATCTCATCATCCCGGTCCACGGTGAGGTCCTTGACATGCCCTTCCATTGAAGCTGCTCTCTTTAGCCAACTCGGGTTGCTCTGAGAGGCCCCATTCTTTTTTAGGCTTTCAAGTCGAGTTACCTACTCAAAAGACTTTGAGCTCGATTCATTGATTTGCAAGGCGCGCTCAAACTTGGTACCCCCTGCTAGGACCAATGTCCAAGGCCATTTTTTGTTTCTACTATGTCAACCGTTTTTGCAGCCTAGCAAGTCCCTCAAGCTAGTGTCATGCTCTCTGCAAAACAAGAAATAGTACAAGTGTTATTCGCGCTTACAAGCTCTCAATAAAACTAAAGCAATAAAGATAGATCCAACATATAACAATGGCATGTAATCATCTCGAAGCATACCCAAGACAACTTTGTGATCATTCTCCGGAGTATTGATTATGTCAGCACTATAAATGAAACCCTTCTCATTGGCCCACCCAACAAGGAAGGTGATTACATCCACATCTTCCAACATCAGGTTTTCCTCCTTGGTCTCAAGTTGTTCCAAGGTCTTTTCCCAAGCTCTTCGAGTCCAATAGAGGAAGATGATTGATTCCCCTTCCACCGTAAACAAGAAAGATCGTGTTCCGGGAGCCGCCTCCTATCAAAAGTAGTCTTTCTTAAGCTTCTTATATGACTCCCGGTAAGGCTCGAATACTTTACACACAACATAAGTCCTCAAGGCATCCAACCCATGGTGCGGCCTGCTCTTGAAGGTATGGCCCGTGAAAACAAGTAAAAGAAAATGTGAACTGTACACAAAAGCTCCAGATGTCCGCACAACAATTCATATGCTCAAACAAATCCCCAGCTGTTGGGATGTAATTAAGTGGGCGCCACTTGTAAGTGATTAAGAACATCAACCTCGAACTTAGTAAATAGAAGTCCAATCATGAGAAGCACAAACAGTTTCATATAAATACATGAAATAATTGGGTCCTACAATCCAAGTTAAGCATACCCATTCTTAATCTTCAAGGGGCAACATCACAAACTCCTCATCATGGGCCTTGTCCATCATTAATTGAAGGTATTCCCTCTTCTCGGCCACAGCCGCCATCGTGCTTATCCCAAGGTACCAAGTACTCGTTTGCTAAGGTCGTGACCACTTTTCTCTTTCCCATTCTTATATCTTACGCCTTGGAAAAATCACCCACAAAGGCCGAGCTCTTAGTGTCAGAACTTGAACAAGAAGATAAACCTAGGTGTTCCAACTCCACCATGATCTCAGAAGCAAGATGGGTCGGGTTGAGTAATGACGCTCTCCATGAAGCCTCCATCCTCTCCATGATCATGTCCTGGATCTCTACCCAGGATCGCGGCCTATGTGCCTTCACAGGGTCGCCACCCGCTTAGGGTCTCCTCTACCACACACGAAGCAACGAAGTGGGGGTTCAGACAGAATTTCAAGGGAACTCCCATTGTCCTCATCACTCCGAATCTCTTTCACACTTGCTATTTATGACAAATCAAGTAAATAAATACGTAGGGGGCAAGAGAGTACTTTTGGAAAAAGGAAGAAAAAAGGGGTGGAAATGATCTCTTTAACTACTGCCACTGTTATCGCTGCCATGTGCCACTGCGAAACCTTGGCTAGAAATCGCCTAGTCCCTGATGATGATAGAAGAGAGAGAGTGTGGAGAGTAGAAATAAAAACCACTCCCCCCTCACCTCCCTTTTTAAGCACAAGGACTCCCAACTACCACCACCACTTCAAGGGCATGCTAGTAATTTTGCGTTGATTTGAAGTGCTGACAATGTAAAAACCAATCGATGACACCCATCCTCTGCACGCCATGTGGCACAAAATAGTTGTCCAGGAAGCCTTACCGACCCCGGTTCGCAATTGAAGCGTCTATGGCAAGCCAAGCGTTGCTTCATTCCCATAGTGCAACAACCCCATAAGAAATGCCTAATCTCGGTGAAAGCCACATGCCTAAACCAAAATGGACCCTAGTCATAACACCATAATGGGTCCCAGCTACATCATCGCATGGACACACAACAGACTAAGGTAAAGCGCCCCTTCTCAAGGGGTAATTAATACGAAGAATCCTTGAAACGAAATACCAAATCTTTACTACTCACCCTGCAACACTAAGGATCCCGGCCTCAACACCCCAAGTCAAATCCTTGTGCCTAGGGGCATCTAACACTCTTGTTGACCTTTATATGGAGTACCTTTATTTTGTGCTAAGCTCGACAACAATAGAAAGAAGAAAATGAATTGATGAGCTCTTGCTTTTGGGTTTTATTTTGTTCAATATAAAAGTTATTGATAGACTGATAGACGTAAATATATAATCTAAAATGAGTCACGAGGTTAGATTATAAATGTTGAAAATTGGTTCTACAATGTCACATCTGCACCACATGTAAGATTTTAACTTGCCTACGTTGGAATTGTACCGGTGCAATGACGATACAAATTGCACTATAGAATGCATTATATATACACACACACACCTTGTGAATTGTAATTATGGTTAAGAAGTGTCAAGGCCAGTTTATGCGCACCTTATCAATTAAACACTGCAACACTACAGTATACCAGTAAGCCTTTTGAAAACCATATCTACAGAGCCACCACCTGAAGCCAAACATGGCATTGCATGCAAACTGTCGACAGCCATATTCCTAGTAAAACAAGCAAGTAAACTAATTAGTTCTCAAACCTAGACTTGACTACTAAATAGACAGACTCAAACCTAGCAGATGTGAACTTACTTCTTCTGTAAGCTTCTATGTTCTTGCCCTTCCGGCAAAGTTGAAGCAGAAGTAAACCTCGTTACAATCCTTGACAATCTGATTTTGATACCAACTTGAAAAGTTATATCATTAAAGCAACCTACATAACATTCATGTGCTTTTAGGTAAATCATCACAAACGTTTTAGTAGTTAGTAAAGTAAGTTCAGTACAAAGGTGGAGGAAAAGAAGAGGTAAGAGCTATTTTAAAACTACAACAACAACTGCTACAAAAACTTTCCACTAGGTGAGGTCTGCTACACAAATAAAATGACGCAATTGTGCTTAGTCAAAAATCAAATTTCAAAAAGCCATTTTGATGTAAATCTTTAATGGTTTCTCTTGGAGTTTTTCTTAGTCTTACTTCTATTTATTGGGCTATCCTCCATTTGAACAACCCTTCTTAGTAGGACTTTTATTGGTCTTTTTCTCACATGGTCAAACCCTCTTAGACGAGATTCTATTACCTTTTTCTCAATAGGTAGACTCTTACTTTCTTTCTAATACATCCATCCTTGATCTTATCTATTATTATATGCCCACTCATCCACTGTAGCATTCTCATCTATAGAACACTTGTTGGCACTTTACTGCCCAACATTCAATACCATAAAGCATCGCTCATCTTATGGCTTTATGGTAAAGTTTTCCTTTAAGCTTGAGAGGATCATAAATAAAACCCAAAAAATTTCTCCATTTCATCCACACTTCAATCCTATGATTTACATCTCCATCTATTTTTCTGCAACTTTGTATGTGTCAATGACCAACTCTCTTAAGCTTAACTGGTTAAGTGAAAGCTCATGAATGACTTTATATATAACTAACACACCCCCTCATGCAATGACTTCATATATCTAACAATAAGATATATCGAAGATTAATAAAATAAAAATAATAAAAGCTAGTATTTGTAAGGACGTTTCATTGGCTTAGCAATTGATTTCAGATAAGATTAGATGATACTCTTCTATTCAGTATAAAAGCACATGGTCATTTTAAAAGAGTTTCCTTAAATATGGTTATACAGAAGGATTGATGGATTGGGCAGCTGGGTTTAGTGAAGCTTCTCTTTTTATCTGTTATTTTATTTTCCCTTTTTTTGCTATGGATGATTCCTTGTACTATTATTCCCTTTGTTTTAATGAACTTCTACTTTTATTTGCCCCCCCCCCCCAAAAAAAAAAAACCTCGATTAAAAATGATGAAAGAAAAGCAAAAACCTGCAAGTCCCTATTTTTCTGTAAGAGAAACCAACCCCCCCAAAAAAAGTCCATGAACAAGGATACATAAAAGTAGAACGTGCAAAGTTAGAACATACCTCAACATGTAGATGGGAATAATAGAGTCAAGAAGCAGAAAGTTTGGGTCGAATTTTCATAACCCTAGAAACAAAATCATTCACATGTCATTATAAAGCACATGCTAAAAAACCAGGAAAACCATTATACAAAACTAAGACATGACAGATAGAGAGAAAAAATATTACAATCACAATAGTGCAGACTACTAAACAGAAGTCTCGAGGTCAAGAGTAAAATAGATCAGCTAAAATTGGGATGGACCACATGTTACAAAGCCACTTGTTGAAATTATAAGGAAAAGATGGAAAGGAGAAAACAGATATATTTACTAATAGGACTCTCAACTCTGAATAATTGTGATGTGATATAAAATATTAACCTTACAAATAGTACAAGCCCAATCCAATAACACTCCTAAGTAACTTCTATAAAAAAATAATCCTAAGTAACATAACAAGAATTGGGATATTCTAACACACACCAGTGGTTTCAGCTTCAAGGAACACCAAAAGTGAGATGGAATGAATTTAATGAAAGAAAAAGTAAACAACAGTAGTTAAACTACAGATATTACTCTTCTAAAATGAACTTGTCTCTAAAGTGAACAACTAAGGGTGTATCCATCATTAAATTTCAGTGGGTTAAGATCCCATTGCAATTTAGATTAAATTATGGGTGGATACACCCTTACTTGGTTACTTTTGAGACAAACTCACTTTAGATAAACTTTTTCCTTAATTTACTATGTATGTGTTCATCATTAACCTGCAAGCCATATGACTCTCCAGTACCCCCCCAAACAAAAAAAAAGAAACATTTCAGAGAACTACAAACAAAATACAATGAAACAATTTTTGGATTATACAGAATTATACAGATAACATATCAAGCAACACTTGTAATTGCCAAAACTGACAATAAGGTATCATTTTCAGCCCCCTTCTCAAAACATGGCAAGAAAAAGTGAGCAAGATGCAACACAGCATGTAACTGTACTAAAATTGCTTATCATGCTCTTGAACCTAATAGTTAACACACCCACAAAGTTCTTCAAAAGAAAAGAAAGCTAAGAATCCTTAATGGGAAGACCTGGAATGCGCACATAAAATAGTAGAAGTTCACCTCTAAACAATCAACTCACTACGAAATGGACTATATAGCTGCTTGTCATCTCCAAGCCGGCCATAATAGAATAGATAGGCAAAGCAGCCAATAGCAGTCTGTTTTAGCCTATCGATAGCGATAGATAGTAGGTTGCTTCCAAGCTCAAACCATTTGAAACTGAATTGCTACTGTCTTCTTTTTATTGATAGAGTGGTCTTCCCTATATGTACAGGCCCTGTCAAATAAAGTAGAGGGAGAGAACTGGAAGAGAGAAGGAAAAAGAGCAAAGGATTGACAAGTCTAATGGGAGAGGAATGGCTGACACGTTGACTGCCTTCGAGAAAAAGAGAACCCAAGCGGTCTAAGCCCCGGGACGGACCCCAACCGAAAGAAAGGCGCTAGACGGACTAACGGCAAGCGAGATAAAGAAAGCAGCTGGCCCTATGTGTAAAACCTTGCCGCGGGAGCAATGAGAATAAAGCAAGTTTTTGGGCAAGACAAGAAAGGAACTCGCCCTTTGACACCACACCAAGGGATAAGAGCTGATTGCTGGCGATGACTTGGTGAAAGGAATCTATGAGAGAAGGTTCTCAAACCGGGTTCCGACCGAATAGAGCGCGGAGCCAACGAGTTCAGTCGAACAGCGTAACGAGTCTAAGGTTACAGAAGCGTTCGCCAACTTTGATAGGTAAACGCATTGCAAGCAAATAGAGCAGAGAGCTTACCGTCTTTTTCTATTAGAGTCGCGAGCTTGTTGTAGTCGGTCCGTGAAGGGAGAACTTGCTGCTTACTTGCTATATCCCCGCGTTCTTGCACGGCTCGTTCTTCGAGCCCTGCTTCTCCCGTCCCCCTCTCCCCGTTCTATCGTCCAAAACAAGGCCGTATGGAGTATAGCCAAGTGGTAAGGCATCGGTTTTTGGTACCGGCATGCAAAGGTTCGAATCCTTTTACTCCAGATTATGAACACCCGATCGGATCTGTCAAGAACGAGCTGACGACTACAGGGGAAGCGGCTGATTGCAGTCCCTGAGCCCAGCCCGGGAGGAATGCATGGTTCCCTGGCGCTTCATGGGACGGGCGTTCGCAGTCCCCCTCCCTCTAATCTAACCCTCCCCCGCTCCCCATACGAATTTGAACTACGATCCCCTGGAGCAAAACGCTGTGGATACACTTTTGAATGCTGTCACCGAAAGTGTCAAAAAACTTAAGGTAACACATCCTTTTCCCTGCCGGAAAACTGGACATATTCAAAAATAGTCGAGCAGGTCATTCATTGGGGATCCGGCGGATCTACGTTATCTGAGATTTTTTCTGATATTACGGAGTATGGCTTTGCCAGTAATTACTTTCACGAGGCATTAAATATCCTCTATTCTATTCTATTGGGGGCCGGGGGCTGGAAAACCTTCTCCATCTTTGATTTTTATCCTACTCTGGTGAGAAAATCAGTCCTTGAGTCCGCTAAAAGACTAGGGCTATTGTAACTAAACCGGTGTCGGCTACCGTTGACTGCTTTACTTTAGGGCTATTAGCCCTAAAAGAAGCGCTGGCCCTCACTCGATTAAGACTCGATAATGCTTCGTTTTTAAATAATTCAGGATTGTACAGTATAACCTCCCTCTTCATGTCTACCCTCAGACCATTGACGAACCTACTGACTGTAATGAATGGCTCTTCATCAATTTCACACCTAAGCATAAGCTCTTCAAATCGAGCCAAATAGTCAGACACATTAGACGTCGATTGCCTAAGATTTAACAACTGTTCAACCGATTGACTCCTATAGTAGGTGGGGAGGTCTTTTTCCTTCCACTTCTGCTTCATGACTGCCCACTGAGTGATGGGTGGTTCACCTAGACGCCCTAAGTTGCGTTGGACACTGTGCCAATCTTTCTTGGCGGATCCTATTAACTTCATCTTGGCAAAACGAACACGCTCTATGTCAGACATGCCATACCAATCCAAATAGTCCTCCATGTTATCCAACCAATCTTTGAAGATATGAGATTAGGGTCCAACTTTCCATCATATTCAGGGACATCCACTTTGACTCTCCTAGTAATGTCTCCTAAATCCTCATGACCATACCTAGGAGGTTGTGGTGAACGCCTGTTGTGTCTATCTGGAACCCTAGCATGGGGCTGGAACTCTATGGGCTGGAACTCTATGGGTTGGTCCTCATGAAAATGATCACCATCATCAAGTGCCGCTCTAGGATCTAAGGTTGGAAGGAGATCACCATCAGGGGGAAATCTGACAGTTGGTCTAGGGGTTGCGTGACTCATCCTATTAGGTTAGGTTAGGGCGCCGTGTGTCCCAGAAGTGGGAAGTCTTCCGTGCACTGACCCTATTTTATAAATAATATAAATAATAAATAAGGGGAACCCTTTAACTGCCTAACTGAATCCTGTAAATCCTCTCCTACAGGGCGCTTACCCAAGTGTTTCAGGATTTGTGAAAACTTATCAGAGAGTTGCTCTACTTTACCCTCGAGACTGTCCAATTTAGAGTGCATGGTTTGGTTGTCAGTTTGTGGAGTGGGAGGGGTCTGCAATTGAAGAAGAATCGGTGAGAGCTAGAGTACTTCTATAGGCAAATAGCCTATTTATATAACTTAACTATTTATATAAGAAAAATTATATAAGAAAAAGGTATCCCCAGTTGGAGGACGCAGCTCTCGAATCTAGCTATTTCTTTCTTATCGGAACTGCCATAGTTGATGCATCGAATGCTAGTGCAATAAGACTTTTTGAAAGCTGAGCTGTTTGCGGACTTACGCAAATAGTGAATTTTGAGCTGCTCATAAAAAACCTCGGTTTCCTCCGATTAGAAGGTGGTGGGAAAGCAAGTTCAAGTTTCGGAGGTGAAGATTCGGAGGAGTGAAAATAGAAGTCAACCTCTGATAGCCCAAGCCAAGGCCAGCTGCCCTTACTAGACGAAATTCCTAAGGAATCGAAGAAGGGCTATTCAATTACCATCGAAAAAGAAAAAGAAGAAGAAGCTTTCACTCATCCATAGCAGCCACTGCCTTGCTTCCTTGACCGTCTTCCAAAGCTTGAATTCTCGGCATCAATGCAATAACTCCTGCCCGGCTTGGCACACTCAACCGCTAATCCAAAGGAGGAACTCGGAACTCGCTGGGCATGCTTTCAAGCCTTTGACTGCTAACGGGCTAACGTAACGCCTTGATTGAGTTTTTTCGATAAAGGACAAAAGCTCCCAAGAAGAATCAACTCAGAGTAGGACTCAAAGGAAGATCTCTTCCCGGGCTTCTTCTCCCTTCTATGATGAACTTTCTTCACTTCAGCTTGCTAGCGCTTGGCTTACTTTGACTATCAGAGAGAGGAATAGACATCTCTGAGGTGCTACCAGTAGGTTGTCATTGAGACCTTTATTGAAACCCCTTTTTTATATCTTGAAAACAAGCCTACTGTGGCATTTCGTGATTGAGTTATCATGCCTACTCTCATCTGAGAAGGAGATAGCCAGACGGGAACCTTTCTTAGCGCTTAGATAGATGGTAGTGAAGAGCAGATGAACTAGACCAGACAGCTCGATGGAAAGGATAAAGCCAAAACAAAGAACTCTTGCAATCATGTCTTCTTCATCACCCCTCTCTTTCAATTGCTAGCCCACACTTTTGCAAATGATAAGCACAAAATTGCTCAGCTATAACAGTTGAGGGAGAAACCAATCAGCAGACAAGAAGAAAATAAAACATATAAAAACCATGACATAAACAGAAAACTGGATCTGTCATCTAAACAAACAGAAAAACTGGATCACCCAAACCAATCAGAAATTTAGATCTAACATAGTAGAGAAGTTTTAATGGGCACAAACTATTACTTCAATCACCAGAGTAGACCAAATCTATTAAAGAGAAACATTAGCATAACCTAACGTCTGAATGGGCAAAAAAGGCAATTCCTACATTCAAGCCTACACAAAATGGGGAAAAGAAAAGGAAAACAAAAAACAGAATTTACCATTCAGAAAGCTGCATAACTTACTCGACTAAGAATCCCATCCTGCTGCTCCATTGTTGAATATATCTTGCCAGCAACATACATCATGCTATAAATATGCTTGGCTGCTTCAGAATGGAATAGAAAACTTCCCAATAGAGAACATCTCTCCTTGAATGCAGCCTCACTCAAGGAGACTTACATGCAGAGATAATGAAGACTTAGCTCCTTACACGCAGAGAGAGCCAAACAGAAAATAGAAGATAACAATGGGTGTTCTGCAGATGTACAGAAACACCCCCACCCCTCCCAATCCTTCCCTATACCACTCATGCCTGCCTCTCTCTCAGCCTCCCCCTCCCCACATAATTCACATTTCTCTTCCTCTCCCCTGATTCCTGAATCCTCCTCACCAGTTGCCACCTGCCAGCCATCAAGGTTGCAGTCACAACCATCATTCCCATAACCAATCTCTCTTTTGACTGTTTCTCTACTGTTACAGTCATTCCTCCAATTCTCTCTTTCATTTTATTTCTCCTTTCATACACGTGGTCCATCTGACCCATTCTTACCCAGCCCATCCTTATACCTTCTAGTATATACTTGGGTTACGGGTCTATCATTTTGCCTCAATGTCTTGTAAGCTGTGAGTATAACGAGACTTAAATCACAGCATAACTGCTGCTCATGATAATCTGAGAGTGTAAACAAGCACAAGACAAAAAAGGGGGAGGGGGGGGGAAGACCCATTTTTTATAGAAAAAGAAATTTTATTAGAGAGAAAAGAAGGGCACGATAAAACTAAATTTGCAACTGCAGCAAACTCAGAACATGAACTATGGATACTCAACTTTTGAATGCTTCAGAAAAGTGAATAATAGGATGGTACTGGAGAAAAGAAAGACATTTCACTTCCTTGGAAAAGAATTGACTCCAACTTACCAAACAGGCCATCGCTGCTATAACAACACAATAACTCAAGGAAATTGCCTCAACTGGTCTATAGAACCAGGAAAGAAAAATAAAAAATTGCAGCAATGAAGGGAGAACTGCACTCAAGGTGTTTTAGCTTTTTTTTTATAAAAGAAGAGAATTTAATTAGAAAATGAAAAGGGATACAAATAAAGAAGAAAAGATATCATCTTTAGAGAAAATAACTAAGAAAACCATCAAGCAACAGAAACAAAGCAAAACCACTAACAAAATAAAAAAGAGAGCTCTCCAGTCCCGCTGCAAATCTACCAAGGAAACTCCCTAGAATAAACCACGTCTTGAACACCAACAAGAGGCCAAGGAAACAGTCTTGTCCCAAAGCTTGACTCATTACCAGTTTCTTCGTCATGCAAGTTTCTAGGAAATGGAAATTCAAAGAAATAACTGATCTTTATAAAAATTTAGGACAGGAGAATGATGCAAAACATCCCATACCCAGATAAAAGGGTAGGGTTATAAATCTCCCACTATGCGTGGGGTCCAGGTTGGACCCACTGTGTGAGTCTATAGTAGACAACCATAGCTTGCATTTGCAAGAGGCTGATTCCACAACTCGAACCTGTGACTCCGAGTCACATGGCAACAACTCCAACCATTTGAGCCAAAGCTCCCCATCAAATATCCCTATTAGAATAACTGGGCCTAACTCCACCCCAAAAGCTAGCTCATAGGGGGTGGGTTGCCCAAGTTATTATACATGGTGCTTTGCCCATATACTTAATCGATGTGAGACCTTAACAATCCCATACCCAGATATCCACTCAAAATCAAACAAGATAACCATTACTTGCTTTTAAGGAAGGTAACGGACTAAAAGAGGTATACCCCTGAGAAATGAATTTCAAAGGACTCAAAAAGATGCGGTTATGGCTGGATTGGCATTCCACTGATTTCGATGTACATCAAACTCCTTTCTTAGCTGATGCTGTAAAGAAGAAGTCTCTAGAGGGAAATGCCAAGGCAATTTTCAGATTTAGTAATCAAAGCAATGTTTTTGGACACTTATTCATTTAAGACACAAACCCCCCAAACTCTTTGGTCCTACAAAAAAATCTCCCACAGACCAACTTTTTTTTTCCTGAAGAAAATTTTTTGTTAGAAGGAAGGGATGCACTAAGGAAGGAGCATAAGGAATCCTCCTTAGACAAACA
The DNA here is from genome assembly GCA_029884605.1 of Ormosia emarginata. NCBI lineage: Eukaryota > Viridiplantae > Streptophyta > Magnoliopsida > Fabales > Fabaceae > Ormosia > Ormosia emarginata. The sequence goes on along the minus strand of JAQQTP010000066.1, from coordinate 8,621,760 downwards.
AGTAAGGAACCAACAATCAACAGAAACATAACAAAACCATTAATCCAAAAGAGCTCTCCAGTCCATATGAAAATCAACCAAAGAAACTCCTAAAAGAAAATCATGAGCCAAGCATTAGAGACTAAAAAGGTAACTTTATCCTGAAGCATACCCTAGGGTGGATGTTTTTCCTTGAAAATTTGATCATTCCTTTCTAACCAAAGACACCAAAGAACAGCAAACATAGAAAACTGCCATAAAACGTTTATGTCTTAGCTCCTGCCAAACTCTCCGAACTTAACCATTAGGAGATAGACTTGTTAGGTCTAAAGATGTAGCTTACTGCTGGGAAATGCAGAAATAAATGTGTAGCTGTTTCTGAATCAGAAGAACACATCACACAGATTAGGAGATAAAGCCTAGTTAGGTCTACAAATCTACATCATTAGTATTAATATCATTGTCCAGAAAAGAGACTTCACCTTAGAAGGCGTTTAGATTTCCAAAGTTTCTCGACAAGGAATTTGTTTTGAGTTTGGAGAATGGGTAACAAACTGGAAGTAAGATTTACAAGAAGACCAACCAAAAGAACAAGAGCCCAAAATCTCCCATCTGGTTTAAAGGACAAAAACAGCCAATTCAAGAAACACCAAACGGGACTTCAGTTTAGAAGTATCTCTATCATGCAAGTTTCTAAAATATTGGTGTCCAGGATGGAGGACTGCTGCAAAAAAGGGAATCTCTACTATTCTCCCCTAAACCTGACCAAAGGAAGTCTCTCATAACCTTCTCAATCCTCTATGCAATCATATAACTGGAATTCTGAACAAAATACGTAGTAAAAATAGAGATGAACTGTACTCAAGGTGTTAGGCATTGCCACTGAAGACAATAGGAAACTAGCATGCCATTTAATACAAAGCCTTCATAAATTGGGCGATAGTCAATTAGCTAATTGGGATTAATGAAAATCTATACTACTATAGAATGGGTATTAATGGTATCTTATTCCAATAACTAAAAACAGAGGACAAAATTGTCATTACAAACTCACCTCAAAGGCCCACCACTTACACCCACTCATTTTTAGGAACTTCTCTATTAAATTATTATTTTTCTATATTGTAGTTAAAATCAGTTATGTTAGATTTAAAAAGAGGAAACTAAGGAAGGGCTACATAGCATGTTTACATGGTTATGCAAGTCATGCTACTGAATTTGAGTAGACTTTGTTTGGTGGGGGGGGGGGCACAGGAAGCATCCTAGAACAAGAATAAAATGAAAGATACGAAAAATCTCATCAGATCAAAATATCACCTAAAACAAATTGTCGAAGAATTAAGGCTCTCTAATTTTCTTCACAAGACACATAAACGGCAAGAATAGCAAATAAAGAATATTGCAAAACTATACAGCTTTCAAAAAAAGAAAAATTTCATATGAAGAATCAATAAAGAAGAAGGTTAACAAGATAGAACCTTGTTTTATACGTGAAGGTAAAGCTAAATCTCACAATTATTTTCAGTTTTTTTACTAACAGCACCAATAGTGATTTTATACCTTGAGCAATATCACAACACTTCCTAGAAAGTCTATTACAAGCGAAGGAGGGGTAGAAGAACAACTTCTCTTTCCCTTGTTTTCCTGGGGGATGGCGATGGCTATCAAGCAGCTAATATTTACATAAGATCCAACTATTTTCAGTTTTTTACCAACAATAGCTCCAACAGAGATTGTATACCTTGAGCAATTTCACAACGCTTCCTAGAAAGCCTATTACAAGCGAAGGAAGGATACAAGAACAACTTTTCTTTTCCTTGTTTTCTTGGGGGGGTGGGGGGGGGGGGAATGGTTACCATGCTGCTGATATTTATATAGAATCCAATTATAGGTGCACAATTTTGACAATGAGCAACCTTAAATTTTCCATAGGAGACAGGAATAAAGGAAAAACTAGAGCCAAAGACTAGAGCAAAGTTTTGCATGGGCGCCACACCTCAAGTAAAAAGAGAGTATAAAGCAAAATATCCATTACTTGACAGACACCATAGACAAACATCACCTACTGCATCATCAACCTAATATGAGCTTTTAAATAAAAGTACAACTTCAGAAAACATCTAATAGACAATTTCCCATGACGTTCATGAATATATAACTCTTAAAACCCTGAACCAATCATCTAGAAAGTAGCAGCCCAAGATACCAGTTATAAGATTGCTTAACACGATAGAAGAAATCTATCTGTGTCCTTGAGCTCGCTGCATGTCATATGCACCCCAAGCAGCAGGTCCAGGTCCATACTGAGAAAAATTCTCCACACCAGGCTGTACCTGAAATTTACCAGCGTTAGCATAGAACAATATCCAAATTGACCCAAAGGAGGGAAAAGGGCTTGCATGACCATATACCATGCAGAAAAAAAAAATCCATCAATATACAAGCAAATACATTTAGGGCTGTAAATAAACTAAGCTTTTTGCAAGGTATACAATACGATTTTGTCACCCATAGCCAACTAACTGACTAATTTAAACTGACCAGATTAAGAGATCAAATGTAATAGTTTGGAGGTCAGATCAGATGGTAGCCAGGGAAAGCCATAATAACAACCCCAAACCAACAAATTTCACTTTTTAAAGCTCGCATAAAGCTTTCATATTCAGAAAATAAAGCTCCAGATCAAAAATAAATATGACAACGGTTGGTGTTTAAGAGGAAAACTGGGTTAAAAAAAAGCTCAGGTTTCCAAACTGAAATGCGCAAAGTTCCATTAGTGGTGGTTAAATCTATTGGGATCGTGTGTCACCAAAGAAGATGTGAAAGCCGCAGATCTTATGGGAACTGCATCAGAGATCACGAATAAATGGATAATAATGGGAAAGGGTGTCAGAGATGACAACCTTAGATCTTCAAAAGAGATAATATGCCATGGCTGAAGTGGGAGGCACAACAATATGGGTAGGGAAGATATCAGGTAATGAAGACAGGCAAAAACGATGGGTACAGCTAAACAGAACAAGGGTTAACACATAAAAGGGTGGCAAACGGATGGATCAGATTATAATGGATAGATAAAAAAAATATAAAAAACCCATTAATTGATTTAGAAAATCCATTTCATCCATGGTCCATTTAATGGATTGATTCCCAACCCACCATTAATCCGTTTTCAATTAACGGATGAATATCCAATCCACCCAACTCATCCATTATTAATCATATTAAATATTAATTTTTTAAAGCTTCCTGAATTTATTAAGAGAATTAAAAAAAAGGTGAAATTATGACAATTCAGTAGTCAGAATATTTAAAAAAAAAATTGCAGAATTAAATGGAATGGTGCAATGTGATAGTGTGATTAAAAATCTTTTACTTGTCATTAGAGTGATTTCCAAATCCCAGCAAAAATCACGTGATGTAAGCCTGTAAGAAAAGGCAACAAGGCCAAGACAGTAATAAATTAAGTACACACATACATCCTGCTGTGCGCAATAAATTCTCATTCGCATGCATACTGTCATTCAGATATGCAGTCCTGCCACGTGGCACAATAGCAATGATTGGCTATGCACAAGTGAGTTTGTTCTGGGTTTTCATTTTTGTTAAATGGCTGTAGAAGCAAAGTCACTGGTGGATATCCAATGGATATTCTAGGCAATCCAATAACCATCCAGAAATTAACCTTGATCCAATTAACCCAATCCATTAAAATATTATAATAATTGGATGGATAATGGATGCATGGATTATTTTGCCACCCCTACACATGACAAAGAATTATTAAGAAATTCAAGGTTTTACTAATACTTGGCAGGGTCATTTACACCCAATCCAACGGAACAACCCAAAGATTTTTCAAAACTAAACCCAAATGGAAGGGATTTACTGAGAAATGAAAACCAACTGCAACCCTTCGGTTCAGGCAGGTCCACTTGGTTTCTGCTCCGACCAAATGCATATTATTCATTAGAGTCCAAATAAAGATACAATTGCAATATGACAAAACTTACAGGATTCATGCCATAAATGGCAGGGTAAGGATTTCCAGCATATCCAGCCTCAGCATTGCCATAATTTGCACTATACCCTGGACCTACAAATAAAATCGACAAGAAACAAAGTTAGAGCATTATGGAAGAAAGCAACAGTCAATTAACCCGCACAAATTCCAAGCCCAAAGATGCGATCTGTTGATAAAATGTGAAAATCCAAACCTCATCATACAGGGAAGAACGGAAGTAGACCAACTCTCGTTAGATGTCACTAATTACAATTAGCTAACTCATTAAGACTACATCAACACTTAGCAAATACATACACGCATAGAATTGCATATACCTGGATTCCCAGCCGCTGCAGCAGCACGCGCTCTTTTCTCTGCATTTGCGATCTCTGCACGAAGCTTCTCCATCTCCCGAGCCATCGAGATCAACTTCTTCTCCATCACCTGACCATGTTCATAGTTTTCCGCAAACCCTTTCTTCTCATATTCAATGGCAGCTCTACAAGCCAAGACGCAAAAATTAAGAGCAGTGTTAATATAAAGTCGGGTTCATGGTGAATCAACATATCCACCATTCAAAACATAATTTAAACTTATAAATATATGCATATTATAAAATTCAATGGTGGATATGCTTTCATGCATAGGGTTAACAAAATTCAAAAAATAATCGTAAATTGAATGATCCCAAGCATAATCTATAACTTTGTTTCAAATTGAGAGAGCTACTACCTACCTTGCACATTGCAACTCTTGTTTCATAGCCTCTAAATCGGCCCTCAAAGCCGGCACCCGTTTCAAATCGGCGGTCATCCTGGCCAAATCCTGTGTCATCGCCTGAACCTGACCGGACAATTCCTGCCTCACAGCGGTAAGTTCCTTGATATCGGCATGAACCTGAAGAAGCTCGGCTCTCATGGCTTCCGCACCGCGAAGTTCGGCCTCCAACTGGACCGACTTGTCATACAATTCCCTCATCCTCCCATCAGTATCGGCCCTCAGCGATTCCTTGAAGTGCGCCATTCGCTGCAACTCGTGCTGGGCGGCCTCCAGCTCCTGTTTCAGGGCGACGTGGGTGGCGGCGAGCCTCTGGTTGTCGCCCAAGAGGCCTTGGATGTCTTGGTGCTGCGCGGCGAGGCGCTCCTCGAGGATGGCGGCAGGGTGGAGGGGGAGTGGTCGGGGACCCAACCCTAATTGCGATTCTCGCAATTCTTCGAGGAGAGCGTGATGAGACCCAAGGGCTCTGGCGCCGTAGAGGGAATCGTGAATCGACGGAGATAATCCGGCGTGAGGAGGTGGCGGAACAGAAGGAGGAGCGCCTTTCATCGGAAGAGGTTGCCCGCGGTTCCTACCCGACATCGTTTCGGCTTCTGAGAAAAAACTTAAAAAAAAAAATGGATGTCTCAAAATCAAAATCGAAATCTAAGAAAAGGGCAAAAAAAAAAAAAAACAGGAAACAAGTTTTTAGTGCATAGAACGGAAAATGTGAAACCACCTTTGATTTAGAAGGGGAGAAAGGAATGGGGGATTCTGGGGAATTTTAAGTGCGTGGAGTGAAGAATGGGTGGAGATGGGTGTGAAGGCGCAGTTTGCAAAACCCTAAACACGACGCTTGATGATGGTAGTAGAGGAAGACGGGTGGAAGACGATGCACAAACAAAGCGGCACCGTCTGCACTCTACCTCGTAGCTACTATTGTATAGCGCAACATCTGTTTGGGCCACACCGCCAGTTACTGCTTATGTAACTCACGCCTTTCGGGCTTTGTCGGAATTTCGGCCCAAACACGCAATGAATCCTTCTTTCTTTATTATTATTATTAGGGATTATGGATTTCTTAACTAAGGTTACGTTTGATATAAAAGAATGAAATTTCAAAAAATAAGAATAAAAAACGATAACTTAGAATTAGAATCTTATTCCAATTTTATAATTTGGTATCATGTGATATAATATAAAATAGAAAATAATTTTATAGTTTGGTGTATGAGATATAATATAAAATAAAATATAAATTAATATAAATAACATAATTAGCTTTAATGAGAAAAAAAATTACTTATTTCTTCCATATATATATATATATTTGTATTTTTTAAAAATAATGTTTAAGATTAATTTTTTTATAACAAAAATCATGATCATCAATTTTGATAATATTATGTTACTATCCTAGATACTGGTGCATAAAATTTGAAGGTTAAAGGCTAGATTTAGGTTAGATAAGTTAGGATTGAGTAGATTATTAAAGGATAAATTTTGTCAATTTATAAATTGAGTAATGGTATATTAAGTAAAAAAATATGAAATCATATTCTACTAAAATATGGAATCTCATTCCTTCTTTTTCTTTTAGAAGAATAGAATTTTACAAATTTGTAGAATAGAATTTAGAATAAGAATATCATTCCATATTTATTTTCATTAAAAAACGAAGGAATCTTCTGATTTCATGATTTAATGTAAAATACATTTCATTCATTCACACTAAACATAACTTTAAGAAAATATTCAATATTGTATTCTTTAAGTAATTATAAACATTTTAATAAAATGTATCAAATGTCTCTGAACTCATGCACATAGTGCTCTAGTTAGCAATATATTCCACACAATTTCAACTTTCTATGTATATGTTTGGATTACTGTTTGTAAACTTGAATCTAAGCTAATTTGATTTTGCAAACTTAATTTTGGTTAAAAGAGGTTTGTATTATTGTAATTTATGTTTGAGAACTTTTATTTCAAACATGATTTTGACCCAAAAAAAATATTGTTTGGATGACTTTAATCATAAATACTTTTGAATGCGTAATTATAATAGAAACCCCAAAAAATCTACTCCATCTTTATCATCATCTTCTATCCCGTACCTGGAACACACACCCAAGTCACATCACCACGTCATGCAACTGTGAAGCTTCTCGCGTCATATGTACCTCCAACCTTTACCGTGAACCAGCAGACTGCGTCACTCATGGCTTCACTGTTCAACCACCACCTCTCCTCATCGTCTGATCCACGTACCGAGTCCAACCAGCAACCATGACCAGAAACAATGGTTAGAAAGGCACCGAAATTGCCCAAAAAATAGAAATCAATGGGTGAACGGTGAATGATAAATGAAGGAGAAGAGAACAAAAGAAATGAGGCAATATAATAATAATAATAATAATAATAATAATAATAATAATAATAAGGAAGAAAACGTATAGAATGAGAAAAGAGAAAGTAAAAAAAATAAAAAGAGCAATTAAGGTGATAAGATGGAGAGAAAAATATGTCTTCCCAACATCACTTTTTCAATTGATACATAATTTGTAATTACCAATTTGTCCATAAAAATCAAAATAAGAGAAAAGTGATATTACATTAAAAGAGTGAGATTTAGCGAAATAATTTACTATATAGAATGTTGACAGATTTAATGAGTTAAGTAGATAAGTAAATTAGTCAAATGTGACACATTTCTTAGTTTGCTAGTGCATTAATCGGTACAATGCATGGGTCCACAAACTCAACATATATAGGCAGTATATATTTTATTTTATACAAACTATCATAATAGAATGGACGTTTGGAAAATTTTTGTTTGCTAGTGTAAGTCAAGGTCAGGAAGGAACCTTGTAAACATATATTGAATTATGTAGATATGGTGGTTTGAGCGAAAGTGGCGTAAACAAATGCATTTGCTTTAGATCACAATCAGTCTTTAACAAAAATTATCAAAGTATAATCATTCATTCTGATTTTGCATAGCTTATTTGGAAAAGAAGCAAATGAGCAGTCTTCCATTAACACTATGTATTGAATACTAATTCAAAATATAATAACCAAAGTATTAACTGATATATGGGTAAAACATCTAGTCATTGGAGTGTTCAACATAGCTTACATATATAGATATATAAATCATATAGCAGACCCAAGGCAACCAAATTTACAATGAGTATAAAGACATAACATCAATTTAGATTCTTAACAGCCAGTTTGTTGTCCCAAAAAGAGAGTCTGCTAAGCTATTCATTCAAGACAAATCTATCTAATTTGTAGTTCTACTCATAACCTGCTTACTAAGTACGTGCTATAGTAGCGACATACACATCTTGTTCTTCAGTTAGCCATAACTCAACTACATCACCGAGGTGCAAGTTGTGTGATCTGCAAAATCGGTACCACCCCTTCCCAAAATGACACTGATTGGGCCTGTCAATAGGCCATAGAATGGTCCACAAAAAAAAAATCACCGTCTGGTTCCTCGATCTATATTTCCTGCTGCCCTCTAGCAAAATAGTCCATAACAAATTGTGCAGGGACACACTATGACAAGAATGAAAACAAAAAAAAAAAAAAAAACAAAAACCAAACAACATTCACATAAAAGAGAATTATAAAATCAAAACTCCTAATCCCAAAATTCCAAAACAAATAAACCATAACACTTCAAACCCTTTTAAACACTTACCAAAGGCTGACGACCAGAGACTTGTGCCTTTGTCAATGAAATGTTAAACACAAGTTCAGGATCATCATCATCAGATTCTGAACCGATATTGATAATTTCAACAACATCTTCATCCTAGTTGGCCATGAATCTAGTTCAATAAAGAACCAAATAACGTAAATAAGAAATTGAGTTAACAAAAATAGGCATTATTCAGAGTAGAGAAGGAACACAATGGAAGGTGAGGAAGATAGATATTCAAGTATCTTAAAGCCACAAATATGAGAAAGCCGAGACAATGAAGTAGTACACAACACTAAAGAGTAATAAACATTCATAGTTTGAGATCGGAAACTGTTAGATGCAAAAGAACTTAACACAACTTCAAAAGATGTGTTTAGCATTTAAAGGAAAAATAACTCACAAACATAGCAAAATACATATACATGCTATATAAAAATGGGAAAAACAATGGAAGGCCAAAAATAGAAAGAAGAGATAACAGACTTCCGATGTGAGAATGGAGAGAAAGCAGTAAAGAAGTATGTGGTCTGCTGAAAAGACTGGTTGTATCTTTTACACTCTTGCAATCAAATCAAATATGAAAAGACAATACACATCTTAAATGGAATTTATTATTCATTTCGGTTGAATATGTGCAGAAACGGTGGTCTTCGTGTGAATATACACTGGCAAGAATATAAAACGAAAAGAATCCATATAGTCCAAACTAAACTGGATGAGTTGGATGTAATCAAAATAAGGCTGACCATTTAGATTGTGTGATGTTGAAATATTTACTTTTCATACTTCCAATGAGAAAGATGTAACATTTATGTATATCAAACTAATGCTTTTGTTGACACCTGCAAAAAATATAGTTTATGAGAGTGAAGTTTAATAATAAATGGCACAAATAAAATATCTACCTCCCTGGTTTTTAACTTGATACACTGGTAGTGCAGGGACACAGTACTTCAAATGTTGAAAGAAAATTAATAGGACTATTAAAATATTAAATTAAAGCAACTATTGAACTACATAAGTTTACTGTGGATATCTGAAATGATATGGGATTCTTTCTAACGTATATACTTAAATATAAGCCATATTTCTACACAATTTTAAAACAGGAATATGTGCTGTTTTTAATAACATTTAAATTATTGCAATTTAAACCGGAATACCGATAGATTATGCCAATAGTCCTCTAATTTTGGGAAAAATTAATAGACATTATATTGTATATAGATTATAATATGTTTTGACTGTAATAAACATAATATTATCTATCTATACTATATATATTTTAGAGGTAATTTCAAAAGAAAAATTGACAAATGTCTTTTATTCCTATACTTACTTTCCCTCCAAAACGTAAATCTTTATATCTTTAGTAAGTTTTTTAAAAATATATTGAATTAAAAAATTTGAAATAAAAGTAATTTTTACATTTATTAGATACAATTGTACACTAACAATATTTTTAGAGGTAATAAACATAATATTATCTATCTATACTATATATATTTTAGAGGTAATTTCAAAGAAAATTTTGACTAATGTCTTTCATTCCTACACTTACTTTCCCTCCAAAATTTAAATCTTTCTACCTTTAATAAGTTTTATAAAAATATATTAAATTAAAAAATTGAAATAAAAGTTATTTTTACATTTATTAGATACAATTGTACACTAACAAAATTTAATGCAAAGGTGATGTTTGTCTTTATTTTGTATCAATCAATCATCTTTTAAGATTTTCACTATCTCATTTAAACAAAATTATAAATCAACCCTTTGTTCAACTCTAATAAAAAAATAGATAATTATGACAATAAATACTACATGTATTGTTTGTCAATTCCCCTAGGATTTCGAAATCCCTCCCTACTTTAATTATACACATTGTTCAATAATTTAAAATTTGAAATGTGTATTAAATAATGGTATTGCCGGCTAATAAACCATTACAAACTTAAACAATAAAAAATAAGAATTGATTGGTTGGACCTCTTTATTTGTGACCTTGACTTGAAGGAGTAAATGTTGCTAACTAAAACAATTAAATATTTAATTATAAAAACTTGAATTTCGAATTTTGCTTTCTCCGATGAAACTAATATCTATTTCCAAATCATACTAGAGACCTTCTGCTTCCAATATTTTTTAAATCAATCTTTTTGTCTTACCCTATTATTTCTTCTCTTTTTTTCTTCTCCTCTCTTGCAAGGCGTTTTATTCTCTATATTTTTTAATTTGGTTTTTTTTTATGCATTGCAGGATTGTTGCTCTCCTCCAACAACCAAAATCGATGCAAAATTCTCTATCACTATGAGCCACATTATCTTCATTTTCTATGTTTATTCTTCATTACTTCTCGACCATAGGTGCTGATATCTATTTTTTATTTTAATTTTTTAAAAAAAAAATGCTTCCAATTGCTCCAAGTTATGATCTTTTGAGAGATGGAAGAATATCCTTTCGCTAGCTAAGGTTGGAGCCACTTCAGAGTCTTGGCGAAATTGAGAGGATGATGAATAGTCTTCTTGAGGTTATTGTGAGATTACTAACTGGTGTTGGATTTCATGCTGCATTGGTAAGGACTTCAACAACTATAATTATCTTTTTTTTTTCGTTATTTTTTAGTCTATATTCAGTTTGTTGATGAATCAAAACATTTATGTCTTTTCCTCTTGAAGGCACGTCTCATAGGATTTTTCATTTTGTAATATGTAATGATTTATTTTATTTTATTTTTGTAGATTTTGAAGAACAGGAGTTGAAGTGTTTGTGCTTTTTCCCATCTCCAAGACGTCTTTTTTCTAATTTATTCTATTTTATAACATTTGACTATTTGTTCTGTTCTCTCTCATATTTGTAGCTGCCATTCCTCCCAAAATCTACACGCTTCAGATTTAACTACCTTTGATTATTCTATGGTTAGGGTTTCAATTTTCTTTCTCCTTCAATTCTATCTTATATAATCTCTTTGCATGTCATTTGTCTCTTCTCATTATAATATTTTGTCCTGACTTTTTTAATGTTTTGCATGTTGTTTATTTTATAATATTTGGTCATGTAGTCTATATTTTGATGCACACCCATAATTTTTTTTTAAAAAATGATGTTTAAAGTTGTCTGATTTTCTTATTGGAATGTAATTTGTTTAAAGCTTTGTTGTTGTTTGGAAAGTAAGTTGGGCATACCCATATGATGAAACACATTTTGTGTTCAAATGCAATTTTGTGAGGAATGAAATTGATGATTTCATATGGGTTGTGGTATAGAACTATGCAAATTGTAGATTTTGGAACTATCATAATATATATATCTTCTACATTATGCTTCATTCTAGTTGAATTAAATGCTAATTGACTTAAAAATGGGAGTGTTTTAGGATTTTCTCTTTGTTGATCTTTAGAAGTAATTCACTATTTTGATCAAATGTACTTTGATCTTTTGGGATAATATCTTAATTTTTAGGTAAGTTATGATCATAAAATTAGTTTGGTGAGTATTCATCTCTTTTTACAAATATTATACCCTTTGCATTAAAATTTCATAAACCTTATTTCATAAACCCTTGGTCTGAGCATAAGAAATTTGTGGTATTCACTTTTTAATTTTTCAATTTAATTTATCCTTGTTATATTTTTTTTTTGCAATTGAAACCAGTTCTATGATTTGATTTTTATCTTTATTTTTTTTCAAGTAGTATTTTTATCTAGATTTTTTCAATTATATATTTTTAATGGACTCCAGTCGAAACCACTAGACATGTAGCTTATTTTGAAACTGAATTGATAAGTAAAAGGCAAAATCATCATCTTTTGTGCACCACTCGTCTACCTTGAGCCACCTTGCACCCCCTACACATGCCTTTGCTTCTACATCGAACCCACTACAGATTCACCCCTCATCGACCGCCTCCAATCCTTGCCACAGTTTCTTGATTTGACAAGATTTGGGGACTAGCATGCCACAACTCCTTTATGATTCCTCTCTAGTGGTGGTTAGACGATGATATGATGGCGATTTGTCAGTGGTACAGTGATTGTTTGATAGTGATATGATGTCAGTCTGATGATGGTCTGGTGAAGGTTGTTGGCAGAGAAAAAGTGACTTAGAATGAGAGTGAGAAAGTTAAGAGATAGAAAGAGAAAAAATATCTTATCAAATCTTATCATGGAATGAAAAAAAAAGATATTGTTATTAGGTTATATTAGAATAAAGATATTTGACATAATTTCATTATATTATCAAGTATACAAAACTTAATTTATACTGTCGTATTCTTCTTATATCACACACAAATACACTCTTATCATATACTATCTTATTTTATTCTTCAACTCTGATATTCTTATCGCAAACAATGCATACATATCTTTTTCACACCTCATCTAATACTATTTATCATATTTATTTTTTTTATTATTTTTTTTCATTTAATTATACATTCTTTAAAAAAAAATGTGTACTTTACTTAGACTTCTTTTCTCCTTTATCCTTTCAAGGGCATCAAACACAGCGTGAGGAAAAAATTACCCTGCCCCAGCCCCAGCCCCGCACGGCGAGCGCATAATTTAAAGCAAAGAACCCTTGAAAAATATAAAAATTGGGGTTCCAGACTCAGAATCGTATTCCCCGTCCCAGGGACATCCATTTTCATCAATTGATCTTCAAAACACAACCTTTTGAGCGTGCAGCTGAAATGTGGCGACAAAATATACTCCACGTAAATTCCCTTCTCAAACCCTCTTTCCCTCTTACTTATTTATTTAACTTGTTAATTCAATTGCCATTTACGATACGAAGGGTTAAATTATGCAAAGATAAAGATCTCTCTGTCTAATTTTAATTGAACAGGACAATCCTGACTCAGATCAGAGCATTTCTGGTAATTTCTGCAATCAAGAATCCGCGTTTATGCAAAAAGGTTCAGTGCTAATCACCTGTTTCTTCGTCTTCTTCCTTAATTGGCAGATGAAGAAGACGTGGCTGAGTTAAACAATGTCGTTTCGCTAGACGCCTCTGACACTGCCACCAACAAGGTTTACCCTTTAATACACACCGAAACTTACTGCTCATACTTTATATTGAAATTGTTAGTAGAATGAGATTGTGCCACTTCAAATTTTATCTACACAAGATAGATCTATTCTTTGACGTCCATCACATATGAATTGTATACCTTCTATTCTAATTATCATCTAATTTTATTTATTTATTTATTTATTTATTTTATAGGAAGAATTGCCTCTTCAAGTGCGGTTGGATTTTCTAAAAGGTGCCTCTACTATCTTAATTTAGCTATATCTGCCAGTTTTCTGCATGAATTTTTTAGAGTGCAATAATTAATTACGAGTTCTGCACAGGAATCTGTAATCAAAGTTTGGCTGGGAAAGGCAGCAGTTCATCATTTGAGGCATGTCTTACCAAAGCTTGGGTTCCCATTACTTTTCCAATCATTTAATACACAAAACTAATACTGTTGTGATCAGAAACCAACAGGTACACCACTTGAAGATGAGGTTGAAATGCCTGACTTCAAGGAGGGCTACTTCAGTAATATCTCGGGAGAGGTAGTTGCCAATTCAAGTGATGAAGAAATAATTTCTGAAGATGAGGTAGTCATTAAAGTTCGGACGGAATATTTCTCTTGCGATCTTACTGCCATTTGTTTATCCAGTTGTCCAGCTTATGCATCACTTTATTATGGATATGAAAGCTTTGCTATTACCTTTATTTTTATATGTTAAAGCTTTGCTATGACCTTATCCTGTTATTGCTAAATAATGTCATCTTTTATGTTTACTCTAAAGGGTAACACTGTCCTCTCAACCAGAGATCTCCACAAATATGGTCCTCGATTTATCAGAAATGAACAAGTTATAGATACAAATGAAAAATCTGAAGCATTGTTTCACTTCAAAGAAAGTGCTTCATGTTCAGCATCCCATGCTACCTGCTCCGAAGCAAATAGATCTGGTACCTGCTCCAAACAAAATAGGAGTTTCTGGATTAGAGCATTGAGTAACTTGCAATTCCCTGGGGAAACTGAAAATTGTTGTTAATGGGGTATCTTGTTGAACTAATGTGCCTTTCGGATTTCTTGGGTTTCTTTGTCATCCCAATACTGACTTCAAGTTTTGCAATACCATTCAGCATTTATTATAGCATCCATGCTACATTTCATGATGGGTAAAGTAATTTCTGCGCTGAAATGGTGTAAGGTCTTTCTTTCTGAAAACTACATTCAATCAGAAGTTGAATTTAAGAGCTCTTCTCCTAAGCAGTAGCTGATGAGATGACCAAAGTCCAGCTCATTGGTTGTCACATTATGTTGGTTGTTTACAACTCTAAACATTTAGGATGGAGAATTACCTGATTGATTCACCCCTGCCCGGTTGGGCGAACCCCTTATATAATTGTAAAAGTTCTAAATAAGGATATAAATTACTGATATACTAATTGTCATGTTTCTTTAGAAACACTGGGTGTGGATATGGAATCCCAAAGACTTGACCTTGGGAATGCACTTCCCAGATAAAGGGATAGGGACACAGGAATACTGTCTTTCTGAGCTTAATAATTTACACTTGTTTTTTTTTTTTTTTTGTGGTGTTTACATGTGCTTTATGAAAATCGAAGTCATGAAATACATATGTTTCACGATGGAATTGGACACTATTCTTGGGAATATTCTCACGTTTTGACTAATGAAGGGAATTTTTTCATACTATCTAGATGCATGTTCGCATAGGTGGACATATTTGTTGTGCCCTCAAGATTTTTATTTTTCTTAACAAGTTATGGGTTCTAGCTATATGTGTACTTCATTAGGATAACAATAACATTTACTGATTATCTTTGAACGGTAATTACCGAATTATTCTATCAAATTGATTACTGTTGTAGGCATTTGGAGCATAGCTAAGCCTAGATTTTCATTGCCATCACTGTCACATAAATGTGGGCACTTTGGTACTTCAGTCTCCAATTTTGATAGATTGCCTGAAATTTTGAAAGTTGTTGATCCAAGGGCTTCTGCAAATTTATATGGAAATGATCTTGAAGGTGATGGTAAAATGGAAATAAATTCAGACACCAAGCCTGCTGAAACAGAAGCTCTTGCACTTGGATTTAATCTGCCCTCAATGGCTGATCTTTTTGACAACCTCCAAGATAAGACTAGTCTGGTGGGTGGAAATTCTAGAAATGCTTCCCTTATTCTTTGACCTATCTAATTACTTCTTTCCTGCCTCTGTTCCAGTATTTTTCACATGATAGTCAAAGAAGAGGAAAAACAATGCAGCTTTTTCAGAAGGGGAGTAGATCCCACTTGCAGGACACAATTGTTGACAGTGAAGACTCCCCCGAGCCTGTGGGTAGTGGATCATCAAGTGACAACGAGGTATATCTTTGCTAAGATTGCTTTTGTTGTTATTAGTTTCTTGTCATAACTGGCTATACATGTATTTATTTTTACAGGTAAGTAATAAAAAAATGGGGATTACTTTCCCTGGAAAGAAAATGCAGACCATGGCAGATCGATTTCAGGAAGCTTTAGGGACTTCCTCTGTTATCAATGAAGGGACTCATGCTGCAGCACTTAATTCGTTGAGGTATAAAGTAGTAGTTTCATGGTATTTTCATGCAATTGAAAAAAATGAATTTGAATTAATTCTCAATTCAATGCATGGTTATCCTGCCAAATTGTGCAGCGCTGGAATATTTGGAAAACTGCAGCAGGTGATGCAGAAAGAAAAAGAAAGAGACAAGGACTTCTGGAAAAAGTTACAAACTGGAGCTAGGCCAGATAGTAAAACTTTTGCTTTTACTCTGTCTGCCCTTCCCATTCTTGTTTAAGTAAAACACCATCAAAGGCTTATTTTGTTACAGAAACCATCATTCATTAGTAGTTTTTTCCTTTTTCTTTTCTTTTTTTTTTTGGGGGGGGGGGTGGTTTCAGATGGGTGGTGCAGAAAGTAGTACATGAAGCAAATTTACATGTAATTTTACCCACGGGCACACACACATGTTTATGTTTTTTACTTTTATAAAAAAAATTTCAGGTGAACTTTGCTGTCTTGATGTAAAAATCATTTCAAGATACTTGGATGGAAAGCTGACTGTCTGTTATTGCTCATTTGGCAAGTACACAGAGGTGAAGTTTTAAAAACCAACAAAAGATAACTGAAATTTGACCTTCAAAGATTATTGTATATGCTTATTATTTCTATTGACATTTATACTAAAAAATAGGATTGGTTGTCCTAGAATGCATGACCAGTCTGACACTAAAAAGGTTGTTATTTCAAGAGATATTTTGACATTAAAATTAACACTAACATCTTGATACGCATGCGGACTTTTATTTTATTTTTAATTTAGCAATAGAAATTATAGGAGTTTTAAAATTTTAAATAGCTAAATGACTACCTGATTGTCAGTCTGTTTTATTTATTTAAAGGAAAAAGAAAGATGAGAATAACTACGCTTCTAACTTCCTGGTTTTTTTTAATAAAGTTTGTACGGTTTTAGAACACCAAATACCAAAACTTAAAAATTATTACACGCTGCTCTTAAAGGTAGTTTGGTTATTCAACATGATTGTCTGTTGCATGATAAAAAATAAGAACATGTTACTTTTAGAGGTAAAGAATCATGATAGTCTCTTGTAAAAAAGTCAGTATTAGCTGTTTATTCCATCTGATTTATATTCCATCACTTGTACTCCTAATGATAGATGATTGTTTCGCTGGAAGTGGAACAACTGCCTACATGTGAGATATACCCAATATTTAGTGTTCGATTAAGAATTGATTGAAGGTGCTCCGCTATTTTTGCAGAATTTTCTGTTACGAGATAACTCCAAAGGAATGGGGTTTGGTGACAGGGAAAGCAGTCAAAGCACCATCATCTTTAGTCCAAGGGTTTGCGACAATGTTGACCTTGAAGTTGGGAACTTGTTCCGTATTCACCCTCCGTGGTAAGATTGTAAAATTTATATTTTTTATGCATATTCAATTGAGCCAAGTTTAATAGTTCTACATCTTAGATATTTTATTTCTGCACCTGGCTGTGGGATCTCAACTTGCCGTGAACTGCTAGTGTTCTTGTTTATTGATCTCTGTCGGTTTTGGTTCTTGGACAGGAAGGAAATTCAAGTGGGAAACGATAATGTTATCTTGTGCACATATTTCTCCAAAATTTCATCCTCAGATTGATTCAATGTAATCAGAGGAGACTATCAACATGTTCAGTTTTATAAGAATGAGTTCTTAATTTTATCTAGGAACTAGGAAAATGCAGCCCTTCCTTCTTTTGACCTATAGCTTTGTTTGGTATGACATTATAAGGTGGAAAGGAAAAGATTGGGCCTCAGGCCTGGTTTGATATCATATTTTGGGTGGAAAGGAAAGGTTTGTGTCTGAGGATTAGCCTAATCCTTTGTTTGCATCACATTTTGGGACAGAAACAAAATGATTTGAAAGGATAATTTTCGTGAGTCTTATTATCTTTGTATCCTTTCCTCCTTTTGGATGGAAAGGAAGGGAAGATAATTTTGTAAGTCTCAGTATATATTTACATATATTTATATTCATTTATGTAAATTCTAATTCTTTTTCTTTTATGAAACTAGACAAAGGAAAGGAAACATCTTGTCTTTTTCATTAAATGATATAAAACAAAGGAGTGATGTCAAACATCTAGCTACACATTGCTTTGTATCTTTGATTTTGTATTTCGTTCATTTTAAATAATGAGTATCAATCTTCTAAAAAAGGAAAAAATAATAGACCTTGTTAGACACCTAATTTTATTTAGGCTTTTAAAAATTAAAATAAAAAAATAAAAAAATTTGTTCTATAAAAATATGAACTTGTAGCTCAATTCCCAAAACAAGATCCATCTCAACTATTTTCAATTTTTTAGCCAAAAATTTATTAACCCATTAGGAGCATCAAAGCCCAATAATAATAATAATAATAATAATAATAATAATAATAATAATAATAATAATAATAACAACAATAGTAGCAAGAGTTGGAGTCACTCCACTAAAACACGTCGAAATCTTGCTTGCCATGTTATTTTCGAGGCGTTTAAAATGTTGTTGTTTTAGCTTTATTATGATATTTCAAAAGTCTAAAAGTCTCACATTGTTTGGTCTTCAAAGTTTTAAAGAGTTTATAAGGTAACTTATATTTTGTTTTTATTAGATAAGCTCATGTGAGAGGAATGGTAAATGTCGTCGATGTTAAAACTCGTTTGGGTTAAATCAGTCTGAAATCATTCAATTTGCCTTTCGTTTCGCTACTCCTCTCACCTCCGAGCGCACGATTATGAGGCCTCACAAGTTTTTGCTTCAGTTTATTTACCGTAATTATTTTGTGCTAATAATTAAGTTTTTTAGAAACCTTATCCAGAAACGACTATATTTTGGTTCTGTTTTTCTGACTTGGTCTCCACGTTCTTAATCTCCCACGTTCCAACGTGAGGCAGACACGTTCCAAAGTGAGACAGACACGTTCTAAAGAACTTGTAAGTCCATAAAGAACTTGTCTCCATTTATCTTATCAATAACTTGGGAAATTTCACTGGGCACCATCATCAACTTGTCTATAGAATATTACAGCGGAAGCAGAGAGATTGGGAGATTCAGTTCATTCATACTTGATGTGAGGGGAACTGTTGTGTTGACTGGTTGGCCAGATGAGGGATGACTTAAGAATTTGGATTGCATGAGGTGTTGGATCCTCCAAGAGACTTGATTTTTAATGATTTTATATGAGGCTGCCTTACCCCGTATAATTTTGTCTATGTAATTTTTCTTTTTTTTTGGGACTTCACCTCATTTTCTTCACAAATAATAATAATAATAATAATAATAATAATAATAATAATAATAATGTTGCGTAAACACAAATTGAGAATGTCAATACTAAAATTAGAACACTATGAAAACAATAAATATTGCGTAACTCTAGAAGCCATAATTGAAACCACTTACCTTCAAGAATCATTGTGAAAAGAAATTGTATGGTGCAATATCTATTAGAGGTTTTATGTTATTTTATTTTGAACTTTTATTTTGTTAATTAAGAATTTTATCTATTTTATAATTATAATTTTAGTGAGATTTTATCAAATCTTAAATATTATCTTTAATTAATTATATTTAATTTAGAGTTGATTGTTTGTTTGAGGATTATAAATACCCTTCTTATGCACTTTGGAAGTTATTGATTATTGATTATTGAATTCAGTGGATTATATTCCTACTCTGAGATCGAGTCTCTTGGCACCAAGTGTCTGACACCGAGTTAATATAAAATATGCATTTTCTTGAAATTAAAATTGATAGTAATTAATCCTTAGATGTTAGTGCATCACAAAATATTTTTTAATGAATTTTTGATACTCTTTAACCTATTTATGTTGAAGATCGAGAGTTTTAAAAGTCTCGGATTGGAAATTTTGCATTAAAACCCAAGTTTTGACTTTTGATTCTTAAGAATTTTTTATATATACATTTTGAATCCAAATGTGGGTGTTTCCTTATTTGCATTTATGTTTTAAATTTAAAGGAGAGTAAAATAAAGAAATGTAAATAAATAATGTGTTGAGTAAGTACCAGATAGTGTGCAGAGCAGGCCAATGATTTATTTTTTTGACCACAACACTTCATGCGACCTCGTCTCCCTTATTCTTCGTCCTCAAAAATAGAAATTCGTTTTCCTCCTTCCTTCCTCACACTATCCACACTAGACCATCACCCACTTCCATTTTCCTTCCTTCCTCAGTTGCTGTTGATGCCCTTGCTGGTTGAGTGCTCATGTAAGTTATTATGGAGGTTGGGTTCTACATGTTTGGGGAGAGATTAAGCTACCCACTCATTCCTATCACTTTTGTGGCTTACATAGGTAATTTCTAAGCTCAATCACCTCCTCAGAAGTCATAGTATAATGGATATTGTGCTATTTGGTTCATGGACATAATTTGGGGGATTGACCTAAGGTTTGAATTGAGGTTTTTAAATAGAAGTTGTTTTGGGTCAATTCGTAGTTCCAAATGTTAATTACACTTTTGATTATAATGTTTGTAATCTCAGATTCACTGGAGGATCGTTTTGTTGGTTCTGTAGTACTATAGCCTTGGGACCTAAATTGTTTGGCTTCTTGAGTGAGTTGATAATTTAAGCTATAACATCTTTTCATGAAGTCGCATATTTCTCATGTATTTATTTTGTCATATACAACTTTGTTTGGCTCATTTGAAGTACTTTATGAACCTATTTTGCCTCTTGATATTTTTAAGAATTTGCATTTTTGGGACAAGCGCTTTTGGAACGTTTAATTTACTTAAAGGATTATATTTACTGCACTATAATGAAATAAATGATGAAGTTTGAGCTCAATGATAACATTGGAGGAATTGTAATGATGTTTAGACTCTAGATATACTTATACACACTTCATAATTTATGAGTCAAGTATGTTGCTATTGATGACTTTGATATATTGGAACTTTTGAAGTAATACATGGTAATGTATATTTGGATATAAACAAAATTTGATTTTCCTGAAGGAAACTTTGACAGGATATTATAGCTAACAACAATAGATGTTAGCCTTAGTACACCTTGGTTCAAACCCCAGCTAGTAAGGGAGTTGCTAGCCTAGCGTATTTGGTCCACACGACCGGCTTAGTTCTAGCCATAGTTATATAATATGGACCGAATATCAACTTGGTCAGAGGGTCAGGTCATCGAATTAATGGTTCAATTGCAGGTTAAGTAGTTAAACTAGAAAACCCGGACAAAGAAGAAAATATTTTTTCAGAAATATATTATATGAAGAAATTACTTCATATAAATATATTATATTAAAAAATATTGGTGGTGATAATAATATAAATTATAAAACAAAGAATATTATTGAACAAAAGCATGTGATCTAGTAGCAAAGTGCATTTTATCACAACAATAAGGGTTTTTTAAGTATTGTGTTCAAATCCCATAAGTTACATTTTTAAAGCACCAATTAAATAATTAAAGAAACAAATAAAAACTGGGTTGGACCGATTTGACTCGCCCTAGCGGTTCACTCGGGTCAATCGGGTTTGACCAGGTTTGATTGGTTTAATGTGAAAGCTCGTTATGAACATGAATCAGACTGTCTTAAGGGCTGGGTCACGAGTTTTTTGTTTGGACCAGCCCAGTTCATACAACTATGGTTCTAGTCTCAGTAGGTGAGCATTCTTCAACCATTCAAGTAGTATGCTTGTTAGTGAGATGTTTATATATTTGATTATGAATTAGGAGGCTCTAATTCTCCAAGTTTGAGTCTGCTATATGACTATTTTGAATTGAGAACTCACATTTGATTTACACTATATATTATGTCTTATGATTATTTTGAATAGATAAAATTTATGTTACATGTTATTTTATTGTATATATATATTTTAAAAATAAGAGCATGTTGGACTCGAAAAACTCATGTTTTATTCTTGTCTCAATTCTATTATAGTTTAAGCTATCTCTCATTGGATCTTGTCACTTACCCTATTATTTCTTTGTTTTTCAGATTCTAGTGTTGAAAAGGGTCTAGACTCCTCAGCTTGATAAGAGTTGTTGTCTATTTTGGTGAGCCCAACACTTGTTTGTGTGAGCACTTCTTTTGCTACTTATCTTTTGTTATTTTGGTTTACTAAAATTAATGTATAAATCTTTAGATATGCTCCATTATCTATAGACAAAATCTAGTTTTCCGTTGTGTTTGTTTAGTTTTGGATGTTTGGATGGGATATGTATATATTTCTATTGTGCATCATCGTGATGTTTTGGCTGATTAGAAATCTAAGTATATATATATGAATATATTGCAATGAACATGACTTTTTAATCTAGAAATATCTAACTTTTAAGATAAATTCTGTCAAATTTTCTATAAAACTTGTATATCAATTGTATTACATTTGATAAATTTTTTAGGCTTGCTAGGATGACTAATCCATCTTATATGTCGATCATGACCTCGAATTTGAATTATGACAAAGATGTGTAAATTGTGAACTAGGAAGATTTTAGGTACACATTAATTAACTAGTAGAGTACATCACTGACATATACTAAATAGAAGTATTAAAAAGAGAATAATCATGACCAATTGGTCATGTTGAAAAATAAAGAAAACGAAAGTCAACTTGATAATAAATCATTTATAAGTTTAAATAAATAAGTTAAGCTTAAACAATATATTTTTTTCACAAGCTAAGTTTAGACTTCTAGCGCTTGGCTTGGTTCGACCAATGTTGTTGAACTGATGAAGTGAACAGATTATAATTCAATCAATTCAACTGGTAGTTAAATTGTTAATATTAAAGCAATATATTTTTTTTTCTAAAAATCAATTAAAGCTTTTGAATAAAAAAATTAGACAATTCAACTAGACAGTGCACTAGCTTTCATCGATTTTTTTAAATTTTTAATGATTTTTGACTGTTCAATTGCTCATTTAATTTTTTAGTCAAATTAGAATAAGTAAGATGATTGATTCACACTTCAACAAAAAATACTAAGTTCAACTCATTTACATCTTTTTCTTTTTTTTCAAAATATCCCTTATTTAATAAATAAGAACTTAATTTCTCAAAATACAACTGCATACCTAAATTCAAACTCTTCTTACCAATATTATTGTTATATACATAAATTACAAAATAATCAAGATACATAAAAGATTATAATTTCTTCTGCCCGTTCCATCAAACGGTGATCGTTTACACCGCTAATGATTGAACACTTGCGTTACTTATTCCGGGTCCACATTGAAACTGAAAATGAAAC
The DNA here is from genome assembly GCA_029884605.1 of Ormosia emarginata. Lineage (NCBI taxonomy): Eukaryota > Viridiplantae > Streptophyta > Magnoliopsida > Fabales > Fabaceae > Ormosia > Ormosia emarginata. The sequence continues at coordinate 8,598,468 of JAQQTP010000066.1, read as the reverse complement.
CCAGCTGTTATTAATTTTTTTTCCCCTTGTTTTGTTTCTCCCATCTCATGTATTAATTTTCCTTTCCCTCCCTTTTCTTTCAGCTCACAAAAAAGTTTAAAAACACGACTCAATCAAACAACAAACTATGCTTCCTTTTCCTCCTCACTGCAACTCTTCTCAAATCCCTTAGCTCCCTTCAAAAACACCAAACACCCCAATCACCATGCCCCTCGATCCCACCGCCGCAACCACCTCCACCACCACAACCACCGCCACCACCACATCTTCAAGACCCATATCCCCACTCCCTCACCCACACCTCCACTACCCATCCCCTCAACAACAACAACAACAACTATACCCACCCCAACAACAACAAGCCCTTCCCATTCGTGCCCCAAACCATCATTTACCCAAACCCCATGACCCATCTCACCCCTTTCTCTACCCTTTCGCCTCTTCCGGCGGCTTTGTCCCCAAAGGGTACCCTGCTGGGTACCCGCCTCCCTCCCTTGTCTATTCCCACGGCGTTCGCGCCATGTCTTCGCCTCACTTGGACTATCTCCATCATGCGCCGGCACCCCACTTGTGGCAGCAGTATCTGGGTCGCGCTCCGGCCACAGCCTCCGGTCCCGGCAAGGGTGTCCCGGTTTCGGCACACCCAAAGGTTTGAACTTTGAAGCTTTTTGCTGCTTTGAATTTTGAATTATGTGAAATTGGTTAACATGATGACATTGTTTAATGAAGGGTATATAAAAAGGGGGAAATTTTTTTATGCTTTTTCCCTTTTTTGTTTTGAGATTCTAAATCTAGTCCAATTTAAGTAATTATACTAATTTGCTTGAATGTTATGGTTAACCCAACTGTAATATTGTGCTTTGAAAGTGTATCTTGTTGTTGATGCTCTTTGCTATCAGGATCATAAGCTTCCTTTGAGCTGAAATTTGGTGTTGTTTGCTGTACTGAAAATATTATACTGCATTTTAAAGTGTTGCTTTCCTTTTTCGGTTTTTGTTTTGTTTTAGGCTGCAACTCGGTCTGCGGTTTCCGATAGCAATAACGGCTATAAAGATACAAGTACAAGGTGAATTTTTTGAATGATGTGTCATGTATTCTTGTCGGTGTTCTGTCATATTTTTCCTTTGGTAATGGAGTTGAATTGATAGCTTTGATGTGTTTCTCAGGGAAAGAAGCAGAGATGATACTTTTTCTGTTGTCAGAGATAGAAGAGTGAGCCCACGTTCTCTTGTTTTACTTCCTTTGCATTGGATATGTCTTACAGTGGAGCTCCTAATGAATTCATGTACATTAATTTTTGACAGTAGGAAGCTCTTCCTTTTTGTTCGTGTGTGTTTGTGTAATTGCCTCCTGTGGCTCTAAAGTCTCATTATATTGCAAGTGCTTGCTTGAATTCTTCTTAAAACTCATTGGAATCTGCACGAAGAGATTAGCTTCTGCGTACAACCATATCTGTCACAGTTCATGGCATCTCTTGCACTGAATATCCATGTCACTTCTGACCATATCTATATTGCTGTCTCCTAATCTTGTTTGACTTTCTTATTTTAATTTCTTTCTTTCTTACACTTGTCTTTGTAAATTTTCGGTGGTTATGACCCAAGTACTCTTAGCCTCCAATAAGTTGATAATAGCCCATTTGTTCCCTTCTCTTCCTCTTGTCAATTCCATACCTTGATATCATGTGCTTTAGACTCACTTTTATAGATGGGTTTATTCTCAATAATCCAACAAAGTTGTTCCATAAAGCGTACTGGATGTTGTTGTCATTTTCTCCTGTGATTTTGTAGGTATCATACAGAACTCCAACCATAATTCTTTACCTTATATTCACTTGCCAAGTGGGTTCTATAACTCTTGACTTAGTCTTCTTTCTCCCTTGTTCTTACAAGGAGAGAGGGCTCCAGCAATAAGAGTAGTGAAGTAAAGATGTTGAGATAGATGATTCATTAGTTTTACATGGACATTATAGCTTGATGGATGAGTATGCTTTTCATTTTTGTTTGCAGTAAGAAGTGGCCTCAATTAAGAATAAGAAGGGAGAAGTGGTTTTAGTTAGTTTTCTTATGTAAAATGTAGAGGTACTAGGTCATTCATAAATTTGAATTTACAGAATGAAGAGAGGGGGAAGAATTATCAAAGAAGTCATAAGATATGATATATCTAAGATAAATGCGGTGTAGGAATAGCTCTACAGAGGATTAAATGGAAAAATAGAATTTATATGGTAAATGTTAATTAGTTTTTGAATTTAATTCATTTAGCCAGATCTTGGCAAATGGGATGGCTTTATATTTTTTACAGAATTAAATGGAAAAATAAAATTTGTGTGATAAATTCAAATTGCTATTTTTTAAATATAATTAATTTAGTCCGATCCTGGCAATAGGGAATAAGTAATATGAGCTGTGCTATGTGTGTTGGACTTCAGTTAGACATGTAAGTTGGACTTCTCATAATTTTAACTGTAAAACTAAAGGAAAATCAACTGAAGCCCATAATAAGCACTTGGCATAATGATAATCATGGATAAGAATAAAACATCATCAAAATCAAATAACCAGCTTTCTTATGTATAAATTAGAAAGTAAAAGCATATAATAGAACTTAGTGGCAACAAAGGAAGTTTCTTTATGATCCCAAAAGACCATCACCAAAGTAAAAGAATGCTCTACAAATCTACATGTATTGGCACTAATGCTTCTTTCCTTCTTTTCTATATCTTTGTTCTTTGATTAGTTTAATCTGTTTTCCCCTGAATTTAGCGTTGTATCCATTACATATATATGATTCAATATGATTTGCTATTTTCCTGTAGTACATCAAAATTTGATAATATTGCAAAATAGCAAGAAAAAACTCCAACGGATATAATTAAATAAAATTTTAAAACATGGTCTTTAATATTTTTTATGTTAAAATATCCTTTAATAAGATATAATTTTGAATTTTGTTGATATATATTATATTAGATTTATTTTAAATATATTTATTATATTGTTTGGTTCGACCACCGATTAAATCGGTTGAACCGGTTAAACCATGAATCACCATTCTTTTCGGTTCAACCGGTTTTTAGAACATTGAGGTAACGATAAAGTTCAATAATTGCACCATTTGGGTGTGAATATTTATGTTACTTTTTTCGAGGCCACATTGAAATTGAAACCCAGCTTTTATTTAATTTTCCCCCTTGTTTTGTTTCTCCCATTTATTAATTTTTCTTTATTTCCCTTTTCTTTTAGCTCATAAACAGAAAGTCATAAACACAAACACAATCCAACAAAAAACTATGCTTTCCCCTTTGCCTCCTCACTGCAACTTGTTGAATTGGAGGGTTCCAGATAGAGAAGGAGGAAAATAACGAATAATATGAGATTGATATTGATTTGATGTGATGATAATGTGATGAGATGATACAAAAGACAAATCCAATACTAATATTAGACTTCTAATCTAAATAAGGAAACAAATCACGAAATAATGAATAGGAAATAACTTTTATAAGATAACCTAAGATACTCTAAAATATTCTAAGATACAACAAAGATATTGTGAGATCTTTTCTTGATATTCTAACACAACTCTCCTAAAAAAATCCCATAGGTCACTTCAAAAACACCAGACACCACCATGCACCTCGATCCCACCTTAACAATGTTGCAACCACCGCTACCACCGCCACCACATCATCAAGACCGAATCCCCACTCCAACCTCATCCACATCCACATCCACACCACCACTGCCACTCACCTCAACAACAACAACAACAACAACAACATTCCCTATACCCACTCGAACAACAACAAGCCCTCCCCATTCGAGCCCCAAACCCCACCATGACCCATCTCACCCTTTCTCTACGCTTTCACCATTTCCAGCAGTGGCGGCGGCTTCGTCCCCAAAGGGTACCCTACTGGCTAAAATAATAGCTAATGTTCATTCTAGCTATGTAAGGATTACTTTATTTCATTTCATTTCATTGTATTTATTGTATTTTACAATAATAACTGATGTTCAGTAGAAGAGATTTCTTAAATTGATGTTTAATTGTGCAAAAACATAGACAAGTGAGAGAAAGAAGAAAAGAATGACAGATAACTTGAATTAATACTGAACTCAAGGGAGGTAGGCCTCCTTACACAGTACCAGAATTAAGATAGCAACAAATGGAAATGGAGGTAAACCTCCTTACAGTATGGAAATCAACAACACATTAGAAAGAAAAAAGAAAATATAGAGATACCCAGAGGTCCTTCACAGGAATATCCTAAGCCCAGAGAAGTTCCCGCACTATTGTCAAACTTTCTTTGCTCCATTCTCTTCTATAACCTCCTCTTTATCCCCACATAACATTCCAAGCTACGTTGCACTGATACGGATACGGTACCGGTACTGGGTATGGATACAGGTATGTCGTACGATAATTTAAAAAAAATCTATGGTATGGGTACATCAATATAAATTATTAAAAAATATTTTATATATATATAAGAACAAGGGAAATATACAAATTTGTGCAAATTACAGAGAGATTAAGCTCATGAGACATACTATGAAGTTATGAGAAAGAGTAATTGAACGAAGATTAAGACAAGAGACTCATATTTCAGAGAATCAATTCGGTTTTATGCTTGGGAGGTTAACCATGGAAGCAATCTATCTTCTACGAAGATTGATGGAGAGGTATCAGAGGAAGCAAAAAGACCTGCACATGGTTTTCATTGATCTGGAAAAAGCCTATGATAGGGTACCGAGAGAGGTCTTGTGGAAAACTCTGGAGAAGAAAGGGGTTCGTATCGCTTATATTCGAGCAATCCAAGATATGTATAATGAGGTTAAAACTAGTGTGAGAACTCAAGGTGAGGTTATAGAAGATTTTCCTATAATTATAGGACTGCACCAAGGGTCTACTTTGAGTCCATATCTTTTTAGCTTGGTCTTGGATGTGCTTACTGCGCATATCCAAGAGCCGGTGCCACAATGCATGCTTTTTGTAGATGATATAGTTTTAGTTGGAGAGTCGAGAGAGGAAACAAATGGGAAGCTAGAGTTATGGAGACGAGCTTTGGAAGAACATGACTTTCGTCTAAGCAGGAGTAAGACGGAGTATATGAAATGTAAGTTTAGTAAGAAGCATGCTAATACTAGCTTAGCGGTGAAAATTGGGAACTATACCATACCACAAGTCACACGGTTTAGGTATCTTGGATCTATCATACAAAATGACAGAGAGATAGAGGGAGATGTAAATCATAGGATTCAAGCTGGATGGATGAAATGGAGGAGTGCTTCAGGAGTGATTTGTGATAGAAAAGTACCTCTCAAGCTTAAGGCTAAATTTTACCGCACAACTATAAGGCCCACAATGCTGTATGATACTGAATGTTGGGCGGTAAAAAGTCAACAAGAGCATAAGATTAGTGTTGCAGAGATGAGGATGTTGCGCTGGATGTGTGGCCATACAAGACAAGATAGGATTAAGAATGAATGCATTAGAGAGAAAGCAGGGGTAGCACCTATTGTGGAAAAGATGGTAGAATCTCTCCTTAGGTGGTTTGGACATGTAAGGAGAAGACCCTTAGAAGCCCCGGTAAGAAGAGTAGATCAGGTGGAGGATAGTCCAATAGCTAGAGGTAGAGGGAGACCAAGAAAGATTATAGGTGAAACAATTAAATAAGATTTAGATTTGAATGACTTTTCTGAAGACTTGGTTTATGATAGGGCACAATGTCGTTGTTTGATCCATGTAGCCGACCCCACGTAGTGGGAAAAGGCTTGGTTGTTGTTGTTGTTGTTGTATAAGAAACTGAAATTTCATAAAACATCTGAACCATAAATCACCCAAAATTCCAAAATAAATCACCTAAAATATTAAAAAAATTGTTGTTGTGCAGCTGCAAATCAAGCAAAAGAGCCCCAAAAATATTTAAAAAACAAATGTTGCGGACTTGCAGTCGAAGTAAGAGTAGAAACAAGCAACATGCAACCTAAAATATGTTTGTATATATATATATATATATATATATAATTAATATATTAAATATTTTTGTATGTGAGTATAAGAACAGAAAGTTGAGGAGGAATTGTCGATTTAGGGAGAAAACAAAATCATATATTGGGGCTGTTGAAGGAGGAAAATGGGGATTTGGGGCCGTTCGTCACCATTGCGCTGCGCCATCACTGCCCGTCACCACCTCGTGCTACCGCCGTGAGCCACCACTGCAAACAGCCGTCAAGGGAGGAAGGGGGAAGATGATTTCATTGTGTATCGTGAGGGCTCACTCTAGCAGAAACACAAAAAATGAAATAGGGAAGAGAAAAATAGGTTAAGGCATGTAAAACGGTATTGTTTTGTGAGCAAAACTCAGTAAGCCGTACCCAACCGTACCCAAGTCGTACTTGTACCCGGTACATTCTCCCTTTTGAGTATTGCCCACTTGTTTGGCATGTCATTCCCCCTAAATTAAATCCCCATACTGTCCTTCCTCCTCTGCCTCCTATACACACGCAGATTAGCCTGCCCAATGGGCTCAGGCCTATCAAAGAAAAGAGATTTAGGAAAACAGCAACTGACAGGGAAAAAGGAAGCAAGGATAGGGAGCAAATTACACCATGATATCAATAATTTACTATTAAAGCCTAGATTGAAACTACAGTACAGGATAACATTACAGTCGGAGGTCTAAGAATTCTAATTTCTGTAGAAAGAGAATTTCCCAATTAACCTGAAGTCAAATAAGAAAAAATGATTGAATCAATTTTAGATTAAACTAAATTCTAGCTAAACAATTATAATAGAACCCTAATTAATTAGTGCAACAAAATAAGTTCATGATACAACTAAATTGAAAAGCCCTAAAATCTATTCTTATATTATATCCAATCTTGACAGTTTTGTTACTAACTTAATATTTAGCCCAATGGATAAGTAATTTTTAAATAAAATATAGAGAAATGGTTTTAGTTTGAAAGTGTTGGTTATGCCAATGAGTTGGTACCTTGAGCTAACATCTTAGCTTTCTGTAGAGGTATTTTTCTATTTTGTTGTGGTAATTATGTTATATATTAAAATTTTAGGTCAAAATAACAGAGGATGCTTCTTTGTATGCACTTTGTAGATCATGGTTGAGAAATGGTATAAATGAAGAAAGCCAGGTTTGAGTTATATCTTGGTACTTCCTTTTTAAGAATTTGACATCTGCTTCTGAGTTCAAAAATGTGATGATGAGTAACTAAATAATCTTCTTTAAGTCTAGTTTGATCATATTTTACTTTAAAACTTTGAGGAAATGATGTTTTAATTGCATTTATGCTTTGATAATTTATAAAAGCAGCATCAACTTTTCCAAACTTTTGCTATAATTGAACTTCCATTTTAGTTCTTGTGCAACCAAATTACTGTTAATAAATAAGTTTGAGTTGAGGAGACTTGATAAATATTTCAGTTGTATCCTATCCTTTATACGGCAAATATTGGATTTGCAACTAAATAAAGGTTATGTCTCATTGAAGTCATGCTTTATTTGCTTGGAATTTGAATAAATATATTGATATTCAAAAGCTGTAAAAAATAATTAATTGGTCTTAATTCTATGAAGATGCATGATATTTTTTATCAATCGGCACCTTTGGAATAAGAGTTAGTAGCTTCTTTTTGGCTTACTTAAGTGCTTTTCCTTTGGAATGCACTGCATCTGGTAGTGAAGTTGAAATAGGGTTTAAATGAGGCTATGGATCCCAGACAGGCATCAATTTTAATCTTATGAAAATAAGCTGAAATTAACTTATTTGGATCCAAATCATTGGAGGAAGCTGTTTAGATTATTAAAGTCAAACCTTCTTATCACCATAATAGAGCTTTTTTGTGTGTTAGTGAAGTTGTGATCCAAAATAGGCCTATAAAACAGCCCTTAAGGTTTATCACATTTTTTGTTTGATGTTTGTTTTTTTCCTTCCTTTTCTTAGAATGGAATGTACTAGGTTTTATTCAGAAGCTTAAAATAAATATTGCTGGGGATAGTCTATTTGCTATGTGGTTTCCTCCTGACAACAATAATGGAATGTTTTATCTTTATAATTTTCTTCTAACTGGTCTTCTCAAAATTGGTTACAAATAATATGGTAATTATGCTCTTGGTTTCTTCCCGTGTAATTTTTCCATAGTACAGTGTTAAAGGATTAGGATGTTATGACCAAAGACTTGCTTTTGGAGGATGAATATTTTATATGCATCTGTTTATTTTGATGTGTTATTTATTTATTCTCTTATATGTCATTGTACTTGGTAGCCACAGCAGAAAGATGTAATGAAGGCACTTCCCAAACCATTGCCTGCATCTATGGTGGCTAGTTATATGTCAAACAAGAAAGAAGATGAAAAAGACGAAGATGAGCAAGAAGAGGTTGGGTTTTCTGGTTAACTGCCTATATTAAAGCAATCAAATAATTTGTGAAAGTGAAATCCTTATTTACAACGAAATTACCCTTTTCTTTGACACAACTTGTGTTGTAAGTTTTATAGGATAGTGCAGTTCTCATGCAGATCTTTAAGTAATGCTTCTGTTGAAAATAGAGTTATTTTACTTTATTTTTATGCCAAGACTTTGATCCTATTATTCTCTATCTGCTGAGTTATACTCATCTCTGCTTTCAGGATGAGAAGTCTGTTGAGCATTTGTCACCACAAGATCTATTGAAGAGACATATTAAACGTGCTAAAAGGGTTAGAGCACGGTAAGTTTTTTAACCCTCCCTTTCACCATCTGGTTTATTTCATCATCTACTTATGACTTGTGGTCAGCACATTGCATGACTGAGTTGACATTGCATTATAAGTTGTAACATGCATAAATCTATATGGAAGGTTGTAGATTAACAATACAGGTTTTGTGAAATTGTGAATCCATATTACGGTAATTGTTAATCATTCTAATTATTGAGTTTGGAAATGGACTCAAGATCTTAGAAGGTCCATGTTGATTGATGTTGGAATTTACATATCATTGGAACTTGATCAGTTTATAGTTTGTGTATTTCTAGTAACATTGGAACCTTAGCATCCTAGGAAATGTTTATCTTCTTTTATTATCCTTGTAAATATCATACTATAATTATTTCTTTGTGTATATATAAACCCAATCTGCTGAGTACAATTTACTAAAGCAATTCAGAAATTCTCTCTAAGTTCTTTGATACTCAAGTTGGTATCAGAGCGAGTTGATCCTGCTCCTGCTCTTCATCCCCCGTTACTGTTCCAGTCACTGTCAAGGCTTGAACCTCGTACAAAGTCCCTTCATTTGTCAGGGTGAGGCTTCCAGTTCTCAAACGGCTATTTCTGGCTGTCTCTCCAAGTCCAATCGCCGGAAAGTCCTCCACGCGCCGCCACCAGTTTGTTCACTGTCCGGTGCGTGTAAGCCACTCGCCGCCTTCCTGTTGTTGGAATTCGTCACCGCTGGTCCCATTCTACTCGTCGGACCTCCCTAAGTCTGTTCAAGTGGTCACTTGCTCTATTCTTCCATGTTTGGCTAGTGGGTCTTAGGAGCCCACCTTTGTTCTCATATTGAAAAAGCGTCCTCTGCTGCCATTGTTTGAGATTCTTTTTAGGAGCTTTCAACTATCTCTAAACTTGCTCTCATGGCCTCTGATAAGCCTCAAAAGGGTCTCATTTCGTTTGCCTTTTTAGACTCTCCCACCATTACCTTAGAGAAACTTAATGGTAAAAATTATCTAGATCGGTATGCTGCAGTTGAAGTGTGGTTTTTAGGGCAGGGACTCTCTGATCATCTAACCAAGAAAGCTGAAGAGATCGATGTTGATTCACGGGATGAGTGGAAGAAAGCTGATTATCAATTGGTGTCCCTATTGTGGCAATCCATTGATCCAACTCTATTGGTGCATTATCGCTCCTATAAATCCTGTTATGAAATTTGGAAAAAGTCTAAAAGTGTCTATGCGAATGATATTCAGCGTTTCTACGACTTAGTTCATAATCTAGCAACCCTCCAAATGACTGATCATGATTTACCCTCCTATCCCAACAAGGCGTAGACCACCATACAACAAATGAAGATGATTTTGACCGGAGATGATCTTCAAAAGGTATTAGATAAGCTGGATAATATGTATATGGTTTTTGTTCTCCATGGCCTTCCTAAGGATTTGGAAAATGTTCGAAACCAAGTCTTGACGAATCCAAGTGTTCCATCGGTGGAAGAACTCATTGATCGACTACTTCGAGTTCCTTCAAAGGGATGTCTCGGGACTCGAATAGAATCCATTGCCTTCGTCTCTAATTTCAGTAACCGAGGGAGCCAAGGTTGTGGTCGTAGTGAAAGAGGAGGCTGTGGTAGTCGTCCTCAATGCTCCTATTTCAAACGTATTGGACATACTCAGGATCGATGCTATTCTCTACTTGGTTTTCCAGAAAAATCTACCAATATTGCACAATTGCCAATACCGAGTACTGAGAAAAAGATTGAATTTACTAAGAATCATAAGATCTTGTTTGATAGTGAGTATAAGGAGTACCTCCAACTTAAGGCAGTCCATTCAGGATCAAGTTCAGTAGGTGTCGTCTACACCGGTAATTCTAAGACTTATCTCACTCATTCTTTGTTTGCTGAATCCTAGATTCTAGATTCTGGTGCTTCCGACCACATTGCTGGTAATCCCTCACTTTTCTCAAGGTTAGCATCCACCAAAATTCCTCATTCCATCACCTTTGCCAATGGTTCAAAGGCTAAGGCCACTGGTGTTGGTCAAGCTGCACCTCTCCTACTCTAACTTTGAACTCTTTTTTTTTTATATTATTCTTGACTGTCCTTTTAACTTAATTTCCATTAGTCAGCTTACTCGCACTCTTAATTGTTCCATAACCTTTTCTGTTGGTTCTTTCCATATACAGGACCAAAGTACGGGGCAGACGATTGGCGCAGGCTTTGAATCACAAGGACTTTATTATCTTTGTTGAAGAATTACGAGTTAGGGTTAGGGAGAAGGAAAAGAGACAAAGACGACTAACATTGGATATATTATTGATAAGAATGAGATGTGATACAATTTCATAACCTAGTACTCTTATTTATACTAGTACTTAGGTCAAATACTAACACTACTAGTACTGACCCAAGCCCACTAACATAATATTAATAACCTTAATATTCTCTAACACTCCCCCTCAAGTTTAAGCTTACTAAACTTAAGCTTGTTACAAGTAGCAAACGCATAAACATAAAATAAATAATAGAACCCTATCTTTATCCGAAAGCGAGAAGAGAAACTCGACATAGTGACGTTGAACCATTCAAATATAGCATAAAGAAGAAGAGAAGATGCTGAACCATCCAAGCGTCCAAAAAAGAAGAAGAGAAACTGGGAAACTCTTGCTCCCAAACCTGCAACACCATTGCTAGTGAGAATCTAAGGCGGCTCCACCTCGCTGATAGCCTTTTCCTCCTAGCGGCTCCATCTAGTGGGCAACCCTTTCCTCTAACATCTCTGGGGCAGCTCCACCTCGTTGGTTGCTTTTTGCCTCCAAGTGGGCAGCCCTTTCCTCCAAGCTCAAGGTACACCAAGAAAATCCACAAGAAGAATAAAGAGACACAAGATAGAACAACAACTTCAGCCTGCCTCCTTCAAAAACGCCAAATTGACATAACCATAACCCAACGGCCAAGCTTCCATCATAGCAACAAACCAGAGTCCAAACTCACAAATCACAAGATAAACTTGTAGATTAGAAACCAAATCTCCTCCTAACTGGAGAGGTTGTCAAACCAATTGACGAAAGAGAGAACAAAACCATCCAAAACCATACCATCATGCTTGAACCACACCTCGCCAAATATCTCATAAGAACTTAGACCACCGATAACCTAACCTATGCCGGAAAGTAAAGCACCTAGCCATGAACAAACATCCAATCAATTATCATTATCAAACTTCAACCCAGAAATCAGACCTGAAAGCATCGTCGGAAGTCTCATCGGAGAGGGACCTCACTCGCTAGAGTCACCACCAACTGAGCACCACAACAATCAAAGAGGCGAGAAAACACCAACCCACTGCTAGAAAACCCCGAATAACACCTTTCTGGCTTCAACCCAACTCACATAGTGCAAAGACAACATCGGGCTCAAAGGAAACAGCCCCAAACAGTGCTAAAATCACCTAAACATCGCTGAAACCACACCTAACCAACAAATCGGAGATGTCGCCGGAGCTTCGGTCACCGGCGACCACTTCAGGCTGCCGGCCGGCCTTGTCTGTACGAGAAAAGTACATGCCCAGCCACAAATAGGTCCTAGAAGGCTAGAACAGGTGTGCGCAAACTGAAGCACGAACCAACACCACCAATGTGCAAACCCAACACCACTGTCGGCCACTGCTCCATTTGCAGGACCTCCTGCAGGTGCTGGTCGATCACCGTCGTCCATTTGTCACCAGCGACTGCCTAAAGGTCACCTGAAAACCAAAACAATAGCCATCTTAGCACACAACTAGCACAGTCGACAAACGCGCGACTTAGCTCGCCGCCGACAGCCACTCCCACCACTGGCCCTCTTCTCGGCACCGGTCGATTGCGATCGGCCACTCACCGGCGATCACGCGCTAGTTACTTGAAACTTCAAGCAACGGCGGTGAGCTGCGCAAGTCATAAGGTCATGAGAGTGCTCTGTCTTTTTTTTTTTTTCTTTTTGTTTTTCTTTTCTCAAAACACTGTGGTGTCCTATTTTTTTTTTTAAACTTATTTTTTTTCAAACTAAGCTATCAAGAGAACAAACGTAAGACAAAAACTAGATGACATAATATACAATCGAGTTCCATGAACTCGAAATAGCGGAAGGGAGAAACTCTCTTCAAGGTGGATGATATCTCTCTGATACCATGTTGAAAAATTATGAGTTAGGGTTAGGGAGAAGGAAAAGAGACAAAGACAACTAACACTGGATATATTATTGATAAAAATGAGATGTGATACAATTTCATAACCTAGTATTCTTATTTATACTAATATTTAGGTCAAATACTAACACTACTAGTGATGGCCCAAACCCACTAACATAAGACTAATAACTTAATAAGTAATAATCCTAATATTCTCTAACAATCTTCAAACTCCATCATCTATCATATGTGCTGTTATCGAGTCTCCTAATCTTCTTCATCGTCGTTTGGGTCATCTAAGTTTGAATAAATTAAAGATGGTTCCTCATCTCTCTCATTTGCAGTCTTTTGAGTGTGAGTCGTGTAAGCTTGGGAAACATGCTCGAAGTAATTTCCCAAGTAAAGTCAATAATTAGTCTGAATCTCCCTTTCATATTGTTCATTAAGATGTTTGGGGTCCTAGTCGTGTCAGCTCCATTTTAGGATATCAATATTTTGTTACTTTCATTGATGATTACTCAAGATGTACTTGAATATTTTTAATGAAAGATCGCTCTGAGTTGTTAAGCATTTTTCAAAATTTTTGCAATGAAATCCATACTCAGTTTGTGTGCACAATTCGTATTTTACGCAGTGACAATACAAAAGAATATTTTTCTACTCCTTTTAATTCTTTTATGACTTCTCATGGTATGCTCTATCACTCTAGTTGCCCTCATACACCACAACAGAATGGTATTGCCGAAAGAAACCATCGTCATCTACTTGATACTGCCCGTACTTTGTTATTATAAGTTAATGTACCTTTGAAATTTTGGCGGGATGCTATTCTTATTGCCGGGTACTTAATAAATCGCATGCCATTTTTTGTTTTACATAACCAAGTTCCTTATTCCCCCTTGTTTCCTAAGGAACCCATTTATAAAATTCCTCCCTGTGTCTTTGGTTCCACTTGTTTTGTGCATAATCTTTCTCCTAACTGCTCGTGTTGTTAAATGTATTTTTCTTGAGCACTCTCGCTTGCAAAAAGGGTACTGATGTTATTCTCCTACTTTTCATTGCTTTTATATCTTTGCTGATGTCACATTTTTCGAGGAAACACTGTACTTTACTACACAGGTTGAACTAGACTCCATATCTCAAGTCTTACCAGTTCCTTACCTGAGCACTCCGATCTCCGTTCCTCAGTCTTTGAGTCCACCAGAATTAGAAAATTCTTCCCAACGATCTTCACCTCGACCTCTCATCACCTATCAACATCGTCCTCGTTCTTCTCCTCCAGAAAATGTCCCTACTCCAGAATCCAGTGATTCATCTCTTGCTTCAGCGTCCAGATTCCTCTCCTACAAACCTCCCTATAGCACTTCGTAAAGGTATCCGTTTTTCCCATAATCCTCATCCCATTTATAATTTTTTGAGTTATCATCGTTTGTCCCCATCCCATTATGCTTTTACATTTGCTTTGTCGTCTATCTCTATTCCTAAATCTGTCCAGGAAGCACTATCCCATCCAGGATGGCGGCAAGTAATGATTGATGAGATGACAGCTTTAGAATCTAACGACACATGGACACTCATTCCCCTTCCTCTGGGTTTTCACTGTCAAAATGGGTCTCGATGGCAAGGTGGATCGTTTGAAAGCTTGTCTTGTTGCGAAAGGCTTTACCTAGATTTTTGGTCTTGACTATGGTGATACTTTCTCTCCTGTTGCAAAAATGGCCTCTGTTCGACTACTCATTTCCATGGCAGCCATGAATTGCTGGCCCCTGTATCAATTTGACATCAAGAATGCCTTTTTACATGGTGATCTAGCTGAAGAAGTTTATATGGAGCAACCTTCGGCGTTTGTTGCTCAGGGGGAGTCGAGATTGGTTTGCAAACTACACAAATCCTTGTATGGTCTAAAATAGTCTCCTCGATGTTGGTTTGGATGATTCAGTACAATTTTACAACAGTTTGGTATGATTTGCAGTGAAGCAGATCATTCTGTGTTTTATACACACTCATCTAACTTGTATATCTATCTTGTGGTATGTGGATGATATCATTATCATAGGAAATGATCATGAAGGAATTCAAAAATTGAAGCAACACTTGTTTCTTCATTTTGAAACTAAAGATTTGGGTCGACTAAGATACTTTCTTGGGATTGAGGTAGCTCTATCAAAGGATGGTATTGTTATCTCACAAAGGAAGTATGCTCTTGATATTTTAGAAGAAACTGGAATGTTAAGCTGCAAACCAATTGATACTCTTATGGACCTGAATGTTAAACTCCTACCAAATTAGGGAAAACCCTTTTCAGATCCAGGAAAGTATCGGAGATTGGCGGGAAAACTTAATTATCTCACTGTGACCAGACCAAACATATCTTTTACTGCTAGTGTTATAAGCCAATTTCTTAACTCTCCTTGTGTTGATCATTGGGATGCAGTTATTTGAATTTTGAGGTATATTAAGGGCGCCCCTGGAAAAGGGTTAGTTTATACAAATAGGGGACATACAAATGTAGTTGCTTATACAGATGCTGATTGGGCCGGGTCTCCCAGTGATAGAAGATCAACTTCTGCATATTGTGTTCTTATTGGAGGAAACCTTATCTCATGGAAAAACAAGAAGTAGAATGTTGTTGTTAGATTGAGTGCTGAAGCGAAGTATCGAGCTATAGTTCTCACTACATATGAACTCATATGGTTAAAACAACTCTTGAAAGAGTTGAAGTTTTGCGAGATAGGACCTATGATGTTAATTTGTGATAATCAAGTTGTTGATTATAATTATAATAAGTGGACGGTGTGGACAGTGGAGTTCTATTCATTGTATCTATGTATTCATTGTATTTACACTTCTAGGAATTAGCATAGATAATTAATGCCCTCTCTTGTAGTCAAGTGTATATATATTGTAGTCTCATATTGCAAATGTTAATATATACAGAAAGAAATATTCAGATCAAACTCCACCAACTTTAAGTTGGTATCAGAGAGTAACTAGTTTGATTCCTGTTACCCTGTTTTTGGATTTCTCGTTCTTGTTACTTTTTTTTTTTTGGTTTCAGTTGCTATCAACGCTGACCCGTTGTCTGTAGTCGTCCGGTACCTGAAGTGACACCACGGTTCACCTCAGACGCCGCTGACCGACCGACCATTCAAGCGCCATCGCCAGAGCCACCGTCACATGCTCTTCCCCGCCGTCTTCAGCAGCTTCATTTTCCGGCGCGTGGCCTCCCAGCTGCTGTTGATGTCGTCGCTTCCGCCGCTGGGTTTGCCGTCTCCTCTTGGTTTTGTTTTGCCCCTGTTTGGTTTTTGGGTTTGTCGTTGAATCTCCTGTTCACTACTGTTTGGCTTTTGTTTCTGCCCCTGTTTGGTTGGTCTCTGCTTTTGGGTATATTTTGCCCCTTGGATGGTGGATTGGGCATAGTCGCTGAGCAAATAGGCAACAAATTTAGAAGTGGTAACACCCTCATTAACCAGAGACTTAACAGATCCCACCAAAGTGCGTGTCAAATCAAGCAGTGCCTCAGCATCTGCAACCTGCTCCCTCTTCTTCTGAACTTCTTCCAAACTAAGGGAGGCTTCTTCCATGGCTAAATCTACTAAGGGAGGCTTCAATCCAGAGAAGAAGGGTTTGATTTCTTTCGCAATTTCTGCCAATGAGTATAAGGAGTATCTTCAGTTTAAAGCCATTCAACAGGCTTCTTCTTCTTCGGCTACCTTTGCTCACACTAGTAATTCTACAGTTTGTCTCTCTCAATTTGCATTTGTTGGATCCTGGATTTTAGATTCTGATGCTTCTGATCATTTAGCTGGTAATCCTTCCCTTTTCTCTAAATTATCATTCCTTAAAACATCTCACAATATTACTCTTGCCGATGAGTCTAAGGTACAGGCTGCTGGTATTGGTCAAGCTTCACCTCTTCCATCCTTACCTTTAAATTCAGTCTTGTTTGTACCTGGCTTTCCCTTTAATTTAATTTCAATCAGCCAAATGACTCGCACTTTAAATTGTTCCATAACCTTTAATTCTGATTCCTTTCTTATACAGGACCGGAGTATGGGATAGACGATTGGAACTGGATCTGAATCACAAGGTCTCTACTACCTTCAACCTTCCTCTTCCACCATATGTGCTGTTTCAAAGTTTGCCGATCTCCTACATCGTCATTTGGGTCATCCAAGTTTGGACAAGGTAAAGCAGATGGTCCCTAATCTCACATTTGAAGACTTTGATCTGTAAGTCGTGTCAACTTGGAAAACATGTTAGAGTATCTTTTCCTAGTAGTGTCAATAGTCGAACTATGTCTCCTTTTGATCTTGTTCATTCTGATGTTTGGGGTCCCAGTCGTGTTCCTTCTGTTTTAGGTTATAGGTATTATGTTACTTTCATTGATGATTTTTCAAGATGCACTTGGTTATTTTTAATGAAAGATCGTTCTGAGTTATTTGATGCTTTTCAAACCTTTTGTTCCGAAATAAAGAATTAGTTTGGAAAAACAATTCATGTTTTGCGCAGTGATAATGCAAAAGAATATTTTTTTGCGTCTTTTAAATCCTTTTTGAGTTCTCATGGCATTGTACATTAGTCCAGTTGTCCTCGCACACCACAACAAAATGGTGTGGCTGAACTCAAACATCGTCATCTTGTTGATATAGCTCGGACTCTCTTTATAAATGCTAATGCACCCTTGAAGTTTTGGGGTGACGTTCTTACAGCTTGTTATCTGGTATATCGAATGCCATCTTTTGTTTTGGGTAATAAAATTCCTCACTCTCTTTTATTTCCTAAAGATCCTCTTTATGTTGTTGCCCCTCGTGTGTTTGGTTCCACTTGTTTTGTTCATGATTTCTCTCCTGGCTGTGATAAATTGTCAGCTT
This sequence comes from Ormosia emarginata, assembly GCA_029884605.1. Taxonomy (NCBI): domain Eukaryota; kingdom Viridiplantae; phylum Streptophyta; class Magnoliopsida; order Fabales; family Fabaceae; genus Ormosia; species Ormosia emarginata. The sequence continues at coordinate 8,580,704 of JAQQTP010000066.1, read as the reverse complement.
GGGTTGTTAAATGTATCTTTCTTGGGTATTCTCGAGTTCAGAAAGGGATATCGATGTTATTCTCCCTCTACGCATTGCTTTTATGTATATGCAAATGTTACATTCTTTGAGGATACCCCTTTTTTTGTCACATCAGCTACATCCGACTCTACTCCATCTCTGGTACTACCCATTCCTCTTTTTACAACATCTGTCTCTAATCCTCAAGCTCCACAGTCACAGGATGGCCGTCCGTTGCGTCGATTTGGTATTACTTATGAGCGTTGGAATCTTGAAGTTCCCGAGATCACACTTGCTATCGATTCTTATGATTCAGCTCCTGCTCCAATCGCTTCTCCTACTGCGGTCCCACCTGACAATTCCGCTGACTTACCTATTGCACTCCGTAAAGGTTAACACTTTACTCTAAATTCTCTTCTGATTTACAATTTTTTGAGTTATCATCGATTATCTCCTTCCCATTGTGCCTTTGTGTCTACTTTGTCATCTGTTACTATTTCTAAGAATGTTCAGGAAGCACTATCCCATCTAGGATGGCGACAAGCAATGACTGATGAGATGATTGCTTTGGAATCCAATAATACACTGGAAAATCTATAGTTGGCTGTCGATGGGTATTTACTGTTAAAGTTGGCCTTGATGGGCAGGTGGACCGATTGAAAGCCCGACTGGTAGCAAAGGGATACACTCAGATCTATGGTTTGGATTACATTGATACCTTTTCTCCTGTTGCTAAGATGGCGTTTGTTTGTTTGTTCTTGTCTATGGCTGCCATGAGACGCTGGCCCTTGTATCAGCTGGATATTAAAAATGTCTTCTTACATGGTGATCTGGAGGAAGAGATCTATATGGAGCAACTACCTGGGTTTGTTGCTCAGGGGGAGTCAGGTCTTGTTTGCAGGCTACAAAAGTCCTTATGTGGCTTAAAACAGTCACCTCACACTTGGTTTGGGAAGTTTAGTAAAGTCATTCAGCAGTTTGACATGATTCGTTGCGAGGCGGACCATTCTGTATTCTTTAAATGCTCACCATTGAATAAATTTATTTATCTTGTGGTGTATGTGGAGGAGTGCTTCAGGAGTTATTTGTGATAGGAAAGTGCCTCTCAAGCTTAAGGGTAAATTTTACTGCACAGCTATAAGACCCGCAATGTTATATGGTACTGAATGTTGGGTGGTAAAAAGCCAACAAGAGTACAAGATCAGTGTCGCGGAGATGAGGATGTTGCGTTGGATGTGTGACCATACTAGACAAGATAGGATTAGGAATGAATACATTAGAGAGAAAGTAGGGGTAGCACCTATTGTGGAAAAGATGGGAGAATCTCGCCTTAGGTGGTTTGGACATGTAAGGAGAAGACCCTTAGAAGTCCCTGTAAGAAGAGTAGATCAGGTGGAGAATAGTCCAATAGTTAGAGGTAGAGGAAGACCAAGAAAGACTATAGGTGAAACTGTTAAAAAAGATCTAGATTTGAATGGCTTTTTTGAAGACTTGGTTCATGATAGGACACAATGACGTCGTTTGATCCATGTAGTGACCCCACCTAGTGGGCAAAGGCTTGGTTGTTGTTGTTGTTGTATGTGGATGATATTATCATTACAGGTGATGATCAAGAAGGCATTAAGGAATTGAAGCAATACCTGTTTAAACATTTTAAAACTAAAGATCTTGGCTGATTGCGATACTTTCTGGGGATTGAAGTAGCCCAATCAAGAACAGGTGTTGCTATTTCTCAGAGGAAATATGCTTTTGATATTCTGGAAGAAACAGGGATGCTTGATTGTAAACCTGTTGATGCTCCTATGGACCCAAATGTAAAGCTTCTACCTAATCAGGGGGAGCCCTATCCTGACCTAGGAAGATATAAGAGATTAGTTGGGAAGTTAAATTATCTCACCATGACTCGACCATACCTTGCTTTTCCTGTCAGTGTTGTAAGTCAGTTTCTCAACTCACCATGTGACAGTCATTGGAATGCAATTGTTCGGATCCTAAGATACATCAAGGGATCACCTGGTAAAGGGCTTGTTTATATGGACAGGGGTCATACTGATATCATTGGATATACAGATGCAAATTGGGCAGGTGATGCTAGTGATAGGAGGTCCACTTCAGGCTACTGTGTGCTTATTGGAGGTAACTTGATTTCATGGAAAAGCAAGAAGCAAACTGTTGTTGTAAGATCAAGCACAGAAACAGAGTATTGTGCTATGGCTAATACTACTTGCGAACTCTTGTGGCTAAAATATTTGCTTCAAAAGTTGAAGTTTTGTGAGATAGGTCCTATGGAACTTGCTTGTGATAACCAATCAGCCTTGTATCTCTCTTCGAATCCAATTTTTCATGAAAGGACTAAACATATAGAAGTTGATTGTCACTTCATCAGAGAAAAGATTCTCTCAGGCATCATTAAGACTTCTTTTGTGGGTACTAAAGATCAACTAGCTGTCATGATGACTTAAGTCCTTACGGGGTCCTAGGATAGCATACATATGTGACAAGCTGGTTGCATCAGACATATATGCTCCAGTTTGAGGGGGAGTGTTGATTATAATTATAATAAGTGGATGGTGTAAACGGTGGAGTTCTATTCATTGTATCTATGTATTCATTGTATTTACACTTCTACGAATTAACATAGATAATTAGTGCCCTCTCTTGTAGTCAAGTGTATATATATTGTAGTTTCATAGTGCAAATGTTAATATATACAAAAAGAAATATTCAGATCAAACTCCATCAACTTTAAGTCAAGCAACACTTCATATTACTTCAAATTTGGTCTTCCATGAACGAACCAAACATATAGAAATTGATTGTCATTTCATCCGTGAGAAGATTGTTTCAAAGGAAATCTCTACTTCGTTTGTAAATTCTAATGACCAATTGGCAGATCTTCTTACCAAGACACTTCGGGGTCCAAGAATAACATACATTTGTGACAAGCTGGATGCTTATGATATATACGCTCTAGTTTGAGGGAGAGTGTTGGAATTTACATATCATTGGAACTTGATCATTTTATAGTGTGTATTTCTAGTAACATTGGAACCTTAGCATCCTAGGAAATGTTTATCTTCTTTTATTATCCTTGTAAATATCATACTGTAATTAATTCTTTGTGTATATATAAACCCAATCTGCTGAGTACAATTTACTAAAGCAATTCAGAAATTCTCTCTAAGTTCTTGATACTCAAGTATTGATAATAAAGTCAATGCCATTAAGTTGCTTTTGTAATAACTGTTGGGTAAGTGGGTATTATTCTCTGTCTATGAGTCTTCTGGTTACCATTCTCATTAATAAAGGAGTACTGCTACATAGCCAGAAAAAAAATAGCTAGAATTTTGATAGAATACAAGGGTAGTTGTTGGATGAAATAAAGTGGTAGGGATCACTTACCCATCCAAGAGTCAACAAGCATGTCATATTATTCTGGAAAAAATTTGACTCTAGCATTTTCTTAATAAAAACTAATCATCATGACAGAGAAGTCATGGACTCCACTCTCAAAACTCCCTCTCTGATATCGTGGTATCCAGAGCTTGGGGAGATAAACCCTAGCCTCCTACCTGCTTGGCTCACTGCCAACAGTGACCAATCCCTTCCTACCCACTGTGAATCATCATTGGTGGTGAACCTCCTGGGCTGTGTCTCACACCAGCCACTATATATCAAGTTTATTGGCCCACTCCAGCCACCGTATATCAAGTTTCTTGGCCCACACCAGCTTGGGGTTAGCTCAGAATCATCAGGTTGGCCGGACCCAGAAGTTTCGCAGTCATACACCACCGCTCGTGCCTTCACACACTGTCAGTGTGCTCTGCGTGTGGTCTTCACGCGCCCAACGTGCCTTCACCATTTCAGCACGAGAGAAACGCCCTACCACAAATCTTCTGGGACCTTCCCAAATCCTCCTCAAAGTGGATTTCCGGCCTGTTCCACCTGTTTTCCAGCAACTTCAAACAGTTTTTAATTTCTGTTCAGTGTTCCCCTCTTGTTTGAAATGTTTCAGACGACTTTTGAAGCTTTTTCCAGCTATCTACCTGGGGCATTTGAACTTCAAACCTCTTCTACACGTTGTTCTAAATGTTTTCTGACCATTTCAAGGATAATGGCTCTTCTACAGACTGCCTGAATCTGTGTTCTCTCTTCAGAGATTCAGCCATGTCTGAAACAGAGATTGACGAAGCAAAAATCCTTCCAAAGACTGATATTTCTCCCAAAATTGCGATTTCTAAGACTGCATTCATCTCTCAGATTAATAATCAAGGAAGAAGATGTACGAGTTATCATACCCGTCCCAAGTGTAATTACTGTAACCGGGTTGGCCATACCATTGACTGTTGCTGGATTCTACACAGGAAACTGGCACAAACTACTGAGACTTCAAAATCTGCTAGTCGTCAAACACAAGCTGATTTTGAAGATTTCCTAAAATGGTGTGAAGCTAGACAACTCTCTTGATCTATGACTTCAGTTGCTCACACTGGTAACTCTATTGCTTGTATATCTCAGTCACCATCCCCTGGCTTTTGGTTGTTTGATTCTGGTGTTTCCAATCATATCTTTGGTAACAAGCATTTGTTTTCCACTATTTCCGGTGATTCCAATATCTTCCAGGATCTGAATAAGGCTCTCTTTGATCCGGTAACAACTTGCTATTTGGATCTATAGGGTTGTCAACTGGTTTACAATTCAACATTCTAGTTTCCTCTAATATATCGAGGGCATACTTCCTTTGGGAGATAGCAATACCACACCTAGATTGATGCAGAAAAATAATTATTATAGTAGGTATTTTATTCACTAAAGAGTCATGGTTCTATGTATTCAAGTCTAGAACTACTCAAGAGTTATCTGTCTTTGAAAAGTTAATTAAGTCTAGGAAAGTCCAATCTCGTAATTAGGGGTCTAAGTAATTAAAAACAGTCTAAGAGTCAGTCAAAAGTCATTAATTAAGCCACTTAAGGGTCCAGTCAGTTCTAGATACATATTGGGTCTATAAATAGTGATTCTCTATGTAATTTTCAATAGAATTGAGAATGAAAAATTGAGAGTTGAGTGATTTCCAGAATACATCTTCTGATGTTTACTTTCAACTTTGGATTAGATTATGACAATATCAGATTCTCATCCAAGGAGGTGGACTCCTCCCCCATATACCTCTTATTCCATATACCCACCCAACCTATCTTCATAATTTCCTTTCCCATCCAACCCATAATTTTAAATAAATGCTGCATCATAGATCTCAGAATATGAATATGTGAATAATTGTATATTATTTCTCATCAGAAAATAGAATGTACAATGAAGATTATATATAGAGGCAGCTGGTGTACATTAATAACTAGCTCCTAGAAAATAAGCAGCAAATTAATAGAACACTAAAAATAATATCTACACTAAAAACCGTGGGAACACCGTCCACATAGACCACCGTCCAACACTCCCCCTTAAGCTGGTGAATATGCATTCTCCATTCTCTGCTTGGATACAATCGTCTGAAATGTTGGACTATTCAACCCTTTTGTAAGTATATCATCAAGCTGACCTTGTGTAGATACATAGGGTATACAAATTAAACCACTCCCTAATTTTTCTTTGATAAAATGTCTGTCAATCTCAATATGCTTTGTTCGATCATGTTGTGCCGGATTATGAGCTATGCTGATTGTAGACTTGTTATCACAATAAAGTCTCATCGGATTATCTTACTTGATCTTCAAATCTTCAAGAATAATCTTTAACCACAGTAGCTCACACACACCTTGAGCCATAGCTCTGAATTTTGCCTTTGCACTGGATCGTGCTACTACATTCTATTTTTTACTTCTCCAAGTCACCAAATTTCCACCAAGAAAAGTGCAATATCCTGTAGTTGATCTTCTATCCACTGGTGATCCAGCATAATTTACATCAGTTTATGCCTCGAGTACCATACCTCCATTTCTTTTAAATAAAATGTCTTTTCTTGGTGTTCCCTTAAGGTATTGTAATACTTGATATGCTGCTCGCAAATGAGATTCTTTTGGACTGTGCATGAATTGGCTAATCACACTAGCTGCATATGCAATATCTAGCCGTGTGTGGGATAGATAAATAAGTCTTCCCACCAGACGCTGATACATTTCTTTGTCAATTGCAACATCTTCTTCTGCCTGTCCAAGTTTCATATTGGGATCTATAGGAGTACTTGCCGGTTTGCATGCTGTATGACTTGTTTCTTTTAGGAGATCCATAACGTACTTTTGTTGGGAGATGAATATACCTTTCCTAGAATGAGCAACCTTAAATCCAAGAAAGTATTTTAACCTTCCTAATGCTTTAATTTTCAGTTCCTTGGCTAAGCATTGACTCAGAATATGTTTCTCCTTAGCATCATCTCCTGTTACTATTATGTCATCAACATACACCAAGAGAGCTGTGACTCTCCCTGAAGGAGAGTGTTTAACAAACAGTGTGTGATCCCTTTGGCTTTGTTTGTACCCCATAGTCAACATAATTCTAGCAAACCTTCCAAATCACGCTCGCGGTGATTGCTTGAGGCCATATAAGGCCTTTTTCAACTTACACACAGTATTGACATGCAAATTCCTCCCATATCCTGGTGAGATCTCCATGTAGACTTCTTCTTCGAGATCTCCATGTAAGAAAGCATTCTTGACATCAAACTGTTATAAATCCCAACCATAATTAGCTGCCAATGCCAATAATACCCGAACTGTGTTTATCTTTGCAACTGGTACAAAAGTCTCCTAGTAATTAATTCCATAAGTTTGGGTATACCTTTTGACAACTAATCGTGCCTTATACCTCTCTATGGATCCATCTGCTCTATATTTCACAGTGTACACCCATTTTGCAGCCCACAATTTTCTTTCTTGCCGGTAACTGCACTAGCTCGCATGTCTTATTCTTTTCCAATGCCTCCATCTCCTCATTCATGGCTTGTTTCCATTTTCCATTGGACAAGGCCTCGAGTAGGGTGGTAGGGATGACAATGGTATTTAGGCTTATAAGGAAGGCTTTATGGGATGGTGAAAAATTCTCAAAGGACAAGAAGTGTGAAAGAGGGTATAGTGGCCGTTTTGTGCACTCTTTGGTTCCTTTTCTGATGGCTATAGGAAGAATTTGGTCACTACTATCCAAATGAATTTCAATTTCATCTTGCAATAAAGGGTTAGATATTATTACCTCGTTCGAAGGCTTCGAGTTGGACTCTTGGGCCTGCACATGTTCAGGAACAACCATCTTCCTTCTTGTGAACACCTTGCCTTTGTCATACCTTGCATTCACAAGAGCAGATTCAGCCACTGGGTCAGGAATGGTTTTGGACACAGGTTCAACAGTGACATCAGGAGGAGGATTAGGGACAATAGGAAGGTTATGAGAAGGACCATTAGACACAGGAAGTAAGGATAAGTCAAGCAGGAAATCTTCCTTATCTTCCTTCATTGACTTCTCCCCCTGAAGATAAGGATGGGAAAAATAGGGTTCTTCTTCACTGAATGTAACATCCCTAGAGACATAGAATTTTCTGGGTGGAGGATGATAACACTTGTACCCTTTCTGGGTCGTAGAATAGCCCACAAAGATACATTTTAGAGTCGTCAGATCAAGTTTTTCCCTATTTGGACTGTGAACATAGACAAAAGATACACGTCTAAAAATTTTAGGGACAAGATCATTGGAAGTGTGTAGATCAGGATAAAAAGTGGAGAGAACATCTATAGGACTCTTGAACCCCAAGACATTAGTGGGCAAGCGATTTATAAGATGAGTAGCTGTTAAAACATCTTTTCCCCAAAATGACTTAGGGACATTTCTTTGAAACAATAAGGCTTGGGTTTTTTCAAGAAGATGATCGTTTTTTTTCGCTCTGCTAACCTATTTTGTTGTGGGGTATGGACACAAGATGATTCATGGATTATTCCTTCTTTCTAGAAAAAATGCATAAGAGTCTGATTAAAGTAGTCCTTAGCATTATCGGTCTTGAATCGTTTAATACCTACCCTAAATTGATTTTTAATCATGGAACAAAAATTTGGGAGAATAGTACTAATATCAGACTTGTGTTTGAGCAGAAAAATTTAGGTAATATGTGTACAATCATCAATAAAAGATACAAACCATCTTGCCCCAGAGACAGTAGGAATGGAAGAGGGACCCCAGACATAACTATGAATAAGAGAAAAAGGAACAAAACTTATTGTATTACTAATTGAAAAATTGACATGCTTATGTTTGGCAAGTTCACATACTTCACAATGAAATTGTTCAACATCAAGACCTTTACACAAAGAGGGAAAAAGACTCTTTACAGTAAAAAAGGATGGATGGCCTAATCTACGGTGAACAAGCCAAATTTTGTCTTTTTTGGTTGAAAGAAGTTTGGAGGTAAAAGAATATGGGTGTCCAAGTCTGCTCTTGGTCTTGTTTACCTGACAAGGTGCTTCAAGGAGGTAGAGGTCATCCTACTCCCTAGCACGTCCAATCATCTTCCTTGAATCCTTGTCTTGAAAAACACAATGATCATTGTAAAAAATCACTTTCCTACTCCTTAGCACGTCCAATCATCTTTCCTGAATCCTTGTCTTGAAAAACATAATGATCATTGTAAAAAATCACTTTGCAAGATAAATCTTTAATTAATTTTTGAACACAAATTAGATTTGTGGACAGTTTAGGGACATGAAGGACATTGTTTAAGGTCACCAGGCGACTTAGTTGGATTGCTCCTATACCAGCTACAGTGATAAAGGAACCATTAGTTGTGGATATTTTCTTACTGCTTGGGCATGGAGAATAGGTAGAAAATATAGTGGGGTTGTTGGTCATATGGTCTGTGGCTCATGAATCCATAATCTAGGAGTTGGTAAAAATTGTACTCGAGACATTGAATCTAATAGAAAAGGTAACTTACCCTAATAAGTCAAAGAACAAGTACCTGAGAGCTTTTCAAGGCTGTGTAGAGAGATATTTGAAACCTCACCTTTGGTTGATATCGTGAGAGACAAAACAGAAGTACTGAAGTAACAAAGTCAAGACAGAATCGTAAAAGACGTCAGAGAAGGCGAGCCCACTATCCAAATAACTTTGGACCGGAGTTCCGACCACTGAAACAAAAGCAGGGGTCACTGGTGAGTTGAAAGGAACAAACGGCGTCGCTCTCCGGTGACTAGAAGGTGGCGCATGACTCCCCACGTGTCGGGAACCCCAAACGCGTGTGGCGGCGCTTGACGTCGCGTGACAGGGTCTCTGGCGGTGGCGCTCAAAAGGATGGCCGGTCGGAGGTTTCTGAGATGCCTCGTGACCTTACTTGGACGGAAGGAAAAGGAATGGGTACTGTTTGGGGCGATGAAGGCCAAAAAAGAATGGGTACTGTCACGGGGTGTCTGGGTATTTGGATTTCTGGGTGTTTGGAGGCAATGAAGGCAAAAAAAAAAAAAAGGAATGTTCAGCAAAAGGGCAATGAAGGCCCAAAAACATCCTTTGGTTGGCAATGAAGGCCGACTGAAAAAAAGGCTTAGTGGAAAACAGAGATAGTCCCGGATTGGAACTTCTCTGATACCATCTCAGAATATGAATATGTGAATAACTGTATATTGTTTCTCATCAGAAAACAGAATGTACAATGAAGATTATATATAGAGGCAGCTGCTGTACATTAATAACTAGCTCCTAGAAAATAAGCAGCAAATTAATAGAACACTAAAAATAATATCTACACAAAAAACCGTGGGAACACCGTCCACGTAGACCACCGTCCAACAATAGATCTACCTCACTACCAAGAAAGTATTCAAGTTTGTCCAAGTCCTTAGTCTGAAAGTGCGTGGATGAGGGATCGATTAGCTACATGATTGGAGGCACCCGAATCAAGTATCTAAGGACTTGGACTATTACCAGAATGAGAGATACAAACTGTTGGATTACCCATGTGAGCAACTATGGTAGTGGAAGACGGAGTTTGCTTGGCTGCCTTCAACTGGAGGTACTCCTGGAACTCTGTTTTAGAAAGAGCAATAGGCTGTTTTCTCTATATAATTTAAGACCTTTTCTCTTCTCCTCGACGAGACTCGGATTGAGTAACATTGACAGCTTTATTTGGAAACCCATGAAGCGAGTAACAAGTGTCCTGAGTATGGCCTATTCTCTTACAATAAGAGCATTAGGTATGACCTCCACAGCCTCCACATCCACCACAAGACCCTGAGGTGGTCACCATGGCTGATGCTTCATCTATGTTTAAGCAGAAGCCAGAAGCTTTAGGTGGAGGAACCCTAGCAGGCGAGTGATCAAATTCTCCACTGTGGGGATTTGTTGGCCTGTTAGAATTTGGTCACAGCATGCTGAAAATCGGGATGCATCGCACACAACACAAGAACCACGTATAGGTTATCCAACTTTTTCAACAGACCTTGATGGTTATTAGCCTGCAAAAACATTTTCCATTCTTCTACGGTCTCTTGTGCTTGAGAAAGAAAAATTGTCATGTCGTAAACTGGTTGCTTAAGAGAGGCTTACTTTTGAGCTGAATCATATAGACGTTGAATATCATTAACAAACAAATTACGAGCCTTATTCCAAAATGTAAAACATGATTCAAAAGTTCTGAAATTAACCAAGATCCTCTAAATTAATCCAAGATCTACTTTTTTACCTGAGTTTCCAAGTCTAACATGTCCAAACCACCTAAAAATCAGATTCAACCATCCTTTCCACATAGGTATCCTCAAAATGCATTCATTCCTAATCCTATTTTGTCTTGTATGGCTACACATCCAGCGCAACATCCTCATCTCCGCAACATTGATCTTGTACTTTTGCTGGCTTTTTACCGCCCAACATTCAGTATCATACAACATCGCGGGCCTTATAACTATGCGGTAAAATTTACCCTTAAGTTTAGGAGGCACTTCTCTATCACAAATCACTCTTGAAGCACTCCTCCATTTCATCCATCCAACTTGAATCTTATGATTTACATCTCCCTCTATCTCTCCGTCATTTTGTATGATAGATCCAAGATACCTAAATCGTGTGACTTGTGGTATCTTTTTCAATTATTATTAGACGCTTCACCTTACATTCCATATATTCTGTCTTTCTCTTGACGAAAGTCATGTTTCTTCCAAAGCTCTCTCCATAACTCTAGTTTCCTATTTGTTTCTCTCCTCTCTCCAACTAAAACTATATCATCTGCAAAAAGCATGCATTGTGGCACCGGCTCTTGGATATGCGCAGTAAGCACATCCAAGACCAAGCTAAAAAGATATGGACTTAAAGTTGACCCTTGGTGCAGTCCTATAGTTATAAGAAAATTTTCTATAATCCCACCTTGAGTTCTCACACTAGTTTTAACCCCATCATACATATCTTGGATTGCTCGAATATAAGCTATACGAACTCCTTTCTTTTCCAGAACCTTCCACAAGACCTCTCTCGGTACCTTATCGTAGGCTTTTTCCAGATCAATGAAAACCATGTGCAAGCCTTTTTGCTTCCTTCGATACTTCTCTATCAATTTTCGTAGAAGATAGATTGCTTCCATAGTTGACCTCCTAGGCATAAAACCGAATTGATTCTCTGAAATATGAGTCTCTTGTCTTAATCTCCGTTCAATTACTTTTTCCCATAACTTCATGGTATGACTCATGATCTTAATCCCTTTGTAATTTGTATAATTTTGTATATCTTCCTTGTTCTTATAAATAGGAATTAAAATGTTTCTCCTCCATTCATTTGACATTTTCTTAGATCTCATTATCTCGTTAAACAACTTTGTGAGCTAGCTTATACCTTTCTCTCCTAGGCACTTCCACACCTCAATAGGTATATTATCTGGTCTGACCTCTTTTCCATTATCCATCCTCTTCAAAGCTTCTTTTACCTTAAACTTCCGAATTCTACGATAAAATGTTCAAATCCCCTAAAAACCCATGTCCCTCATTAAATAACTTGTGAAAATAACTCTTCCATTGATCCTTGATGTCTTGTTCCGTGACCAAGACTTTACTCTCTTCATTTTTAATGCATTTCACTTGATCTAAGTCTCTTGTCTTCCTTTTCCTACTTCTAGCAAGCTTGTAAATATTCTTTTCTCCGTCTTTGGTGCCCAAAGAGTGATATAACCCGTTGAACGCTTTAGCTTTCGCCTCGCTCACCGCCTTCTTAGTATCTTTTTTAGCTGCCTTATATTTTCTCTAATTTTCATCATTTTTGCACACATGGCAAGCGTTATAACACTTCCTTTTAGCCTTAACCTTATCTTGTACACTTGCATCCCACCACGAAAATTCTTTATCCTTGGGTCCAAAGCCTCTTGATTCACCGAGTGTCTCTTTTGCTACTTTCCTAATCCCTTTAGCCATCTCGTCCCACATATTATTTGCACTCCCTTGTACCTCCGAAATCTCTTTCTCCATAATCCTTCTCTGAAAGAGCATTTGTTTTCCTCCCTTTAGTTGCCACCATTTGATCCTTGGGATTCTGTCCTGACCATTTCTCCTTACTCATATTAACCCGTACATCCATAACCAAAACTTTATGTTGGGTAGGCAAGCTCTCACTTTGCAATCCATGCAAAGCTTTCTATCCGATTTCCTTATTAGAAAATAATCAATTTTAGAGCAAGAACTCTTGCTTCTGTACGTGATAATATGCTCTTCCCGCTTCCTAAAACAAGTGTTAGCTATTATAAAATCAAAAGCTACCGAAAAATCTAGAATGGCTTTGCCCTCTGCATTAGCTACTCCTAGACCATACCTTCCATGCAAACCCTCATACTCCTTAGATTTACTCCCCACATGACCATTTAGGTCCCCTCCTAGAACAATTTTCTCTCCTAAAAGTATTTCCTGAAATAAACCTTCTAAATCCTCTCAAAATTTTATCTTGTAGTGCTCGTTTAACCCTACTTGGGGTGCATACACACTGATAACATTAAATGTCTCTTGTTCCACAACAAACTTCAAAGCTATGATCCTATCTTTGAACCTTCTCACATCCACAACATTATTCTTCCAATTTTTATCTACTATTATGCCTACGCCATTTCTAGATTTTACCTTGCCGGTGTACTAAAGCTTAAAACCTGAATTGTCGAGTTCCTTTGCCTTTTCTCCAACCCACTTAGTTTCTTGTAGGCACATAAAATTAATCCTCCTCCTAATCATGGTATCAACTATTTCCATTGATTTACTTGTAAGTGTGCCTATATTTCAAGTTCCAAAACTCATCTTACTCTTGTGAACAAGCTTCTTTACCCCCACCTGTTCACGAAAATGAAGGAACCCTTGCTTATTTTTCACTACACCCAGGCGGCGATGCAGCGGCTCTAGCTCATTTGACACTGTACTCGAGTCATACAACGCGTTGCTTAGGGGCAACGACCTAGCATTAACACAAACACATCTTTGATCCATGCTATAAAGATTCGACAACATTTTACATTGGCTATCGACTGCCTAACACAACCTTCCTCTTTTTTCCGGGCTTGGGACCAGCTATGTAAAGGAATTTGCAACAAAGCTCATACATAGGCAGAGTTCCCACTTACTTCAATTCTTTGGTGAAATATTAGAGGCTGATTTTTCAAGATGATCAGAAAGCCCTTGACCTAGAAACCAAAGTACCAAAGTTCAACCAAGGCTGACCAAGCCAAAAAATTCTTACTGTTTAACTAATCTAAAGTGATTTTAGGAGTACCAGAGAAAGCATATGAAATGGGGAAATTCCTAGATGAATTTTTTGTGCCAGAGAAAGAAGACCTAGACTATGGCTGCATTGAATCAGGCGTTTCAGATGTGGTGGAGGACATTTTGACAGAGATAGGGACGTATCGATGAACAGGTAGAGAACTAGAGGCCTTGCAACCTAGGAAGACCAGAAACCAGGGTGCAATTTAGGCCTCTGACTGCTAGAACAGAACCAGAGGACGCCAATGAGCAGAACTAGACCATTGGTTGGATGAACAGACATTTGGAGGGTGGTGCATGGCTTACATGCGCTGATAACAATCCATGCACGTGGAGGTGCATGGAATACTTTCCAGTGACGATGCTTCAGTGGGTGATCGGTTGGAGATATTTGTGGCAGTCGGTGCCTTTTCTTTTACATTGGAGGGTGGTGGGATCAGAGGTTTAACCTTGACGGTGGCTGGGCTAACGTGATCTAGGGTTTTGGGACCCCAAGATCGAACAACTCTGACACCAAGTTGAAGAGAAAACAGAGAGGATTTGTGTCATTTTGCTTAAGGAAAAATCCCTCAGCAATTGTATATTTATATACTAATGAAGAATTACAATCACTAATAAAAGGAAACTAAGAACAAATCAATACAAATATGAAAACAGATTTTAACCCATATCTACAAAACTAAACTTGGAAAGTGCAATCCCTAATTCATAGGGATACAATAATCTCAACACCACTCTTTCCTGTTCGACGAATCTTCTTGTCATTACCTTAGCTAATAGCTCTCAAGTTTAGGCCAAAGGAATTGGGATAGTTGACCTCGTACCATCACTATATGTTGATTTTGTACTTTATGTTCTTGGATGTCTTTTTAATTTACTTTCCATTTGCCATTTAACTCGTACCCTTGATTGCCTGATCACCTTTACTAAAGACTCTGTTCTTGTGCAGGGTCGGACTACGAGAAGGATGATTGGCATAGGGCTTGAGTCACATTGCCTTTGTTATCTCTCTACCTCATCCAAAGCTTGTTCTGCTATAGAGTCACCTCATCTTATTCATACTCGATTGAGACATCACAGTATATCCAAATTTCAGAGGATGATTTCAAGTTTATCAAAGTTGTCTTGTTTGGAGTGTGAATCTTGTCAACTTAGGAAACACATCCATACTTCTTTTCCAAGTTGTGTCTGCACTCGAGCCGAGTCTCCTATTGCGTTAAGTTCATATTGATGTGTGGGGTCCATGTCGTGTTCTCTCAACCTTGGGACATCAATACTTTCTCACCTCAACAAAATAGGATTGCCAAAAGAAAACATGCATTTAATTGAGATAGCACGTACTCTCCTTATTCATGCTAAAGTTCCATCTAGTTTTTGGAATGATGTTGTTCTTATTGCTTGCTATTTGATCAACCGAATGCCTTCATATGTTCTCCAAAACCAGGTTCCTCATTCCATTATTTTCCCTAACTCATCTCTTCATGCTATCCTTCGCATTTTTGGCTCTACATGCTTTGTTCATGACCTTACTCTAGAAAAAGACAAGCTTTCCTCAATCACTTAAGTTTGTTTTTCTTGGATATCGTCAGTCACCAAAAGGGTGTAGGTGCTTTTCTCAGGTTCTTAAAAGAAACGTGATTTTTGCTTATGTTACATTCTGTGAGTCAAATCCTTTTTTCAGTTCAGTATCATCTGAGAGACAAACCATATTTGAGGACCTCCCTATTCCCTCACTTATTTTTCCTAAGTCCATCCGAAGTTGGTACACCCCCAATAGACACAACACCTCCAATAATCCCAACACTTATTTCGGCACCACCACTATTAACTTATCATTGCCGCCCATGGCCAGAACATCCTCTTCAATCTGTTTCCATTAATGCCCCAGATACAGTTGAAGAGGTTCTTGATGACTCACATTTTGAACCAACATCTTCTGCAGTGGCTCCAGACCTACCAAGTGAGTTTGATCTTCCCATTACTCAAAGAAAAGGTATCCATTCTACTAGTAACCCTTTTCCTATTAATAACTGCTTGAGTTACCATCATTTGTCTTCGTCCCACTATGCCTTTGTATCCTCGTTGTCCTTTGTGTCTATTCCTAAGAATAGATGTGAGGCACTTTCCCATCCAGGTTGGAGATAAGCAATGATTGAGGAAATGTCTACTCTTCATTCTAGTGGCACTTGGGAATTGGTTCCCTTTCCAGACGACAAACTTATAGTTGGCTGTAGATGGATTTACATTGTTAAAATTGATCTAGATGGTCAGATTAATCGCCTTAAGACACAACTGGTTGCCAAAGGCTACTCTTAGATTTTTGGTCTTGATTATGGGGACACTCTCTCTCCCGTGGCTAAAATGGCCTCTGTGTTTATTTTTATCTATGGTTGCCGTTCGTCATTGGTCTCTTCATTAACTTGACATGAAGAATGCCTTTCTTTATGGTGAATTATAGGAAGAGGTATACATGGAGCAATCGCCAAGCTTTGTTGCTCAGGGGGAGTCTTTATGACTAGTGTGTTGATTGCGAAAATCACTTTATGGTCTTAAACAATCCCCTTGAGCTTGGTTTGGTCGCTTTGGTACAGTTGTACAACAGTTTGGTTTGACTCGCAGTGAAGCAAATCACTCTATTTTCTATCGACATATCTCTTAGGGATGCATATATTTGGTTGTCTATGTTTTTGATATTGTCATTACAGGTTGTGATCATTATGGCATTTAGCAGCTTAAGCATTATCTCTTCCGTCACTTTCAGACCAAAGACTTAGCAAACTTTGGTATTTCTTGGGAATTGAAGTTGCTCAGTCCAAGGATGACATTTCCATTTCCCAACAAAAGTATGCCTTAGATATTCTAAAGGAGACTGCAATGTTGAACGCTAGGCCTATTGATACCCCAGTGGATCCCAATGTTATACTTCTACCTAATCAGGAGGAGCTGCTAGTTGATCTTGGTAGATATAGAAGATTAGTTAGGAAGCTAAATTATCTTACAATGACTCGGCCTAACATCTCTTTTGCTGTGAGTGTTGATAGTCACTCAGTTCTTAAATTCTCCATGTGATACTCATTAGGATGCTATTATTCGTATTTTGGGATACATCAAAAGGGCACTGGGAAAAGGATTACTTCATGAGGATAGAGGACACACTTAGGTAGTCAGTTACTCTCATGCAGATTGGGTAGGTTCTCCTTTTGATAAGTGTTCCACCTTAGGGTATTGTGTGCTTATTAGAGGTAGCCTAATGTCTTGGAAGAGTAAGCAGCAAAGTCTGGTTGCCAAGTCAAGTGCTGAAGCAAAATATAGAGCTATGGCTGCGGCAACTTGTGAACTTGTGTGGCTGAAACAGCTACTCAAAGAACTTCAATTTGGGGATACAAGACAAATGACTCTTATTTGTGACAGTCAACTTGCATTCCATATTGCATATGCAAGACAAATGACTCTTATTTGTGACAATCAAGCTGCATTCCATATTGCGTCCAATCTTGTCTTCTATGAAAGGACCAAACATATCGAGATTGATTGTCATTTTGTGAGAAAAAAGATTCTAGCTTCTGACATTGTCACTAGCTTTGTCAACTCAAATAACCAATTAGCTGATATACTCACAAAATCACTTGGAGGACCCCGGATTAGTTACATATTTAGCAAGCGTGGAACATATGATATATATGCTCTAGCATGAGGGGGAGTGTTAGATAAGTGGGTATTATTCTATGTGTATGAGTAGTCTAGTTATCATTCTTTATATTGTACAGCAGGACGATCTTGTAATAATCTTTTTTATCTTATTAATAAAAACTAATCAAACTTCACTCTCCAACTTCGGTTTACCTCTTTCTTTCTCTGTTATCAATAGCTATAGTCATGGCATATGAACTTTGCTAGGAAACTGGAAACCCAGACAAAATTAGTGAATTACTTAAATATGGCAAAATATTTGCTAAAAACCTTTGGTTTTCCAACTAGTATGATATATATGCAGTTTAAATATTATTCTATTAGGGATTTCATGCACTTTACATATTTGTCACCGTATAAGCATTAATGTATTTATCTACATGTGTCTGTTTGTACACATTGCTTGTAAGTTTTATGTTCATAAATTATAAGAGAACACCCCCAACAAAGTAATTCTAAAAATATTAATACATCACTACATCGGTATAGAGCTTTCTTTTTCTCCTTGCCAAAGCATTAAATACACCATATGTGCTTTTTCTTCTCTTTAATTGCATATCTCCCTAAGGTCCATTACAAAAAACTTTGTGATGATCTTCCTCTGTTACCTTTGATGACATACATAATAAGGACTACTTGCCATTTCATATTGATCCAATAGAATTTATTCACTTGGCATTAAAATCACTTTAAATTTGGCACTTTCATACTGCTAGCTTGTTTGTCACAATGCTAGTTGCAATATCGAAATGGTGTTAATTTTGAGTAACTGTTAGTGTAAAACTTCTTTACACTATTATCCAATCATGTATTGTCAAATAATTAATGAAGTTTGGCTATTACAACCGCCACCTACCTAGGAAGTCTAAATCTTTTAATGATATGCTAATACATCATTAGATGATTGTGTAAAAAACTTTACATTGATAGTGAATCAAATTTAAACTTTATTGAAATAGATTTCTTTTCTAGCATATGCATTTTTTCTGTACTAAATTATGTGAATTTGTTCCCTTTTCTGTTTTCTCTAAATCAAGGCATATTTGCATTTATATTGTCTTTGATATGGTGGGTGATGGTGCAATGCTGAATCATCTTGAAACTTGGAATTACACTTTTTACATTACCTTTACAGACTGTTAACATTTTTCTTTGTTATAATCTTTAATTGCAATATTGAAATAGATTGTTTTTCAAGCATATGCATATTTTCTGTGCTTCACTTTTGGTCGTGTATTGGAGCAATGACTGCCATTTTATTTTCTGTTAGAATGCTCGGTTTGTACCTTTGGGTAGAGTGTGGATCCTTAAAGAATTATGCTATAAAATCTTAAAACTTTATGGTTTTAGAAGGCTTGCAGGCTCATAATTTTTTAGTATAAACCATACTTCAGGATAAAATAAACATCATGTATTAACAATGTCATAATTACTGTCCTATGCTGCTTGTAGATTGAGGGAAGAACGGTTACAGCGTATCACAAGGTACAGAAGTAGGCTTAGGCTTTTGCTTCCTCCACCTGTTGAACAGTTCAGAAATGACACAGCTGCTGGGAACTGACCTTGCTGACCCTAAAGACATCGGTGTTATTGGATGACTCTAACAGGCTTCTTGTTAATTTAATATTATGTTTGTGGTTCCTTCAAGAGTGAAGATTGGTGGGATGGAGCTGATGAATCTGAAACAAGTTCATGATATATTTACTGTAGGAGTGGAAAGATAATTTGCTTCTCTACATTATACTCCAAAAGCAAGATATGTTCTTCATGGTAGCAAATGTGAAAGTGACTGAAAATGGGTGTACATTTTTCAGCTTTTCTCTAGAATTTCTACTGTTGTTGGTCTTTGACCAGTAAATTGGTTCCAGCTAGTGTTTGAATGAGTTGCAATGAATCAAAAGTCACTGTCAGCCTAGACCAATGTTTGTTCTTGACAGCTGATACGATGACCAACTCATTCGAGATAGGACATGTCCGTTTCCGCCTCGATGATTGTAAATCTTTTTTTTTTTTTGGGGATCATAATCTATTTAGTATAAGCATTTACATATATTGCTTGCTTCCGTACCCTTCAATGGCTAAACTTTTTTTTGGTCAAGTTATTTGATATGTTTTCAAGTTATACATGCTTTCTGTTGGTGAAAGTGTAAAGCTCTAATGCTAGCTTAAGAAGCAGCCGTAATCTAGGGTCTAATACCCGTTCCAATAAAGTTGGCATCAAATGCATGACATGCGTTCTAATGATCATTTTTCCCCCCCGGTAATACCGTAACAGAATTGTTCTCTTTGAAGTAAATAACATTGCTAAAAGGAATTATGACATTCAAAATTAAAAAAGCATGTATGTTAATTCTGTTTGAAATTAATAATACATTCACATTTATCAGATTTCTTATTTCAGATGAATAAGTGACACCTGCATTTATGATTTAATTGATGCTTGTAAAAGGAAATTGACTTATTGTAGTTGTTTGGACTAGTTGCAATATAGAATGAGCTTGACAAATCAAACACGGTCTCAACCTCAAACATTCCATGGGTTAATGATTTCCTTTTTGATGGCTTTAAATGTAAAATACATGTTGAAGTCATTTTCGTTTCCCATGTGGAATCTGAATTGGGCTCCTTTTTTGCAGCTAAAAAGCATCAACTTGCTGAGGTTGAGGTCTGTAATGGAAATTAATTCTCATCATTGACTTATCTGCTAATGTTTGTTTGTAATCAAAGATTAACTTTCACCATGACTCAGCTATCTCTCCACCTTAGCCTGCTTGGTCAAATTTTTGTGGGGATTGGAGGATTTGCCAACAAAACCATAAATAAGTGGATCAATTTCAAGTGCTGGACTTGCCGGCAGAACCCCAAAAGAGAATATCTTAATGAGAGAAAAATTGGTGAGGGTGGATACGTACGTATAGAGGATCAAAGATAGAAAAGTAGGATAGGAAGCTTCATTAGGCAAAGAAAAGAGCACATTCCCATATCACCACCACCTCAGATTTCATCTAATAGTAAACAACACTTTCAAGCTTTGGTCATGATAGATATAATTATTATACTAATCATATACACAATGACAACGTCACCATACAACCACTACCATTAGAATTTTGATTATCCTGTTTCTGTCTGCTTCAATCCAAATTCCACTCTGAATCGTTGTCTTTTCCTTTTGATGTTTTCCTCTAAGATTCAGCGGATAAGAATGAGATTTGAAAGGTGTCTCAAAGTCAAAAAGTATATATATATAATTTTTTAATTTCCCATATCTCAACGATTGGCTTGGCTATATCCATTCTTTCCATTGCCCTTCTTCAAATATATCATTGCTAGTTGCGTGTTGAAGATGGCAGCCGCACCATGCCATGGAGTTTGGTACCACAGATTCACATAACAAACGCATTCATCACGTCATTTGTTTTTGGTTTTATGCTAGGGATTCTGTTGTATGTACTAATGGTACTACTATTTAATTTTTCATTATTATATTTGTTATTAAGACTGTTGAAATCATTCAGAATTCCAACCCACACTGATTCAAAAATCATGATTGAAAACAACGGCGTGGTTCAAATTAGATAAACACACAATAATTCTTAAATCAAGCGATTGATTAGAATATCCAATGTTTCACCAAGTGTTCATTGATTTATGTACGACGGAAAAATAAAGCTTACATTAGATATTAAGCTTCATTATTGATGACTGCTTAATTAGGAAGGTATAAACTCCAATATGGTGGTGGGTTTGTGTGCATATATATAGAGTTATTAGTTATATATAAATTTTCAATTTTTCAGAAAATGTATAGTGAAAGATAATATTCTATTTTACTTTCATCGAATGCATGTACAATCTCATAAAAGTGTACTGAAAGTGGAAAGCCTCCAAGGGGTTGGGTCGGGATTAGGGGTGGTTGTTCACCTTACGCAAAGCTTAGGAGTTTGAATTCAATGCGTTGAGGTGAAACAAGGATTTATGTTACTCTTTTGGAGTAGTGGGATGTTCTAATTATCTCCATTTTATACACAGGATAAGATGAGTGCAAAGAATAAAAATATATTAGAAGTCTTAAGGACTAGATTTAAAAATTGGCAAAATAAAAAAAGAAATAAAATTTAATATTAGAATCAATATATATATAATACGTAGTTGGCATAAAATAGAGATTATATAATTCATACAAAAAAAAAAGTAATCTTGAGATTTATTTACAAAGTATTTAATCTATTTTATACTTATTAAGTACATGGCTATTTTTTTTAAAAAAAATCTTTGATTAGTGTATCTCCATATGTATTAATATGAGATTAACTCTTTAAATACTAAGAAACCCTATCAATAATTGTCGTCTTCTCCAAAGTTTAAATTTTGGTCTTTTGCCTCGCTTATTATTGTGTCCAACCCTTGTTGTAAAGTACATGGCTGTTACGAACTAATACTCAATGAACTAGATTTGTCATCTCCAAAATTATTAGGTGATTAATTGTGAGGAGTTTAGGTGATTTATAAGAGATTATAACTTTAAATCTCTTTTTTTTTTCAACTTTAAATCCCATGTTGTCATGCACCAAAAAGAAATTTTTTTATAAAATGGACAAAACATATCATCATGGGCATTTGGTCTTGCTTGTCTTATTAAAAAAGATTAATGTAGGATTATGTATATGCTCATATTAATATTATCACTTTTGTTGACTAAGGTTATAACCTTATCTAATTCTATCGTAATCTAGAAGAAATTCAGTATAACATATGATATAATTTAAGCAAGATATTTGAAAAATGGCAAAAAATGAAAAATAATGAGGAAAGTAGAGAGAGAGAGAGTAACTAATGGAATGAAATCAAACTTATTATCTCCATTGAGTGAAAACTAAAAAAGGAAAACAAATTATCTCAATTTAAAAAAAAAATGGTTACAAAGGAAGTCTATGACATGGTGTGGAGACGGAGATAAAAGGCTAAAGTGTACACAAAATGACTTAGCTAGAATTCCAATTACGAAATTAAGCAATTCCCAAAGAAACTTAGTACAACTTGAATTAAAACTCATGGGCGACAGCTTTATTTCTACTTGGCAACAAGAAAATTGATTCTCCAAATACAAGTGTCATATATATATAAAATATAATATAATGCATCAAAATGGTCATTTAATGTCAATTATTGACATTAAATTAATCCTCTAATATCATTTTTCGACATATAATTGGTCCTCCAAAAAGAACTAATTTCATATTAAAGATGATATTATAGGTAAATTTTAGAATACTTACGACTGGGGGACTAAATTAATAAGACTTGTATATTTTGAGACCCAAAATAGATGTTTATTCGAAAAATTATCAAAAATAAAAAATTTAGATATGGCAATTGGCAGCCATCCTATTTTTTATTCAGTTCTCTTATCCTTTTATAAAACAAACATATAACGTATTGTTCTGAAGTGTGTTGATACCCAATTTTGTCCATAAAATTTTTATCGCTTAATCAAGGATTAACGCTTAATTGTAATGTTATGAGCGCTTTATTTTCTTGATTACCTGCTTTAATTTTTTTTTCTTGTCTTTTCTTTTCTTTCTTGTTTGTGCAAATAGAAATAAGCAAAAAAATAAAAAAATAAAAAAAAGATGCAACTTTCTTCTATTGTTACAGCAAAGAATCGAAAAAAGGAAGAGAAAGACTAATTACAAATAATTAGCAGAAAAGGAAAATGCAATTGCAATTTCTAACCATTTAGTTGAAATGTAACGATCTGCCAAAGTATTTGCAACCAAGACCCAATGAAGAAGCAAAGCACAAAAATGGTAAGAGTGTAAAATTAGAGAAGGTGACAATCACAGAAAATACATGAGAATGGAAATGGCTATACCTGCACAAGCAACTACAGTGCACAGAAAAAGCCAGTTTGTTTCCAGCAAAGGAGGGGATTTTGGTGATCAAAAAGAAAACCAAGCAGAGAGAGGGGGGGCAAATGACAACATTTTCTTGGTTTCTCCATCTTTTCTCTTCCTAGGCACACAAAGAATGCCTTCAACACACTCAGATTTTTTCTCTCACCAGCTTCATTAGCCTACAGCCACCATTTCACTACTCATCCTCATCTCCACCTCTCACCTTCAACCCAACACAACACAGCTCCAGCAACTAAACCGTGCCCAATCCACAACCACCAAGCCACCTCTGCCCTACGACCAGAACCACCACCAAGCCATGCCACTCAGCATAGTAGCACCACCGCGTGTAGATCTCTGCTCCAAGCTCAACGGAACTACTGCGACCAGTCGCCAGATCTGCCAGTACCCAGCCGCCAGAACGGTCACCCAACCGCACCAGCTTGCGTCGCACAGCCGCACCAGCCCGAGCCCGTTGTCCAGCTGACTGAACCCGCAAGATTCGACGCGCTGCACCGCCCAAGTTGCGCCTCAACCTCACCGCTCTGCCCGAACTCCGCCAGAACTAGCACCGCTACCTCCAGACCGAACCGACAACCTGTCACGCCCGAACCCGTCAGCACCGAAGCTCCCAGCCGTCTGAACCTCCCGTGCGTGACCCGCAACTGACAGCCAGCTCCATCGAAGCCTCCGCCCGCCACTGCCTGCACCAGAACCAGCTCTGCCGCCGCTCGACCCGCGCCACGCGACCTGGATCCGTCAACCGCGACCCCAGGACCGACCAGATCTCGCCGAACCGGACCGCACCTCTCGTTGTCGCCGATCACGCAGCCAGCATGCCGCAGCCTCGACCAGACCGCACCACCGTCGGACCGACCCAAACGCCGTCCGGATCTCCTCGCCGCTCGCGTCTCACCGCGCGAGGCCACCTGCATCGCGTCTTGCCACCGCAACGCACCGTGCCTCCCTATAACCCAAATTCGAGCCTCACAGCACCAGCTGCGACCCGTGAAGACCAGCATCGAGTTCGACCCGCCGTCTGACCGCACGAGCCCACCGCCCTTCGCCGGAGCCGCCACACGAAACCGCCGCCCTCTGCCTTTGTCACCACAGGCGCCGTGAGATTCCCCTCAAAACCCTTTTTTGTTGCTTTTTTTCTCTGCTTCATTTTTACCTTCAGAGACTACAAGTCTCTTTTCCTATTAAAAACTTGCTCTTTTGTTTTTTTTTATTATTTATTTGTTTATTTTTATTTACTTTCCTATAGGCATGTATTTCTTAATTTGGGCCAAGCCAATAATCCATGACTAAGCAATTTTTAAGTGATTAGTTGCCTTTTGTTTTGCTGTGGACCGTAAGTTTAGTGGGCTTTGATAGATTTCTTCTTGATAAATTGAATCTATTAGTTAAAATAAAAATACAAAAAATGAAAATAAAAATGATAAAATGAAAAACACAAAAAATCAATAAAATGGGATTAACTGAGTTGCGACAACTTGTTAATTCTATAACTTTTAGAATTATCTGAGTTATGACAACTTGATGATTCAAGTTTTAAAATAAAAAATTTAATAAAATAGAATAATTAAACCCCTTAGAGGAAAATTAAATGGGATTAATGATGTGTGTGAAACAACATCATATTTTGTTCATGTGTTTGCATGCATTTTTATACATTCTAGGCATTTTAGTTTCCCTTTTTGTTTGTTTTTCCTTTTAGTTCGGATAATTGCGATGTTTTTGGTGTTGTTGTGCAGGATTGGTGCTTAATTGGCCTTGAAATGGATGGAAAGCTTGCACAATTGAAGTTGGAGCTTAAAGGGTAGCAATTTGGGACAAAAAGCTCATTCCAGAGAGTTCCACGGCCTGCCCATGGCCTGAACCACGACCATGGATCGAGCAGCTACGTGAAAAAGCAAAAGGGGAAGTCCAGAGACAACCACGGCCTGGCCGTGGTGGCCACCACGGCCGTGGTTGAGAGTTTGGTTGAAATGTCTGAGTCCAGAACTGACCACGGCCTGGCCGTGGTCCCCACCACGGCCGTGGTTCGGGTGCGTGTCAGATTTTTAAGCCCGTTTTTCTCTTTTCTGATGGGCTTGAACCAGTTTTAACCCATGGGGTATATATAGATGTTCTGAAGACAACATTAGGGTTGGAATTTGGTTTTGAAGGAGGCACATTGGAGGCTCTTGATCTTCATCTTCCTCTCTTCTCTCTAGGATTACGGGTTTGGATGTTCTTGGAACTTGATTTCTGGTTTCTTCTTCTCCATGTTTGAGTAGTTTCTTTTGTTTCTAGGATTGGGCAATGCCCTTTGATACATTGATGATGATTAATTGATATTGTTTACCCCTTTTATTAATCTTGAATGTTGTTGATTCAATCCTTATTGCGATTATTCATGTGAATTTGCTGGCCACTTATTTGCATCTCATAGATATCTAGGGACGTACTGAAAGGTGAACCTAGGTGTTGGAACTATAAGAATTGAACTTAAGGTTTAAATCACGAGAGTAGGTTTAGCCTTTCGAGGATTAATGAATTACCAAAAAGCGTAATATGTTCAATTTAGATTCAATTACCACGAGTAGTAGAATTGGTTTAATTGGGCACTGTTTCTGTATCTTGAAAGGGAACATTAACTAATTTAGGGTAATTCACCTTCAATTGAATTTCAAGTGTTAATAAGAGGATTGTCAATTAGGAGTCTTGTATCATTGTGGTTAACCCCAATCCTGGAAGCTTTCTTGAATCTGAAATCTTTTCCTTAACAATTTCTATTTTTGATCTCAACCTTGCATTTTAATTTTTATTTATTTAACTGTTTGGTTACTACGTTCTTATCACTCCATAATTACATTCCTTTTGTTTAATTTAATTGAATTAATTAATTAATTGGTATTCATAGACATAGTCCCTGTGGATTCGATCTTTTTATTACTTGACGATGAAACCGTACACTTGCGGATTTCACCCCAATCAATTAACTGAGTTGTAACAGCTTGTTAATTCCGTAACTTCTTAAAATCATCTGAGTTGTGACAGCTTGATGATTCGTCTTTCTAAAATAAAATGTTTTTTTTTTTCATAAAAATCAATAATAAAAATAACCAACCCACAATTATTTTCTACAGAACTATGTGACTTTGAGCTCCTCATTGCACCCGAGGATACGTAGGAGCAGAATCCCTATTCTGTCAAGCCAAAAAAAATAAATTTTCATAATTTAGTTGTTTCTTTTATTTTTATTTTTTTTAAAATGGGTAAAATAAATACATTTGATATTATTAAGATTTGCACAACTAACTTAAGGTACCGTTCTTGGAACATGCAGTGTAGGGTGCTAATACCTTCCCTACCTGTAATCGACTCTCGAACTCGAACTCATTTTCTAAAAAGACCAGTTTTGCATACTTTAAGGGTTTTTCTAATGTTTTCCCAAATTAAATAAACATTGGTGGCGACTCCATTGATTCACAAAGCCTAATATTTTTTTCGGTCGTCCCGTTGCGATTTCGGTTGCGACAGTTGGCGACTCCACTGGGGATATTAGAGAGTCAGGCTTATTATTGTTAGTTGTGCAAATTATTAGTAACCTTCATTTATTTGTTTTACCCTTTCTTTTGCCTTTGTTGTTATTTTCTTATTTAGCTAAATAGTTTTTTTATTATTTTGTATTTTTTTTATGATTTTATCTTGTGTTAATTTTATCTTTTTGTACATATTTTGTCGCCTCAATATTTTGTGCTTAACTGTTGAAACCTTAGGATAGAAAATTGTTGGCTGGCTGTTGTATATATGTTCTATTTGATTGTTATTTTGGCAGGATGAGGTTAATTCTTAGGATTATAGAGGTTTGTATACTCCCTACACCCACTGCACCTACACATTTATCACACACATTCGAGTGGGGCCCTATACCCGAGTCTGAGTGAAGCCTAAGTTAGGTAGAGGTTGCGTAGTGGTAGCCATTTTGGATGTACATCCTGTTTGGTTATTGCGAAAACCTCATCTAGAGTGTGCTCTTTTCATGAACGTCCCACACCTAGTGGTTCACCCGCTGTTTGTGGTCAACATTCTGAAAAGGGACTTAGCTCTAGAGGCCTTTAGAATAGTAGAGCCACCCAATGAAAGTTTTCACGAATTAGAAGGACCCATAAATCCTTAGGATAAAACTCCTCAAATTTAAGGAATTTCCTTAGGACACAAAGGGAGCTACTTCTTCTTTATCCATCTCTTTCTTATGTCATTCATCCATGCATTTTTTTTATGACTTGCATTTACCTAGTATTCTTAAAAAAATAAAAATAAAAATAAAAATAAAAATAAAAAAGGGTATATCATCTTGCATCCTCATGGTTTGCATTTTCATTCATTCTCACTTCTTTTTCAGCTCTAAATTTGATACATCATCTTGCACTATCATGGCATCCATAACCTTAAAAAAAAAAAAATCATATGCATAAATAGTCAATGCTTTGCATACATGCATTTAGTCATTTTTGTTCAGTCAATACTAATAATTGCATCATGTTTCCTCGAGCAGAAAAGTAGACACTATAGCAGGAAAACTGCTTCCACGACACCCTTACAGGACTCGTTCCCAAGCAAGGATCATGGATGAGATAGAGCAAACTCAAGAGTTGAAGGATGAAGTGAACCAGCTTAGAGAGCAAATGTCCAAGATGATGGAGCTGTTACAGTCTATGGAGAATAGAAAGAGCACAGATGGGAATCCCCCAACGGCAAATGAAGGACACCCAGCCACACCTTTTCACCCGCCTGGCTTCTCTCCAACCTCTCTGCAATATTAAGGCCTCAACCCTCAAGGAGTTATGATGCCGCTAACTGTTTACCCAAACAGTACCACCCAACCCGCTGTCACCAGTTCTCAGGGAACTCAAGTTCCATTATTCCCACCATATGGTCTCCCTCCCGAGTTTGTACCACCACTGGCCACAAATCCTCTTGATAATGGCACGTCAGCAGTAACATCGATTCCAAACCCGCCAAATACTACTGAAACCCAAGCTACTCAGCCAAGTGCTAATGAAACTCCACAAACACAACACTCATTCCCCTTTTTTCTTCCACCATATGGTTTCCCGGCCGGCTTTGTACCACCCTAAGTGACCAATCCCTCAGACGGCAGCACACCCGCTGCTAGCTCTTTGAACACGACCCAACCACCTGCCAACGGAACCTTGCCGGCGCAACATTTTATCCCCACTTTTATGCCACAGTACCCATTGAATTCCTCTGCCGAAAATCCCCAGTCCAAAGAGAAATTGGAAACTCTAGAAGAAAGACTGCGAGCCATAGAAGGGGCAAGTAGCTACGGTCTCCTTGATGCTTCAGAACTCTGCCTTGTCCCTAATGTGGTGATCCCACCAAAGTTCAAAGTTCCAGATTTTGATAAATACAAGGGAACCACTTGTCCAAAGAACCATCTGACGATGTATATCCGCAAGATGGCTTCGTATGCTCACGATGACAAGCTGCTGATTCATTTCTTCCAGGACAGCTTGACTGGGGCAGCTTCGAATTGGTACACGCATCTTGAGCGTGCCCATATTCGATGTTTCAAAGATTTGGCCGATGCTTTCTTGAAGCAGTATAAGTACAACATTGATATGGCACCGGATAGACTGCAGCTGCAGAATATGAGTAAGAAGGAGACAGAA
The DNA here is from genome assembly GCA_029884605.1 of Ormosia emarginata. Lineage (NCBI taxonomy): Eukaryota > Viridiplantae > Streptophyta > Magnoliopsida > Fabales > Fabaceae > Ormosia > Ormosia emarginata. The sequence goes on along the minus strand of JAQQTP010000066.1, from coordinate 8,551,727 downwards.
ACCTTTAAGGAATATGCTCAACGGTGGAGAGAGATAGCTGCTCAAGTAGAACCTCCTCTGACAGAAAGAGAAATGGTGGCCACGTTCATTGACACTCTGCAATCACCTTTCTATGACAAAATGATAGGGAGTGTGTCATCAAATTTCTCGGACATGGTTATCATCGGAGAAAGAGTTGAGGGAGGAATGAGAAGTGGGAAGATCGTTGAAAGTTCAACAGGGGCATTTAATGCCAAGAAGCCCCCGATGGGGAAGAAAAAAGAAGGAGAAACCCATGCTGTTACCTTCGACCAAAGAAACTTCGCCCAAGGGAGATATAACCAAACACCAGTGAACCATCAACCATCCTTCCAAACCCTTTTCACACCTTACCACCCGTACTTTCCCACCACCCCACCAATTCCATATCCCCAGCCTTATCACCTTCATATCGCCAACACTTTACATGTTCCTTATCCTCAACCTCACCACCCAATGAGGCCTCACCAAATGTCATCTCCTCCTCAATACCAGACACCCCCTACCTTACCACCTCAAATAGCTCAACCATGGACCCAAAATCCAAACACAAACCAAAGAAGACCACCAAATAACCAAGAAAGGAAGTTTGTCCACTTCGACCTAATTCCTATGACCTACACCGAGTTATTATCCAAACTCATCCGTAACTCTCTCTTGGCTCCTTGCCCAATGAAGTCATTGGAACCTCCATACCCTAAAGGTTTTGACCCAAACGCCAAGTGTGATTACCATGCAGCGGCCATAGGGCATTCCACAGAGAATTGCAAAGCGCTGAAGTTTAAGGTGCAGGATCTAATCAATGCCAAATGGTTGAATTTCAAGCCAAATACTCCTAGTGTGGGCCACAACCTTTTGCCTAACCATGGGAATCCTATGGTCAATGCTATAGAAGAGTGCTCTACCCAGCTGCTTATAAGACGAGTGGCAGATGTCAAAACTCCCATGAGGGTCATTTTTGAAGAACTGTGCAAATCTGGGATAATGGAAGCTCATATTGAAGAGAAAGAGGGTGACGAAGATGAAATAATGTGCAATCTCCATAGGAATGTGGGGCATTCTATTGAGGAATGTGATGAATTCAGACAAATCCTCCAAGAACTAATGTACATGCAACTAGTGCAAATAGGTCATCTATGTGACAATGGTGGCATAAGCATGGTGGAGAAGTGTGCTATTCCACAATTTCAAGAAGGTCAGGAAGCCATAAATTCTCTGGTCCCTTCCATTGCAAATCCGACTGTCAAACCACTGGTCATCTATTACACTGCAAATGTGCCTTCGCCACCTCCATGTGGCCCGAGACCCATCACCATTCAAGTTCCTAGTCCTTTCCCATTCAAGGACACCAAAGCAGTACCGTGGAATTATGATGTACAAGTCCTTGGAAATAATCTCACAAATGATCAGTCAAAAGTTTCATCTTGTTCGACCTCTAGTGTCACTAATATATCGGGGATTGGAGGGATGACACGAAGCGATCGCATTTACACTCCTGATGAGTTGCGAAAGGGGCAAGAAGAAGAAGAAAAAAGAAACTACAAGGGGAAGAGCAAGACAGGAGAGACTTCCATGGAGAGTGAGGTGAAAGAAAAAGGAGGGTTGACAAAGCCAAATGAGTATAAGAAAGAGGTATCTGATGAAGAAGCTTGTGAGTTCCTGAAGTTCATCAAGCAAAGTGAGTATAGGGTGGTTGATCAGTTGAATCGCATACCTGCAAGGATATCTCTCTTGTCCTTATTAATGAATTCTGAGCCATACAAAAAAGTGTTAATGAAGATACTAAATCAAGCTCATGTTTCTCATGACATCATAGCCGACAAGTTGGGTGGCATTATTAGTAACATTACTGCTGATAATTATGTCACTTTCACCGATGATGAGATACTTGCTGAAGGAATGGGGCATAATAAGACGCTGCATATTTTCGTCAAATGCCAAGATCATATAATGGCTAGAGTGCTCATTGATAATGGTTCCTCTTTGAATGTAATGCCAAAATCAACTCTCTCCAAGTTGCCTTTTGATCGGACTTACATAAAACCTAGTACAATGATTGTAAGAGCTTTTGATGGGACCCGAAGAGAAGTGATGGGAGAAATAGAGGTCCCAGTTCAGGTTGGACCTACTACCTTTCATGTACTCTTTCAGGTGATGGACATCACACCGACTTACAGTTGCCTATTGGGACGACCCTGGATTCATTCCACTGGGGCAGTGCCGTCCACTTTGCACCAGAAAGTGAAATTCATAGTTGGCAATAGGTTGGTGATCGTCTCGGGTGAGGAAGACCTGTTGGTGAGTAAGCTCCCATCGACTCCTTACATCGAAGTTGCAGAAGAAGCTCTTGAAGCAACATTCCAAGCGTTTGAGGTCGTCAATGCTGTTTATGTAAAGGAAGGAGCTCGAATTCCAAAACCACAGCCATCTAGTGCATCCATAATGATGGCTAAGGTTATGCTTGAAAGAGGATATCAAAGTGAAAATGGACTGGGAATGAATAAACAAGGCATTGCAAAGCTTCTGCAGCCATGTGAAAACAAGGACAGGTTCGGGTTAGGATATAAACCGACTAAAGCTGACAAGAGAAGGGTCATAGAAGAGAAAAGAGAGAAGAGGTTGGCTCGGTTGGAAAATCGGGAGCCTAAAACTGAGAGGATTCCTATCTGTGACATCCAACAGAGTTTTCGAAGTGCAGGATTGGTGTTTCTGAACCAGGTGACCGCTATCAATGATGATCAATCCATCGACCTTGGTGTCAGTCAGGTGTACCCTTGTTCTCCGGATGCAGAGCTCAACAATTGGGAGATCGTCAATTTTCCCATGGCTTTTGAAACTGATTCAAAGTAATTCTGTAATGCTAATCCTATAGCTATGCCTAAGGCTTTAGGAAAATATGTTGTAAAAACGGGCTCACATGTTTCCTTTTCAATATTTGCTATCAATAAAATGCATTTTCAAATTATCTTCCCTTTTAGTTTTTCTATTCAACCATTGCATTAGCTTCTATTCATTATCCTTTTTACTTGTTTTGACATCAATAAATACAGATCTGAAAGTGATTCTCTTGAAAATGACAGTGCTATGACCCCATTGTGTAATTTTGACCATCCCATTAATCATGTTGATGAGAATGATGATGACAATTGGGAGCCCTCTGCTGAGCTAATGAGATTAATAGAACAAGAGGCCAAAAAGATTCAACCCCTTAAAGAGTCAATTGAAGTGATTAATTTGGGGACAGAAGATGATAAAAAAGAAGTTAAAATTGGCACTTCCATGAAAGAAGATGAGCGAAGCAAGTTGGTCAAGCTCCTATCTGATTATCGTGACATTTTCGCATGGTCGTACCAAGACATGCTGGGGCTGGATGTTAGCATAGTTGAGCATAAATTACCGTTAAGACCAGAATATCCTCCCGTCAAGCAAAAGTTGAGACGAATGAAGCCAGAAATGTCGCTAAAAACTAGAGAAGAGGTCAAAAGGCAGTTTGATGCAGGTTTTCTTGCGGTCGCAAAGTACCCTCAATGGGTTGCCAATATCGTACCTGTCCCGAAGAAAGATGGGAAAGTACGCATGTGCGTTGACTATAGAGATTTGAATAGGGCCAGCCCTAAAGACAACTTTCTGATAACTCTTAGAAATAAGAGTTATTACCATTCTTTTTGCTTAATCATTGTTCTTGTTTTGATCAATTTTTGGAGAAGAATTTCAAGTTTTGTTTGATTTAGTAAATATCATTGTTAATCTGAGTAATTGTGAAATGCTATAAATTCGATCTGTTATTCTTGAAGGTTTGATTTATTTCTCGAAAGGTGTTATAAAGGTGTAATTCTTTGAAGGTGTTGCTCTGGGATGCTTTGGAATCTTTGACTTTGGGGAGCGAGTCACTATAAGATAAAATCATTTCCAAATTTCACTCTTGCCCACTAGAAGACAAAATACCTGTTGTCTTTGTGCTTAAAAGGAAGAAAGAGAATACAATGCAAAGAAATTGTGTGTACTTGGGAATTGGGCCAAGGAATATTTTAGTATTTGAATTTGTAAAAGTCCAAAAAGTGAGGCATGAGAGAGAGTGTAACCCTATTTTGGGAGCTAGTACAAATAGTGAGTGTGACCTTGCCTTTAGCGGGGAGAGCTTTTTGTCTTGTCATGAAGCCGTCGACTCCCGGTTTTGTCTGTAATTCCAGTTTTACGCATTATGTCTTATTTTTCCATTTTCTTTGATTACTTTGTTTCCAAGCTCATTATGAGCTAAATTTTCTTAGTTAGGATTTTATGAATTTGTAATTGTACTGAAGGGTAATCTAATGTTATGGATGTTATTCATTTTCTTCTTTTCTGCTTAAATGTTTAATTTCGGTTTAGCTTGATCAACTAATCTGAAATATCAACTAATTTCGTTTAGAAAAACCAAGTTAGTGGATTTGATTAGAAGATAAAGATAGAACAGTTAATTGGAAAATTAATTGTGTTGAATGAGCTAGGAATAACCTTCAAGTCTTTAAGTAGCTGGACGTGCTTCTCGATAACTGAGGGAAATTAATTGAACTTAGGAATAAGAAGCTTTTAATGAACTCGATTTTAATCTTTGGAAAGCAAATTTCATTTCCTGGACTAAATGCTGTAGCATCCTGAAGCATACGTTACCCTGAAGTAAAGAATTACAAAGGATTAAAATCCTAACTGTTCCCATTTCGATTTAAACACTTCATTTACTACTTTCATTAATTTCTTGCATTTATTATTTTCTCGCTTTGACATCTTATTTCTCCATTTACTTTACATGTTTAAAAATTTCTCTTTAATTTCTTGCATTTAAATAGAAGAAGTTAACTCTAGAATTGGTATTTAATACAATTTAAATCCTCGTGGGAACGATCTTGACTTACACTTTATTACTTGTTGACTGTGTACACTTGCACATCTTAAAAATATAAGCGACAAGTTTTTGGCGCCGTTGCCGGGGATTGACAATGGTGTTGAATATTTAAATTCTTTTGTTAACTTAATTTATTTTGTTACTTCTAAAAGTTTGGTGTATTGTGTTCAAGAATGGTCGTATTATTGCAATCAGTATGCGCATAGGGTGAACTGAGTTTCAAATTGACTTGGAGATAGAGAAAACAGCTAAGAGGATAAGGAAGAGAACCAAAGAACAACGTGCTCAAATCCAACATTCTGAGTTAGGCCTCATGGCTGATCTTTTCTCAAATGATGAGGAGCAACCCAGTATGATCGACAGAGCAAATGACAGAGAAAGGTCTATCAGGGATTATGTAGTCTTTGATCCCCAAACGATGAATACTTGGGATAGTTAGGCCAGAAATAACCACCCAAAGGTTTGAATTCAAGCCTATGATGTTTCAAATGCTTCAAACGGTTGGGCAATTCAGTGGTGCTCCTACTGAAGATCCTCACTTGCATTTAAGGCAATTTCTTGAAGTGGCTAGCAATTTCAAAATCCCTGGAGTAAGTGATGATGCATTCAAATTGAGACTCTTTCCTTATTCATTGAGAGACAGAGCAAAGACTTGGTTGAACTCTTTGGAACCCAATTCAATTACTTCTTGGAATGAACTGCCGAAAGGTTCCTCGACAAAATATTTTCCTCCTACTAAAAATGCCGAAATGAGGAATGATATTACTTCCTTCAGCGAGAAGAGGATGAATCAACTTGTATGAAGCTTGGGAGAGGTTTAAAGATCTGTTAAGAAGGTGCCCTCATCATGGCATTCCTGTGTGCATTCAAATGGAAACATTTTACAATGGATTATTACCACCTTCAAGGTTAATGTTGGATGCCTCTTCTGGAGGAGCTCTTTTGAATAAGTCTTATAATGAAGCTTATGAGTTAATTGAGGGCATAACTGCCAATAGTTATCAGTGGCCAACCAGCAGAGCAAATTCTTCTAAAGGTGGGGCTGGTGTTTATGAAGTAAAGGAGATGACTGCCATGTCTGCTCAGCTTGCTGCCATTACCAACATGCTGAAAAACTTAACTGCGGCTAACACTAGTAAGGAACCTGTCATGGTTGAACCTACTATGGCTCCAGTAAATTTAGTAGCTTGTGTTTTCTGTGGAGGAAGGCATCTGTTTGAAGAATGCCCTGACAATCCAGTGTCAGTGAATTATGTGGGAAATAGAGGGAATAATTCTTTTTCCAATACTTATAATCCTGGCTGGAAGCAACATCCTAATTTCAGCTACAGTAATCACTCCAACACTCTGAATTCTCCTTTTGGTTATGCATCTCCACATTACCAACAACAACAACAGAACATTCAGCAGCAGAACCATGCTCCTGCAAAGGAGCCATCATTGGAAGCTATCTTGAAAGCTTTCATGGCTGAAACTAAAGCTCAAATCCGAATCAAGGAGGCTGCTGTAAGGAACTTGGAGAACCAAGTAGGTCGGTTGGCCACGCATTAGCTACTGCGGACACTGCTGGTACTTTGCCTGCTTCCACGAGTCTCCATCATCTTCGATGATAAAGGGAAGGAACACGTTAAAGCATTCGTCACCCCGAGGAGTGGTAAAGTGCTACGGGATGCTACTGACATCTAACCGGCAGAGAACAAAGGTAATCGAACCACCGAAACGAGGAACCTAAACATGAATCGTTCCTCGGCCGAAGATACAGAGCAAGTCATCCCTAAGTGGACTGAACCCAAGATGATTCCAGAGAGACCACCTCCTCTATTTCCACGAGAGGTTGAAGAAGGCGACTCAAGAGAAGCAATTTAATAAGTTTCTGGATATTCTCAAGCAAGCTGCATATTAATATACCTTTAGTTGAAGCTCTACAAAGCGGATGCCCAACTACACCAAATTTATGAAGGATGTTCTTACTAAAAGGAAGAGATTAGGAGAATTCGAAACAGTGGCAATGACAAAGGAGAGCGACCAAGCCCATTCTGAAACAAGGTTCCTCGAAAAATGAAGGACCCGAGCGGTTTACTATCCCTTGTTCTATAGGAAATACTTATTGTGGAAAAGCCTTATGTGACCTTGGAGCAAGTATAAATCGATGCCTATGTCCATTTTCAAGCAACTGAACATTGGTGAAGCCAGGCCCACTTCTTTGTGACTTTGCAACTTACGATAGATCTATTGCTTATCCAGAAGGAAAGATCGAGGATGTCCTAATCAAAGTGGACAGGTTTGTATTTCCAGTGGATTTCATTATTCTAGATTTTGAGGCTGACAAGGAAATTCCAATTATCCTCGGAAGACCCTTCTTGGCAACTGGAAGAACATTGATAGATGTGCAGAAAGGAGAGCTTACTATGAGGGTGAATGATCAGCAAGTAACTTTCAATGTCTTTAATGCATTACAATATCCTGATGAAGATGTGGAAAGTTGTTCTGTCATTACTGATATTAATGCTCTGGTGCAAGAGCAATTGATAGCATCGAGACTTGGAGCATGAGGCTGAATTGAACAAAGAACCTGATTTTGCAGATGAACAGTTAAAGCAGCCAGTTGAAAGGAACTTGGCATACAGATCTTGGATTAGAAAATATGAATCCTTAGACATATCTGCAGACACTTTCACAGAGAATGTTCCCTCTGTTGAAAGACCTCCCATCCTTGAATTGAAGCAATTACCTTCTCATCTGAAGTATGTTTATCTTGGAGAAAAGGAAACTCTTCCTATCATCATTTCTTCCTTCTTAACTTCTGAGCAAGAAAGTAGTCTTATTTCACTTTTGAGGAAGCACAAAAAGGCTATTGGATGGCAAATGGCAGACATTAAAGGAATCAGTCCTAGTCTTTGTATGCACAGAATTCTGTTAGAGAAAGATACTAAGAACAGTATTGAAGGCCAGAGAAGATTGAACCCAATTATGAAAGAGGTGGTAAAAAGGGAGATCATTAAATGGCTTGATGCAGGAATCATCTACCCCATTTCAGATAGTGTGTGGGTAAGTCCAGTGCAGTGCGTTCCAAAGAAAGGAGGAGTTACTGTAGTGAAAAATGAGAAGAATGAGCTGATTCCCACAAGAACAGTTACGAGGTTGGAGGATATGCATGGATTATAGAAAGTTGAACAAGGCCACAAGGAAGGACCATTTTCCACTACCTTTCCTTGATCAGATGCTTGATAGGTTGTCTGGAAGAGAGTTTTATTGTTTTCTAGATGGCTATTCTGGTTATAATCAGATAGCAGTAGCACCGAAGATCAGCAGAAGACTACGTTCACTTGTCCTTATGGTACATTTGCTTTCAGAAGAATGCCTTTTGGGCTCTGTAATGCTCCAGCAACCTTCCAGAGGTGCATGATGGCCATCTTCTCTGATTTTATTGAGAAAACTATGGAAATCTTCATGGATGATTTCTCAGCTTTTGGAGATTCATTCATGGGATGCTTGGACAACTTAGAAAAGGTGTTGGATAGATGTGAAGAAACCAACTTAGTGCTAAATTGGGAGAAGTGCCATTTCATGGTTAAGGAAGGTATTGTGCTAGGCCATAAGGTGTCAAGGAAGGGCTTAGAGGTGGACAAAGCTAAGGTTGAAGTGATTGAAAAACTCCCTCCACCCAATTCTGTCAAAGGCATCAGAAGTTTTCTAGGACACGCAGGGTTTTATAGAAGGTTCATCAAGGACTTTTCTAAAATATCCAAGCCACTTTGCAAGTTTGTTAGAGCATGATAGTACATTTCATTTTACGGATGAATGTTTATCGGCTTTTGAAACTACGAAGAAAGCCACGATCAACGCCTCGTGATAGTAGCTCCAGATTGGGAGAAGCCATTTGAACTAATGTGTGACGCAAGTGAATTTGCAGTGGGAGCTGTGCTAGGTCAGAGGCATAATAAGATATTCCATACCATCTATTATGCTAGCAAGACTCTCGTTGATGCTCAGATTAACTACACCACTACAGAAAAAGAATTGTTAGCAGTTGTATTTGCATTTGACAAGTTCCGAGCATATCTGGTGGGAGCTAAAGTAGTGGTGTACACTGATCATGCAGCTATCAAGTATCTCATTGACAAGAAGGATGCAAAGCCAAGGCTTATCAGATGGGTGCTTTTGCTTCAAGAATTTGATTTGGAGATCAGAGATAAGAAGGGAATTGAAAATCAGGTAGCTGATCATCTGTCAAGAATTGTTGAGAAAGGAGAATCCAAGCTTCAAGAAGAAATCAAAGAGAATTTTCCTGATGAACATCTTTTACTGATTGAAAATGCTGCAGCACCTTGGTACGCAGACATAGTGAATTTCCTGGTCAGTGGGATAATTCCAGTGGATATGAACTCTCAACAGAAAAGGAGGTTCATGCATCAAGTTAAACACTTCTACTGGGATGAACCTTTTCTGTATAAAAGATGTCAAGACCAGATCATGAGAAGATGTGTTGCTGAGGAAGAAGTGCAAGCTATCCTTAATGATTGCCATGCTGCTCCTTATGGTGGTCACTTTGGAGGAAGAAGGACAACTACCAAAGGTCTTACAATCAGGATACTTTTGGCCCACTTTGTTCAGAGATGCTCATGAGTTTGCCAAGTTTTGTGATAGATGCCAGAGGGTAGGGAACATTTCCAACAGACAAGAACTGCCACTCAACACCATTTTGGAGATTGAGTTGTTTGATGTATGGGGAATAGATTTTATGGGACCATTCTCTATATCTTATGGAAATGCCTACATCTTAGTTGCAGTGGACTATGTTTCTAAATGGGTAGAAGCAGTAGCATTGCCTTCCAATGATGCCAGGGTAGTTACCAAATTTTTGCACAAGAACATATTCACCAGATTTGGCACTCCTCGGGCTATAATCAGTGATGAAGGGACACATTTCTGTAACAAGCTGTTTGCTAACTTGCTTACAAAATATGGAGTGAAACATAAAGTGGCTATTGCTTACCATCCTCAAACCAAGGGACAAGTGAAGTGTCCAACGAGAGAGATCAAAAGAATCCTTGAAAAATGGTGAATCCTTCTAGGAAGGATTGGTGCAATGCACTTAGATGATGCTCTGCGGGCCTACGAACAGCATTCAAGACTCCCATTGGCATGTCTCCTTACAGATTGGTTTATGGCAAGGCTTGTCATTTACCAATAGAGCTGAAACATAAGGCATTCTGGGCTATTAAGAAGTTGAATTTTGATGCACAAGCAGCTGGTGAAGCACGGTTACTACAGCTGAATGAGCTTGAAGAGTTCAGGCTCGTTGCCTATGAAAATGCTGAAATCTATAAGAGCAAGATAAAGGCATGACATGATCAGAAAATCCAACCCAGGGAGTTAGTTGAAGGAATGCACGTGCTCTTGTTTAATTCCAGATTAAAATTGTTCCCTGGGAAATTGAAATCAAGGTGGTCTGGACCATTTAAATTGGTCAAAATACACCCTCATGGAGCTGTGGAATTCTGGAGGAAAGTTCGGAAGAGAGTTCAAGGTGAATGGACAAAGAGTGAAGCCATATTAGGGTGAGCGGTGGGCAAGAATGAGGGTCACCACTCATCTTTCGGATCCTTAATCAATAGTGTGAAGTCGGTGAAGACATAAAACCAAGCGCTACTTGGGAGGCAAATTGACTTTATATCATTTACTTTATCTTTTAAATTTCAGTTTAAATAATAGTTATTAAAATAATAATAATAATAATAATAATAATAAATAAAAAAAATTATATATATATATATATATATATATATATATATATATATATATATCGATCTTGACTAGTGTTTGCTACAGTAGAGACCATCCTAAATCCAGGTTGATCATGGAAAAGTGGTGTGTGGTCACATCGGGCCCAGTTAACAGTAGTAGTGGTGGTGACAGTTGGACAAGCAAGAGCCCATATTCAACTGCAATATTTTTGAATTTCCAAATTCAAAAGTTGAAGAGTTTGTGAGCACGGATGGGGCTGCGAAATCGTGGGAATGTAAGTTACCCACCCACAAACTTAATTCCTTACCCACTCACCTCCATCCTTAACCTCTCACCTCAATCTCCCTTTCTCTCTATTAAAGCCATTGTCTTCTCTCGCCTTAGCCCCACACGCAGCCCCACCCATACATTCTGTCTCACCCGTCTCTTTCTATCACCATCAACCCACTCTTCTTTTATATCATTCCAAAGACCATGGGCAAAGCACAAGCTCGGTCGTCCAAACACCTCGTCTTTGCCGGTCAACCTCTTCGATGAGGAAATCAATTTGCGGTTTGTGGATGAGGAAGGAAGAATAAAATTTGAGAGGGAAATCAAGAAACGGAACTTTCATTTGGAGAAGGGTTTCTTCATACTGGACTCCCCTCATTACGGGCTCACCGAGGACATTGTTGAGCTCATAGACAACCACAATGGAAGCAGTTTGTATCTCACCTACGAGAACCCATTGTCCCTTTTGTGCGCGAGTTTTATGCTAATTTGACTGCGCCAGAGCAAAAATATGTCATAGTGAGGGGTTCAAAGGTGTCATTTTCTGCGGCCACGTTGAACAGGAGGTGGGGTTTGAAGGATGTTGAAGACGAATACGTGACCCTGTTGAAGAATGCTGAGGAAACAGAGCTTACTGACATGATGCGGGAAGTTACGGTGGAAGGGGCCAACTGGATTCAGTTAGATGAAAATTGGAAAATAGCCGGGCCTGATCTCACACCCTTGGCTAAAGTTTGGTATCATGTAATCAGAACCAAGATTCTTCCCACAACAGCACTTGGAAACAGTAAACAAGGAGAGGTTAGTCCTGTTGTATTGCATTTTGACTAAAAAGAAGGTGGATGTGGGCCAACTGATTGAGCGGGAAATTGTTGCTTGTGCATTTAAGAAGAAAGGATTGTTGTTTTTCCCTTCCTTGATCACTTCTTTATGTTTGAGATGTGGAATCAAGGCTTTGTCTGAGGATGAAGTTATGGACAACAAGGGAGCCATAGATTTGATAGCTATCAAACGTTTTGGGGCATCGGCATCAAAGGTGCAAAGTTCAGTTCCTCTCTCTGAACCGCAGGAACAGCCACATGAAGTGAACATAAAAGTGGACCAATGCTATCAAATGCTGCAGCATATTTTAAAGCAGCAACAGCTTTTCTGGGAATTTGCTAAGGAGCAGCATCTATGGGTACAAAGGTCTCTTGGCATCAACAAGCTGAGACAAGGTAGCTATCCTCCCTTGTTTCCTGAAGAAATCCTTCAACCATTCCAAGACTCTCTCTCATGAACCCAAGACACATACCCATCCTGCAAAGGATGCTGCACCTGTTAACCCTCTTTCACCACAAGAAGAACCTGAAATTCCTTCTGTTCATCCCACTGCTAGTGAGCACTCCATCAATAACAATGATGTTATTTCTGACTGGACACCACCACCACCACCCAGAGATCCACAACCACCACCACCTCCAACTCAACCAAGCGGGTCCAAAAGAGGAAAAGAAAAGTTGGTTGATGAAGCACCAGAAGACCCCCCTCCACCAAAGAAGGGCAGAATCAAGCACAGAGCTCCTCCCAGGATTAGAAAACAATTAGGGATTGATGTAGGTGCTAAGGAGACCCCCACTGCACTCAGTGAGGACTCTGAAGATAATATGCCTATTATGGGAAGAATTGGGAAGCTCAAGGCTTTCACGGTTTTTAAGGCTCAGCCAGGAGCTGGAGGAGGGGAGGAGGAGGATGAAGCTGAAAAAGAAAAAAGTGCTGAATTGACTATTACCAAAGAGATTTCGGGAACAAGAAAACCAACAATGAAGCAGATGGCCAGATCTGGCAGTAGAAGGAGCAGTGCAAGATTAGCTCAGCCTTGAGCAAGAAGGAACACCCAGTCTTTGTGACATCTTCAACATCGGATGACCAGGATTTCCCTTGATCCCTCTTTAATTTGTTTTAGTTGTTTTAATTTTTGTTGTTAGAATTGTAGTATTGTTTGTTTTTCTTGCTTCATTTAAAAAAAGATGTTAATGACAGAATAGTGTTTGCTGTCCATGTGATTCTGATGAAGACAAGTTTTACCTTCTGCATGTAAAATACATTAATACCTTGATTTAATCCTTTCTCACCACAATCCCTAGCTCAAAATGGACTTAGAAGAAGGACTTCTTTCAAAAGTCACCAATCAATTGGAGGAATTGGGTTACAAAGACCCTTGTTCAAGGAAGAGAGGGTGAGGTCGACTTAGATTTCAACCTAAGTTTGGGGGTGAGTGAGAATGAAGGTAGTCTTTGTAGCACTCTACGACATCAATCTGTGAGTTTTTGAGCTTCAAGATTTTGTTCATCATGCATTCCATTCATGTGTTTTCTCTGTAGAACTTGACTTATTTATGTGATTGATTGCATATTTCAACATTTGCACACAAATTGACTTGAGGCACTGTTCTTGTTTTAAATACTGAGACTTAAATGGCCAACCCTCAAGTATTACCCTTTGTGAACCCCTTTGAGCCTAAGACTTTCTTGTCGGTGATAAGCCACATTACAAGCTCAAACTCCCTGAAAAACAATGCACTACCCTGTTTAGGTGGAGTTTAAGACTGTGTCAAAGAGTTACCTAATTATAAGTCCTGAGTCATGACCACAATGGTTGAGGACAACCAGCAGTATAAGTTTGGGGGTGGGGTACCTACGCAATAAAAAGGGAGGAATGAGCAAGTGATCAAAGGATTTTCTATTTCTTCAGTCATTCAAAAAAAAAAAAAAGAAGAAAAGGAATTTCTCCCTTGTTACCATAAGTATGGATTAAAAAAATATATATATAATTTGTCTAAGTTTAGGGGTGGGTAATTTTGACAAAAATCTTGAACTCTACCTAAGTTAGCTACTTCCCAAAAATTTCACACCCGAACCTTAGCCTCATTCTGACCCATTAAGGTCCTCTTCTTTGTGTGAAAATTGTGTATGTGCTTTTGATTGATAGAAATTTGTCAAGCATATGATAGAGTTGCATGTGAATGATGATTGAGTGAAACATCAACACAAACATAAAGTTGAGTGAATTGAGCGATGTGACAAATCCAATAGTGTGTTAAGCCCCTGTTCTTAGGAAGATAATCTAGTAAGTCTTCACCCTAACATCCAAAGGATATTTGGAAAATGCACCTAAGACTCTGTTGAGAGGTGGTTTGGTTAGAGTCCCTTGCTAAAACTGAGCTGAGAGCTTAGGAAAATCACACACACACTATGGAAAGTGATTTAGACAATGGTAATTTGTGTTGAGCATAATTCTGAAAAATGCATCTGAGGATTGTCATGGATCTGGCTTATACTATTCTGGTTTTGTTTTGTTAATGCTTGTTGAATGTCATTACTTGAGGGCAAGCAATGGTTCAAGTTTGGGGGTGTGATAACTCTTAGAAATAAGAGTTATTACCATTCTTTTTGCTTAATCATTGTTCTTGTTTTGATCAATTTTTGGAGAAGAATTTCAAGTTTTGTTTGATTTAGTAAATATCATTGTTAATCGAGTAATTGTGAAATGCTATAAATTCTGATCTGTTATTGCTGAAGGTTTGATTTATTTCGAAAGGGTTATAAAGGTGTAATTCTTTGAAGGTGTTGCTCTGGGATGCTTTGGAATCTTTGCTGACTTTGGGGAGCGAGTCACTATAAGATAAAATCATTTCCACCGACTCTTGCCCACTAGAAGACAAAATACCTGTTTGTCTTTGCGCTTAAAAGGAAGAAAGAGAATACAATCGCAATTGTGTGTGTACTTGGGAATTGGGCCAAGGAATATTTTAGTATTTGAATTTGTAAAAGCCCAAAAAGTGAGGCATGAGAGAGAGTGTAACCCTATTTTGGGAGCTAGTACAAATAGTGAGTGTGACCTTGCCTTTAGCGGGAGAGCTTTTTGGTCTTGTCACGAGCCGTCGACTCCTGGTTTTGTCTGTAATTCAGCTTTTACGCATTATGTCTTATTTTTCCATTTTCTTTGATTACTTTGTTTCCAAGCTCATTATGAGCTAAATTTTCTTAGTTAGGATTTTATGAATTTGTAATTGTCTTGAAGGGTAATCTAATGTTATGGATGTTATTCATTTTCTTCTTTTACGCTTAAATGTTTAATTTCGGTTTAGCTTGATCAACTAATCTGAAGTATCAACTAATTTCGTTTAGAAAAACCAAGTTAGTGGATTGGATTAGAAGATAAAGATAGAAATGAGTTAATTGGAAAATTAATTGTGTTGAATGAGCTAGGAATAGCCTTCAAGTCTTTAAGTAGTGGACGTGCTTCTCGATAACGAGGGAAATTAATTGAACTTAGGAATAAGAAGCTTTTAATGAACTCGCTTTTTAATCTTTGGAAAGCAAATTTCATTTCCTGGACTAAATGTTTGTAGCATCCTGAAGCATACGTTACCCTGAAGTAAAGAATTACAAAGGATTAAAATCCTAACTGTTCCCATTTCGATTTAAACACTTCATTTACTACTTTCATTAATTTCTTGCATTTATTATTTTCTGCTTTGACATTTTATTTCTCCATTTACTTTACATGTTTAAAAATTTCTCTTTAATTTCTTGCATTTAAATAGAAGAAGTTAACTCTAGAATTGGTATTTAATACAATTTAAATCCTCGTGGGAACGATCTTGACTTACACTTTATTACTTGTTGACTGTGTACACTTGCACATCTTAAAAATATAAGCAACACTTTCTTTTATCTCACATTGATATTTTGGTGGACAACACTGCTCAATATGCATTTTTCTCCTTCATGGATGGTTTCTCAGGATACAATCAGATCAAAATGGCACCCGAAGATATGGAGAAGACCACATTCATCACTCTGTGGGGGACTTTTTGCTATAAAGTGATGCCGTTTGAATTGAAGAATGCCGGAGCAACTTATCAAAGAGCGATGGTGGCGTTGTTCCACGACATGATGCACAAAGAAATAGAAGTTTATGTGGATGATATGATTGCAAAGTCAAAAACAGAAGAAGATCACATAACTGATCTACAAAAACTCTTTGAGCGGTTGAGGAAGTTCAGGCTCAGACTGAATCCTGCTAAATGCACTTTTGGTGTGAAATCAGGCAAGCTCTTGGGGTTTGTGGTTAGCGAGAAAGGGATAGAAGTTGATCCAGACAAAATTCGAGCAATCATAGAGATGTCAGCTCCTCGCACTGAAAAAGAAGTTCGTGGGTTTTTGGGGAGGCTGAACTATATTGCTAGGTTTATATCCCAGTTGGCTGCAACGTGCGAGCCAATCTTCAAGTTGTTGCGTAAAAACCAGACAGTAGAATGGAATGAGGATTGTCAGGTAGCATTTGAGAAGATCAAGCAGTATCTGCAAGAACCTCCAGCTTTGGTACCTCCAGTGTCAGGAAGGCCTCTCATCATGTACTTGACTGTGTTGGATGAATCCATGGGTTGTGTATTAGGACAACATGACGAAACCGGTAAAAAAGAGCAGGCAATCTATTACTTGAGTAAGAAGTTTACCAACTATGAGGCAAAATACTCATTGTTGGAACACACGTGTTGTGCTTTGGCATGGGCGGCCCACCGATTGAGGTAGTATATGTTGTGTTACACCACTTGGTTGGTGTCCAAAATGGACCCGATCAAGTACATTTTTGAAAAACCTGCCCTCACTGGGAGGATTGCACGTTAGCAAGTTTTACTATCAGAATATGACATTGTCTATGTCACCTAAAAAGCAGTCAAAGGCAGCGCTTTGGCAGATTTCTTGGCTAGTCAACCAATGGAAGATTATGGGTCTATGCAGTGTGAATTCCCTGATGAAGATATAATGGCTTTGTGTGGAGAAGAAAAACCCTTGGAAAAAGCAAAATGGACTTTGTTGTTCGACGGAGCTTCTAATTCACTGGGGCATAGAGTCGGGATCATATTGATTTCCCCTGAAAACAATTTCATTCCAATCACTGCTAGATTGTGCTTTGACTGTACAAATAATATAGCCGAGTATGAAGCATGTGCCATGAGAGTCGAAGCAGCGATAGAATCAAAGGCAAAAGTTCTTGAGGTATACGGGGACTCTGCTTTGGTCATCCGTCATCTGAAGGGAGAATGGGAAACTCGAGATGCTAAGTTGATCCCCTATCATGCTTACATCAAGGAGTTGATTGAACAACTTGACGAAGTCACATTCCACCATGTCCCCCAGGAAGATAATCAGTTGGCTGATGCTTTGGCCACGTTGTCATCAATGTTTAAAGTAAGCCGTGATAAGGACTTGCCACTCATAAAAATAGAAAGTCGTGACCAACCGGCATATTGCCAAATGGTAGAAATGGAGTCAGATGGGAAACCGTGGTACCATGACATCAAATGTTTCATCAAAAGCATAGAATACCCTCCAGATGCTTCAAAAAATGACAAAAGGACCCTCAGACGACTGACAATGGGTTTCTTTCTAAATGGGAAAGTTCTCTACAAGAAGAACCACGACATGGTACTGCTAAGATGTGTTGATATAGTAGAGGCAGAGAAAATCATCACATGAAGGTTCTTTTGGGACTCACGCAAGTGGACATGCAATGGCAAGAAAGATACTAAGAGCTGGGTACTATTGGTTGACAATGGAAACTGATTGCTTCAATTATGTGAAGAAGTGCCACAAATGCCAAACATATGCTGACAAGGTTCATGCGCCACCCGTACCTTTGAATGTTTTAATAGCACCGTGGCCATTCTCGATGTGGGGAATGGATGTCATAGGTCCGATTGAACCGAAGGCCTCAAATGAACATCGCTTTATTCTTGTTGCAATTGATTACTTCACAAAATGGGTCGAAGCTGCTTCTTATGCTAATGTGACTAAGAATGTAGTGGTCAAGTTTGTCAAAAGGGAGCTGATTTGTCGCTACGGTCTGCCAAGCAAAATAATCACTGACAATGCCACTAATCTGAACAACAAGATGATGAAAGAGATGTGTGAGAGTTTCAAAATTGAGCACCACAATTCCTCACCCTATCGCCCCAAGATGAACGGGGCGGTTGAGGCGGCAAACAAAAACATCAAGAAGATTGTTCAAAAGATGGTTGTAACGTACAGAGATTGGCATGAAATGCTACTATTTGCACTGCATGGCTATCGCACGTCTGTTCGTACTTCCACTGGGGCAACCCCTTTCTCTTTGGTTTATGGAATGGAGGCGGTACTCCCTTTTTGAAGTGAAAATTCCATCATTAAGAGTGCTGATGGAGGCAGAATTAGAAGAAGCTGAATGGGTCCAAACTCGACTTGATCAGTTGAATCTCATTGAAGGAAAGAGATTAACCGCACTGTGTCATGGCCAGCTTTATCAGAAGAGAATGATGAAAGCCTATGCGAAAAAGGTGCATCCGCGACAGTTTCAAGAAAGAGACCTAGTACTGAAGAAGATTCTTCCCATTCAAAAGGATTATCTAGGAAAATGGAC
This sequence comes from Ormosia emarginata, assembly GCA_029884605.1. NCBI lineage: Eukaryota > Viridiplantae > Streptophyta > Magnoliopsida > Fabales > Fabaceae > Ormosia > Ormosia emarginata. Next base: position 8,533,363 of record JAQQTP010000066.1, on the reverse strand, counting down.
TCCAAACTATGAAGGAACTTATGTTGTGAAAAAGGCTTTCTCGGGAAGAGCTTTGATTCTCACAAACATGGATAGTGCAGATTTACCACTTCCTGTAAATTCAGATACTGTCAAAATGTATTATGCTTAAAAAGAAAAAAAAAAAAAAACAAAACAAAAAACAAACAAACAAAAAAGGTGGCTCGCTAGGCTGAAAACGTGAAAAGGTGGCCTAGGCAAAAATTAGAGCGACCCGCTAGGTTGAAAACTCGAAAAGAGCGACTTAGGCAAAAGTTAGGGTCAAAGATGGTTCTTGACACATCTGGAGAAGTGGAGTCGCCTCAAGTCACAAACTGTGGCAGTTTGAGTTTCTTTATGCCAAACTGGGGCAGTCTGAATGGAAAGTCTTGTCATGGACGCTCTCAATGCGTGAAAACTGGGTCAAATCATGTTCTCAGAAACAGAAAATAGGGTGTTTAAGGTCTTATTCATGGAAAATTAGCGCTGATCATCCTAGAGAGCATCACTGGAAGAGCTGAAAAAATTTACTCCTACATTCTTTTGTAAACCTTTCAATTCTAACCTTTGTGGTACCGCCTTTCCTATACTGTTCCTTTCCATAATGATAGTCTACTTTCATTCCAACCCATTGTTGATTCAATATGCATTTATTATGATAAGATTTATATTGAGATGTGAAACATGTGATCATATTGCAAATGCATTCAGATTTGTTTTAACAATCTTGAAAGGTCATGGAAAATGCGATAAATCTCCTTTAAGAGTATTGATGAGAAAATGAAGAATAACCAGACAAACCATAAATCAAGTTTTGTTACTGTTCAACCTTGATCCTGCTAGGGGAAGAAGTTCTTAAGAGTGTTGTGGAATCAGGAACAATGCAGCTAAAGCTCTAATGTGTCGATCTTTGTTTACCCATTGGTCCATGAGAATATCTATAGTAGGACATCTATTGCATTATGCATCATCTCAAGCATCACTTGCAGTGTTCTCAAGCATCACATCCATTACATTATTATACATCCATTGCATCATTATGCATCCATTACATCAAGAATCAACTCAGGCATCACATGCATATATATATAAAAAAAACAACAAAAAAAACCTTTTTAGCTCTCAAGGCCTTATGCCTATCTGCCTTTAGTCTCCGGGTCCCTGTACCTATTTGCCTTTTCTTTCCAGGTCCTCGCACCTATCGTTTTATCTTTCACATCAAGCTTTTATCGACGACGGCACCCTACCCCGCAAGCTCTTTATCTTTTTGTCTAGCTTCGACGGGCACCCTACCCCGCAAGCTCTTTACCTTTTCTGTCAAGCTCCGACGGGCACCCTACCCCGCAAGCTTTTTATCTTTTTGTCTAGTTTCGACGGGCAGCCTACCCCGCAAGCTCTTTACCTTTTCTGTCAAGCTTCGACGAGCACCCTACCCCGCAAGCTCTTTATCATTCTGTTCAGCTTTGACGGGCACCCTACCCCGCGAGCTCTTTTGTCTTTCTGTTTAGCTTCAACGGGCACCCTACCCCGCAAGTTTTTTACCTTTTTAGCCAGCTTCGATGGATACCCGACTCCGCAAGCTTTTTTTACTTCGTTTTAATGACAATTCTTTTGCGTCAATCTGCTTTCTAAAAAATGCATTGAAAAAAAAGAAGAGAAGAAAAAAAAAGAAAAAAAGAGATGAAAAATTTTCATGAACAAAATTGAATTAATTCCTTTGCTTCTCATTTATTTTAAATGTAAAGCAAAGGGGGGCAGCTGTTGATACCTAATTTTGTCCATAAAATTTTTATCACTTAATCAAGGATTAACGCTTAATTGCAATGTTATGAGCGCTTTATTTTCTTGATTACCTGCTTTAGTTTTTTTTTCTTGTCTTTTCTTTTCTTTCTTGTTTGTGCAAATAGAAATAAGCAAAAAAAATAAAAATAAAAAAATAAAAAAGGATGCAACTTTCTTCTATTGTTACAGCAAAGAACCGAAAAAAGGAAGAGAAAGGCTAATTACAAATAATTAGCAGAAAAGGAAAATGCAATTGCAATTTCTAACCATTTAGTTGAAATGTAACGATCTGCCAAAGTATTTGCAACCAAGACCCAATGAAGAAGCAAAACACAAAAATGGTAAGAGTGTAAAATTAGAGAAGGTGACAATCACAGAAAATACATGAGAATGGAAATGGCTATACCTGCACAAGCAACTACAGTGCACAGAAAAAGCCAGTTTGTTTCCAGCAAAGGAGGGGATTTTGGTGATCAAAAAGAAAACCAAGCAGAGAGAGGGGGGGCAGCGACAACATTTTCTTGGTTTCTCCATTTTTCTCTTCCTAGGCACACAGCAGCAGCTTCAACACACTCAGATTTTTTCTCTCACCAGCTTCATTAGCCTACAGCCACCATTTCACTACTCATCCTCATCTCCACCTCTCACCTTCATCCCTTCAACCCAACACAACACAGCTCCAGCAACTAAACCGTGCCCAACCCACAACCACCAAGCCACCTCTGCCCTATGACCAGAACCACCACCAAGCCACGCCACTCAGCACAGCAGCACCACCGCGTGTAGATCTCTGCTCCAAGCTCAACGGAACTACTGCGACCAGTCGCCAGATCTACCAGTACCCAGCCGCCGGAACGGTCACCCAATCGCACTAGCTTGCGTCGCACAGCCGCACCAGCCCGAGCTCGTTGTCTAGCTGACCGAACCCGCAAGATTTGACGCGCTGCACCACCCAAGTTGCGCCTCAGCCTCATCGCTCTGCCCGAACTCCGCCAGAACTGGCACCGCTACCTCCAGACCGAATCGACAACCCGTCACGCCCGAAACCCGTCATCACCAAAGCTCCCAGCCGTCCGAACCTCCCGTGCGTGACCCACAACTGACAGCCAGCTCCATCGAAGCCTTTGCCCTCCACTGCCTGCACCAGAACCAGCTCTGCCGCCGCTCGACCCGCGCCACGCGACCTGGATCCGTCAACCGCGACCCCAGGACCGACCAGATCTCGCCGAACCGGACCGCACCTCTCGTCGTCGCCGATCACGCAGCCAGTACGCCGCAGCCTCGACTAGACCGCACCACCGTCGGACCGACCCAAACGCTGTCGGGATCTCCTCGCCGCTCGCGTCGCACCGCGTGAGGCCACCTGCACCGCGTCTTGCCACCGCAACGCACCGTGCCTCCCTACAACCCAGATTCGAGCCTCACAACACCAGCTGCGACCCATGAAGACCAGCATCGAGTTCGACCCGCCGTCTGACCGCACGAACCCACCGCCCTTCGCAAGAGCCGCCACACGAAACCGTTGCCCTCTGCCTTTGTCACCACAGGTGCCGTGAGATTCCCCTCAAAACCCCTTTTTGTTGCTTTTTTTCTCTGCTTCGTTTTTACCTTCAGAGACTACAAGTCTCTTTTCCTATTGAAAACTTGCTCTTTTGTTTATTATTATTATTATTATTTATTTGTTTATTTTTATTTACTTTCCTATAGGCATGTATTTCTTAATTTGGGCCAAGCCAATAATCCATGACTAAGCAATTTTTAAGTGATTAGTTGCCTTTTGTTTTGCTGTGGACCGTAAGTTTAGTGGGCTTTGATAGATTTCTTCTTGATAAATTGAATCTATTAGTTAAAATAAAAATACAAAAAATGAAAATAAAAATGATAAAATGAAAAACACAAAAAATCAATAAAATGGGATTAGCTGAGTTGCGACAGCTTGTTAATCCTATAACTTTTAGAATTATCTGAGTTATGACAACTTGATGATTCAAGTTTTAAAATAAAAATTTAATAAAATAGAATAATTAAACCCCTTAGAGGAAAATTAAATGGGATTAACTGAGTTGTGACAGCTTGTTAATTCCGTAACTTCTTAAAATCATCTGAGTTGTGACAGCTTGATGATTCGTCTTTTTAAAATAAAATGTTTTTTTTCATAAAAATCAATAATAAAAATAACCAACCCACAATTATTTTCTACAGAACTACGTGACTTTGAGTTCCTCATTGCACCCGAGGATACGTAGGAGCAAAATTCCTATTCTGTCAAGCCAAAAAAAAAATAAATTTTCATGATTTAGTTGTTTCTTTTTATTTTTTTAAAAAAATGGGTAAAATAAATACATTTGATATTATTAAGATTTGCACAACTAACTTAAGGTACCGTTCTTGGAACGGGCAGTGTAGGGTGCTAATACCTTCCCTACCTGTAATCGACTCTCGAACCCGAACTCATTTTCTAAAAAGACCAGTTTTGCATACTTTAAGGGTTTTTTTCAATGTTTTCCCAAATTAAATAAACATTGGTGGCGACTCCATTGATTCACAAAGCCTAATATTTTTTTCGGTCGTCCTGTCGCGATTTTGGTTGCGACAAAGTGGATTCAGGAGGTATCTGAAATAGGTGCGTATATGATCTTTTCTTCCTTATGTAGCAGTTGGCAAGCGTATCGAACCAAGGAGATAGGTACCTGCAAAGAGACTCCAACGCTCAAGTCAGACAATGCATAAGTAGGGTTTATGTAATGAGATAACAGATACATGATTAGGTTGAATTAGCCTAGTATTTATAGAACGTGACTAGAATCGTAATAAGATCAATATTAAATGTAGGTATATAGGATTGATATCCTGTTAAGATTTGTCTTCTTTTTATCACTGGAGAGCATCCCTATAATGTACGAACATAGATATGGTGATTATCCATTATTAGAGGTAATTATGGATCCTACAATCTCGTAAGATCATGATTGGCAGTTATGAGAATCTGCACAAATCCAGTGATCTGTTATTAAGGTCCAATGTCGCGTTTCGTAATCTTAAGGCTTTAACCGGGGTATTAATGGTGGAGTCCGGTGGCACGTGTGCTAAGTTGATCCTACTGGGTGGGTCCCGAATTACAGTCTAAAACAGTTGCCCCCAGCTTGGCGTTTAGATAAAACCTAAGTGTCAAGGTATAAGTCTTATTGGGATCACAAGACACGTGGTAGACTAAGCCCTAGCTTTAATGCTAGGTCTCGCGGTGTCTCACACTAAGGCTGAGGTCTGATGTCGAATTTAAAATACCTCTGAGGTTGGAAACTGTAATGGATCCTTGCCTACATTTTCGTTCCTTAGTCCGAGGTTTAATTCCTGTTACCCTTATGGGTGGTTCACAGGGTCTTTTTCTTTGCAGTATTGTCCTTTGTTAACTTGGACTCTTTAGAAATCGTTGCTTTGACCTCATTGGGAATTAAGGATCCTTTAATGGAGTACGTCAGCCTCGTGCTATTTCCCACCCACCTGCTGCTCTCATAACTAATAGAAAATAGAGAGCATTGAATGTGAATTTTATGGTGTGACTGGTTCCCCTTTCTAGGAGCTAATCAGAATGCTTCATTCCCTTTATAAATAGGAAATGTTTGCGTTTGACGTTGGCATTCGCCTTACTTTTATGTTTCTATCTGGAAATGACTTTTTCTTAGAGAATGATTTCTCCTTCCTTCTTTGTGTATTCATGGAGAACTTTGCCTCTTGCGAAGACCATCTTTTTATTCTTCCCCAAGTTTCTGAAAGTTTTTACCTCCTTCGTAAATGACTTTTCTACTAGGTACTTTTCTTTCTCAGCGTATTAATGATAGGTACATTTCTTTCCCAGCATACGAGGGTGTGTTTGATCTACGCTCTGTCATTTGGGAGATTTGTGATACCTGTCGCGTTGGACGGTGACACTTGGAGAAACAGAGCCCCTAATCCTCCTCCTTTCTGGCAAGTCCTCTAAGAGCATTTAGATATGCAGGAGGGACTATTGGAACTGCTCTGTGATTTGAAGCAACTTGGAGTGATCATGAAATTAGCTAGGGTTTCGGTGGAATGATCTCTTCATAAAAAACTGTGCTCCGTCCACCAAAGAAGAGTGCACTCCGACCTTTATTATCACTGTGAAAAAGGTAGGGAAGAAGAATTTGATAGTAATTTCAGAGTTCGACAACAATGCTCTATTCTAGTCTGCCAAAGTTCTTCAAAGTTGTTTCACAGGAAAGAGACCGGTGTTGATTCTGGAGGAACTATGGATGTGACATGATCCAGGATGCTGGTGATGGTGATGTTTGCTCCTCTATTCAGGCTCGTTGATGATTGCTCTTTCCTTATAAATTTAATGTCTTAATGTTTTTTTCCCTCTTTTCTTGATATATGATGATGTATGAAATGAGAATATTTAATAAAATTTCTTTTACTTTGAATTCTATTATCTTTTCTTTTCTTTCTTCTGCAATCCGTGGTATTTATCTTTTGCCGGGGTGAGTCCAACGCTCACCTTGATATAATATATTAAGTTACTCTTAGCTTGACACTTAGTCAAGATCGGCAAAGTGGCAAACTTAAATACTTGGCTCTGGGGTCTTTATACTTTGCGAGGACTTTCCGGGGTAGTCATTTTCTTGACTGACTTCCCTTCATCAAATGAACATTTCGGATATGATCGGGGTCCTTAGACAATTTCTGGACTCTTGTGTACTGAGGTTGCGTGTCTCTTGGTCTGTTGGATAACTGTCCTCTCAACTGCCATGACAGCTGTGAGGGCCATGCGGCGTGTTCTGGTTGAACGGATGTGCATAGTGCTTCGCACGCCATAATGAGTATCTTTTCAAATCCGGACTACTCGGATAGAATTACCCCTTAACTATAGTCTTTATAAATAAGGGTTTAACCTTTCTCTATTTCATTTTGTTATTTCTTTCTCGAAACTTGTGGCTTGAGGAGATTTCCGACGAGTTTTATGGCGGCGGAGGGTAGTTCTAGCACTTTTTTTTTTAACACTTTGGAGTTTAGGTGGCTTGATTTCTTCCATTTTCTTTCACTTTTCTTAAGGTATTCCCTTCCCTTTGACTTATTTGTGTTTATTTTTGCTTCATGAGTGGTTTCATACTCCTTTGATGAAATGCACTTCTCTTTTCTCTCTGCGAACAGTGGGGGAATATTATTTGCCTTCCTTTAATGACATTGCCCTATGGAGCACCTCCTCTATTACATTGCATGCAACAGAGGTGTCCTTCTAAGGCTTTAGCCTTGGTGGGTGCAGAGGCCAATGTGTGGGTGCGATCGGTCTTCTCTATTCGCCTACTGCTATGTTTGAATCTTCAAACTTAACTGGTTTTAACCCTTGGCCTCTGTATGTCTTCCAGGAACTTGAATGGCTAGAAGGAGAGCGATAAGAGTTGAAGCGCCCGCCCCAGTTCTAGAAGTTCGGGAACCAGAGAATCAAGAGGCCATGAAGGAGGTGATTCGTATTCGCCGAGGTCTGAGGTTAGTATATCTGATAATCACATATTTTATACATTAATAAACTTTTATTTTTAATTATTTACACTCTCCATGTACTTAATTGATTGAGCTTGATCATGATTCGTAAGTTTGAGTTCAAATTAGGCTTAATTGATATTTTTTAGTATTGTTAAAATTTTACACTGTTTCTGTATTTCGGCTATATCTCAAGTTCTAGATGTCTAAAAATTATGAATTTTACCTTGTAGGAAAGAGAAAACTTTACAACTTTGATGAAGAGCTCAAAGTCTCAATCAGACATCTAGTAGAGCTAATTAGGCCTGGAAGTCAGAAAACGAGTTCTGTCACTAGAACCCGAGCAATGTGCACTATTCAGGGCATAACTTGAGCTATACAAGTTGTATTGAGCTGAAACTAGTGCTATTTGAAAGTTAAGACCCAAATCTACAACTTTTATGAAGAATACAAGAGCTAGTTCGGATGTCTTGGAGGTCATATTAGGCTTGCAAGTTAGAACATAGGGGCTGAAATTGGGCCTAAGCAGTTGCAATGATTGGGTCATATCTTGGGCTATAGGAGGCCAAATTGGATGGTTCAAGTGGACATTTGATACCTAAGACAAAGGCCTACAATTTTCATAAAAGTCGCTTTTTGAGAATCTGTCGGCAAACATGAGTTTTGCACCAAATTATTTTATGCAAGTGAAGACAAATATTTTTTGCAATCATCTACCTACTCCTCAATCATCCACTTAATCATTCATCCACTCCTTAATTATCCACCCACTCATTGTCCCACTCATTGTCATCTTTTACTTGTGATGCTCTATAAAAAGTAGCCTTAGCTGCCTATTAGAGTAATCTTGGTTTTAGATCAAGATCATGTTATTATGTTATTTACTTGTTATAATTTTCTTTTGTTGTAAATAGAAGTTATGATCATCTTCTTCTTCTTCTTCTCTCTTTCTTTCTTCTTTCTCATGGGTAACTAATCTTCATCTTGCTTAGGTGAAGGGATGAAGTTTTTGGAAATAAAAATAAAGTTAGATTAATTTCTTTCTTGTGCTTAAATGATATATTATCAAGTGATCATTATATGTGTTGTATTTTGTTTCCAATCAAGTTAGAAACCCTCCTTGTAAAGTGGAATTCTTGATTCATTGTAGACAAGTGATTTGACACAATGAATGCTTGAACCCATTTACAAATGTTGGTGTTGGTAAATAATTTCTCCTTTTAAAGTGGAGTTCTTGATTCATTGTAGATAAGTGGTTTGACATAATGAATGCTTGAACCCATTTACAAGTGTTGTTGGTGTTGGTAAATAATTAAAGGTACCATAATATAACTATGTATATAATTTTAAATGGACTTTGAATGTTTGATTTTCTGATTGGAACCTCCGTTGTGTGTAGATTTCAATTGAGTTAAAAAAAATTAATCTTGTCCTTAATTTATTACCAAAAGTGGATCTCGTAGCCCAAGTAAGTTTTCTAATTTAATTGTGAAGAAGTTTTAATATCTTTATTATTGTGACAAAGTCTTTCCTTACCTCAAAGAATGTTTCTTCATTAATTCCCTGTAGATTGACCTCAGACTCCTGAGAAATTTATTATTTGAGACAACCTGCACTTGGGTTTGCATCCTTTAATCCGCATCAAGTTTTTGACGCCGTTATCAGGGACTTAATTTGAAGTTTTAATTTACTGAGGTTCTTTTTATTTAATAAAATCTTTTCTCTCTTCTCTCTCACAGGAGTAAAAGATCGGTTTACTGGTCCTTCAGTTTCTTTACTAACTCTCTAACTTTCTAACTTACTAACTAACTTATTTATTTATGTCATTTATTTATGCTTTCTGACTTACTAACTTACTAACTTGTTTATTTATGTCATTTATTTTCACTTTCTGACTTAATAGTTTGTACATTTTTTTTATGTCATTTATTTATAGTTAATATTTTAATGGCTGGTGTAAAGTGCCTACTTGTACATTATTTTTTCTGTTTTAAGTCATTTATTTATGCTTAATTGGTATCGTGATTTAAATTCTGGTCATTTGGTTAAAATTAATCTTGGTACTTTATATATTGATTTGTGTGAATTACAATCATACACAATTAACACAATGGTTGAAAATAAAAGTGTACATGATGAACATAAAAATCAACAATTGCGAACCATGCGTGAATATTTGCAACCACCTCAAAATTCTAGTCCTTCATGCTTTATCTTTTCACTCAATGTTAATAATTTTAGATTTAAGGCAGGTATGATTTTTTTCCTTTCTAATTTTCATGGTTTAGAATATGAAAGCCCATATTTACATCTAAAAGAATTTGAGGAAGTATGTATTACTTTTGATAATCAAAATTGCACTGAAGAGATTGTTAAGCTTAAATTGTTTCCTTTTTCTTTAAAAGATAAAGTAAAAAATTGGTGTAACACTTTGAAACCAAGATCAATTGGCACATGACAAGAAATGCAAGGTGAGTTCTTAAAGAAATTTTTTTCAACACATAAAATCAATACTATGAAAAGACAAATCCAAATTTTTTTCCAAAATTCAAATGAATCATATTTTCAATGGTGGGACCAGTTTAAAGATTGGTTAAATTCTTGCCCATATCATGGTTTTGAAAAATGACACACTATAAGCTTCTTTTATAAAGGTTTAACACCTAAAACCAAACAATTTGTGGAAACAAAGTGCAATGGTAAGTTTTTTTAATAAAGAACCTGATGAAACTTTAAACTATTTAAACCAGTTGGCTGAAAATTCTCAATCTTGGCATGGTACTAATATTTCTGAAAATTCAATTAGATCTAACATTGCAAGTGCTAATAAAAGAAAATATCACCTTAGTCAAGAGGAAGATCTAAATGCTAGGTTTACCAATTTGACTAGAAAGGTTGAAGCCATAGAATTAGGAAAAATAAAAGAAATCGAATTTGTGTAAAATGAAGAAATTTGTGGCATTTGTGATGACTTAGGACACTCAACACATGAATGTCCTAAGATTCCTATTTTTAAAGAAGTTGTACATGAACAAGTACATGAAATGAATAATTTTAAAAAGTCATTTCCTTCTTCTTTTTCAAATACATACAATCCAGAATGGAGAAATCATCCAAACTTCAGCTGGAGGAATAATAATCAAGCACAATTTATACAACTACCACCTCCTCAAACACTACAGGAATCTCAAAGTTCTCAAGAATATGCACCTTATGTCCTACCATATAGGAAAAACCTTGAAGAAACACTGCATGTATTCATAAAAAGTAAGAGGTCATTAATAAATAAAATAATCAAATCATGATTGACATAAAAAAAAACTCTTGCTAAACTTAGTTTGGCACAATGAATACTTGAACTCATTTACAAGTGTTGGTGTTAGTAAATAATTAAATGAACCATAATATAACTACGTATATAACACTAAATGGACTTTGAATGTTTGATTTTTTGATTGGAACCTCTGTTGTGTATGGATTTCAATTGAGTTATAAAAAAAAGAATTAATCTTGTCCTTAATTTATTACTAAAAGTGGATCTCCTAACCCAAACAAGTTCTCTAATTTAATTGTGAACAAGTTTTAATATCTTTATTGTTGTGAAAAAGTCTTTCCTTACCTCAAAGAATTTTTTTTCATCAATTCCCTGTGGATCGACCTCAGACTCCGGAGAAATTTATTACTTGAGACAACCCGCACTTGGGTTTGTATCCTTTAATCCACATCAATATCCATGGGTCACAGATGACATTTTTGAACGGATATCTCGTTTCCAACCGGGGGAAGATTTGGACAAACTTAAGGATTATTTGGAGCTAACCTGAGAAACGTGAAAGAGATCGTGAATTCCAGATCTTGTCCCCAGAGAACGAGAGGGTGTGTTCGACCTAGCAGGCGGGAGAACACTTCATGTATTTGTACAAGGACTTCTTTACTATATTTGGACTTCAGCTTCCCTTTAACGACTTCTACAGTGCCATCATTCGAACTCTTTATGCTGCCTATATTCAGATTCACCACAATGGTTGGGCAAACATCATGACATTCGAAAGAATTTACCGGTTAGTGGGGTTGCGATGTTCGAATGAGGCATTTTTCTACTTCTATACCCAGTATTATGTTCTCGGCGCCCGCGCTCCTCAACTGTCTTGGCTTTCAGTCCGATCACGGCAAGGGAGGATGATATTCCTTCTGTATTTGGAAAGTTACAAGGATTTTAAGGAGAAGTTTTTCAAGATGATGGCGACTAGCGATACTTATCCTTTCTGGTTGGGGAGCGACAGGGAGCTGACATTTAGTCTATACTGGAACCTGGTGGCATAAAGCATTCCCACTCAATCATTTGAGAGAGAAATGGGTCATCTAAACGATGAAGAGATTGAATGTGTTGATTTCTTCGAAATATAGGTTAGGGAGGTCGGTAAGATCCGGCCTAAAGATATATTAGACACCCCAGATGATGAGACTCTTTGGGCCATGTTAGGTAGTATATGTTATTGTCTGTAATATCCTGAGAAACATGTTAGGCTTGTATATGGTCTCAAAGGTATTAATATACTTGCTTAACATGCCAGTTCAGTTTTATGGCAAACTGAATTAGTTTAGACATTTTGCCGCAACACAGAAGGTGGAAAGTGACTTATAATGACTCAAAAAATGGTTTTAAAGGTTAAGTTAAGGGAAATAAATATGGATAGTTTATTTCCAAGTTATAAATGAGTTAAGAAAGTTGCAGTTAAAGTTTGAAGGTAAACTGAGTTCGTTTGGTATTTTTAAGCATACCGAGTAAGTGTTTTGATACCGAATAGACTTAGTACAGATATGAAAAATTAAGAAAATGACAAAATAAGTATTAAGGTGAATCATAGGATTTATTTTAATACTTATGGAGGTTAGAAAGTTTGAAATAATAAGATTAAAGTATTCCTAGGAGATATGAAATTTTGTGAAAGGATAAAAATACCCTTAATGTTATGTCTTTTAAAGTGAGAATTTTCTCACTTCCTTCGTCACTCTCTCCAAAGCAGAAACAGGGAGCAGAAACGGAGCTAAGAAGCAACGGAAAAAGAAAGGGAAAATAGAGGAAAAAGGAAGAGAATCAAAGACCAAGTTGAAGACTTGAGGTAGGGGTGTTGTATTTTCATCTATTCCCTCTTATTTTTCATCTTCCTCTTAGTTTGCTTGGATGATGATAAATGGATTTGGGTGAGAAAGTGAGTTTAAATACTAGTCTCTAAGTTAGGAACAAATTAGTTTGATTGTGAATGAAGCTAGAAATATGTTTGTATGCTTGATTTTCCATGAGTTAAAGAGCATCAAAAATGGGTTTTTCTTGGAACTTTGAATTGAGTTTTGATTGCCCTAGATTATGTTTGATAGTTATAAGAGGTTTGTAGTCATTGTTGATGCTTGGTTTTTGATCTTGGGTGATTGAAAATTGGTTGGAATCAAGGGAGTACAAAATCACGTTTCTGTAGAATCTGAGTTCTACATGTCACGCTGCAGCGTGGCCTGAGGCGTGATCATGTCGCAGTGTGGATCCTGGCATGCCGCTGCGTGGAGTAGTTTTCTGCCCAAAAGTTGCACCCGAGAGTTGGGTGCCACAGCGTGCACAGTTTTATGTCGCAGCGTGAGACCCTGAAGCTTCAAAAATGTTATTTTTGAATGCTTTAAGTCCTTTAGTTGATATAATCCTTTGGCTATGCCTAGTAGAATATGTTGAGGCACTAGAGAAGGTATTTCTTAGATAGAAAAACTTAAAGGCATACAAGGAAAGTTTGGGTAATCATTAAACATGGTTTACCTTAGATATAAATTTAGTTCTTGATGTAACAAAAGGTTGCATAGATATCACATGAAAAGTGATAAGAAAGTGAAATATAAGCATATAGATAAGTATAGCAAAGAGAAGGGCCATAGTGCCTAAATGATAAGAATAAGGGGCCTTGGTGCCCAGTTAAAAAGAATTAAGGAGAATTATGAAGTAAGTAACCAAGGGTTGCCTAGATATGAATTGAGAAGACGTAAGGTTCAAGTATGCTAAATAAGATGGATAATTAATAGTGCCATAGTAGCATGGATGCCTCATAGTGATGGGGAAAATGTTAAAGTAAGAAAGAATGTATACTAAGAAGAAGAAGTATATTTAAAGTCGCATGAATATTCTCATAGAGGTAGAGCTAGTAGTGCAAGTATAGAGATTATGTAGTGGTTATGTAAGAGTTAGGTATAGCACTACATTATGCATACATACTCATACATAGTAAAGAAACCGTTCAGAATGGTGGGTTAAGGAGGTAACAGATTCCCTCCCTACTATAGAAAGGAAAGTAAAGATAAAGAACCAATCAGTAAAGAAGGTAGTGGGTTAATGAGGTAACAAATTCCCTCCCCACTGCAAAGAAAGGAATAGTAAGTTCATGACATTCATAATCTCTCATGACATTGTATTTATATTATCACATAATCTTGTTTGAGCATAATCATACATCATATCATACTTCATAATATCATTTCATTATTTCATGTTTGATTGTATTTTTGTTTGGTGATTCATTGTGTTTGTATGCATTGTTCAATGGTATTAGACAATTGTATGAGCAGTTATTTAATATCATTGATTACTTAATGTTATTGTTCCATTGTTTGGGCGGTGGTTCAATATCATTGATTGTTACCTTTCAATGACAGTTGTATGGGCAGCTGTCTAATTAATTAAAGAGGAATTAGTTCAGAGTTATGGCTAGACTGGGAACATTACTTAAAGAGAGAATATGTATGTTCCTAGAGTAAAGAATAGAAATTTGAAGAATTATACAAATTTATTTATGATGATATGATTGAGTAAGGAATAACAATTTAATTGCCAGTTACAGTTTCATTTCAGATATTCATGAGTTGTATATTGTTATACGACTGCTGGTATTGGTACACTTATACTGAAAATTATGAATTCTTACCCCGTGTGTTCCATGTAAATCCAGGTTGAAGATTCAAGGTCACAGAGAAGATGAAGAATGAAGAATAGTATAGTTATATTCAATTTTGAGTAGATAGATTTTATATTTCTATGTATATGAAATTAAGGATGTAAAAGAAAATCAGGTATGTATTAATGAAAAGTTATGTATATAAGTGGATATTGTTCCATAAGGCTCTCCATGATGATTTATTTATATAAATGTTATGGATTAGTTTATGAATAAGTTAGAAGTAGCATAGCGAATATTGTTTATCCAGGTATATGTCAGATATACTAGGATTTCAGTATTAGGATGTTACATTTTGGTATCAGAGCAGTTCATCCTATGAGCTGGGGTATGGATTGACTAGGCTTAAGAAAGACTAAGAGTTTTAATAGGAAGTTTTGCAGGAGTTGTGCAATCCTTATCTTTTTACGAGTTGTTTGTTTAGGATTGCATTATTTGCCTTATGGTGAGTTGTTCTTAGCTACTGTTACACAGTTACATGATATCGAGTCTGGCCAACTCTATATGTAATGTTCTGTGTGAACGGAAAACTATGGCACCACCAAGGCGTATCCGAAAAGACAAGAACATAGTAAGTGAAGTTGGAGCAGTCATGGCAACAACCAATGCAACGAGGGAGCAGACGACGATTACAACAAATACAATAAGAAATCAGGCACTATTACAGCAAGAGTATTAGAGGTACAGGGAGCCAATCAACTTCAATTACTAAGACAAGTACGAGAAAAGCAAGAGAAATATTTTGAAAGCATTACGTACAGAAGTGTCTGCAAAGAGAAGAAGTAAAATTGAAGAAGTAAAGTTAGAAATCAGATGCACAATGCCAGAAAGAGTAATCAGTTTGTAAGTCCAAGGAGATAACACAATCCAAAGAGATAACATAATCAGTTTGTAAGTTAGAAGTAGCATAGCTAATACTGTTTATCCAGGTATATGTTAGATATACTAGGATTTCAGTATTAGGATATTACATTATCCATGCTTATTTACATGCTTTTTTCATGCCACTTTATATCAATATTTCTAATTGCCTCTGTTGATTTTGCAGCAAGTTTGGTAGAGATGGCGAATGGAAATGCTCTAGCAATCCTCTAAGCTTTGAGGGCTAGGAATGCACCTGGGCCATCAAACACCCCTACTGATGTTATTCTGGCATCCCCACCCCGGCCAGCTGAGGTCTCGATGATAGAGAGGGAACCTATTCTTGTGGAGGATTTTCCCCCATCACTTGAAAGGCGCAAGAGGAAGGCGGTGGACAAGGGCCAGTCGGACGACCGAGGCAAGAGGGCAGCGGTTGAAGATATCACCAGGCCGATCAATCTGTATCATAAGGAGTCAGACCCTCGCGAGTTCATTGACTTCAACCTCTTGGAAAGTGAAGTTGCCACCCATCTGGCCTAACATAGCAAGAGGGATACCTTCTCGTGGTTTGAAACTTTTGAACTTTGTCTTGCTGTTGAGACTCAGTATTTAGAGCAAATCTGCAAAGAGCATGAGTAGAAGATGGCGGAAAGGGCCGCTTCCACTGGGTGTGGTGAAAACCAAGCCCTTAGGGCCATGGAAGGGGCCGTAAAGGCCAAAAACGATGCAAAGACTCGGGCTTAAGAGTTGGAAAGTTAAGTAGCTACCCTGAAAGATGTTGAGAAGTGAAATGAAGCTAACTTAGCAGAAGTCAAGAGGTACGTAGTCATGCTTCAAGCTGAAAATGAAGGTCTTCGTGCCAAGAACCAACTGCTCGAAGGTAAGGCTACTTCCCTGCAAGGTGACGTCACTCAGCTTCTTACTGTTTGCATCGACATCAAAGAAGAGCAGTTCTAAAATCCCATCAACCAAGTTCAGCTCTTCAATCCCGGGGTTGATCTGGCTTTAGATGCCATGGATTCTGGTAAGGTAATCTAGGATAGGCATCTTGTGCTTCCTAGTGTTGCTCCAGAGAGTTCAAGTGCTGAAGGTTCTTCTGCCGCGGTCCGTGGTCCAGATCCCACCATAGAGTAGTTGAATTCTTTTGATTTTTGCTCTTGCCCCCTGCGCGGGGTTTTATTTTTATATGAACAGTGATATTACCCCAGGTTTTGGGGTTTTAATAAATTCTTCTTTGTTTACTTGTCTTCCATCGTCTATTTTGAGGTCCAACGTCCATCGTGTTATTTAAAACAATTGCTATAGACTTGGGAATTTAATTGAAAAAAGAAGCCGTGGTTCGAGTTCAGCGCCCATTACTATTGAACGCTTAGGATTCCCTTTATGGCTCGAACATGATTTAAAATTAGAACCTTGGCTTAGGATCCAATATGTAAAACGTTCTTTGGCATTTGAGAACCGTGCCTAAGGTAAAAAAACCTTGTCCGAGGTCCATTACAAATTGTTTAGTATTTAAGATCCTTCGACCTTGGTATAATAAAACCTTATCCGAGATCTACTACCACTTGCTTTGGTATTTAAGATCCACTTAGTTTTATTTCTAGCAATCCTTGGCCAAGGTCTTTTAATGTTTACAGTTTAGTGCTGGAATTTTCCCCAAATTGAATTTTTCTTTTGCACAACATGTTTAACATAAGACAACTTGCGGTAGGTACCATAATAACTGAGGATGTCATAATAGCCTTGAGGGCCTAAGAAGACTTTATTAAGTGAATGCATCAAAATAAAAATATTTGTTTTATTGAGTAGATAAAGGACTAAGGTCCAGACAATGTGCTTCCATAACCATTGAGGTAGATCAAACATGAAGTAAGCTAGGAGACTAGGCCTTAGAAGACACTTAGCTATAGTACTTCTTAAGTTTGTCTGCGTTCTAGAAATTCTTCACTGGCTTACCTATCAATGTCTCTAAAGTGTAAGCTCCTTTGTCGGTGCTGATCACAATATTGTAGGGGTCTTCCCAGTTAGGGGCTAACTTCCCTTGGAGGCATTCATTCTGTCGATGTCAGCCCTACGGAGAACTAGGTTACCTGGATGGAATCTTCTAGGAATAACCTTCAAGTTATATCGGGCTGTCGTTCTCTGCTTGATCGTAACATCGCGTATGTGAGCAACGTGTCTTCTTTCTTCCAGAAGATCTAGGTCTTCCCTGATTAACCCGAGGTTATTATCAGGTAAGAAGTTCTGAAGATGCCAGCTGAGTTCTTCTATCTTTACTAGGATCATAACATCACAACCATAGGTCAACTTGAAAGGAGTTTCACTTGTTGTGGAGTGAGGCGTAGTCCGGTAGGCCCATAAGACATGGTCTAGCTGCTTGGCCCAATTTCCTTTGGCTTCATCTAGCCTTCTCTTTAATCCATGGACGATGATATGGTTTGCAACTTTGACTTATTCGTTTGTTCGGGGGTTTTCCATAGCACTATAATGATATTTTATTTTCAATCTGGCAAGTAGTTCTTTGAACCCCTTATCTTTGAACTGCGTCCCATTATTCATAACAATGGATTCCGAGACTTCGATCTAGTAATGATGTAGCACTAAGTGAATTTTTGAATTCGGGCCGAAGTGATAATGACTAAGGGCTCCGCCTCAATCCACTTAATAAAGTAATCCACAACCACTATAAAAAAACTTCAACTATCCAGGCGCTTGAGGGAACGAACCCAGATATCCATACCCCATTGATAGAATGGTCAGGGTATAGATGTCGTCGATAGTTCCTTTGGTGGAGCATGAGTGATCGGAGTGTCGTTGGCATTTGTCGCATACTTGGACATGTGCAAAGGAGTCTACTTTCATTGTTGGCCAACAGTACCCCACCCTGAGTGCCTTTAAGGCTAAAGCTTTGCCTCCTAGGTGGTGTTCACAACTCCTCTCATGGACTTCGGCCAGTACGTACTTGGATTCTTTTGGGGCAAGGCACTTAAGGAGGGGTGAAGAAAACCCATGTCGGTATAACTATCCATCATAGATGATGTACCAGATTGCAGCTTTCTTCAACTTTAAGGCTTCCTTCGGGTCCTCAGGGAGGCTATCGGACTGTAAGTACTCCATCAAGGGTGTTATCCAAGTACGTTCTAGCCCTTCAACCTGGAAAATAGGCATATCAGTGATGGAGGGTTGTGTGAGGGTCTCTTGGATCACTAAACGGTTATTGCCCGGGCTCTTGGTGCTGGCCAATTTGGATAAAAGGTCGACCCTCGAATTCTGTTCTCGGGGTATATGTTCCACCTTTGCTACTTGAAAGCTTGTAAGGAGTTCTTGTACCCTTGCCAGATATTTCTGAATGAGGGGCTCTTTGGCCTGATAATCACCTTGGATCTGGAAGGTCACGAGCTAGGAGTCGCTACAATGTCTGATCTTTGTGGCCCCCAAGTCTCTAGCCATTGCCAGTCTGGCAATGTATGCTTCATATTATGCTTGATTGTTTGAAGGAGGGAATTCAAACCTCAGGGAGTTCTCAACAGTTACTCCTTTGGAATTCTCTAAGATTACTCCGGTACCACTTTCTTTAGGGTTTGAGGACCCATCTACGAACACGGTACATGATATTTCCTCGAGATCACCGAGGTCTGAGGTGAGTTCGGCAAGGAAGTCTGAGAATGCCTATGCCTTGATGGCTACCCTAGGCTCATAGGCAATCCCAAACTCAGAAAGCTAAATGGACTAAGAAATCATTCTCTTTGCTAGGTCCAGTTTGTGCGATATTTTTCGGATAGGTTGATATGTCCTTATTACCATCGGATGACACTGGAAATATTGTCTTAGTCTTCTGGCCATGATGATGAGTACAAATGCAATCTTCTCAATCTTTTGATATTGAAGCTCAGGCGGGGCCTTATAACACCAAATAAACTGACTTCTGACCTTTGACCATTTCCCTGACCAGCACTGAACTTACGGCCTCCTCATGAACAGAGAGGTACACGTAAAGTATTTCGCTTGGCTCTAGCCTTATTAGAATGGGAAGGGATGACAAAATATTCTTCAAAGATGTGAAAACATCATCATATTCCTGAGTCCATTCAAATCTTATCTTATTTTTCAATAACTTAAAGAGGGAGAGGGATTTGTGAGTGACTTTAGTGAGGAATCATGTGAAAGCCGCGATTTGTCTAGTTAGCTGATGTACTTCTTTCACACGTTGGGGGCTACACATGTCAATCACTGCTTTGCATTTATTTGAGTTTGCCTCGATTTTGAGATGAGTCAGCATGAACTCCAAGAACTTGCCAGCCTGGACCCCAAATGCACATTTTTTTGGAGTAAGCCTTATGTTATGCTTTCTCAGCTGCGCAAACACTTCCTCGACGTCTGAGGTGTGTGATACTGATAACGGGATTTTGACTATTATATCGTCATTGTAGACCTCTAACATTCTCCCCATCTATTTTTCAAAGATCCTGTTTATCATTCTCTGATAAGTGGCTCTTGCATTCTTCAAGTCGAAGGACATTACCCTGTAGCAGTAGCTCACCCTTTCAGTGATAAAGACAGTTTTATCCTCGTCTCTGGGGTACATTGGGATCTTATTGTACTTGGAGTAAGCATCCGTGAAAGACAGCAGACAGAAGTTGGATGAGCTATCAATCAGTTTGTCGACATTTGGGAAGGGGTATGGATCTTTAGGACATGCCCTGTTTAGGTCAATATAATCCACACACATCCTACACTTTTTGTTTGACTTTTTTACCAGGACCATATTCGAGAGCTATGTGGTATATGAAATCTCCTTAATGGCAGCACTTAGTAATTTTTTCACTTGCTTCTCAATAATCTGTTGCCTCTCAAGGCTAACTTTTTTTTTTCTTCTGGAAAACCGACTTTGCATCCTGTTTAATAGATAAACGATGGTAAATGAAAGCGGGGTTAAGCCCAGGCATATCGGAGGACGTCTAAGCGAATAAGTCCTTGTTTTTATGTAAGAGTTCTATAAGTTGGATCCTCTCGTGTTCTTCAAGATCTGCACTTATCTTGGTGAGTTAGTCGGACCTGTCACCGAGCTGAAGTGGGACTAATTCCCCCTCCGGTTGGGGTCTGGTACCTCAGATTTTCTCACTTACATCCAACTCGATCATAAGGATGTTGACTTGATCATAGGCCGGGCTGGATGTGCGTACTTTTGTTTTCGTGGAAGCCCTATTGATTTTCAAACTTTCATTATAACACTTGTGGGCTGTAATCTGATCACCCTTAACTGTGACTAATTCATTATTCTTATTGAGGAATTTCATGTCCTGGTGAATGGTAGACACTACAACGACAATGTCATTCAATGTAGGACGACCTAGAATGATATTGTAAGTCGAAGGATACTCCACAACTAGGAATCTCACCTTCACAGTTCTGTACATGCTGTCATCACCCAGGGTTAAGAAAGTTTCGAAATAACCTACTGGGGTAACCTTATCTCTGGAGAAACCGGTGAGTTCATATTCGTATGGTGTTAACGCTGATAGAGAGAACTCTAGCCTTTCAAAGGCGTCCATGAACATAATATCTGCTAAACTTCCTTAGTCGACAAAGATACGAAAGACTTCGGCATTAGAAATTATTCTAGATATGACCAATGGATCGTCATGATCTCGGATAATATCGACGTAGTCTTTATCGGAGAAGGAAATAAGCGGTGCGTCCTTGTCTTCAACATGAGGTCTTCGTGAAGAACTAGAGACGCTCAAGACTACTGTTCGGAGTGCTTTCTTCCTCAAATTATTAGACAATCCCCCGCCAACAAACCCTCAAGAAATGGTACTGACAAGTATGTCCTTCATGTTACCCCCACCTTCGGAATCTTGGTTCTGATCCTGTCGATTTTCAATATCACGACGTGGTGGTGTCCGGGATCTTCTGGTGGGGCTCCGGGTTCTTCTCCTTTGACGTTGGTTCAGACTTCGTCTGGGACTATGGCTTTCTCTTTGATCCCTACGTCTTCTGCGGACCTCATTGCTTTGGAATCCGTTGATGTATTTTTGAAACCGTCCCTCCTTGATCAGGGACTCAATGACATCTCGGAGTTGATAATAGTCATCTATCTCATGGTAATAGCTTTTATGCCATTTGCAATGTTTCGAATGGTTTTTCTGGGACTGCTTCTTCAGAGGTGGTAGCCTCTTGATATCCTGGAACTCGATTTGAATGACCTCCTTCAAGATTGTCTCTCGAGCGATGTTCAAAGGAGTACTCAGAATACTTGGGGCGATATCGCTCGATCTTAGAGGAATTACGAGGCTAGTTGGAGTTCTGGTGAATGAGTTCACCTTTTTTCAGACTTTCTTTTGCCTTGGTAATCTCTTTTAGTTCAACTTACTTGTCGGCATGTAGGTAAAACTCATCTAAACTTGATGGCTTCTTGATGAACCTGCGAAAATTCATATTTTTACAGCTCAAATCTTGGGTTTTCATTTTCTTTTAATCTTTTTTATTGAGTTTTGTTCTCAAGTTTTATTATTTTTTTTATTATTTTAAATTATATTTTAATTACATGTTTTTATGTATTTTTTGTAGGAAATTGCATATGGAAAAAATTGGACATTTGAATAGCCAAAAAAACAAAAGAAGAAAAATCCATTCAGAAGCCCAACGCTTAAGCACGCGTTACGCGCTGAAAGATTCTTTTAAATGACTCAGCGCTTGAGCGCTGGGCCACCAGTGCTTGAGCGCTAGGCCACCAGCGCCTGAGTGCTGAGAACGTAAACTGCAACGTTGTTTTAATGGGCCAACGATTGAGCGTTGGAAACCTAACGCTTGAGCGCTAGTCGCGTAACAGAACATGTTAATTTGTTTTATATACATAAGTTACGCCAGATGCAACAGACACACACTTACACAGTGTGACATACAGAGACTGTTTTAGCATAGACAAATCCTAGTTTGGTGTGAGCGCAATTAGGAGTGAAGATTAAAGATTTTCTTCTTCTTTTCCACTAGTCTTCTATGGAGTTTGTCATATTCTTCTCTCTGTTTTATTCTTTTTTCATGTGTAACTAAACATCTTTTGTTAGGGTGATGATGGATCTTAATACTTGGATAATGTAACTTCTTTTATGACTTTAATTTACGTTTCTATTTCATGATTTACGTGTTTATCTTTATTCTTAATGTTTTTCTAAACCTAATCAATTTGGAAATGATCTTTTGCGTTAATGTATGGTTTGGAAAAATTTGCATGAACTTAAAACATGTGATAAACACCATAATTTCTACAATCGCTAGGAATAGACATTATGGGTTATGTGGTCTTTCTTTTAATTCTTTCGTTCTTGATAATGCCTTTCTATTTGGGGTTAGACTAAGGGATTAGTTAATTCTAAATAGTGTAAGAGAATTAATATACCAAGTGAATGAACATTAATTAATTTTGGGAATTGACTATAAATCATTGAAATAGAACATAGTTAAATCAATATTTGAATGTGCATTTAAAGAGTTCAAGTGAAATCTGAACCTTAACGCTTTAATACTATTGTTTTTCACCAATTTGATTTATTGTTTTGCTTACTTATATTTCTTTTTAATTGAATTTGCAACAACTCTCTTTTTCATTAGCTTAAATGGTGTCATTTTCAATGAATTTAGTAATTAATAACTCAATCATCGTGAGACGATACTCTTACACACTTTTTATTACTTTTGCGATTCAGTGCACTTGCCGATTTTCATATCAAGTTTTCGACGTCGTTGCTGAGAATTATTGTTATTAATATTAAATAGTAGTTGAAAAGACACTAATTTAAGCATTTTTTTCTTTGTTTTTTTTATTTTTAATTGTTTATTTTATTTTTATTTTTATTTAAATTTTCTTTTATTTATAGATAATTATTTTTCTTATTTAATTTTTATTTTTATTTATTTATTTTTATTTTTAATTTATTTTTTTGTTTTCTTGGTTTATTTTTTTTATTAGTCATTTTTTTATTTTATTTTTTTAGTTCACTCTCGTTTGCTTGTTTGTTTGTTTATGTAAGGTTATATGAAGTCAGAAAAATTATTCTTTGATCTAGAGATAACAAGAGCAGAAAGAGTAATAAAAAAAAACAATCAGAGAAGGAAAGAGGATTGAAGAAAAGATGGTTGAGAACACTAGTGGAGTACAGAGACGCACGTTGGGTGATTATGCAACTTCATATGCTAAGAATGTATCAACAAGTATTGTGTGCCCTGCTATTCAGGCAAATAACTTTGAGATTAAACTAACTATTCTACAGTTTTTGTGCAACAAAATCAGTTTGGGAGAGGTCGAGCAGAAGATCCAAACTTGCACATTGCTAATTTCTTGCAACTTTGTGATACCATTAAATATAATGGAGCTAGTGATGATGCCATACAGTTATGACTTTTTCCATTTTCTTTGAGAGATAAAGTCAAGAACTGGCTACAAGCCCAGCCTCAAGGAAGCATCTCCACTTGGGATGATCTGGTTAGTAAGTTCCTCACTCGGTATTTTCCCTCATCAATATTTGTGAAGATAGGGAGTGAGATTGCTTGCTTTACTCAAAATCAAGGAGAATCTCTCTATGAAGCGTGGGAAAGATTTAAGGAGTTGCTTAGGAAATGTCCTCATCACGCTTTCGAAGTTTAGCAACATGTGCAAATCTTTTATAATGGTTTGAATCATTCCATAAGACTTATGGTGGATGCATCTGCAGGTGGATCTTTGAACACTAAGACTCCTGAATAAGCTCATGAATTGTTTGAGACTGGATACAAATGAATATCAGTTGCCTAGTGGAAGACCTCCAGTCAAACAAGGAGTTATGGAGCTTGGTACTCTTGATGCCTTACTTGCTCAAATAAAAGTATGACGCAACCGTTATCTATCCTTACCAAGCAAGTTGGGAATTTGTAGGTGAATTCAGTGAACCATTAGGCTCTAATTTGTGATTTCTGTGGAGGTAATAATGCTAATGGTGGATATGAAGCAAGCAACATGGGTGTCATTCCTCAAGAGCAGGTAAACTACATGGGTAATCCTGCAAGGTCTCAAGGTAACCCTTATTCAAATACATATAATCCAGGGTTGAGGAATCATCCAAACTTTTTATAGACCAATCAGAATGAGCTGAGACCACCACAACGTCCACTACATCAACCTTAGTTATCTTCATCTTCTCAACCTTTATGGGCTATGCTATCAAAACTTGAAGTATTGTTAAGAGACTTGCTTTTAGCATCAGCACTTTTATGGAGGAAACAAGAGCTAGTTTTCAAAATCAAGGAGCAGCAATTCAGAATTTAGAGCATTAAGTGGGTCAGATAGCAAAACAACTCTCAGAGAGACCTCTAGGCACCTTACCTAGTGATACAGTGGTTAATGCTAAGGAGCAATGTATGACAATGTCCTTGAGGAGTGGAAAAGTTATTAGTCCTCAGCCGAAAGAAGATGAAGTTAAAGAACTATCTCACTCTAAAGTCATAATCAAGAAAAAGATGCTCCAGAGGATGAAGAAGCCAAAGAGGTGCAACCGAAGTGGTTAAGAAAAAAGAAGGAACATGAACATAAAAAAACTTATTGATTATTCTTTGTATGATATGCTTCCCTTCCCTAGAGACTGAAGAAAGACATTTAGGAAAAACAAGAAAAACATTTTTCAAAGTTCCTGGATGTGTTTAAGAAGCTACAGATTAACATTCTTTTTGTTGAGGCACTTGAGCATATGTCATCTTATGCCCGATTTATGAATGATTTGCTGTCAAAGAAAAGGAAGCTGAAAGAAGATGAGACTGTGACACTTACTGAAGAGTACAACACTATAATTCAGAGAAAACTGCCACCTAAATTGAAAGATCCAGGTGGTTTCTCCATTCTTTGCACTATTGGTAAGCTGGACATTGAGAAAGCTCTTTGTGATCTTGGGGCGAGTGTCAATCTCATGCCACTATCTATCATGCACAAGCTTAGAATTGGAGAGATTAAGCTTACTATGATTTCTCTTCAATTAGCAGATCGATCTGTCAGACATCTATATGGTATTGTGGAAGATGTGCTAGTGAAGGTTGACAGATTCTTCTTTCCAGTAGATTTTGTGATTTTAGATATGGATGAGAATGCTGATATCCCGTTAATTCTTGGAAGATCATTATTAGCCACTTTAGGAGCATTGATAGATGTGCCTAGAGGAGAGCTTATTTTAAGAGTGGATAGAGATCAAGTGATTATCAATGTTTTTGATAAGTCTGTCGCAACATCAGATCTTCATGCCCCTATTAACCGCATCCAAGGCAAAGCTCAAAAAGAGTCAGCTGGTAAGAACTTTGCACCAATTATTAATTTTGACCCTTGTACCTCTAAGATGGTGGAAATGGAAAAAAAGGTTCTCCCAATTCTCAGAATTTATTGCAAAAAGATCTAAAATTTCTTGGAAAACTGAAATATGTTTACCTGTTGATAAATTGAAAATCCCATAGCCTAGTAGAGTTACAAATGCTAAAGTGTCTTCTGGACAATTAAGTTCAAGTTCAAGTTCAGTTCAGAATATTTTGGGAGAAGATTATAAGGCTAGTGACTGAGTTCGGAAGCAAAGATTTGACAAAAGGAAGGCGTCATCTTATTTCTCCTGTTCCAAGCCACCATGATGAATTGAAAATGCAACGTCGAGCTAATGATGTTAAACAAGCATTTTTTGGGAGACAACCCAATTTTTCTCTCTTTTTCTCTTTTACTTTTGTTTTTGTTTTGTTATTTATTTTTATTTTTATTGACTAACATTTTTTTTGTTTTTGTTTTTGTTTTCAAGGTAATGCTGAGTCGGCTTAAGTGTCTCCCTGAGTTCGGAGCCTTTGTAGGAGGATGTATATAGTTATCGGCTGCCAAAAAGAGTTTTTCTTTTTCTTTCTTTAATATTTTATTTTTGCATTAGTTTTTATTTGTATGTATTATCATCACCTTATTCAGTTTTGAGTCATTATGTGTATGTTAGTGTGTTGAATCGAATATCCAATGATTGCTTGAATTGTGGATTGATTTGATTTTTTCGGGATAGCATATGAAAATCCATGAGTTATATTTATCTCTATTGTTTCAATTATGTATTGATGTATTTCTCATCTTTATGTTTGATAGACCTTGGAATATGAATGCATGTCAAGTTTAGAGAAAGTTTGTAAGAATGTATGTGTGTGAATGATTTGCATTTAGAAGTTATTCGATTCTCTCTTGAGGTGAAATCCTAGATGATTCATGATCAAGGAAATGATAAGGCATTCTTTGGACCGTTTGAATCTTTCAAGCCAACCTGTGAACACAGTATATCTTTAGGTCCTTTTTTGCAGCCTTGATATTATTTAGCCTCTATTTCTTTTCTTTACCCACATTTACCTTTCACATACCCACAAACAAAAAAATTCTCTCTTACATAATCTTTGTTGAGTGCATATCGTGTGTTATTTTATTACTCAAGCTTTTGTTATTTTTGTGCATGGAGTACTTATAGAGCGGAAAAAAAATCAAAAAAATCAAAAAAATTAAAAAGTCAAAAAGAGAAAGTTCACCCAAAGTATTACAGAGAAATAAGTTTGGGGGTGGAGGTTGTCGAAAAAAAAAGGAAAAATTATGCAAATAAAGTGATGGATTTTTATGCTTCGTGTTACACTTGTTCTTAATTTTGAGGTTTGGAATATGGAATGTGCATGATTTTGTATCTCAACTTTTGCTTTCAATATCCTATCCCTTCTTTCCTAACCCTCATCCTTGACTTTACATTACAAGCTTTATAAAGTCCCTTTTGATCCTTAGTTATGTGTTGTTTACATTAGTAGAGAGAGATGAAGAACAACCCTATGAATGTGGATTTGATGTACATTTGCACTTTTATAAACCTATTTGGACTTGTACTTTATGAGTAATTTGGTCTTTTATTCATGTTTTTGTGAAGTCATTTATGCATGAGAGTTGTATGTGAGAGATGATGTGATAAATTGATTGTTCATGTGTGACACTTTGAAATTGGATTGTGAAACAATTTCTAAGGATATGAATGATTTTCAATATTTGGTATTGCCATGTTTGATTATGTGTGTTTTAAGTCTTTTTATTTTGTTTTTGTTTTTATTGCTTAAGGACAAACAAAAGCTTAAGTTTGGGGGAGTGATGAACTCGCAAAAATTCATATTTTTACGGTTCACATCTTGAGTTTTCATTCTCTTTTAATCTTTTTTATTGAGTTTTGTTCTCAAGTTTTATTATATTTTTATTATTTTAAATTATATTTTAATTACGTGTTTTTATGTATTTTTTGTAGGTAATTGCATATGGAAAAAGACTGGGCATTTGAAGAGCAAAAAAAGAAGAAAAATCCATTTAGAAGCCCAATGCTTGAACGCTGGGACAACAACGCTAAAGCATGCAACGCGCGTTGGAGGATTCATTTAAGTGACTTAACGCTTGAGCATTAGGCCATCAGCGCCTGAGCGTTGAGAACGTAAACTGCAACGTTGTTTTAATGGGCCAGCGCTTGAGCATTGGAAACCTAACGCTTGAGCACTGACCGTGTAACAGAACCTGTTAATTTGTTTTAGATTCATAAGTTATGTCAGATGCAACAGACACGCACTTACACAATATGACATACAGAGACAGTTTTTAGCAGAGACAAATCCTAGTTTGGTGTGGGCACATTTAGGAGTGAAGATTAAGGATTTTCTTCTTCCTTTCCACCAATTTTCTATGGAGTTTGTCATATTTTTATCTCTGTTTTATTCTTTTTTCATGTGTAACTAAACCTCTTTTATTAGGGTGATGATGAATCTTGATACTTAGATGATGTAACTTCTTTTATGAGTTTAATTTATGTTTTTATTTCATGATTTACGTGTTTATCTATATTCTTAATGTTTTTCTAAACCTGATCAATTTGGGAATGATCTTTTGGGTTAATATATGATTTGAGAAAATTTGCATGAACTTAGAATATGTAATAAACATCATAATTTCTGCAATTACTAGGAATAGACGATATGAGTTATGTGGTATTTCTTTTAATTCCCTCATTCTTGATAATACCTTTCTATTTGAAGTTAGACTAAGGGATTAGTTAATTCTAAATAGTGTAAGAGAATTAATATACTAAGGGATTTGGTATTAATTAATTTTGGGAATTGACCATAAATCATTGTAATAGAACATAGTTAAATCAATATTTGAATATGCATTTAAAGAGTTCAAGTGAAATTTGAACCCTAATGCTTTAATACCATTGTTTTTCACCCATTTGATTTATTGTTTTGCTTACTTATATTTCTTTTTAATTGACTTTGCAACAACTCTTTTTTTCATTAGCTTAAATAATGTCACTTTCAACAAATTTAATAATTAATAACTTAATCCTCATGAGACGATACTCTTACTCACATTTTATTACTTTTGCGATTTGGTGCACTTGTCGATTTTCACATCACTTCTTTTTTGCCAACGACCGGAAGAACCCTGAATCGGTTCGGAGACCATTCCTGGCATAATGGAGGGCTATCATGTCATCCAGGTTTTCTATGCCTACACAAGCGTGACTGAACCTCTGAATGTATTCTAGCAGGGATTCATTACTCCCTTCGCAAATTCTAGAAAGAGAATCAATCGATTTGGGTCGTTCTTTGGCGGTAGTGTAGTGCAGCAGGAAGCATTGCATGAGGTCTTCCCAACCAATGACTTTTGTTCGTAAAGTAATGAACCAGCAGAGAGCATCCTTCTTCAAAAAGAGAGGGAAGGCTCGACACAACAATTCTGGGGTATGTCTGTAGAGCTACATGGATTGAGTGTAGGCGTTCAAGTGCTCTTGAGGATCCGTTGTTCCATCATAAGGCTCCAAATTGCTCTGAGGTTTGAAGTTCCTCGGGACCCTATACGCCATCAAAGCATATGAGAATTATTACTGGCAGTCGGGGGTAGGGGTATTGTTTGCAACAACCTCGGCGCCAGCACGTTGGGTTGCTTGCTCGTTACGGACCACATCCCACTTTCCATCATCATTCTCTGCCCTTACGGATCTTTCGAGATCCTCTAACCGACGACGTTGTTCTTCTAACTGACATCTTTGATCATCGATCATTGCTATTTATTGACGCAATAACTCTCGAAGACTGTTGCTCGTCACCTCCGACTAGACGTTGTCCTCATAATGGGACGCATGGTCGACATTGTTATTTGAGGTCCCTAGTCATGCATGTATGGGGATCCTCGCTCCT
The DNA here is from genome assembly GCA_029884605.1 of Ormosia emarginata. Lineage (NCBI taxonomy): Eukaryota > Viridiplantae > Streptophyta > Magnoliopsida > Fabales > Fabaceae > Ormosia > Ormosia emarginata. The sequence goes on along the minus strand of JAQQTP010000066.1, from coordinate 8,503,994 downwards.
TGATTTGCATTGTTGGCTCCTCCCCACCGTGAAAAACAAGTCTGTCCCAGATAGAGACCCTTCGCGATGGGACAGGGCTTTTAGCATAAGCCAAAGTCTTATGTCCCTCAAAGAGTCTCCATGACAACAGACCTACTTTTAGCGGCTGAGGTTTCTGGTGGTGCGACGGAAGGAGGGTCGCGCTATGCCGCTAGGCCCTGCCCTTGGCCAAGGGCAGCGTGTGCAGTGCTTCTTTTCCTTTGGTTCTGTCTTGTGCTCACTATGGCTGATATGAGAATAGAAGTTTATGGTTCCCCACAGACGGCGCCAATGTTCTGAAGTGGATTTAGAGGGTACCTGAGATAGGTACATATATGATGGTTTCCTCCTTATGCAGCTGCTTCCAAGCATATCGAACCAAGGGGGTAGGTACCTGTAAAGGGCCTCCAAAGCTCAAGTCAGGCAGTACACAAGTAGGGTTTATACAATGAGATAACAGATACCTGATTAGGTTAAATTAGCCTGGTATTTATAGAGCGTGACTAAAATCTCAATAAGATTAGTATTAAATGCAGGTATATAAGATTGATATCCTATTAAAGATTGTATTCCTTTTATCACTGGAGAGCATCCTTATAATGTAGGAATGTATATATGGTGATTATTTACTGTTATAGGCAGTTATGGATCTTATAATCTCGTAAGATCATGATTGGCGAATCTGCACAGATCTAGTGATATGTTATTAAAGTCCAATATCGTATTCCGTAATCTTAAGGCTCTAATCGGAGTATTGATGACGGAGTCCGGTGACACGTGTACTGAGTTGATCCTATTGGGTGAATTCCAAATGACGGTCTAGAACATGTATTAACTCTTTATCTTCTCAATCTCGTTATTTCTTCTTTTATTTTCATTTATATTATACCTTCATAATGTTGGTTGTAAGGCTCAAAGAACATAACCTGTACGAAACAACTATTTGTAAAAGAGTAATATTAAATCCCACGAAACAATATTCGTGAAACGACACACAAATATGTGAAAAGAGGATGAATTTGTTTGTGTTTTGTGAAGTAAAGCAAGAACGTGGCCTTGCTGTAACTGCCTTGCTATTTCACTCTTTTGACTTTGTACTGTTACCAAACTTTCGTGTTTCGTAGTAAATAACACTGCTCTAAAAACTATTAAGATTGAACTAGCAGTGAGTGGTTAAAATAGTTTACATGAAAATATAGATTCAAACATCATTATCACTATTATATAAAAAAAAAGGCTAAAATAATGAAGAGTTAAAAAAGTTAGACTTCACAAATAATGATTGTAATAGTTAAATTTCTTTAATAATTAAATAATAAATAACTAAATGATAATATAAAAAAAATTATACTATAATGCATCAAAATTAAATTCAATAATAAAATAAAATAAAGAAGCAATTTAAGCCTAATCTATTATGGGAAGTGTTTAATTGTGTTCAAACTAATTAGTTGGAAGGTTTTTTACGCAAACCTTTCTGCAAGAGTGCAACTAGACCCGGGTTGTGTTTTAGTTTTTCCATTAAGAGGTTGCAGAGAGATTGCATTTATTTTAATTGTGCTTCAGTTGGTGGCATTTTCCATTATAAGTCACATGGATTTAATAGTGTGTGAAATATTCTACATGAACCAGAACTTTATAGAACTGGCTTTCACAATGGGTGATGAGTGCTAGCCACCACTCACCTTATGGTTTCACTTTTGATGAAACCTTAAAGCTTATCCAAAATCCAGAAGCATTACAACTAAATCGCATTTGCTTTTTGTTGACAATTTGTGAAGAGTGGAAGAAAAAAAAAAAGAGGTAAAACTTGAAAAGGGGAAAAGCTAGATCACAAATGCAAAAGGTGCTTATTATCAGTTGGTAGGTATTTGTATGTTTCTTGGTTAACAAGCTTTTGAAGAAACCAGAAATTGTCATCCCTTGCTTTGACAAATTGCATATTAATTGACCACCAAAGATATTCAATATCAAGTTTATTTTTCTTTGATTATGGTGCACTTAGTAAGAAACACATTCACATGGGATAGGGCATGTCTAGGGATATATAATATATATTATCAGGTCTTTGGCTTAGAATTTTAATTAGATTCCCCACTTGACTATGTTATTGGCGCCCCTTAACTTAAGCCTGTTTCCCACATGCAATAAAGGCAGGTAAGACAGGTATTTTTTCCCCCACCAGTCACCACCCATCAATCTGCAAATCACAATCTCCCAAATGGTTGAAAAGTTAGTTCCCCCTCCTTCAACTCCTGTGCTTGTGGGGTCAGCGACTTAGAGGTGAAAACCTACGAATTGAACTCTTCCACACACCATCCATCTTGCCAATCACAATAATAAGATAATCCTGCGTTACCCACCTCATATGTCCATCACTATCTTTGAGAGTAAAAATATTGGCAAAGACTATCAAACAAAAGTAATTACAAGGAGCTGCACATATAAAAGAGGATATTATAATAAAGTAATATTACACATTAAATAATTATACAAATTATTTTTGATTTCATTAAGTTTATATATGAATTTAGTATGATTATAAAATTAATTTGTAGAAATTTACGTATAATTTCAGAATTTTATGCATTAGTTATATTTTTTATTTTAAAATTTTCTCTTCAGCGTTATCTTTATAATAATTTGAAAATAGGATACTAACTTGATATCTACTATTGATATTGATGTTCTCTTCATAAAGTAATTAAAAATAGAGAAAAGAAATCAAATTATGACTATTAATTCTTTATATTCAAAAAGAGGGTTGTGAAATCATGAGTGAACAAAACATAGCACAAATCATTGGGTGACATACAATAATGGCCGTTGAACTTTCTATTAATGTAATTAGGTCATGTCTTATTTTATTTTTCTCCTTTTTCTTTTTGCCTTAGTGTTCCCAATGAAGATGTGAAATGAATGGGTCCATGGTCGGTTGTATATTTTAATCATAAGCTTTGCTTTTGCATGCGATGTGCTGTGTCTCTACATGTGTGTGACCACCCGCAGGCCTCAACTATGAGCATTAATATTTGAGAGCCAACGCATGCCTTGCATGAGTTATCAACTTTCATGTCTTGGGTGCTAGCTTAATCATAGAAAATGATGTCCTTGTCTTTTACCTTTTATTAAATTCACTTGCATTTTCTTTCTCTTTCAATAAATTATCATTTTGTGACACAAGATAATTGAAAAGGATAAGGGATAATCTTTGTTAGGTTTTTTTTAACTTATATATTACGTGTGTATATAAAATATGGTATTTTACTATTGGAAAGAAGTAATGATAAGCATTTATGTATGTATATGTCATTATGATATTGCACTATATTTTATTTCAAAAAGTGCTACGTGTAAATTAGGTCAAGTAGCTCTATATCTCACAATACACGTTTAAAAATTTTCATCAAATTGATTGCTTTCTCTTCACCTTCCAATGTTGCAATGCTAGACTACACTAAGTAAAAGTGATATGGGAAGGGAAAAACAGAAGGAAAATGAGAGGTCAAATTTGAGACGAAAATTACTCTAGAAGTTGCATTTCCATTGAAAGACCATTATCATATCTCATATGATTGAGGAAGGATATGCTTTTGAAGGAGTAAATTGAAATTGGCAGGACAAAAAAAGGAAACAATAAAATGATTATTCCATAAAATAAACTAGGAGGAGAAAAAAATAATCATTAAGAGTGAAATGTTTTCATGACTTAAGTTTCTTACACCTCAGAAAGTATACATTTGTGATGCATAGAATGAACCCTGAAAAAATGATTAAATAGTTTGATATTTTAATTCTCTGTGTGTGTGTGGAGTCATTTTAGTACAAAACATTAATATTAATGTAGAAAGAAAAAAACTCAACTCAACTACTACATCAAATTGGTACGGAAGATTATAGAAATTGAATTACTATTATTTATCTTACTAACATTCTCATCAAACACTCAGGTGATTTGATGTGCTAGCTCCATCTTCGCTTCCTCTCATGAAAGTCGTTATTCGAGTGTGAATATATATTATATATATTCGATTGTGCTAGCTCCTGCCTTTAACTCCCTCCTTTGCTTGTAAATTTGGCAAGCCATCTAGAAATCCATACCATATACATGCTGTGAAATATTAGTATAAAAACTTCGAAGTACGGCTAAGTTGATAAACTGAGCTCTATATAGGCGAATTTTATATGGAATGCGAGAGTTTGAAATTCATTGAAAACACTGTGACCAATGCAAAGCCAACGTGGATTAATCCCATACTCAAAAGATACAGTTAGAACAACTCATTTTTTTAAAAAAAAGAATATATATATATATATATATATATATATATATATATATATATATATATATATATATATATATGAAAAATAAGTATTAAAGATAAAATGAGTAATATTAATTAAATTTTATATAAATAATTAATATTAAAATATAAATATATATAATTTTTTTAAAAAATTATATTATTTTTAAATAATTTTTAATTTTAATTATTTATATATAATTATATAATTAAAATTTATTTTTTCATAATAAAAATTTCTCTAACGAAATATGTCTTATCATCCGTTTTTCCTCTCTCTCATTTCATCTTTAACATAATTAATATTGATAAAATGATACGTAAGAAATTAATGTGAATATTTTTTTTAAATGTACATTATATACATTTTTATTACTCTAAAAAAAAACAATAGAATGAAAATTGTTACAAAAGAATGGAAACCTAAATTTGTACGCAGAGGATACAAAACTAAATATCATATTTTTTATGTAAGTATAATTAGATATTATAATATACTATATACAAAGTTAAAATATCTGTGTCTATTTTAAGTTTTGAAATATCATAACTAAAAAAAGATAGGATTAGGCGGTGAGAACACATGCGTATTGCAAACGGCTAGTACTTAACTATAATGAAAAGTGTACTTCCCTCGTGCATGCTCATAATTGGGGTACCCCACTTTAGGGGACAATGTTTATCAACGTGGCATTCTTGTCCTGGCCCTTTTGGGTCTCAGTCCCATTTGTTGCCCTCCTAAGTCCCACAAGGGAAGCAAAAGGTATGCAATTGCACCCTATTTAGTGTTCCATTATGAAAACTCATACCCATAAATAAATGAAGTTAATGAACCACCACCAGACCCCCCCCCTCTCTCTCTCTCTCTCTCTCTCCCTGTCTCTCAAGTCTAAAGTGAAACCCCCTTCATGATGAATGAGTGCTGAGGTTGAAGTCTTCAAGAAATGGAATCATTAAAAAGTAGGCCAATCCATGGATTTGAAAGTCTCCAGGTCTTTCTGAAAAGCAGCCTTGAACCACGGCCTCCGCCTCCTCACCTAATACCTTTATACCATACCCACCTAACTCTAATTAATCACCTAATTAATTTTGCACCAACAATAAAACTTAAAATTAATTGAATAATAATTGTATAGTAAAAAACAAAATTCAATTTTGTTGTACTTGTACCTGCCAAGAATATTCACCAAAAGAAATTAATACGAGAGAGAGATTTTCTATCACAAAAACCAGTATCATTTCCTTTTCTTTCTCTTCGATATCTATTTTCACTATCTAAAATTTTCTTCTCCCTTCTTTCTGACTTCACCATCAATAAAACTCAAGAAAGAAGGAATATGCTGAGAGATTCAAACTAGAAAAACAAAACCCAATAACCCAATTATCAGAATTCTATTTGAACAAAAAAAAATTATCACCTTCTCAGAACTTTCCCTATATACAAAATCAAATCAATTTCCAAGCTTCAACTTCACACGACCACTCAATAAAAGTCTTGAACTGCATGCCTTTAGTCTAATTAATTCAATTCAAGATGCTGTGGACTGATGTGAATGGGGCTGTGTGGTGTGAACAAATGGATGAAACCTGGGTTTACCAAGGGGGAATCCAATAGCTTTGGGGGTGGTGTCATTGATGGTTTTAGCAGTGGCAGTGGCCATGGCTCCTGTGTTAGCACTGATGGTGGCACTAGAAGGAGTGGCTGAGGAAGTGGAGGTGGAATTTGTGGCAACTCGCTCACATGAAGGGCACATGGTCAAGGTAGTTGCAGGTAATTGCATGTAGTATGGGTTTGAAGTCTTCAAAGCCCTCAATTCTTGAAGCTCCTTGTGAAGCCTCCTATTCTCTTCCGTCAGTGTCTCACAGCACCTCTTCAAGTACTCACAGTCCACCTCTGTCTGCTTCAACTTCGTCCTGCATGCACCCATATATTAATATATATGATAATTATAACCAATTAGTCATCATATGACTCATATCTACATATATACTATATCGTAAAAAGTGTAAAACTAAAGAAAGAAATTTGATATAGAAGAATCTGCAATAGGAAAAGCAGTGGACTAAATATGTGTATGCAATATATATATTTGTACCTTGCTCTTCTGTTTTGAAACCAGACTTCTACTTGGCGAGGGCGAAGACTGAGTTGTTTTGCAAGAGCAAGCTTTTGTTTCTACACCACAAATTTTTTGTGTTCCCACTATTACTCAAGACCAAATAAAACATACACACACACAAATAAAAAAAAGGCCACAAATTAATACTTACAGGGTTAAGAGTGTTGTGCTCTTTGAAGCTGTCTTCAAGAAAAGCAGATTGTTCCTTGGAGAGCCTCAGCTTCTTCCTAGTGCCACCACCAACACCGTTGTCATCTTCATCACTTGCTCTTGAAGAAGCCCTTTGATTATCATAAGCCTCACCATCAGAGTCCCTCTTGCTGCCACTACCACCACCGTTGTAATAATAGTTCCCTCCTGAACCACTGAAACTTCTTCTTCCTCTGCTGTATATGCAAAGATCCATCTGAAACGACGATGCTGCGCTGTTGGGGGACGATGACAGCGCCGCCCCTTCCTCCGCCTCATCCTCCCCCGCCGCCGCCGCCGCCGGCAGCACGTTCACGTCCAAGCCCCTTGAAGAACCCCCCAACTCAGCTGACAAACTCCCTGCATGTGTCAATAACAGAAACCCATATTATGTGTATATATATATATATATATCAAGATTCAAGAGACTACAAAGAATTGTCAAAGAGAGAAACTCAAGTGGAAAAGGGTTCAGTGGAAGATGTGAAAAAGTGGGTCTTTACCGTTTTCAGAAGGCGGAGGCCATGGGAAGGAGAGGCGAGGAAGAAGATCAAGCTGATGCAGGACAGGGTTACTGGCCTTGGGAGAAAGACTAGGATATTCATGGTGATCTTCTGTTCTGTGAATACTGTTGTTGTTGTTGTTGTTATCCATGTTTGGCTTTGCTTCTTCTTCTTCTTCTTCTTCTTCTTGTTGATCTCTTTTTCTAGTGATGATTGGACCAATTGATAAGGTGGTGTTGAAGCCTAACCCCAGTTGGTTGGAAGCTTCATGAGGCTTTTCCATGAACCCAACCAAAGGCCTTGAAGAGTCTCCTAAGCTCAAACCAAGTTCCATGATCTCTTCCTCTTCCTCTGCATAGGCAAAAATATTCAAACAGAAGAGAGAAATAGAGAGAGAGAGAGAGAGAGAGATGGAAGGAATGTCGAATAGAAGTGGGGAAAGGGGTGGCTTGGACTTGAGAATTAAGGAGGAGGACTTGAAAGAGAAGAGTCTTTATAATCATAAATAAGAGAGAGTCCAACGTGATCACAGTAAGACCCATATGGTACCTTTTGATTAAAAAAAATGTTTATTTAGTGGGCATTCTTTCTTTTTCTTTTCTTATAAGCTTTTTTTTTTCTTTTTTTATACAATTTAAAAATTGTGCAAGAGAAAGGGTATTTGACCGACAACGCTTACCAAGGTTGACAAACACACGTGAAACCCTACTTTAAGGTAGATATAATAAGATACTCATATACTGGATAGTAGATAGCATTGGATAAAATAATATTATATATATTTTTACATACATTATTTTATATTTATATATTTTTTATTATTTAATTACATAATTATAATTAATTCCACCATATCTTTTATTAACAACCTCTATCATATATTCCGGATATAAAAAGACATGCACATAAGTAATTTGCAACAAGTTTTATTTCATTAGATATATTGGTGGTAGCAGTACTAGATAGGGTCGACAACATTCTTCCTCCAAAGAATTATATGCTTGGCACATGACCATCATGCAGGCTAGGTCAGAGCTTAGTTATTGGCATTCATTTGGGGCTATGCTATGGGGGTTGGGATTTGGGACTCATTTTGTCTCAAAAGTTGTGTTGTGTCATGTGTGTGTGGGTGCATATGGGTGTGCATCATTCATCAGCTGCTATGACTTTAGAGGGATTCTCCTAATTAAGGCTACCCACCAGCCACCTCCTCCTCTACCCTCTTGGGAGAGCCCATAATGCCCGCAAATTTGCAAGGATTGAATTTGAAGTGAACAGCATAACGATATGTTTGGAAACGGAGCCCATGTGGGTATTGGAGAAAATTTTCAGGGAAAATGAGAGAGAAAAAGACATGATAACAATCGATATTGTTTGATGGTGATATGATTGGCATTTGATACAGCTCTTTAACAATGAGGGAAGGGAATAGTACAGTCTATAGCTATCACATTGAGATATATAGATACAAATGGATTTGAATGATCCATATTCATGAGGATAAATAAATTGAGTTATTCATAAATTATTTAAATTTGATTGGTTAAATATTTAATTAAAAAAATTTAAATTTAATTATATAAACAGGTTAAATTTAAATTTTATATATTTAATATTAAAAATTCATAAATAACTCATGTGTACAATCACAAAAGAATTGTTATTTTAAATAAGAATAGATAATAATAATAATAATAATAATTTTTATATCTCTATCATTTAGTAAATTATAATTGTATTTAGAGAATTATAATTTTATTATTACTATTTATCACTTATATAACTCTAATTTTTAAAGAATTTTTTATTCTCTTCTTATTTTTACTTCAATTTTTAGTATAAAGATATTTACTAAATATTAAATTAATAAACCTAAAAAATACTTCAATGAGAAATTTAATTAAAAAAAGAAAATAATCAAATTATAAATATGTTAATAAGTCATGTCCAAACTTTAAATTTGTCTCATTTAAATAAATAAATAAACATAGTTTAAGTAACATCTTTTTTTCACAAATCAAACTTAAGTTTCAAGTACTTGATTTAACTCGATTTGTTTACATCTCATTCATATCATTTGTGTTAATAGTACAATGGGGAAAATGAAACGAGAGTGAATGATCATAGAACATATGATAATGTATTAAAAAAAAGAACATAAGATGATGATATGTCAGTTCAGTCATAAAAAAATATAATTGTTAATTATATCATGAAACAGTTATAATAACTTGGGAATAAAAAGCGTATATTACTTAGTTGGTGAGTTATCAATTATTCAAGTTTTGGTGTGAATTACCTGTTTTTTACCGGGAAAAAAAATGCATAAATGAGCTCATCCTTGTAATTTTGACCAGAACTAGAAGAAGATGAGTTTATTAAAACGCACATAAATTGTACCAGAAAAAAAGTGCACATAAATTGGCCAACATGCTATCTCATATTAAGATATACATAAAAACAAAACTTGTATATTTGGGAGTGATGTATATCTTAAATATTTAAGATGCTTTCATTTATTTTATCGCAATAGCCATCACATTTTCATGAGAATTTTACTTTAGAGAAGATAATAGGATTGAGGATTTTCTGGAAAATTTAGCTTATTTTTATCGTGTGTCACTTCACTTCCTAAAACGACTTTTTGCTCAATATGTACAGAATTTCTTTGTCTGTAATCAAGGTATTTCTGCAGGGCTCTCCATAAAAAAAAAATCTTCAAAAAAATTACTATAAGAATAATCTCCCAAGTCGAGGGTAGTGATTAACTTAAACTCTCTCCAAAGTTATGATTTTTAGCATTTAAATTCCTAATATTACAAGTAAAATTCACATTAAGTCACATTCCACTTTCACTATAATTAACTATTGGGTGGGTAGTGTAGTAATTTTAGTAGGTGTTTTGCCATCCTTATAAAAGAGACTCATAAAAAAAAAGGTATATTGGCAATGGAAAACTTCATTGTTTAAACCCAACAAAATATCCTTTAAAATGAGTATTGATTCATGAAGCATATTTTGGATGTCGAACAATATCCAAAAATAAATTATTCTAAGCATGCGTTCAAATCCACTGTTGATTGGAATAATTGCAAACAATTGAAATGATGCTACATTTTTCTTTTTAGAGTTTTACTAACAAGTCTCAAGGATACTTGTTAAAAAAATTAAAATAAATTTTTTTAAATAAAAATAAGACATTTAATATATTGAAAATTGAAAAGAAAATATTTTTTTATTTAAGATTTTTTATTTTAAAATCCTTAACAAGTATTGTAAAGGCACTAGTTAGTAAAACTTTTTTTTTTAATAGTATTTATGGGTCACTTGATGTTGCCATATTTAAAATGGAAACATGATGAGTTGCGTCTAAAACTGCCTACCAACCACCAAGTGCAGGAAAAAAGGGAATATAACAAATGAATATCACTCTTAACCTTCAATGTCAAGTGCCCCACATTTCAATTCTTAACAGAAACAAGCTCATGATATTGAATTATTGATATAACATTTGGTTCCTCCGACACATATCATGCTAATGTCTTCAATCAATATTATTGACCAAAAAGACACTTATGGAAGATAATAAGTAGTTCAGTGATGATGAATCATGATCATAACATCATGTATCGATACCCCACCCAAAGATAGTTGTGTTAATAATGAGAGATTGGAGAAGAAAGAGTACAAAACCACTTCAATTCATCTAGCTTAACAATGTTTTAGATTTTTTTGGTTAAAACCTTTTTTATTTTGGTCCCTAACATTTAAACAAAATTTCAATTTAGTTCAATTTTTATTTTTATTTTTGATGAGTGTAAAATATACTCATCTTTTTGGTTTATTTATTAGGATTTATTTATTTATTTTTATTTAGTTTTTATTTATTTTTAAATAATTATTTCTTCACCTAATCATATTTGAATTTTCAAGATAAATCATTAGATTTTGTGCAAAAATAAGAAATTTGTAAAGATAAATATTTAAAGAATTCTTATCATATTCTTAAATGTTAATTAGAGTTCTAATTGGACGCAAAATCTTAGATTGTAGATTGAATAAAAATTCTCAAAGAGATTAGATTTTGAGTGAAATTCGGATTCTCGCAGCTTCCTGATAATTTTTCAGTAATGGAGTCATATCTTGGGCTATAGAAATCATATTGATGTGTCGTTTGCGGCATTGAAAAATTAACAAAAAAATCCTACAACTTCTTTGTTGATGTCGAGGACAAATTCGACAATCTAAAGGGTAAAAAAATCATGAAAAATATATACTAAAAGTTGTAAGTTTTTCTATAAAAGGGAAAAAACGAGTTTAGCAATAATGAGCTCTCTTTTGATTCAAAAAATACACAAAAAAATATAGAGTTTCGGAGGCTCAAAGGCAGAGAAGGGACAAACCTTAGGAGAGGAGGAGGAGCCGTCATAGAGCTCTCATGGAGTTGGAGTTCAAATCACCATTGAAGGCTCTTTGATTTTTTCTCTACGGTTATATCATGGTGAATTCTTTTCTCTATTCTCATCTCTTCTTCTCTTTTGTCATGAGTAGCTAAATTTGTGTGTTTTTAGGGTGAAGATGTAACTTGATTCAATTGATATGTATTAAGATTGAATTTTTAATTAATTTTTTTCTATTCAATTTGAGTGCTTATTATAGTTCTTAATATTTTTATGAATTAGTCACTCATAAATTAATCTAGTGAGATGTGTGTAGAATCAAAAGATTTGCATATGACTTAGACCATAAATAATAACTGTCATGATTTATAATCGTCTAGAAATAGAGGTTATAGGTTATGTGGGAGAATTGTGATACTTTTTCATGAGAATCTATAGAGTGAAGGTCATGCCTTTTAAGAGTTAATGTTTAGATCAAGGAATTGACTAGCCTTTGATAATTAAAGAGAATTGACTCACCAAGGAATTGAGTTTTAATTAATTAAGGAATTCTCCCTATTAATTGAATGACTAGAAATTAATTAGAATGGAGGTCATAAAGCTACTCTATTATCTATGATAGATTGTTGAATTAAGTGAAGTCAGATATCTAGTATTTTAATTTTGTGTGTTTACATCATTAACGTGTTTTACATTCATGTGTTTTGTTCTCTTTTTCCCCTCTTAATTGTGTGTCTTCTTCTGTGTTTTTGTCTTTTATAATTTTATGTCTTTAATTGCTTTGAATCACTCTTAATTATTGGTTGCGTAAATAATATTAATATTAGAGAAGTGGTACTTGGTAAACTAATTCCTCGTGGGAACAATATTTTACTCACTCTTTATTACTTGTTCGATCTGTGCACTTGTGGTAATATCATCTAAATTAATACATAATCACATGCAGGACGATCAAGTTTTTGGCGTCGTTGCCGAGGAATTAGGCTTTTATCAATATCATTAGAGTAAAATAATTTTAAATCCTCCAACTAATCCTTCTAATTACTAAATGAAGAAAGTGTTGAATGATTTTTACGTTTCCAAGACATCAGATGCATTTACTTTTTTATTTAATACTTTCTTTATTTAGTATTAAGATAATTATTAGGAAGAACTTGTAGGAGGATATAACAAAACTCTTAGAGTACTACTTTAGGCGTTGTTTTTATTTTCGTTTTGTTACTTTTACTTTAATTGTTAATTTTTATTTCTAATCATTAGTGGCGTTTCATTTTATGCGAGGTACAAGTGATCTTAGCTCTCTATTATTTGATATGGAGATTGAAAGGACAATAAGAGAAAATAAAAGGTAAGCTAAAAATAAGCAAGAAGCAATGACGAAATAAAATGCGTAAACTAATTGATGAAATTGTTTTATATTTTTTCGTATTTAAATTTTTAGATTAGAATTAGAATTTGAAGTGTTTTATGTTGTTTTAATTTGTTTGTGTCTTATTTTTTAATTCAGTTTAATATACATCATGCTTTGATTTTATGTTTAGATGTTTCCCAACATTTTTCTTTTTCTTTTTAACTTTATTTTTTGTTTTTCTATTTTTCTATTAAAAAAAATTCCTAGGCAATGTGAATCATGGTCTGGTATACCCCAAAAAGAGTTTGTTAATTTTTTCCACCACCTAATCTCTATAGATTCCAGTAATCCCTATTATAGATTAAAAAATGTGACATGATAATTGTGATTACTGTGCAATTAAGAATTGATTTGTCAGGTACTTGTTTGGCTAAGATCTTAATTCATTCTTAGTGTGCTTAATGTTTGTGATATGTTGGATCTCATATTCCCATGATCTTAGGTTTTAGGTGAATGATTGAAATATGAAGTCTAATTGCTTGACAAACTAATAACTGAATTTAAGACTTGATATATTGAAAGTAAGTGGTACTGATGTCACTTGTTAAATAGTGATTGTTGATGTTTTAATTGTTGATAAATTGCTATATTTGGGCTGTAATGAATTAATTATTTTATGAACCCATTTATTTGCATTTGCTAAAAATGAACTTGATGGTTTGTTTGAGATAATTCTTTCCACCTCCTATTGTGATTAATTTGCTTCAACTGAATATCTTGAGGTATGTTCTTTAGCTGTGACAATGGGGACAATGCCAATTTTTAAGTTTGGGGGTGAGGTTGCATTCATTTACATGTCTGTAATTTTTTATGTTAATTTGATTTTTTTTTAATTTAAGTAAGCTTAAGTGTTTTCTTGAGTTCGAAACCTTTGTAGGGAGATGTATTTAGTGTCAACCAACAAAGAAAAAAGAAAAATTTTAAAAATAAAAAAATTAGGAAATAAACCCATATTTTTTTTTAAAATTTGATGCAAATTGCAAAGTGTATTAATGAATATTTTTGAGTAAAGCTTTTGATAAGTGTGAATGTAAAAAAAAAATTTATTTTATTCATCTCCTCTTGATATATATTTGTCAATTGAGTGAATTTGAATTGAAAAACTTATTTTGCTTAATTATTAGCTCTTGAAATGATCATTATTTATGATATGATTTTCTAGGACCCTAATCTTGGACAATTCTTCTATTTTTTTTTAAGCTAGTTCTAGAAAGTTCTAAGCTAAGAAAATTTAAAAGTTGAATTAAGGAGTTTCCATCACCCTAGTGATGAAAGAGTATAAGTTTGGGGGTGGTAAAAATTAATGAAAAAAGGGGGGAAACTCATAAAAGTCTGTGGTGAGCCGTAAACTCGGACACACGCTGTGCTTGATTGTTGTTCCCCTTTAAAACTCCAAAGTATGAATAAAGGTCGGTGGTGAACCGTAAACTCAGACATTTCCGCATCAAACTTCATAAGAGAGAAAAGAATAAATAAAAGATCTTATCTTGAGATAGACTTGGATTAGTGAAGAATTGTATAGCATTATTGCCTAGTGATATGGGGAGATAATTAGGAGTCACTGAGTAAATGAGGGAGATTGTAAAGAGAGCTTTGAGTTTTGTGAAACTTTTTTTATAAAAATTTATCTTAATTGTTGATATATACTTGAGTAAGGCATAAATACATGAGAAAACGATTGATCATTCAAGCTTTAAATTACTTTTTAGAGTTGAAAATCATTTTATTTTAAACCTTTGCATTTGCATTTACATCAAAAAGATAAATTTTACCTTTAGTTCATTCTTTTTCATTGCATAGGGACAATCAATATTTAAGTTTAGGAGTATTTGATGAGTGTAAAATACACTCATCTTTTGGGTTTATTTATTAGGATTTTTAAATTATTTTTATTTAGTTTTTGTTTATTTTTAAATAATTATCTCTTCACCTAGTTATATTTGAATTTTTAGGATAAATTATCAAATTTTGTGCAAAAATAAGAAATTCTTAAAGATAAATATTTGAAGGATTCTTATCATATTCTTATATGCTAATTAGAATTCTAATTGGATCCAAAATCCTAGATTGCAGATTAGATAAGGATTCTCAAAGATATTTAATTTGGAGCAAAATTCGGATTCTCGTAGCATCCTAACCATTCCTCAGTAATAAAGTCATACCTTAGGTTACAGAGATCATATCGATGCACCGTTTACGAGATTGAAAATCTAACAAAAAATCCTACAACTTCTCTGTTGACATTGAGGGTAAATTCAGCAATATAGATGGAGAGAAAAATTGTGAAAGTTATATACGAAAAGTTGTCAGCTTTTCTATAAAATGGGGGGAAAATGAGTTTAGCAAAGGAGCTCTCTTTTAGTTCATAAAATACACGAAAAATATACGATTTTATAGGCTCAAAGGTAGCTAGGGGACGAGCCTTAGGAGAGGAGGAGGAGTCGTCATCGATCTCTCATGGAGTTGGAGATCAAATCATTATTCAAGGCGCTTTGGTTTTTTCTCTACGATTCTATCATGATGAATTCTCTTTCTTCTTCCTATCACTTCTTCTCTTTTGTCACGAGAGCAAAATTTGTGTGTTTTAGGGTGAATATGTAACCTGATTCAATCGACATGTAATAAGATTGAATTTTTAATTAATTTCCTTTCTATTCAATTTGAGTACTTATTATGATTCTTAATGTTTTTATGAATTGGTCACTCATAAATTGATATAGTGAGATGTGTGTAGAATCAGAAGATTTTCATATGACTTAGACCATAAATAATAAGTGTCATGATTTATAATCATCTAAGAATAGAAGTTATAAGTTGTGTGGGAGAATCGTGGTATTTTCCATGAGAATCCATAGAGTGAAAGTCATACCTTTAGGAGTTGGGGTTTAGATCAAGGAATTGATTAGTATTTGATATTTAAAGAGAATTAACTTGCCAAGGAATTGAGTTTTAATGAATTAAGGGATTCTTCTCTCATTAATTGAATGACTAGAAATTAATTAGAACGAAGGTACCCAAAACTACTCTTTTGTTTATGATAGATTGTTGAATTAAGTGAAGTCAGATTCCTAGTGTTTTAATTTCATGTGTTTACATCCTTAATATGTTTTGCATTTGTGTACTTTGTTCTCTCTTTTTCCTCTTAATTTCATGTATTCTTGTGTATTTTTGTATTTTATAATTTTGTGTCTTTAATTGCTTTAAATCATTCTTAATTATTGGTTGCCTAGATAGTATTAATATTAGAGAAGTGGTACTTGGTAAACTAATTTCTTGTGGGAATAATATTCTATTCACTCTTTATTACTTGTTCAATTTGTACACTTATGGTAATATCGCCTAAATTAAAATATAATCACGTACAGAACGATCAATTTTAATTATGTCTTAAAAGTTGTTAAAATCGTTTCACTTTTTGTCTAACGCCGTGCAAATTAATAACTGAAAATGATGACTTGGAGCTTATGTGGCTAATTAGGATCACATTTGCATCTCATGTAACATCTGCTAGAACATGTTAGGCTAGTATAAAGTTCCAGAGATAGTCTAATACTTGTTTAATATGTCTGTAAAGTTTCATAGCAAACTGAACTAGTTTAGGCACTTTGTCGCAACACAAAATGCGGAAATTAGCTTAAAATAACTCAGAAAATGGCATAAATTACCTAGATAACAGAAATAATTAAGGATAAGTTGTTTATAAGTTATAAGTAAGTTAAGGAAGTTGCAGTTAAAGTTTGAAGGTAAACAAAGCTCATTTGGTATTTTTAAGCACACCAAGTAAGTATTTTAATACCGAATGGACTCAACGCAGATATAAAAATTAAAGGTAATGATGAATTTGGTAATTAGATAAATCTTATGATTTATTCTAATACCTATGGAGGTGAGAAAATCTAAAATAATAAGATCAAAGTGTTCCTAAGATGTATAAGTTTTAATACTTATCCATTAAGTTAAGTCATTATATGACTTATTTCTCTTCATTTCTCTCAAAGCAGAAAACGAAAAAAGGAGAGGAGAAGAAGAAAAGAGAAAAGAGAAAGAAGAAGAGGAGAGGAAGAGAAGAGAAAAAGGAAAGACCAAGGTTTAAGCATCAACTTCACAAGGAGGTAGGGGTCTTTGTTTCTATCAATTCCTTTCTTTCTTCATCTTGTTTCTTTAGTTTGTCATGATGAGGAAAAATGGGTTTGGGTGATCTTAGTGAGTTTAGATGCTCGTCTCTTGCTTCCAAAGGTGAAGTGAGTTGAGTTTAAGCTTGTTTGATGTATGAGGTTTAGTTTTGGTTCCTTAGAATTCATAGATGTTGCTTGAATTACAAAATAAGAAATGGGTATGAAATTACTCATATTTGTTTTATAGTTTTAAAATTGATTTGGCTTGTTTTCTATGGAGTTTTGTTGTTAATTTTGATGTATATGTGATTGGTTTGAGTTACCTTAACATGAAAACTTAGTTTTTTTGCATAAAACCAGGTGGTAATCGATTACCACGAGCTAGTAATTGATTACCCAGTCACGAAATGCATTTCTGGGCTTGATGTAATCGATTACATCAGTCTTATAATCAATTACAAAGCCTCTATCAGACTTGTAATCGATTACCATCAGCTTAATTTGAAGAAATAGAACTTTTTGACATCTAGGAACCCAATGTAACTGTAAACCATGATCTATAACATTATGTTCAACTTCTTAAGATTTAATTAATCATCAAATGAAAGAATTTCATAAAGAGAAAGATCCGCTCTTATATTTGAGACAAGTTAAGAGATTAGAAATAAGATTAGAATTGGGAATGGTGATTAGAGGTTCAACCAAGTTAAGTTACGAATAATAGGAGCTAGGGAAGCTTTAGTGACACCATTATGATTGTGAAAGAGTAGTTACATGCATAGTGAAAGTTTGAATTAATATGGAAAGCAAGGAAAGTTGTAAATCCATCAAACATGGATTGCTTCATATAAGAGTTTAGTCTTATGAGTAACATCGTATTACATAGATATCATTTAAGAAAAGATGAGAAAATGACAGTTCATAGTTCAGAAACAGTTAAGAAGGTGGGTTAAGAAGGTAACAAATTCCCTTCCCACTACAAGCAGTAATAGTAAGCTCATGACATTCATGACATTATTTACAACATTTTATTAACATAACTCACATTGCATCGTACCCATACATCATAGCACAACATATGCATTTTTAGACAGTTGTATGGGTAGTTGTTTTATCCATTGCATTTTCAGACAACTGTATAGGCAGTTGTCTTATCCTTTGTATGAAATAGTTCAGATTATGTCTATCTGAGAACATTACAAAAAGTAAGAATGTAAATGTTCCTCCAATATTAAATAGTAATTTAATTATTGTTTTCAGCTTTAATTGCGAGATCTATTGAGTAATAGTTTAATTGCCATTTGTAGTTGTAATTAATGTTTATGAGTTGTATATATTCAACATGGATATTACAATTGTTGGTATTGGTACATTACTACTGAGAATTTTAAATTCTCACTCTGGGTGTTGCCATGTAAATCCAGGTGGAAGCTCGTCTAGTGACCAAAATAAAGAAAAAGATTGAAGAGTAGTTTATTATTATTATCCTCTAGTTTCAGTTTGTACATCATGTATATATTTTATTTTGGTAATGTAAACAGTTGTATATAGAACAATATGTAATTTCTGATAGAATAGTTTATGTATATGAATGAATATTATTTCTACAAGGCTCTCCATGATCATTTTTTTTTAATATTATGGATTAGTTTTATATTCAAAATAAAGTAGTATAACTAATATTGTTTATTCTGATATATATCAGATAGACTAGAATATCAATATTACGATGTTATATCTCACGTGTCAAATTTAGGACTAAACTAAAACTTTAGTCAAACTTTAGGGATGAAAATATGGTTTTAGCTTTAAGTTTATTTAAAATCATATGCATCTCCATCGTCTTCTCCAAAATGAACTTACGTTTTTAGTTGTAGAATCTTAAGTATACTTCAAAATCATTCTCGAAAAATCAAAGCACTCATATCTTTGTATCCCATCACTCAATCAAGAACACTACTCTCCACCCCAACAAAACACCTAAAACAACAATCTCCCCAGTAGCTGTAAATCATCGAACCTTTGATAGAATCTATCAGAGATGAGCAATAAAGAGGAGAGAGCCAAATACAACAACTTCCCTAGTAACTGTAAATCACCGAACCTTTAATAGAATCTAGTAGAGAAGAGGTGAGGATATGAGAGAGAGAGAGAGTAGAGAATGAGAGAGTTCTAGAGAATTGGAAAATATGTTATTGTGATTCTTATCCAATTGAATTAAGCACTATTAGATTTTACAATTTATATATACAATTCAGTACCTATCTAACTACCTAATAAATTAATAACAAACTACCAGCTTATGTGCCAAGTCAGCATAGCTTAGAT
The DNA here is from genome assembly GCA_029884605.1 of Ormosia emarginata. NCBI lineage: Eukaryota > Viridiplantae > Streptophyta > Magnoliopsida > Fabales > Fabaceae > Ormosia > Ormosia emarginata. Next base: position 8,484,606 of record JAQQTP010000066.1, on the reverse strand, counting down.
ACTCTAACATTCACCCCTCAAACTTAGAATGAGAGAGCTAGGAGGAGGGCAAGAACATTGGGCCAACTCTTTAACATTGAGTTTGTCTCGAAACCGACATAATCTAGTGGTAGATAAAGGTTTAGCAAGTATGTTTGCAACTTGATCAGTAGAAGGAATATGAGTGATGACCAATTTATTATTGAGTGTTTTCTCACGAACAAAAAACAAGTCTAACTCTATGTGCTTGGTGCATGAGTGGAGCACAGGATTGTGAGTGAGCAAAACAGTACTCAAGTTGTCACAATGAATCAGTGGGGGTGGAATAGGAACTTTGAGTTCCTTTAGCAATGATTGAAGCCAAATAAGTTCAGTAGCAACAGTAGCTAAACTTCTGAACTCAGCCTTAGTGCTTGATCTTGCCACAACAAGTTGCTTGCGTGACCACCAAGAAATAATATTAGATACTAGAAACACACAAGCCCTAGAGATGGATCTTTTGTCACCAATGTCATTGGCCTAGTTAGCATCACAAAATATAGTAAGTTGAAGACTGGTGGGTTTTATAAGATGAAGACCAAGTGTAGAAGTACCACTCAAGTACCTCATGATCCATTTAATAACTCTCAAATGCTCATCATAAGGCTCTTGTATAAATTGGCAAACATAATTAATACAATTAGACAACTTAGGCCTAGTAACTATAACATATTGAAGAGCACCAACAATGGATCTATACATGTGAGTATCAACCAGCAAGGTACTACCAGACTTCGTCATTTTAAGAGTAGAAACCATATGAGTTCCAATGCCTTAAAGTTAAGCATGTTTGCCTTGCTAAGTAAATCCATGATATACTTGGATTAAGACAAGTGAAGACTACCATCACTAAGGTGAATTACTTCAATGCCTAAGAAGTAATATAATAGCCCTAAGTCTTTAAGTGCAAATTGCTTATTCAAGGCTGAAATCAGAGTGGTAATATAGGTAGAAGAAATACCAGTGATAATAATGTCATCAACATAGACGAGAATATAAGTAACACACTATGAGGTAGCATATATATGAATAATGAGGGGTCACACTTGCTAGATATAAAACCCAAATTGTGCAGGGCATGATCTAACTTTTCAAAGCAAGCTCTAGGAACTTGTTTAAGTCCATAGATTTCCTTTTTCTATCTACAAACCATATTAGTTTTCTGAGACTCGAAACCTGGAGGTTTAACCATATAAACTTCTCCCTAAAGTGAATCATTTAGGAAGGCATTGTTAACATCTAACTGCCTGAGAATCCAATGATTTGTTAAGCCAAGGTCAAAATGAGCTGGATAATAGCAGGCTTAACAACTGGAGAAAAGGTTTCTATGAAGTCAAATCCATATTGCTGGTGAAATACTTTGGTCACTAGCCTTACTTACTTATACTTTAGAGTTAAGGAAAACCTCGATAGTAGTTTAGAGTTAATTAGGTTGATGATAAAATAACCTAGTGTAAGGTATTTGATGAGATGTACTACAGTAAAGAAAGCATGATCCAAACAATTTAGCGGAAGTGAAGCTTTTGCTAAGTGTGTCAAACCCATTTCAACTATAGTTCTATGTTTTCTCTCAACTATACCATTTTGATGGTGAGTGTGGGAACAAATCAAATGATGTAGGATACCTTGAGACTTAAGAAAATTAGAGAAGGACCTATATTCAACCCCCAATCAGATTGGATCATTTTGATTTTAGCATATAGTTGGATTTCAACTAAGGCTTTGAACTCAAGAAAAGCTTGAAAGGCATCAGACTTTCATTTCAAAAGATAGATCCAAGAAAAATGACTAAAGAAATCCACAAAAAGAAACGTAATAGCTAAGACCAACTAAGGAAACTACAGAAGCAGGCCCCTATAAATAAGTAAGAACTAATTCTAATGGTTGTGAGTGAATTGTAGTAAAGGTAGAACTAGGTAACCTATGAGATTTACCAAGGCAGCAAACATTGCAAAAATCAATTGCATATGTATTATTGGAAAATGAAATATTACAAGTGGATAGAACGTGCATTACAGTGGAAGAATTGGGGTGCCCCAATTTGCAGCAGTGATGAAAAAACTGGACCGGACTGACCGGTTCAACCGAAAACACGTGACTCTAAAAACTGGTGATTAAGAAAACCAGTCGTGAATCGGAGGAACCTGTATAAAACTCGAAAAGTCGATAAAAAAATCGGTGATTTACTGATTTGGCTAGTCTCAAATTTGAAGAGAAGAGAAGAAGAGGTAAAGGGAAGATCTGTCATGTTGCTGCACTGCCGCCCGTCATTACCAGCACCATTACTGCATCACCCATGGCAATGTCGTCCACTACTTCGTCACACAAAATAAGTCAGGATCTACAATGAGCTTAGACAATAGGTGCATTTATTGTTGAGTTCTGCCACCATCAATGGTGGCCGGTTGGAGTTTCCAAAATAGAGGGAGAGGAAGAGAACTTATATTTTTTTGGGAGAAATGATTTATCCTCCTACTCAATCTTCTTACTAATCATCCTAATTACTAAATGAAGAAAATATTGAATGTTTTTTATGTTCCCAAGACATTAGATGCATTTACTTTTTCATTTAATACTTTCTTCATTTAGTATTAGGATGATTATTAAGATGATTGGGTTGGAGGATATAGCATTACTCTTTTTTTGGAGGGAGAAGATGAAAGTTATCGTCTCTTGGTTTTACCCAATTTGGAATACAAATGCTGACTAATAAGAACAAGACACCAACTTGCCTTTTGCTTCTAGGAACTTTCAATTTAAAATTTGTTTAACTAGTTTTTTTTGTATGTTAAATGGAATGGCCAAGGCCCAAAAAGAAATACCTAAATAATAACTCTAAAAACACATCATTGAAAAAGAAGCCTCACTAATATGCTTAACTCATATATATAATTGTTTTTGTCAAATGATTAACAAATCTTATATTTAGTTTCTTTTCCTTATAGGTTTTTTAATGTGAATGTGCCAACCTAAAGGAAATAAAGAAGCTTGCATGTTTCTTTTATCCTTTTTTTAAAAAGTTTATTATTTAATATATATATATATATATATATATATATATATATATATATATATATATATATATATATATATATATATATATATATATATATATAGGTATCAATTGAGAGAAGTATTTATTGTAAGGGGTGAGATGAGTGAATCTTGAGCATTAGATCTTATATTAATAGTCAAGATTAGAACATAAATGCATGTGACTCTTTTAAGTGGTTACATAACCTTTAAATAACTTTTAATCTTGACCATCTATATATGGTTGTATGGTCAAGATTCACTCCTCTTACCCTCTCACAATAACCACTCTCTCACTAAATATGTCTTTATATATATATATATATATATATATATATATATATATATATATATATATATTACTTGGTTCGACCATAGTTAGACCAAGTGAATCATGAATTAATGTCTTTACTAGTTCAACAACGTACCAGTCCGATTTTAAAAACATTGATTTGCAATGCCATAGTGAAAAATTAGAAACAGTAGTATTTACAGGATTAATAGGAAATTTAGAAATATTACTGGTTCGACCATAGTTAGACCAGTGAATCATGAATTAATGTCTTTACTAGTTCAACAACGTACTAGTTCGGTTTTAAAAACATTGATTTGCAGTGCCATAGTGAAAAATTAGGAACAGTAGTATTTATAGGATTAATAGGAAATTTAGAAGCTTGCATGTTTCTTTTATATATATATATATATATATATATATATATATATATATATATATATACCGATTTGATCATGCGGTTGGACCAGTGAACCGTGAAGCAGTCAGACTAGTGAACCGTGAATCAGTGTCTTCACTGGTTCAACGACCACTCCAATTTTAAAAACATTAATCTGTCATAGTGCAAAATTAGAAACAATAGTATTCATAGGATTAATAGAAATCTAAAAAAAAAAAGACGGTAAGAAACAAATTGATCTGAAGAGGATGCAACTGAAGAGAATGGCAAATGTTGTAGATGAACATGCTTGAAGCAGTACAAGCCATCACCTCTAACATTGCCCTCCATTAGAATCTCTTTAGTTGCATGTTATTTGACAAAACAATGAGTGGGTTGATAATCAAAATATACTGAGTTATTCTTTGCAAACTTACTGACACTAATTAAGTTTTTAGTAAAAGAAGGAACATGAAGAATATTAGTCAAAGAAAGAGAAACAAAAGGATTGAAGGGAAATTGAATAGAGGAGAAACCAATATGTTGAATGCGCAGACCTATGCCATCACTTGTATGTAACTGTTCATTGCCAGGGAAGGTGGATTTATACATGAGGTTGTTAGGATCAAGCAAGATTTTAAATCTCGGTCGCGGTCGCGTTGCGGTCGCGGTCGCTGCGGCTGCTGCGACCGTGTTGTCTCAGCCGCATCACGTGATGCGGTCCAAGATTTAAAACCTTGGGATCAAGTGTCACATGATTTGTGGCACTTGAATTAGGGTACCACTCAAGATTGAATTGGACTCCAAGTGTTGCAACCATTGCATACACACGATTGAAGGCTCGGGGTCTAGATGCAGAAAGAGATTGGCAAAATTGTGAGGGATATTGTAGTTAGGAGGATTAGTGGACTGAGATTGAGAAGCTGGAACTTGAAAAGCTTGATCAAATCGATGATAACAAACATCAACATAATGACCTGGTTTCTTACATAATTGACAAACAATCTGTGACTTGCCACCAAATCGACCATGACCTCGATCTCGATTGAACTTATTACCATGATATTGATTGTAAGAATCTCATGAAAGTTCACATTCCTTTGAAAACTAGTAGAGTTTGAAGCTTCATTGGAATTAGAAGGAACTTGAGCACATTAGTAGCAAGAAGCTTTGTAGAAGAGGATGAGAACTTGGAATTTTTCTCAATATGCATTTCTTGAGCAAAACATATCTCCAGAGTTTGTGTTCCTTTAGAAAGACATGCACAACTTGAAGCCAATGAATGTAATTGGAACAATTAAGCACAACTAAAATAGGGTGAACAACATCAGATTTCTCCATTGTAGTAAAGGAAAATTCAAAAACAAGTCTTTCAAGGTTGAATTGATGAAAATGATCTAAAAAATGGAAAGATCTCACCAAAAAATCTTTGGAAGTGTCTGGTGTCACATCAACACTGCCATGTCAACAGGTCACGAGTCGCAAGGCTGGTCGCTAAACAAATTTAGATTTGGTGCACAAGACCCACTCACAAAGACTACAAAAGGTGCATGAAGGCATGTGGAGGGTCTTCCAACTGTGAGACTTCATCGACAAATAGATCGGCAGATGTTGCCGGTGGTGTCGATGGATGACATCAAGAAAGCCACAAACCATGGATGGCTAACGTTAGGGAATTTCCATGGAGAAGAGCGGAAGACAACAACGAGGTAGCAACAGAGAATTTCAGATAAAGAACTAAGAAACTAAACTCTGGATATCATATCTTAAACTAAGAGAGAAACTAAAATAGGTTTTCTATATTCTCTAAATGTGTATTGCACAGGGCCTTTATACCTATTTATAATATTAAGAATGTACAAGTGTGTAGTACAAAAAATATTATACTGATAAAAAAAACGAAATATAATCCCTAAAATTACTCCTAAATTTGATTACAAATAATTACTATTAATTACATGCTATAATTACTCGCTAACACATACCTTGAAAACTCGCCTTAGTGTGGCTTTACATCTTTGTTAGGGTTGCTTACTAGTAGTTTATATTTAAGCATCTCTCCCTGTTTTTGAGTATGTGTCATGTTCTACCTTGAAGTGCTGGTTCGCATAGAATATTATTGCAGTTTTCTTCTACTCTTATATAAGTTAGTAGTTTTGCAGTTTCAGTTTGTGGTCATACTGTCACAGATAATTAAGGTTTTCAGCTCCACCATAAATCTTTTCCATATAATTTATTTTTATATTCGATCAAATGAAATTATATATATGTATATATAGAGAGAATGTATCAAGTGAGAGAACTAATTTATATGAGAGATGAAATGATCTATTCACCCTTGGATCAAAATGTAAAGCTGAGATTAAAACACCCACTTAAAACTCACCTGTCTCTCTTTTCACACAACTTCCTCACTCACATGTTTTTCTCTACCTATATGCCTTCAATTCTTTTCCTGCTGCTACTTAAACTGGTCATGGCTTAAAGGTATTTGAGCCAAAATACGCAGCATTTCTTGAGAGTCATCCGATTCTCACAAATCACAATGCTTTAAAATCTGTCCTTTAAGCTAAAGTATTAATTTTACATATTTTCTGTCTTTATCGGTTGCTATACAGAAAAATTCCAGAATTTAGGTGACTTTTCCTCCATAACACCAACAGCAGCATCCCGTAGTTCCCTTATATTTCTTTTTTCATTTTCTCTTTCTTGAAGGTCATATATTTCCTGGTATAGAGCTACAAGAGTATTAAAATTATGAGAACAAAATCTCAAAATCAACAATTAGAAGCCATGGCGATTTGGACATGACCACCAGCAAACTCAAAATTAGAGTCCAGATTTAGTCACTAGCAAGGACCACTGCTTCAATCCAAACCGCACCATCATATATATATATATATATATATAATGACAGCATAGAGATTGAAACTTATAAACGAGATATTTTTATATACATACAGACTTATCATATCAGATTTATCCATAAAAAATAAAAAATTAAAGAGAGATGGTGATTTTTTGTGACAAATGAATTTAGTAAAACTTATTTTTTATCTCTTTTTAACTTTTTATCTCTTGTGTATAAATTTAACGTGATAGATCTGTATACATACAAGAATATTTCTTTATAATCACATGTAATAGATTATTTAAACCCTTCAAAACTAGCCTATTATATTTATTGGCTTGAAAACAAAATTGGTATGCGGTGAGAAAATGAGTAAAATATACATCACATCTTTCTATCTGGTCTCTTTTTCTCCTACTTATAGAACATGCATTTGGAAGTTAATAGTGGTCGACGGCAGCCATCAATTTTTCAAGACATACATATATATATATATAAATAAAAGATCTTACTCTGGTAAGAATAGTATTTATTGTAAGAGGTGAAAGGAGTAAATATTGACCATTAGATCTTATATAAATGGTCAAGATTAGAACATAAATGCATATGACTTTTTTAAGTGGTCACATGACCTTTAAGTAACTTTTAATCTTGACCATTCATGTATAGTTATATGGTAAAATTTACTCCTCTCATTATCTCACAATAAAAACTCCTCTACCATTAGATATCCATATATATATATATATATATATATATATATATATATATATATATATATATATATATATATATATATATATATATATGAGGGAGGATCAACTTACATCAGTGTAAGTTTTTTTTTACTTACACTCATTTTTAACTGTTAGATCCACTTTCATCTAATGGTTACTTTTAATGAAATAATCTCAACCATTAGATGAAAGTAGATCTCATGGTTGAAAATGAGTGTAAGTCAAAAAAGACTTACACTGGTGTAAACCGATCCCCCCTCTATATATATATATATATGAGGGAGGATCAACTTACACTAGTGTAAGTTGATTTTCTCTTACACTCATTTTCAACTATTAGATCTGATTTCATCTAATGGTTACCTTTAACGAAATAATCTCAACCATTAGATGAAAGTTGAACTAACGGTTGAAAATGAGTGTAAGAGAAAAAAGACTTACACTGGTGTAAACGGATCCCCTATATATATATATATATAGGGGGGATCGGCTTACACCAGTGTAAGTCTTTTTTGACTTACATTTATTTTTAACCGTTAGATCTACTTTCATCTAATGGTTGAGATGATTTTATTAAAAATAACCATTAAATGAAAGTGAATCTAACAGTTGAAAATGAGTGTAAGTCAAAAAAGACTTGCACTGGTGTAAGTTGATCCTCCCTCATATATATATATATATATATAGGAGATCCACTTACATCAAGTGTAAGTCTTAAGACTTATACTTAATCTCTTACTATTAAATTTATTTTAATTTAATAAATCAAAATAACTTAATTAAATGAAGAAAGAGAAAATAATATCTCACATTAATGAGGAGAAAGGATAATTAAATATAATTTTAATGAAGAAATAAATTTTAGTTATTAAGTCTATTTATTAACTTAAAAAATATATATATATATATATATATATATATATATGAATATATTTTATAATATATATTTTTTATATATTTTACCGGCTTAAAAAATTGATATGTAGAAACCTTAAAACTTAGCATATATATTTATTAAAAATTAATTTTCATATATAAATATCTAAAAAGTTAGACATTGTATATATTATATAAATGAATAAAAAATTAACATTGTATAATTATTTGATAACAATAAAATATAACTAATTTTATTAATTCATTATAACAATTCAAATACGTTCTAAAATTATTTATGTATGTGTATTTTTTCTATTTGATAAGCAATTGAAATAAAAATAAACAAAATTTCAGAGTTTATTATACAAATTTCCCTATATACAACGTAGATATAAACTGTACATGGTTATTTATATATATACACGCACCACGTTATATATGTACCCAAACAATAACGTTATATACCACGTTAGATACAAATTTTCCTATTATACGTTACTAGTTTGTTTATTTTTATTGTAATTGCTTGTCAACTAGAAAAAAAAACACATACATAAATAATTTTAGAACGTATTTGAATTGTTATAATGAATTAATAAAATTAGTTATATTTTATTGTTATCAAATAATTATACAATGTTAATTTTTTATTTATTTATATAATATATACAATGTTTAATTTTTTAGATATTTATATATGAAAATTAATTTTTAATAAATTTATATGCTAAGTTTTAAGGTCTCTACCTATCAATTTTTTTAAGTCGGTAAAATATATAAAAACAAAAATATTAAAAATATATTCACATATATATTATTTTTTAAATTAATAAATAGATTTAATAACTAAAATTATTTTTTTATTAAAATTATATTTAATTATCTTTTTTTTATTAACGTGAGATATTATTTTCTCTTTTTTTATTTAATTAAGTTATTTTAATCTATTAAATTAAAATAAATTTAATAATGAGAATTGAGTGTAAGTCTTAAAACTTAAAAATGAGATATTAGGCAGATGAATATGCCTCCAAAAAATGGAGATACTCTTCATCATTCCATAATTAGCATAATTCAGGAACTTTCTGGCTTTCCTGGTTCAATGTTGGTTATGCGGTTTTCTACAGTGAAAACTTAAGCTCATTAAGTTGTAAGATTCATTTGATTTTGGCTAATTGTTAGATTAAGTCATCGCTCATCTGTCTTCATAATGCATAATTTATTGTCAAGAGGATAAAGATCAACTACGCGACAAAAAATGTCGTAAAATACCCAAAATTGATAATTTGTATTTATATAAGAGGTGATTCAAGTGATAAGCTTAATATTAATGTTTGAGAGACTTCTGCAATATTTGATTTTGATCCCGTGAGAAAGGACTTATGGAGAGAGGCAGCTTTAATATCCCAAGTGACCTGACAATATTAGTCTCATACTTAAATAGTATAAAGAAACCTTGTAATAATAGGAAAAAAAGACAATTTGTGATTAATTTTTTACCAGAAATATTTTAATCAATTAAATAAAATATGTAATGAGTTGCTAAATTAAAAAACAATTTTTTTTCATAAAAAAAAGTTATTTAAGGAGCAAATTTGCGAGTAATTTTTTCATCACTGATTCAATTTTTTAAGTATTGAATGATTTTGAATAAAAAATTATGAGGTGTGACTTATTTGGCAAACTAAATTCTACATGGCTAGATTTTTAATTTGAAATTCACTACAAGCACCTTGTGGTCAAGGCTAACCGAATGTCCAAACAAAATGTAAAGACAACTCGTGGTCTTAAAAAATATTTTGAATAAAATAAATAATTTTACTGAAATATCAATTAAATTAATTATTTTATTTCATTATATTTTTAAAAATTAGTCACAAAATCGACTGCAAGATTAATTTTTAATATTTTTCAATAATAATAAAATGAAATTTATATATTTTCACCTGTCAGAACATAAAAATTCAGGACATATTTAATGTAGCATATACAAAGTTACAACTATTCTCATAAAAATTAATATGTTTCCTAACTTAAAAGTTCAACATAATTAAACGTAATATGTTCAAAACATATAATCACAAAAGCGTAAAATTTAGCCGTCTTTTATCATGCTCCCTAACCACCCTAATTTTGTAGGTGGATACTGTGGTACTAATACCTGAAAAGTCAGATTTAGTTGAAGAGTTGAAGGTGGCTGGGAAGCAGGACATGGCTGAAATCTCATTATCTCATCAATACTAACAACAATACAATTATTTACTACCGAAACAATCCAGAATGCAACAAAAGACAGGAAGGCTCAATTTCACCCTCCCAAATAATGAAGGGGTACCAAAATTAGTGATCATTTGATGAGCGACTGCCTAAGTACATTTTTGTCACTAATGTGGACATATCGGTCATAATGCCAAAATTCTGCAAAAAACAATGAATTGTAACCCCAAAAAAAAAAACTGCAAGAAACTATTGAGAAAGAGAGTGCTCAAAAGGAGATGAAGTATGTAGCTTGGCTTATGCCTTAGGGTAGATTAATCTTTTGGAAGACTAGTTGAATTTAGCTCTGAAAATTGCAATCCAAAATGCATCTGTTTTTAATGCGACTTATCTAGTTGAAAACTAAAAGGGATATCTTGTAGATGAAGTAGTTAAAGAGCTAATTAGGCTTTATCTAGCTACTAAACCATGAGTGTTAGGGATCAAAATCGCTCCTGTGGAAGCTTTGTTAACCGGAATTCAAAATAAAAACCAATGTTATAATGCAGTGAACATTATATCCCCAAGGCTCCCAATTCTCAAGGATCTGACTCAAGACAATGTTCTTGTTATTAAGGACTAACTATTTCAAATGCTTAAGACATTAAGTAAAGATAAGTATATGGATGATTTTATATCTCTTACTCTCACAAGGCTTGTTAGGACATATTTTAATGCTATTTTACTGATTCATTATTGTTGTTCCAATCGTTACTCTCACAATTAGCTAGTTTGTTGTTATTATAAGTCCTATATAAGCTGTAATTCTCTCATTGATCAATAGAAAAAGTCATTATTCAGAAATTTCAATATGGTATCAGAGCGGGTTAAGACCCGCTTGGCTTCCGCTCTCTGGTTTCGTGAAAGCGATGCAATTGTTCCTCCCAAAAACACGATCTTCTTCTTTTCCGCTCTCAATCGTCCCCTTTTTTCATTGCTCTTCGAAAAGAATTGTTTCTTTTCCTCGTTCGTGATACTTGTCTTCGCACCAAATCAAACCCATTTCTTATTCAAGATTCTAGCCATGGAGGAAGGAACACATGCTCCTTAGGAGACGAATCTCGAATGTATCGAGCCCCTACTACCTCCATCCTGGAGAAAGTCCAGAATGGTTCTTGTTTCTCCTCCTCTAAATGCCAACAATTATCACACATGGAGCAGAGGTATGTTTAGAGCTTTATGGTCAAAAAACAAATTAGAGTTCGTTGATGGTACATTGCCAATGCCAAAAAGGAAGATGCAAATTATAAAGCATGGCAGAGATGCAACATTATGGTTGTCTCCTGGATCACTCGATCCCTTTCCCCTCAGATTGCACAAAGTACAATTTACATAGATAATGCCAAAAAACTATGGGATGAGCTCAAAGAAAGATTTACAAAAGGGAATTATTTCAGAATTTCTGATTTGCTTCAAGAAATACACTCCATCAAGCAGGGAGAGAGAAGTGTCACTTTTTTTTTTACTGAATTAAAGATTTTGTGGGATGAGTTGGATATGTTAAGTCCTACTCCGTATTGTTCATGTACAGTCAAATGTACCTGATTTGATTAAATCAATCCAAAAGAAATAAGAAATTGAGCGGTGATATATGCTTCTTGAAAGGTTTGGGAGAAGTTTATGGTATGCGTAAAATCAAATATTTTGATGATGGATCCTCTCCCATCCATCAACAAGGCTTATGCCTTAGTCTTGCTTGGAACTAGTGATTCAAAATTACTTTTTACCTCCTTAAATCAACAGAATAATCAAGGGAATTGGAGGCCACAAGGGAGAGGGAGTAGCAGCTTTGGTAGAGGAAGAGGTAATGGAATCTTGGGCAGAGGAGATGGAAATGCTGGAAGAGGAAGAGGAAATAACTATACAAGCAAACAAGTGCACATATTGCAATAAATTCGGTCACACAGTTGACCAATGCTACTCAAAGCATGGTTTTCCTCCGGGTTTCAAACCAAGAAACAACTCTGCAGTTAACAATTTTGTGACACCCGAGGGAGAACAAAGTCAGTTTGAAATTGATAATTCTCTTCAAGGTTCACAAGGTGGAACCATTAACTCTCAAGGAGTTCAGTTTGGGCAACAACTACAAGAATCTATGTTGCAACAGTCTTGCACAAAATCAACTCACTCAGTAAGTCAGATCAATTCAGGGAATGTCAGTGAATCTTCCTCACAGCAACAAAATCGCCTTTTGGGTAAATTTCTTTCAAAATCTACTACTTGGATTCTTGATAGTGGTGCTACTGATCATGTTACACATGATTCTTCTTTTCTTGTCACTTTTCATGTTATTAAACCTATACATGTCAATCTTCCAAATGGAATTACTGTCACTGCTAAATATTCTGGTTGTGTACAACTTTCTCGAAAACTGTGGCTATATAATGTTTTATATATTCCTGATTTTACTTTCAACATAGTCTCTATCCCCCAACTTGTCGTACTTTGAATTGCAAACTCACCTTTTATCAATCTTATTGTGATATACAGGACATGCCTTCATTGAAGATGATTGGGCATGCTTGAATTGAATAAAGGATTATATTACTTAAAAGCACCAGAGGCTCCTGCTATTGCTTGTTGCCTCAATACTAACACTTGATTCTGTATATGCAAATAGTTTGAATTCTATGAGTGATATTTGGCACTTAAGATTAGGTCATCCATCTAATAAAGTTCTTGATCAAGTATGTACCAACTTTCCTTATGTCAAAGTAAATAAAAATAGTGTTTGTGATACATGTCATTTAGCAAAACAAAGCAAACTTCCTTTTTCTTATAGTATTACTGTTACACAGCCTTTTGAATTGGTTCACATGGATATTTGGGGACCCCTTGCTACCCCTCTTTGCATGGACATAAATATTTTCTTACTGTGGTAGATGATTTTACAAGGCACACTTGGTTGTTTCTCATGAAATTAAAATCTGAAACTAGAAACTTCATTGAAAACTTTATCATCTTTGTTCGTACTCAATTTAATGCTATTGTTAAAACTATTAGATCAGACAATGGTGCTGAATTTGTCTATCCTGAACTCTATAACAAATATGGTATTTTACATCATACTTCATGTGTTGCAACACCACAACAAAATTCAGCATCTTCATATTTTAAATGTAACTCGAAGTCTTCTTTTTCAATCACATTTGCCCAAAATATTTTGGTCCTATGCTTTTACATCTTTGTTCACTTAATAAATAGATTACCTTCACTGTTCTTAAACAAAAGTCTCCTTTTGAAATGTTATATGAGGAACCACCTACACTTCTTGATTTAAAGGTTTTTGGATCTTTATGCTATACTTCAACTTTAGAACAGAATAGATCCAAACTTGATCCAAGAGCTAAGAAGTGTATATTTCTTGGTTTCAAGTTTGGAACCAAAGGGTACATAGTTTTTGATTTGCATACTAGAGAAATATCTGTTTCCAGGAATGTTATGTTTTATGAACATGTTTTTCCTTACTCTATAAATACTTGGATAGCCTCTACTTCCCCAATTGCTTCAGATTTCTTTAACTTTCTTCTTGACCCACTCCCTTCATATTCTCAACCTGCACCTGAATCTCTTAATCCCATCAATAATTATGATAACCCCACACATATTCCCGTTTTATCTGCACCTCAACTGTTTCACCCGAAACTGCTCCTGCCACTAGAAGATCTTCCAGGACCAGAAAAGCCCCTGAGTATTTGAAGGACTTTCATTGTCAACTTACTCAATCAACAGGTAATGGTGAATCCTCACCACCAAGTAATACTATATATCCTTTGTCTTCAGTTCTGTCTTATCATTCTATTTCTCCTTCACATCTTAAATATACTCTTGTAATCTCCACCATAAATGAACCAAAGACATATAAGCAAGCCATTAAGTCCAAGGAATGGGTGCAGGCTATGGAAAATGAATTACATGCACTTGAAGCAAATAACACTTGGTATCTCACTGAATTGCCGAGAGGCAAAGTCCCTATTGGTTGCAGGTGGGTCTATAAAATCAAACATCATGCTGATGGTTCAATTGAAAGACATAAAGCTCGATTGGTGGCCAAGGGTTACACCCAACAAGAAGGAGTAGATTTTTTGGATACTTTTAGCCCTGTAGCCAAGTTAACTACAGTTCGGTTATTGCTTGCTCTTGCAGCTGTTAAAAACTGGGATTTACAGCAATTGGATGTTGATAATGCCTTCTTACATGGTGATCTCCATGAAGAGGTATATATGGAGTTACCACCAGGCCTTGTTCCAACTTCCCCAAATCAAGTGTGTCGTCTCACCAAGTCTCTATATGGTCTTAAACAAGCCAGTCGTCAATGGTTTGCCAAGCTGTCCAGCTTCCTTGTTTCAATTGGTTTCTCTCCTTCCACTTCTGATCACTCTCTCTTCACCAATCAACATGGTTCCTCTTTCAACGTTGATAATGTCATTCTCACTGGAAATTCACCTTCTGAGATAACCTCTGTCAAACAGCTTCTACATCACAAGTTTCGCATCAAAGATCTTGGCAAACTCAAGTATTTCTTGGGTCTTGAAGTATCTCGGACCAGTAAAGGCATTCATATATGCCAACGAAAATATGCACTCGACATTCTTTCTGAATCAGGAATGCTTGCTTCTAAACCATGCTCTACTCCTATGATCAAAGGGAACAAACTGCTATATGATGATACTGCTCCTCCCTATGACCAAACTGCCTACAGAAGACTCATTGGACGTTTATTATATTTGACCATGACTAGACCCGATATTTCGTTTACTGTTCAACATCTCAGCCAGTTCATGCAGTCGCCTAGGCAACCTCATTTTGATGCAGCTGTTCGCGTCCTTCGATATATTAAAGGTTGTCCCGCTCAAGGTCTTTTCTTCCCAGCAAATTCTGCCTTACAATTGAAGGCTTTTAACTCGATTGGGTAACTACTACTTGTCGATCTATTACTTGATCTTTGCGTTTTTCTTGGATCATCCTTAATCTCTTGGAGATCTAAAAACGGAACGGTTTCTCGTTCCTCTTCCGAAGTCAATATCGTGCCTTGGCTTCCACCACCTGCGAGCTTCAATTAACTTCATTGCTACAAAATCTTCATGTTCCTCATGTCACTCCTCTCTCTTCTCCATTGTGATAGCCAGGTCCATGCAAGGCACATTGCTTCTAATCCTAGTTTTCATGAGCGCACCAAGCACATCGACATTGGTCGTCACATTGTCCGCGAAAAGTATGAAGCCAAATTATTCCATCTTCGCTGTGTCTTCTTCCAATCAAATTGCTGACTTATTCACTAAACCTTTGGAAACAACCGCTTTTCAGAACTTGATGTCCAAGCTGGGAGTGTTATCCATCCACTCTCCAGCTTGAGGGGGGTGTTAGGACATATTTTAATGTTGTTTTTGATTCATTATTGTTGTTCCAATCGTTGCATTTTTGTTCAGTCTTTATTAGTTAGTTTGTTATTATTATAAGTCCTATATAAGCTGTAATTTTCTCATTGATCAATAGAAAAAGTCATTATTCAGAAATTTCAATAAGGCTATTGAGGTCACCGAGTGTAACTCTCCGGTAGAAGTAACTTTGTCTTTTAAGCTCTTCCATACCAATTTGAAAAGGCTGACGTTGCTTTTAAGAGAGACAACTTAAAAAATCCTAAAACTAAGGAACTCGGGATGGGTAATAAGCCTACCAAGATCAGAAGAGATCTAGAGTTGGTTATGAATTGTGATGATCAATTTGAAGGGCCTTGTTCTGGTTTTCAGTCAATCTTGAAAAGAGTAGTATAGGCTCAGGCTACTTTTGTGTTGTTTCTTTGGTTCTTTCTTAATTTAATTTCACTTTTTATTATGTTTCGGTGTTTTCCTGTACTTTGTGTTGTTCTTGGTTTATATCTTCGTTGATCAATAAATTTTTATTATATATTATAAATCATTTTTTACTTTTATTTTTAAAATTTTATGATGCATAATTATATGTAATTTTTAAATTTATATCATTTATTTAGTTATCAAATTGACTAATATCAAATCAAGTTATTTGTTGGATTATAATCGACTTGAGTTAAAATTAAAAAATTAACACAATCAAAATATCATATTGGACTCGAGTTAAAGTAATCCCAACTTAACTCATCCTATAAATAACTGTATTTAGATAAGTATAATTAATAGGATTGAATTGGATGGATGGCAAAAGGCATTCCATTTGTTTTAGGGTAGTGATGTTTTGTTGATAATAAGTATTCACAAACAGCTATGGATGATAATTTAATTGTAGAGCCGTCTCTTAAATTTGTTGTGAAAGTATGAATTATTGATTGGCTGAACAGAAAACTGGGAAGAAGTTGGAGTAGAATGGATGGTTCGTTGGGTGGAAATATAAAGGGATAATGAGAAAATGATGATTGGATTGGAGAAAGAGAGACATGAGATTTGACCATTTGATGCCTCACCCCGCTTCCCTCACCCATACGTCAAATCCACTAGATTTTTTTAACATAAATAATTATTTGATCATTTCTTTCTATACTTAATTACATATATTAGTTATTTAATTGAAATTATATGTATTAATTAATTAATAAAATATTTATTAACTAACTTATATATATAATTAATTATAAATTTATATTTTATTAATTAATATAAAAAATAATATAATAAAATAATGTAAAAAAATTAAGATTATTTTTTAAATCTAGTTGCGTGCCTTTCTGGTCCCCTCAATATTGATCTTTCTTTTATTCCTTTTACCTCCAACAGTAACTGTGTCGAGTGTCGATTGCAACCGATTCAATTCAACATTCAAATTTTCTTTTCTCTTTTTTTTTTTTTTTTTTCTTAATAACTTTTTTTGCTAAGTTCTCTAAATTTCATCCATTTTGTTTTCTTGTAAAATTTGCACATTGGTCATTTTTTTCAGTCTTATTATTTGTTCGGTTAAAATATATTTAATTTTATTTAATTTACTCATAAAATTATTTTATATGTTATAAAAATATTATAATTATATATAATATAATTTAATATTTTTTATATTAAAATATAAATATGATGACATATTTTAATATATATAAAACATTTTCTTTTGAACATTTTGAAAATCAGTTATTAATGACACGAAATTTTAAAAAAAAGTACGTAGTACCTTGGTACCGTCGATTTATTTTTGTCAATGAGTAGCATTAATCAGATGGGAATTGCGTGGGAAGAGAAAAGTATTTGTAGTACAACTTTTGGGGGTTGAGGCAATAATTGAAGTCAAGGAAGAGACTTTTATGTATAAGAAATGATTTATTCACTTATTTAATTTTTTTATTAATTTTTTTAATTATTAAATAAAAAAACATTAAATATTTTTTATATTTTTAAAATATTAAATATATTTATTTTTTTATTTAATATTTTTTATTTAATATCAAAATAATTATTAAGAAGATATAACATCACTATTTATGTATTGACGAAGGTGTGAAGTTAAGGGGAGGCTACGGTGACCGGCACTGCAGCATCTTCACCACCACTATAGCTCTATCAAAGTCTCAATTAGATTCAAAACATGAGTGCGACTGAGCAATAGCATCGTTTCCATTATTGAATTTGAAGCCATGCACACTTCAATGGAAAGCTTTTACTGGTACTAATGAATGACTTCAGGATGCTGGACAATTATGGTTAGGGGAGGTTACACGCACTAGAAAGTGACATTAAAATTAAAAAGCCTTCAACCATGTAAAAGATCATATACATCTAATATCTTGTTGAGAATTGAGCTAGAAATAATGTCAAATATATCTTTTTACATCGTAAACGATTTTCTTTTACATCCTTTGCCAAATTGAGATTTAATGAACACAGAAATTTTGATAGTTTGCAAATTAAAGAATTGTGAGTATCACTTGCATAATAACAAGGCATATGTGTATTCCATTTATTAATATCTTTTTTGGAAAAAGTTATATTCTTTTATATTTATAATTTTGACATCAACATCACACAAGTCGTAAACACTTGAGTGGTGTCAATTGATTTACAAAACTGTCATTCAATTGTTGTATAATTATATTTTAATTATTGGAGTCGTGTTTTTTGGCCTTGAGTTAATAATTATATGTTTGGAAATAAATCAGATTAATTTCTTCATATAGAAATTCTGATGATTTAGTTCACTTAATTAATCCTATATAAGGATTTAAGGCCTTTAATTAAAATAATGTAACTTCTCTCTACATATTGTCTTGAATTTTAATTATTCAATCTTATTAAAATAATAATATAGTATTTACGTATTATCAAATAAAAAAAATGCTAATATAAATAAATACGCAGTGCATGAGAGGACCTCAACTAGTATTTTTTTTTTTTAAAAAAATAAAATTACTAGACTATGTCATCCATGGGAGGCTTTCTTTCTCTCTTTCTTTTCAAACATCCAGAAAGTCAATTGACTTATATAATGAATGCTAATCATGCCTTAATATTAATTAATTTATTTTAAGATTGCCCTTCCATGGTTTCAAGTAACACTATTTACCCAGTAAAAAAAAAGTAACACTAATTACGAATCTATCAGTTGGAAAATCAACAACAACGGTATAGTAAAAGTCAAATATGAAAATTTATAATTGAAATTTGCCTTTGACAAATTAATGCGGGGTCACCTTTGACGATTAAACACTTGAACGACCAGACTTAATAGCTCCTTTCAATGACGGATTAATCATATTTCGATAAAACGAACCCTACGGCTATAATGATCATAAATGTTAATTACTTGTGGAAATTTCCTTTGACATTTTCTACATTGATATACAGCACGTGGTAAGAATACAGACATTTGATACATACGAGCTCAACCAGAGCTGAATTTGTTACCATGTATACTGTATTATTAAAAATTAATTATGATGCTTATTACCTTTAAGTTGACTCGCTGGCATCCTAAACTCATACAACATTGACTTGTTAAACTTAAACATAGGAAAGAAAAATAGAAATTAACTTATAGATTAAGAGAAAGTTAGTTGGCAAATCCACAAAGATTATTAGGATTGGTTGCCAATGGCTATACAAGGCAATATGAAAATAATAGTAGCTAATGTTGTAAGGTACCAACCCACTTACTACTCACTGTTCTAGTGCTTATAATTTGTAGAATATGAACCCTAAAAACTTACTGAATAGAAAGTGGACGAAGAAGATAAAATGATTTTTTTTAGAATATATGTTATAGTTTTTATTATTATTTTATATTCACATGTTATTACTAGAATAAAAAAAATTCACATTTTGTGTCAATAATTTTATGCATCTTTTAAAAATTTATATATAAATGGGTATATGTTATAAGGACGGGTGAAATAAATGGGTACACTTGGTTACAATTGGATTCTTAATTCCTGATTATTTTTCTTTTTCTTTTCCATCATTGACATATTAGTCAGTCAGGTAATTTGTCACTTTACTTCTATCATTGACATAGAGAGTTTCGGTAATTTATTATCGCCCTTTTGTATTTTAAAAAATTATAAAATTACTCAATTATTGTAAATATATATTTTAAATAAGTCAATTAATAAAGTTAATAATATAATATATCTTTCCTGTAGCTACACTAAATCCCTTTGGGAACCGTTTGATGTCATATGATCCAATCCTCACAAAATTGGTTTACTTATACTTTAGTCAGTCTACCCTCAAATTGGATTCTCCAGAGATTGAAAATTAACTGCACCTGGTGCAATTCCTGATCTAAAGATTTATATTCACTGCATTTTTTTTGTCATGATATTTTACTATAGAATAAAAAAAGATCAAGGGTCAAGATCATTACCATTTTAAAAGGAATTATACAAGATCTTAATCCGTCAGTCCTCTCCGACTCTCTTAATATTAGATCATAAACTTTCTCTGTAATAAAAAAAAATATCTTTTTTGTTATACACATAATTAGTGTTTAACTTGACCACTTTTAAATAATCTTCGATATTTTATGAAGAAAAAAAAAAGAATAATGAATACAAGATAATAATCATATAACACAGAGCATGGGTTCATTGGATCTTGGGAACTCCTCCTACACAAATCATATGGTCCGGTCTCGGATGTTGATATAGGCGTGACACTGATAGATAGTCTTGGTCATATAAATGTAATACTAAACAGAGAAAAAAAGTGAATAGTAACAAAAAAATAAAAATAAAATAAATAAATGTGAATGTACTCACTAGCAGGGTTTCATGAAAGGTAGACTTTGTTGTTTTTATGTTATTTTTTTTAAGTAGTTAAGTAAAGAAAAAAATAAATATAAATGTTATCAATTTTTTTATAAATTTTAATTGAATTTTATTAATAAATTTTTTATGTCTATTTTTCTCTTTTATTTAATCACTTGATAAAAAAATAGTATAAAAAATTTTAAATGTTACACTGCATCATAAGATGATAATAATATTAATAATAATGATAAGACGAAGAAGGAAACGCTTAAGTAGTAAAAGGGGTGACAATTAATTATGTAGAACTATGCAAATTTGTTTATTTAAAGTTTTGTTGTAATGTTCTACAAATGCAGTTGTACGAGTTTTGATGATTTCCTTTGCCGTAAGATGCCGGAATAAGTTTCTAACCTTGGCAATATGTACCAACGTTTAGTATAAGTAATACGTGGTTGAGAGATCAGAGCCATATTTGGAATTAGATGATTTTGCTAGGAGCAGGCTGCATTTGCCATGAATACATCTTCAAAGATTTTAATTTATTCTTTAAGTAATGCATAATCTCATTAGCAATTAGTATGATATCCGAGATAAGCAATCCTAAAAACGCTTTAGGCGCTGACAGTTTTATTCACGGATGATTGCATTCTAGCCACCAACACTAGTGCAATTATCTTATAGGACACGGAGCATAAGTTGATGATCTGGCTCACCTAGTGCAGATTGACCTTACTAACTTGTTTTTGACATTTTTGTGTCATTATACATCCCATTAATTGTCATGTCACTTGGAGGACCACATCAACAATTCTATCCCATTGCTCGAGAGTAAGAGGTACAATATGCATAAGTTGATGATCTGGCTCAGCTGGTGCAGATTGACCTTACTAACTTGTTTTTGACATTTTTGTGTCATTATACATCCCATTAATTGTCATGTCACTTGGAGGACCACATCAACAATTCTATCCCATTGCTCGAGAGTAAGAGGTACAATATGCATATTTACCCCCAAAAAAATTTAAAAAATGTTAATTATATATATATATTTTAAAGTGTATATATTATTTGACATTTTTTAAAAGTATGTGATTAATAAAAAAATAATAAAAAAATATATATAATAAATAATATTAAGAATAATATAAAAAGTTATATAAAAAAAAAAAAAAAAAAAAAATATTATTGTTAAAAAAAATTTATCATACTAATTGCAGTGGTGTTGGTGGTTAGTTGTCATCCTGAGGCCAAGACATCAGCCCATCTCCACTAGCAGGTTGTAATTCCAATATCAATTAAATTAGTTGAAGTCCAGTCAGCAGAGTTAATTTCAGTAGTTATAGTTAATTTTTTTTATTTAACTAATAGTCTAACTAATCCACTATTTAGTATACTAATTACTAGGACTGCACACGGGTCGAATTTTAGGGAAAATAAAATCCAAACTAATCAATCAAGCTTGAGTCGGTTCGGGTCAATTTTTTGAAATTATTTTATATAACCCGAACCGAACCAACCCGACTTAAGACGGGTTGGATTGGGTTGGGTTATTAGGTTATTCTTTTTAACCCTAACCTAACAAAGGTACGATTGCCATTCAAAATTTCAGATCTAAAATTCTTCCCTTTCCATCCCCTTCCCTAGTTCCCCTTTTCCCTTTCCATCCTTCCCCCTCCTTTTCCATCCTTCCCCCTTCTTTGTCCTTGCGGTTGCGACGCTGGTTGCTGGATAGATCTGGAGGCACGATGCAGATCTGGCAGAGGCATGGCGTGACGCAGATCTAGCCATCTGGGCAGAGGCGCAACAGGGTGGTCCTGGGATCGCGATGGAGGATGATGCTTCTAGGTTTGTGGTCGTTGTGGGTTTGCGGCGTTTCTCCTCCACCATGTTTCTGGCTTGTGCCTTGTGGGTTTTGGGTTTGCGGCGAAGCGATGGCTCTGTGAGACTACGTGGGTGGGTGAAGCTCGCGGTGGAGGACGGTGGTGCTAGGATCTGGGTCGCGGTGCTGACATTCGCGATGGCTGGTGCTACAGCTTCTGGTGCTGAAATTCTAAGTTGATTTGAGAAATTTGTTAGCTAAAGTTTGAGGATGAGTGAATAGGTAAAGGTGCAGGTGGTTCTGGGAAATTTTCTAGCTTCTGGGTTGCTGAATGGTGGTCGTGATGGTTCTGATGGTTGGACTTGGATTAGGTTTGTTTTTTATTTAGTAAATTGTTGAAGTTTGAGGACGATTGAAGCTGAAGGGCAAAGGAAAGGTAAAAGTGGTTCTAGTTCTAGTTTTTTTTTTCTTTTACTGTCGGGTCATCGCGTTGATTTTTAAAACCCGTCACTCGAACCAATAAATGGTCGGGTTGATTGGGGTCTACCCGAATGGACTCGATGACCTGAACCAACCCGAATATTTTATATTAGGTTGGTCGGGTTGATCGGGTTGGGTTAGGTTATGTGCAGTCCTACTAATTACTTAGCTTTGCAGTAATTACTTTGTAGAGATATAAATATTGTTGTACAAAGCATAGTTGTTAGAATAGTACGATTCACGATTCGAATCATACGATTCGATCTGATTCAACTTCATGGTGATACAAAAATGGCTTCGAATCAGAAATTGATTGGAATCAGACCTGAATCGTATGAATCGATGCGATTCAAAATCGAAAACATGAATTGCATAATTATGCGATTCATGAACATGGATGATGTTTAAGTTTCTCACAGATTCTGTTGCAAATCTAAAGGGATTGGACGGTGTTTAAATAATTAAAAAAAGGGTTAATGATCTTTTAATTCTTCACATTTATCCACATTTCACGTCATTCTTCATGCGACCAGAACCACTGAACGTGACTTTGCATTCATTCTTTGCCTCACTCTACAACGCCAATTAGACTCTGCAATCTAAATTCATTCTTCACGTCCGTTCACTCTTCAATTCGTGACGTCTCACTCTGTATTCGTTCTTCAAGTTCTTCATCACGTCTGTCTGCTTCCAGTCCTCTGTTTTTGTATCACGTATTCATGTTACTCTATTTTCATATCACGTCCATCTCATTATGTTTGTCAGTGATAGTGTCACCCACTCAATACAAATGGCTTCTAAGGTGGCTCCTAAGGCTAAGAAGAAGAGGAAGAAGGATGTTACTTAGGAACATTGTACTGTTGTTGACAATAGATTACACGTGAAGTGTAATTATTGTCCACAAGCAATGTAGGTTGGTGCATTTAGGATAAAGCACCATTTAGCAGGAACTCGTCAAGAAGTTGTTATGTGTCTCCAAGTTCCAAAAGATGTGAGGAATAGTTTTATAAAGATGTTAGAGGAAAAGCAAAAAAACGAAGATGATATTGAATTCTTCAAAGAGATAACTACTCCTATTGATGGTTCACAAAGTAAAGGAATTATGGATGTCTTTGTCATGAAGGGGAAATGAGGAAGTAGCTATAAGGCCAGACAACAGACCTTGAATGAGATGGTAAATGACAGAGATATAGTGGTTAGAGACATATGTCGATGCATTTATGGCAATGCAGTGTCATTCAACTTAGTGAAGAGTACTTTATTTGTTCAAATGGTGAAATCCATATATGAATATGGGAGAGGTTTGAAGCCTCCAAGTTATCATGAGGTCAAAGTCACATATTTGAAGAAAGAGGTTGATAATATTAATACTAAATTGGATGTCTATAGGAGTGAATGGAAGATGACCAGTTGTACGTTAATGTCAAATGAGTGGACTGATGGAAAGAGTATGTCTTTGATAAATTTTTTGGTCAATAGTCCTAGAGGAATTATGTTCATAAAGTCTGTGGATACTAGTCAGTTCACTAAAGATGTTGAAAAAATGTTTGAGTTAATTGATAATATGGTAGATGAAATTAGAGAAAAGAATATAGTTCAAGTAGTAACTGATAGTGCATCTACTCTTATAGTTGTAGGAAACAAATTAATTGGAGAAAAGAAAACACATCTTTTGGACACCTTGTGCAACTCACTGCCTTGACTTGATTCTTGAAGATATTGGTAACATTCCAATATTTCACAATACCATTGGAAAGGCTAAGAGGATTACAGTCTTCATTTATAATTTGTGTAGGACTTTTTTCTAATGGTAGAAAGTTAGCAAGGCTAGTAGTAACTAGGTTTGCTACCTCTTATCTCACATTAAAGTCCAGTTTGGATCAAAAGATATCTCTCCAATCTATGTTTGCATCAGAAGAATGGGCTACAAGTACTTATGCTTCTAGATTTGATAGTGTACTAGTAAAGGAGATTATTTTGGAAGATTCAAGGTTTTGGAAATCTTTAACTTATTGCTACACTTGTGTCTCTCCACTTATGAAAGTCCTTAGACTTGTGGATGGTGATTCGAAGCTATCCATGGGTTATATCTATGAAGTCATGGGTAGAGCAAAGGAGCAAATAGCTAACATTTTTCAAAATATAGATAATAGATATAAGAAAGTGTGGGAACTTATAGACAAACATTGGGACTATCAACTCCATAAACCTCTTCATGTTGTTGGATACTATCTTAATCCTAGGTAATATTTTTTTATTTATATTATATTATGTTGGATATTATCTTTATACTAGTATATCACTTATCAAAGCTTATTAAAATTTATAAGTTTCATTATGAAACAAGTTTTAATGTGAATCTTGAGGTGATGGATAAGTTGGCAAAGTTTCCATGACTGATTTATACAAAGTGATAGATAAGTTGGCTCTGGATAGAGACAAGGGTGAAAATCATTTCCCAGCTTGATAAGTTTTACAAGGTAGAGGGAATGTTTGGATATGACTTGGCAGTAGCAACTAGAGATAAGATGCAGCCTGATATATTTTCTTGCTAATATGGCTGCCTGACTGTACTCTTCATTTTATCTATATCTTATTCTTATGTGTTTTCTAGCTTAGAAGATATATGAAATTCTGAATTCTAAATCTTATTTAGTGTATTTTTTCTTCTTCGTTAGCTATATGTTAGAGTAGTTTTGGAGTAGAATACAAGGAGTTGCAAACTTTTGTCATACGTGTTCTGAGTCTCACTTGTAGTGCTACAGGGTGTGAAAGGAATTGGAGTGTGTTTGAACACATTCACTCTAAGAAGAGAAACCGCTTAGAGTAACAAAGACTGAATGCACTTGTATTTATTAAATACAATCTTAACCTTGAGTCAAGGCAGAATATAAGAGAAGATAAGTGAGAGACATATGATCTTATTTGTCTTTCAGATTTAGAATCTGATGATGAATGGATTACAAAAAGAGAAAAGCCTTACCTAAATGATTTAGAGCTGCAAACAATAGATAAATCTTGGATGGATGTCCAAGAGTGCTTTAATTTTGAAGAAGAAGCCAAGTAAAAAGAGAAAAAGAGGTAGAGTTATGAAACCTCATAGTCTCCTTCTTCCATTGATCCAAATTCTTATAACTTCTATTACATTACAAATTTACAATTTACATGTATTCTATGTTTAGGTCCAAGAAACCTTAATGCCATGAGCAAGAAGGACAAGGAAAAAAGCATACAAATTGTTGAAGTTGAGGTGGTGGTGAAAATGGAGATGAAGAGGATGAAGAGGTGGCTATGGTTAATGATGACACTTAAGCTAATCAAGGCTTTGATGATCTTGACCTTGAAGGGGAGGAGAATTGAAGATATATAGATTATAAATTGTTTAGTAATTAGCATTGACTATTGACTATTTTGAATTAGAAATTTTTTTGTATCAATTTGGAATGACTTATCTATATTTAAGTTATGACTTATGCGTTTACTTTTGGCTTATGATGATATTATTTAAGCATTTATTTTAGACTTTTTAAGTGTTTTCTTTATGTTTTAGGTGTGTAAATGTATATTTAAGTCTTTTAATGATGTGTTTCTGAATCATATGATTCACGATTCAAAAATTGAGCAAATGATTCTCGATATGATTCACAATTTGACAACTATGGTACAAAATGTAAATAACAGTAGTTTAGTTTTCATTTTTCAATTTAATAGAAAAATATCTCCTAATTTTTCCCATTCTTTCTTTGAGCTTATCAGATTTTTTCATGGTATCAAAGCTCCACCAAGAAGCTTTGTTGTGCCATTTTTTTTACTCTCTACTGCGATTCAGATTATGATTTTTTCATTTCATTTCCCAATTCCTTTTTTCTTTCAAAGAAAAGGAATAATTAAGATTATGTTATGGCAAACTCGATTTTTTTTACTAATAACATTGGATCCAACAAGTCCCTTCTTTATGCAACACAGAGAAAATCTTGGTTCAGATGTGCTCACTAGTAGTAACTATCACACTTGCTCTAAAGTGATGCGAATGGCATTGTTCTCAAAGAACAAGATGAATCTATTCCTCAACTGATTGTCATTGATCCAACGTGAGGGCTATGGGAACGCTACAATACATTGGTGCTATCTTGGATTACTTACTTTCTGAGTCCTACAATAGCTCAGAGCGTGTTATGGATGGACACAACTTCAGATGTTTGAAATGATCTTAGATAATGATATTACCAGGGTGATATATTTCATATTTCATAAATTCAAGAAGAATTGTATGTTTTTCGGTAAGGTGAGATGTCTACCACCAACTATTTTACCAAATTGAAAAGTTTATGGCAAGAATTAGAAAACTTTAGGCCAACCCTATCTTATACATGTCAGACTAATTGTGTTTGTAACCTACACACAATTAGATCTTATAGACAAAGTAACTATGTGATATGATTTTTTAGGGGTCTTACTAAACAATATGCTATTGTTAGATCCCAAATTATGCTGATAGATGCCTTACCCACAATAAATAAGGTGTACTCTTTATTAGTTCAACAAGAAAGATAGATTGGACATGACTATGAAGAACCAAAGGTTCTAGCCAAATTTGTAGATGGGTCTAATTTTGCTCCTAGAGGGAGAAGAAGAGGTAAAGGGTCTAGAGGATAATTCCTGAATTAGTTAAGAAGAAATTATGGAGACAGAGGGAATCAATCTAAGGTGTGCAGTTATTGTGGAAAGATGGGGAATATAGTTGATGTATGTTACAACAAACATGGGTTTCTACCCTATTTGAAGCCTCAAAGCAGTGCAGTCAATAATCTTGTTTCTAATGACACATATGAAATGATGATGGTAGCATCTCATAGAAGAAAAGTTCAACGGAGTCTAAGCTTTTCTTTACTCCAGAACAACACAAAGTAATATTAGCCTTGATTCAGCAATCTGATATACGACATACCTATCACACTGCAAACCAAATCACTACCACTCATACTGATTCTCCAAACCCTCAAATCTTAGGTATATCCTATATTCTTGCGTGTAATAATTCCAAATCCAAATGTTGGATTTTAGATACAAGACCAATAGACCATATTTGCTACTCCTTATTTGATTTACAAAACTACAAAAAGATTAAACTAATTCCAATTAAAACACTAGATGGAAATCAAGTAACAACTAATAATTTGTGTCACAAGTGTCCTGAAGGGTGTCGCATTGAGAGAGGGCAAATGAAATTAAAAAGATTTGGAGTCACCACTAATTGATTATTCCTTTAAAAAATGGAAAGACATGATTGGACAACTAAAAAAAATGCTCTACATTCCAGATTTCAGATTCGGGAGTTGATTACAAATAAGAAATGTATTAAAATCTTACATCGTCTGTTCTAAAAATAATTACCTATTTAATCTAGTGTTACATGCTAAATTAGTTAAATTTTGATCCTTTATTATTTATTTACAAAAACTACTTTATTATTTTATTATTTTTACATGTCTCATTTTGTCAACTTATTATCAAAATTGATAAACGACTATGATAGGGAATAAGTAATTAAATAACAATTATTCTATGAAACAAATTTAAACCTAACAACATGTGGTATAAAAGTGATGAATAAAAACTTAATTTTAAATAAACATTTGTGCAAAATAAATGGTCAAATAAGACTACCATTGTGCACTAGTTTCTTCAATCAATTGCCCCTCTTCATCTGGTAAGTAGAATACTTTCGCATTATCTCACACAATCATAAATATTTCTCTCTAGCCATTTCTTCTTCCACTGAACCTCATACATACCATCTAAGTTGTGCTTCATGATTGCTGGAAAGATGATATACTTGTTGAGTGTTTTGGAGGTAAATAAGACTTGGATTTTGACAAACCTACCTCTTGGTAAGAAAGTCATAAGGTGCAAGTGGGTCTTCAAGGTGAAACACATGACTGATGGGTCCCTAGAGAGACATAAGGCCAAACTTGTGGCCAAAGATTACAATTAAATAACTAGTTTAGATTACTTTGAGACTTTCAGTCCAATGGTCAAAATGACTACAGTGTTTCAAGATCATCCTCTAAAGCTAAGTATAAAGCTTTAGTAGTTGCAACTTGTGAGGCCTAGTGGTTGGTTTACCCGCGTCAAGATTTTCAGCTTCAGCAACCAACACCAGTGGTGCTATTCTGTGATAATCAATCTGCTCTACATACAGCAGGAAATCCAGTGTTTAACAAGCAAATACTCCATTTGTTGGCTATTTCCACTTGAGCTCAACTTGTTGACTTACTGATCAAACCATTGGCTCCTGGACCCTTCAATCTTCTCAAGTCCAAGCTAGGATTGCTAGACATCCACCATCTAGCTTGCAGGGGGTGTCACCAGAGGCTTAGTCATCAGACCCATCTCCACTAGAAGCTTGTAATTCTAATATCAGTTAAATTAGTTGAAGTCTAATCAGCAGAGTTAGTTTCAATAGATATAATTAGTTTCTATATTCAATTAACAATCTAGTTAATCCACTACTTAGTGTACTAATCACTTAGCTTTGCACTAATTATTTTGTAGAGATATAAATACTATTGTACAGAATGTGAATGACAGAAGTTCAATTTTTCATTCTTCAATTCTATAGGAAATTCTCTCTCAATTTTTCTCAAACTTTTTCAAACTTTCCCACACTTTCTTTGAGCTTCCAGATTTTCACAGCTAGAATTTCTTTTCTCCCATAAACTTTAATTTCTCGTAAAAAAAAAAATCGTATTATGTTATTTAAAGTCACTATCTAAGGGTGTGTTTGGTTCAGCTGTAAAAATTTGATTATATATGATAATCGATTATTGTATAAAAGTTTTTTTTATAATCGATTATAATTGATTTTAATTGAATCAATTTTTATGTTTAGATATATTAGCTGAAAAGTGATTTTAATCTAATCTGTTTCATTTGGATGATATAAAAAAGAATTATTTTTATGTATTAAATTATCAAAATAGGTATAAACTTAAAAAAGTTATTTAATTTTTATATATCAAAATGTAAAAAAATCTATAAGTTAATCATAAGTATTATGTTAAAAATTAACTTTAAAAAGTTTTATTTTACACTATCTAAGTAACTCTAAAAAAAAAAAAGCCCAAAATAATTGTTACCAAACACGACAACTTTTGACCTAAAGATTGATAAATTGGATTTTTTTCTCAAAATAAATAAAATTGCATCCTTCATCCATAACCAATTAGTAATTACACTTGTTATAGTGATTGCAATTGTTATTTCATTGAAGTTAGTCAAAATGGGGTCTTTTGTATATAAGTAATGAGATTTCAACCATTAAATCAGGTGTGATGATACGAGTCCAATAATGTGTGCTGTCCATGGGGTATTATATATATCTAGTGTGAGGATACAGGGCAAGGCAGGTTGAGAACAAAGTCAGTTAGTAAAAGGCAAGGCTGTCGGGTGCGTTGTATTGACACACTATATACAAAGTGTGTCTGTTCCCACACCCTCGTGTGATGAAGATCAATGATAACTATTGTTTGCTGCAATCATGTAAAGAAAAATAACACAATCTACCTATTCGATTCACTAATATCATTATCAGCCACAGGCATCTGCTATAGCTGACAGCTCCTTCCTTCTGGACTGGACCCACATGTACAAGTTGCTAGACAGTATTTGACACTAGCCACACAACAAAAGCCCATGGAATAATATGTGAAACCATTTACTGATTTTCGCATGCATTGCTTTCAATCACACAATGTGGGAACTTGAACCTTATACACAGTGAAATTATACCATATTAATACTTGATTAGTTCAAATAATTCGATATTTATTTATTTTAAATAATATTAATAATTTAAATTTGAGTTTTGTGAATAAAAAAAATTAACATTAAAAATACTTTATATTTTTGTAATCTAATTCAATTCGACTCTATATTAATTAAAGCTTTGGAATATTAAAAAGATTAAAAGAAAAATTATACCATGTTCTTAGAACATGCAATAAATGCATGTTGTAGGAGAATCTCAACCAATGATTTCTCTATCTCTCTCGTTAACACATTGGACAAGATGTGTAGTACAGGGCCATTTGGCTACATATCCATCTATGAATAATAATGATACATATATAAAAATTTTTACACTCTTCGTGATTATTTTTTTTCGCGCAATCTTAAATATATAACTAGACGGGTATAAGTATGATGGTGCATATCATCATATTTAGAAAATTTCTTGGGTAGATGTGATTATCATAGACACTCCACTCATATTTCAGTAAAGGTCCCACTTAATGTTAACTTTGAATGGAGATTACCGTGTGAAATGCCTATGATAAATATGTGCCTACCCAAGAGCTTGAATCTTTGCAAGATAAGTAAAGGATGCTTCATAGAATATTATTGAATGAACAAA
This sequence comes from Ormosia emarginata, assembly GCA_029884605.1. Taxonomy (NCBI): domain Eukaryota; kingdom Viridiplantae; phylum Streptophyta; class Magnoliopsida; order Fabales; family Fabaceae; genus Ormosia; species Ormosia emarginata. The sequence continues at coordinate 8,453,242 of JAQQTP010000066.1, read as the reverse complement.
ATTAGTAATTTTACATAAGCTTATAAATAAATTCAATAATAGATATTATGACTTTTTTTTATATCATCTGCTCCATATATTTCATTTGAGCATATAATACAAGAATAGGCCCAATCTTTCCTAGATCAAGGGTCCTTTGATATTTTCCCCATGGAGAAAGACACTGTGCATTCAAGCTATATTAATACTAAAGTAAATCCTTAATTTGACTCAAAAGATTTTTGAAACATTAATTTAGTCTCAATAAATAATAACTTTCGAATGCTTTGATGTCAAAAAAATTATCATTTAATGACTAAATTGATGTAATATTTTTTTAAGGACTAAAATGAGAGTAAAATCTTAATTAATATTATATTAGGATTGTATCAAGTAATGAGAAAGAATTATGTTCCTTGTCCATGAAGAAGAAAAAAGAGACAAAATCATGTATATTTATGAGCCTGCCCTTCTTGGAATGATGAATATTGGATTATAATAGCGAATCATGCCTATTGATTAATTATAATTATTATTTGTATTCCTTGATTACATTCAATTATAAAAGGCATCAAAGTTACCAAGAAAATAAAGAAGGGAAAAAAAAAAGAGGATTCGGGGAGAGGCTCAGGAGACGACAAAGCAAAATCTGTGTAGTAATATCAAATATATGTAATAAAGAAATGAAGGGGATATGGAGAAAATATAAGCAGAGAAGATCATCTTGAACTTGAATGCTTACACTGATATAAAGAGATACAAATCAAATAGTATTGTATTAAATATGCGGAGTATATTATCCAACTTTGTCATTTGCAGTTTAAGCAATTCATTATTTTGGGTGGGTTTAGACTAATATGAAGATGAAGATGTAAATTAGGTTCAATGACCTGGTAAGCAGATGGATTGGCAACTAATACTGCAGTGTATTTTTTTTGTTTTGTTTATTGTTTTCTACCATTAAGAATAAAAGAAAATGACAAAAATACACAAAAATTTAAACACTCTCTTAAATTGATTGGAGACACATGAAAAGAACTACACAACAGAGAAAAAGAATTTTAATTTAAGCAAAGTTTTATCCAGAAATACACGACACATCTATTGAGATGAGTCAACACAATTTACTTAAGAATGTCAAATGGATAGACATGTCGTGTTTAAGTCTGCCACGACAAACTACAAGATTAAATAAGTTGAGCTAAAATGGATCGCATTTAAATGAGTTGTAAAAAAAAAAATCGACTTGTTTCACATCAATTCATAGACTTAAATGAATAGTTTACAATTTTTTTTTTACTTATTTTCAAACTCGCCTCACATAACTCATAGGCCAAAACAGGCTGCCCACAAAACCTATGCTTTTTTTGGTTTGTATTTAAGGTTAAAATGTCCTTTTTTTTTTCTAGGAGGCAAACAAAATATAAAAACTTTCAAACTCAATCTCAATTACATAGACTCACAATTACAAACAATTAAACAATCATACATCAATAAAAATTAATTCATTTATTTATGTAAAAAAAATAAAAAAAAAATATACAAGTAACTTGTGGGTTAAACAGATCGACATGTTTAACTCACAAGCAAGTAATCTAATTTGACTTGTATTTTTTTTATTAAAAAATTTTATAACCCAACTCTCATAAATTATGTGATTAAATAGGTTGGCCTGACGAGTTTGACTCGTTTTGATAGCCTTAACTTTAATTTATTAGAAAACATTGTATTTTTTAAATAATATCTTCTACTAATTAAATTATTAGAGAAGAAAATTGTAGTTTTCTTTGATAAACAATTCATCTGATAGAAAAAAATAATGAGACAACAAACAAGGCGGTCAGAACATCATATCCAAATCCAACAAAAAAGGGACCCCATTTAAGTGTTCTGTGTTTATGAAACGACTTATCTGGGCCTTTTTTTTCTAGGAGGCAAACAAAATATAGAAACTTTCAAACTCAATCTCAATTACATAGACTCACAATTACAAACAATTAAACAATCATAGATCAATAAAAATTAATTTATTTATTTATGTAAAAAAATTTCAAAAAAAAAATATACAAGTAGCTTGTGGGTTAAACAGACCGACATGTTTAACTCACGAGCAAGTGATCCAATTTGATTCGCATTTTTTTATTAAAAAATTTTATAGCCCAACTCTCATAAATTATGTGATTAAATAGGTTGGCCTGACGGGTTTGACTCATTTTAATAGCCTTAATTTCAATTTCTTAGAAAACATTGTATTTTTTAAATAATATCTTCTACTACTTAAATTATTGGAGAAGAAAATTGTACTTTTCTTTGATAAACAATTCCTCTGATATAAAAAAATAACGAGACAATAAACAAGGCAGTCAGAACATATCCAAATCCAACAAAAAAGGGACCCCATTTAAGTGTTCTGTGTTTATGAAACGACTTATCTGGGCCTATTGGATTGCATTGTAGCCATTAGGACCCAAAAAGATACCTAGTGGTACAGATCCTTTAGTGGTCTACTTCAAGTTAATACACCTCAAATCATACACATCATACCTAGTGGAACGTGCAGTCCGACCCAAAAAAAAAAAAAACGTGCACTCGTCCTTGCAAAAAGTTCCACAAGAAATTAAAATTTAAATATCATATCAACGAAAAGTTTAGCAAATTTGGTTGAAAGCGCGAAACTTCAAACTTAATGCAACTAAACATGGGCGACACCTACTATGTTAACCTCCCTATCAGTGCACAAAATGGGACAAATCATGTAACTTAAAATAGCAATGTCATCTTATCAATTTATCTTATAATGGACTATTGATGCTTATATACTACTATCAAATTCATTACACATTTAGCATCACGTGTAAGGTTTTAGTACATGGCATGAAAGGTTGCTTAAGAAACAAGAAAATTCTTGAGCCATTGTAAGAAGACAAAGGTCAATCCTCACTCTTCCACTAATCTTATTCAGGGGACTTTTTCACATGACTCATTATTATGTGGTAAGGTGTTGATTCAAGAATAATTGATGTTTCATACATCCACTTTTGATGGCATGTGTGCGAAAATTCAACTCCACATATTCAACCAAGCTAGTCTAGAAGAACGCTGATGATAGTCTAGAATCGTATGATACCTTTTCTTCAAGCTCACACTGCACGGAATGCACCTATTAACAGTCAAAAAGAGAAATCCTGTGTGCACAAGTTAGAATGTGAGAGGCCATTACATAATAAAGTTGATCCAAACCTTTTCTTCTACCAATCAAATTATGACCATGACCCCGCGGTTTGGGATTAAAGAGGCAGGAAAGCTAAAGGTGAAGGCTGTCTGAATCCTAACTACATATTCAGAAGACCAAATCAATCTAAAATCAAGGAAAACAGGTAAAATGGGTTATCTTTCTGGGTTCTTAATCAAATATGAACTAAGAACATAACAATCAATAACATAGGCTGTCTGAATGCTGGCATGGTGTGATGACCCACTCTACTTGCAAAAGTGTGACAGTGACACCATACTGTTACAGATATAACAATCTCTAACATAAGTTCCTTAAGGGAAGAAAAAGATATCCTCCTCTGCCTATTGCACATTACAAATAATGGACAAAAAAAGACATTGCTGCTTTGCTGAAAACATCCTCATATCTATCGAATAAAAAATGTCTACACCCTATACAAATTGCTCAAAAAGGTTGTTTGCACTTTATACACAAATTAGAAAGCATATTTTGTTTTAGACAAGGAAACAGAAAATGTTGTAAAATAAATTAAACCTTCTGTCAACATGATCTATTCTCCTTTCATAAAGGACCATCATGTAAACCTTGTCCTTCTGGGATCATTTGAAACTCATCTTAAAACATCAGTTCTACTGGAAGATGAAGGGTCTGATGAAATAATTTGTAAACTACCGTTGGTTGTCTGGATATTAGAGTCTGTAACAGAATTAATGTCATCATTCCTACTTAAAGGAGAAACAGAAGATGCGGCTGCAGAATTGGTTACAGCATCAACATCTCGAGCATGACTCTCTGATTGGTTTGTAGCAGCAGTGCTAAAAACTGAATCTCTATTAACAGTGTAAGGACTTGGCTGCCTGATGCTTCCTACAGGGTGACTCTGAATATATGATTCAAGTTCCTCAAATAATCTTTCAGCAGAATCCATTGCAGAATTTATTGCTGACGAAAGGGATGAAAATGAAGCAGATCCTTGCATTAACAACCTTGAAAATTGATGGGAAGAAGTATGTTGATTATTTTCTGTCTCCTGGTGAGATTGAGTGACCAAATTAGTTCTATCAGTTGCACCATTGGGGATTTCTAATTGAACTCGCTCTCCTAATCCTCCAAAGAAGTTACCAAACCGCAGCATATGCTGGATTGTAGAAGCTCCCCGGATTCTGAGCTGCTGCCTCATACTCTCAATTCGAGGTGCATGGGGTCGAGCAGGAACTCTCAAACCAGTTTCTTTCAATTCCAACTGATCACTGCTATTGACACTTGCATTGCCATAAATTGGGATAATGCCTGTTTCAGTGACCTCTCCTTTACAAACAGGGCATTCCTTTGCATTCAAATAAGCATATGACAACTGATAGAAGCATGGCCAGCAGAACAAGTGACCACAGCAAGTCAAAACAGGATCTTTGGCCATGTCCAAGCATATATTACAATCAAAAAAATTTCCAGTACAGCCCTCTGCCTCATTGGTATATGTTTCCATCCCCAATGCTTTAGCAATTAAATAGGTAGCCTTTCTTTTGCCCATTCTCCCACTTTCAGCTGTTCCTCCATCCACATCAACACCAACCTCTTCCTGGTCCACCCTGCCTTCAACTTGATCGTTAGCTGTTGTTATCAATTCTCCTGCAAAGTTAGTTATTTGAATTGGAGTGTGACCCCGTCGCCACCTCTGACGCTGCCTAGCTCTGAAAATTACCGCTTCAAGGCGTCTAATGCGCTCTTCTATTTGGTCCAAAGGCTCTTGATTCAAATCAAGCTCCATTACAACTTCAGTTCTTTGCTCAGGTTTATCCCATCAACAACATATTTCAAATGTATCAAGGTCCTAACACAAATAAAAAATAAACCAAAGTTACATACACTAATAAATGAATGATACTAAAACATGAACAAGAGCACCGCCAGACCCACATTATGATTGCTGCATAAAGCACAATCCCTCGCTCAAATTAATCAAACATATCATACCCACAATTTATATTGTAATAATTCTTAAAGCGCTTTTGCTAAAGAAAATTATCGTTTAGAACAAAACCCAAAATTTCTGGAGCCAAAACATATAGATCAAGGCATGTACTAAAATGGGTTAATCATTATAAACCGGACAAAAAGATACAAAGAAACCATAACTGATTCGAAACCCAACAATGTAAACACAAAAACAACCTTAGATGATGAAAAAAACAAAAAAACAAAAAACAAAAAACTCAAATTGATTCTAAAAAAACTGAGGAATTACCGAATTAACTGTTCATAAATGTTCTTCTGGGGAAATGGCCAACTGGGGTGCTTGTTCTTGCTTTGAACTTGAAAGGGGAAAAAATGGGGGAAAAAAAAAAGAGGGTGATGAGATTAAATCGGTGATGATATGGGATTTGAATTCATGTTCTGTTGTGTGATTCCGAGAAAGAAAAAGCTTTGCTCTTTAAGGAGCACAGCAGGAATGGAAGAAAAGTAGGAATCTGCGGCGATTAAGGATTAAAAATTTTCAAAGCTGATAGGGTAAATTTTTTAATCCGATGGAATCGGTTCTATCAAATCTCAATGCAATTTGAGACAGGTCTAAAATTGGATTTAATTTTAAAGTTGGGTTTATTTTAACATTATCATATAACTGGAATGTTACTCTCACACACAAAAGTTTACATAAAATAAAACTTTCATCACTATCTTTAAACAAATAAAAAATAAAATGAGTATAATTTTTTGTCTAGAAATTTTACTAGAATGATTTGACATTAATTTTGTATATAGTATTAATATAGAATTAGATTCACAATAAATCTTATATACAATAATATATATCAATTATTTGATTTCATTTTATATATATATATATATATATATATATAAAAGAGAATTAACTTATATCAGTGTAAATTTTTTTTCTTACACTTATTTTTAATTATTAATTTCATTTTTATTTAATAATTAAAATTATTTCATTAAAAATAATTATTAAATGAAAATAAATCTAATAATTAAAAATTAATATAAAAAACAAAATTTATATTAATATAAATTGATCATATTTTATATATATATATATATATATATATATATATATATATATATTAGATGAAAGTTTGAATCTAATTAACATCAGTTTAAAAATTAATATAAAAAATTTATATTAATATAAATTGATCCTCTCATATATATATATATTATATTCCAAATGGTGATATTTTTTACATATAAAATTCACTATAAATTTGAATCTATATTAACATCAATCTTATTTTTAACCTTTGAATGAATAAATAGTTTCCGTTACTTTAACTTATTTAACCACCAACAAAGAATCTTGATAAATTCTGTAAAATAATTCGAATGGTGTAGTATTACTCAAAAAAACAAAAAAAAAAACTTTTATCATTATCATCTATTTTTTTTTCTTTTTTTACACCTTTTCTATTAATCCTCAGCTTAGACTATATGAGACCTCCGTGCAAGAAATAATTTGTTATCACCGTTCATTATTCTCTTTCTTTCTCCGCTCCCTTTTGTCACCAAAATCAACGGCTGTCATTTTATTTCTGTGATACCTATATTTGAGTGTATGTACATCTAGTCTTTTCCATCATATAAATTACGCCCTTTGTATTTGCGCAAAAAAAAAAAGTAGTGCTCCATTATTTAAAATGAGCGAAAATACAAATTCTAAATTAACAACATATAGGAAAATAACCAAGTTTACTTCCAACAGACTTGGAAGGAGAAGTGGACAAATGCCCATTATGGGTCTAGGTCCTCCAGGACCCCTTAAATCACATTTAGACTAACAAAGAAAACAAAGGGCATTTAGTTACAATCAAGGCCAAGGGATGCCAGATTCATCCAATGAGTTAAAAGTGTGTAGGCCTATTCTATGAAAACTTGCTTCCTTCACAACTGCGCCAGAAGCTCTCTATTTATGGCACATTTCCTCAAGACCATCATGTGGGATGATTTGATCCAAGAACAGCGTTGATGTGTTTTGTTTGATCTTGGCTTTGCCACATGGTTTAAAGCTCTTCCTAGTCTTCTTATATGTGCTACATCCCTAAGCTTTTTTGCTATGAAATTCATAATAAAAGGAGGCAATATTGTAAGATTCTCAGATGGGCTTGACTCAAGACCTTCTTCAGGAGGCCCTTGTCATGATTTGGGAGAGTCGTCCTTTCTGTTGTTTTACCATTCTCCATTCCTTTGAGGTCCATGTCACCTGCCTCGATGTGCACCTATTCCTTGCTTTAGCTGTTAACAATGATAATGGTGTCATTTGTTTTTAGCTCCTTCGGGTTTGAGTCTTCCTTCTCTTCTCTAAGATAGTTTCTTGAATCAGGTTATTGGCCAAGCTAGGAATTATAAAGCTCATCAGTTGTTGTGAAAATTTTTGGTAATTATTATTAGTCATTCTTGATCCGGAGATAAGTCAACTGTCGTGCCAAGAGAGGGTGGCTTTGTCCTTCATGGTGAGGGATGATAGATAGGTGGATATTTGTTGCACTATTATTGCTTACCTTCCTATGAGAAAGACGAGTATATGCCTCTTCTGAGCAGTTGAAGCACATCCGTTGTGACCAAGGATTTGGTGACGAAAACTTGGGCTCATTTAACTATAAAATACTTGATTTTGTAACAGGGTCGATTCACTCACACAGTTTCCTTCCTATCTCGCTGGTACGATACTAACGTGTGGAAATTTTTTTATTTAAATACGATATATTTAAGTTAAATGTAATAAGTTAATTAATATTTAATATTTTTATAAAATTTTATATTTTTAATTATGTAATATAAAATTTTATAAAAATATTAAGCACTAATTAATTCACTTAATTGAATAGTTTAAATTTTTACAAGTATCTCTCTCGGCGTGTTGTAGTTTTTTATAATTAAATAATTATTTGAAAGTCAATTTTTTGGTTTGACCTATCTTTCTCTACTAACTATTTGTATGTTGGATATTGATATCCAATCACACCTTTTAACCGTTTGATATATTAGCTATTCCTATCTATTTACTACACGCTGGGTATTATCCAATCTCATCTTTTGCACGTTGGAGTAGTGCTTAGTCCTTAATTGGTGCTGCAGTTACTGCACGTTAATTTCTCATAGCTGTTCTCCTGTAAACTTGGTGCACGTTGCTAACCATTTTAATTGTTGTTATTGTGCATATCTTTCTCAACGTCACTTTTGTGGTTAATTTCTTTCACTAACCGTTTCTATCTTTTTTAGGTGTAAGTTGAGAGAGCTGTATTTATACGTTGGTTCCTTTTCATGGAACTTTAAAAAAATAGCAGAAGCTAGTTGCTTTTAACTAGTCTTATTAAATTCGGACCGAACCAGCCGGTTCAACTGGTAGATCGATGAACCGATATCAAGTACTCGATCCGAGTCACCTTTTAGATTGGTCACCTACGTGACTCAGTGAAAATTGATTGACTTGAGCGATTTTGGTCTAAAATCAATGATTTAGAGTTTCCTTCTCCTGGTCGGGTCATGCTCTTTAAAAGAAAATAAATGACACAACTTCATCTGCCTCTTTCCAAAAAGAGGTGTGCCGAAAATGGTGGAGAGAGAAAGATTAGAGTGAAGGTTGATGCAGCTGCAAATGGAGGTACTGTGAATTCTTCAAAGAGCATTGTGCAAGTAGGTTTTTAGAAAATTTATGTAGCATTTGGTGACTTGAATCTATTATAGGAGTGGGAGTTTGAAGAATAAAGATACCTTATTAATCCCGAGATTTTTGAAGGAGAGGATAAGAGGGTGAATATGACAAAAAAATGAGAGGGTCTTCTTATCAAAGAGTGTGAAGCCTTTTGTTTTTTACTCAAAACAATGGCCGGCCCACACGATAGCTTGTCTTTAGTTGATTAGAGGTGGCAAAACGGATTCAACCCGTTGAGTTGGTCTGTCAACTCGTTATTTTTTTGTTAGTTGGGTTTAAGATTTTAACTTATTTTTAATTTTTAACGCCTCATTATAATTATTTATTTAAGAGGACGTTAATTGTTGAGTTTTTTAAAAAAAATTACAAATTAGTCTTATAATTTATATTTGTAATATTTTTATGGGTATGATACTAAATTTATTTTATTTTTTTATTTTTTAATTTCTATAAATTATAATTTTTCTATTTTTTAATTTTTATGATTTTTATTTTTATTTTTTATACATTTTGTTTTATTTTTAAGATCAACTCACTTACTTTTTTTTTTTCTTTATGCAGATTAACATATGCCAACCCGTCAACCTTACACTAAAATGGGGTGGGTTAATTTCTTCCAACCCATTTTTTAAAACGGGCTAACCCATTCTACTTCCCCATATTTTTGCAATTGAATGCGGAGTGGAGACAATGGTAGAATTAACTCATTTTGTCACCTCTATAGTTGATTGATTCTTTTTGGATTATAGATAAAGGATTTTGGATAAGTAGATAAAAGGAAAAAAATTAATAATTATTGCAATTATTTATTTTAAACGTTATGTAATTATAAATTATAAATTATAAATATGATAACTATATATTTATAAGAGTTTGCTCATTGTTGTAAGCTAGGAAAGTGTAAGGATATAAGTGAATATTTATTTATTTATTTTAAGTAACTTTATTATTTATATTAAATATTTATATATTTATTTTTTTATGTAATTTGATAAGTGATTCATTAATTGAACCAATGGCTCACTAACCTAGTACTTCAACCGAGTCGATCAAGAGTTTAAGTTTAATAACTATGCTTTTAATTCACTCATAAAAATATACTTCTACATGCTTTTCTATATAATTTCACGTGACCAATCCGACAGTGGTTCATATGTCATTACTATTTCAAGTACAGAGATAAAGGAAAGTGAGTGGGAAGTGACACTGTTATATCTTAAGGAATATTAAGACTATCTATATCAAGTAATTAACTTACCATAACAAAATATTCTTAAACTCAATGCAGTAATTACACGTCTCATCTAATATAATTGTGATAAGTTATTTTATTTGTATAATTTTAATTTTAACTATCAATCTATTATTTTCTATTATTTTTTTTACACCCCGGTATGCCATTGCACTGGATCTAGAGAAGGACCAGATGAAACTCATACAAGGCAATGACAGGACCTTACACCCATTGCTTAAGTTCCAATAAAATTGGTTTTTGTATGAACATGGTTGATTTCGGAGCGCTCTGTGCATTTTGATTTCGTCGTCAAAATAGTAGCGGTAGATCGATGATTTGACTTCTTCACGTTGGAAGCATTTGGGGTGGTTGTAGATAGCCGACAACACCATCAACATGGTGTTGTGGACTTGTGGCCGATTGGAGAAGAATTTCCTGATCAGGCTTCATTTAAATACCACTGAGTTCACCTAGATCACTTGCGATCATGAAACTACAACCACGTTGGTCTAGAGGGGCCAAGAAGGATGGTGGCTATGCAGCAGCACTGGAGGAAACAAAACTTAACTTTAACGTTTTGTTTTTCTAATTCTTTTAATTATTTTTTATTTATTATTTTTAATTTTATTTAATTGAATTAATAGACAAATAAAAAGTGATTAAAAGAATTCAAAAAAAAAATTGAAGAGAAAATGTTGAAGTTAAGTTTTGCTACTATGGAGGCCAATGAGATGTTAGTCGGTAGCCTGTATTTTCAAAGGGAAGAAGACTTTTGCTTTGCAAAATTCGGTGGTTGGTTGGCAGAGTTGCAAATTTGGTGGAGGATAGGAAGATAGAAGTTGAAGCATTTTAATGCTTCAAGAGTTCTCTATAAATAGAGAGCAACTTCCATCTGTGATGAACAAAGACAGAGAAGAAATACGAGCTTCTAAGAGTGAGAAAAATAGAGAGTTTGAGGAAATTCAAAAAGTGTAGTGTATGAGTATACACTGAGAGTTTTTAAGTTTATTCTCTAGTCTCTGTAATACTACAAATTGTAGTAGAAGAGGGTCTCACTGAGAAACATCATATTTTGTACATCTTGTGTGAGAGTGTGTAGATAGAATATTGTAATCATCTTTGATATAATGAAATACTTTCAGAGTTTGTCTCGTAGTTTTTCCCTCAGTGTACAAGGGGGTTTTCCACGTTAAATTTGGTGTACAGTTCTTGATCTATTTTTATGGTACAAATAGTATTGACAAGTAGGTCTTACTATAAAAGTACTATTCATGTGTTTTATAATTTTGTTTGTTCTTCTTTACGGATCTGAGTACGCTTCCACTCACATTCATAAAGTATTCAAGGGGTATATCCAACTCCGATTTCCTAACAAGTGGTATCAGAGCCACTTGATCAAATTTTAGATCGAAGATATCAGTGTCAAAATTTGATGTGGAGAAGTTCGATGGATCTAACGACTTCAGTCTATGGAAGCTGAAGCTGCAGGTAATGATAGACCAGCAAGGCCTGTCAAAGGCGTTGGAAGGCGATTGCAAATTGCCGAAAACATTGTCTTCTAATAAAAGGGAAGAGTGATGCAAATTAAAAGATGCAAACTCAAGTGCAGGTTGTCTCAAGTGATAAATTTCTTAAGAGTCCGAGGTCGATCCACATGGAATTGATGAAGAAAAATTCATTGAGATAAGAAAAGACTTTGTCACCACAATAAATATAATAAAACTTGTTTACAATTAAATTAAAGAACTTGTTTGGGCTATGAGATCCACTTTTGGTAATAAATTAAGGACAAAATTAATTTTTTTTATAACTCAATTAAAATTCACGCACAACGGAGGTTCCAATAGGAGAATAAAACATTCAAAGTCCATTTAGAATTATATACATAATTATATTATGGTTCCTGTAATTATTTACCAACACCTACACTTGTAAATGAGTTCAAGCATTCATTGTGTCAAATCACTTGTCTACAATGAATCAAGAACTCCATTTTACAAGGAGGGTTTCTAAATTGATTAGAAACAAAATACAACACGTATAATGATCACTTGATAATATATCATTTAAGCACAAGAAAGAAATTAATATAACCTTATTTTATTATCAAAAGCTTCACTCCTTCACCTAAGCAAGATGAGAATTAGTTACCTATAAACAAGAAGACAGAAAGAGAGTAGAAGAAAAAAATGAGTATAATTTTAACTTAGAACAAAAGAAAATTGCAACAAGAGAAACAAACAACACAATAGCATGATCTTGATCTCTAAACCAAGATTCTCCAAATGATCTGCCTATGGTCCCTTTTATAGAGGATTAGTGATATAAAATGACAAGGGAATTGATTAATGAGTGAGTGAATGAGTGGATGGATGAGTGAAAAATGCCAAAAAAAATTTGTGAGTGGAAAATTATTGAAATTTCTTGTCTAAGAAATCATTCAGTGATGAACTCATGGATAACGTCAGAACCAAGCAAAGTGGTCTTCATGAAAGTTCTAGAAAATTGTCTCAGTTTTCCAATGCCACCAGAATCATCCAAAAATTTGTCCTACAACCTAAGATATGACCCAATTACTGCAGACTGCTCAGGCCCAGTTTCAGTACCTCTGTTTTGACTTCCAGACCTAATATGACCTCCAAGCTGTCCGAATGAGCTCTTATGTATGAAAGTTGTAGATATGGGTCTTAACTTTTAGATGTCAAATTTTTAGCCCATTTCAGTTCCTTCAACTCGAATTATGCAATGATTACTGCACATTGTTCGGGTTCCAGTCACAAAACTCGTGTTCTGATTTCCAAGTCTAATTAACTCCACTAGATGTCTGATTTTTCCCTGGAGCTCTTCATGAAAGTTGTTTAGCTCTCTCTTATCTTTCATACAAGGTAAGATACATAATTATAAGACATCTAGAACTCAAGATATGGCCGAAACACAAAAACAGTGTAAGACCAAAATAATGCGAAAAAAAATCAATTAAGTCCAATTTGAGTCCAAACTTACAAAACATAACCAAGCTTAATCAATTAAGTACATGGAGAGTGTAAAATACTAAAAATGAGAGTTTATTAATGTATAAAATATATGATTATTAAATTCCCCCACACTTAACTTTTTGCACTGCTGGGCAAAACACATAAGACTAAAGTTAGGAAACAAAGAAAAACGATACAGACTCAAAAGCTAAAAACTCTACGAGACTCGATGAATCAAGAAGAGCAACCAGAAATTCAAGGAATCAAAGCATTAATGAGGTAACATTTCTTCACATCTCAAACCAACAAGTAAGGAAACTTCAGTTGAAAAGAATGAATCAATAATGATAGATCATCACAAAATTCACTTTTAATCTCTCAAGTGTTAAAAAAGTAAGTATTTTTCTCTATTCAGCTCATGAACAATTGTACTACTATAAGCTTGCTTATCTTCTACTTCTCTGCTACTTAAAACACATGCACATAAAAATCAAGATGACTTTATTCAAGGTTGTAATGGGGTGATGGTAAAGGAGAGATGATAATATGGATATGAGAAGATAAATATCAAAGAGAATAAAAGAGCATTATGATACAGTTAGAGTGGAGAAGATGTTTGAGAACATTCATCATAAATGACAATGACTAATATTTGACTAATGTTTTGTTGAAGATAAATCTCAAATTGGTGAGTTGAATTCATTGTTAAGCTTGAACCTTCTCATTTTCTTCATATTGTTTCCAAGCATCCATCTTTATTCTAGACATGGATATGTCACATAGTATATCAGGGGACTCTGATAATCTTTTGATTGCAGTGGTGGTCAGCTCTTTCTCTTTTTTTTTTTTTATCATTTTGCACACACACCCCCACACTTGTTCAAAAACAATGCCAATGCTCTCTTATTCCCTAAGGTTGGGTAAAAATATATTTTTTTTAAGGCACGTAATGAGCTAAAAATAAGAAATGGTCAAATAAGCTCAAAGGGGTTACACAAGAGAAAATATGCAATGATAACTATTTGGTCAAAGTAGGTATTTCAAAATACCTCAATCATATTTTTGTATGCATGTAAAAATGTAGCCTAAAAAAGAATCAAAGCAAGTTTTAGAGTAATAATTCATGAGTGAAAAAAATCACACAAGAAAGAATAGAATGGTACAGATATTCAATCAATTTATCAATAAGCTCAAAATATCACAAGACATCTTTCTATCATTCTCAATCCACCATATCAACATTCATATCCAATCTTGTGATTTTTTTTTAAAAAAAGATAATTTATGCTAAGATCCAAGAATCTATTTGCTACTTCTACACAAAATAATTATTTCTTCAACTAAGATGCATATCAAGAGTAAACGTACCTCCAAAGCAAAATTTACTTATTACTCTGTCATCCTTAATTGGTTTTACTACGAATAGATTTCTGACAGTCATATCACTAAACATACTTCCTAATTTAGATGTGTCTCAAGAGTAAAATTACTCCTTACTCTGCCATCATTCATCGGTTTAGTAAGCCCATGACAATCATATCATACTTCTAAAAAAAAAAAAATTTTGGTTAACTATCCTTCTCCCCCAACCATATCACAATATTATCCTCAATGTTAAAATATAGATGAGTAAATGATAGAATATATTACCTGTTAGAGAAATCTGACACAAATTTAAACAGAAACAAAGTACGATAAATAAAATAAAACGTAAAGGAAAGCTATAAATGAAGTGTCAAATCTGACTTTCTTTTCATGCTGCTTCCCTCACTACTTCCTGCTGACCAATCCATCTGAGTTATTGCTGGATTAGGTTTATAAACAAAAACTTCTAATTTATCAATCAACTCATTAATAGTGGAAGCAGATATAAGAAGTTGTCTTGCCGAATGTGTGATAAATTTCTATTCCATAGCTTTGTCAAGAAAAAGTAACAAAATATTAAAGAAATTATTTATATTCAATAAACCTATGAGTTTATGGTGGATGTTCAGTTAAGCCCAAGAGATAATTTGAAAAACTTCTTCCAAAGTATCAAAACCACCTGGTAATGCAATGAATGCATCAGAGTTGTCAAGCATTATCTTCATTCGTTCATACAGAGATGATACCTTAAGTTCCTCTCCAATTATCTTTTCAGTGATGTTCTATTGAGTTAAAGATCCAGGAATGATACTTAAAACCTGACTGTCTCTATATATGCAGCAAGTGATACAACCCCCATTAATCCACGACAACCTCTCCCATATACAATATAAATATTCCTTGCAGCAAGTGTTCGACCAAGAATAATAGTTGCATTTACAAACTCTAAACCCTTTCCATACTAAGACCCACAAAATACACAGATATTTTTAAGTCGACGAACAGAAACACCTTCCATTTCTATACTCACCTTCCCTTTGAATGATTCTGAGTTGGAGGAAAGTGGAGAAAATTGAGTGTTTAAATAAGAAAAAGAATGTAAAGGATAATAATAGCACCTATAAGGGTAGGTTAGCTGTTGTCAGAAAAGTTAGAAATTTAGAAACATAGAATCTTTTTTTTTTTGTATAATTTTTTTGTTTTTTTGTTAAGAAGAAGATAATATGTACAAGTTATTGTAGATATGACTCATATCTATCTCTGGTTTCACGTCCAGTAACAGTTTAAATGCCTTCTATGAGTCGAGGATAAGCTTCTTATCCAATTTTCTTATAAATTAGCAAACAAAGTCTTTTCGAGTCAGATTCCCAAAACTGTAACACTTTTGTTCATCTTTGAAGAGATTTCACAAATTAAGAAGTTCACGATGCACAAATCCATAAGAATGCGTCTCAAGAGTCAATAAGATATCATCTAATGACTCTTTACTCAGTTCATTCTTAATGAAGACAATTTTTTCTTCTTTGTTTGCGGAAACTATCTCCAAAGAATGACATCGTTTGATACAATTCCATCGTGTACATTTGTGACAAACTTGTAACCTTTTTGCTTTTCTCCTTTTAGAATACGAACTTCTACAAAGACCTGACATGTATGAGTCAAATGAAATTGAATACTCACCTGCTAGTTGGACTTTTGCTTCAATTATCCAGCGTACATCTTCTAGCATTCCCTTGTGCATTAACAATCTCAATCTTTCACATCTAACTTTGTAGATTTTTGTTAGAGCATTTTGAGGGAGGGGAGGAAAATGTTTTCTTAAATTTGAGAGAATGACATCTATTTTAAAGGAGAATGATTCAATTATTATGAAAAACTGAAAATAAATTGACTCGAGAGCCACAGAGTATCGCTATTTGTCACTTAACCGAGAATACAAAGAACTGCAAAAAGAAGGTAACAAAATTAGAATAAATTCTATTCATAACAAGGATTAGAAAGAGAGATAAATTCTAACTCATCAACTTAGTTTTTCAGAAATGGTTTGAGTCTTTGTTCATTGACTTTAAACACATTACCATTTCTAAGATTGTCAATGTCTATGGTCCCAAGAGGATACACATGTTTGACAACAAAAGGACCACTCCACCTAGATCTCAATTTTCTAGGGAATAGGTGCATACGAGAATTATAAAGCAGAACTTTTTGATCAATTTCAAAAGATTTTCTCAAAATTGTCTTGTCATGAAAAAAATTTGTTCTAACTTTATAAATCTTTGAGTTTTCATATGCATCATTTATCAATTCTTCAAGTTCATTTACTTGCAATTTGTGTATCTTACAAACATCATCAAGGTTTAGGTTGAAAGCTTTAATGACCCAAAATGTTTTATGTCCTAATTCTACAAGCAAGTGATAAAGTTTTTCATAGACTAACTGATAGGGTGACATGCCTAAGGATGTTTTGAAAGCAGTACGGTAAGCCCAAAGTGCATCGTTTAGTCTTAAAAACTAATCTTTACGATTTAGGTTAACTAATTTTTCCAAAATTTGTTTAATCTCCCTATTTACTAATTCAACTTGTCCATTTGTATGAGGGTGATAAGGGGTGACAATTTTGTGTGTAATACCATATTTTTTCATTAAAGATTCAAATGATTTATTGTAAAAATGTGTTTCCCCATCACTAATGATAGCTCGAGAGATTCTAAATCGACACAAGACATTTTCTTTTAAAAATTTGAGAACAGATTTATGATCATTGTGTCGGTATTGAATCACCTCAATCCATTTTGAGACATAATCAACTGCAACCAAAATATACACAAATCCAAATGAGGATAGAAATTGACCCATGAAATCAATTTCCCAATAATAAAAAATTTCAATGACAAAGATGGGCTTCAGAGATATCTAGTTTCTTTTAGAAATTGAGCTTATTTTTTTGACAATTTTCACAATTTTTGCAAAAGGTGTAGTAGTCCTTAAATAAAGTGGGTCAATAAAATCCGCACTGTAAGATTTTCGCAGTTGTTTTCTTTGAAGAAAAGTGACCTCCACATGCTTCTAAGTGACAAAATTTAATGACACTACCTACCTCACTGTTGGGCACACATCTCCGAAAGATTTGGTCAGGATAATATTTGAACAAGTATGGGTCATCCCAATAAAAAAATTTTACCTCTGTAAAAAATTTCTTTCTATCTTGGTGCATTCATTGAGACGGCATCTTTCTTGTTACAAGAAAGTTATGTTAGCAAACCAAGGCATGAAATTGATAGAAAATATAAATTCATCAGAAAAAGAATCATTGATGTGTGTGCTATCAAAAGGTGAGTCTGTTGTAAGTCTGGACAAATGATCTGCGATAACATTTTCGGCTCTTTTCTTATCTTTTATTGTGATGTTCAATTCTTGAAGCAACAAGATCCATCGTATCAATCTTGGTTTGACATCCTGCTTGGACATCAAATATCTAATAACAGCATGATCGTTAAAAATCACAATAGAAGAACTAATTAAATAAGATCGAAATTTGTCCAGTGCAAATATTACAGCAAGTAGTTCTTTTTCAGTAGTGGTGTAATTTATTTGTGCACTATTTAAAGTTCTACTTGCATAACAAATCACATGAGGCTTACCTTTCTTTGGACTAAAACAACACCTACAACAAAACCACTAGCATTATACATCAACTCAAAAGGCAAAGATCAGTCAGGAGATTGTATGATAGGAGCAGATGTCAAAAGACCAATTGATTTTTCAAAATATTTTTGACATTCTTGAGTCTAATCAAATGGTGCATCTTTCAACAGAAGATTACATAATGGTCTAGACATGACACTAAAGTCCTTTATGAATTTTCTGTAAAATCCTGCATGTTCTAAAAAAGAACGAACTTCTTTGACTGTTTCTGGGGAAGACAAATGGGTGATTAATTCAACTTTGGTCTTATCAACTTTAATTCCTTTAGAAGATATCACATGACCTAACATTATTCTTGAGGTAACCATAAAATGACGTTTTTCTCAGTTTAGCACTAATCATTTTTCTTCACATCTTTTAAGAACTTTTTCTAAATTATCAAGATAATTTTCAAAAACTGTCAAGTCATCCATGAAAACCTCTAAATAATGCTCAATCATGAATACTTAGCATGCATCTTTGGAATGTTACTGGAGCATTACAAAAGCCAAAATGCATCATTCTATATGCAAAAGTACCAAAGGAGCATGTAAAAGTAGTTTTTTCTTGATCCTCCAATGCAATTAGTATTTGATTATAACCTGAATAACCATCAAGAAAACAGTAGTATAGATGTCCTACTACCCTTTCCAGAATTTGATCAAGAAATGACAAGGGAAAATAATCTTTCCTAGTAGCAGCATTTAATTTTCTAAAATTAATACATATACGCCAACTGGATGAGACTTGCGTAGGTATTAATTCACCTTTATCATTTTCAACCACTGTTATTCTAGATTTCTTAGGCACAACTTGTGTAGGGATTACTTACTGGCTATTAGAGATAAGATATATAATTCTAAAATCAAGCAATTTAAGGACGTCAGCTCTAACTACCTCTTTCATGTGTGGATTTAATCTTTTTTGAGGTTTTTGAGAAGTTTTAGCATTATCCTTTAAATATATTATATGTGTACAAATTAATGAATTAATACCTTTATATCCTTTAATGTCTATCTAATTGTATTTTTATGTCTTTTAAGTACTTTTGTTAACATACTTTATTGTTCTTCAGTAAGAGACAAGGAAATTACCTCTGGAAAGCTTTGCTCTTTTTCCAAAAATGTGTACTTTAACCTAGTAGGTAATGACTTGAGTTTCATTGTGAGTACTTCTTCATGGGCATTATCATTCATGAGTTTTTGTTCTTCAAATCTTGGCTTCTATCCCTTGTACTCCATTACCTGTGTACAATCAAGCAAAGAACATATTTTAGAGATATCATCATTTAATTGCATGTCTGAATCAAATGAATTGACTAAACAAATTTCTAATGGGTCAAAAGAACTCCTTGTTTGAAGATGACCATCTACAATGACTTTAATTTCTTCAACTTCCTCCTTTTCATCAAAGACTTCTTGTGTTTGCTTGCACATGTTAAAAACATTGAGCTCCAGTATCATATTTCTAAATGTTAGCTTCACAACTTCATTTCTACAATTTATCAAAGCATTAAATGTTACTAAAAATGGACGACCTAAAATAACAGGAATTGACTTACAACTATCAAGCATAGGTTCAGTATCCAAGATAATAAAATTCACAGGATATATGAATTTATCAACTTGTACCAACACATTTTTTACTATTTCTCTTGGAATTTTAATTGATCTATCGGCAAGTAGAAGAGTTACAAAAGTTAGTTTTAACTCACCCAAGTTGAGTTGCTGATAAACTGAATATGGAAGCAAATTGACACTAACACCAAGATCAAGTAAAACTTTTTCAATTTTATGTTCTCCAATAATGCATGAAATTGTAAGACAACCAGAGTATTTATATTTCAACGCAATATTATTCTGAAGAGTGAAGCTTACCTGTTCAGGCAAAAATGTTTTCTTTTTCACATTTAGTTTCTTTTTAACAGTGCACAAGTCCTTCAAATATTTGACATAAGAAAGAATTTATTTGATAACATCTAACAGAGGAATATTGACTTTCACTTGTTTCAAAATTTCAAAAATTTCAGTGTTATGGTTTAATTTCCTTGAATTGTTTAATGCTTGAGGAAATTGGGATACAAGTGAGAGTTTGGTCTCTTTTGGTCAACTTCTTCATTTTCTTGGGGAATTGGTTCATCATCTTTGTCACAAGGTTCAGAAATTTGTTTTTCAATTACCTTCCACTCCTAAGAGTTATCACTAACTTGACTTGATCCATTTGTTAGTTTTCTGAACTCCCCTCATTTAGACTGTATTGACCCTTGAGATTTGGTTGAGATTGATAAGGAATTTTTTTTTCTTATGTATGTTGAGTGCAAAAGAAAGTTTAGCAAGATTTTCTTTTATATCAATCATGATTTGATTGTTTTGTTTATTAATGGTCTTTTGCTTTTCTATGAATGCATGTAGTATTTCTTCAAGGTTTTTCCTATATGGTGGGACATCAAGTGCATATCCTTGAGAATTTTGAGAGTCCTGTTGTGCCTGAGGAGATGATGGTTACACGAATTATGACTGATTATTATTCCTCCAACTGAAGTTTGGGTAATTTCTTCATCCTGGATTGTATGAATATGAAAAAGAAGAAGTAAATGACTTTATAAAATTATTCATTGTATTTACTTGCTCAAGTACAACTTCTTTAAAAACAAGAATCTTAGGACATTCATGTGTTGAGTGTCTTAAGTCATTACAGATGCCACAAATTTCTTCATTTTGTACAAATTTGATTTCTTTTGCTTTTCCTAATTCCATTGTTTCAATTTTTCTAGCCAAACTGGCGAACCTAACATTTAGATCTTCTTCTTGACTAAGGTGATTTTTTCTTTTATTAGCACTTGCAAGGTTTGATCTAATTGAATTTTCAGAATAGTTAATACTATGCCAAGATTGAGAATTTTCAGCCAACTAATTTAAATAGTATAAAGCTTCATCAGGTTCTTTATCAAGAAACTCACCATTGCACATTATTTTCACAAATTGTTTAGTTTCAGGTGTTAAACCTTCATAAAAGAAGCTTATAGTCCATCATTTTTCAAAACCATGATGTGGGTAAGAATTTAACAAATCTTTAAATCGTTCCCAACATTGAAAATATGCTTCATTTGAATTTTGGAAAAAAAAATTAGATTTGTCTTTTCATAACATTGATTTTATGTGTTGAAAAAAATTTCTTTAAGAACTCATCTTGCATTTCTTGCCATGTGCCAATTGATCTTGATTTCAAAGTGTTAAGCTAAGTTTTTGCTTTATTTTTTTTTTTTAAAAAAGAAACAATTTAAGCTTAACAATCTTTTCAGTGCAATTTTAATAATTGAAAGTAATATATACTTCTTCAAATTCTTTTAGATGTAAATATGAGCTTTCAGATTCTAAACCATGGAAATTAGGAAGTAAAAAAATCATATCTGACTTAAATCTAAAATTGTTGACATTGAGTGGAAAGATAAAACATGATGGACTGGAATTTCGAGGTGGTTATAAATATTCACGCATAGTTCGCAACGATTGATTTTCATGTTCATCATGTATACTTTCATTTTCAGTCATTGTGTCAATTGTGTGTGATTATGATTCAAACAAATCAATATATAAAGTACCAGAATTTAAATCACGATACTAGTTAAGCATAAATAAATAACTTAAAATAGAAAAAATAATGTTCAAGTCAGAAATTTACATCAGCCATTAAATATTAAACATAAATAAATGACTTTAACAAAATGTACAAGTTAGTAAGTAAGTTAGTAAGTCAGAAAGCAAAATTAAATTACATAAATTAAAAAGTTAGATAAGCGTAAATAAATGACATAAATATAAAAGTTAGAAGGTTAATAAGTCAAAAAGCGTAAATAAATAAGACAGAAAGCATAAATAAATAAGATAATAAGTTAGCAAGTTAGAAAGCGTAAATAAAAAGTATAAATAAATGACATAAAAAATTAATTAATAAATTAGAAAGTTAGTAAGTTAGAAAGTTAGAGAATTAGAAAGTTATAGAGTTAGTAAAGAAATTGAAGGACCGGCAAGCCGATCTTTTCCGGTGAGGGAGAAGAGAAAATATGTTTTATTAAAGATTGAGAACTTCAATAAATTAAAACTTCAAATCAAGTCCCCGGTAATGGCGCCAAAAATTTGATGCAAATTAAAGGATATAAACCCAAGTGCAGGTTGTCTCAAGTAATAAATTTCTCGGGAGTCCGAGGTCGATTCACAGGGAATTGATGAAGAAAAATTCATTGAGGTAAAGGAAGGCTTTGTCACCACAATAAAGATAATAAAACTTGTTTAGAATTAAATTAAAGAACTTGTTTGGGTTAGGAGATCCACTTTTGATAATAAATTACAGACAAGATTAATTCTTTTTATAATTCAATTGAAATTCACGCACAACAGAGGTTCCAACAGGAGAATAAAACATTCAAAGTCCATTTAGAATTATATACATAGTTATATTATGGTTCCTTTAATTATTTACTAATACCTACACTTGTAAATGAGTTCAAGCATTCATTGTGTCAAACCACTTGTCTACAATGAATCAAGAACTCCACTTTACAATAAAGGTTTCTAAATTGATTGAAAATAAAATACAACATGTATAATGATCACTTGATAAAATATCATTTAAGCACAAGAAAGAAATTAATCTAACATTATTTTATTACTAAAATCTTCACTCCTTCACCCAAGTAAGATGAGAATTAGTTACCCATAAACAAGAAGAAAAAAAGAGAGTAGAAGAAAAAGGAGAACATAATTTCAACTTAGGACAAAAGAAAATTACAACAAGAGAAACAAATAACACAATAACATGATCTTGATCTCTAAGCCAAGATTCTCCAAATAACACAATAACAGACATTGTGCTGCGAGAGGTTATGAACGAGAAGACTGCAGATGAACTCTGAAAAGCTTTGGAAGAAAAGTATTCTGTAAAGACTTTGTCAAACCAACTTTACCAGAGAAAGAGATTGTACACATTCAAACTTTCAGGAGAAAAACCAATTTGAGATCATATTGACGACTTCAATTGAATGATCTCTGATGTACAAGCGGCTGGAATTACAGTTGAAGATATTGATCAAGCTATGATCTTATTGACTTCACTACCTCTGTCCTATAATAATTTCTGTGATACCATTATGTATGGTAGGTCCACCATCTCCGTCAAAACCATCAAGAAGATATTGATGACAAAGGAGCATCAGAAATTGACATCAGGATCCAATACTGATAATCCTGCAGATGGGTTGCTCGTGGCGAGAGGACATAGTCAAGAAAGAGGATCGGGAAACAAAAGCAAGGGAAGATTAAAGTCCAAAAACCACAAGTCCTTAAAGTATTTGCATTGTCACCAGTCAGGGCATATCTAAAAAAATTGCCTTGAGAGAAAGGAGAAACCAGGATGTTCTGCCAAGATAACAGTTGGAATTTCTGATGATAGTGATGCTGAATCTGTCCTAATAGTTTCCACTAGTGACTTGGGCAACAAGTGGATCTTGGATTCTGGCACATCTTTTCACATGACACCTAATAAGAACTTTTTCTCTTCGTATCAAAAGCTAGAAGGAAAGGTCTAATTGGGAGACAACAGGGTAATTGCTGTTATAGGTAGAGGAGAGGTACAAATTAGATTGGATAATGGTACTGAAAGGACATTTCAAGTGTGGCATGTACCAGAGCTGGGCAAGAACCTAATCTCTTTGAGTGCCCTTGACAACCAAAGGTACAAGTTCTTTGGAGAGGGTGGTTTTTTGAAGGTGACCAAAGGCTCGATGGTGGTAATGAAAGGAAAGCTGTAGGGCGGGATTTATCTATTATTGGGGAGCACAATTAGTGAAGTTGCTACTGTTTTATCCTCTGAAAGATCTGGTGATGATGTTACACGATTGTGGCACATGCGGCTTGGTTATATGAGTGAGAAGGGAATGACAATACTTGCTGGCAGAGGACTGTTGAAGGGCGTAAAGAATTGTAAACTCAATTTCTGTGAAAATTGTGTATTTGGAAAGCAGAAACAAGTGAAGTTCAGTTCTGCAAAACACACTAGCAAAGGCATTCTAGAGTATGTCCACTCCGATGTTTGGGGTCCAACCCCTGTTAACTCATTGGGTGGTGTTCGTTATTTTCTTACTTTGATAGATGACTATTCTAGGAAGGTCTGGATTTATTTCTTGAAGCAAAAAGATGAGGTATTCGACAAATTCAAGCAGTGGAAGGCTATGGTCGAAAAACAAACCGGGCAGTCAGTCAAGCGGCTGAGAACAGACAATGAAAGGGAACTCTACAATAAAGAATTTGAGGAGTTCTGTAGGAATACAAGTATAGTGAGGCACCATACTATACTTGGAACACCACAGCAAAATAGAGTTGCAGAACGGATGAATAGAACACTCGTGGAGCGTGCACGATGCATGCAAATTAATGCTAAGCTTCCCAAATCATTTTAGGTTGAGGCGGTCAATACAGTTGTATACTTAGTAAACAGATCTCCATCAACTGCAATTAATCTAAAGATTCCACAAGAGGTATGGTCCAATCAATCTATAAACTATTTTGATTTGAAGATATTTGGTTGTCTTGCGTATGCCCATGTGAGTGATGGTAAACTTGAGGCGAGGGCAAAGAGGTGTATATTTCTAGGGTATGCACGATGGGTGAATAACTACAAATTGTGGTGTACAAAAAAGGCAAATTCACCCAAGATCATTGTTAGTAGAGATGTCACATTTGACGAGACTACAATGGAAAATCAAAAACAAGAATTTGAAGTAGATTAGGCAGAGACAGATCATGGTGCTGAGAAATAGGTGGAACTGGAGATTGACACTGGGAAGATGAAGCAGGAAGAGGACATAAGTCAGCTAAGTACTTCAGGTGTCGCTTAACCTGAAAAAGAACAACAAGATGAACTTGGAGACAAGGGTGCTGGTGAAGAGACCAGAAGAGCAGAGCCATATAGTATTGCTACTGGCAGAGAAAAGTGACAAATTCAGAAATTACGGAGATATCTGAATTTTGTTGCTTGTGCACTTGACACGTCAGATGCAGATCCTGTAGCCTTTGCTTTAGCTATGGCGGATGGTGCAGTAGAAGATGAACCATCTACCTACCGTGATGCAATAGATAGTAACGAGTCAAAGGAATGGCTAATAGCAATGAATGAAAAGATTGAATCTCTTCAGAAAAATCAAACGTGGGAGCTGGTACAACTTCCAGAAGGGAAAAGAATAGTTGACTGCAAATGTGTCTTCAAAAGGAAAGAGGGAATCCCTAGCATTGAACCTACAAGGTTCAAGGCAAGACTGGTAGCAAAGGGTTATACTCAGAAGGAGGGCATTGACTTCCATGAAGTATTCTCTCCTGTAGTGAAGCATAACTCTATTTGGATCCTATTAGCTATTGTAAGTACGTTTGACTTGGAGTTGGAATAGTTTAATGTGAAGACGGCGTTCTTACATGGTGAGCTAGAGGAGCATATTTACATGAGTCAACCGGAGGGGTTCGTAGTTCATGAGAAGAAGGATCATGTTGCTTGTTAAAAAAGTCATTGTACCACCAGTTCCCAAGGCAATGGTACAAAAGCTTTGATGCATTTATGATTGGTAATGGATACAACAGAAACCAATATGATAATTATATCTATTCTAAAGAGCTTCCAGATGGTTCTCACATTTATCTATTATTGTATGTAGATGACATGCTAATTGCAGCTTGCAACAAGGCTGAAATTAGTATATTGAAAACTCAGTTGGGAAAAGAATTTGAGATGAAAGACTTAGGTGCAGCAAAGAAGATTCTTGGTATGGAGATTCATAGGGAGAGACATCGTGGCAGATTATGCTTGTCACAACAAAATTACATTATGAAAGTGTTACAACGCTTTAATATGGATCAATTTAAACCAGTTGGTACTCCCTTAGCTGCGCATTTTAAGCTATCTTCAAAGGAATGTCCGGAAACTGAGGAGGAGGTGAAGTATATGACTCATATACCTTTTTCTAACGCAATTGGCAGTCTTATGTATGCCTTAGTGTGCACAAGACTGGATCTTTCACATGCAATAAGTGTGGTGAGCATGTTTATGAGCAAATCAGGAAAGATGCATTGGGAAGCTGTGAAATGGATCATGCAGTACTTTAGAGGTTTCACCGATGTCTATTTGGTGTTTGATGGTCAGCAGACCCGTGAGGTCGTAGGCTATGTAAATTCTGATTATGCAGGATATTTGGATAAAATGAGGTCATTAACAGACTATATCTTTACAGTCTTTGGATGTACTATTAGTTGGAAGGCGACATTGCAATCTACAGTTGCATTCTCAATTACTAAAGCTGAGTATATAGCATTGACTGAGGTTGTGAAAGAGAGCATATGGGTGCAAGGTCTTTTGGGTAGTTTTGGAATGGGCAAAAATGAACCAATCATACATTGCGATAGTCAAAGTGCTATTCATCTAGTAAAGAATCCACTCTACTATGAAAGGACAAAACACATTGATGTTAGACTTCATTTTGTTAGAGAAAGTATCAACAATGGTACAATTGCAGTTCAGAAGGTAGCCACAACTGAGAATCCTGCAGACATGATAACGAAATCATTACCAGTTGACAAGTTCAAATATTGCTTGGACTTGGTCAATATTTGCAGAGGTTGAAGACTCTTGTAAATGCAAGCCAAGGTGGAGAATTGTTAGTCGGTGACTTGTATTTTCAAAGGGAGAGTTGCAAATTCACTGGAAGATAGAAGTTGAAGCATTAAATGTAATGCTTCAAGAGTTCTCTATAAATAGAGAGCAACTTCCATCCATGATGAACCAAGGCAGAGAAGCAATACGAGCTTCTAAGCTTTTAAGAGTGGGAGAAAAATAGAGAGTTTGAGGAAATTTTAAGAGTGTAGTGTGTGAGCATACACTGAGAGTTTTTAGGTTTATTCTCTAGTCTCTGTAATATTACAAATTGTAGTAGGAGATGGTCTCACTAGGAAACATTATATTTTGTACATCTTGTGTGAGAGTGTGTAGATAGGATATTGTAATTATCCTTGATATAGTGAAATATTTTTAAAGTTTGTCTCGTAATTTTTTCTTCAGTGTATAAGGGGATTTTCTATATTAAATTTAGTGTGTAGTTATTGATCTATTTTTATAGTACAAATAGTATTGACAAGTGAATTTCACTATAAAAATACTATTCATATATTTTACAATTTTATTTATTCTTCTTCACATATTTAAATATGTTTCTACTTATATCTATAAAGTGTTTAAAATATTTAGAATATATCCAACTGTGATTTCCTAACATAAGATATGTGGAAGCGGCAATCCAAGGCCGAAGGTGAAAATCTTCATATTATTATGCCTTTTCACGTTATTAATTTAACTATCATAATTATCCGATACCTTTCTATTTTTTAGAGTATAACTATTCCTTAATATTTAACTGTTAATATTTGTGTTTTATTTACTTAAAATATAAATATAACAAATTAATTTTATATTTATATTTATATTTCAGTAAAAGAAGTCATGACAAATATTAACTAATTACTAAGTATACCAGTATCTTTATAAAAACAAAGTACCAGAAGAATCTTCTAATAATTATATTAGAGATAAAATCTTTTTAGGGCTTGATCACTTTATCTATAAATTTTTTATTCTGTAGTATATCATAAAATGCTCACGAAAACCTTTAATATAAGCAAAAAAATTTATTGATGAGACAGTGAACTTTAATAACTTAACGATTCTGAATAGTTTTGGAGTCAATTAAAGATTTTAAATGTCAGAAGCTACTAAAATAAATTAATTTCTTACGGACTCTTAATAACTCAAATTTTTAAGCTTGGAACTCCAAATATAATGAATTTAATTTCGATGTAAAAGAAAAGTTCTACACTTATATTTAATAATATATGTTGCTATATTATTTATGAGTTTAACATTTTATATAATTATAATATATCATAAGATTACATGATAGTATAAAAAAATTTCCATTAATAATGTATTAAAATTAAACTAAAATATAATGTTATTGATTATATTGAATATAATTATATAATTATAATATAAAAAAATTATATTAATAATGCATCAAAATAAACTCATTCAACATCTTATAAATGTTGAATATGAGTTTATTTTGTCAACGCAACACGCGGTGGAGTTAGACATTTTTCTTTTAATCATAATTGACATACTGTTTTTAGTTACAAAGAAGACAATAACATTCTAGGGGTCAAATTTTTTTAAAGAAAAACTCAAAACCCCCTCAAGAATAACGAAGCACCGAACCTCTGGAAATAATTAGTAGGGGTGCTTTTAGTCGGATTAGGTCGAGTTTAATTTGCATGAGCCTGGCTCAATATTTTCATCTAATTAAACTTTTAAAATTAAACTCAATTTGATCATGATTTAATTAGTTATTAGGTTAAGATTGAACCAATTTGATATTTAGATAAAATATATGTATAATAAAATCATAAAATTTTAAAAATATGAAACAATAATTATAAGATATTTTATAATATATATTTTAAAACAAATTATATTAATACAAAAAATATTAATTTAAATCAATAAATCTTATAATTTATTATTAATTTTTATAATATTTTAAGTTTTAATATATCATCGGATCGGGTTGAGCCATATCAAATTATAATTTGAACTAGATCCAAAAATTATATCAAATTTAATTTCAAGAATTCAACCTAACTAAATTAATTTTAGGTCAAATTGAGTTATCAAACCGAGTCCGACCATTAGCACTCCAATCAAGTAGTAAAAAAAGAGTATCTATTACCATTATCTTTTCATTAACTCTTTTTACTTTTTTTATAAGATGTCCCTTATTAAAAAGTTGAGTTATTGTTGTCTATTATCACTCTTATACTTATTTATTTATTTTATCAACAATTATAATAATTGATTTTAAATATTAAAAATCTCATGATTTTTATATTACGTTATTTCTCACTGTGAGTGCTTAGGTTCCACAGCTTAAATTTGATGATTAACTTAATTAATTAAAAAAGTGTAAAAAATAAAAATAAAAAACACTTGAGCGTAGGAAAAAGCAAAAGGAGAGGGACTTTGGAGACTTTGGTCTCAGAAAAAAGAAAGAAGAAGAACAAACTAATGGGTGATGATCAACGTGGTAGACCAAAATTTTTTATAATTGATTTTATTATTTATTATTAATATTATAATTATTAATTAGTAATTTAAATAGGTATAGAAGTGACAATAGATTATAAGTATAACTCAACTTTTTATTAAGAGGTATTTTAAGAAAAAACAAAAAAAAATAATGGAAAGGGATTAACATTCAACACCAGAGAGTGACAATAGATATTTTCGCAAAAAATATGTAACTCTTGTAACACTTACGAATTTACAATTTACATTTACAATATTGTAATTACAAAGTTATTAGCACAATAATATAAGAAGATAAGAAGCTAATAGATATACCAGAAAGATATTACATTTTTTTAAGAACTTTCTTTGAGTTGCAATTCAGTATTGATTAACGAAGAGTCAATTTTTCTGCGTATAGTATAATATGTCTAAATTGGTGTATCTTAAAATGTTAAAATAAAAACACTAGAAAACTCAATGCGATAGAGTATATCATCTCTTAAAGGAGAGCATATCTCAACTTGCATTTTTCCATTGACCCCACCTTAAAGTATCAATTGGTTTTTATTTCTTAGAAGGTCACCCTCCACTCTTCACATTCTCAAACTAACTGAGTTTCAGCCTGATGGTGAAGGCGTGCAGCAGATTCTTACCCACGCGAATACCAAATCATTGATTCTCCACAGAAACTTTATAAGAACTATTTATCAAATCATTTTCTTCAGGTACTTGATTTGTTTGGGATTAATGGAGTGTGGATGCAAAATGATGTACCACCAAGCAACATCATAAATATTGGAAGGTGAAGAACATACCTTTGCCAATTTTTATGAACCCAAGCTACTAATGTCTACGAATTCAAGCGGTGCTCTAAAAATCTGACACGAACAGCAATCAAAGAAATTACACGTTCTTAATATCCAATGCTTAGAGATGGTGTGAGAGCCAAAACCCCGGACAGAGCTTTTGTGGGAGAGGTATTTTTCTATATTCAGAGAAGCATTTTGGCCTCTTATGTATAGCTAAGGAGTGTGTAAGAGTTGTGTTTTCTTCCCAAGGAGGCTCGCTCAACTAATAAGTAATCCTTTAGCAATTGTGATAAAGTAGGATTTATTAGGTGATTAATCGGAATTTAAATACAACTAGTTTATCTTAAATTTAACTAATTAATTAACACATTAACATTCACTTTAATTATCAGAATAAATATAATACTATAAATTATTAATTTACATTCATTATTTATCTATGTTGGATGCCACGCGCGTGGACACATCTTATGGTTATTATGCGACAATGAGGAAATTGGTCATGTACAAGCCAACGTTTGATAAATGAAACTGGAAACAAATGAAATATTGACTTCTTTGATTTTACAGGTACTATCACTGTCCCAAAGATCTCACAAGATCTATCATTTGGAATGTTTTTTTGGCAATCAAGTTTTGATGAAATACCGTAGAAATACTTTTTTTTTTATGAAGATAGAAATACTCATCTAAAAAGCTTGCACTTTAGTTAAAGTAAAGTAACGACTTTTGTATATCATGGCATAAGATAATTTGATGATATTTCTTATTGCACTTTTTGGTCCATAACGTATTAGATACCCTGTGTTAGGGATCATGACGGATTCCAATTCTCTAGATTATTGTTCTACTCATAACAGAGGTCTTGAAAATTTCAAATTTTCAATCTCATATTTTACCTCCAATCTTATCCTCAGTAAACTACTGCCAATTTAGTTTGAGTATTTAATTAAAGGACGTGACTGGAAACACAAAGATGAGAGAACATTTGAATCTTCTCCGAAAAAAGCTACCTAGTATAATGGGAAAATGCACAATACCTAAGGGAATAATATTTCAAGGAGATGATTAAAATTTAAACTCTGATTAAAATAATTATTAAGATAACTTCTTAATCATAATAATTCTCAAAGATTAGTTTCATAATAATATTTATAGGACTACATGTTCTCAAAGACCAAAAAGAATACCTTTTTCATAGAGATAAAGTGTGAGAGACCAATTTCCGTGAAAAGAGAGGAGTGAGAGCCTACCAAATTCGTGTAAATGGGTCACAAACCGTATTTAAGCACTAGTTTCTTTTGTATGTTTAATCTAACAAAACTAAAAGACAATGAAAAAGTATAAATTATTAAGCTGTCAAAAAAAAGTATAAATTATTAAAAAAAGTATACAAAATTTATTTAAAGAGAATGAGTATTAAATTTTATCTAATGAACAAAATAGCCGTATAAAGAAATTTATAAATAATTATTACTTACTAATGAGTGATTATTTATTATAATTAAGTAGTTAATAGTTGTAAATGTTATAATAAAATTTGTGAATAATCATTACTTTTTATTAAGTGGTTATTTGTTCACATTGAGTGAATAATAATTATAATTGAAGCTCTACATTAAATTCATGAAATTTATAATGAATTTATGAATGGTTGTTACTTGTTATTAAGTAATCATTTATTCCCACTAAATAGTTAATAATAATAAATATATATTTTTAAAAATACATGAAGTTATGCAAAAATTTATAAATGACTATTACATTTTGTGAATGGCTATTTTTCTCATTAAGTGAGTAGTAATTATAAATGAAATTCTATATTAAATCCACGATTAAAAAAAATTGTGAATATTGTTTGTTAATGAATGGCTATTTGTTCTTAATGAGTGATTAAAAATAAAGAAATTTGTAAATAACTACTACTTATTAATTAATAATTATTTGTTTCCACCGAATAGCTATTACTTTCGTAAAAGATATTTTTGTCTATTAAACAAAATATAATAGTCTCTCTAAATAAATTTTGTGTAATTCTTTTTAATAATTTAAACTTTTTATATTCCTTAAATTTAAATAATCTTTCTTAACTGTACTTGACATCAATTTTGCCAAAACTGATTAAATAACCTCTAGATGAGATTAGCAAGCCGATATAAGTAGCAGTGATTGGTAAGATTTGAAAAATCTATTTATTTATTATTTATGATAAGTAAGTTCCAAAGCTTGTGAGAATTACGAAACTTAATCTCTCTCAAATAGCTATCTTAGCAATCTATGATATGTTTTCAGTGTGTGCTGATAGCTTGTCCTCTCTTTTCTCATTATCTTAAGCCATGCCAGCATATATTCATTTTTATGAGTTTTTAGTTGAATGTCTTTTGAGTATCCTCAAATCAACACACGATGAAATTGTCTTTGTGAATATTTGAAAGTAGTGTCTTTTTTAGTTTATGGGTGTTCATTTCTCCGTAGCTTCAGTTACATATCATTGTGAGCATCTAAAATGAAAGGGCAATAACGCATCAATTAAATGAAACACTAACAATAGCTTTCAGTTACATTGTCTTTATAAATATCTCAACTGAAAGATATTGTAGATTGCATTATAAATTAATAATGGATCTCAGATTATTGCATACATATACATATTGATTGGTCTAATTATCTTTATTTGCCTAGGTGCACATTTCATTGGTGAGGAAAGATCATATGAGAAAGTTGTGGATAACTGAAGACAAGCACTCAGAATCTATGATGGAGTATGGAACAAAGCAAGGGGAATATGGCGCAAAAGCAAAGGGAAGCACACCTAGCTCATACCATTATTTCTTGTAAAAATCAGCAGCCAAGCACCACTTACTTCCAGAAGTGTGGTGTGTCGGGTCTTGAGTTTTCTTTCAAAACAACTCCACCGAAGTTGCCTACTCAGTAAGTGGTGATTTATGCACTTTGGTTTTTAGTATCGTGGATACTAGCTTGAGTAGTTACAATTTCATCTCCAGGTTTGTTCTTTTCGGTTGGGTATTTACCATGTTATGCCCCTTAATTGTACCAAAGTATTATCGTTGAATTATAGGTATCTATTGTCACTAATCCCACATTTATCTTAAGCATCAGAACTGCAAAGGAAGGGGCAACCCATTATGATGGTGGGGCTCCAGAAGCAGAGGAACACCTTTGGGGGGAAGTTCTTCGGGTCTAAACTCGTGGGACAAGGGGCTGAATTCATGGTTCTCATCAAAGATGATGAGGAGTTTTGATATCCGAGGCTTTGCTGATTTCTTGGAGGAACTAGCTGTAGTGGCAAGGCAATCAAGATGGGTTTCGGCAGTTCCACAATTTTAAAACCCACAATGGTCATCCCAAAATAGAAGGGTGCTAGTGTTATATGCTTTGGCATTAGCATAGAATATGTGATTTTAGCTAAATGCTACACCGTATTGTTTTAGATATTTACTTCTGCAAATTAGCCATATGCTTGCTCACAATCGAATTTGTTTACTGTAGTATATAGCCTTTAATATCTTAATTATAGTAACAAGTTTTACTGTATCGTTGTTATATATTCATAATAAATAGATTCAATTTATTATCTTAATAATATATATTATGTGTACAAAACTTGAAACTCACTATTTCAACCCACATCAGCAATTTTACAACATTTTCGCTTTCTTATTAATTGTCTTTCCATCTTCTAATCCAGCACTCTAGCATCTTTTGAGCTTTCTAAATAATAAGTGTCTTAATTGTTACCTCAATAACCCTCACATTTGCCATTATTAATCTATTATACTAAATTATAAACCCATACTAAATTGTATATAATATAATAACAAATCGAAAGCCTAGGTGATAGCTTAATTGTGGGAAGGGTGCTTGGAGGCTGCGAGAAGGTCACCTATATATCTCTTACCATGACATTCACAAACTTAAGAAGGTAGTTCTTTTTTATTGTATTATTACAATATTTATTTTCATTTATATGTTAAATATGTTTCATAAGTTATATATATCGAAGTTTCTTTTTGACCATATAT
Organism: Ormosia emarginata; assembly: GCA_029884605.1. NCBI lineage: Eukaryota > Viridiplantae > Streptophyta > Magnoliopsida > Fabales > Fabaceae > Ormosia > Ormosia emarginata. Next base: position 8,419,099 of record JAQQTP010000066.1, on the reverse strand, counting down.
ATTGAAATTAATTATATACCTTATTGCAACAATATTTACTATATTTCTTTTATATAGAATGCACTACAGTTACTTATTTTATTCCCTTAATAATGTAATGATGTAACAAAGTTTAAGCAAATCCAGCACAACTAACAGGAAAACGATTCCTTTTTTTTGGTGAGACCATAATATATTGTTACAAATTTGACTTATTTAAATTGTTAATGGAATTAATTTTCATTCGATCTTAATTATATCATGTAAGAAATGTGATATTTTAACATAACCGACTACCGCCTGGGTTATAACTCGGGACGTGTAGCATTACCATTTTATTTATATGTCCGCGCACTTCATGGGACAACATCTAGTTACAGATTAAGCGTGACAGTTAAGCCTTCAACAGTTTTCCAGATTATGTCAATAAATACTCAATTTATCATTAGACAGCGACATCCCTTTTCACAATTGTAGACACTAAGCACATCCTTTTGAAAGTAAGCATGGAAACTGCGAATTTCCATAGTGTCTATCAGTCTACACTCCGCCCACCGCTAACATCAACAAGCACAGAGATTACAAAAAAGGGTAAAGAGATTTGAATCCCTCGTTGGAAAAAAATAATCATGTCACTACTTTTTTTACACTATTTTTAATATTTGTTAATAAAATATAAATTTATAATTAATCATATATATAATTAATTAACAAAAATTATATGTATTAATTAATTATATATATATATATTAATTATAAATTTATACTTTATTAATTAATATAAAAAGTGATGTAAATAAAATGATATGAAAAAATTGAAGTTACTCGCTGAATGAGTGCGCTTAAAGGATGTAAAAATTGGCAAAAAAGAAGCAAAGTCAAACCAGAAATAGCCAGACATTAAACAATCCTATTGTCAATTCTAGCAACCTAAGTCAATCAATGATGTGAGTCAAAGAAGCACAAATGCACAGAATGTGTATATATATATATATATATATATATATATATATATATATATATATATATATATATATATATCAATCAATATCAATATCAGAGTATAGTCAACTGCCAAATTATTTATTCTACTACTTATTAAATGAAATCAACCACCTAATAGCAAATAATTTTTTGTTCAAACAGTAAGAGATCAACTAATTACAATTAAGAGGCCTAGACACGTAGTTAAACTAAAAGTAAAAATTTTAGGAATCTTCAAATCTGGCATCTGCCACTTGCTACCTTAACCTATTTCCACAATTAGTAATTGTCTTGTACCGTGGTCCAGAGTCTCATCCAAAAAGATTCGACTCGACACATGAACTATCAGACTCCTCTATAAGCACTCCGGCAAAGGTCTTATGATTTCGGTCCATGGCATCGGACACTAATGACAGTCAGACCTATGCAGATTCCCATAATTGCCTACAATAAGGATTAGTCACTAAGGAGACAGCCTTGACAAATTAGAGACGGACCTCAACGATCATAGGACAGTCCTGATAGGTCAGAGACGGATCTCAACGATCGTGGGACAGTCCCGACAGGTCAGAGACGGACCGCAACGATTATGGGCTGAAACCTCTGTCAAGGCACGATCCTAATGTACCTTCGTCCTATATGGATTGCATGAGGATTCCAGTCACGCTCTCTATATATACCAGACTAAGTTAACCTAATAAGATATCTGTTATTCCATTACATAACACCTGTTTGTGCATTGTCTGACATGAGCGTTGGAGTCCCATTGCGGGTACCCACCCCCTGATTCCATACGCTTGGCTACAGTTGTGCAAGGAGGAAACCACCATACACGTGTCTATCTCAAGTACCTTCTGAATCTACTTCAGAACATTGGCGCCGTCTGTGGGAACCTGATAAATTTCCATTCCCACATTAACCATGGTGAGCACAAGACACAACCAGAGGAAGGAAAGTACTGCGTATGCTGCCCCTAGCTAAATACAGGGCCCAATAGCACAACGCGACCCTCCTTCTGTCACAACATCAGAAACCTCCGCTGCTAGAAGCAGGCCCGCTATGGTAGAAACTCTCAACGATGGACACGAGACTTCAACCTCTGCTGAAAGCCCTGCTCCATCTCGAAGGGTTTCAATCTGTAACAGGCTTGTCTTTCCCCATGGTGGAGCAAACAATACAAACCATGGAGTTAGGATCCTGGTGCATGCTCGCTTGGGAACCTCTCATGACAACGTGGATCATGCGTCTCACTACGAAGACAATGTCGAATCTGAAACAACGAAGAATGGCCTTCGAGAGTTGTTGTGTCAACAAATAGCTCATCGAAGGTCAGCGGCGTCAGCTGGAAGAACAACGTCGTCGGTTAGAGAACCTTGAAAGATCGGTGAGGACAGATAACGACAACGGAGAGCGGGATGTAGCTCGTAATGAGTGCACCATTCAGCATGCTGGCACCGAGGTTATGGAAACCATAACTCGGTTCCCGGCCGTCAACAACAATTTTCAGATGCTCTAATGGTGTATAGGGTTCTGAGGAACTTCAAGCCTCCGAGCAACTTGGAGACCTATGATGGAACTACGGATCCCCAAGAACACTTGGATGCTTACATGCAGTCTATGCAGCTCTACGGATATACCCCGGAGCTGCTATGTCGAGCTTTTCCCCTCTTTCTAAAGAAGGACGCTCTTCGTTGGTTCATCACCTTACGAACAAAAATCACCGAATGGGAAGACTTCACGCAACGTTTCTTGCAACACTATACCACAGCAAAGGAACGACCGAAGTCGATCGACTCCCTTTCCGGGATCCACCAAGGAAGTTCTGAATCCTTGTGCGAGTATGTCAAAAGGTTCAATCAGGCCTGTGTGAGCATTGAAAACCTGGACGATAGGATAGCCCTCCATTACGCCAGAAACGAACTTCGAACTGACTCGGGCTTCTTCATGTCTCTGGCAAAAAAGAAGCCAGCGAGCTTAGATGAGTTTCACTTACGGGCTGACAAGTACGTTGAGATGGAAGAAGTCACCAGGGTCAAAGAGAATCTGGAAAAAGGCGATCCGGTCCACCAGAAAAAGAACCATAACTCTAACCAACCTCGTGACTCCTCCAAGAGCGAACGGTATCGGCCTAAGTATTCTAAATATACTCCTTTGAACACCCCTCGAGAGATAATCTTGAAGGAGGTCCTTCAAATCGATTTCCAGGATATCAAGAGGCCTCCACCCATAAAAAAGCAATTCTAGAGAGACCATTCAAAACACTGCAGGTGGCACAAGAGCTATGGCCACAAAACGGAAGATTGTTACCAACTTATCGAGTCCTTGATCAAGGAGGGACGATAGCAAAAGTACATCAGCGGTCTCCGAGGAGGAGAAGACCGCGGTAGGTGCAGGGATTGGAGACGAAGCCGCAATCCCTGGCGAAGTCCAAATCAGCGCCCAAAACGAAGTCGGAGCCCTGTTGGAAGATTTTGGACCCCGCCGCGCGCAATATAGAAAACAGGCAGGACGAAGAACGAGATACTCAAGGTGGGAGTAACAGGAAAGACAGACTCATTAGTACCATCTCAGGAGGATTTACAGGGGGCGGTCCGTCTAACAACTCCCGAAAAAAGGCACTCCGGACAACGGTCTTAAGCGTATCTGGTTCTTCTTCGCGAAGACCCCACGTTGAGAACAAGGACGCGCCATCTATCTCCTTCTTCGATAAGGACTACGGCGACATTATCCGAGATCATGACGAACCTCTGGTCATATCCAGAATAATATCTAATGCCAAAGTCCGTCGCATCTTTGTAGATCAGGGGAGTTCAACGGACATCATGTTCATGGATGCCTTCGGAAGACTGGAGTTCCCTCTGTCTGCACTTACACCGTATGAAGGCGAGCTGACTGGTTTCTCTGAAGAAAAAGTTACCCCAATTGGATACTTTGAAACTTTATTGACCCTGGGTAACGACGACACCTACAAAACGGTAAAGGTGAGATTTTTGGTTGTGGATTGTCCATCGGCTTACAACATTATCCTGGGTCACCCTACGCTAAATAGCATTGCCGTTGTAGTCTCTACCGCTCACCAGGCCATGAAGTTCCTCAACAGGAACAAAGAAGTGGTCATGATCAAGGACGACCAGACTGTAACCCGCAAATGTTATAATGAGAGCTTGAAGATCAGTAGGGCTTCCAAAAAAACAAAGGCGCGAACATCCAGCCCCGCCTGCGATCAAGTTAACATCCTGATGACCGAGTTGGATGTCCGTGAAGAAATCCGAGGCACAAGACCCCAGCCCGAAAGAGAATTGATCCCACTCCAACTTGGTGACAACCCCGACCAAGTCACTAAGATAGGAACAAACCTTGAAGAGTAAGAGAAGACCCAGTTGATAAAGCTCTTACGGAAAACAAGGATCTTTTTGCTTGGACATCTGTTGACATGCCTGGGATCGACCCCGCTTTCATCTGCCATCATTTATCTATTAAACGGGATGCAAAGTCAATCTCCCAGAAGAAGAGAAAAGTTGGCCCACGATAGAGGCAGACTCCCTTGTGCACGTCCAAGTGTGCGATAAATGCCAACGACATTCCAACCACTACCACGCCCCTCCAGAGGAACTGTCCACGACATCCATACCCTGGCCTTTCTATCAATGGGGCATGGATATCTTGGGTCCTTTCCCTCAAGCGCCCGGGCAATTGAAGTTTTTGGTCGTAGTCGTGGACTACTTTACCAAGTGGATAGAAGTAGAGCCCTTGGCCACCATCACCTTGGCCCAGATTCAAAGGTTCACCTGGCGCCACATTATTACCAGATTCGGGATCCCGGAATCCATCATGACAGATAACGAAATGCAGTTCAAAGACAAGGAGTTCGAAGAACTACTCAACAGGCTGAAGATAAAACATCACTGCAGCGCCGTAGAAAACGCTCGTACAAACGGGCAAGCTGAGGCGGCCAACCGTGTTATCGTCAGCGGGTTAAAGAAAAGACTGGACGACGCCAAAGGAAACTGGGTTGAGCAGTTAGACTATGTCCTTTGGGCCTATCGAACCACTCTTCACTCCACAATGGGTGAAACCCCATTCAAGCTAACCTATGGATGTGAAGCAATGATCCCGGTAGAGATAGGGGAACCGAGTTGGCATCTCTAGAACTTTTCATCAGATAATAACCCCGGGTTAATCAGGGAAGACTTGAATATGTTAGAGGAAAGAAGGTGCATCGTGTACATACGCGATGCCACAACCAAGCAAAGAACGGTAGCCCGGTACAACCTGAAGGTCATTCTTAGAAGATTCCAATCAGACGATCTAGTACTCTGTAGGGCTGACATCGGCGGAAGGAATGCCTCCCAAGAAAAATTAGCCCCTAACTAAGAAGACCCCTACCGTATCGTGATCAGTACAAGCAAAGGAGCTTACACTCTAGAGATGTTGATGGGTAAATCAGTGAAGAATTTTTGGAACGCAGATAAACTTAGAAAGTAGTACAGCTAAGTGCCTTTTAAGACCTAGTTTCCTAGTCTACTACTTTATGTTTTATTTGCCCCAATTGTCACATGGACCTTAATCCTTCTCCTTCAAGATATTTAATGAAACAAGCACCATAGAGTTAACGCATTTTGGTTGAACGAAATTTTCATAGACCCACCACGACATCCCAAGAAGCAATGATACCAACCATGAAGTTGTCTTGTGCTAAATAGGTCGTGCAGTAAGAAAATCCTAACTTGGAAAAATTCTCGACGCCAAACCATAAGCACGAAAGACCCATGGTACCAACCAAGAAATTGTCTTGTGCCAGATAGGTCGTGCAGTAGAAAAATCCTAACTCAAGAAAATTCTTGCACCAAACCATAAGCACGAAAGACCCCGGTAAGGACTAGTCCCTCAAACCAAAGTCAAGCGGCATCCTAAATACTAAAGCAATTGGTAACGGACCCCGGACAAGGTTTCTTACCTTAGACACGGATCCCAAATGCCAATCCACTTTGGACATCGGATCCCAAGCCAAGATTTCTAAATTTCTTATCACGCGAAGTCCTAAAAGGGAAGCCTAAAGCGCTCATCGGTAATGGGCGTTGGACCCACCGTGGTCTCTAACCACATCTGTAACACCCTTGTGGAGATGTCACATATATAAATAAAATAAAAGAAAGATGAATAAAATCTACCCAAGTTGTAAAACATTTGTAACATAATATTGCGGGTTGTAAAATTCTTCTTGTTAAACAGAATAGTATTGAATAAAATAACGAGGAAACACAAAATAAACAAACTAACATCACACATAATATACATATGGTTCTAGTTATAAGTTATACAAATAATTTACAACTATCCATATTTAAACTAAAACAGTAAACAAAACAGTAAAAGTCAAAAATATACAAATGCAGACGCGCCCAAGTACACATCATAAATATATAACCCTCTGAAGGATCACTCTCAGATGAAACTTCGGGTGATAAATATCCGGGATGTCTCGACCCTCTACGGACATGGGTCCGTGCAGTCGACACGCTACTAATCTCACTAGGCGCATCAAACATACCACCCCAATGATGCCTAAGAGATAGCGGCAACTCCACATGTAGGTACAACAAGGTAGAAAAGATCAGCACTCCATCAAACTCCGTACGTATGGTCACAGTCAGACGCCCTACGTACGTCACCGAGTCTCTATCCTCTCGCAGACGCCAGGCTTCAGAGCCTCCGTGAAACTCCAGTTGCATGAATCCAAAGAATCCTGGTAGCGTCATATCCACACAATCAATCCAATGGGTACGGATGATCGGATGGTTCTTGATCGTAGAACTGATCTTCGGCTTGTCTTCTTTTCTCCCTCTCTTCGGGATACTCACACTCAAGAGGTGTTCCTCTTCCTCAAACTCTTTATCACATAATTTAAAATATACAGATAACACATACACGAAAGAGGTAAGACAATCTATATCACCACAAACATGGTAAAATAAGAAAATGACAATACAACAGACATAACAGTTTATACAATATAGCATACTATAATAACATAAATCATAATATTAAATAATACAAAAACTCAATACAACAACATACAATGGTACATATGAATAAAATGGTACAGATAAATAAAATGATACAGATAGATAAAATAAAGCAAATAAATAACATTAAAATGTATAAAACATAAATATATGAAATGTGACTCAACCCTACTCCATGGAGCTAAAAATACAGACATTAGAGAGAACGACCCGCAAAATCTATTAGTACCGTCGACCGCCCAATAACTATTCCGCTGTCTCACGTTGCTTCTATAGCCCACTGTAAAAAAAAGATGTAGTGGTGTAGCACACTGTCATACGTCGTATTACTACAGGCTTGCACTAATAGACTTCACAAGATCTTGATTAAGTATAGTGCGTGTCGAGTCCATTAGTGTGTTACCAGTTACCACGGCCCAGAGGAGTGACCAACTGTCCACAAATGGAATAATATGCACACTAATGTCTCCAAGTTCATTCAAGTTGAACTACACTACGCTTATCACACCGACAACACGATGTTATTCATCTCGTCAATCAATCCACCAATTATCAACCAAATTGGCACAACGCAATGCATGATAAAAAAAATTATGAATATGCCCTCACTGGCAAAAATTCCAAATATGCCCTCACTGGCAAAAATTATAAATATGCCCTCACTGGCAAATCGCATATATATACAGTATGTCCCACCTGACAATACTGTTCCACAATCTGTCCGGGTCCACCACTTTGGCCTGACAGTAAAAACTTACTGTTTTCGTCAATCGCGTAGAAATTTTATCGCATTTTCTAAATCTCATCGCTTTTCCAAACGCTTTTAAATAGCGTAAATATATTTTACTGTTTTTAAAATCGCGTACTATTTTTTAAACGTTTTCTCAATCGCGTAAGATTTTTAAATTATTTTCTTGTCCGAATTCCTTAAAAATTACTGTTTCAATAAACAAAAATAATATTTAATACGTTTAAACTACGTAGAATATTTTTCATACCGTATAAATTATATTTGCTATCTTTTCTATCTTATTTGTCTGTTTTTAGCAAAAATTTGACAAGATTTTTGCTTAGAAAATATATAACAATGATTTTCTAAGTTTTCGTAAAAATTCCTTTTATTTATATTATAACCATTTAATTACACTTTTGAAAACTACTAACGTGCTTCAAAATATAATATGAGCTCTATGTTAGAAATTTTACAAAAGCTATCTTGTATTTACTTTTAACCACTAAAATCATTAGTTTTAACTTCTTAAACTTAATCTAATCAATTTATTTCTTCAAAACTCATTGTAGAAAATTCCTTTTAACATATATTGCTTCTTTTTGATTGAAAATGGTTTGGAAATGATTTTAGAAATCATAAATCCTTGGCTTTGGCATGTTGGCCGAAACACTTAAAATTACCATTAGATCTCTACATTCATTTTTCTTGCTCTAAACAATTTTGCATCTTGTGAATTTTCCTAGGTTAATTAAATCACACTTTTAGAAAATTGATGAGAACATTTTGGTTCTCCTTTTTGGTTGAGGCCGTGAGCCTTAGTGGTGTGTTCTTTGAAACACTCATGCAATCCTTGACATGTTGTTCACATCCTACTATTTACACATGCATTTCTAACACATACAATATTTTTAAAGCTTGTAGACATGCATATTAATACAAATCACAAATAGAAAAGCTATTAACAAGCACACAAATGAATCCTTATGGATTCTACAATCACAAACAATTTTCATCTTCTTACCACCACCCAAGGATGATAAGATTTAAGTCTTCTTCTTATCTTAAATGAAGACAAATACTCTTTCACTCCTTTCTAGGGTTTCAGTTTTCACCCTCCAAGACACCTATCAATCTTAAACAAAAATTCTACAAGTTATAATCATGAAAGAAAGCTTAAACCATGGATCAATCATGGCTTAGAACTTTGAAAAAGAATTTAGAAATGAAAAATAAAGATTTTCACCTTCAAGGTAGAATCTTCAAAGTAGTTTTTCAAGCTCAAGATGAAAGATTTTGCAAGAACTCTCAACTAGAGATGTTCTTAGAATTGTGTTTAGGTTTAGAAAAGTTGGTTAGAAGAAATTTTGGGTGGTTGGATGGTGAAGAATGGTGTTTGGCCGAATGGTGCTTCAAGAAATCACCAATGGAGTTTGGTATTTTTGGAAGAGAGAGAAGAGAGAAAGTGTTAGGAAATTAAGTGATTTTTGGCTCTCCAAAGGCACTTGGCCGTAGACATCAAGGGCAAGGGAGGTGTCCATTAGGTTGGCTCCATCCAAGCCTTAGGATTGATGAATGGTGAGGATTAAAACTTGGTCACCAAGCTTTGCTCTCATTGGTTAATCTAAGCCTAGTCACTAAGCCTTGTCATTAAGCCTTGTCACTAATTAAGCCTTGTCACATGCTTAGTCACATGCTCTTGAATGTCCCACCACTAATGATGTTTAATTAAACTACTAATCCTATTAAGTTTTTACTAAACGTGGGTCTCGCAAAACATTTTCGGGTCCATTACCGCTTATTTGTCTTGACTAATAAAATAATATTATAATATTATAAAATTATTTTATTTTACGATTAAATCCTAAAAATTAAAAGATTACTAACCATATCATTCAGAATTGGATTTAGTAAGATCCTCACTCCGAATAATTAAAATAAGATTTCCCAAACCATAAAAAATATTATTTTCCCGTCCCGAGCAAATCACATAAAAAGTTCAAATAAAATAATAGACAATTATTATAAAGCAAGAATTCATACGGAAAAATAACAAACAAGATCAAAAAAGGACACAACAGTTATTTATCCTAAAGTTGAAAAACATCAAACAGTACATTCGGGACTCAACGGTAATACCCCAAAAGTTTAGGGTGTTACAACATCCCAACCTCTGGGATACCCCGTACTCAATGATGGACCTTGGCCTCAACACTAGACATTGCAAAACCTGGTTCCAAAGCTAGGGCAAAGTTCGTGGCATGCTTGATGATCCTATACTTTGACACTTGGGTCTTATCCAAGGGCCAAGTTGGGGGCAACTGTTCTGGACCGTGGTCCAGGTCCCATCCGAAAAGGATCGACCCGACACATGAACCACCGGACTCCTCCATAAGCACCCCGACAAAGGCCTTATGACCTCGGTCCACGGCATCGGACACTAACGACATCCAGACCTATGCAGATTCTATAACTGCCTACATTAAGGATTGACCACTAAGGAGACAGCCTTGACAAATCAGAGATGGACCTCAACGATCCTGAGACAGTCCCGACAGGTCAGAGACGAACCGCAACGATCATGGGCTGAAACCTCTGTCAAGGCACGATCCTAATGTACATTCGTCCTACATGGATTGCATGAGGATTCCAGTCACGCTCTCTATATATACCAGGCTAAGTTAACCTAATAAGATATCTGTTATTCCATTACATAACACCTGTTTGTGCATTACCTGACTTGAGCATTGGAGTCCCATTGCAGGTACCCCCCTGATTCCATACGCTTGGCTACAACTGCGCAAGGAGGAAACCACCATACATGTGCCTATCTCAGGTACCTTCTGAATCTACTTCAGAACAGTAATAATCCATACATAGATATAACCATTTCTTCGTATTCTATAGTTTATCAGGAAACAAGCCATGGAGATAGAAGTTAAGATTGTGAAGCATTTCACTCATAGCCATCCTCTTTGTCCTTCTCAATTGCAAGAGAAAGTGTTACTTTTAACCCAAATTCTCAATTTGAATATTGTAATTAATAGTTTCTATTTTATTAGTAGATTTATATCTTATAATTAATATTGAAATATAGAAAAGATATGTAACAAATATGAATGATTTGTGAGAGATATGAAAGAGATTTATTTTTGATAAAAAATTAAGAAAATCATAAAAAATCTATAAAATAATTGCTTGTCAAGTAAGTTCTTGTAAGTTATAAATATTTATATTGAGAATTGTTTGAGTTATAAAAATAAAAGAGAATAAATTGTAAGTAATGATATAGTAGAGAGTTAAGTTGCCTTGCCAAAGATTTGTAACTTTGTAATTTACAAAAGTTATATTAGAGAGTGATTTACATTTTTGTCCATATAAAAGTTGTCGTGGTTATTTATGCAAAATTTATATTGTAATTAATGTTTTTCAGAATTCAATCTCTTCTCATTCGTAAATATAGATACGTTAGGCCAAACCACAAACACAGACAGAAGGAAATAAAATATTTTCCCAACAGAATGAAAAAAGTCATTTGCTGTGATTGTGAACTAGACCTTTCAAGTTCAGCTTATAGGTGCACGAAGCGCAAGTGCAACATCCTCATCCTCGAGTCATGCTTTGAATTGCCAAAAAAGGCTGAGCACAAATCCCACCATCGACATCCTCTAAGGCTCTAACTCTCCTCCATTCCCCCTCTTATGAGACTTGCCAATTAATCATTTGCGATGCTTGTCAGCTTGTGGTCTTCATGGCCTGCCTTTCACTATCACTGCACCAGTTGCCAATTTGACGATGTGCATCTTTACCTAACACACTGAGTGTGAAGCTCAAGGACCATAAGCATCCGTTTAGTCTCTTTAAGTGGAAGATTATGTAATCTTGTTTTGTAACATCGGTAATAGAATGGTATTTGACCAGTAATATTGGCTAATTTGGATGTATCAATATAAAAGTTTTAAATTGCGGTTATAATCACATTGCAGTTGTAACAGACTTATGCGAACAAATGCAAGTCGATACGAATTACAATTGCGGTGTGATGCGATTACAATGACTATTGCAACCTAGATGTCACGATCGCAACATGTGATACGGTCCAAGATTTAAAATATTGATTAGTATTACTGCCGCGAGGCATGAATGCGAGGATAGTACCCATTTAGATTTGTGCAACAACAGAAGAAGCTGATGAGGAACCCCAAGAAGTTGTTGAAGAAGAAAGTTTTAAATTTCGGATTGCAACACATATTGCGGCTGCGACATCTCAGTCATGGTGATCACAATGACTGCATCACATTGTGATTACAGTCTATATTGACTCATATTGGTCCGCATCAACATGTGACAACCACATGACTGTAATCGTAATATAACCACAATCACAATTTAAAACTTTGCTGTAGAAGAAACTGCTGATGAAGTATTCGAAGAACCAGAAGAAGCAACTACTGAAGAAGCACCAGAAAGAAGCCTCTGAAGAATGCATAGTAGAGGAATATCTCGATCACCTTATAGCTCAAAACCTGTTACTATCACTTCAACTTCAGAATATACGGAATCAACGCATGAGAATGATAAGAAACACGGCACCTTGCCAGCTTTGAATAAATATATAATCCATGCCCAAAAAAAAAAGGTTAACCCTTTTGTGATTTTGAATTTGACTCAGCGCATGAATAATATAATCATATTATCTCATTTTTCTTGTTGGAACTTCTTTAACAGTCATGTTACACAGCACAGAAATTAAAGATTAGCTAGAATTTTAACATAATTCAGCTAGATTTAATTATAATTGTTGGATGAAATGAAATAAAAAGATAAGAACAACTTACTCATCTAAGAATAAAAAAAATACGTACTCAGTTTATAAAAAAAATTGACTAAAAAGTTTTTATTATCTAGTATTTTTCTTTTTTAATTCCCCCACAAAAGCCGAGCAAGTTCGCTTTCTTTTCATCATGAAAGTGACACGTATAGTGATAATCCACCCTTTTTCTGTAGGTTTTACTTTGATAGATGCTAGATTAATGCTGGTATTTAATTTGCACATGTTTTCACAGCAGTTTTAGTCTGCTCTGATCCGTCTACAGGGATTGAATCCATTTTATGTGTACAAAAGAAATGATCCATAGCTCTCTGGGACTGATACAAGAATTTCTGCAACTAGATAATGGAATTGAGATTAATAATTTAAAATTGAAAAAAAAGAAAGAAAGAAAGAATAGTGATATATATCCCCTTGAGTTCATAGTACCCACACAAGTCCATTTGGCACTGTCTAGCATCAAGTGACTGTGGGAAGACAGAATAATAGTTGGCTGGTTGCAGCCTCGCAGGAAATTTCGTAGTTACTTTTGAAAGCATCTAATTACCCAAACTTTCAAGCTTTAGAAGTACAGAAAAGATAAAAGTGACTCTACTTGAAATTTTTAGTATAGTACTTTTATCAAAGTATTAATTTAAATTAGCCAAAAAATAAAATAAATAATCTATATAAGTGTTCATTTATTTATTTTTATATAAATTCATTTACAATCAAATAATTCTACACCCTTATTATCTCCTTTAGCACTATTCAACAAATACTATTACCATTTTAATCAATATGCTAAATCTTGAGTTAATAAAATGTTAATGAATTAATGTAAGAACGTATAAATTCTTTTCATTCTACATGAAAGCCGTGTTAGGGAAACTGCATATATGTTAAAGGCTGTTTTCTTTTTCCCCCTATTTATAATTGCTGGAAAAACTTGTCCTAGTAATTCATTTGTTGTAAACTCTTACAATTATATGTTCAACAAAGAAAGAGTTCCCAAAACATTCTTCACAACGTATCCCAATGACAAATTTTGAGTTGTCAAATATATTTGTAACTCTTTAAGTATGGAAAACAAAAAGTCGTGAAATGATAATGAAAGTAAACTGATAAAATGAAACTACATCGATGTAAAGATGATATGGATGTTTATTTTATGTTTAGCTTAATGCAAACTGACATTTGTAATTAATCTGCTACTACAAGAAATTTGTGCATTACCGATGAACATATATGTTGGAAAGTGGATACAAATATGCCAGAAATTGAAATTTCAGGTAAATTTTGGATAACTAAAAAAATACTTGTCGAAAATCAAGCATTGTCGAAAAATCCAATGGACAACTCGTCAAAAACTTACCTATTGATTTATCTGCTAAAAATTTTTCTGGTTGATATTCTAGCTGAAAATAATGACATCGTTTTAGTCATGTAGAAATATTTCTAGTAGCCAATCTGCCGGAAATGTTATTTTTGAAAAAAAAAATACTTAATCTATGAACTTATATTGTAAAATGAAAATAAATACATTTTGACATTACAATGAAGCAAAGGAAAAAATAATTGAAAGTATGCTTTTTGCACAAGATGATTCTGACTACTACCAACAAAATGTAGAATAATTCATAAAGCTTAAGAGAACAAACTTACAAAAGGGATTCTATGGCATCAACAACATTTTTCTACTTATCGCCCAACAGCCTCAAAAAGAAACAAATACACCTTTCCCCCCAACAATTGAACAAACTAGTACCACATTATAGAGCATAAAGAAGAAAACAAACAAAATCATAACGCATCAAATCCAAGAAAAAAACTTAAAGAAAAAATACCAAATATAAACTTTCACAGCCATTAATAAAGTCCTCCAAAATCTCTGTGTATCGTTTTGTTAGATGAACAAAACATTGAAATTGACGGTATTAAAATGGTGAATAACTCAAATCATATATACTTAAGCTATGTACTAGTTGTTTCTACAAACACTACCTTCACAGGTTGAGAGTGACCTAAGAGGTAGAGAAAATGATTGGAGAGGTAGAGAGAGTGATCAGAGAAGGAGAGGGAAGAGAGAAGAAAGGAAGAAAGAAGAGAAGAGAAATGGGTAAGAAGGCTTAATTAGCAGGTGTAGATATAATTTAATTTTTTGCAAATTTTTTGAGGGCTTGATCTGTAACACCCCAAATTTTTTATGTATTAAACAGTAATTTTGACAGTTAACAGAATTTTACTGTTTAGTGATTTCTGTGTACTGTAAAATTATTTTGAATATTCTGTCTGTATATTTGATCGTTGTGAGTAATTTACTCCATGTCAAGAAAATAATAATTTTTGAGCCGGAAAAATTTACGTAATTTAATTTTTACTATTTAGTCTTAATTAATTTACGTAATCTGATTTGATATTTGTGATTTTCTAATTTTTGTGATTTTATGCGTGATTTTGGAATTTTTAATGTTTGTGGGCCCCACGAGGTGTATGTGGGCCCAGGTGGCCATACGTGGTGGGTCCCGCAAAATAAAAAATTTTTCTACGTATATAAAAATTTGTACTGTTTAGACGGAGACAGGGGATCTTACTAAACTTGAATCCGGAAACAGTTTTAGAAAATTTCTTTTACTGTATTTTGTACTGTATTTAATTATTGAACGATAAAAATACAGTAATTATATTTTTTGTAAGGTTATAACAGATAAAAATAAAATTCTATATTATTAAGTCAACATTAGTGGTTTGGATATCCACTATCGATTTAATTACCGTTGGAAATTTAATCTTGATTTAATTAACAGTAGAGATTTGATCTTAAAAGTGAATAGGATCAATTATAACCGTTGGATGGAAATTAAATCAAGGGTAGAGATTTAACCTTATAAATGGCTATGACCATTATCAACCCTTGGATGTAAAATTAATCAATGGTGAAGATGGATCATTAATAACCATTGGATTTGATTTTAGATCAATGGTGGAGAATTGGTCATCAAAAATGACTACAACCATTTTGGACCCTTGGATTAAAGATTGAAGGTGTAATCTTGACCCTTCATTTTGGAGACATATTCAATGGTTAGGATTGCAAGCCAAAAATGATCCAATGGCTCAAATGAAGTCTTCCATCTATAACCTAAACCTAAGCTAAATTTAAATCCAAACCATTCTTTTAATCAATGGTTAGGATGACTTATAGTGATGGCTATGTAATTTGGTACATTTGGAATGCATGAAGAAAGGGGGACGGTTTGGAGAGCAAGGATGAAGGGAGACATTTTAGTGTAGGCTTTTTAGGCCAAAGAAAAAAAAAAGAATGAAGACAATGCCAAGTGTCAAGACCATTTACTATTGCTTCATTAATGCTTATGTTCTTCAAACTTCACTTTCCATTCTCTCTAATTGCATGCTACGGCAATGCATTCCCTTGAAGACAAAAACATTCATTTCTATACTTCATAATATCATTTCTTCACTTTTCCACTTAAGTTTCAAGACCAAACCAAAGAAAATTTCATTCTTTCTCCCAAAAACATACCATTCGCCCAAGCACTCCAATTCACTCCACCATCACTCTTTAATTTCATACAACCTAGTTTCTTGAATCTTTACCTCATTCTAAACAACTTTCATGTTGAAGACTTTCTCTAAATCTTCCATCTTGAAGGACTTTTACTAAGATCAAGTTCTAGAATTTTTGTTGGTGAAGTGTAAGAAAACTTCATTTATTCTTTTCTTTTTCATGTTCTAAACCATGTTTGATCCATGGTTCTTCTTATTCAAGCTTGATATACTATTCTCTTATTTGTTTCATGTTTAAGAACTTGTGTTGTGGAGATCTTGTTCAAAACACAAATCAACAAGCTTTTTGGTGGTTCTTCAAAAGGTAAGAGGGAGATTCATCTCACCAACCAAGCATAGTGGTGGGAGATGGTTTTATATTTGATGGATGGTGAATCCATGTGAGGATTCCTATCCATGGTCATGTAATAATTTGTATGTGTGTTATGTGCTTTTAATTATTTTTGCTTATGCTTGATATGCTTTGCATGATTTACTTGTGTATGCATGCTTAGTATGATTTTTATTTGTTTATATGATATGCTTATAATATGCTTAATGATATATGTTGAATATATTATGATGGATGTATGTTGAAATAAATAAAATTTTGGCTCCAAAGGCCATGGAGGAGGTCACGGTTTTGGACTTCTAAAATAAGGGTTTCTATTGAAATTTTTCAAGAACAATGGAGTTAATTTTTGGTCCTTAAACTTAAGCAAATTTTTGGTCAAGACATCAACTAATTTGGTGTTCACAAAATTATATTTTCATGAATGACAATATTGAATGATTTGAGAAGTAAGGAAATTAAATAAAAAGGTTTTGTTTTACAAAAATAATGCACACGGTTTTTGAGTTATATTTTTATTAATTTATTTTGTGTAGAAAACAAGAATGGAACTTAGATGATTTACAAGAAAAATATTTGGTAGTTTCAAAGGCCATATATAAGGTTTTGACAATTTAGAAAAATATTTGATGTTATAAAATACAAGAATTTTCAAATAAGGATTTTTGGAAAAAGGAATTAAAGTGTAATATATTTAGTGAAGTGGATTTTTATAAATAAAAGGAAAAGGAAATTGAAAGTGTTGAATTTCAAATTATTTTAAAGAAAATTAATTTTAGAAGTGACGATTTAGAAATATAAAAGAAAACGTTCATAACTTAAATTTACTAACGTTGTATTTATTTATTGGGTTTTGGAAAACGTTAGGAAATTTAAAGTTAGAAACAGTAATTAAATCAACTAAATGTGATTTTGTAAGATTAAATCAATAGAAAGTGATTTTTGAGAAAATATATTACGGAAAAGATTTTTGACTAAAAATAAGAAGGGAATAAAGTAAGAAATTATATTATTGTAAGAAAAGTCCAAAATAATATTTTTAAAGTTAAGAAATATTTTACGAAGGGTAAAAACGGTGAAAAACGATTTACGTAACTCAAAAACGTAATTTTTAAGTTACGCGATTTGAAAAACGTTAAAATGTTTCTACACGATTTTTAAAGCGTTTAAATATTTTACACAATCGAAATGTTGTAGAAAAATATAGCTAGGCGATTTAAAAATAAAAGAATATTTTTACGCGTTTTAATACAGTAGAAAATTGTTACGCGAATTTTTAAACGTAACAGAAATATTACAAATCATTGTTTACGTAATAAAACATTACGTGACCGAGAAAACATGACAAAAATATTTTACGAATGAGAAAAATATGGTAATGTGATTTTGCTGTTAATTATACAGTAAACTTTACAGTTAAAATCAGTATACGAATACTGTACAAGAAATTGAGAAGTTTGCCTGAAATTGGCATTAATACATGAACGTAAAACAGTATTTGAACCTCGTATGAGAAATTATGTGATTTACCTTTGGTTGGTAATTGGTGCATTACACATGCATTGAAAATGGTCCGATGGATCAGTATATGGCTAATTGTCTGGAGAAACGTACACCTCTTGAGTGGGTGCGATACGCGTAGTGTAGGTCACTTGTTGACCTTAGGGCATCGGGTGCGAGTTGCTCGCAATGGCGGTTGGTAGCTCTTTCGCACCGTGATTTAGACCGATGCAACACACGATGATCCGAACCGAGACACTATTCTTAATCGAGATCCGATAAAGACTGTCGTGTATGTCTAGATGTGCAAGATATAATTATAGCACTTGGTCTGAGGCACGTGGTACCGACAGATCTTTTCGATCAATTTCTCCGATATGAGTATTAGCTCATGGAGTAGGACATTGAGTCTATGTGCGCATGCATGAAACTGAGCATCTATATCTATGTGATGGTGTTACTGTAATTATTTTGTGATTTAAACAGTGATAGTGGCATGATGGCAATTATTATTTTACACTATGATGATGGCATAATCATGGCTTGATATTTTTGCATGATATGTTATTGGTATTATCTCTGTGCTATCATGCTGGTATTGGCGTAGGTGATCTCACCTCTTTGTATGTATATTTGTATACGGTATTTATAATTGGTTGAAGACGTTGAGGAAGAAACAGTACAAGAAGGAGAAGAAGAACTACTTCTCACGTCTGGAAACGCAGAATTTTGAAGATGGAGATGCCCAGCTTCCTAGGATACGTGACGTTATAGTTTCGCAGAGGCCCGGAGGCGTGGCATGTTCACTTGGATCGCCAGTGTATATTTTATATAGGGGATCTGAACATTACCTACAGTAGGCGTGAACAAGGGAACCCCTATTTTAGTGTCAATATTTATGTACAGTTAGAGTTTCCACTATCCATTAGGCAGTACTGGGGAGCTTACTACCGTACTCCTAGTGCGATAAGTATCGTGTCGTTTGCGCGGACACCTGTCCGTAGAGCTTCACGTAACAACGGATTCCTATCTGCTGAGGAATCTGAGGAGGACCCATCTGAGGGTTCTGCTGCTTAGTTAAGCTTGGGCAAGTTTGAACTCTGATATAAATTATGTCTGTAATTATTTAAGTGTGTTTGTTGTTTCAAGAAATGGTCTGTAATAAATAAACCTGACAGCACGTGTGTAATATGTATATGATGTAAATTATGTGTGAGGTTGTTGTATCATAGTTTTATTTTCCGCTAAGTTTATTTTATTGTTATCAAAGAAAAAAAAATTTACAACTCGTATTTTTATCACAATATCACATTTTGTGACTATTGAGGGTATTTGGGTAATTAAAGTAACATAAATGTGACACCCTACGGTGGGTGTTACATGATCTGCCTCAAACTTACAAAAATTGGGGCATCAATTTTCATTCCTTTTCTGACGGATTATCTGGCAGCTTAATCCGCCTCAAATTGAATTCGGTAGATTTTTTGGCAGAATTTATCCGTCAAAAAATTTGAAAAGATACTGCATCGATTTCCATTCTTTTTCCAAAGGATTTTCCTTCGACTCAATTCACCACAAATTGTTTTGAGTGGATTTTCTTGCAAAATTTATCTACTGGAAAATTTGAAAAACTACCGCATTGATTTTCATTTCTTTTCTGGCGAGCAAGGGCTCAATCTGTGACAAAACTATTGCAGGTAAATTTTCCCATGAAATTTATCCTCCAGAAAATTTGAAAAACATTTCCATTCATTTTCCGGTAGCTTTATCCAACCCAAACTGATTCCTGGTGATTTTCCCACAAAATTTACTCTCTAGAAATTTGTTTTACTTTTTATATATATTTTTTAAATATTTCTTTTGTTTTCTGGCAAATGTATCTGCTGAAAAGTAATTATTTACCAACAGATATGTTTCTGTCAGAAAATGCTGACGATAATACTCGAATTTCTTGTAGTGAGCCGCTTATCCTTATGTGTTGTGCTAGGGTTTTGCACCGCCATGGCTGGGTTTGTGTTTGTCCCTTTATAAGTCGCAAGTGCACAGATGGAACAAGTAAATAATTAAAGAGTAGGATATCGCTCCCACGAGGTTAATGAAACTTCTAATGCTAAATATCAACTAATAGCTTAAGTATTTCTATTCAAGAACATAAAAATAGGAAAAAATGCATTTAAACTAATCTAAAGACTGAAAAGCAATAAATGAAAATTAAAGATAATGAATAGAGTTTAGGGAATCCTTCTTCACTTTTTACTTCAATTGATAATATGTAACCCTTTTAAGCAACATAAATGAATTAGTTAAGTTAGTTTGAGAATCTACTTTAGTTAAAAATTTATGTCTAGGTCATTCAATCATGCTTTATTTACCTAATTCACTATGTTTCCAGGAGAACTAAAACAAAAAATTGAAGTTTATTCTCAAACACCTGCTATGCATGGCTAAGAGGTAATTTTCTATCCCATCAGCGAATCAACTCACCCCACCATTAGAATGAAATTGAACATGCATCAACCATACATATGATCTCAAATTCAAATTCTTATGTCTAGGTTCATCATATTTCAACAAATCACTTAAAAGTTGACCAAACAATCAAGAACATTATGATCTATATGATTGAACAAAACCATACATCAATATAAACTCAAAGAAGTATAAAATCATCAATATCCATAAAAGGATCCAAAGTAATCCCTAAATACAACTTAACTACTCATTGAACACGAAAGTATACAACAAAAATCATGTTCATGATATAAGGAAGAGAAAGAAGTAAAGGGAAAAGGAAAGAAACTCATAGATATGATCTGTGATGCTTGAATCTATTTCCATGAAGAAGATGACCTCCAACCTTGACTCCCCTAGCTTCTCTCTTAACCCAGATATGAAAACCTACCCGCAACTTTCTAACCTAGAACAAACTCTCTTTTGCAAATCTGATAAAACAGTATTTATAAGCTAAATTTAAACTATCACGCCGCGGAGTGAACCATTTGGAGTCGTGACACGTATCAATTTAGGTCACCATGCCGCGACATTCATTCCTTTGCGCCTCGGGTTTCAGTATGCAGTAATCTGAATGTACCACACCACGACGTTCACATGCCAGCGTTGCAACGTGATATGCTGAAATTCACACTTAGCTTTCTCTTTTAATGTTGATCTAAATCCTTTAGATTTCTACTTGATTAGAGCCCTTCCTACAATAGAGAAATCATCAAATTAGTAATAATTGCAAATTCACATAATCACATGAAGAATTATAATAGATTTGCTCAAAATCATATAGGAAGATATCACAATTGAATTCAATGAATATAAGCCTAAATTCTTCCATATATGCATAATAATAATGACTAAGCAATCAATATAGAATAAATACAGGGCATAAATAACTACATTTTATAGAGTTATCAGTTTGTGTGTTGCTTTGTTTGAGTCCTTCAGTTAATTTGGCTCTCATCCTCTCAAGCTCCTTCCTCTCGTTAGCTATAACCTATTTGCTTATCATTAGTGGCATTTGGAGATTGAGTTCTCATGAAGATCTTGGTCTGGAATTGTCAAGGTATTAGCTAGCCTTTAACAGTTCACCTTCTCAAGGATATATGTTTGTCCCGGTCACCAGACTACTAGAAGTAAAAAACCCTAGTGGTAAAGTTAAACCGTTAATGCAGGCTTATGGTTTCAGTGATTATTTTATGCTTGAACTTATTGGTTTGGCAAGTAGTCTTTTGTTGGCTTGGAATGATAGATTCATAGTGTCAGTATGTAGGAAGCTTTGATCAATTTTACATCCATGTCAATGGGTAGAGTAGCTTGGACCATCAAACCTGGAACTTCATAGGTGTCCATGGTGACTATAAGAAACTCTCTCGCCACCAACAGTTTGATCGAATTATTAGTCTAATTAGAGGTGGCAAAGTAGGTTGACCTGCCTCGACTTGTCACGAGTTAACAAAAAATGAGGCGAGGTAGGTTAACTCGTTTTTGGAATATGAGTTGGGAATCAACCCACCCTATTTTGCAGCGGGTTAGCGCGCGTCATCCCGCTTAATTTCTTTTAAAAAAATGGCGTTTAGATAAGTAAACCTATCAAAAAATGAACAAAAAAGACAGGTTAGCCCACCAAAAAAAATATTAGAAAAAAAATTACTCCGATGAGTCATCTTACCCCACCCCGCCTCAACTAGTAGGTTATGAGAAACAACTTAAAATAATCCATTTAAAAAAATAAGTTGTAAAATACAACCTAACGTGCCATTTTTTATAGGATAAATGTGTTGACCCGTCGGCTCCGACTTGTTTTGCCATCTATAGCTCTAATTCAAGGTTGTGTAGGAGCAGTTTTAGTCAATGCTATTCTCAGGGAGGAGGAGAAGATTGGTAGTGCACCTTCCTCTGACCTTATATGAGATGACCTATATCATCTCATATACTCGGGTGGACGGCTAGAATTCTCTACTAAAGGATATCCATTCACATGGAGGAATCGATGGCATGGCCCGAGAAACATTCAAAAAGTCTTTGATAGACAATTTCTAAATGCTCAATGGATGGAACTCTACCCAAACCTTAGAGTTTCATACTTGGACATTGTGGGAAGTGATTATAGGCATATTCTCTTGAACGATTACCACCTTAGTCAACCAAAGCGCATTTAAGGTTGATTATCATTTGATCCAACAGGAGGGAAAAAAGAAGCTCGTAAAGTCATGTTGGGAAGGAGTGGTCGAAGGCACTTGTTAGTACCAAGCAGGGTTCTAAATTACAGTCTGCATCACCTGATGCGGCCGCAATATTACTGTTGCAGCCCGTGCCGCAATGGCATCAGGCCACAATTGCGGTGTGACTTAAAATCGAGTAAAACGATCACAACGGAACAGAGTTGCGGCCGCAACGGGCCGCAACATGCCTCAATAGTGCCCCATTTCATTTTTTCTTTCAAATCAACAATGTCAGAGACTTAGAGCACGGGAAGAAAAAAGAAGAAGATTCTTGCCCAATAATTTCATCAACAGGAAAAAGAGAAAACAATTAGACAAAGACATCAGATTTCATTCACGGACTCAGTACTCTCCTTTCAAACTTGGTGTTGAAAACTTGATTCTCTATCTCTCATTCTCTCTGAAAACCATCTCCATTTCAGTCTCTATCTTGCAGATCTCAGATCACGGACTCACCATCTTGCTCCGGTGCTCCGCAAGTGAGCTCATCTCTCCCATCCCAGTCTTTCTTATATTTTGTTTCTGTGTTTGATATGCATACATCTTGTGAAATTTGGGAGGTTGGGGTTGGGGTTGGGGTTGGGGTTGAGGTTGGATGTTTGTCATTATGTGAGATTTGGGAGGCAGAGAGGGGGCGGTGGGTGAGAGTGGGAGACCGCGAGCGGCTGAGAGTGAGACTGATGAAGAGACAGAGAGAGGGGCCGTGGAAAGAGGGGGTGGGCTGAGATGTGGAGGTGGACGACGATGAAGAGGTGGCCATGGACGTCGGCGGTGGTCCGCGAACCGAGAGAGGAAGAGGGCGGTCGGGGGGGGTGGGTGGGGCGGATCGGATACGAGAAGTAGAGAGGAAGAAGGGAAAGAGAAAGGATAGGGGATAGGGGATGGGGGATGGGGGAGAGAGAGAGCAGCGAGACCAAGAGAGATGAAGAAGGGAAAGAGAGGGGATAGGGGAGGAAGGAGAGAGGTACAAGACCGAGAGAGAGAGATGAGGGGGATTTGGGGAAAATTGGAGAATTTGGGAAATTTGGGGCTTTGTATAATGGGATTGAGTGGGACGTGGGTTAGGTTTGGGAGGGATTTGGGGCATATTAAGGGGAAAAATTGGGGAAAAATTAAGGAAGTGAGAAATTGGGAAAAATTGGGGAATGGGAAATTGGGAAAAATTATGAGAAAATTGAATTTTTTATAATAGTGTGTAAAAATTAAGTTAAGAATAGTTATAATTAATTAGTAGTTTATATTAAGGGTTTAAAATTAAAGTTAATTATTGATGGAGTATTAGGAATAGTAATAATTAATTTAATTACTTAATTATTTCTTTAAAAGAAGATAATTAGTAGTATATATTAATTATTAAGGGTTTTAACTTTGAAGTTAAAGTTAATTATTGATTGCTAATTGGAGTATTAATAATAGTGATAATTAAGTTAATTATTGATAATTGTTATAATTTTTTTGTAAACAGGTATTACAAAATTTAAACAATGCTGCCAAGAGAAGAATTTCCTACATGAAGATTGGAGAGTGCTCCAAGTGATGATATTAGATGGCATTTCGAAACAGTTGTACCCAGAAATCAAAACAACATCACATGCAAACTTTGTGGAAAAGTAATAAAGGGTGGCATTACAAGATTGAAACAACACATAACACATTATAAAGGACAAGTAGCAGGTTGTCCTAAAGTCACCATATTTTTCAGGGAGAATATGATGAAACTCCTCATGGATGGGAAAGCGAAAAAAAATTGACTCTAAAAAAAGAAAAGAAGAATTCGAAGAAGGCTTAAGGGGAAATGTTGAAGAGGAAGACATGGATGATCATATTAATGAACAAATCATGCTAGCTACACAGGAGAGCCTTAGATCACAACATGAATGGGAAGACAGACAATGATTCGGGCAACAAATAGGGGGATCGATAAATATATATGAAGAAGGTGGAAGCTCTTATGCAAGTGTTAGTGAAGACAAAAGGCCACAAGATATTTCTACTGCTTTGAGGTCTACAGATGTTAATCTTGTGAGAAGTAAAAGCGTGAAGCAACCAAAAGTTACTGGTGGTTGGATGAAAATACTAAGAAAAATGCTTGGCGCAGCAGTAAGCAGGTTCTTAATTTATGAGTGTTTACCTATGAATTTAGCTGATTCTTCTTGGTTACATGCTTTGATTGTTGAAACAGCTGAGGTAGGCAAAGGAGTTAAGTGCCTAACTCCTTATGAAGTTTCAGATATATATATGGAAGTTGAATACAAAAAAATACAAGAATTGATAAATACACTAAAGGGTACCAGGAAAGAAAGAGAAGTCACAATAATTTGTGATAGTTGGACTGATAGTATAAACCATACACATATTATGAATTTTCTTGTTTACTACAGCAATGTGACAATTTTCTTAAAATCTATTGATGCTTCTGGTATTAATATTAGAAATACAGATTATTACTTCTAATTGATTGACAAAGTTATAGATGAAGTTGGAGAAGAATATGTAGTCCAAGTGGTTACAGATAATGAAAAAGCACTAAAAGCAACTGGGAAAAAATTAATGGAAAAGAGGGCACATCTGTATTGGTCTGCATGCGCAGCTCACTGTTTGGATCTTTGCTTGGAGAATATAGGGAAAAAGCAAAATGTGAATAAACTATTGAATGATGCAAAGACAGTGATAACTTTCATCTATAACCACATATGGACAGTAAATTTGATGAATAAATACACTGGAGATAGAGAAATTATCTGTCATGGCATAACTCGATTTGCAACACAGTTCTTGCAGCTTCAAGCTATTATGAAGCAAAAACAAGTTTTAAGAAACATGTTCAACTCAGAAGAATTTAGAAGATCTAAGTTTGGGAAAGAGAAAAACGGTCCAGCATTTGAAGTAAAAAAAATTGTTTTGAGTACTGAATTTTGGAGTAAGGTTGTTGATCTACTGAAAGTATTTGAACCTATTGTAAAAGTCTTAAGCCTGGTCGACGGTGACGTGAAGCCAACAATGAGTTTTCTTTATGAAGTCATAGATCAAGCCAAATAATCTATCCAGCAAAATTCTTGATATCATACAAGATATAATGAAATAATATACCAGCACTGGAGATTCATGCATTCTGATCTTCATTCTACAAGTACATCAATAGTCGATATAATTTATAATTTTTTGTTTTGTTATTAAATTTTACTCTCGTACTTTTATGGATAATAATTGATTAACTTTTTTTAGGTTATTTTCTTAACCCACAATTTCAATATGGAGTTGAACATGGTTCTTATGTTTATAAAGAAACTTTTGATGGAACCAGTAGCGTCATCATCAAATTAGAAAGAAACATAGATAATCAAATTAAAGCTTTGAATCAGGTTAGTAAATAATGTTTATATTTAAATCTTATAAATTTATAATTAAATATTATATATTTACTTATTGACATATTATATTGTGTTATACAGTTGATGATTTTTAGAGAAAAACGTGAATCATTTGGAACACTACAAGCTCAAAAAGCTTGGGCTAGAATGAATCCAGGTAAAATATTTTTTTTCTCTTTTTTGTGCAAGTAAATCTATTTAAAATTTATTTATACTTTATATGACAAATAATTATTCATTATGCTTGGTCATTTAAATAGTTGAATGATGGTTGATATTTGGATCGTGTGCTCCTGAACTTCAACGTGTGGCAATAAAAATTCTTAATCAAACAACTTCAGCTACCAATTGTGAGAAAAATTGGAGCACATTCAGCTACATTTATACAATTACAAGGAATAGACTCAAGTACAAAAAGGTACAAAAACTTGTCTTCACATATTACAATATGAAGCTGAAAATGAGACATGAAGAAAGGAGAAGTCAAGAAGAAATTGAAGCTGATTTCAATCCAATTAATCTTGACTACATATTTGAAGAATAAGATCCATTATCTCCTTGGACTGAAGAAAGAGAAGGCCCTGTATTAGATGGAGTACAAAATTCAGAGTGGTTGCCTAGAATTGATACTGATGATGAAAATATGGAAGCTGGTGATGATGATGATGCAGGTTCTGATGAAAATAGTGGTGGTTTAAGTCCTCCTAGTAATAACAGTGGTAATTGTGGTGCTGATGCAAAAGCTAAAAAAAGTGATGTTAATGATGAAGATGATGATGAATATAGACAAAATGATCCATATCAAGAGATTCTATATAATCGTCGTGACAAAAGCCTAATGATTGATATGATTACATCTAGACCAGATATGGTTCCTTCTGATCATTCATTTGGTGATAACAGAAGAGCTGGATCACAGTCTAGTAGAGGAAGAAGGCAACAAAATGTTATACTAGAAGATTTTTCCTCTTCGAGCATTGCACAAAGTTTTAATGACTTTGGTCTTGGTGAATCATCTTAGAGTAGTCAAGGGTATTATCCATCATCTTATCAGTATCTTTACTCTAGTGCATATGATCAATATGCTGGTAGTAATCAACCTCCACCATACCACCAATCTTCAATGAACTATCAAGATCCTCATTATCAACAATCAAATAGTGGATTTTTTTATTATGTCTTTGGACAAGGAGATATGCAAGGTGATAGCCAAAATGAAAGTGAAGGTTGTGATCTTTCATGTCATTCTACCATATGGTAATAATTACCATGTAAATTCTAATTATATTGTCTTTAAGTTTTTAATTTATTTATTTATTTACTTATTTATTTATTTATTTATTATTTTAAATTTAATAATTTACTTTATTATTTTAAAAGTTTTTTAAGTGAGATTTAGTTTATTATTTGTGAATTGCCATTAAAAAGAATTCTTATAATGTTCATAAATATTTAAGATATTAATTATGAGTTTATATCATATTTTCTTTTGCAGTGAAATCATGCATCTTAATAGTACATTGTTCCTTGCATAATTGGTGACGTGATTAAAGTTGCAGGTAATTGTATATTCTTCTAACTGAATTAGATTTTTTTTTATCAATGACTTAGTGTAAAAAATATGACATGTTTTTGTAAAATTTATATGAAACTTATTTAAGTTGATATATTCTTACTCTCTTATATTTATATATGCCCAAATAAAACTTTAAAAGGCATATTAATAATTATTATAACAATAGTTGTGTTATTTTGGTTATAAATTCAATTTCAATTATTCTTTAAGATGAGATAAAATCTTATCAAATAAGTAAAAGCCTATAAAACATTATAAATAAGGATATATGAAGAGTTATAATAATTATATAATTTTTTTTTATATTTTTTGCAAGTTTTAAAAAAATTCATACAACAATAATCGCAATCCGCATCGCAAGATTATCGCATCTTGCAATCGCAATGATGACAACTATTCTGGCTATGCAATCGCGACCGCAACCGCAATTTAAAACCATGGTACCAAGTACTAGTGTTTATGAAATTAAATGCAGTCCGCCATGCGTTAATTGAGTGGGGATGACAATACCCTATAACTCCTCTGCTCATTACTCAAATCAAAGACCTCAAACAAGAACTGGCCATCGTCAACCAAGAAGGAATTTCATTCAATAGCACCAGAGTTAAGGAATTAGAAAGTGATCTAAAGGTTTAAATTAAACAAGAAGAACTCTATTCGATGCAAGAATCATGTGTTAGGTGGCTGAAGGAAAGGGACAGAAACACATCCTTCTTCCATGCCAGAGTCGTATAATGGAGGAGTAGGAATGTTATCCAGAAAATCATGGACCATATTGGTCATTGGTAGGAAGGTCGTGAGAACGTTGCTCAGGTAGCTATCTCTTCTGTTTGCTTCTTCTCAACCAAGACACATACTCAGTATATTGTCGAACTTCCAAGAACCCCAAGCATGAACATGTGGCTCCTGAGGTCGCCTATAGCCTTCAAAATGAAAAGAGCAACTCTTAGAATTGACCCAGGTATTGCACCATGAGAAGATGGCTTCATTGCAATATTTTTCTCAGAATTTCTGAGACATTGTTGGGGATGACACTCATCAAGCACACCATCATTACTCTCATACCTAAGACCAGTAAAATTCATAACATGTCTCAGGTTCGACCTATTAGCTTATGTACAATCTTGTATAAAAAATTTTCCAAAGTCTTAGTGGGTCGCATGCAAAGCATTATGAATAAAGGCTATAAGGTGTATAAAGGAATAAAGGCCTGTCTCTTCCTTCTTGCAATAAAGGCCTTACCTTCCTTCTTAACCAGTTGGAAACTCACCACCTGTTCATAGGAGTCTGTATTAGTAGAAGAAACCCAACTGTTTCATCTTTATTCTTAGCATATGATATGACTCTATAGTTTTTAGTCGAGCTGATCACAGGCATATAAATCTAATTGTGGAACTACTCCAACGAGCTGAATCAACCGTGTTTTTCTGAAAAAACACTCGCATCACCTTTGCCCAGGCACTTCGAATTAGGTCATTTGGTACTCAAGATAAATATCTAGGCCTTCCATCTACCATTAATAGGTCTAAAAAGGAAGCATTTGAATTTATTATCCACAAAGTTAATTAAAGAACGACTTGGGGGAAGGAAGCACAAACTATTATCAAAAGTAGGCAAGGCTACCTTAATCCAGTTGGTTCTCTCTACTATTCCTAGCTAAGCTATGGCATGCTTTAAGCTCCCAGATAGCATTTGCTATGAAGTTGAAAAATTCATCCGGCGATTTTGGTGGGGTAACAAGCCTGAATCCCATGAAACTTATTGTGTTAGTTTGAAGAAATTATGCTTACCAAAATACGAAGGTGGGTTTGGGTTCAAAGATCTTAAAGCATGAATCTAGCCCTGCTAGGCAAACAAGGGTAGCGTCTAGTCATACATAAGAATTTTCTCCTCTATAAGGTGTATAAAGGAATATATTTTCCCCACACCTCATTCATGGAAGCCCCTATTGGTCACAATCCATTTTGGACATTGCAAAGCTTCCTTCAAGGTCGTCAAGTCCTGTATGTGGAGCTCGCTGGGCAATGGGAAGTGGCTCCACCTTGGATATCTTTTGCATGCCTTGTTTGGACATAGCTCCATCTTTCTCAGCAGTAGGGCCACCAATCCACCCAGCTAACCCCCCATTTGGTCTCGTTTTTTATGGACACTAGATTGAAAATGTGGAAGCCCCGAGGAAGTCTACAAGTTTTTTGATCAAGATCTTGCTGAAAGAATCATGAGGCTACCCATCAAGATAGTGGATGATTTGATAACATGGCACTATTTCCTTCGCAGGGAATTACACGATAAAATTTGGTTATAAGCTAGCTTTGAATATGAACCAGGAACATGCTTCGATCCAAGGCATGTGGCGTTCGGAACACTCATGGAAAATGTTGTGGAAGCTTTATGTTCCTCCTAATCTCAAATATTTCATATGGAGACTGTTGCACAATGGTCTACCTCTCAAAACTAATTTATAAATCAAAGGGATCAGTCTCCCAAGTGCACCTTACCCCTATGCTTGACTGCTAACTATGAGAGTCTCGCATCATTTGTGTTAATTTTTTGAGTACGATTTCTACAATTATTAAGTCACTTCATTTAATATTAATTAATTTTAAGTTAGAATTTCACGTGAAATCTCACGCTAATGATACTGTAGGTCACCTGTTTATTTCCTGTCCATTTGTTCGTGCTGTATGGGAGTTGTTTCCTTGGAGGATGGCTAGACACTCTAATGCTAGCCCATTACTAACTGCATGGAAACTCCTTTGTAGCCAAAGGAATAGGAAGCCAAATTATGTTGGAAGTGTAGAGTTGGCAACATAGGTTTTGTGGTACATTTGGAAATCTAGGAATGTAGAAGTCTTCAACCTGCAGCCTTGGTCCCCGCAAGAGTGTTTACATCATGCTCATACTTACTGGGATGAGTATAACATAGCTACAGGTCATAATAGTGATCCTGTGGCTCAATTGCTTAGTTTAGTTCAATCCTTTCTCTGAAAGTGATGATGAGGCGTCCCAATTTTGTATCTTGGTGGGTTTTGTTTGTAGCACATTTATTATTCAATCCTGATTTACTCACATCACTTTTTTTATACCCTATTTTTTACATCACATCACTTATTATTGAAATAAACATTCTCATATAAATTTTTTTTTATTTAATCACAATCATTGACATGTGATATAAAAAGTAATGTAAGAAAGAAAAAAATAATGTGAGATGAACATTTTTCTTCATTATTATTATTGATATCTTATCTTGTTGGCCAAAAAACAACAAAACAAAAAACAAAAAAAAATTGTAAGAAGAAAGAAGAATATTGCTTCATGTAATGTATCTAGCATGCTAACACCATTTCTCAAACAAGTAGGCTTTAAGTAATTAGGTCACTAATTTTGCAATTCACAACTATACTGTTTTTACAAATATTCCTTTTATATTATTTATCATTACATAATCATTTATTTTCTCTGTTTTAAAATATCTACCATTTTAAGAAAGTATTTTCTTTAAATTTATTTGTTGTTTAGACAATTAAAAAAAAGTATTAATTTTATTTTTCAATTTTATCCTTATCTCGTAGTTTCTACATAAATAGAATGAAAGAAAGTATTAATGAAATGATAATATTTTGAGCTTTTTTAATAAGAAATTTGCAAATAAATGTTTTTAAGGTATTGGTTAAGGAATAAAATATAAAACACATTAAATGAAAAATAAAACATTTAATATATTGAAAACTTAAAAAATAATCATATACTTTCCTTTTTTAGTAATTAAAAATACGAGAGATTCTTAAGTACTTTCAAGTTAAGAGATTTTTTTTATTTTATATTATTTAATGTATGTCACATCAACTATAATATTAAAAATGTAGTTGAAGTTGAAGCCAATAATAATTTATAAAATTGATGTGACATACATTGAATGATAAAAAATAAAAAAAAAATTTTGCTCTCATAATACTTAAGAATTTCTCTAAAAAATACTCCATCCGCTCGATTTGATGTGTCAGTTTTGTGCATGACACTAGAATTAAGAAACACAAAATCAAGCCTTAATTATGAAATATTCTTTACTAAACTACCCCTCTTTAGTTTCTAACAATTAATTACTTCACTTTACTATTTCGATCTAATTTTCATTAGTTGTTAAAACTTAAGAGATTTTAAAGTACTAGGGCAGAGTTTGATAAACAATAATTAATATTTTATTGATATACAAAAACATCACTTATAATAAATTAAATTTTTTTCACCAAAACGATACTTAAAATAGATCAAAATGAGTATTTAATATAAGATACTACATGCTCTTGAATTAAGGTACTTGTTAGTAAAATTTTAATAATAAAAAGTGATTTAGACAAATGTAGTTAAACTCTTTTATAATTGTGACTATTAAATTTTTATATTTTTAGTGACTATTTAATAATTTTTTATTTTTTTATACAATTACCTTAAATTACAAATTTCGAAACATATATAGTATATAAATAATTTTTTTAATATATGAAAATTTAAGAGGAAGAAAAGTTGTACCATTTGAAGTTCAATGTATGTCACAAATTTTAGGAAACCAACCCTACTGACATTTATCTAAATAGAGTTTAATCGTATTTGAAAAGCAATAAAAATTAATGAAAAGCAAATGTACTGATTTTATTTATTAAAAAGGAAGGTTAATTACTTTTATAATATAACTAATCAATAGACATGAAACATGTTGATCTTTTTCAACAAATCTGTCAAATATTTCTTTCTAAGTCTTTGATTATTTGTTCTCATAATTTCATGTCAGAGTAGCAGTTAGAGAAACCGTGTCCTCACTCGGTAAATCTCCTAAATATACCTAAAAGAAAATACATAAAAAGTGGCGTATTTTTGTAAAGAAAACGGTTCTTGTCCATTATTATACTCCAATTTATTTTTACTGTATATCACATAGTTGTATATCACTTCTTTTTTTTCTTTTCCTTCCCTCCCTTTCTCCGCACTCCTTGTATCTTTCTTTTTTTTTGAAATTTTAAAAGTTTCTCTACTTCCTTTTCACACTTTCGATTTCTCCTCTTCCCCTCACTCTCGGTTTCTCCCTTCCTCTCACTCTTGGTCTCGGTCCCCCCAAACTCCACCACCCTCCACTTCGTCTCTCCTCTCCCTCATTCGACACTCAGTTTCTCCCATTTCACTCATGCTCGATCTCGGTCTCCCCCAAACTCCCACCACTATCCAGTTCTGCCGCAAAACAGAGAAGCCCACCGAACCAGCACCAGACAACTTCAACATCTACTCAAACCGCGAACCAGGATCAGCAACCTAGGTCCTCTGCCACACAGACCCGCCAACCGCCGTGACCTAGTACCCAGAACCGCCGTGACCTAGTACCCAGAACCACCGTGCTCTACCGTCTGACGACATTACTTGTACCCTCTCTCATTCTCTCTACTATACATAATATTTTAGAATGTGATGATATATTGATGTTGTGACCCTTGGTATCATTAGAGTTTAGTATTTTAGTCTCCTGTGTGATTGGATTTTTTGTCACATTTTAGTATCTGGTTAATGCAAAAAAAAGTTCCAAATAGTGAGGGGAATCTTGTTAGAAACCAATTAATAGTGGAATGAACATATGTAATGTTGTTTTTAACAAGTTGAGGGTAAATTGGTAGAAAACCATGCAAAAAATGGTGAATCTCACTATTTGGTGAGTTCCAAAATAAGTTATTAATACACTATGAATAAGTGGTTAATATGAATAAGTATCTGGTTAATACAACAAAATTTCTAAATAGTGGGGGGAAACTAATTAGAAACGAATCACTAGTGGAGTGGGCATGTGTAATGTTGTTTTTACCAAGTTGAGAGTAGATTGGCAGAAAACCATGGAAAAATGGGTGAAACTCATGTATTTGGTGAGTTCAAAATTAAGTGGTTAATACACTATGAATAAGTGGTTAATATGAACAAGTTTCTGGTTAATATGAACAAGTATCTGGTTAATTCAATTTTTTTTTCCAAATAGTGGTGGGAAACTAGTTAGAAACGAATCACTAGTGGAGTGAACATGTGTAGTGTTGTTTTTACTAAGTTGGGAGTACATTGGCAGAAAATCATGGAAAAAATGGTGAATCTCATGGATTTGGTGAGTTCAAAATTAAGTGGTTAATACACTATGAACAAGTGGTTAATATGAACAAGTTTCTAGTTAATCTAATTTTTTTCCCAAATAGTGGGTGCCAACAGATTTTAATAACTGATAAATAGTAACACAAAGAGAAACTGAATATCCTGGGTGATATCAGTATGATATCACAACCAGTTGTGTATATTTTTAGAGAAACGAAATTACAGAGAATGAAGAGGATAATTCTAGACAAATGTAGGGTGTCTAGTCCCTCCAATTCCCAAGCCAAACCCAGTCTACCTCATGTTTTCCTCTCCTCTCAGCTAAATACCCCATAATAGAATTCCCATTCCCATCGTGATTCTTTTTCCACTCACCTGCCAGCTCAACAGGTTGTTACAACTGATCCTACGTTTGTTTATTGCTCACCTCACTCACTTGCCTTATGGTACTTCTTCCTAATATACACTTTGGTTATTTTTGGGCCTGGGCCTCTATCAATACTCCCCTCCCAAAGATGCACCTTGTCCTCAAGGTGGAATTCAGGAAAGTTGGCTTGTATGGTGATGCGTGCGGATGTAGTGATTAAAATTAAGATAAAAATCAGTTGTCAGGCCCACCAGAAAATAAAAACCTTACAACTAGTTGTAGTTAGTAAGGGTCGATCCACAGAGAACCAATTCAATTAACACTATTAAACAATTCCCAATTTAGACTCTGATTAACAATAAACAGTAAAAGGGGGGTTTTGGAGTTTTGATGAACAATGAACAGCTTCAAAGATAACAATAAACAAACTGAAATCAACAATATAAGTAAATTGGTTAAGAGATTGAATCCACCGCTAGATTTATATGATAATGTAAATCCACATATTCTTTTTATTCCAACATGCTCAATTATGTTTTTATGCAATTGTGAGAGTAAATCTCTGTTTTCCTTACGTGTTGGCCAATTTAGCAATCGCTCAAATCAACTCCTAATCACTGATTAGTCATAAAGCAACCGCTCTTACAACTATCCAACAATTGCATTAAGATTTAGAAAATCAATTACACTAAGGTCTAATCACACACCGGGATTAAATTACTTAGAACATATATTTCTCTAGATCTAATACCGCAACCGCGCATAATAAACCCAGATCTACCACTTTTATAACGGCAAATAGCACAAAGATAATTATACCCACATGAACATCATACATCCCACTAGATCTACTACCGCAACCGCGCATAATAAACCTAGATCTACTACTTTGAAAGTAGGAACAAGTACAAAACCTTCATACCAACAATAGATTCGAAATATATGAATAAAAACATAAGTGTGTTGAAATAATTAAATATGCAAAGTTTACAACATTAATACTAGCGGTTTCATCACCCCCTTAACCAAGGGAGGTTTAGTTACACATAGCTAGAAAGAAATCACAAGAAAAACTATGAAGAAACAAGAAGAAACTATGAAGAAACAAGAAACTAAGAGAGAAAATGAAGGAGAGTTACATCTTGTTCATGATAAATGGTGCCTTTTATAGAAGTCTAAGGTAACAAAATGACAAAGGGAAGTGGGTGGATGAGTGGGTGAGTGAGTGGAGTGTTTGAGTGGATGGATTAGTGGGTTGGTTTAGTGGATTGGTTTAGTGGATGAGTGAGTGGAATGGTTGAGTGGTTGAATTAGTGAAAAATGCCAAAGGACTTTTGGTGAGTGGGAAATTATGGACATGAATGAGTGAGTGGATGGATGAGTGGATGGATGAGTGGATGGATTAGTGGATGAGTGGGTGGAGTGGTTAAGTGGTTGGATTAGTGTATGAGTGGATGAATGGGTGAGTTAGTGGATGAGTGGATGAGTGGATGAGTGGATTAGTGGATGGATGAGTGGATTAGTGGATGTATGAGTGGATGGTTGAGGACGAAAATTTCGTATCTGACTTGGAAGCCAAAAACGACCCACTATACTTCAGAATCACGAAAAGTGTTCTTCATGAAAGTTGTAGATCCTTGTCTTGGCTATGAAATGGATAGCTGGTTCGTCCAATTTGGCTTCCTTAAGCCCAAGATATGTCCCAAATACCGTAGGTTGCTCAAACCCAACTTCAGCACCTCTGTTCCGACTTGCAAGCTCAAAATGACCTACTAGACTTCTTTTTCTCAAAATGTGTTCTTCATGAAAGTTGTTTATTTGGATCTTGACTATCCACTGTCCAAATTTCAGCCCATCTCCATTATTACATCTTGAGATATGATTTTATGAGTGCACACTGTTCGGATTCTACTGACAGAACCCGTATTCTGACTTCCATGTCAACTTAGGTCCCTTAGACATCTGAATCAGACTTCGAGCTCTTCATCAAAGTTGTAGAGCTTCCTCTTAGCTTTCCTACAAGATAAAATTCATGATTTTCAGATTTCAGGAACTCAAGTTATGACCAAAATACAGAAACAGTGTAAAATCTCAATAATGCTGAAAATATTCAATTAGGACCAATTTGAGCTCAAACTCACAAAATCATGTCAAACTCAATCAATTAAGAATATGGAGAGTGTAAATGACTAAATATAAGGGTTTCTTAATGAATAAAATATGTGTTTATCAAATTCCCCACACTTAGCTTTTTGCACTCCTGGGCAAAACTCAAGACCAAAATTTTACAATCAAGAAGAAACAACCAAAGGTTCAGGATCAAAACATTCATGAGTTAACAATTCTCCACATCTCAAACCATCAAGCAAGGTATCTTCAACATGAATCGAGAATGATAGATCTTCACAAGATTCTCTCTCAATCTCTCAAGTGTTTAAAAGGTAGGTATTTCACTCAATTCAACCCATGAAAATTGCACTACCATGCTTGCTTATCTTCTACTTCTCCACTACTCAAAACACATGCACACACAAATCATGAGGACTTTATTCAAGGTTGTAGTGAGGTCAAGGTAACGAGGAGAGGATAAAATGGATATGAGAAGATAAATACCAAAGAGAATAAAAGCAAATGAGAGCTAAGTTCAAATAACAAGCATAAAAGCTCATCCCAACTCTAGTGTATATCCCTTTACATATTCATTTCCCAATCCTTTTCTTTTTTTAAACACTTGGTTTTTTTTCTTTTTTTTTTTCTTTTCTTTTTTTTTTTTTTCTTTTATATATATGAACATAACTATATACATACATTTTTTTTTTTCTTTTTGGGCACTCTTTTCTTTTTCAACAACCATTTTGTACATACACCCCCACACTTGTTCAAAAACTCATCCATTAACCAAGCTAATGTTCTTTTATTCCCTAAGGTAAAGTAAGAACACGATTTCTCATTTAAGGCACATAATGAGCTAGAAACAAGGAATGGTCAAATAAGCTCAAAGGGGTTAAGCAAAGGAAAATATACAAGGTTGGCAAGAATCGAGAGAATTTTCAAGAAGTCAAAAGAGTGCTTGATATCATATTGAAAACAAGGTTGGCTATTTGGTTAAACTAGCTAATTAAGAAAGAGGGCCTCAATCATGTTCATGCATGCAAGTGAAAATGTAGCCTAAAAAAGAATCAAAGCAAGTTCTAGAGTGGTCATTAACATGAGTGAAAATCACACAAGAAAGAAGAGAATGGCATAAATGTTGAATCCATCCATTAGGCTCAAAATCTCACAAGGTATGCATCCATCAAACTCAATTCATCAATTTAATCATCCATCACCAAGCATATCAGTTCAAGAAGGGAGAAAAGTTATTCAATCATGGAATGAACCCCTTTTTTTTTTTTTTTTTTTTTTTTGAATTTTTTTTACAAAAAGAACATCTTGAAATCTCTCCCCACGCTTAATATAACATTGCCTTCAATGTGAAAGAGAGATATAGAAAAGAGCAACACAACCCGATAAGAAGTGAATCAACGCCAAGCGAAAAAAAAACACACTGTCGATCTGCATCGGACCACGAAAAGAAATCAAACAATAAAACTTTAGTACTAATTAGTTACTACCTAAAAAACTCCTTACTCGCCACCAATTAAGATGCGTCTCAAGAGTAAAATTACTCCTTACTCTGCCATCACTAATTGATTTAATAAGTACATGACAATCATATCATACTTTCCAAACGTAACAACAAATTTTTTTATTTTTTTTATTTTTTATTTTTTTATTTTTTATTATTATTATTATTATTATTTTTTTTTTTGGGTCAACTATCCTTCCCCCCAACTAAATCACAACATTGTCCTCAATGTTAAAATATAGATGAGTAAAGGACGAGAAGATATTACCTGTTGGAGAAAGTGACACAAATTTAAACGAAACAAGGTACAATAAAATCAAACCCATTAAAGATGAAGTCGCAGATCGCTTTTGTTTCTTGTTACTTCCTTCGCTGCTTCTGTTGACCAATCTATCCGAGCTAATACCGGATCGTACATACTCAAAAGCTTCTAATTTATCAATGAGCTCATCAATAGTGGAGGCGAGAGATAAGAAGTTGTCTTCTTGAAGGAGTGATAAATTTACGTTCCACACTTTGTCAAGAAAAAATAACAAAAGATCAAAGAAATTATTAACATTCAACAAACCAATGGGTTTATGGTGGATGTTCAGTTCAAATTTCAAGAGACAATTTGAAAAATCTCTTCCAAAGTACCAAAACCACTGGTAAGACAATAAATGCATCGAATTGTCAACCATTGTTTTCATTCGTCCATGCATAGATGTTACCAATTTCTTCTCCAAT
Organism: Ormosia emarginata; assembly: GCA_029884605.1. Classification (NCBI taxonomy): domain Eukaryota; kingdom Viridiplantae; phylum Streptophyta; class Magnoliopsida; order Fabales; family Fabaceae; genus Ormosia; species Ormosia emarginata. Next base: position 8,380,633 of record JAQQTP010000066.1, on the reverse strand, counting down.
TGTCTTTCCAAAGGTGATGTTATTTTCAGCCAAAGGTTTAGGAATAACACCTAAAACTGATTGCCTCCTATAGAAGCGACAAGTGATACAACCCCCATTAACCCACGACAACCTCCTCCATATACAAGATGAATATTCCTCGCAGCAAGTGATCGACCAAGAGTGCTAGTTGCGTTTACAAACTCTAATCCCTTCCCATAACTCGACCCACAAAAAACACAGACATTTTTGAGGTTACGAATAGAAGGCCCCATTCTATACTCTTCCTCCCTTTGAGTGTTTGTGAGTTGAAGGAAAATGGAGAAAATGGAGTGTTTAAGTAGGAAAAAGAATGGAAAGGGGAATAATTACACCTATGAGGGTAGGTTGGCTGTTGTCAGAAAAGGTTGAAATTAAGAAACACAGAATCTTTTCTCCTCTTTTTTTTTACTTTTTTTTATTTTTTTATTTTTTTTTTGTTTGACTTCAAGAAAACCATCAAGGTAAAGAAGTCTAGAAACCCCTGAAGGACCCTGCTCAAAGGATCGTCTGTACAAAAATTAAAATACAACAAAATGATACAAAGATAAAAGAAATAGAAAATGATGACATACCTGTATGTACAGTGTCCATGGCGTATCTTTATACTGCGCGTCATGAGTGCAGTAGACATCACGTCCTCTCTTTTTTTTTTTTTTTTTTTTTGAATTTGTTAGAAAAACTTGATGAAAGATGAGTGTATACTTACTTAAGATTGGGATGGAGGTAGTCTGCTCTTTCGGCTTTGTGCCAAAGCATTGTTGACCAGTATTCGACCCATTCAAGACCAGCGCAACATAGGGCTCCCAAAAGGGACAAGTGGCCATAATACGCCTGGCTGCCTCACATGTGGGATACAATCTACCTTCTTTGTTTTTCAATTAAGAAGGCTGGATCAGGATGCATGCATTTCCCCATTCACGGTGTGTGTTACCAAAGCCAACCCTAAGACGTATACATAAATTTTTTTTTTTTTTTTTTTTTTTTTTTTTTTTTTTTTTTTTTTTTTTTTGTTTTTGAGAGATGACATGAAGAAGAAGAAAAAGAAGAAGAAGATGATGATATGTACAGATTGTTGTGATTGTGGCTCATATCTTCCTCTGGTTTTACGTCCGAGAAACGCTTAACGCCTTCTATGAGTCGGGATAGGCTTCCCATCCAATTTTCTTATAAACGGCAAACAGGGTCTTTTAGAGTCGATTCCCAAGATCGTAGCGTTTTTCTTCATCCTTGAAGAGATTCCACAATTTAAGAATTTCACGATGCACCAATCCACAAGAATGCGTCTCAAGAGTCGATAAGATATCATCTAATGACTCCTTACTCATCCATTCTTAATGAAGAAAATTTTATCTTCTCTATTTGCGGAAACCATCCCCAAAGTATGACATCGCTTGTTACGCTTCCATCGTCCACATTTGTAACGGACTTGTAACCTTTTTGCTCTTCTCCTTTTAGAATATGAACTTCTTCCAAGACCCAGGGCATATATGAGTCAAATGAAATTGAGGACTCACCTGCTAATCGAACCTTTGCTTCAATTATCCAAAGTACATCTTCTCGGCATACCTTTGTGCATTAACGGTCTCAATCTTTCACATCGAACTTTGTAGATTTTTCTCGAGCATTTTGAGGAAAAGAAGGAAAATGTTTTCTCGGGTTTGAAAGAATGACATCCATTTTGAAGGAGAAGAAGGATTCGGTTATTTTGGGAAACCGAAAAATAAACCGACTTGAGAGTCACGAGTACCGTATCCGCCACTTAACCGGCAAGAACACAAATAACTCAAGAACTTGATTTTCCAGGAATGGTTGAGTCTTTGTCCATTAACTTTAAGCGCATTACCATTCCTAGGATCCTCAATATTTACGGCCCCGAGGATACACGTGTTTGACGACAAAGAACCGCGCCACCTAGATCTCAATTTTTCAAGGAGTAGGTGCGGATGATAATCTTAAAGCGAGAACCTTTTTGACCAATTTCCGCAACTTTTGCAAAAGGTGTAACGGACCTTGAATAAAGTAGGCCAATAAAATCCATACTTGCAAGATTTTCGCAGTTGTTGTCGTGAAGAAAAGTGACCTTCACATGCTTCCGAGTGACAAAATTTAATGGCACTACCTACCTTATTGTCGGCACACTGCTTTTTTTTTTTTTTTTTTAAGAGATTCAAATGCTTACAACCAACAAACAGATAAAAACATAATCTAAGGAACTAATGAAAACACAAGATAAAAAGGGATAAAGAGAGCAAATCTGGTTGGGTTGCCTCCCAATGAGCGCTTAGTTTATTGTCCTCGGCCGACATGATGATACTTTCACCGCTCCTCATATTGTGGAAGGATGAGTTTCATCACTTCCATCTCTCGCACCGTCGGGAAGTTCATGATATGGTTTGAGACGATGACCATTGACCTTAAATGCTTTGCCGAATTTTCACTCCCGATCTCAATGCACCAAAAGGAAAAACATTAGTTACCACAAACGGCCCAATCCACTTAGAACGCAGTTTACCTGGGAAATAATTTGAGTCTTGATTGGAATAGCGGGACTTTTTGTCCTCTGTGAAATTTCTTTCTCGGAAATCAATTGGTCGTGGAATGCCTTAGCTTTAGTCTTATAAATCGGGGCATTCTCAAAGGCCTCATTTCTTAGTTCTTCTAATTCCCGTAATGCGGAACTTCCTTTGCTTTCCAAAGCACCTTCCAATTCCATATTAACTTGTTTAATGGCCCAAGAAGATCGATGTTGCAACTCAACGGGCAAATGACAGGGCTTTCCATACACCAACCGAAATGGTGACATGCCGATGGGAGTCTTATAGGCGATCCTATAAGCCCATAAAGCATCTTCAAGTCGAGTGCTCCAATCCTTTCTTGAGGGATTCACTTGTCTTTTCAAGGATTGACTTAATCTCCCGGTTGGACACTTCGGTTTGCCCATTTGTCGTGGATGGTAAGGAGTGGAAATTTTGTGCATTACTCCATATCTCTTCAATAGAGCATCAAAGGTTTTGTTGCAGAAATGGGTCCCTTGGTCACCGATGATAGCCCTCTTGGGGTCCCGAACCTGGAGAAAATATGTGACTTAACAAAATCTGCAACGCAGCTTTAGAATCATCGATCGAGTGGCTTTTGCTTCCACCCATTTAGACACATAATCAACGGATAAAAGAATGTATGTGAAACCAAATGAAGGAGGGAATGGTCCCATGAAATCAATACCCCACACATCAAAGAGTTCCACAAAAATGATCGGAGTCTCGAGGCATTTGATTACGAGGACCAATATTACCTGTTCTCGACGGCGGTCCACAAGACTTACGAAGTTGTAAGTGTCTTTGAAAATTGAAGGCCAATAGAAACCACTTTGTCAAGCACTTTATTGGCTGTCCTTTTCTGCCAAAGTGTCCTCCACATGCATAGGTGTGGCAAAAGGAGAGGATGGAGTGTGTCTCGAGAATCGGAATGCACCTCCTAATGACTTGATCTGCACAATGCTTCCATAAGTACGGTCATCCCGGATATAGTATTTACTGATCACTCCTTAATTTATCTCTTTGGGCCTTGTTCAAACCCTCCTGAAAGTCCTTAGTAACCAGGTAGTTAACAATGTCAAGCATACCAAGGGATTATGGTGTTGACAACCATCAAATATTCATCCTAAAAGTCTCCATGATAGGCATTTCTTCCTCTTCGCTTACCAATCTACTCAAGTGATCGGCCACCAAGTTTTCGCTCCCTTTCTTGTCTTTAATCTCCAAGTCAAATTCCTGGAGCAATAAAATCCATCGAGCAATCTAGGCTTTGCTTCTTTCTTTGTTAGAAGATACTTCAAGGCTGCATGATCTGAAAACACAATTACTTTAGAACCAATTAGATATGATCTAAATTTTTCTAAAGCAAATACAACAACTAGAAGTTCCTTTTCCGTGGTTGAGTAATTAAGTTGAGCATCATTTAGAGTCCTTGATGCATAGTAAATGGCATAAGGAACTCTATCAACTCGTTGTCCCAAGACACTCCTACTTTGCAAAGTCACCGGCATCACACATTAGTTCAAAAGGTAACTCCCAGTTGGGTGGCCTCGATGATAGGCGCAACAGCTAACAACTTCTTGAGTTTATTGAAAGCTTCCATACATTTCTCATCAAAGTTAAAATTAACATCTTTTTGAAGAAGTCTCGCAAAGGGGCAATGAGACTTTAGAAAAGTCTTTAATGAATCTCCTAGTAGAAACCTGCATGACCAATAAAAGAACGAATCTCCCGCACACTAGTGGGTGGTGGCAAAGAATGCATGAGTTCTACCTTAGCTTTATCTACTTCAATTCCCTAGCAGAAATTACATGACCTAACACAATACCTTCATTCACCATGAAATGACATTTTTCCCAATTCAAGGTACCAGGTTAGTGTCAATGCATCTTTTAAGCACCAAAGTTAAATGTTCCAAACAATTTTCAAAATCATTTCCAAAGACACTAAAGTCATCCATAAAAACCTCGATGATGTTTTCAATGTAATCGAAAATATACTCATCATGCATCTTTGGAAAGTTCCTGGTGCATTGCGAGAGTCCAAAAGGCATTCGCCTATATGCAAAGGTACCAAATGGACAAGTGAATGTAGTCTTGTCTTGGTCTTCTCGGAGCTATGGCAATCTGATTGTAACACGAAAAACCATCCGAGAAAACAATAATAAGAATGACCAGCTAATCTTTCTAACATTTGATCAATGAAAGGTAAAGGAAAGTGGTTTTTTCTCGTGGCGGCATTCAACTTCCTGTAATCAATACAAACACGCCACCATATCTGTAACCTAGTGGGAATAAGCTCATTTTCAGCATTTCTTACCACAGTAATTCCAGATTTCTTTGGTACTACACTGACCGGGCTTACCCACTTCTTTGTCGAAAATGGGGTAGATCACCCCCACACTTAGGAGCTTCAAGTATCTCCTTTTTGACAACCTCCATCATGGGAGGATTCAATCTCCGCCGAGGGTCTCTCACGGAGTTTAGTATCCTCCTCCATTAATATCCTGTGCATACAAACGGAGGGACTAATACCCTTGATATCGCTATTGACCAACCAATGGTGTCTTATGTTCATGCAAAACAGACTACCGCTTTCTCTTCTTGCTCTTGGGTGAGTGACTTTGCAATTATTACTTTGGAAGGGTGTCCTTCTCCCCAAGAAGATGTATTTAAGATGATCGTGTAGTGCTTTCGGTTCCAATTCGGTGCTGCACAACGGAAGGTTGAGGTATATCGGTAGTAACGGGTAAATCAACAAAAGTTACCTCATGCTCTTACGGAGTGGAAGAGAGCTCTTGTAAGGCGGCAACAATTTCATCAATGTCTTCACTCCATGGCTCTTCTTCACTCTTCTTCTTTTCCTCCCGTACATCTAAGCTATGAGTTAGAATTGTATCAAGAGCATCAAAATGGTCGATATCAAAAGTCATGCAGAAATTAAAGAATCAAAAGGATCAAAAGAATCAATTAAACAAGCGAGTGCACATCACTTGGGTATCTCATAGCTTCAAAAATATTGAATCTAATTAATTCCCCATCAAATTCCATTGTTAGAATTCCCGAGTGCACATCAATTTTTGTCCGTGCGGTCTTCAAAAATGGTCTTCCTAGCAAGATAGGAGCAGATTTGGGAGACTCATCCTTTTCCATTTCCAAAACATAGAAGTCTCCATTAGAAACACTAATTCATTCACATGTACCAAAACATCTTCAACCACACCCTTAGAGTATGCATTAGATCTATCACCCAATTGAATAACAACACCGTAGGTTCCAAAGGACCTAAGTATAAAGATGCATAAATAGAATATGGCATGACATTTATAGATGCACCTAAATCAAGCATTGCCCTTTCAAACCTTGTGTTACCTATAGTGCATGGAATGGTGAATGTGCCATGGTCCTTACATTTAGTTGGGAGTTTCTTTTTAATTACAAATTTGACATTTTCTCCCAGTTGGACCTTTTCATTTCCTTTTAACTTCCTCTTGTTAGTGCATAATTCTTTCGAAATTTTGCATATCTAGGTACACAGCTTAATGGCATCTAACAAAGGGATATTAACCTCTACCTTCCTAAAAGTCTCAAGTATTTCTTTTTCTCGCTTCTTCTTTCTTGGTTTTAACTAACCTACTAGGAAAAGGAGCTTTAGTGACATATTTAGGAAGGGGTTCGAAATACTTACCTTAGGGGTTTTGGAAGTTTGCCCCTTATCATTTGCTTCTTTGGGTGGTTCATCCTTCTCTTGAATGATTGGTGGAAGAGAGGTAGGCTCATCCATCGTCTTTCCGCTTCTCAATGTGACAGCACTAGCATTTTCCCTCGGATTCACTTATGGCTGTGAGGGTAGTTTCCCTGAAGCTTGGCTTTGAAACTTGTTGAATTCTGTGGACAACTGCCCTATCTGATTCTGCAAGTTATTGATTGCAGTCCTTGTTTCTTGTTGGAACTGCAAATTATTAGTGGCCATTTGTTTTACTAGCTCCTCTAATAAAGGCTCAGATTGCTTAGGAGCTTGAACTTGCTGCTGTCTCTGAGGGAAAGGTACTTGTCTTTGTTGGAATCCTGGAGGTCCATAAGCTGGAGGTTGATTTTGAGGTTGCTTTGCATAGCTGAAATTTGGATGATCCCTCCAACCCGGATTATATGTGTTTGAGTAGGGGTTGTAATTTTTGAAAGTCCAAGATATCCCCCTCTTCGCTCTTACCTCCTCATTTGTGTCTTCTTGGAGAGTGGGACACATATCAGTGGGATGTCTAGATGAACAACAGATCCCACAAGCATGAACTGGTGCTTTACCTGAATCCATTAACCGCTGAACCATAGCAGTCAATTGAGTCATTTGCTGCTGTATACTGGTTGTCTCTACTTCTTTCACTGCTCTTACTCCAGTGTCATTTCTAGAGTAGAATTGTTGAGTATTGGCAGCCATTCTTGAGATCAAGTTTCTAGCTTCTTGAGGAGTTTTATCAATCAATGCTCCTCCGCTAGCAAACATCAACCATGTTGCGATCCATCACTTGTAAGCCTTCATAGAAATACTTGAATTAAAAGTCGCTCACTTATTTGATGATGAGGGCAGGTGAAACATAGCTTCTTAAATCTCTCCCGGTAGTCATGGAGTGATTCCCCATGCCTTTGTTGAATACCACAGATTTTTTTCTGATTGTTGCGGCTTTTGAGGCGGGGAAGTATCCGTCTAGGAAAGTTCGGGCCATGTCCTCGCCATGATTGGATGGATCCGGGTGGCAAGTAGTAAAGCCACTCCTTAGCTGAGTCTTTCAATGAGAATGGAAAAGCTCTCAACTTGACTTGCTCTACATGAATTCCTGCAGGTTTCATGCTAGAACATACCACATGGATTTCCTTCAAGTGCTTGTTGGGGTCCTCTCCGGTAATCCATTGAAAGATGGCAAGAGATGGATTAAACCGGATTTCAATTCAAATGCCTCTTCATTTTCAAGAATGTCTATGCAAAGAGGTTGTTGATCTAGATCTGGAGCACCCAATGCCCTTAAAGTGTTTTACTGCCATTGTCACTTCTTCGGATATTTCGGATGGCTCAAATGTCTCTCGAACTTGATAGATCAATGTAACGGCGACTTCAATGTCGGCAGTGTGAGTTGGAAGTTAGCCTGATGGAAGGGAAATTGAGGATGTGAAGTGAGTTGATCAATATAATTCCTCAAATTTAGCAATCCTTCGTCTACTCCTTCAAAGGACATCAACACCTACAAAACACTCGAAAGAAAGATTAAAAATAAAATAAAATAAAATAAAATAAAAACAGAATAAAAATAAGAAATAAATTAATAGTGTAATTGAAAAAAATTGGTTCCAAGACATCGGCGCCAAAATTACGATGCGTGCGGATGTAGTGATTAAAATTAAGATAAAAATCAGTTGTCGCCCACCAGAAAATAAAAACCTTACAACTAGTTGTAGTTAGTAAGGGTCGATCCACGAGAACCAATTCAATTAACACTATTAAACAATTCCCAATTTAGACTCGATTAACAATAAACAAGTAAAAGGGGGTTTTGGAGTTTTGATGAACAATGAACAACTTCAAAGATAACAATAAACAAACTGAAATCAACAATATAAGTAAATTGGTTAAGAGATTGAATCCACCGCTAGATTTATATGATAATGTAAATCCACATATTCTTTTTATTCCAACATGCTCAATTATGTTTTTATGCAATTGTGAGAGTAAATCTCTGTTTTCCTTACGTGTTGGCCAATTTAGCAACCGCTCAAATCAACTCCTAATCACCGATTAGTCATAAAGCAACCGCTCTTACAACTATCCAACAATTGCATTAAGATTTAGAAAACCAATTACACTAAGGTCTAATCACACACCGGGATTAAATTACTTAGAACATATATTTCTCTAGATCTAATACCGCAAATGACAAGCGCATAATAAACTCAGATCTACCACTTTTATAACGGCAAATAGCACAAAGATAATTATACCCACATGAACATCATACATCCCACTAGATCTACTACCGCAACCGCGCATAATAAACCTAGATCTACTACTTTGAAAGTAGGAACAAGTACAAAACCTTCATACCAACAATAGATTCGAGAAATATATGAATAAAAACATAACGTGTTGAAATAATTAAATATGCAAAGTTTACAACATTAATACTAGCGGTTTCATCACCCCCTTAACCAAGGGAGGTTTAGTTACACATAGCTAGAAAGAAATCACAAGAAAAACTATGAAGAAACAAGAAGAAACTATGAAGAAACAAGAAACTAAGAGAGAAAATGAAGGAGAGTTACATCTTGTTCATGATAAATGGTGCCTTTTATAGAAGTCTAAGGTAACAAAATGACAAAGGGAAGTGGGTGGATGAGTGGGTGAGTGAGTGGAGTGTTTGAGTGGATGGATTAGTGGGTTGGTTTAGTGGATTGGTTTAGTGGATGAGTGAGTGGAATGGTTGAGTGGTTGAATTAGTGAAAAATGCCAAAGGACTTTTGGTGAGTGAGAAATTATGGACATGAATGGGTGAGTGGATGGATGAGTGGATGGATTAGTGGATGAGTGGGTGAAGTGGTTAAGTGGTTGGATTAGTGTATGAGTGGATGAATGGGTGAGTTAGTGGATGAGTGGATGAGTGGATGAGTGGATTAGTGGATGGATGAGTGGATTAGTGGATGTATGAGTGGATGGTTGAGGACGAAAATTTCGTATCTGACTTGGAAGCCAAAAACGACCCACTATACTTCAGAATCACGAAAAGTGTTCTTCATGAAAGTTGTAGATCCTTGTCTTGGCTATGAAATGGATAGCTGGTTCGTCCAATTTGGCTTCCTTAAGCCCAAGATATGTCCCAAATACCGTAGGTTGCTCAAACCCAACTTCAGCACCTCTGTTCCGACTTGCAAGCTCAAAATGACCTACTAGACTTCTTTTTCTCAAAATGTGTTCTTCATGAAAGTTGTTTATTTGGATCTTGACTATCCACTGTCCAAATTTCAGCCCATCTCCATTATTACATCTTGAGATATGATTTTATGAGTGCACACTGTTCGGATTCTACTGACAGAACCCGTATTCTGACTTCCATGTCAACTTAGGTCCCTTAGACATCTGAATCAGACTTCGAGCTCTTCATCAAAGTTGTAGAGCTTCCTCTTAGCTTTCCTACAAGATAAAATTCATGATTTTCAGATTTCAGGAACTCAAGTTATGACCAAAATACAGAAACAGTGTAAAATCTCAATAATGCTGAAAATATTCAATTAGGACCAATTTGAGCTCAAACTCACAAAATCATGTCAAACTCAATCAATTAAGAATATGGAGAGTGTAAATGACTAAATATAAGGGTTTCTTAATGAATAAAATATGTGTTTATCATATGGCAGACATTAATTCCTAGGAATTTTCAAAGTCTGGTAAATTTTTCCATTTAACCAGCACTTCCATTTTTCCTGCCTCATTCTGCCTCTGATCTATGATATCAGCTGGCTGAACCTGCAGCTCCTAGTCTTCAGCCAAAAAAGCTGGCAAGGGTTGGGTGTCAGTTAAAGGAGAAATTGATTTCTTGAGTAAGGATACATGAAAAACAGGGTGAACCATACTCCCCTGGGGTAGTTTCAGTTTATAAGTCACTGGTCCTACTTTCTTCGAGATCTCGTAGGGGCCATAAAACTTGGGACTCAGTTTCTGGTTGACTCTTTTGGCTAGAATTTTTAACTTGTAAGGTTGGATTTTCAAATAGATTGCATCCCCTGGTTGGAAGTCTACTTCTCTCCTATGTTTGTCAGCTTGCATCTTCATCCTGTTTTGAGCTTTTGCCAAACATTCCTTCAACTCATCTAACATTTGGTTCTTCTCAATTATCAACTGATTCACTTCTTCCACTGCTGATGGAATTCCATCCCCCTGAATCAGTGTAGGTGGGGCTCTTCCATATAGAGCCTTGAAGGGGGTTGTCTTGGTAGATGAATGATAGTTAGTGTTATACTAAAATTCAGCCCAAGCTAACCACTTTGGCCACAACTTTGGTTTGGATCCAGTGAGACACCTCAAGTAGGTTTCTAAACACCTATTGACTACCTCTGTTTGGCCATCAAATTGAGGGTGATAGGTTGTGTTATATTTTAATTGAGTCTCTGCCATCCTAAATAGTTCTACCCAAAAAGAACTGAGAAAAATCATGTCCCTGTCTGACACGATTGAAGAGGGAAAACCGTGCAATTTGACTATATCTCGTGTAAATATCTCAGCAACATCCTTGGCTGTGTAGGGCTGTGAGATGGCTATAAAGTGAGCATATTTAGTGAGTCTATCCACTATTACCATTATAGTATCTACGCCACATGTTTTTGGGAGTCCCCCATTGAAATCCATAGATAAGTCAGTCCAAACCTGATTTGGAATGGGTATAGGTTGCAACAAACCTCCAGGGGTGAGGGTTTGATACTTATTATTTTGACACACCTCACAAGCTTACACATATATTTGAATATCTCCCTTCATTCTCTCCCAAAAAAACTAGCCTAGAAATTATCTTGTACGTTTTGAAAAACCCAGAATATCCCCCTATAACAGAGTCATGGAACTCCTTGAGTACCAAAGGAATTTTTCAGGAAGTTTTAGGAATCACCATCCTCCCCTTATAGTATAGCCCGCCCTTCTTAATTTGGAACCTTGCATGTGAATCTGGTTGTCTTAGCAGGTCCTGAATAATGCCCCTCATCCTATTATCAGTTTGTATCTCATCTTCCAAATCATCCCAATCAGAGAAGTGTACTGAAGAAATGGCTGAGTATTGTAGTTTTCTAGATAATGCATCTGCTGCCCTATTCTCTTTGCCTAGTTTGTACTTGATTTCAAAGTCATACCCCATTAGTTTATAGACCCATTTCTGCTGGTCTTCTCCCCATATCCTTTGGTCTTGCAAAAATCTGAGACTTTTCTGGTCAGTGTGGACTATAAAATACCTCCCCATCAAATAATGCCTCCAGTTTTGAATAGCCAGCACTATGGTCATTAGCTTCCTTTCATAGACTGACTTGTTTTGGGCTCTGTTTAACAGTGTTTGGCTCATATATGCCATGGGTTATCCTGCTTGCATGAGTACACCTCCTACCCCTTTTCCAGAAGCATCCGTTTCTAGCTCAAAAATTTTATCAAAATCAGGCACAGCCACAACTGGTAATGAAGTCATAGTTGTTTTGAGTTCTTCAAAGGCAATTCGAGCTTCTAATTCCCATTTGAAACTGTCCTTCTTCAGTAGTTGGGTCAAGGGCCAAGCAAACTTACCATAATTCTTAACAATCTTCTGTAATAACCCGTGAGACCCAGGAATCCTCTTAGTCCCTTGATATCAGTGGGTTGAGGCCAGCTCTGCATGTCCTGTACCTTCTTAGGGTCGGCTGCCACTTCATTGGCTGAAATGATATGCCCCAAACACTATAGCTGCTTCTGACCAAAAGAGCATTTTTTTCTGTTCACCAACAACTTATTTTCCCTAAGCAATTGCAACACCAACTTGAGGTCTTTTCCATGAGCCTGTTGATCCTTGCTGAAAATTAGTATGTCATCAAAAAAGACCAACACAAACCTCCTTAAGTAGGGCTTCAACACTTTATTCATCAAGGCTTGAAAAGTGAAAGGGGCATTAGTCAAGCAAAAAGGTAGCACCAAAAATTCATAATGCCCTTCATGTGTTCTAAAGGCAGTTTTGGGGATGTCACTCTCTTTCATTCTTATTTGATGATAGCCAGATTTGAGGTCCAGCTTAGAAAAAATCACTGCTCCTTGTAACTTATCCAGCAACTCATCAATCACAGGTATTGGAAATTTGTCCGGTATGGTAAGCTTGTTAAGAGCTTTATAATCTACACAAAACCTCCACCCTCCATCCTTCTTTTTTACCAATATCATTTGAAATTTGGAATAGGGACTTGTCTTGGCCTAACAATGCCCCAGACCATCATCTCATCCACTATTTTTTCTATTTCATTTTTCTAGTAATGAGGATACCTGTAGGGACGGATGTTGGGGACTTGGGCTCCTTCCCTGAGGTGGATGGCATGGTCTTGTTCCCTGCTAGGAGGCAGCTCATGTGGTTCTTGGAATAGATCAGTAAATTCTTGTAGTATCTCCTGGATTTCTTCTGCCAAGTCCTCTTTTAATTCTCCCTCAGTTTTCAGCTCTTGGTGTTCTACGTAGTATCCCTCTCCTTCATCTCTTAAAGCCTTTAGCATGGCTTTTAGTGAAGCCTGAGCCTTACAAAGGGATGGTTCTCCTTTTAATGTTACCTTGGCTTCATTACTCTCCCATGTCAGTGTTAGAAGAATGTTTAGTTGTATTCAAATTTGTTGTTCTTTAGACTTATGGAATTTTAAATGACACATTCAGTTGAAAATGATGAAGTTGGTGCATGTGTATGAGTTGTGACCAACACGATTGATTATTCATTTGTGCTTTTAATCGTGCTGGACTGGAGAAAATTCATTGTTGGTCTTCTGTATGTGCAGAATATTTACATGGACAGCTCACGGGAAAGACGGAGGTTTGATTTGTCCAGCATCAACCAGGTAACCAACTTGGTTAATATAGACAAATCTGTTATATGTGTTTGGCTATGCACATATGTTGACTAATTTGTTCTCTTAATGCAGAAGGTGCGAGTAAGACATGTTTGCACACCACGGTTGTTGCTTGATGCGAATAGCACTTTGACGAATACGCAGAAGTCCCGCGTCGAGTCTACACCATTCAAATCACTATTATGTATGCCTAAAAATTTGGAAATCAATTGTGTCTTGTTGTGGGAGTTGGCGTCTAGATGGGTTGAAAGAGACGGGGGATTTCGAGTCAGGGGTAGGGTTATCCCTTTTAGTCCGTTAGACGTGTGCTTGACACTTGGATTGTGGATTGCTGGGGAAAGAACAACCCCACGTGACAATGGAGTGGGCTGAACTTTGTCCTTATTTAAGGGGGGCGATATAACCATTGGCACAATTTGGACTGAGTTGTATCACCATGTAGGTGCCAATGATGTCGATAATTTTTTTCGACTTTACATCCTGCTTGCTTTTGCGGAGTTCTACTTTCCCGTTACAGGTGTCAATGTGCATTCCGTCTTTACACACCTGTTAGATGATTTGGACTCCCTCGATAAGTATAGCTGGGGTTTGGCAGTGTACGATTTTTTAGTGGATGACTTGACTCGAGTAGCACGTGCAGTGCACGAGGGTAAAAATATCTGCTAAGTCCATTTAACGGGATGTGTTGCACTTCTTCAGGTACATGTTTTATTATTTCCTGGTTGTTATAATTATTTCATGCAATGTTGTAGTTTTGTTTTTGTTATTTTCCTGTTGCATCATTCTGATACCATACATCTTATTTTCTTCAAGGTTTGGGCTTTTGAACACCTGTCGTTGTGTCCCACATCAGCTGTGATAAGTGCTCAATCCTTCCTACGTTTCTTGAACTGGCGCGTGTTTAGGGCGAGGGAGGAGAAAGTGCGAACAACATTCAATAAAAATAAGGTAACCTGCAACTTTTAAACAATGTTTGTACTGCTGCGACATTTGTATCAAAATGATTTTGTATTTTAAAAATTTATGTTATTTAACCATAGTAGTCCATTTTCACCATACTACTTAACTACGTATCTGGTAGTTACTGACATGTAGGTAACTGAAGATCTGGTAGCATCGAGCGAAGAGAACCAGATTGATATAGTTAGGGAAGCAATAACACCTGTGCAGCAATTAAGTGTTAGGCATCGGCGGCCGAGGCTATTTGATATGGAGGACGTTTCTCAGGTGGTTGCTGATAATGTGCAGGTGAAGAAACAGATTTCTGTTCTAGAAACGGAAATGAGCATAGTGAAACAACAATTATTACATCAATCAGTGCCTCTACCTTCACGCTGTCTTATAGGCAGTCCAGAACCTGACCAGGGTACTCAATCATTGGATATGACGAGCACTCCTTTCTACGGATTTAGTGAAGGTGGTGAGCCGAGTGATCTACAACCGCCTACACATGCCATCCCTTCAGGAACACCTGTTGGCTACCCTGGTACACATATGAACCCAATCAAAAAGAACCCCAACTCCAACATTTGCACTTGGGTTAAGGCTCAGCCCAGGAACCGTGTGCTTAGGAAAAGCACCTGAACTCCTTACACCAAACTGTAAAAGAATAAGCAGAAGAAAACGAATTTGCATACCCAACTTTTTACTTATTGCACCAGAGTGCATAAAAAAGAGGACCATGATTCCACGTAAGTTTTTGAATTACCATCGTGACATGCTTGATACGTTTAAGACTGATTTTACTTGGTCTAACATTTGTCATTTGCATCTTATGCAATTTTAGCACTAGGCAATTTGTTTTGTGATTGTCTTTAAACAATTTGTTTTGGGTTGTGGTGTAGGGCGGTGGTCAAACTATACGATCAGTTCCTTACCATTGTAGATGCCTCTTGCATAAAACCAAGGGGGTGGGTCAACAATATGGTAAGATCAAATGACATTCAACTCATATTTAAGATTATATATATCACACGTAGTTAATTGTGTCGGTTCACATATAAGGACCTTTTTTAATTCACTCTTTCAGGTTATTATGCTGGCTACAAGGGTTTTTGTGGGAGATGAAATGGATCGATCACGAACAGTGACTCATCACATGTTTTGTCCCACGTTCATGGTAACAACAACATGCTCAATTAACTTAGCACTATATGCATATTGACAATGTCAACCTTAACTTATTGTTGGTTATTTAAAAAAATTTAGGATTTGGTGAAAAGTGGACTGGAGCATTTCAAATCAGTTCGCCACAGGCCTTGGCGAAGTATCAACGACTTCATGCCTCACGCTGAAGTGGGATATGACATCACTCAGTGCAATTTGGTAACTTTTAATCATTATGTGTTAAAAATTACATGTGTTTGGCTGCATACACTTTATTGGGCAACATCTGGGGTTAAACCCATCATTTATCTAGTATCATTGTGTCTAGTGTTTTATTTTCTTAATACCACGTAAGACTTTATGTTCCAACTATAATGCACATCACTATAATATGTCTACATTATCAAATAACTATGTAACATAAAAAGCCATTTGAGGAATAGAAATACTTTATGTAAGCATATTACAAGGAACACATTCAATGAACTTGTACACATTTTTTCATGTAGATATTCGCTCTAGTCGTGTTTGACGACCATTGGTGGTGTTATGTGTTGCATCCGAAATTTAAAAAGTTGTATGTGTTGGATTCAATGGGCAATCATATTGACACTGAAAAAGCTAGGCTGGACATTCTGACGGTATCACACTCCTCTAATGTCATTGTATTGATAGTGTATTAGTTGTGCCGTATAATTTGACTTTGAATTGTACTTTGAATTTGTAGAAGCGCCGATTTGAAGAATTGTTGCAGATACTTAGTCGAACCTGGATGAATGATAATCATTTAGACCTAGTGGAGGTTGACTTGCCCCGACAATGCAACTCGTGAGTACGGTTGCATTTCTCAAAAAATATTAATTGTTATGTTGAGGCATAGATGTTTAATTTCTTCCCTTGTGCTTGTATGTCATTGAAATAGGGATGATTGTGGCATTTACGTTATCAAGTACATGGAGCTGTGGGATGGACACAAGATGTTTGGGGACAAGACTATGCCCGAATGGGAAGTGGTGAGCAAATTATTTTGTTTTTTGATTCAACAATTACATTATGTTAGAATTTTTATTTATTCGTACTATACTGGTGTAGGGAGAAGTCACACAAATGCGACGTGACTTATTATGTGGCTGGGTCTTGCATCCAAAGAACGAGTGCAGAGAAGAAGTTTTGAGAGCTGCAAATGCCATGGAGTTGTTGTCTTGATTTGTAAATTTTATTCTACACTATTTAGCTTGGCCCTATGTACAGTTATTGCAATGCCAATTGTATAGTTACCCCCACTGTTTAACTTGTTTTAGATTATCCACTGATTTGGAACTGTATTTTATATTATCTAGAAAGTTGTACATATTAGCCACTTTTTGTATAGATAGCAGTTTTGATGATAATTGGATAGATGCCTTTGATATTCACCACTTTGTCCATGGTTTTTTGATAATATACACCCAATGTGTTCAAAACAACATTACAAGTGTAAACTTCTGCTAGTACTTCATTCCTAAATAGTCTGCCCTCATTATTGGGAACTAATCCAATGATTAATCAGATAATTGTTCATATTAACCACTTATGCATAGTGTATTAACCACTTAATTTTGAACTCACCAAACCATGAGATTCACCCTTTTTTTCCATAGTTTTCTGCAAATTTACTCCCAACATGGCAAAAACAACATTACACTAGTCCACTCCACTAGTGATTCGTGTCTAAACAGTTTCTCACCTTCAGTTAGAAATTTGTTTGGATTCACCAGATACTTGTTCATATTAACCATTTATGCGTAGTGTATTAACTACTTATTTTTGAACTCCACAAATCATGAGATTCACCCTTTTTTTCAATGGTTTTCTGCAAATCTACCCCCAACATGGCAAAAACAACATTACACTAGTCCACTCCACTAGTGATTCATGTCTAACCAGTTTCCCACCTTCAGTTGGAAATTTGTTTGGATTCACCAGATACTTGTTCATATTAACCACTTATGCGTAGTGTATTAACCACTTATTTTTGAACTCCACAAATCATGAGATTCACCATTTTTTTCAATGGTTTTCTGCAAATCTACCCCCAACATGGCAAAAACAACACTACACTAGTCCACTCCACTAGTAATTCATGTCTAACCAGTTTCCCACCTTCAGTTGAAAATTTGTTTGGATTCATCAGATACTTGTTCATATTAACCACTTTCGCGTAGTGTATTAACCACTTATTTTTGAATTCCAGAAACCATGAGATTCACCCTTTTTTTCAATGGTTTTCTGCAAATCTACCCCCAACATGGTAAAAACAACATTACATTAGTCCACTCCACTAGTGATTCGTGTCTAACCAGTTTCCCACCTTCAGTTGAAAATTTATTTGGATTCACCAGATACTTGTTCATATTAACCACTTATGCGTGGTGTATTAACCACTTATTTTTAAACTCCACAAACCATGAGATTCACCCTTTTTTTCAATGATTTTCTGCAAATCTACCCCCAACATGGCAAAAACAACATTACACTAGTCCACTCCACTAGTGATTCGTGTCTAACCAGTCTAGATGGTCAGGTCCATTCGTGGTGATTAAAGTATTCTCTCATGGAGCTATTGAGATTGCTCCACCAAATTCTTCCTCAAGTTTCAAGGTGAATGGGCAAAGACTAAAGCATTACTGGGGAGGAGATGTTGCTTGTCACAAGTGCTCCATCACTTTGGTAGAAACTTGAAAATTCAGAGAAAGTCTAGCTCAGGACTATAAACAGGGCGCTTCTTGGGAGCCAACCCAAGTCCTTTACCCTCTCTTATTTAGCTTATTTTATTTTTGCATTCATAGTATAGTTTTCTATCTTCTTTTCATTGCATTAGATATTTGATTAAGTTGCAGATTCATTATTTGTGATTTAATTGAAGTTTTCCTTTATTTTGTTTTCTCATTCTCGTAAGAAGTTTGTGTCTTTGGTTGGGGCTGTAATGAGAATTGCATATAGCTTATGAGTAAAATGCTTCCAGATTTTTTTTAGGGGTTACAGGAGTGCCGCAGCTCATACAGGAAAGTGTCGCGACTCCCAGCTTGCAGCTGTTTTCACTGATAGGCCAGAGAGTTAGAGGCCGCGGCATCAAAAAGTTGTGCCGCGGTGGAAAATAAGTGCCGCGGCATCTCAAAAATTGAGTGTCGCGTGTACAGTAACAAGTGCAATTGAATTCAATTAATTTGATTTAAAAAAAAAAAGAAATGTGAATTTTCACTTGTGCCCTCCGGCTGTTTCGTCCCTTGTTTTTCTCTTTATTAAAAAAAAATTAATTTAAATTTAAAAAAAAAATTCCCATGGCATCACAAAAGTGAATGTCGCGTGAACAGTTCCTAATAATTCAAATTCTGATTTGAATCCTAAAAAAAAATTTTAAATTTTTTTTAAAAAAAAATTTATGCCGCGACATCACGAAAGTGAATGCCGCGTGCACAGTACCTAAATATGAATTCCTAATAATTCAATTTGGCTTCAAAAAAAAATTTGTACTTTGTTTTCTCATTCCAACTGTGCCCTCCCAATTAAATAGCCATCTGTTTTCTTTCACTTGTTTCTAGAACCTGTTTTCTCTTCTCTTCATATTAACCACTTATGCATAGTGTATTAACCACTTATTTTTGAACTCCATAAACCATGAGATTCACCCTTCTTTTTAATGTTTTTCTGCAAATCTACCCCCAACATGGCAAAAATAACATTACACTAGTCCACTCCACTAGTGATTCGTGTCTAACCAGTTTCCCACCTTCAGTTGGAAATTTGTTTGGATTCACCAGATACTTGTTCATATTAACCACTTATGCGTAGTGTATTAACCACTTATTTTTGAACTCCACAAACCATGAGATTCACCCTTTTTTTCAATGGTTTTCTGCAAATCTACCCCCAACATGGCAAAAATAACATTACACTAGTCCACTCCACTAGTGATTCGTGTCTAACTAGTTTCTCACCTTCAGTTGGAAATTTGTTTATATTTACCAGATACTTGTTCATATTAACCACTTATGCGTAGTGTATTAACCACTTATTTTTGAACTCCACAAACCATGAGATTCACCCTTTTTTTCCACGATTTTCTGCCATTGTACTCTCACTTGGTAAAAACAGCATTCCACATGTCCACTCCACTATTAATTAGTTTTCAACTAGATTCCCCCCCACTATTTGGATAATCCAAAAATTCAGTTCCCAATGGTGGGGGTAGATTTGATATTTCTTTTAACTTCAATTATTCTTAAAGCTGCAAGTAAAAATACACCTGAATTACAAAAGAGCCATTTAGTACATCACTAATATGGTGGCATTGCAATGATACATTCCTACCATTCACCCTAAGAAAATATATACATCCTCCCCCTCTACGTGTAGTTACATGTATTCTAAACACATTACATGTGAACCATAAATAACTATAACACAGAAACAATCCACTTAAAAGGACAAAAAAAAACTATTTAAGTGAGTTCCTGATGATCCACTAAGATCTATTTTCATGGTTGTCACAAAAATTGTTGTAGACAAAATCACAGTGTGAGCATGAGATTCACCAATTTGCTCCTAGGTATTAGTCAGCACACTTTGACCATGTAAATTATCTTATATACCAAAAAAAGGAAATCAACCTGCAAAATAACAGTAGATTAGATTAGTGCTAATTTGAAGCATGTACATGAAGTTACCCGATATAATTTATACAAATTTAAACTTGTACTATGTCACTGATTCCCAGCCTGAGAATCTTCAAATTGGCTTGCATTACCACTAACCAGAAAATTGGTGAATGACATTTGACTATGACAACCCTGGAAAAAAAACATATAAAAATGTCAATTTCAATAATTACAATGAACTTGTTCAGCATATGTTAGACATGCCTGTGGCCTTTGACTGACATTATGATTACTTCCTTCTAATAATGATAAAAAACCAGCTAATGAGTTGTGTGATAGTTGCGAAATCCAATAGCTACCGTCACACATTGGTGCATCAACATTTGCACTCATCTCAATAGCTGTGGACTGTTAAGCAACAACATACCAAACATTATTTCATTAAAACAGATGACAATTCAAATGTAAGTAGCTTAAAACTTAACAAACATTTCAACAATGATTACACATGACAAACAGTTTTGGTGTATAGACACACCATAGTACAATCATCACGGCATTCTCCACAGCTATTCATTTCTATAGATGACTCTATGCGCAACTTCTTTCCATCCATCTGACTCGAGCTTCCAACATTGCACTCCTACATGTTCATAATAAAATAACTTAATGCATAAATAAAAGGGGACGCTAATCAGTCTAAATAAAACATATACACAACCAAAATATCCCATACAATTATAATTAGCAAAATCATATATGCATACATCAATTGTCAAATTTTGACGACGCTGGTGCTTCCTTTTTCTCAAATTGGAAACTACTCAATCAACTTTAGACATTTTTCTATTGCTTGGTGGCCGTCCTTTACGAGGTACATGTAATGGACTACGAATGCTAGTGTTAGCAGTTTCAATGCCCGCAGTTAACTTCCTTTGACGGTCATCACTATTGCATGTTGTTCTAATAGCTTGCTTAGATGCAGCCATCGATTGCATCTTGCTTTTATATTCACATAATCCCCGGTGGAGATCGTCTATGAGATCCTCAAACTCTGGAGCAACTTCAGCCACCTCATAGAAATGCTTGCATAATTTATCAAACCTTTGCATTTGTGGCTTCAACAAGGTCACATCGTAACTGTTCTTTATGTATGCATGTCTCCATCTAATGTTTTTGCTCCATCTACGTAGAATATACTTTGACGGCACTTCTTGAACCATCTCATTACCAAGAACACAAAGTGAATGTCTACACATAATTCCTCTAAACTCAAACAACAAACAATTGCAATTAATATCGTGATTGTCACGATAAAATACCACCTCAAAAATAGCATTCTTTGTTATCCCTCCAACTACCATATCCGCCCTCACATGGTAAGTACAAACCATTCCCTCCACACACTTAATGGACGCAAAACAGTCCATTCTTCCTCTGAATTCAGCTTGGACCTCAACGAACTTTGCATGGGTATACTCGAATTGAAACTGTCTTTCAATAGGTGAGTTTGACCCATATTGAATGGTGGAGTCCATTGACTTAAAATCTGCCTCAAATTTCTTTTCTGCCTTGCTTCTCAGAGCATTATCATACTGCTTCACAAATTGTTGGGGCTTATCTTTGAGTTGATATATTCGTCAAAGAAAGCATGTATGCTCTCACTGCGTTGTGTTGTTGACATCCCTGTCCAAAAATACTTCTTCAAGAAAATTGGCATCCATCTATGCCTCTCCATGTACAAACCACTCAACCAATTGTTATTTTCTAGCTCAAATTCTTTGATGAAGGCAGACCACTTTTCTTCAAAATTTTCCACTGTTAGGGTATCGTAAACAGTTACTTTCATCGCATTCTTTATATTGTTATATTCAATGCAACCTTTCAGCTTCTCGGGAATTTTTTTCATTATATGTCATAGGCACCACCTATGTCGAGTAGTTGGAAAGACTATCTCAATAGCATTTTGCATGCCCTGCACTGGTCCGTGACAATACCATCAGGTGCCTTACCTGACATGCAACGAAGCCATGATTCAAATAGCCACACAAATGACTCCGTGTCTTCAGCTGAAATTAGACCACATCCAAGCAAAACTGATTGGCCGTGATGATTCACACCGACAAAAGCAGCAAATGGCATATCATATTTATTTGTCAAATATGTTGTGTCAAAAGTCACAACATCTCCAAATGACTCATAGGTGGCTCTACTTCTAGCATCAGCCCAAAATACATTTTGCACATGAAAATCATCATCAACGTCTATATCGTAGAAAAAATTACTATTATCCTCTTACATTCTTGTAAAATAATTCTTCAAAGCCTTTCCATCACCTTCCTTGCCAATTGTATGTCTTTCCTTGTTCACATAATTTCAAGCATCTTGCTCATTAAATGATAAGTTCTCGTAACCTCCCACCTCATAAGCAAGAGACCGAACTGTCTTATGTATTCTCACCCCTACATCATCATTCACTTGGATTGTTCTCTTCACGTGCATGCTAAGATTCTTGTTAACTCTGAACATTCTCGCCTTTGTTGGGCTAAGTTCATGAGAGTGTTCAAGTATAGCTGTCTTGATGAACCATCGTCCATCTCCCATCTTCTTGACTGTAATTTTTGCTTCACAATTTGTCCGTCTAGTTAGAAGTGTCTTCAAAGGGTTTGGTATTGTCGACACATGTTTCCCATATCTTGAACAAGCTAGCATAATGTAATTTACCTTACCATCATCTCCTTTTTTTGAAGTTCTATTTACAATACCAAACCCCTTTTGGTAAGCATATTTCCTATAAAATTCCTTAACATCATCTTCTGATGCAAACAACATCCCTCGTTTTGGTTCATAACTTTCAAACTCGCCATCCAACGCATCACTCATAATGAAGTCACTTTCACATGCTTCTTCCACATTATTAACACCCTCGGCTGTATTGAGATTATTTGAACCTTCCATCAACTTCAGTTTTGGGTTGCTACACACACTTGTAAGTTATCAAGTATCTACTGTCATGTTACAAGCATATTTTGTATTTCACCAACATCTAGATTTTATTATGAAAGTTAAGAAATGGCAGTGAAAAGTAAACATACAAATGACAATAGATAATGAGGATAGAGACCCATTCAAATGGGTCTATTCTATAAAGGCCACACTTAACCTTTTGTGAGATGAAATAAAGCTTAAAAAAATAGTATGAAATAATCTAGTTAACAAAATCGCGTACAATGGTAGTCATGTTAATCTTCTTTCACGTGTGCTCAAATAAGTCTCAAATGGCTAAGTGGCAATTTTAAAGTGTATAGAAACAACATTCAAAACATGTCATTACTCTTTCTCTTCTAAAACAGGATATGTTTTACCTCTATAAAGAACTCTTAGGTAAGAAATTAAGGATGCTTCAATGACCAACCATTTCTCGCTATATGAACCAGTCCATAACCCATCCCAACTGCACTCCACTAGTAGTTCATTTGTAAGTAATTACCCACATTGTTAGAAAGTCATTGTTGGATTCACCAGAAACGTGTGAAGATTAACCACTTATTCCAAACATATTAACCAGTTAATTTTAGATTCACCACAAACCACAAACCATGTCAATGGACTAACTATTTCTGCTATATGAACCAGCCCATAACCCATCCCAACTGCACTCCACTAGTAGTTCATTTATAAGTAATTACCCACATTATTGGAAAGTCATTGTTGGATTCACCAGAAACGTGTGAAGATTAACCACTTATTCCAAACATATTAACCAGTTAATTTTAGATTCACCACAAACCACAAACCATGTCAATGGACCAACCATTTCTGCTATATGAACCATTTTAAATCCTCCCAACAGAAACAAAATATACCAAATAAACCAACGAATGAACCAACAAGCATTCTCCTATTTACCCATCTAATCAACACACAGCCAACAAAAATAGATTTCATGGATTTGTACCCAACAAAAAATACAACTCACCAAACAGAGAGCATAATACGTAACATTTCACAGAAATTACAAGTGTTCATCTCAGAAAACACGAAATATTATGGGGAGAAAAGTAGAGGATACTTACCGAAATTATAGAAAATCCACAAAACATGAACCCACGTGTGCGTGTGGAAGTCAGAGTGAGGGAAGAGAGTGAGTGATGGCTGAAAATGGGGGAAAGAGAATGAGGACACGAGAATAAGAATTAAAATACTGTGGGTGGGTGCCAGAATGAAATGAGACAATATTAGAGGAGAGAGATATAACAGAGATGAAAAAAAGAAAGAAATAAGAAATAAAGAGGAAAAAGAGAAGAAAAACAAAATACAGATAAATAAAAAATAAAAAAAACAAATATACATACAAAAAATATGATAAATAAAAATTAAATATATATTTTGTGGATATATAACGCTAACGCTTTTCTAATGGAATGGAAGCCTTCAACTTCAGCCTTCATGACATAATTGACATTGCATTGCAAGTTGGCTGCAACCATCCATCGACACTTGGCAATGGCGTTATGGGAAACTAAAAATAGGCACAATCACATTACAATCCTAACTACATTATTTTTTAAAAAAATTCCTTTAAAATAAATAAATAATCATTAAATAAACTAAAATTTTAATACATTTTATTAAATTAAAGATAAATATATCTTTAATTATTTATTTTAAAAATAAATTAATTTTAAAGAACCTTTATTGTTCTTTTTTCACAAATACTAACTTACTTTATGATTCTACTTTGTAGAAACACTACGAATCCGAATCTCAAGATAAGAACACAATAAAATCTCCACCGTCCAATTCAGAGAAACTCAAATCCAACCGTTAATCCCCTTCTCTCTCACACACAATCTCTCTATCTTCGTCATCCCAAGATGTAATCAGCAATTAGTTTTTTCCCTTTCACTTACAAATTCTCAGACAACATTTTCTACTCACTCCGTTCCTCAATTTCTCAAGAAACTGAATCCCCTTTTCGTTTTCACTTTTCAGGGGTTTTTAGGGTTTCATCAAATTTCCCAATTTTAATAATTTTTTTTTCTGCGTCTCATTTTTCCGGTCAAATTTCACATCAAGCCCAGAAATTTCCGAGCCCCGAATCCGTTTCGCGACTTGGGTTTTCCATGAACGACCAGCCCCAAATCATGGGTCAGTCTCAGATCTTGCACAACCACCAAAACTACGTCGTTTGGCCTCCGTACCCGCCGGAAAATTTGGCCATGTTGGCTCGCCCACCGGCGTTCAACGTCCCTCCACAGCTACGGCCGGCGAGTCGTCCGGGTCGACTCAACTGGAAAGCGAACAAACCCGACAAACGAAAGGAGTTTCGGAGGAACGACCCGCTCGGTCCGGGCCCGGGTCACGGGTACAAATCCGGGTTAAACCCGAGCGATTTGCAATCGGCGACGAAACGCTCCGGCTCCAAGGGTCGCCGGTTCCTCCACCCGAAGAAGAAGTTCGGCGGCGCCCGATTCGCTGCCCCGTTCGCGCCGCGCAACACGACGTCGTTCATAATTCGCGCCAAGAAATCCGGGGGCATCGCGTCGCTGGTGTCGCCGTGCCCGGTGACGCCGGCGATCCTCCCGACACCGATGCTGTCGCCGTCGAGGGAGGTTCTCGTGGACATGGCGAAGGAGGAGTGGGGTGTTGACGGCTACGGCTCGATGAAGGGCCTGATCCGGCTCCGGTCCGGGAAAGGGGAAAATTCTGACGAAGAAGATTACGATAATGACGATAAAGAAATTGGCAGCAGTTGCGGTTGCAGTGGTAGTGACGTGGAAGAGCGCGTGGAAGTTGAGAAGAGACTGGACCATGATCTGAGTAGGTTTGAGATTATATACCCGAATTCGAATTCCGCTGGTGGTGGTGAGCAGAGTGCTTTGGAGAACAGGGTTGATGAACAGGACACTCATATTACGCAGCTGGAAGAGGAGAATCTGACGCTGAAAGAGAGGATTTTTCTGATGGAAAGGGAATTACGGGAGTTGAGGAGGAGGGTTCAGTGCTTGGAGACAGATGGTGTTGCTGGCTGGCGAACTGCTGGTGACGGCGGCAGGGAGTTGGCGCTGGACACTGTCGAAGATGACCTCGCCGGAGATGTTTGTTCCGAGATGAGCGTCGGAAATGGTAATGATGGTGATGGCCATTGTGACTGTGTTTGAGTGAATTATACATTCACCATTGCTTGGGCTGCAAGTTTCTTTCTTTGAATGCCACAAGGACTTTTTTTTGGGGGGGGGGGGGGGAAGTTTAGTGGATTTTGCTGTTATGTATGTAAATGATTGTATATATTTTTCTAGGTTGATAGATGTAGTGGCAGTTAATTTTAGTTTAGTTGTTAATTTCAATTCTCTTTTGTAAGTTGTAACCTAACTCTCTGGATGAACTTGGGTTGTGACTGTGAATAGGACTTTTAAACTACCCTGAATAAGAAATGGACAGTGCTCTGCCCCAGTTTAA
Organism: Ormosia emarginata; assembly: GCA_029884605.1. Classification (NCBI taxonomy): domain Eukaryota; kingdom Viridiplantae; phylum Streptophyta; class Magnoliopsida; order Fabales; family Fabaceae; genus Ormosia; species Ormosia emarginata. The sequence goes on along the minus strand of JAQQTP010000066.1, from coordinate 8,354,281 downwards.
ACTAGAGAATTTGTTTGTTCTGTTTGTTTGGTGACTGACTGGTCAATATCTTTGGAATGTTTTACTGTTCATTTGCCTCAGTATTCAGGGTAAAAAAGGAGCTGTGCTGTGCAAGAGGAGAATGGCTATGACTATGGCTCCTTTGCCAAAAGGAGAATGATTTTGTTTCTCATTTGATTTTCCTGTGACATTTGAAAACTCAGGCAGCAGACTCAGCACACAGCAGCAGAGGAAGACCAATAGTACTAGCACGAAGAAACTGTATCATCTGGATTTTGATGTTGTGCTTTCATGTGGGATCCATTTATTTCGGCTATGTTTTGAGTATTTGACACCGCGTATATCGCAATGGGAACGGATAGGATAGAATAAATATATTATATTATTATTTAGATATTTAATCGTAGAATAAAAAAAAGTTTTATTTTATTATTTAGAAATTTTAGGAAAAAATAATGAAACAATAAAAATTATAAATTTATTATTTTATATCACCTTTATTTCAAATATATTACATGTTCTAAAGTAGATTCAGAGGATACTTAACATAGACACGTATATGGTAGTCTCCTTTTTGCTTAGCTACTGTCAAGCATATTGAACCAGAGGATGGGTACATGCAAATGGATTCCAACGCTCAAGTCAGGTAATATACAAGTAGGGTTTATGCAATTAGATAGTAGATACATGTTAAGGTTGACTTAGCCTAATATAAATAGAGCGTGACTGAAATGGTAAGGAAAATGATGCTCTTACACCTCCTTTTAGGAGTGTATCACTATTCACACTCTTTTTAAGGGATGTGATTGAGTGAGAGAAAGTGATAAGAAAAAGTATATATAATGAATTGTATTAGATAGAGTGTAAAAATAGGTGTATGCACTGTTTGATGTAAGAATATAAAAGTTGAAATCGTAATAAAATCAATATTAAATGCAAGTATTTAGAATTTGTATCCTGTTAAGGATCGTCTTCCTTTTGTCATTGGAGAGCATCCTTATAATGTAGGAACGTAGATACGATGATTATCCACAATTAGAGGCAGTTATGGATCTTATGATCTCACAAGATTATGATTGACAGTTATGAGTATTTGCGCAAATCTAGTTATCCGTTATGATCCGATACCATATTCCACTATCTTAGGCTTCGATCGGGGTATTGATGGCGGAGTTTGATGACACGTGTGCCGGGTTGATTCCATTAGATGGGATTTCGGATCACAGTCCAGAATAGTTGTCTCTAACTTGGCGCTTAGGCAGAGTCTGAGTGTCAAGGTAAGTTTCATTGGGATCACTAGGCACGTGGTGGACTAAGCCCTAGCTTTTGGTGCCAGGTTTCGCGATGTCTCACACTGATGCCGAGGTCCATAATCAAACGTAAAATACCTCCGAGGTTGGAATATGGTCAGAAACCACAGCGGGTCCTTGCCAACATTTTCTTTCCTTAATCCGAGGTTCAGTTCTAGTTAACCTTGTGGGTGATTCACGAGGTCTTTTCTTCTTTAGTAATGTCTTTTGCAACTTGAACTTTTTGGAAACTGTTGTTTTGACCTTATTAGGAATTAAGGACCTTTTAATGGAGGGTGTCAGCTTCATGTTATTTCCCAACCACCCGCTGCTCTCGTAACCAATAGGAAAATAAGAGTATTAAATGCGGATTTTATGGTTTGACAAGTTCTCCGTCCTAGGAGCTAATCAGAACGTTTCATTCCCTTTATAAATAAGAAATGTTTGCATTTGACGTTGGCATTCTCATCTATGTTTCTATCTGGAAATGACCTTTTTCTCAGAGAATGGTTTCTCCTTCATTCTTTGTGCATTCCTAGAGAATTTTACCTCTTGCGGAGACTTTCTTCTTGTTCTTCCCCAAGTTTCTAAAAAAAAAATTTATTACCTTCGTAAACGATTCTTCTACTAGATATCTTTCTTTCTCAGCATATTAGCGACAGATATCTCTTTCTCCCAGTGTATGAGGTTGTGTTTGATCTACGCTCTGTCATTGGGAAAATCTGTGATACATGTCGTGTTGGACGGAGGCAATTGCAGAAATAGAGCCCCTGATCCTTCTTCTTTCTGGAAAATCCTCTAAGAGCATTTGGATATGCATGGGAGATTATTGGGACTGCTCTGTGATTTGAAATAGCTTGGGGTGATCATGAAACTGGTTAGGGTTCCGGTGGAATGATCTCTTCATGAAAAACTGTGCATCGTCTAACAAATGAGTGTGCATCCCAGTCTTTATTATCATGGTGAAGGAGGCATGGAAGAATAATGTGACAGAGATTTTGGAGTTCGGCAACAGTGTTCTGTTCTGGTTTGCCAAGATTTTTCAAAGTCAATCCACTTTTTCAAGAGGCCGCTTCATAGGGAAGAGACCGGTGTTAGTTCCGAAGGAAAGTGGAAGTGACATGATCCAGGATGCTGGTGATGATGTTTGCTCCTTCCTCCAAGCTCTTTGGTGGCTGCTATTTTCTTATATGTTCCATGTTTCAATGTTTTCATTTTCCTCTGCTCTTTGATATTTCCTTTGTTCTTGATATATGATGATGTTTAGAATGAGAATATTCAATTAAATTTCTTTTACTTTGAACTCTTCTCTATTCTCTTTTACCTTCTGTGTTGTTTATCATTTTTCGGGGTGAGTCTAACGCTCACCTTGATGTAATATGCTAAGTTGCCCCCAGCTTGGTACTTAGCCGAGACCGGCGAAGTGCCAAGTTTAAATACTTGACTCCCGGGTCTTTGTACCTTGCAGGGGGTTTTCCGAGGTGTTCGGTTCTCTAACGGACTTTTTACTCGTTGAGTGAATACCTCAGTTTTGTCCGGGGTCCAAACGATATTTCCAAACTTTTTTATACTAAGGTTGCTTGTCTCTTGGTCTACTGGGTAATCGTCCTCTCAACTGTCATGACAGCTATAAGGGCTACGTGGTGCCATATGGTTGAGCAGATTTGCATAGTGCTTCGTGCGCCATAATGAGTATCTTTTTCAAATTCAAATTGCTCGGACGAAATTACCTTTTAACCGTAGCCTTTATAAATAGGGTTTTAACCTCTTTCTGTTTCGTTTCACTATTTCTCACTGAAAACTGGTGGCCTGAGGAGATTTTCTACGAGCTTTACGGCGGCGAAAGGTGGTTCTGATACTTTGAGTTTCGAAGGCTTGATTTCCTCCATTTTCTTCTACTTTTTTCAAGGTATTCCTTTCCCCTTAACTCATATTTTGTTTATTCTTGTTTCGTGAGTAGTTGCACACTCTCTTGATGGAGTGCACTTCCCTTTCCTCTCTGCAAACAAGGATGGGAATACAGTTTCCCCTCCTGTCAATGACGTTGCCATATGGAGCACCTTCTCCATCGCACAGCGTGTGGCGGAGGTGTCCTTCTGAGGCTTTAGCCTTGGCGAGTGCGGAGGCCAGTGCGTGGGTGCGATCAGTCTTCTCTATTCGCCAATTGTCGCGTTTGGATCTTCAAACTTAACAGGTTCTGACCCTAGGCCTCTGTGTGTCTTCTAGGAATTCGAATGGTCAGAAGGAGAGCGGCAAGAGTTGAGGCGCCTGCCCTAGTTCTAGAAGTTTGGGAACCAGAGAATCAAGATGTCGTGGAGGAGGCGATTTGTATTCGCCCAGGTCCGGGGTTGTCATACCCATTCGTTGCAGATGATGTTTTTGATCAGATATCCCATTATTAGTCCAGACCATAGTTGGATAAACTGAAGGATTAGTTGGAGCTTACTGAGAGGCGTGAAAGGGATCACGAGCTCCTGATTTTATCCCCGAGGAACGAATGGGTGTGTTCGACCCGACAAGTGGGGGAACACTTCATGTATCTATACGAGGACTTCTTTACAAGGTTTAGACTTCGGCTCCTCTTCAACGATTTTCACATTGCCATCCACCGGACTCTTCATGCTGCCCTTACTCAGATTCACCTTAATGATTGGGTGAATATTATGGCCTTTGAAAGAATATGACTGCTGGTGGGGTTGTGATGCTTGGATGGGGCAATTTTCTACTTCCATACGCGGTATTCTATCTATGGCGCTCGCGCTTGTCAGCAATCTTGGCTCTCGGTCTGATCTCGGCAAGGAAGGATGGTCTTTTTTTCGTACTTGGAGAGTTACAATGATTTTAAGGAAAAAAAAATTTAAGTTGATGGTAGTTGGCAGTACTCATCCTTTTTGGTTGGGGAGTGATAGGGAGCTGACATTTAGTCTATACTGGAACCCGGCTGCCTGGAGCATTCTCACTCAGTCATTTGATAGGGAGATAGGTTAACTGAATGACGAAGAAATTGAATGTGTTGATTTCTTCGAGATGTGGGTCGATAAGGTAGGCAAGATTCGGCCTAAATAAATACTGGATACCCCAGACGATGAGACCTTTTGGGCCGTGTTAGGTAATATAGGTCGTTGTCCATGCTTATTTACATGTCTTCTTATCTTATGTTGCTTCACCATTATTTCTAATTACCTTTGTTGATTTTGCAGCGAGTTTGGCCAAGATGTCTCAAAATGGAAATGTTCTGGCAATCCTTGAAGCCTTGAGGGCCAAGAATGCACCCAGACCATCAAAGCCCCCTGTCGATGTTGTTCAGGTCTCCCTGCCCCGTCCAGCTGAGATCCCTATGATGGAGAGGGAACCTATCCATGTGGAGGACTCCCCCCTTCACTTGAAAGACACAAGAGAAAAACGGTGGACGAGGGTCAGCCAAATGACTAGGGTAAGAGGGCTGCGGTTGAAGATATCATCGGGCTGATCAATCTGTATCATGAGGAATCGGATCCCCATGAGTTCATCGACTTCAACCTCCTGGATAATGAAGTGGCCACTCATCTGGCTCAACGTACCAAGAAGGCCACCTTCTCCTGGTTTGAAACTTTTGGACTTCGTCTCGCTGTGGAGACTCGGTACTTGGAGCAAATAGTTGAAGAGCATGAGCAGGAAATGGCAAAAAGGGCTGCTACCACTGAGCGAGGTGAAGGCCAAGCTCTTAGGGCAATGGAAGAGGTCGTAAAGGCCAAAAACGATGCTGAAATTCGGGCCTGAAAGTTAGAAAGGGAGGTGACCGCTCTGAAGAATGACGGGAAGCAAAAATACGCTAGCTTAGTAGAGGTCAAGAGGCATGTAGCTGTACTGAAGGCTAAGAATGAAGGCTTTCGTGCCCAGAACCAGCAGCTTGAAGGCAAGGTTACTTCCTTGCAAGGCGATGTCGGCCAGCTCCTCACAGTTTGCACCGATATCAAGGAGGAGAAGTTCCAGAATGTCATTAACCAAGTCCAGCTCTTCAATCTCGGGGTCGCCTTGGTTTTGGATGCCTTGGATTCCTAGAAGGTGGTTCGGGATAGGCATCTTATGCAACTTAGAGTTGCTCCAAAAAGTTTGGTGCTGAAGGTTCTACCGTTGTCCGTGGTCCTGATCCCGCCACGGAGTAATTTTGATTTTTGCTTTTACCCCCTGTGTGGGGTTTAGTTTTATGTATAAACGATGGTATTACCCGATTTTCGGGGTTTTAATCAATTCTACTTTGTTTACTTGCGTTCTATTGTCTATTTCAGAGTCCAACACCTATCGTGTTATTTAAAATAACAACTATAGACTTAAGAATTTGATTGAAAAGAGTATGTTGTGGTCCGGGTCCAATGCCCATTACTAATGAACGTTTAGGATTCCCTTTAGGACTCGGGCGTAAAGTAAAAATTAGAACTTTGGCTTAGGAACTGATATCCAAAACGTTTTTGGCATTCGAGAACCGTGCCTAAGGTAAAAAAAAAATCTTGTGTGGGGTCCATCACTAATTGTTTAGTATTTAGGATCCTCCGACTTCGATGTAATAAAACTTTATTTGAGGTCTATACCATTTGCTTTGGTATCTAAGATCCACTCGTGATTTGTTTTATTTCTAGTGGTCCTTGGCCAGGGTCTTTTAATGCTTACAGTTTGGTGTCAGAATTTTCTTAAGATAGGATTTTTCCTTTGCACAACCTGTTTAACATAAGACAACTCGCGGCGGGTACCATGATGACTTGGGGTGTCATTATAGCCCTTAAAAGCCTTTGAAAGCTTCAGTATAATCATATGATAGGAGAACCATAATACTTGTTTTATTGAGTAGATAAAATGACTAAGGTCCATACAATGTGCTAGCATAACAATTAGGATAGATCAAACATGAAGTAAACTAGGAGACTAGGCCTTGGAAGACACTTAACTGTAATACTTTCTAAGTTTGTCTGCATTCCAGTAGTTCTTCACCGGCTTTCCTGTCAATGTTTCCGGAGTGTAAGCTCCTTTACCGGTGCTGATCACGATATGGTAGAGGCCTTCCCAATTAGGGGCTAGTTTCCCTTGAGAGGCATTCATTCCGCCGATGTTAGCCCTGCGGAGTATATCAGGCTGCTGTTCTTTGCTTGATTGCAATATCGCATATGTGAACGACGTGTCTTCTTTCTTCAAGCATATCCAAGTCTTTCCTGATTAACCCGGGGTTATTGTCAGGTGAGAATTTTTGAAGATGCCAGCTTGGTTCTCCTATCTCCACCGGGATCATTGTCTCGAATCCATAGGTTAGCTTAAAAGGAGTTTCACCCGTTGTGGAGTGGGGTGTAGTTCGGTAGGTCCATAGGACGTAGTCCAACTGTTCGGCTCAGTTTCCTTTGACATCATTCAATCTTCTCTTTAACCCCCTGACGATAATACGGTTTGCTGCTTTAGCCTATCCGTTTGTTCGAGGGTTTTCCACAGCACTGCAATGATGTTTTACTTTCAACTCGGCAAGAAGTTCTTCGAATCCTTTGTCTTTGAATTGTGTCTCGTTGTCTGTAACAATGGATTATGGGACTCCGAACCTGGTAATGATGTGGCGCCAAGTGAATTTCTGAATTCTGGCCGAAGTGATGGTGACTTGGGGCTCCGCCTCAATCCACTTAGTGAAGTAGTCCACAGTCACCACCAAAAACTTCAGTTGCCCGAGTACTTGAGGGAATGGACCTAGGATGTCCATACCCCATTAATAGAATAACCAGGGTATAGACATCGTGGATAGTTCCTCTGGCGAAGCATGATAATGGTCGAAGTGCCATTGGCATTTGTCGCATATTTGGACATGCTCTTGAGAGTCTGCTTCCATCGTTGGCCAATAATAGCCTGCCCTGAGCGCCTTTAACGCTAGGACTTTGCCTGCCAAATGGTGTCCACAATTTCCTTCATGAACCTCACTCAGGATGTAACACCCTCCCTAGGGTATCACATGTCTGACTCCCGACTCATAATCTGAAAATGTTTTCATAAAAGGTTTGAGTTAAAAACGTGGGTTTTAAAAAAAATTCTTTCTTCTTGAAATATAAACTTAGTAATCCATAAGTATTACCGAAAATATATTTAAACCGATTCATATACAACATTGACACCAATTAATATTTCACAATTTAAAGAGAAATATAAAATTAACAGAACTCTTTTTTTTTTTCAACAAGTAGCAAACCACATGACGGGTCCTACTAAATAGCACTTTGTATAACACTAATGATAAAACTTAACATACTCATTCCTTATCTTGTATCCAAATTTTGTTGCATCGAACTCTATTCCTTGTCTACTCGTAACACCTTCGAACTTGAGACGACCACTCTTCAATGTTTTCATCAATCTCTCGAGTATCCATCGCTCGTTATGTCTAAGACAACTCGATCCTTCTATTATTTGATTTTAACAGACAGAGACATAGCAAAAACAAAGATAACAAAGAGGTGAGATCACCTACGCTTGGCAGTAGACAGAGATAACACAAGCAAGAATATCATACAGGGATATCATATCAAACTTCCAATAATATATTCAATATTAATCAACTATCATCATCAAATCATTTATCAATTCAATTATCATAAACAACAATTACGATAATGTCCTAATTATCATCATCATCATCCAAGTATTCAAAACAATTGTCATAGCCAATATTCCTTAATTAATATATCACACAGATATAAATGTTCAAATTATGCATGTACACAAGACTCGATTTCCTACTCCATGGAGCTAAACTCAGTCGGAGAAATGATCGAAAAGATTTGTCGGTACCACATGCCTCGAAGTGCTATAATCCTCATTTTGATTTTGCACATCTAAGATATACACGGCAGAAGTTTATCGAGATTGATTAAGAATAGTGTCTCGGTCCGATCATCGGTGTGTTGCATCGGTCTAACCTACGGAAGAAGCGCGACCAACCACCCGTGTAGGCAACCCGCACCCGATGCCCCAAGGTCAACAAGTGACCTACACTACGCATATCGCACCCACTCAAGAGGTGTGTTTCTCCTAGGCAATCACCATATCCAAATTCTCATCGGACCATTCCAATGCATGTATAATGCACCAAATCCAATCATAGACAAATATGTCATTTTCTCACAAACAAGTATGGACACCGGTTCAACAAGAATCATATTGTACTTTCAACAAAAAAATCATGTTATCACGTTTTCATAGTTGTAAAAACACTTTTACCGTATTTTCACAATCGTGTAACATTTCACGTACGTTTTCATCCAAAAACTTTTCTTATGTTTTCACAATACCATAACACTTCTTTTATATTTTCACAATACCGTAACATTTTTGTTACGTTTTAAAATTCCAAAACGTTTTATTACGTTTTTACAATACCGTAACACTACTATTACGTTTACAAAATTTCGTAACATTTCTGTTACGTTTTCAAAATGTTGTAACTCTTCTGTTGCACTTTTAAACCACGTACTAATTTTTAACGTTTTTCTCAATCGCGTAAAAACATACGTTTCTCCAATCGCATAGTATTTTTTTTTACTGTTTCAAAATCGCGTAACTTAAAAATCATTCTTTTATGTTACGTAAATCATTTTCTATCATTCTCAAAATATTTAAAACACTTTTCAAATCTCATAACGATTTTCCGTCATTTTCACAATCACGTAAAAATAATCTATCACTTTTAAATCACATAGTGATTTTTCAACAATAGTTCAAATTACGTAAAATATTTAAACGTAATTCAAATCGCGTATAATTATTTAAAATCACATAAAAATATTTTTTTCATATCACGTAACTTAAAAATCACGTTTTTAAGGTACGTAAATAATTTTTCACCATAATTTCATTACGTAAAATATTTCTTGACCTTTAAAAATTCCTTTCTAACTTTTCTCAAAATAATATAACTTTATACTTCATTTAATATATTTTCTTACTCAAGAAAATATTTTTTCATAGTTCTTTACTCAAGAAATTCTTTTTCAAAATATAATTCACAAAATCACTTTTCTATTTATGTAAATCAACGTTTCAAAACTTAACATTTTCTAACGTATTTCAAAACTTGAAAATAAGTTATATGTTAGTAAATTTTTAAAATACCATTATATTCTTCATTTTCCTAAATCATTTCCAAACACAACCTTCTTCAAAATAAATTGAAGTTCAAAACATTTTCGTTTACAAAAACTTGTTTTCTCAAGTGATAAACGCTGATTCCCTTTCCAAAATCCTTGTATTAAATCCATTACGTTTCCACTTTGAAATTCACTTTGTTCATAAAAATCAAGGCATTACAAGCCTTAAAAAACGCGATGACATGACTATTGAAACTATCAAATATTTTTCTTTTTAAATTGATATGGTTTTACACAAACAAAACCATTAAAAATCCTTTACAAAAACGTAAGACTCATAGTCTTTGAAAATCAAATCATTTGTTCATTTTCAATTTTTCACTTTCTTTGCAAATCCATTTTCACTTTCTTTACAAATCCTTTTTCACTTTCTTTGCAAATCCTTAAAATCATCATTGCTATTTTCATTTAAATCTCATGTTTAGTTAAACACTTAGAAACTTTTTTACATAAAATAAATTAATAAAAATCCTTCTAAAAATCGTTTCTTGTTCTCTTGAAAAACAAACCCTTTGTTTATTTTCCAAATTCTTCAAATCATCCGTTTTCATCATTCATGAAAATCTTAAGTTATAAACACCTATGTTGAGGTGTCTTGTTTGAAATCCACCATGTTCTAAGTACTCAAAAATCAATTCTTTTGTTCTTGAAAATTTTCAACATGAACCCTAATCAAGGGCATCAAAACCGTAGCTCTTCCTTGGCTATTGGAGCCAAAAATCAATTTCCTTTCCACCATCAAGTCATGGCATATACATATATATTTCATCATAAATAATATAAGCATACCATCAAAGCCATAAAAGCATGTATAGCATATCAAGCATATCATCAAAGCTATAAAATCATGCAAAGCATATCAAGCATAGAAAATTAATCAAAGCTCATAAACACCCACAAATTAATTACATGACCATGGATATGAATCCTCACATGGATTCCACATCCATCAAATAAAATACCATCTCTCACCACCATGCTTGGTTGGTGAGATGGATCTCCCTCTTACCTCTTGAATATCCTCAAAAACTCCTTGTTTTGCTTCTTTTTCCAAGTCCTTCACCACCAAGGGCTTCTCAAATACAAAACAAAACACAAGTTAATTAACATATCAAACTTGATTAAGAGGAACCATGGATCAAACATGGTTTAGATTATGAAAAAGAGAGAAGAAAATGAAGTTTCCTTATACTTCACCTCAAAAACCCAATAACATGAATCTTGAAGAAACTCCTTGAAGATGAATGATTTAGAGAAAATCTCCAACATGAAAGTTGCTTAGAATATCATGGAGATTCAAGATCCAAGGTTGGATGAAATTAAAAGAGCTTGGATGGTGGTTTTAGGTAGTATGACCGAATGGTGTATTTTGAAGAACAAAGATGAAATTTTTGATTTTTGATAGAAACTTGAAGCTTGAATTTGAAGATCAAGATGAATGATTTTGGAAAAACTCATAACTAGAGATGTTCTTAGAATGATGTTTAGGTTTAGAAAATCAAGTTGGATGAAATTTTTGAGTGATGAAAGGTGCTCTTGGAGGGCTTGGCCAAAATCTAGAGAAGAAAGGAGATGGAGAAAAATTTTCTAAGTTTCCTTCTTCGAAAATGAATCAATGAAGACCAAGGAAGACAATAATGACTAAAGCATGCAATTATGGTCTTCCAAACTCCTTCATGCAGCACCAAATTCGTAGTCCCCCTTCTTGCATTCTTCTTGAGTGCAAAAAAATCAAAAGTAAGCCATTATGATGTCTAACTTGACCAAGACATGCAAAAAATGACATAAAGTTTTTGTCTTCTAAACACTCCAAAACCATCACTTTCTCTTCATAATGCATTCAATAAAGTTGTCTTCATTATTTGCCACCATTTGAAGCATTTCTAGCCATTGATTAATTCAATGGTTAGGATTTAGGTAAATTTTTAATTTTAGAAGACTAAATCTGTAATCGGATTTTTCTCCTTTAAATTCTAAATCCCCTTAGATGTGTCTCCAAAATTAATGGTCAAGATTGCTCCTTCAAACTTTAAATCCAAGGGTCCTAATTAGTCTTTGCTACTTTAGAAGACCAAATCTCCACCATTGATTGATTCTTCATCTAATGGTCATAAATGGTCTTTGTTCTTTTTAAGATTAAATCTCCACCCTTGATTTAATCTAAATCCAATGGTTATAAATGGTCTTTGTCATTTTTCAAGAACAATTCTACACCTTTGATTACATCTATGGTTGATATCAAAGCCTTCCTAACTAAGCTTATTCTCACACCATTGATTAAATCAATGGTTATTATCCAAGCTTTTTTTATTAAGTTTGTTTCTTAACCTTTGATTAAATCAATGGTTAATATTCAAACTAAGTATTCTCATCCAAGGGTATAAATCAAGTCAAGCTTCTCTTTGTTGACTATGCAAAGATAATATTTATTCTTGTATCCTACAAATAATATTTTTTTGTATTTTTATCATTCGATAATTAAATTCAAGATAAAATACAAGACAATAAAATTTTAAAAATTGTTTCCTGATTCGGGTTTAGTAAGATCCCCTGCTCCGTCTAAACAAGATAAATTTTTCTATGCGTAGAAAAATTTTTGCTTTCATGAGACCCACTTGGGCCCACGTATGGCCACCTTTGGCCCACATACACCCCCCGGGCCCATAAACAAGAAAAATTTCATAATCATCCACAAAAATCACAAAAATTAGAAAACACACAAATATCAAATCAGATTACGTAAAATAATTACCTAACGGTAAAAATTAAATTACGTAAAGTTTTCTCCCATCGAAAATTTTTATTTTCCGACGCCAAGTAAATCACTCAAAACGATCAAATACGCTGACGGAATATTCAAAATAATTTTACAGTATCCAGAAATTACTAAACAGTAAAATTCTGTTAACTGTCAAAATTACTGCTTAAGAGATAGGAAATTTGGGGTGTTACACAGGACATACTCGACTTCTTTCAGAGCAAGGCATTTAAGGAGGGGTAAAGAAAATCCACATTAGTATAACTGTCCATCGTAGATAGTATACCTGACCGCGACTTTCTTTAACCTAGAAGCTTCCTTCGAATCCTCTAGGAGGCTACCGGACTGTAAGTACTCCATTAGTGATGTGATCCAAGTACGCTCTTACCCTTCAACCTAGAAGACAGACATGTCAGCGACGGAGGGTTGTGAGAGAATCTTTTGGATTACTGAACGGTTGTTACCTGGGCTCTTGGTGCTGGCTAACTTAGATAAGAGATCAGCCCTAAAGTTTAGCTCCCGGGGTATATGCTCCACCTTTACCAATTGGAAACTTATGAGGAGTTCTTGTACTCTTGCCAGGTATTTCTGCAGGAGGGGCTCTTTGGCCTGATAGTCACCTCGGATCTGAGAGGTCACAAGCTGAGAGTTACTACAAAGTCTGATCTTTGTGGCCCCCAAGTCTCTAGCCATTGTCAATCTGGTGATGCACGTTTCATATTCTGCTTGATTGTTTGAGGTAGAGAATTTGAACCTAAGAGAGTTTTCAACAGTGAATCCCTCAGAATTCTCCAAGATTACCCTGGCACCACTTCCCTTTGGGTTTGAGGATCCATCGATGAACACGATCCAAGATATTTCCTCGGTATCGCTGGGGCTTGAAGTGAGTTCAGCTAGGAAGTTTGAGAGTGCCTGTGCCTTGATGGCTACTCTGGGTTCGTAGACAATCTCAAACTCGGAAAACTCAATGGACCAGGCAATCATCCTCCCTGCCAAGTCTGGCTTGTGCAGTATCTGTTAGATAGGTTGATCTGTCCTTACTACCATTGGATGACACCGGAAGTATTGTCTTAGTCTTCTGGCCGTGATGATGAGTGCAAATGCAACCTTCTCGATTTGTTGATATTGGAGCTCGGGGCCTTGTAGCACTGTTTGTCTTTTTTAAATGCCGCAAGTGCATGAGCCGAACAAGTAATAAAATGAAGACTAAAGTATCGTTCCCACGATGATAAGTTTATTTCTAATGCTAACTATTAATCGATAGTTTAAGTAATTCAATTCAAGAACATAAAAATAGAGAAAAGAAATATAAACTAAAGAGTAGAAATCAATAAAGATAATGACTAAAGTTTAGTGAATCATTCTTCATCTCCTATTTCAATCAATAATATGCAATTCTCTTCATCTACATGAATACACTGATTAGGTTAGCTTGAGAATCTACTTTAGTTAAAAGCCTATGTTTAGGTCAGTTAACCATGACTTCCTTCACCTAGCTCACTATGCGTCCATGAGAAATAGAGTGAAATGCACTAATGAAAGATTTATTCTCAAACACACGCTATATATGGCTAAGAGGTATATTTCTATCCCATTAGCGAATCAACTTATCTCTACCATGAGAATGAAGTCGAACATACATCAACCATATCTACGATCTCAAGTCAAAATCTTTATGTCTAGGCTCATTAGATTTCAACAAATCACTTAAATATTGATTAGACACTCAAGAGCATTAAACACAATATGATTGAATAAAACCAAGCATACATATAAACTCAGACAAGAGGCAAAATCATTGATATTCATAAAAAAGGATTCAAAGTATTCCCTAAAATAGCTACTACATCATTGAACACAAAAATAGAATCACAAAATATATGTTTAAGATAATGGGAGAGAGGAAAGAAAAGGGAGAAAGGAGGAAAAGCTTATGGATGTTGTCATTGATGCTTGAATCTCCCTATATGAGGAAGATAGCCACCAACCTTGGCTCACTTAGCCTCCAATCTGCCTAGAAATGAAGGACAAAATTGCAGCTTCTCTAACCCTAAACGACCCCCTAGAAAATATGAAAAAAATCTATTTATAGGCTCAGTTGAGCGCATCACGCTGCAACGTGCATTACCCATCGTCGCGGTACTCATGCCTCAGGTGTAAGTACTGACAGCAGGTGAAGCGCATCACGCTGCGGCGTGCATTACCCAGCTCCGCAGTGCCCATGACTCGGGGACAGCATGTGAGGTGTTCACATCGCGGCGTGCACTTCCTTGCGCCGCGACGTGCTCTGTTGGAATGCTTCCTTAGTTTTATCCTCTAATGTTAGGCCTTGGCTTGTATCAATTCATATCTTTTGAGCTCATCCTACATTAGAGAAATCACCAAGTCAAATATAAGTTGTACATCCACTTAATCATTTAAGAATATGTACAATTTACTCAAAAACATATAGGAAGGTGTCCAAATTGCATTTGACAAACATAGACCTAAATCCTTCCAAATATGCATAAATACAAGAACTAAGGAATCTATGAAGTACAAATATAGGGTACACATAACTACATTTGTGAAGTTATCTTGCTCACAAAATAAATCGACTTTTGACCTTCGATTGTTTCCCTGACAAGTATTGAACTTACAGCCTCCTTGTGGACGATAGGTACACGTAAATTATTTCACCTGGCTCTGACCTTGTAAGAATAAGAGGGGATGAAAGAATATTTTTCAAAGATGTGAAAGCGTCATCGCATTCCTGAGTCCACTCAAATCCTATCCCCTTTTTCAATAACTTGAAGAGAGGGAGGGATTTGTGAGCAGCTTTGGCTAGAAATCGTGTAAAAGTCGCGATCCGTCCAGTTAGCTGTTATACTTCTTTCATACTTTGGGGACTATGCATGTCAAGTACTGCTTTACATTTATTGGGGTTTGCCTCGATTTCTCAGTAGGTCAGCATGAAACCCAAAAACATGCCAGTCTGGACCCCGAATGCGCATTTTTCTAGATTAAGCCTCATATTGTGCTTTCTCAGCTGCGCAACCACTTCCTCGGGGTCTGAGGTGTGCAATTCTGATGACGGGGTTTTGACTATCATATCATCAATGCAGACCTCTAGCATTCTCCCCATCTGCCTTTCGAAAACCTTATTCATCATTCTCTAATAAGTGGCTCCAATGCTCTTTAATCCGAAAGGCATTACGCTGTAGCAATAACTCGCCATTTCAATGATAAAGGTAGTTTTTTCCTCATCTCTGGGGTATATTAGAATCTGATTGTACCAGAATAAGCATCCATGAAAGACAGTAGATGGAAACCAGAGGAACTGTTAACCAATTTGTCAACGTTCGGGAGTAAGTATGGATCTTTATGACATGCCTTATTCAGGTCTGTATAGTCCACATATATCCTCCACTTGCCGTTAGAATTTTTTACAAGGACCACATTTAAGAACTATGTGGTGTATGAAATTTCCTTGATGAAGCCGACACTCAGTAATTCTTTGACTTGCTCCTCAATAATTTGTTGCCTCTCAAGACTAACTTTTCTTTTCTTTTGGGAGACTGGCTTTGCATCCAGTTTAATTGATAAATGATGGCAAATGAAAGCAGGGTCAAGCCCAAGTATATCAGAGGTTGTCCAAGCGAATAAGTCCTTATTTTTCAGTAAAAGTTCTACGAGTTGGATCCCCTCATGCTCTTTAAGATTTGCACATATCTTAGTGACTTGGTTTGACTTGTCATCAAGCTGAAGTGGGGCCAGCTCCCCTTATGGTTGGGGTCTGGTACCTCGAATTTCTTCACGTACATCCAACTCGGTCAACAGGATGTTGACTTGGTCATAGGGTGGGCTGGATGTGGGTGCCTTTGTTTTCCTAGAAGCCCTGCCGATTTTCGAACTTTCGTTATAGTACTTGCGGGCTACAATCTGATCGTCCTTGACCGTGACCACTTCATTATTCCTGTTAAGGAATTTCATGGCCTAGTGGGCGGTAGAGACAACAACGACAGTATCATTCAATGTAGGACGACCCATAATAATGTTATAAGTCAAAGGACAATCCATAACCAGGAATCTCATCTTAATAGTTCTATACAAACTGTCATCGCACAGGGTTAAGAAAGTTTCAAAATATCCTACTAGGGTAACCTTTTCTCCAGAGAAACCAGTGAGTTCACCTTCATATGATGTGAGCGCAGACAGAGGGAACTCCAACCTTTCAAAGGCATCCATGAACATAATATCCGCTGAACTTTTTTAGTCCACAAAGATACGACAAACTTCGGCGTTAGATATTATTTCAGATATGACCAGTGGGTCATCATGATCTTAGATAATATCGTCATAGTCTTTGATGGAGAAGAAAATGGGCGGTGCGTCCTTGTCTTCGACAAGGAGTCTTCGTGAAGAATTAGAGACGCTCAAGACTGTTGTCCAAAATGCCTTCTTCTTGGAGTTATTAGACAAGCCCCTACCTGCGAATCCTCCACTAATGGTACTAACAAGCCTATCCTTTTTGTTACCCTCACTTTGGGTATCCTGCTTCCGATCTTGCCTGTTTTCAGCATCACGGCGTGGTGGTGCCCGGGATCTTCTGGTGGGACTCTAGGTTCTTCTCCTTTGACGTTGGTTCAGACTCCGCCAGGAACTACGGCTTCGTCTCTGATCCCGATGTCTTCCGCGTTCCTAATTTCCTGAGAAACCGCTGATGTACTTTTGCAGGTGTCCCTCCTTGATCAGAGATTCGATAACATCCTAGAGTTGATAACAGTTTTCTGTCTCATGACCATAGCTTTTTATGCCACCTGTAGTGTTTCAAATGGTCCTTCTGGGGCTGCTTCTTCAAGGGTGGTGGCCTCTTGATATTTTGGAACTCGGTTTGAAGGACCTCCTTCAAGATTGCCTCTTGAGGGGTGTTCAAAGGAGTGTACTCAAAATAATTAGGCTGATATCGTTCGCTCTTAGAGGAATCACAGGGCTAGTTTGAGTCTTGTTTCTTTTTTTGATGGGTGGGTTTACCTTTTTCTAAGCTATATTTAGCTTTAGTAATCTCCTCTAGTTCGACATATTTATTTGACTGTAGATAAAACTCATCTGGACTTGCGGGCTTCTTTTTTGTTAATGACTAGAAGAAGTCTGAGTCAGTTCGGAGACCGTCTCTAGCATAATGGAGGGTTATCCTGTCATTCAGGTTCTCTATACCGACACATATGTGACTGAATCTCTTTATGTTTTTGCGCAAGAATTCATTACTCCCTTGCCGATTTCCAGAAAAGGAATTAATTGATTTCGAGCGTTCCTTGGCAGTAGTGTAGTGCAACAGG
This sequence comes from Ormosia emarginata, assembly GCA_029884605.1. Taxonomy (NCBI): domain Eukaryota; kingdom Viridiplantae; phylum Streptophyta; class Magnoliopsida; order Fabales; family Fabaceae; genus Ormosia; species Ormosia emarginata. The sequence continues at coordinate 8,336,769 of JAQQTP010000066.1, read as the reverse complement.
AAATGTTGCGTGAGGTCTTCCAAACCTGTAATTTTTGTCGGTAAAGTGACAAACCATCAGAGAGCATCCTTCTTCAAAAAGAGAGGGAAAGCCCAACACAACAATTCTGGGGTATGTTCGTAGAGCTGCATGGACTGAGTGTCGATGTCCAAGTGCTCCTGAGAATCTGTACTCCCATCGTAAGGCTCCAAATTATTCAGAGATTTGAAGTTCCTTGGGATCTTGTACGCCATTAAGGCATCTGAGAACTGTTACTGGCGACCAGGGACTGGGATATTATTTCCAACAACCTCGGCGCCAACACGCTGGGCTCCTTGTTCATTACGAACTACATCCCACTCTCTGTCCTCATTATCCGCCCTCACGGATCTTTTAAGATCTTCCAACCGACGTCGTTGTTCTTCCAACTAACGTCGTTGATCTTCGATCAGTTCGATTTGTTGGTGCAACAACTCTTGAAGGTCGTTCCTCGTCATCTCAAACTGGACGTTATCCTCATAGTGGGATGCATGGTCTGCATTGTTGTTTGAGATCCCTAGACGTGCGTGCACGAGGATTCTTGCTCCTGGATTCGCATGGTTGGCTCCACCACTAGGAAAAACAAGTCTGTCTCGGACGGAGACCCTTCATGATGGAGCGTGGCTTTCGACAGAAGCCGAAGTTTTGTGCCCCTCATTGAGAGTTTCGACGACAACAGACCTGCTTCTAGCGGCGGAGGTTTCTGTTGGTGCAACAGAAGGAGGATCGCACTGTGCCGCTGGACCCTGCGCTTGGCCAAGGGCAGCGTGTGCAACGCTTCCTTTCTTCTGATTCTGTCTTGTGCTCACCATGGTTGACGTGGAAATAAAAGTTTTTGGTTCCCACAGACGACGCCAATGTTCTGAAGTAGATTCAGAAGGATATCTGAGATAGACACGTATATACTGGTTTCCTCCTTACACAGCTGCTGCCAAGGGTATTGAACTAGGGGATGGGTACCTACAAAGGGACTCCAATGCTCAAGTCAGGTAATGCACAAGTAGGGTTTATATAATTAGATAGCAGATACCTGTTAAGGTTGATTTAGCCCAGTATATATAGAGCGTGACTGAAATCGTAATGAGATCAGTATTAAATGCAGGTATTTAGGATTGGTATCCCGTTAAGGATCGTCTTCTTTTTGTCATTGGAGAGCATTCCTATGATATAGAAACGTAGATACGATGATTATCCACAATTAGAGGCAGTTATGGATCTTATGATCTCGCAAGATCATGATTGACAATTATGAATATCTACACACATCTAGTTATCCGTTATGATCCAATATCATATTCCGCTGTCTTAGGCTTCGACCGGGATATTGATGGTAGAGTTCAGTAATACACGTGCCAAGTTAATCCTATTGAATAGGATCTCAGATCACGATCCATAACATTAACACTAAAATTTAATTATTTTTTGGCTAAAAGATATGATTTTAATTATTTTATAAAACTTTGGGATTCAATGCCCTAGTTGAAAGTTGGAATGTAAGGTGGCGAAGCCAGAGGAGCAATAAAGGCTTTGTAGATTAACTTGAACTGTGCTACCAACACAAAAGAAATAGCAAATGAATTTTTAACTTCTAAGTTATTCTTAGAAGTAAGGGTGTAAACAATTTAAGCTAAATTGAGCATTTAAAATTTAAACTTGAGTTGTGAAAAAAAAATTAAATTTAAATTATTTATTTAAATAAGTTAAATTTAAAATTTGTGTTTAACTTGTTTAAAAAATATAAATTTTAAATTTGACTTGTTTAGTTTGTTTATATCTTAATTTTTTATTTTATCAAATCTCTCTTTAAAATATTTAAGTTTATTAATTTAGTATTTAATAAATATGTTTATGTTAGAAGATAGAGTAAAAAATTAAAAATTAAAAATAAATTTTTTATTCATAATTCATTATATAAAAAAAGTTATAACCTTCTTATAGAAGCTTTTAGTTAGTAATAATAATAAAAAAATTATTATTATCTATTTTTTATTTAAAATTATAATTTTTTTGGGATTTAATTTTTATTATTTATACAGAATAAATAAATAATATATGCATACACATATACGAGTTATTTACAAATTTTTAATATAACTTGAACTTAATTTATTTATATAATCAATCTTAAATTTAAACTTAATAAACATATTCAAATATTTAACTAATCAAATTTGAATAATTCAAAAATAATTTAATTTAATTATTACAGATCAATTTATTTACACTTCTACTAATATGAATGACAATCATAATTATAATTTGTAGTCATAATATTAAAGTTTTAGTAATTTTTATAATCGTATCACAACCGTAATTGTGATCGCATTGAATGTATTTTTTTACAACTATTAACAATTATAATAAACGTAATGTAATCAAAATTACGATGGTAACTACAATTTAAAAGCGTTGAAGGTTAATTCAATCATTTCCAAATCCAACAGAGAAATAGCCGTGGCTGTTGGCAAAACCTAGACTTGAACTAGTGCGTAGACTTCTTCGAGTCTTCTGGAGGCTACCTCCAACATCCCTTGACAATTTTTTCAGGAGAATTAGACAGAGCACACGATGAACAACAGCTCAGGCCCTTCAGGGAGATGGGAGCTTCCTTCCTTCACCAAATTTGTCATAGGGTTATGGGCACAAATGTAACTTTGTAATTATGTTAATAAAATAAAAATTCATTCCATCTCTTACTCTCAATTTGTTGAAAAAGAAAAATAGGAGAATAAATTTTATTCAATTTCATTTCATTCCATACTACTTTAAAATATCTAAATAATGGTAACTAATTTAATTTTTTTTTTGGGTGTTAAATTTCATTCTATCTAATTTCCCTTCATTACATCTATTTCCATCAATCCAAGCATACCCTTGTGAAAGATTCAATAGTTTGAAATAGCACACTTCTTCAGCAAACAGCAGTGGATCCAAATCTGCATCGTGTTGTCCACTGCACGCTACATGGTCATCAAATGATAAATCAATCATTTTTGGCTTTGTGCTTATGTACTAGGAATTGCCTTTCATAGAAATTTCTTTTAGTTTTGTTTTTTTTTTTTGGATAATATAAAAATAATAAACAAATTATATAATATTGTTGTTTTTTTTAAATATTTTAGTATAATTATTGTGTTTGATTTTTAAAATTAAAATCAAATAAATAAATGTATAATATCTTATAATAAAAAAGTATATATTTATTTTTAGATTTATTTCATATGTATAAGTTTACATATAATTTAATAGTTTCTATTAGTTATTTATATTTATATTTATATTTTAACGTTCTTCTTTCCGATACTATAAAAGTAATAAACTAATTCATAATATTGCTTTTTTAATATTTTGGTATAATTATTGCGTTTAAATTTTTTAAATTAAAATCAAATAAACTAATGTATAATATCTTGTAATAAAAGTGTATATATTTATTTTGGCTAAAAGTATGAGGTATTTCTACAGATTCAGTTCATGAAACTTATTTTCGTTTAATTACGAAAGTACAAGAGTTATGTGATTTCTCTATAAAAATTATTTTCTTAAAATTTAAACTTACGTTCTTATCCAAAATAGTCGAAGTTACTTATCACCTCAACTCATATTTAAAATTATTTTTAAATTTATTTCGTATGTATTAGTTTACATATAACTGAATAGTTTTTATTAATTATTTGTATATACATTTCACGTTCTTCTTTCGTTAAAAGGAGTCGGTAAGAATCAAGGGATATGATTTTGTGACTGATGAGTTAGGGTGTCAAAATGAATTAAGTTTGATGGACTGACTCGAATAGCCCGACAAAATAGATAGAGTGGATTAGCAAAATATCAGTCTGAAATTTACATGACCAAAATCGACTGAATCCGAATGAGTCGGGACAACTCACTCTTTTAACACTACATAAAGTTAAATGAACTGAAGTAGATTAATAAAATATTAACCCAAAACTTATATAATCCAAATATATTGATTCAAAAATAATCCAACACCAAATGAGTTAGACTAACCCATTTTGACACTCCAACTTATGAGGCAACTGCAATTACAATCTTTAAGGTTCGCTTTCCGTGGGTTTTAACTTTGGAAAACGTTTTTCGTCCAACGAAAATACTCCAACTTTCTTCCACCGTATGTTTTCGTACGTATGTTTGTTGACTTTTTTGTATGTCAATATTTTAATTTCTCGCTTCTTATTTCTCGCTTTTGGATTCTCCAAACCGAACCGATTAACTTGATTAACCTATTACGTATTAACCACTTACTCATTATTGGGAACTCTTTCTTGGATTCACCAAAACTTATCTTGATTAACCACTTATTCTTAACGTATTAACCACTTACTCATTATTGGGAACTCTTTCTTGGATTCACCAGAAACCTATACTTGATTAACCACTTATTACTAACGTATTAACCACTTATTCATTATTGGGAACTCTTTCTCAGATTCACAAGAAACTGATATAGATTAACCACTTATTTCGAATGTATTAACCAGAAACTTATACTGATTAACCACTTATTCCTAACGTATTAACCACTTACGATTATTGAGAACTCTTTCTTGGATTCACTGAAAATATTTGATTAACCACTTATTCATAATGTATTAATTATTTGTCTGCAACATTCACAAGTTTTGTCAATGAACGATGAACTTAAACTTATCTTGATTAACCATTATTCTTAATGTATTAACTTCAAGTTATTTGTCGCTTTCCGTTTTGGGAATGTGCGATTCACCGAAACTTATCTTTAACCTTTAATGAAGGAAACCGTGGGGTTTTGTTTGAAACAAAATACACGAGATAGATCATAAACTAGCGTGACCGTTTAACTTTTAATGAAGGAAACCGTGGGGTTCTTGTTTGAAACACACGAGAGATCACTTGTGGCTGAATTTTAGGTGTTCTTGTAACAATAGAAATTCGGACAATGCTGTTATACCACTCAAGCTTTCTAATCTTTAGAATGAAATACAAACACTGGGATGCATGAATTGTTATAAAAAAAGTTATGGTCGCTTGAGAGCGCAAGCGCTCGTGCTTTTCACAGCATATTTCTTAAAAAAAAATTATTTTAAACTATTAAATATGTGATATATCAGTTATAGTACTAAAAATATAATTAAAGTGAGAAAAAATAATAAATTATAAAATTAAAAAATACTTAAAAAATTTCCTTGATTCAATTACATTAAAGGTGTGGGTTACTTGATGATGATATTTGTTGAATCTATACTATTAAAAAGGATTATTCACTTTGGTGTTTAATGTTATTTTTTAAAATTATTATTATTAATTACTTATTTAAAAATTAAATAAAAATATAAAGATGACAAAATTATAAATACATCTTGTTAATTATATAAATATTTAAACATAAATACAAAAATAATAAAATCATTTAAATATTACTTATTCTCTAATTATAATTGTCTTTAAATAATTTTTAATCTTTATTATATAATTATAATTCATTTTAAACATTTTTATTATTTATTTTTTAGCTTAATTAAAAAAAATTAAAAAATGTACTAAGAAATTAAAAAAATAATGTGAAGTGACAGACACGTGATGCAGATTAATTTGAAAATTTGAATTAGTACTTAGAAGAATTAATTTTTCTAAATACAATACATCCATATGCAAGATACATTGATTAGACGAAAACTTAAACACAAAAACTATCATGAGAATATTCTTAACTATAAAGGATAAAACTGGTAAACTATCCTGAGAATATCCTAACTACGGCTTCGGTAGTTGCCACGACACATGCGAGACACTTGAGAAGAATAGAGGACAAAACTGGTGAAATATTCATCTTCCATAAAAATGCTATCAACATTTTTTTAGATATTTTTTTAATATTTAATTTATTATTAATATAAAAATAAGTATTATTATCATTTTTTAATAATTCTTTTAATATATAAAGTAAATCAATAATAAGAAAAATATTAAAATAAATGTTCAAAAGAATATATTGTTAACATTTTTTTACATAATATATAGTAAGACTTGGATTTCATTTTACTCTAATGATTATTTTTTAAAAAAAATTAATTTATCCAAAATTATTTATTATTAAAAAATATTAATTAATTTTTTGTAACTTTATCTTCATTTCAACTAAACTCAATAATTTCACAATTAATTATTTTATATTATTTTTTAAAATCTCTCTTCAACACTTATGAGAGACAGTAAAGAGTATTAATAGAGTGATAAAAAAATAGTTTTTATTAAAAAAAGAATAGTTTAATCACATACATTTTATTTTTTTGTATTTATGATTATTTAATTTAATCTTTAATCTTTATAAAAAATCTTTGAAGACAATTACAAAGAAACAAAAAGGAGTACATACTAACCTTAACACAGTTGTTCTTGTCAGTTGTACATTTCTGTACTTGAAAGTCAAATCTCAATATGGAAAAGGAAACGGCATAAGGTACGGCGTCAATTTGGCCAACCGTTGTCGGCCAAATTTACTTTTACCTAGTAAATTTTTGGCTCAGCTTAGCTGCCCTGCAGGTTGTTTGGGCTGTTCATTGGCCACATTTTTTTATTCTTATAATTTAAGTTTAAGAATATCATTTATATAATTTATTTAACTAATTTGTATTAAAAAATTAAATTAATTATATGAAAATATTTTAAATTAATTTTTACTTAAAAATTAAAATAATATATAATTATTTTAAAATAATTTTTTAATAATTTATTAAAAAAAATTTTTTTGAATTTACAAATCAATTCAATATATCACAAGTTAATTCGTGTAGGATTGAACGAATTAAACTAACTTATTACGGGTCAAATTTTATTTTAACTTTAATTTTGTTAATTCAGTTCACACATTTTATTGAATTATTTCGGTCAACTTTTTTGACCCCTAATAAGGTATAATTAGCTTATGAATATTATTGATATTATGTGAGTTATTTCTCCCGTGTTTCTACATCCACAAAGGACATACTTCTGAAATCTGAGCATTTTTTTTTTCTATTCAGTGGCATCATGTCTTCATAGATGTCAATGTCAGTGTTCAAGATTTAGATCTTTTCATATTTTTTTAAGTAATTAAGTGAAGGAGAGAAATTAATATAAAAAAATTATTAGTGAGATTTAATTATAATGTGTAAATTTTTTTATAATTTTTGTGTTCTTTTTTCACTTAATCACTTGAAAAAAAATATTAAAAGGATTCAAATGTCAGTGCTGATGCTGTTACTAATTTCGCTCGCCATCTTTGTCTGCGTAGTCATATTGTTAGTCTGTCGTGTTGTAGACCTTTTGTATTTTGATTCTGTTGGAACTCACTTTTTTAATGTGCATTAGTTTGTGTTGTGACTCCGTTTATTTAGGAAAAAAAATTATGAGTTATTAATATATTAAGTATTTAAAATATATTTAACATTTGCACCAAAAAAATGCTTTTAACATACAAAATTGGTAGTTTTATTTCTACTTCTGTAATAATGATACGAAAATATTCACAATGAAAAAAATTATTTGAGTATTAAATCTTGATTCCCGCGTAAAGTTTCCTTTGAAAAGCATGAAAATGATGGATTTTATGTATAGAATGTGTGAATGTAATGAAACGACTGAACTGGCCTATACTTAAACACTATATACTAAGCATAAATATATCATCCTTATTTATTCTATCTTTATTCCTCACGTTAAAAATATAAAATCTTTATCTCTATTTTAAGTCCAATTTTATAAAAGTTAATTCTATTTCTAAACATTCTATAGTTTGTTGGAAAAAGAAATTATTCTGAATTGGATTTAATGATAGTGTACCTGATCTGCTTCAGTTGAGATGAGTATGGTAGCTCCAACTTGTGTGGTAGCGATGGAAAAGGGGATTGTGTACTTGTAAAACATTTCGACTCTCAAGTTAAAATTTGTATTAAGAGAGAAAAATATATGGAATAAATGCATACTTAAGTGACTAAATCCTATATTTATAATGTGAGATTACCTGCTAGGGAAATAATATTTAAGATAAAGTTTTCCTGTTATTTGATATTTAGGAAGTTATAAGGGGATTTGATCTCAATTATCCCCATTAAGTGTAGGATTCTATTAGGATATAGAGATCTTCTAAAAGGCAGGCTGATAAGGTGATGCGCCAAGATGGGAACTGGGCTATGCTATATGACTTGCTTTTGTCGAATATGGATTCTGAGATACTAGTCCAAAATAGTTACCCCTAACTCAGTGCTCTGGTGTGGCAACGAAGTGTCGAGATATGAGTTGTTGGTGTGGTAGAAGCGAAAGGCTCTATAGCCGCTCATAATGTTCAAGTCGGGATCCGTAATGGTGCAGGAAGATTTCCCTAACGATTAGGGTCTCGTGTGGTGCGTTAGTAGGGATCCATGATGGAACACTTCTAAGGTGCACCGAATGTTAGGGCTTTGTAGTGACTGTCGTGATCCATGGCGGGATTGCATCATGCCCCCAGCAGTTAAGATCTCTCTTGACATTGGTGTCAGGATTCCTCACCGTTGTTCTGTTTCTGTGCATTTTAACGTTATCGAGATTTAGCATCCATAGTCACGATGCATGATTTTTTTGTGAATAGATGTTTGGCTTTCCCAGGAGATTTTGTATGGGAGCTAGTGTCGTTTCGTTTGTCTAGCCAGTGTTGTGTATTTATGTGTCAACATAAGGGGCAACTGGCGTTTGGTTTTCAAGCCTCTGTCTTTTCAAATAAGGGTGAAAGGACCTTTCTACCCTTATTTATTGGTGGTAGTTGAGGCATTGTTTCTCCTATAAAAAGGGAATTGGGGGAGAGAGGGAACACTTTCCACTCTGTCTACAAGTTCTTTCCTCCTCTGTTTAAGTTTTTTGGTGAGTTTTCAAGGCGTTCAGGCGATCATTAGCAGCAATTCGCGGTGGTTCATGTGGTGGTGATTGTGTTTCACCTAAAATCTTTGCATTTTCAACCTTTTCCCACCATTCTTTCAGCCTTTCAAGGTAATCCCATCTCTCTTTCTCCCTTTTTCTTCTCTATTTCAATGATGGCAAGGGTGAATGAGTTAGGGAGTAATGGGGAAGATGGTTCTTCCTTGGAGATCCTTTATGAACCCCCTTGTCTACCACGTTGTGAGCAGTAGAGGGGAGCCCCAAGGAGACCAAGCATCTCCGGGATGCATAAGTTGCGTTCTTGAGTAGAGATGCAAGACATTATCTTGAGATGGATGGAGGCATCTTGGATGGACGATCAGAGGGGACCATCTTGTTTCCGAGATTGTAGAGGAGTTGGAACAATGCTATTTCAGATCAATTTGTGGGAAGCGATTACCGAACTAAGATCCTACATATAGTTGACACAAGACAATGCCTAGGATGAGGAGTTTGTATACCATCCGCTAGGGGATCAAGAGCAGGTGTGTACAACGAGGACTACAGGGCCTCAACACTTTATGTATTGATACGAGACAATGTTCACACGTATCGGATTACGACTGTCTTTCATCGAGTTCTAGTACACGGTGTTAAACCATTTATAGGTCACACCCACCCAGTTGCACGCAAACAACTAGGCATTCATGCGAGTATTTAAGTTGGTGTGCTAGCATATGAAGCTTCTGATCTCATCGTAAGCATTCTTCTGTTTATTTTCCCTGATATAGCTTTCTAGGGCGGGGGCCACGAAGATGTGAATTTCCATATGGGTGCATATCGGGAGGAAAGTGTTCAAGTCGTACGAGCAATCATACAAATCCTTTAAATAAGGGTTCTTCTGGCTTGAAGCGACTCTAGGAACTCAGCCCTTTTTCTTGACTACAAAAGGGCATCCACCATTTTCTAACACTGGGAATAGTTTTCCTAGGACCAGCCCACCAAGGTCATCAAAACTCAAGATCATAAGCTCTTGAACAAGGTAGATGTGACTACCTTCCTTATTGGGTAGGCCAATGAAAATGGGCACATCAAAATGTCCTAAATCATTAACGCGCCTGATAGCGATGTTAGTCTCGTTATAGGTGGGTTCTAGGATGAATCTTTGTCGCATTTTTATTGTACTCATATATATTTGTTTGCTTCCTTCATTTTTGTATGGTTTCTAACACTTAGTATTTTTCTATCTATAGAGAGCATGGCACCCGCGAACAATATCGGAAAGCTCCAAAAGAGGCTTGCAGAGTTCAAGGCTTGCAAGGAGGTTGCTGCTACGATTGTTGTCGTTGCTGGTGCAAGGTCTTCAATAAGTCCCGTGATCTTTCGAGCCGTTTGTCGACCTATAAGAGAGGAAAATGAAATCTTCATCCCAAGGCGGGTAAAGCCAATTGAATAAGACAATCACGACAATAAGCCCCCGTCATGGACCTAACCTTGGGCCGGGATGAAGAGGGGTCCCCTAACACTCCGATTCAATTTCCAACATCCTCCATGTGGGGAAAAGATTACGAGGCTGGGGAGCTCATTGACCAGGCCCTCTTGACCCCAACTAATGTCGAGAAACTCGCAGAAGCCAACCTTGCCCATCGGCTTCATGTGGCCGATAAGAGTGTTAATGGATTGGATTTGATCAGTTTTGAGAAAAAAAAAACCAACTGAGGCATTAGGGAAGATGCAAAAACTCATAAACTCAATGTCTTAAGGTTTTGAGTCAAAATGTAGTATTAAACTCATTAGTATAGTTTCTCGCTTAAGTCTATTGATGAAGATTTTCCTAACTTTTGAGCTCTCCTGATCTCCTAACATCCTCTCCCTTAATTCGAAATTGAACCCCAAATATTCAAAAGTTGTAAGTTCTTAATGATTTGAACAAATCAAAGCAATTAAAAAGATTTGTTTTTTGAAAAAGTGTACTCAACCCCTAAACTTTGAGCTGTTTAGAAATTGACCCCTTGAACTTTAAATTCATTCTAAATTTCTACTTAAACTTTAACTATTACTTTAATAGACCTTTTGTTAAATCTTCGTTAGTAACTAATGGAAATGCCACGTGGTTAAACCCAAACTTTCTATTATACAATGTGAGCCCTTCATTAAATTATTATCTAAATTCCATTTTTATCAAGTTTTAAATAAATCCAAAATAAAAAACAATTTAAAACAAAAAAAAATAACTATGCCAATCCTCTCATCCAAACACTCATTTGCCATCTTCCTTGCGGTTCACGAAACATCCCGTTGCAGTGAACTATATTTGGAGCCCCGAGTTGTGGTACTTCGTACATCTAGGACTTGTATGTGTTCAATGCATTAATTCGATCATAGATGTGGAAGAAGACCACGTGCCTGTGGTCTGGTTATCTTTTTTCTTTTCTGGTTTCAATTTTTTTAATTTTGAAAATATTTAAAATTTGATAAAAATAAGATTTAAATAATAAATTAATGAATGGCTCAAATTGCATGGAGATAGAAGGTTTGTAGTACACTACTAATAGTTGTTGCACTAGTAGATCCAACTACAGTAGCAGGGATAAATGCACCAAGTCCAGATCAAGCAAACCTTGCACCAACAAATCTAGATGCCTTAACTTCAATTGCAGTTCCAGAAGCATTAAGGCCTGCAGCAGCAAATCCAGATGTAGCATCCCCAGTTACAGGTCCAGATTTTTCTTTAGTGCTTGTTGATGGATGTTTTATGCATTTCCTTTGGTTGTGTCCATAATGTTTGCAGTTTTCCCAAGTAAGACGTATTTGATCCTTTTAGTTTTGTTTGGGATGGATTTTTACTAGGTTCCATCCTCTTTAAGCTTTTTAGGTTTGCTAGGATGAACTCTATACACTAGAGGAAGAATCTTGTCCATGTTCATATTTGGCCACATATTCTCCCCATATATTGGATTCACTACCTGGCCATAACAAGCTACAAAAGCTTGTGGGGTATAGTAGTTACTGATGTAGACCTTTTGATCATCTCATTTGAAAAATATGACACTACAAGCATGCTAGCAGTGCAAACCTATGAGGCCCCAGAACCTATAACTACAGCTTCCACACTCTAGGTCAAAAATAAACTTTTCATGAATGTGTTTGTTGTTATGTGCCACTAAATTTGAGTCCACCAACCCATCTTAATGTGCAATCCCTTGACTTAATAAGCTCACCATCTAACCTCTTCTTTGGTTTTAGCAGATTTTTCCGTTGTATTTCTCACCTTTTAGTCCTTTTTTCTAAAAGCCTTCTGATCCAATAACACCAAATCCATTCAAGCATTGTTAGAATAAGCTTGACTCTGGCTTATAGGATCCTGTCATTGAATGATTCAGATATGTTCTTCATTAACATATCACTTTTTGGATAAAAAGTGAAATGTGACTTTGTCCATAAGGCAGTGGTAGTGCCACCAATTTGTCATAACATTCCTTCTTCACACTCTTTAGTTTCTTCATTCTCCTATCCCATTCTTGCACAAATGTTGTTTTTGCGGTGGAAATGATTAAGTTCCTTAAAACCAACCATCCTCTATAATTCTTCTTGCATCTGGCACATAAATGCCTTAGACAAATTCTTTGCTCCACCATTGACACTGTTTCCTAAAAAATTTGAAACAGTCCCTGTAATTACAATATATTTAGTTATATCAGTGTATCAACAAATCCAAATATGCAAAATAATAGAACATATAGAATATACAACATTCAAATAACAGAATCATTGTATATGCAGTTAATTCAATGTATCAGTATATCCATTATATGCAAAATAACAAAATATATAGAATATACAACATTCAAATAACATAATCATTACATATACTGATTAATCATTGTATCGGTATATCCAATGTATGCAAAATAACAATATATAAAATATACAACCTTCAAATAACATAATCATTGTATATGCAATTAAATCGGTATATCGGTATATATACATTTAAATACAATATTCAAATAACAATATACTTTATATAATAATAGTATCTAGAATCAGTTAATTTGACTACTATTTTTACTGTACAATTAAAAGCTTTCAAATTCACACTAAATACAATTAAAAGCATTCAAATACAATATATGCAACATACATACCTTTTGCTGGTCATATATGAATACCCATATCCTTTCAGGTGTTCCCCCAATATCTTGTGAAAGCAGGGTTAAAAACCAGCCCCATGATCCTTAGTTTCACTTTCAATAGCAGCAACAACTATGGGGTAAGTAATTATCATTTGGATCCCTAGCTACAACAACCAACAACTACTACCCATAAGGTCCTTTCAAATGACACCTATCTAGGCCAACGATATGTCTACAACTACCCTAAAAACCCCTTTTTGTAGCATCTATACACATGTATGATCTTTGGAAACGTGGATGATGAGCAAGTGTTGGCCTATCAACCATCAGTTTGAGAGTATATCTAGGGTTTGAGTTCCAAAGCTCCTCACAATAATCCCAGATTATGGCATATTGTTCAATAGCTTTTTTTTGAAGCCTTTGAGCTGCTTTTCTCCTTGCCTAGTAAGCCTTAGTAACTGAAATCTTAGCCATATACTTCACCTTAACAGATTGGATAGCACGAGAAAGACTCATCTTCTCATCTAATTTCATAGAGTCTGTTAGTTTTTCTGCAACCCAATTAGAAGATGCCAAATAACCTTCAAAGGTTCTCCTACATGTGTGCCTTCCTTTGTTGGTCTTAAGCTTATAGGTCAAGGAACCTCCCAAAGGCCATCCACTCACGATCTTGTCCCATGCATTTCACTCTACATCTAACCTTTCATTGTTTACATATCTTACATCCCTACCATTCAACAAGGCCTATTCTTTGATAGCCTCCCTAATTTGAGCAATAGAAGTAAATTCTAACCCCCACCTTCCATTTGTAATCTATATTCACCTCTGCAGGATTATATTTTGGATATTTGGACTTCCTGGCATCATCATATGATGAATTGATGATCCATCCATGCTCTCAAATGAATCAATTTTGTATCCAGAGGAAATTTCAGACATCTCATGGTCTAATTGGATACTAGTGGGGTTTGATTCCTTGGTGTCTAGGGATGGAAAAAATTCATGTGCTCATGGGAATCCGCAGGGATTACCCGTGATATAGTGTGGGATAAATACTCATTTAATAAATGAGGACATGAGTGGAAATCACAATATACACTCCGCAAGTAATCACGAAATATATTTTTTCATTTAATATTCTACACATATTATGATTATTTCTTTCATTTTGAGATGAGATGAAAATTTATATATTTTTTATTATTTTATATTGGATTATTTAGTGAAAGAACCTATAATAATAAAATTTGTTAAAAAAATATTTATCATTTATATAATAATTATTATGTGATTGATTATTACAAAATATAATTGAAGTTTGGTATATTATTTGTGATATTCTTTTAATTTTGTAACTATTAAAATTATTAAATAAAATTGTGATATGTGATGTTAAAATTTATTTTATTTATTTTGTGATTTTAATATTATATTTTAAAATATTAGATATGTGTAGATACTCACCTCTCACGTAAGTATCATAAATGAGTACCCATAACGTGAGTAGGAGCGAGAATGAGGTGAGGGAAGCGTTACCTATCCTACCCCACCCCCATGACATTCTTATTGGTGCCAATGGGTTGACTTTTTGAGGTTCCATTCCAATTTGCTTCTTCATCCTGCTGGTCAAAGTAGTCTTCGTGATCACCATCATGAGTACAGTCATCAAACCTAATGTTGACAACACTATCATCACTACTAACACCCTCTCAACTTCCACTTCCACTTCCACTTCCACTTCAACAAGGCCAACTTCATCACTTGCCATTTCACTTTCATTAGGCACATAGTCTTCATTATTTGAAGTAACTTCCAACTCCATTACTTTCAGTATATCTAGAAGCCACAAATACTTCGGCTTATTTCATAATTGGGCTTAACAAGATTCTACCCATTGCCATGCAATGAGTATCAATTCTTAACTCCTTCACATACCCTTTGTAACCTAGCTTTTTCAATATACTAGTAATCTCTTGCAATGACCAGCAGTCCAAGTCAAATTCAATACCTCTTTGTTCTGCCACCGAAGTATTACAACCCGTGTCTTCCCTTCAAAAGCTGCCCCCATGATGGAGGTCTATTTAAAACTTGTCAAACCCCAAACAAAAACAATAATGTAACTATTATCATCCCCACTAAAACAAAAAATCTTACCCTAAAATTGAAAGGAAAAAAAAAATTAAAAAAGATTCTTCAACAAAGGAATAACATTGTGTTCGGCGTACAGTGTGCATACCTGAACCAACATGTTGTGGACAAAAACCCTTCACGTGCTTCCCACCAACACCAACCTAGCAAATCGTCCACAGGACCATAGCACAGGGACTTAGGGACCTGATTTGAGATAGATTTTGAGATAGATGCTTTGGATAGAGATTCTCCGGTGGAAACAAAATGTTGTGAAAACGAAATGAAAAGAAATGGAGAGAATTGAGAAAACTCACTAAAATAGGGAAAAATAACCTAGCTACTAATGTGGAATATGAGGATGTTATAACGGAGGGATGGGAAACCACAGCTACTAATGTGGAATAAAGTGAGGATTTTGTTTTAAAACGTGAGGGATGATAAAAATTACAAACTGGAAAATCCACAAGGTAAAACAAACACGCTTTAGTTTATCCACGTAAGATAGAATATACGTATATTCCGTTTAACATGAAGATGTTATAACATAGGGATGGGTTCACGGACCCAATTATAAAATTTTATAACTATAAGAACTTGAATTCAAACCTTTAAACTATAAGAGCCTATATGAATTTTGACGGAAACTATAGGAACATTAAGAGTAATTTAATCTAAAAATAAAACTATATAACATACTTGGATATAAACAATTAGACATCACAGTAGGATTTTCAAACATTATCACTGAAATATAAACAAAAGAAAGAAAGACAGAAGGAAAAACTTTATCACTGAAAATGCGTGGTCCTATCATAAATCAAAAGAGAAAATAGGGGTCACCATATTGAAAAGGCATTTAAACACTATACAAATTAGAAAAGCTATTACAATTTACAGATTAGAGCCTTACTCTGCTGAAACAACTTTTAACATATAATCCATAGCAAAAAGCACATACAATTTACGACGTGTGGGACTATGTCGTAAAACCATATTTACAAAATAGCAAGTTGGAATATAAATGTACAAACGTTTTAGTATGAACCCTAGTTACTGTAAAATTTTTAACTATCACCTAATCATATATTATCATATTATTAAAAGAATTTGACTATAATAACAATAACCTTTGAAGTCAAACTCTTTTAATGAACTCAATGTACAGTAGGATATATACTGTTATAATCACTCTTTGTTGTTGGAGGAGCGATCCCTTCTTTGTCCACCCAGAATACGAGAAATCTGTAAACCTCTACTGAAAGCTTGGTTGAAAAGCATTCGTGTTTGAAACTCTGAAACAAATGGGAACCATGCCAAGAAAGCAACTGGTGTGAAGAGAAGCAAGCCCATTATTATTTCATATCCACGAGCAAGTGCCCTAACAGACCCCCAGAACCCAGCTCTTTGAATGAGAGGCTTACAAGCTTGTGCAATCTTTGAAAAAAAAAGATAGAAAGGAAAGAAAATGTAATGAGTAAAAGCTCAAACAGGATTATGAGCAGAAATATTGAGCTATCACTTTATTTTCTTTCTAACAATGAAATTTCAAGTCTGTAGAGGATTTGACAAAAGACAAATGCCACATAAAAGAAAATGTAAATAAAGAAAAAAAATATTTACTGACCAGTAGCAACCCCCAGCCTGTTGGCATGACAGCTAGAATGCACACTACTGTGTCCTTGAGTGTCAAATTGGCGACAGCTATTAATGTTATGAAGATGGCAAGGAATGCTAAGAAAATAGCACCCTTAATCAATCGAAATAAAAGCTGGAAGTCTGCACTCAAGCGGCGCCTGCCAAGAGATACACCCTGCAAAAATGCAGCATAATAGTATAGAAAGTGTTAATATAACACTACATATTCAGAGACAAATCCAATAGTATAGAAAGGGATGTGTGAGGGGTGTAAGAGAAATGTCGAGTGTAGCAATATTTTGTTAACAATTATGCAGTGAGAAAAGATTAACATAAATATGTCTAATCGATCATGGTCAAAAAGAGAAGGAAGAGGAAGTTGATGACCTTAGAAGTTGATAAAAATATGGCATATTATGTGGATATGAGCCTTTAAGTTTTAATACTTCATTGTTCCAAATAATATTCAACTGAACCATACATAAGGATGCGACAGTAGCAGTGTCTCAATTTTTAATTGTAAGGCAGTTAAAACTTCTACATGGTGAATTGTGGTTTTATTTTATTATTTGTTTTTTGTATTTATTATTTTCTCAAGTAACATACAATGGTAAATTTTAATGCTTAAAACTCATTAATTATAATCAACTATTCTTTTCAGCTTGGTTTGCATGTGGAAGCAGTCTGCAGAATTGCCTGAAGAAAGAATTACGTAAACCTAAAGATACAAAAAATAATAATTTGAATTCTCACCTTCATTAAACCCAATATTAGAAAGATTATCATCCATGAAACACCATAAACCTGTAAGCCAATAGTAACTATAATTAAATTGATATCCTAGTTGCAAGAATCATAAACAGCCAAAGGAGTTTTCCTAAGGAGAGGCATATGGAAAAAGCACTTACTAGAACACTTTGAGTCTTATTAGTCAATGACAGGTGATATACAAGCCCATATTGATAAATGAAAAAGCGGAGGGCTAGTATTATCTCAGTAGTAAGACCACGCTTTCCGGAGTAGCGGAGATGCTCATGTTCCTTTTCCCACCAGGATTCCCAACTTTTCTCAGGAGGTACACCAATACCTCCATGGTTGCTTATCCATTTTTGCCAATCTGTCCAGTCATCAATTATCTTCTGCCACTCAAAGCCTGATGGATTGAAAAGGAAGGGAGCAAAAAGCCATGTCCCTACCATGAACCATATGGACAAGGTAATTAAAATATAGGTAACCACGCCTCTGTATGAATGGCCAAATATATGGTAGATCACAAGCAGAATCATCAATTCAATTCCTTTAACAAAATGGCTGCGAGAATACAGCCTATAGTTATCAGCAAACTTGGCATGAAACACCACAAAACCACGACCAGTTCCTCTGTACTGTGCACCTCCATGAAGCAATGTCCTCCCATAATAGTGTGTTTTTGTTCCAAGAGAAAATGTGAAAAATACAGGAGCCAACTGTAGTTGCATTAGTACAAATTCACTTAACGCCTCACGAAAGCCCCTCTCTAAACCAATTTCCATCAACATAGGCAAGGCCAACAAAAGTCCAATTTGCACAACAGACTGAGAAGCAAGAGCTACTTGAATAGCTTTGTTGTCTCGAATAACTTTCAGTTTGTTCAGTCCTTCTTCGAGTCCACTAAGAACAAGATAGAGGCGGCCATAAAGGAATATATAAACTATGAGGACAGTCAGCTGTCAAAAGCAAAGTCAGTACTTAAAATATAATGGATCATATTTGTATATGCCACAAGAAGTAAGGAAGGTTCCAAGTATACCAGGGTACTGAAATAGAAGCCAATGGTGGTGAAATAACAAGATAGCATTCGGAAGAAATCAAAGCGGTGCCCAAGCCTAAATATATCCCTACTCATTGTCTGCTCACCGTTCCCATTAGCTATCTTTGCCTCAAACATTGATATCTGGTTAAGACCCACGTCCCTTCCTTTACCAACTTGTATGTACTCATGATGAGTGACACTGCCTTCACGTAACGTAGAATTGAAACCTGTAGATCATGGAGAAACTTATACTATTGATACTTCTCTGAAAGAAATGGAAACAAGGTACAAACATGGAGAAACTAAAACACATGCCTGCAAATATATCCTCACTCAAGTTGATGACCTTAGAAGCCTTGCTTACACCGCCTCTTGCCAGGTGGAAAAGTCTGTCAAATACATCTGGGTGGCCATAATGGAACCGCACTCTGAATGAAAAGCACAAAAACATTACTAAGAACTTCAAAAAATAACGGACACAGCCAGTAGAGACATGAAGACTAAAACACTTCAACTGAACAACATGTGAATTGTGACACAGCACGTTGACCAACCTTAACACACAGAAAGAAAGGATACATCAGAAAATAAAAGCAGGAAAATATAAGGGTGCATTTGGTTTGTTTTCTATTTTCATAGTTTTGTGAATGAAAATAGTGAAAACAAGGTGGCATTTTTGTAAATATTAATAAAAATATATCAACTGAAGATGAAAATAGAAAACAGACCAAACACCCATTAACTTTTTTCATTTTTGGTACAACAGGAAAATATAATATTTATATTCTCGTCATTTTATAGTTTGAAATTTTTTTACTTTGATTATGATTAACGGAACTAGGGCTGCTACTGATAAAGGTAATTTTTTTCATGAATCTCAGTATTATATGATTAAATCATTACACACTTTGAAAACATTCCATGCCTCTCTCTCTCTCCCCCTACGTTACTTTCACCTTGTTACTTCCATGCCTCTATCCTCTGAAGCATGGGTACTTCCTACCGGTACCCGATACGTACCGGGTACGTACCTAAATTTTTTTTTTTAGACTTTGGGTACAGCTGGGGTGTGGCTGGGTATGATTGGGTGCTGCTGGGTATAGCTCCACCAAATTTATGCCAAAACACGGTCGTTCAACAAAATGGGTATTCTGTTTAAAGTTTTCACCCCTAACCCATTCGAAGAGACGACCATCGAACACTCACTCTCCTCTCTGCTTC
The DNA here is from genome assembly GCA_029884605.1 of Ormosia emarginata. Taxonomy (NCBI): domain Eukaryota; kingdom Viridiplantae; phylum Streptophyta; class Magnoliopsida; order Fabales; family Fabaceae; genus Ormosia; species Ormosia emarginata. The sequence continues at coordinate 8,316,969 of JAQQTP010000066.1, read as the reverse complement.
TACCTTGGTGCGGCGACTGCAGCTCCACGACCAGCGACTGCAGCTTCAACGACTAGCGACCTCGCGTGACCCAGCTCCGGCGACCTCGCGTGACCCAGCTCCGGCGACCTCGCGTGACCCAGCTCCTGCACCAGACGACCACTCTCTTCTCTACTTCTATCCCGAGCAGCACTCCAATGACCGACGACTGTTCTCCTCTCTGCTTATTCCAGATGTTTTCACAAGGCTTTCCTAGTATTGGTGGTGCTGGCTTTGGCAGTGGGTCAGAGGCAATGGCACAACCTCTTCTGCTTCTTTGTGTGTTTTAATTTTTATGTTATGTTGTCATATTTTATTGTGTGAAATTTTAGTTTTTATATATATATATATATATATATATATATATGATGTATCCGTACCTTAGTTTTTTGAAAAATTTCGTAGTCTGTATCCATATCCGTACCGGATAACGGTATCTATCCCCATGGTGTAACTTGGCCATATTGAATCCAAGTTACCCTACACCAGCTGCTAGTTTAGCTCGGTACTAACATTGAGGTTGTTAAAACAGATGTCTAACTTTATCCTTGCGACCTAAGGTCAGCGTATAAAATCTAATTTGAGCCATTTGAAATCCAATTGACCATTAGCATCTGAATTTAAGTCATTTGGATTTTGCAATCATCTATTCTTAACTATATCTTGCTTTCCCTTGACCAAAATTGACAAAACAAAACTAGAAACCAAATTTAGGCATCTCTTTTTTATTTCAGGCTCAGGAAATTGATGACAACTTAATACCAGAAATGGAGCTCACTTAGAAATGGATCAGTAAAACAGTCCGTTTACATATGTTGAAAAATTAAGGGTTTAGGGTTAGGGAAAGGAAAGAGAGAAAGATGGTTAAACAATAGTAAACTAAGAATATTATTGATAGGAATAAGATGTGATACAATTCTATAATCTAATACTCTTATTTATACTAATACTTAGATCAAATACTAACACTACTAATACTGACCCAAGCCTACTAACATAAGACTAATAACCTAATAAGTAATAACTCTAATATTCTCTAACAACATATAAATAAAACTTCTAATTTTTACATAATCATGCTATAGAAACAGACCAAAAAAGAAGGTAGCTACAGTGCTATTTGGTTTCAAAAAGAACTATTGTTAGAATATTAGGATTCTTATTGTTTTAGGAATCTTATTATCTTCGTAGTCTTATTGTGTTGGCTTCAACTAGTTGTATTACATTAGTACTTAACCTAGATTATTAGTATAAATAGGAGCATTAGGTTAGTTTATTATAACACATCTCATTATAAGCATGCAAAAAATGGTGAAACTTAAAAAAAAAAAAAAAACTTACTTCAGTGGGTTAGCCAACAATCTTTGTCCAATTGTCACAAAACTAGTCTCCTGATTGGACATAAACCAAGCGAGGGATGAAACACTGCAAGAAACATAAGGGAGATAAAGATGAATAGTGTTTCAGCTTATATCATAAACAACAATGATATTCTTACAACTTTTTTTTCTCACATCACTTTTTACACTACTCCCCATACCATTGATTACATCACTTTTTCCCTATCACTTTTTCTCACTTAATCACAACCATTAAAGAATGGTGTGGATAGTGGTGTGATGGGGAAAATGATGTGATATAATCATTTTCTCATCAGAAATTAATGATACCAGAAACCATGTAGAAATTGGGGTAATTACACTTTACCCCCTTGTAGTTTCACCCTTTTTCAAATTGTTAAGAGGAAATTAAGAATGGGAATGACTAACTCAATCTGTTACTCTCCCTATATATATATATATATATATAGGGAGTGTATCAAGTGAGAGAAGTGTTTATTGTGAGAGGATGAGAGGAGTGAATCTTGATCATTGGATCTTACATGAATGGTCAAGATTAGAACATAAATGCATGTGACTTTTTTAAGTGGTCACATGACCTCTAAGTAACTTTTAATCTTGACCATCTATGTATGGTTGTATGGTCAAGATTTACTCTCTCATCCTCTCACAATAAAAATTCCTCTCACTAGATATGCTCCCTATATATATATATATATATAATATATATATATACTGAGAAATAGAGATCAGTCGGTACAAGAAAAACAGGTCCACCCAATAACACATAATAACCTAATAGCTATTCTCTAACACAAATAATCCTCCTCTACTTCAACTTTGGTTTAAGTTGAAAATGTTAACCTTAAAGGCAGTTACTGTTTATTTTACATACTATCCCCTATGATTTAACACTTTCTCAACCTACCTACCCCCTAAAGTTTATTTTTTTATCATCAAATCCCCTACAAAGTTATTGACACAACATCTGCGCAGCAGATGCATGTAAATGATGAAGATATATAATCTATTATCACCATGTAACACCGCCTTTTCAACATTGACCAAACCAAAGGGGGGCTACAGCCCCCCCCCCCCCAAAAAAAAAAAGAAAACTTTAAGGGGGTATGTTGAAAAAATGTTAAACTGCCATCAAAGTTAACATTTTCAACTTAAACCAAAGGTGAGGTGGGTTAAGTGACAAAAAAAATTAAAGTAGAGGCAGGCTATTTGAAAAAGGTGAAACTATAGGGGGTAAAGTGTAATTTACCCTAGAAATTGATAACAACATATCATACCTGCCAGTAAATATATGCTCCCTGAGTCCAAGTATACTTGGAAATCTCCCACCATCATCTTTTTTGAGAAATTCTTGCAGCAAATTCCTCATTTTGAAAGCTTCTTCCATATAATTATCCTGTTACATGAATAATTAGCTATCTGAATTTTTTCAAAAGCTGCTTTTCCCTTTTTTCTTTCATATATAAATAATGTAAGACCTGATTCATATCTATTGTTTGCAAGCCTTCCCCGCGTGTGAAAATGATGGCATGGTTTTGATTTTCTGGCTTCCCCTCACCCAATATTGCAGGCCCTGGAAGCTTTATTTTGTAAATTACCTACACCAAAATAACCAAACAACAAATTGGAAATCATTGGTATTGTAAAGAATATATCATAGCACTCGAATATTTCTTCTATAGCTAGTGCCACAAAATATAATTGTGAAAAATTTATCCATCTAGAATTTGTTTAATCATTTTCCATAATAACTCATTACAAAGCTAGAGGAAAGACCATTTTACTATCTATTTCCTTCCTCCAGGAAAGGTGACTCAGGATGTGCCTGATGCTTTTGTTGTAGAAATTGTCGTCACTCTTGTGTATGCCTATATTAATTTTGGTTTCTTATTTAGTATTGACCTTTCAAAAGTAGGATTTACACTATATTTATATGAAGAATTTTCATCAAATGCAATTTATTGACTTTAGTTAACATAATTTCAGAAATGGTCTAAGAACAATACCTGGTCTAACCTTTGAACTGTTTCAGATGAATCAATTGATTTTGCCGGTAAAGCAGCTTTCACAAGAGCTGAATAATAAACCTTATCTGTTTTTCTTGATTTATCTTTGCTAGGCTCTTCAACCTCATCAATGTAAGCAACTCGGAGAGATGGATACCTGCAATATTGTTAGTTGCAAATGTAACAGGACATTGCTTGCATCAGCTATAACAAGTGAGGAGGTTGATTTGAGAGACATACTTAGTCATTAGCTTTAAAATTTCTTTGGCCCTAGGATCACCAGATCGCTTGTGAATACCATATTGTTGACATGAAACTACATATGTGAACTTCATGTCAGCTAATGACTGACATTGTGTCCACAGTGACCGCTCACTGGTTGGATTTTCCTTGCTCTCTAGTTCAGCAGCCTTGTAACCTTTCATTAGTTCTGTTAATCAATTGAAATGACAATATTAAGCTGTGCTGTATAATAGATAAGGTAGTGATCAATCTCTCTCTCTCTCTCTCTCTCTCTCTATGAATCTTTCTCCACGTACCTTCATCCGTTGCCATATCAAGAAAAGCCTGTAGTTCCAATGCTTGTCGAATATACATCATTCCTCGGACTTCACTCAGTGAGAGTAAAGTGAAAATGCAGAGAGGACATTTATGATAATGCAATGCAAAATAGAACATTAACTTACATATCTAACACACACAGAAAGATTGGGGGAGGAAGAAGAAGCAATTTGTACCAGTTTTGGTCAATGTCTGGCCTCTGTATGATGCCCATAAACGGAGTTCTTCTTCTAGCTCTCCTCTGAGTTTTTCTTCACTCTTATAATCAAAACGTTGAACAAAGTTTTTCCATTCATCTGCAGTAAATCATGATCAGAAGTAAGAGTATATTCCAGCATTGCACGGCGAGTGGTATGAAAGGAAAAAGGTATATCATTAGCAGGAATGGACCCAAGTTGTTGATAATGGGGGCACATGGCCCCACTAAATTTTACAAGTTTTCTATTGCCATAGTAGTATTTGGTCTTTTTTGTTCCCATTATGTTTCAAACTTTAACCCCATCATGTGGATGAATGAGTAAATTCTAAAGAAAATTTGAAACCCACCCATCTCTACTGTGCTTGCCCCTCCTACCCAAAATATTTGGATCCATTCATTAGAGTTACAAAAATGAATATATGGCCCTTGCTTAACAGTTTAAGATTTGAATTTAATTTTGATGCATTGTCAGTGTAAAAAAGTTTTACACTTGCATCCAATAATGTATTGCCACATCATTTAATGAGTTTGACACCTCAAGAAGTTGTTAACATAGTCAAACTTATTCAACGAGGCATCAACAAAAGATTGGATGATAGTGTAACAAAATTTTACATTGACAGTGCATCAAAATTAAACTCTTACGATTTGAGGTCAATTTGACATGTTATGAAAGCCAAGTTGACTAGGTCTTCTACAATTCAATCCATGCCTAGATCAATCTTCTAATTAAAATTTTAGTTAAAGTAGTATTTGGTTTCAGTACAAGGCAGTCTTTTACTACATTTTAAGCTTGGAGGACTTTTGCTTGAGGAGGCATGCTAGAGTGATGCAACCATTCTTGGACTCTTGCATAACATAACTACTTAAGCTTTTAGGTCAAGCAGTTCTTCGACAAAGATATCTAGAGGAAACGGAGAAACCTGGAAATATCTTTTGTAAGTAAAAGAGGATAGAGACTCCATCTTCATTTTCCTCTTCCAGATGGTCTAGGGAGAAAAGAACAGGTTCATCATAGTATGGTGTCAAGACACTACAAAATCAAGATATAATATGTCGTTAATATATTTTAGATAGAGATTATATCCACTACATGTATGCCATACTTCAAAATGCTGCTAATTATATACTATAATCTTACAGATCTCTTCTCACTCTAGTTTTAAAATTATAGAGTAAATTACATTCCACACTACCTTGAGGTTTGTCAAAAAGACAGTAAATTCAAAACTTAAAACATAAATTACACTCCACCCCAATTTTTCACTTTGACTAAGTGTTGACTTAACACCATTAAGTATCTTTAAAAAAAAAATAAAAAACCTCAACTATTGTTAGTTATTAGTGAGTTCTATATTACAAAACAACCAGCTTAATCTTATGATTTCCTTTACAAAATCAAGTTGACTTTTTTAACACACAATAGAAGGGATATAATTTGACAAATGATAAGAGGAGTATAATTTATACATATATTTATTTTATTTTTATAATAATTTATCCAAGTATGTCTATTATGTAAAAAAAAAAAATTGTACTCTCCTTTTCAGAAAAGGCCATCCTTCCAATTATTTTGTCTATGCAAGACATGGATTATCATAATATGTTGTTGCTAATAGAGATGGCAAAATATCTGTTTAAATTAAATGGGTATTGGCGAGGATTCCACTTGACAGGGTTGATATGGAGTCAAATTATTACTATACGGGCATGGACAGAAAAAAAAAATTAATAATAAATCTTATCTCCATTCAAGGAACGATGGTGGAGGTTGGGACCAAGATAATCTGTCCGTGCAGGTACATTCTTAATAAAAATATAAAAATATCCTTATTTTAAATGCACAAAATATTTAATTTGTGTGTACATATTATTAGTTTTATATTTGTAGGTGTATAAGCAATTGTAAAATATATATGTACAACATATGCTATATCTTGCTTCTATTTTAAAACACCAAAAGATGTAATTTATAATTTTACAATTTTTTCCTGATTTTCTTAGAATTATTTCTGGTATTACAAATAACATTAAGTTCTAAAATTAAACAATATTGTTAGTAAATTCAAATCCAAATGTTCAACCAATATTGTACCAAAAAAAATATAAACATTCAACCAAAAACATATATGTTACATATTTTGATGTTTTTAAATATAAGCAAGATATACATATGTTGTATATATGTATTTTAAAATTTCTTATATACTTGCAAATCTCCCTTTTTTTTTTTCTTTTTTTACTTTATATGCTTGCATAACTCTGCCTATATGTGAGCTTTGTTGCAAATCCCTTTACATAATCGGTCCCAAGCCCCAAAAAAAGAGGTGGTTTATGTTAGGCAGTTGACAGCCAATGTAAAACGTTGTCGAATCTTTATGACATTGATCAAAGATGTGATTGTGTTAATGCTAGGTTGTTGCCCCTAAGCAACACGCTGTATGGCTCGAGTACAGTGTCAAATGAGCTAGAGCCGCTGCATCGCCGCCTGGGTGCAGTGAAAAATAAACAAGGGTTCCCACATTTTCGTAAACGAGTAGGGATAAAGAAGCTAGTTCACAAGAGTAGGATGCGTTTTGGTACTTGGAAAATAGGTACACTTACAGGTAAATATGGAAATAGTTAATACCATGATTAGGAAGATGATTAATTGTATGTGCCTACAAGAAACTAAGTGGGTGGGAGAAAAGGCAAAAGAACTCGACACTTCAGGTTTTAAGCTTTGGTACACCGACAAGGTAAAATCTAGAAATGGGGTAGGCATAATAGTAGATAAGAATTGGAAGAAAAATTTTGTGGATGTGAGAAGGTTCAGAGATAGGATCATAGCTTTGAAGTTTGTTGTGGAACAAGAGGCTTTTAATGTTATCAGTGCGTATGCACCCCAAGTAGGGGTTTAGACGAGCACTACAAGATAAAATTTTGAGAGGATTTAGAAGGTTTAATTCAGGGAATACCTTTAGAAGAGAAGATTGTTCTAGGAGGAGACCTAAATGGCCATATGGGGAGTGAATCTAGGGGGTTTGAGGGTTTGCATGGAGGGTATGGTCTAGGAGTAGCTAATGCAAAGGGCAAAGCGATTCTAGATTTTTCGGTAGCTTTTGATTTTACAATAGTTAACACTTGTTTTAGGAAGCAGGAAGAGCATCTTATCACGTACAGAAGCGAGAGTTCTTGCTCTCAAATTGATTATTTTCTTATAAGGAAATCGGATAGAAAGCTTTGCATGGATTGCAAAGTCATCCCTGGAGAGAGCTTGACTACCCAACACAGGGTTTTGGTTATAGATGTATGGGTTAATATGAGAGTAAGGAGAAATTGTCGAGACAGAATTCCAAGGATCAAATGGTGGCAACTAAAGGGAGGAAAACAAACGCTCTTTCAAAGGAGGATTATGGAAGAAGAGATTTGGGAGGTACAAGGGAGTGCAAATGATATGTGGGACGAAGTAACTAAAGGGATTAGGAAGGTAGCAAAAGAGACATTTGGTGAATCAAGAGGCTTTAAACCCAAGGATAAAGAATCTTGGTGGTGGGATGCAAGTGTACAAGATAAGGTTAAGGTTAAAAAGGAATGTTATAAAGCTTGGCACGTGTGTAAAAACGTTGAAAATTGAGAAAAATATAAGGCAGTTAAAAAAGATACTAAAAGGCGATGAGCGAGGCAATGAGCGAGGCGAAAGCTAAAGCATTCAACGAGTTATATCAATCTTTGGGCACCAAAGATAGAGAAAGGAATATTTACAGGCTTACTAAAAGTAGGGAAAGGAAGACAAGAGACTTGGATCAAGTGAAATGTATTAAGGATGAAGAGGGTAAAGTCTTGGTTACGAAACAAGACATTAATGATCGATGGAAGGGTTATTTTCATAAGCTATTTAATGAGGGACATGGGACGTTAGGGGACTCAGACATTCTAAACACTAGAGAGGAGGACCAAAATAAAATCTTTTATCGTAGAATTCGGGAGTTCGAGATAAAAGAAGCTTTGAAGAGGATGGAAAATAGAAAATGGAAAAACGGTCGGATCAGCTAATATACCTATCGAGGTGTGGAAGTGCCTAAGAGAGAAAGGTATAAGCTGGTTCACAAAACTATTTAACGAGATAATGAGATCTAAGAAAATGTCAAATGAATGGAGGAGAAGCACTTTAATTCCTATTTATAAGAACAAGGGAGATATACAAAACTGTGCAAATTACAGAGGGATTAAGCTCATGAGTCATACCATGAAATTATAGGAAAGAGTAATTGAACGGACATTAAGACAAGAGACTCATATTTCAGAGAATCAATTCGATTTTATGCCTGGGAGGTCAACCATGGAAGCAATCTATCTTCTACGAAAATTGATGGAAGGGTATCGGAGGAAGCAAAAAGACCTACACATGGTTTTCATTGATCTAGAAAAAGTCTACGATAAGGTACAGAGAGAGGTCTTGTGGAAGGCTCTGGAGAAGAAAGGATTTCGTATCGCTTATATTCGAGCAATCCAAGATATGTATGATGAGGCTAAAACTTGTGTGAGAACACAAGGAGGTGTTACAGAAGATTTTCCTATAACTATAGGATTGCACCAAGGATCAACTTTGAGTCCATATCTTTTTAGCTTGGTCTTGGATGTGCTTACCGCGCATATCCAAGAACCGGTGCCACAATGCATGTTTTTTGTAGATGATATAGTCTTAGTTAGAGAGTCGAGAGAGAAAACAAATGGGAAGCTAGAGCTATGAAGACGAGCTTTGGAAGAACATGACTTTCGTATAAGCAGGAGTAAGACGGAGTATATGGAATGTAAGTTAGTAAGAAGCGTGCTAATACTAACTTAGCGGTGAAAATTGGAGACCACACCATACCACAAGTTACACGATTTAGGTATCTTGGATCTATCATACAAAATGACGGAGAGATAAAGGGAGATGTAAATCATAGGATTCAAGCTAGATGGATGAAATGGAAGAGTGCTTCAGGAGTGATTTGTGATAGAAAAGTACCTCGCAAGCTTAAGGGTAAATTTTACTGCACAGCCATAAGGCCCGCGATGTTGTATGGTACAAAATGTTGGGCGGTAAAAAGTCAGCAAGAGTACAAGATCAGTGTCGCAGAAATGAGGATGTTGCGCTGGATGTGTGGCCATACAAGACAAGATATGATTAGGAATGAATGCATTAGAGGGAAAGCAGGGGTAGCACTTATTGTGGAAAAAATGGTAGAATATCGCCTTAGGTGGTTTGTACATGTAAGGAGAAGACCTTTAGAAGCTCCGGTAAGAAGAGTAGATCAGGTGGAGAATAGTCCAATAGCTAGAGGTAGAGAGAGACCAAAAAAGACTATAGGTGAAACTATTAAAAAAGATTTAGATTTGAATGATTTTTCTGAAAACTTGGTTTATGATAGAGCACAATGGCGTCGTTTGATCCATGTAGCCGACCCCACCTAGTGGGAAAAGGCTTGGTTGTTGTTGTACTTTATATGCTTGCATATCTAGAAGAGCAAACATTTACAATTTACATATTTTGTATTTTAAAACTAAGCATATTTTATGTTTATTTGGCGGGTACCCATGGGGATGGAGATCTTGATCCCAGGCCCGCCCCTCTTTATTAAACAAAGATTTTCTCCATTCCTGCCCCATAGGAGGGAATTAGTCTCTATATCCGTCTAGTCACGGGAGATCCCTGCAAATATGCATCCATTTAAATGGATATTTTTTCCAACCTTATCAACAACATATTATGGTAATCTATGTCTAATAAAGTAAATGAAAGCAAGGTCTTTACTTAGAAGCAATTGAGTTAAAGGACTCAACAAAGAAACAAAAAGACACACATGCAACTGAGTTAGACTCAACAAAGAAACAAAAAGTCACACACACACGGTATATCAACTCACTAATAACTAATAACAAGTAAAAAAAAATTTCTTTCTTTTTGATGTACTTAATGGTGTTAGGTCAAAAGTTGATCAAAGTGAAAAAAAAATGGGGTAGAGTATGATTTATGGCCAAGTTTGGGATTTGTTGTTATTTTAATAAAGCTCAAGATAGTGGAGTATAATTTACTCAATTATAAATCACAAAATGATGATCCAATATGTGAAGCAAGTTAAACATGAATTGAGCTTACGAGAAGGACATCATATTCCGAACTTTGGGAGCAGATGGCATATCCATAAACAATGAATTGCAAAAGAAAGATATACGCCTCCTAGCATCCAAGTTGGACGGTACATCCATAGCAGACTCCATGACAGTAAGCAGTAAATGAAGCCTTTTTATCTGTGAAGAACAACAGAGCAATAAAGCAAATAAACTATATCATTATGTAGGAGTAAGTAGACAGAGAGATTCTGACAAACTAGTAATAAAATTTAAGACATCTGAAATCCAGGTCAATTGAGTTTGAGAGTACACTCATAATTTTCCATAGTAATAACAACACCTATAACTGTAAAACTTACTTTCTCTGTCCAGGCTTCAGTTTCTGTTGTGACAGGAAACTGCAGTCTACCAAAAAACTGATATTGTTGATCAAGGGGTGTCATCCTTTCATCTTTTCCATAAGACCCGCCATGAGTTGAATCTAGCAAACTACAAGTGAATGATAATCAATCCAAAATTATCACAACTAATCAAATTATCTAGAGATGCAGAAAATCCCAAATGACTAACCCCTCAACCTCTCCTTCCATTATGTCTCTGGTCACAATCTCTAGCATGTCAAGCAAGAGAATCACAATTTGATCCTTGACCTCCTTTTTGTTTTCCAACTGAAGAAATACGGCCAAATTTGGTTAAACTTCACATTTGATCCAACAGAAAACAAAACACGTAAGTCTTCAAAACAATTACCAAAAATCCAATCAGTTCAACAAATCGATCATATAGACTAGGGAGAGCACTCATATTGAATTCACTCAGCAGATCTTTCTTTTCTATGTGCTCGTCAACTCTTTGAAAAATATTATTTATAACCCTGCATTGGTGAAATCATAACGTAATAATGTCAGTATATGAAACTATGTCAATCTTCTCTGTCGATGTATATTTCAGATACCATGAACTTACATTTTCTCACGTTCTCCTAGAACCAAGAAGTTAATAATATTTTTAAAAGAAGCATAGCATTCAAGAACAGCAGATTTCATGTACATATCCCTATACAATCTTTTTTCCAGCTCTTGTCCTTTTCCAATACTGTCTTTGGCCATAGACACTGCTATTGGGATCTGTGCAACATAATAAATGAATTTAAGCAGGAAACTGATTATTCTCATACAAACACAGAACAATAGAACACAAGTAGGTGAACCTTGCTAGCAAGTAAGAAAGGAGGCCACTGGATAAGGTTCAAATCACGGTCAGCCGAATATGGTACAAGCAAGAGGTCCATTTCCCTAAATATTTTATTGTAGTCAGACTTATTAGCAACAAACCATAAAGACCTCACATGAAAACATGAAAATCTCAATATTTAAATTATTTAAGGTTCACCATGGACAAAGAATTAAGAAGATATAATAAATGTCCAATCATAATACTACCTGTTATCAATTAGGTCCTCCTCCCTCAAACTAGTAATTATTTTGTTCCATAACTGTGCAAACCTTGCAGCTCCTTTGTCTTTATTAGAAGAGACCTGAAACAACCGGCTCTCTCAGAATAAAATATACATTGATGAAGGAAGAATACATTTGAAAAGAAAACAAATACTAAATAGGTAGATCAGGAATTATATCAACAAGAAAACAACAAAAGAAAATAAATCAGCTCAAAAAAGAAAACCAGTCTCATGGCATATTTGACAAGGAAACACCCTCAAAAAAAAAAATGATTCACCACCCACAAGATAAAAACTGCAAGCCTGTCTCATAAAAGGTGTGTATGGAAAAATCTGTCTTGTTAAATTCTAGAACCAAGCCAAATACACCATACCACATCAAAACTGCAAAACGGAGTACCATTCTAAGCTATCCTACCATCCTTTTTACTACAAAACCTCCATAATGGATAGACTTAGGCAAATATATACATTGTTCTCTAAACAGCCCAAACAACTTACTTATAGGCTGCCAGCTCAGATTTATATTTTAATTCTCCAAGCTTATGGGTTGATGATGACTGTTGAGATAACAGTTATCGCCAGTAACAGATTCTAATAATGCAGAAAAGTTGCAAAACCTGATCAAATTTGCGAGAAAAAGTGGCCTTTAGTCCCTTCCTCTTTGTCTTCTCAGTCTTATCCTTGGGAATCAAGCAAGCATTAAAAGCACCCGGAATTGAATCAAAGCGAGACCTCAGTAATTCCAATGTTCGAATCTGAAATTAGAAGGAAAACAATAACTTTATTACAAGGTCCACAGGTCTGCAGCCAATGTAGCAGAAAAAACCTCCATGGCTTTCCTTTAGCATATTTTGAAGGATATAGACAGTAGCATGCATGTACAACAGAAATAACATAAGAAATCAATTCAAATTTGAACATTAAACCCAGGATCATCTCTTAACTTTCAACAATAATGTTAGTTCCAACTAAGAAATTCCATTTTGAATTTGGATTTCCTTATCTCATCAGTTGCCACCATATATGCCAAAATTTAGAGATATTATCCATAATGGTAACTTATTCATAAAGCATGCAACCACTGGCTGCTCAGTTAAGACCCTTTACTGTAAGTCAGCAGTCAAGCCAGATTAATATTTGTTGTCCAGATTCATTGTATTTATTATTCGATTAATATATATTCAGTAATCTGTGGTGTAGTTGAGGCACATGGTTTAAGCATCTCTATGCTTTTCTCTCTGTCAACAATAAGAAAAAGATTTCGTAGGAGATAACGAATTAAATTTGATAATTAAAGGATAATTTAACACTGGAAAGAGTAATACAACAACAACAAAAGCCCTTCCCACTAGGTAGGTGGACTGTTTAAAGAGTAATAAGAAATTAGTAATATAATGAACAAAATATGACAGAAAACTGCAGGGAGAATATACGAAAAGGCAAATGGGAAAAGCTTCCAAGCTAGAAAGGACTGCTTAATACACACACATATAGACAAACCTCTCCCAAACGACGAAAAGCACCATATATGCCTCCTACTATTGTAGAGTAGATAGCATACCAAATCTGCGTATCCATAAAGTAGACCTGCAAAGGGGCACCTAATTGACTAATAAAACACAGAACATAGCTTTAATACAAATGGTGAGAGATGTGACAGAAAGATACACTTACAAGAATGATAGGAGCCCATATAGCAATCACTACACCGATATTGTTTTTGGCTGCACATATAGAAGATGATATCAAAAGCTATCCCATTATATGGACTACATTCATTTTCATTTATTCCCGGTGTTGTTACCATGAGGGAAGAACTCATGCCACCTATAAACTGATACACGAGCCTGCATGATGGCTTTTGTTGGACCCACAAGAGGCTTAATCTGCAGTGTAAAGCAAATGAACCAGGTGAATTTAACAAACACATGAATACAGGATGCTATATAAAAATACTCTGCACCTTTGCAGATGTAGAAGTACAGTTATAAACTTATAATGACTCCATAGATCATTTAGAGGTTCACAGAGCCAGGCATGAATATTTATTCATGATTCATATACACACAAGCACACACTAATGTTGATGAACATAATAAAATTGGGTGGAATGAACCAGTTAGTAGATGGAACTTAGAGTTAAGAAAGGGGAAACCAAAGAGGATGAAGAAGAAAACAGGATCATAAAGGAAATATGAAATGATAGGAAATATATTTTCCAATAATCAGTAAACCCCCTCCATGCAGGAGTAGATGGAACTTACAGGAAAAAAATGGGAAAGCAACAAGGAAGAAGAAGAAAAAAGGATCAGAAAGGAACTAAGAAATGATAAAAAAAACCTATTTTTCAATAGCCCATCAATAAACCCCGTCCATGCAGGTAGCGAATTATAGAGACTCACTGTTGAAAGCCCTCTTCTACCTCATACACTCAGTGTTTAAAGTGTCGTCAGCATTAGACAGACAAGTACATTGTAATCATTCTAAGTGCCAATATAAAAAATGATATATTTCTGGATCAAATCTGTACCTCCATGTAGTAACTGAATGCTAATTTAGATAGAATTAGGAGAACCCAGAAAGTAGTGTACCTAGAAAATTAAGATAGTTACAGTTTAATCAGTCAGAGATGACCAGTGAATTTGATCACAGACAATTCAATAAATTAACTTCATTCTCTTACTTCAAAAGTGAAATTGGGCCCTCTTGCATTCCTCTTCCAACAAAGAGCCGAGGCTGCAAATTGTTGAAAAAAGAAGTAAAAGAAAGAAATAAAAGAGATGCTGAAAAGAATTAAAAATAAATAAATCTATCTTCTTTATCATAAACCAATAGCTTCTTATCATCTTTAAGAAAAACTAAACAAGACATATAACATTTGTCAGAAGTATTTAAGCTATTGGATTATATGAAAGAACATAGATCATTATAAAGTGTACAAACATACATACACAAATAAAATATGCATCTGCTTACCTGGGACCACCACATCATGAGCTTCACAATGCCATTGTTAGACCTCTCAAGATACCGGCGAATGAATGGGAACACAAATAACAATGCAGAGAGAATATTTGGAGATAAGTAGATGAAGATAGCCAAAATGAACATAGAAGGGGAACCTGAACCTTTGCCAAACCAATTCTTGATGGTTTGTGCAAAACCAGATGGATTTTTCCAACTATAAGCATAAGTGACTGGTAAAACTATGACCCATACTGCAGCTGAAATAGCTTTAAGTATATATCGCAGCTTGACATGAAGCGACATTACTCTCCTTGCTTTCCAACTCAGGACTATGTCAAGAATGGCTGGAAAAGTATAAAAGACATCATAATTAATCAAGTTGCAAATTCATAAAGTAGAACATATTGTAGTTTGATCATTGAATATCCAGGAAAAAAAATTTGGGAATTTTAGAAGGTACAGACATTCTAGAGTCACAAAAGCAGTTTCTCAGTAACTTTTTTGGATGAGATGCTACAAGTTGAAGTAAAATCAAACATCAGAAAAGGAAAACAATGTTTGAGTTTATAAAATGCAATACATGTCATGAACTTTGCAGCATTGAGACTCTAGGCTGTAAATCACCATTAATAAAGACAAAAAAAGAAAATGTTTTGAGTTTATCTGGTAGTGACAAATAAAGTTTGGCATGTTTACACAACAATTTCAAAGCAAGGTCAACAGTTTTATTTGGATAACAGCCAAGCATTCATATTTAGATACTTTTTGCTTGCTATGAAATGAATCCACGGGCCACATAAGATGCATCACTATGTGATATTAATGAAATGAAATAATCAGTAGCATTGAGCCTGTTTGGCTTCATTTTCATAATCTTGAAAGTAGAAATCTCCTGAAAACGAATTATAATATTTTTCAGCTAAAATCAGAAACTAAAATGTCAAGTGGAAAGCAAGAAAAATATTTTGATGCTACAAAACTGAGTTTCATTGTGCTTTCTCTCCGTTTGTGGTCCAATACTTTTAGACACAAAAATGATATGGAAACGAGCTGCAACCTCTAGAAACTTAAAAACTGATGGGGACTGGATATAAATTGGGGAAGAAAGAAAAACTAAATTTTGAATTTTCTTTCCCATTAGCACAGAAGGAAAGATGAGCACACACCCAGATAGACAGGTGGTGGTTTTATCTACCTTGTGCAAGCTTCAATATTGCAGCAGTTATAAAGATGCTGAGAACTTTCTTGAAAACATCACCATCAAATATGGAGCTTAATTGGCCTGAGCCATTCCAAGCGATGATTATCATTGCCTTAATTAAAGAGCATAATCAGCATATCTCATTAGATTGAATGGATGTAGGATGAAGTTAGTGAAGGTTGTAAAGCAAAAACCAAATCTGGAACTATTACCTGTAAACATAGTATATAAAAGCTCCACATTCTATCGAAACTTCTAAATATATGCCAAAATGTGCGTATCTCAACAAAATTAATTTTGCCAATCCACCGACCCTTAGTATAAGCTCCATTTTCCTGTTTTCCAAAATCAAGCACAATTATTTAGGATAATATCATGGAGAGAGATTACTTCATTCATATTGAAGGCAACATTTGGACTGTTCAAAAGAACTTCAGGAAGAAAAAATTACAATACAGGTAACTAATAAATGTAACAATGAATATCAGCTCTTTCTATTAAAAAAGAAAGGGGGAAAGCGGCTCTAACAAATATAAAGTTCGTATATATGCAGTCCAAGTCCTAAATACAAGTGCCAGACTAAAACTCTATCAATGACAGGAGAAATAAAAAAGTTGTTAGAATATATGTAGGATTATCTATAGATTATCTTAGAATATCTTTAGAATATATTATGAAATCAATTAGTCATCTAATTGAGGAAGCAATCTTAGGAGTTGTTTCTTGATTTCATTAAATTTCCTGATTTGTTTCCTTATTTAATTAGGTTATTGGTCTTATTGTTAGTGGATTTAGGTTTGTACTAGTCGTATTAGTATTTGACTTAATTATTAGTATAAATACGAGTATTAGGTTAGGGTATTGTATCACATTATATTCTATCAATAATATATTCAGTGTTACTATTGTAGTCATCTTTCTCTCTTTTCCTTCGTTCCTAACCTAAACCTATATTTCTTAACAAAAGTTGACACCACAAAAAGCAAATAAAGGTTCATAGTACAGCATTATATAAATGCAACAGTTATGATTATGGTTAAAATCACAAGATAAGCTATATATGAATTTTCGTACCACAAAAGGCAAGGAGAGACCCAAAGAGAATTTTAATCAGTTTTCATCAAGATTTTTATGTATTGAATCCTTTTTATTTTTCTAATTAAGCTTCTTCTTAATGGTACCAGGCTGTTTCTTTGGAGTTCTGGGCTCCAGCAAAGCAAGAAGTCTAAAAGGTTCTTGTTACACAATCATATGTGTAACTCTAATTGCACACCTGATCATGCTGAGTTAATATGCTGAAGGCAGTACTACAAACCATGCATACAGTCAAATGTCAATCACTCAAATTAGTTGAAGCAAAATAAGCACAAAAGCCCAAGACCATTGGTCTATCCAAGGAGCAATTCTTCAGTAATTTGGGTGCATTACAACCAATGATTCAGTTATTTCTTAAAATTAAAACAGTCCATCATTAAAACGTGTCACACTCTGTATGGGCGGGGTGCAATACTCTACAAGAAGTATATAAGAATTTTCCCTAGCAAAGATCATAGTTCTCATATAAATACTAACTATACAGAGGGATGGTATCCTTTTTTACTTTCCTTTTTTTTTCTCAAACTTTCCTTTGTTCTTATTTCGATGGAAAGTCCAAAATACCACATCCTTTATTCTTATTTTGAAGATAACAAGTAAGGCATGAAATATGTTATACCTCATCTTTGTTAACTGGACGTTGCTCAAGACGCAGAGGCACAGAGAAGAATTCAGAGTCAACACGCATAGGCCAACCTAGCCGGAAACAATCAACTGACCTACAATATGGGAATGGTAATCCCTTTAATGATATAAATCATTATAAAGGGAAACAACCAGATCAAAAGAAGCATAATACCAAAAATGTTCGTTTAAATCATCATAGTTTCTCCACTGAGAATGCTTTGCTTTTCCTTTATTGCTCCTCTTAGCTTCCTGTGATACACAAAAATCCAATAAAACAGATAGAAAGCAATCAAATGTGGAAAGTAAACCAAAACAGTTCTTCAGCTCATGCAAAACCAGAAAGCACACCTTGGCTATTGTATCATATATTGGTTTTACTACTTTTGTCAGAAAAACCTCATTTTCACCCCCATAGGCAGGCTTTACAGGTTCACCGGTCAGTGGACTAACATTCCCAGCCAACATCCCATACAGCTCAAATGCCATCTAGGTATATCAAGAAGATAAAATGATACTTAAGTTCTGTTAAGTAATTATTTTAACATTAAAAAAAAATCAACAGATATAATAATGAAAGTTAAATGTATTAGAACTTGGAATTATCAACCATATGTTAGCATAAACCAATCTTGGACTCCCAAATTTTCCTTTATTCTCTCTCTCTTTCTCTATCTCTCTCCACAATAGTATTCTAAAGGAAACAACTATAGTGATTGCTGTATATTATCTAGTAATTAGCTTGATTAATTGTAAATATACTATAAATAAGAGATCAGTGTACAGCCTAGACACACAATTTCCCTCAAATACTGTTTCTTTATGATATCAGAGCCCACCTTCTGTGGATATGCAGACTTATCTGGGTAAGGTTGATAATCTTATTCCAATACTGATTGAGAAGGTTCACCATTAAGATAGGCACATTGGGCCAGGGCATTGTGTGTTTGTTGGAGGTAACTCTATTTCATGGAGGAGTAATAAACTAAATGAAGTTGCTAAGTCCAAGTGTACACAGAGGTTGAGTATCGGACTATAGCAGCAGCATGTGAACTTACATGGTTAAAGGAGGCAGTTGAAATTTGGAGAGGCCAGACAAATGGAAATTACGGAACTAATATGTGACAAAGGTTCTATCCTCCAGTAGGCTACCTTTCCCCCTCCCATACCCAGGTGCTTGCACCTCCTATGTAACCAAAATGTAAAAACGTTTCCTTGCATATTGCTTCCAACCCAGTCATTCATGAAAGAACCACAGAGATTGATTCCCATTTTGTTAGACTGAAGGTCCTTTCAAGAGAAATTGCTAATGGCTTTGTTAATTCAAATGACCATCTTATAAGACATATTTACTAAGTCCCTTAGGGGGCCTCCAGTTTAATTCATTTGAGACAAGCTTGGTACATACAATATTATATGCTCCACCTTGAGGGGAGTGTTAGAATAATAGCCTATTTAGCACTTTAAATAGATAGTCAACTGTAATTATGATGATTTCTGTAAATTAGCTAGAGAAGTAGCTCCTTGATCAAATGTAATCATATTATAAATAAGATATCAGTGTACAGCCTATACACACAATTTCTCTTAAACACTATGTTTCTTGAATTACCAATGTGTTGACCTAAACTCAAAGCCATCCAGAAGTACAGCCCAATCAAATCCCTTACAGAATGTTCTAAATCCTTTTCTCCACCAGAAGTCATAAAAAAAGAGATATACACACACCATAACATGCAATTTTTGATATTAGGTCTAAAATGACCACACAGCTACCAAAGCACATGCAACATATATGGAAAATTAATAAAAATATATTAGGTAGAGTATGCCAAAAGTAAGAGTTTGTATTAGATAATTTTAGTGGAACTGGAGTATACAACCAGGGAGGGAAGGGCTTCTCAGTCTCTCTTCATAATAAAGAAAGACTTCTAATGTCTTTCATTTTAAATAATACTTACATGATGATAGATATAACAAAGGCATTCTGGCATAAATCTCAAATTTGCAGCTTCTCCCCATATAAGAAGATATAGACCCATGTATAATAATTTGCGCTGTTGCACTTCCTGTTGAATAGATGGCAACCTAGCAGCCATAAAAAATAAAAATAAGATATTTTAAAAGATATTATATCACAAATTCCTAGAGTAGCCACTTGTGCATAACTAAGGTGGTTGGAGGATATGGATGGGCAATCCAAGGAAATGATCTAATTCCATCTTGTACCAAACAAAAGAAAGAATAAAAATCTTGAAAGAAATTTCATCCAAATAATGCGGTATGCTTAACCGCAAACTAAGCTAGAGATAAGTATTTCAAGTACCAAAACAACAAAGTAAATGTAGGGATGTACTTAAGCAAAGCTAGAGCCAAGCCAACCCAGTTTTCACAGGCTTAGCTCCAATAATTATATATTCATATGTAACTAAAATGTATAATATAATAAATACAAATTTAAAATACTATCATGCATCCAGAATTGAATGCACTTTTACATATACATATATGTGTGTATATAACCTATTAGATATATAAAACCATTGTCATTCATGTGCCTTCACCTAACGGCTTAAGCTTTTGGGAGAGTTGGTTTATGACATGGAATTAGAGCCTCTATGACCATGTGGTCTAGAGTTCAATACTTGCCACCCCCATTCTTCTAATAAAAAGTTGAATTTTAGCACAAGGTAGGTGGGCTTGTATTCACTTCAAGCCCAAAGGGCTCTTGCGTGAGGGGGCATGTTAAATATATAAAAACATTACCATTCATGTGCCTTCACCTAATAGCTTAAGCTTTAGGGAGAGTTGGTTCATGACATAACCTTCTTGCAAGATATAAAACTATGCTTGCTTTCATTATGGCCACTCAGCTCACATAGGCCAACAGTTGAGCCAAGATGAGTTTGGCTCAAAAGCTGGTTGACTTCTAGCCACAGCTCAACTAGGTACATATAAGACCATACAGTTCAACTTGGTACTCCACAAAACTAGTATTGAAGTAATTACTAGATTAAGATATGCAAATCTCACCAAAGGCTACTTTTGCGACCCAAATACTTGCACCACCTTTTGTAGTTTCTAAAGAGTTTCCTCATCACTTCTGTTAAAGCACGATCATCCAACTAAATAGGGAAAGTGCAGTATGCAAGGGAAAAAAAATGTAAGCCTAAATCAGAAAATAAAGGTCCAAGCCATAGCAATACATAAAAACAAACCTTGGGCTGTTGATCAGGTTTTGGAAGTTGTCTTATATGTACATTTGCAAGCAAAAGAATCATGTGCTCCCTTTGATTTTCCACGTTGCCCTTCTGCACATGAGTACAAGGAAGATAACCAACCGATGAAATACAAAAACCACAGAGTGGACACATCAATGCAGTCACTACCTGGAAACCAAACATCAGCTGAAGCCAGTCCAGAATGTCTTCATTTACTTTGCTCTTGTGACCCTTCGGCCAGGGCAAACCCCTGGTAGTACGGAGTGCAGCGGCAGCAGCTTGAATCTGTTTGAAAAAATAAAAAACAATTTAGTCAACAGTTCAAAAGAAATTCTAACAGCAGTTATTCATCAGCTAAAAATTGCAATGATAAGTTGGTGCTGGACGTGTAGAAGGATGAGTAAATTGTTAACCATTTATTGCTTCATTACCCAATTATTGGGGCTTTTTTGAATTTTAACTTCTGGCTGTGTGGGTAATACAGGTAATGCCCAACCCACTAAAAGACTTGATGTTCTTAGGCACTCAGTTTCTGACTCAGTGGTTTTGCAGCATTTTTACCTAACCTTTTCTGTTCTCCCTTGCTTCAATAGGAATTTCCTAGCTCTACTTCAAGGCATTACCTCTTGGGACCTTCTAAATCAAACATTAACTGAAATGAAAAAGGGATCAAAACATAATAAAAGAGAACAAACCTCAGGATATCGCATTATAGCCTCTTTCCCACTCTCTGGATCAAGGGGCAAAATATTATAAGGGGCATATAATTGCTTCTTTTCCTCAACCTTAGTATGAACTTCCAAAATCTACAATACAAAATCAAAACAGAATGTAATAATCAAAACAAAAATAAACAAGGAAGAATTTATACATTATTCTCTTTATTTGTACACTTCATTCGGTTAGACTCATATAATGCAGAAGTATGAAGCAGGATACAGTAATTTTACCTCATCAGCTACTTCAACAGCCTCTGTTTGATTAACTGCCCTCAAAACCTCAAATAAAACAGAAGCAGTTTGATATCCTTTTGTGAGCTGAGCACTGTGGAAGCATAAGTTAATGCCAGTATTTTCTTTTCTTTTTCATAAAAGTAAGAAATTATATTAAGACAAATTAGGTTTACACATAGATAATTGTGGAATATAAGAGAGCTATAATGACCAAATTATTGATTTGACAGATTGTAAGCTCACCGGTCCTTATCAGCAGCATTCTGTAACGCTTCAATATACTTTCTGTAGTAATGCTGATAAAAACTCTGCATTTCACGAGCATCACTCTTTGCCCTTCCTGCCAATGTTGTATCATTTTCCTGTAAAGGATGGAAAAATACTTCTACATCTTCAGATTTCCAATGAAAGACTTTCCAATCTATGCAACAATAACATGGGAAGCAATTTTTTTTTCTTTGGCCTTTTGTTGGTATATTAATATAATTGAATTAGAGATCACCAAAGAAGCCTTTTCAATTCTCTTCAATTGTGGAATTTAGTGGTCAAGGAAGGGAATGATCCTAAAAAGATTAAATATAATAAAGAAAGAAAACAATGTAGAAATTCTTAACAAATGAAATCAGGAGTTTACCCTTTCTAGACGTTGAAGAAGAGCAGTTTTGAATTGGCGAACACCACGCCCACTGGATGTGGGATCTAGTCTGTGAGCTTTTTCAAAGGCATAAAACCGACCTAATTTCAAAAAACACATGAGCATTAGATAAAGAACATACACATCAAAGTTCAGAAAGCATCTAATTGCTATGTCATACTTTGACACTAATATAATATCCAAATAGAATAACCAAAAGAAAAGGAGTAAAAGGGAAAAAAACGAAAAGAAGAACTTGCAACAAAGTGATTTCAGAAACAAAGGAAGTAAACATACAATAATTTGATAGAATTAACAAATGATGAGCTCTATAAAGAGCAGTTACCTGATGACCTAACCAATAAAAGGAAAGAAACAATGCAACTCGTATAAAAAGTAGTTTCATTCCTTTGTGAGTTTTTGAAGAACCAGAACTACAGATCATTGACATTTTAAAAAACAATAAATTTATTAAGAAATTAAGAAAAACAAAATGCACTCATAACTATGAGTATCTTTTCAAATAAAACGAATCATTCATATAAAGATTGGTTCTGACATACCAAGAAATTTCCCACCAGCAAAACTCTATAAAATATCCAATGATGGAAAATACACCCGGCCATTTTTAATACAACCCTCAGAAGCATTTCCAATCAAATTAAAAATCTAGTAAGTCAACTGATGAATGAGAGCATACACCACATTTATTTTCCTTTCTCACTGACTATTAGCAACATGCTGTCAACTCTTCTAAAAGAGTAAGCTTCTAAACAATATTGGACTTTAACTTTTACATATCCTAACAGAACAGGAATTTATCCTACAGTAACCTAACCAAAAATGATTATACACACACACACACACACATATATAAAGAGAATACAGCAGCAACTTACAGAGATAAGCAACTCGTGGGTTAGCAGCCTCTACTTCATTAGCCACACGGAGAATGGGAGCTATCTCAACTAGTGAGGAAGGCACCACTTCACTGTCCAAGATCGGGTCTGCTCCTAAATTCCCAGCAGTCTGAGTCCGCAGTATCCGCCTTTGCGGTTGCTGATCAGAACCCCTTCTAAAAGACATCTTGTTGCCCCAGTTTATCAATCAATAATATCACTTCTAGCTGTTATCACTATAGAAGCAGTAACAAGGAAAATATTAAAAAGCAAATATATTCAGAAATAATAGATGATAGTTATAGGAAACTATGGTAAATCAGAAAACTGACCCTTGACAACTATGTTATATTAATCACTTTTCAATATAATTATTCAAAAAAGAAACACATATTAAGCTTGGTTATTTGGCACTATCAGAGCTCCCAATTTTTCTTCCCTCTCTCTCTCTCTCAGTAAGAAACTAAAATTGGAACAACCAGAAGGGAAGAAGAGCATAAGATGCAACATTGAATGTGACTATACTATTCTTATGGTCCAGTGGGAAGAGAAAATACTCTTCCATAGGTAATGAAAAGTTGAATATCCATGAAAACCCATATAAACTATATAATAAATAAATTGGAGAAGGGAAATTGGCATGGAAGGAAATTCCCCAAAAACCCGGTTGCTATGATCAGTAAACACAAGTAGTAAAAACAAGTTTGAAAATTTAAACTTGAAACAGAAACTAAATTCCCAGTTGTAAGAAAGTGCCTGTAAACACACCTCAAAAAGCCATGTAGGTAACTCTGTCAGTAGAGGCTGTGACTTCTAAGTTTGATGAGCATCTGCAAAACATACCAATCAAGCAAGAATTTTCTTCAGTTTCCCACTATCTGTGAGCAACCCCAACATGCAAAACAGCAAAAAGAATCAACTTCTACATGAATCAAGTTATAGGAAGCTAAGCATATGGAAGACAGGGTGAATACCAGGAAGATCAAGTTTACCACTTAATTAATAAGGATATCATTAAAAAAATTATCTTCACAAGTCCAAGTGACAATAAAAAAAAAACAGAAAGCTTTACAAGAAAGTGAAAAGAAAACAAAGGGAAGAAACTAACATAGCTATTAGATAGTGTGAGAGACAGGGAAAGTAAAAGACCAATAGTTGTTGGGTATTAACATGGATGAGTGTTACCAACAACTCACAAAATAAGGGAAGAAAGAGAGCAATCGTAACTGGGGATGCATCATTTGCATATACATGGCTGTTTCAAGTCAATGCTCTTTAGCGGGTAAAGTTCCTCCAATCAGAGAAAGCCACATCATGACATGAGGTTTCTGTCTAGTTTCTTCTGCAGAAAAAGACATTTTTAGAGAGAGAAAGAGAGAGAAAAACAATAACAGGGGCAAGAGAGTGTTGGTGGAAGCTGTTACAATTGCATGTAAAGAAATAAACTTTACCTTTCTTAGGTTTTTATGAAGAAGACAAAATATTTAATGAGTAAAGTTTGGCTGTTGTATTTATTAATTTATTTTTTTCAAAAAAATTGATAAAATGAGAAGGAGAAGCAACAAAGAGGAGTTGATGGGGATTGCACACTCGATCGTTGTTATCTTGAAAGTATAGAACATCAGAATTACTGTCATATTTGACTTTAATCTGGGATTGGACGGTGATCTTAGCATAGCAGTCAAGTTAGCACTGAGTTGATGTCCTTTTGGCTCTGGCATCTTCTATAAATCTGCCATATGGATTCTCCTTTTTTAATTTTTTACTTATCTTGTTTTTTTGCATTCCAAGCTTTAACTTATGTAGCTTCTCCTACTGCCTCAACGTCACCTCTAAAAAATTGTTTAAGTTGAACTCAAGTAGTAGTATTACATCTTTAATCAAATTCACTTGAGTTTTTAATATAAGGATGTGATGAACGATATGATTTGATCTCTCATTAGACTATTTATTTAAAGTTATATTATACTTGAATATATATATATAAGATATATTTAATTAGAAGAGTAATTATTATTAAAAGGTGAGAGGAATTAATTTTGATCATATAACTATATATAAATGATCAAGATTAAAAGTTACTTAAAAATTTGTGATCACTTAAAAAATTATATATATTTATATTTTAATCTTAATTATTTATATAAAATCTAATGATCAAAATTTACTTCTCTCATTTCTTACAATAAATACTATATATATATATATATATATATATATATATATATATATATATATATATGATATTATCATACTTTCGTATAAAGGTTAGCTGTTTTCATATTTTGTTTTGGATAAAAATTCTCATAAATTAAAGTTTACATTACTTAATAAGTTGAAATTGTTTTTAAAAAAAATTATAGGAATTTTTATCCAAAGTAAAATGTCCACATAGGAGTGTGGAAATTAACAATTTTCATTTATATTTTGTGTGGTCTCAACAATTTATTTTTTTACTTATGTATTTTCAGGGGACTTTTTCCTATTCGCTTCTTCGCAGAAGACTTCATAGTCATACTTTTGAGAAGTGACAATATATATGTTACATCTTCCAGATGCCATGCTCTATTTGTGATTCATTCACTTGTTAATTACTTTACGCAGTTTTTTTTTGTTTTTATCTTTCAGTGGTGTTCTGATGTAGAATCAGAGGGTGCCTAATTAGACATGTATACGGTGATTTCCTTCCCTCATCCCTCATGAGATTGCATAGCCTGACCACTTAGTGCGAGAGTCTTAAAGGTAGGGAGTTGAGTCGTGGCAAGAAGGGATTCCAACACTCAAGTTAGGTCAAGCACTAAGAGGGTATATACCGTGAGAATCATAGTTCCCTCATGAGATTGACATAGCCTGATACTTATAGTGCATTTGCAGAGTCCTCAAGCGCTCATCATAGGTGCAGGTACGTTGAGATCGTGGCGTCCGCGGGCGGGGTGCGGCATTCCTCCCACGATCGTTCATGGTTCGCAGAGCTCGACGGGAAGGTGCCTCCCTCCCTTTTTTTAAAGAGACATTAATTCTATGATCGTCCGTGCAAATCCCTAGCTTACCTCATAATTTCGGGATTGTCGCGTTAGTGGCTACCTGCTGTTTGTAGGTAGTTATGGTCTCCACACTCCAAAGGTCATGATTGGTAGTTGTCGGGGCTCGCGGACCTCTATGGCTACGAGTCGCTCGTGTTGAGCCAAGGGGCACTTCGGAGCAGGGTGCTTCACTCTCCTTGTTCCTTCCTAGGTTGTAATGGAGAGCATCATTAGGGCCTGCGACTGGCGCCCATGAATGACAACTTACCGGGGTGTTGATGCCGAAGTCTGGTGGTGTGCACACCAAGTTGATCCCTTCGGGTGGGATTCTGGACCACAGAATAAAAAATTCTTATTTTTTTTAAATTTTTGCCTTGTATCTTCTTTTCTTATTTCTTTCCGTAATAGTTGCCCGCTTATCGTTTATCTCGGAACCCTTCATCATTGATCGGGGGTAAGGCTAATGCTTACCCCGAGTAATGCCAAGCGGAACAATTAAGTGTCAAGGTACCAAACTTTGGACGGGACCTATGGCGTATCATATATGGAGGAATCCGTAAAGGCTGACGTCCGTTGTTTAAGGCGTACCTCTTAGGTCGGCATGTATCATCGTCCCGTCATCCGAAGTGTGACATTTGTCCATGTGCATGGTTCCGCAGGGCCTTTTGTCGTTTTGCGTACTTTGCAGGAATATTGGGTTCCCTTGGGAAACTACTATTTTGACTTTATTGGGAATCAAAGACCTTTTTTTTAAAGAGACATTAATTCTATGATATTTTTCAATTACATGTTTCCCCTTCGTCCAATCAGAATCGAGGAGCATTAAAGCGTAGCTTACCTCATGCATTTGGTACGTTGTTCTTGGATTTAATCGGAATGCTTCGCTTATTCTATACAAAGGGGAGCGTCTTCATTGAAGTTGGCATTCCTCCTATTTCTCTTGCCTTGTGACTTTGCTTGCGATCTTTCTTTCAAGTGATGGCTTTCCTTGCATTTCATTCATGTCCTAAGAGGGTTTTACCCTTTGCAAGAGCCATATTCCTTCTTTCTCCAAACTACTTAAAATTGTTTTGCCATTCTGTAAATGCCCCTTCTGATGGGAGGTTTTCTTTCTCAGCGTAATTACAGAGGGCGATTTAATTCTCCAGCATACTATGGTTGCTTGTTTGATATTTGTCGTCGCTGGGGAGTTCTGAGTCGCCTGCTGTGTTGGACGGGGGCCTTCGGAGCAGGGGTGCTTCACTCTCCTTGTTCCTTCCTAGGGTTGTAATGGACGCTTCATCCTGAACAAGTCCTTGGGTAAGCATAAGGGACTATTGAAGCTGCTCTATGCCTTGAAGCAACTTGGGAGGATCATGAGACCGGCTAAGGCTCCAGTGGAATGATCTCCTTTATGAAAGGTTGCGCCCCGTCCAACGAAGGAGGATGTATCCTGGACTTTATTGGTGGAGGTAGTGCAGAAGATTTAGCGTCTCGGGTTCCTGATGCTGATTTGTCGAGGTTCTTCTAAGCCAATCCACTTTTTCAAGAGGCCGGTGCAGATTTTAGGGAGTCGTTGTGGTGACAACGACTCTGCGTGCCGCAGAGAAAATGTGGATGTGACATGTTCCGGCTTTTTCCTTATATACTCCATGTCTTTATACTTTCTTTTCCTTCTCTTTTTAATGTAAGATGAAGTATGGAATGAGAATAAAAAATTCTTATTTTTTTTAAATTTTTGCCTTGTATCTTCTTTTCTTATTTCTTTCTGTTGTCCGTAATCTGTCATAACTGGTCGGGGTAAGTCCAACGCTTACTCTGGAGTAGCGTCATTTCTTATCGTTTATCTGGAACCCTTCATCATTGATCGGGGTAAGGCTAATGCTTACCCCGGAGTAATGCCATCATGTCCCCAACTTGGTTCTTGGCTTGAAAAGTTAAAGTGGCGAGCTCTAAATCCTTAGTCCAGGGTATTTGCACCGGGGAAGGTTGTATTTTCAGAGTTAATCGCTGACTTCTCGTTGGTGGTTGTCGTCCGAATTGAGTCTCTGAAACCGGAAGGTTTACCCCGGTTTAGGCCGGGGTTCAAAGTAAATGTCCAGACTTAGCCTTCAAAAAACTGTGTGACCTTTGAATAGCTATGCAACCGTCTTTTCAACTGCGCAAAACATCTTTTCAATTGCGAAACCATCTTTCCAACTGCCTCTACAGTTATGAGGACTACATGGCACATTTTGACTGGGTGGACGTGTTTAGTGTTCCGCGTGCCATGATGAGCAGTTTTTTTCAAAATTGTGCCTTAAGGACGAGAATGCCCCTCAATCGTTCACCTTTTATAAATAAGGGTTAGGGGTTCATCGTTCACCTTTTACTATTTCTGAGTATTCTTCTGGAAGCTTCATGTGGCAAAGAGAGGTGGTTACAAGCGTTTTCTGTTCATTTCAAGCTTTTTGTTCAACTTGTCACAATCTTTACACAAGGTAAGATCCCTTTTTAGTTCACATTTCTTTTTTCTCAATTTCCTCCTACTGGTACTAGGTTGTGGGATATGTTTATGTTCTTTTGCCTTTTACGAAGTAGTGTTAGGACATTTGAGTTTCTTTTGATGGCTTGCCCCCTGGGAACTCCATCTCTGTTGCGTTGTACATGGCGGGGGTGTCCTTCTGAAATTCAAAATTTTGGGGGGAAAGGGAGGTCAGTATATGGGTGTGAATCTTTCTGTTTGCCCCTTTTCATGTTTGAATCTTTTTTTCATATGATTCTGACAATTACTCATCGGCCTCTTTGGGTGTTCTCAGGACTTTTATGGCACGGGGCAAGAGAGGGGTCAGAGTCGGGGTGCTGATCCCCAAGATCCGTGAACTAGATGAAGAAGATCCCGTTTGAATCCGTCGTGGCCCGGGGTTAACGTACCCATGGATGGAGGAAGATGTCTGGAAACATCTCTCCAAATTTTTTTCTGAGGCCATACTTCGACAGTCGTTGGATTACCTTCATTTGACCGACGATAAGGCATGAGATAACGAGTTCTAGGTTATGTGCTTGGAGTAGAACGAAAGGGTGTGCTCAAGCCGAGAAATAGGCTCACACTTCATGCTTCTGTACGAGCCTCTTTTTGTTAAGCTCAGCATGTAGCTTCTTTTCTCGGACTTTCAAATGGCCATCCTTCGGACCCTGCGTGTAGCTCTGACTCAGGTTCACCCTAACGGCTAGGGCTACATTATAGCTTTTAAGAAGTTTTGCTGGATTTTGAGGCTGCTGTACTTGATCAATACCTTCTTTTACTTTTATCATCATTGTGCCCCCAAGGTTCGGCCGCGCAGAAAAACTGGCTCACCATCTGTTCTAGAGGTGTTCGTAAATCCTTTGACGTCTTCCAAGACAATTTCAAAGGATTTACGACTAGATTTTTTTAAAGTTATGGCGGTGGAAGAGTTTCATCCCTTTTTTCTGAATGCCAATGGGGAGTCGAGGTTCCCCTTGTATTGGACTCCGGATGCATGGAGTACTCCTATTGTCCCCTTTGAGAAGGAAGAGGAAGACTTGAATCCGAAGGAGCTCAAAATTGTTAAGTTCATATCCCAGTTTACTAAAGATCACGGGAATATTAATATCAAAGACGTTCTTGATATCCCTAGTGATGACATTCTCTATGTTTTATTAGGTGGGAAGTAGGATACCGCAATCCACCTTAGGCTTATTGCATTTTATCGTTCTTTATATGATTTTGTTCTACTTGACTTCTAACATGTTTCTCTGTCTTGTTTCAGTGAGTAATAACATGTCAGCTGCATCTTCTATAGCTGCCCTGTAGGCTTTAAAATCCAAGAGGAAGAGAGAGAGTTCCTTTAGTGCTCCCTGGGCCGCCGCTCCAGTGCCTTTTGGCCAGGGTGTGGTTATTGAAGAAACTCCTGAGTGGTCGAGATCACCTTCTCTGGACCAACAAAGGAGGAAGAGGAAGGCTGTTGAGGGCTCTTCCCACTAGGGTGATAGGACGGCCACGGAAGATGTCGCTGAGGAGAGGTTGAGCCTCCTGGCTGTTATCACGGGGCGTGCTAACCCTAGACCGTTTATTGATGAGCAGCTTATGAGTGGCGAAGTGATGGGGCACATATCCCAGTGGAGCTTGGCCTAAGTCCTGATCGAGCTTCAAGCTACAACGCTTCGTGTAGCTGCTAAAATCCGCTACATCGAGAGTTCTGTTGAGGAAACCGACAGGAAGGTGGCAGAGGATTTGAAGAAGAAGGATGAGGAAGCTGGGGAGGCTGCTCGGAAGCTCGATACCACCCTCAAGCTGAACGAGGACACCCAGGTGCGGATTATTGATTTGGAGAAAGCTCTGGTCAAAGCCGAGTTAGCCAAGAAAAAGTTTGAGGTAGAGAAGCTCCAAGCCGAAGAGGCCCAAGCCGTCGTTCAAGTTCGTGTGAGTTAGTTGGGAAAAGATATGGACCAGTTAGTCGCGGTCTCTGAGAGGATTGGAGGAGAACAATTCCAGAATGTCGTGGCTCAAATCCAGCATTTCAACCCCGGTGTTGCTTTTGCTTTAGGATGTCTTAACTCTAACAAGGTCTTTCATGACGACCAACTTATGTTCACAGAGGACGTCCCTCAACCTAACTCCGAAGCTGGCCTGGAAGCTGCTTAGACTTCGATCGGAGGGGAAGCTTAAGTTTTTCCTTTCTTCTTTTTGCCCCCTACAAGGGGTTTTAACTTTGTAAAAACTTGTAACATTTCCCCGGGTTTCGGGGTTTTATTTATGCATCGTATTTGTTTTTCACTTGCTTGTCTATTTTTCCTCATGGTCCATTTCAGGTCCAACGCCTGTTATGGTATCTGTTGTTATAATGTTTAGAAGATTTTTGCCAACGCAAGGAGAACCATAGTCTGGGGTCCTATACCCATAACACCGAGTATGTGGCTTCCCTCTTGACTTAGGTAGAAACAATGCCTTAGTCTTTAATTTGATGCCTATAGTAACGAGTACTTTGAAATTTTGTACTTAGGCAAATTTTAACTCCTTAGTTCATAATCCAACATCCATTGTATTAAGCATTTGGAATTTTAGACTTAGGCAAAAATCGTGCCTTGGCTAGGGGTTTAGTTCCTAAGAAAACTTGGTTCTTGTGATCCTTTTTACCTTAGGCATGTATTTTTATTAGACCTTGCCTGGGGTTCTTTGTTGACCGTTCTGGTTTAACGGGATCCCATCTGGCTTAGGTATAAGGGTGGACCGTGGGTCATCAGATCCATTGTGCCACTTATGTATTGATTTTAGAATAGTTAATGCCAGGTATCGAGGTTGGGTGTTGACTCTATAACTTATTACCAAAACTTGGTGTGTTATACCTCCTAACTTGGGCTTTTGATTTCTTATATGAGAAATAGTATCCAAATAATTCTTTCGCATTAATAAGTGTCGGAGGACGAGGGTCCATAGAAATTCGAATGAGGACAGATAAAACATTAATTTTACTAAAAGACTAGGCCGTCATAGGTATCTAGCTATAGTATTTCCTAAGTTTATCTACATTCTAGTAGTTCTTGATTGGGCTGCCTGTTAGAGTTTCCAGCATGTAGGCTCCCTTGCCGGTGCTGACGACGATACGGTAGGGGCCTTCTCAGTTAGGGACTAGTTTCTCTTGGGAGTCATTTTTCCCTCTGATATCCACTATCCGGAGTACTAGGTCTCCTAGTTGGAACTTCCTTAGGATTACCTTTCAATTGTATCTGGTCGCCGTCATCTGTTTAAGGGTAGTGTCACGTATGTGGGCCACGCTTCTTCTTTCTTATAGTAGATCCAGGTCTTCCCTGACCAATCTAGGGTTCTTGTCAGGTGAAAACTGCTAATGACGCTAACTTGATTCTCCTATTTCTACCGGGATTATGGCTTCGCATCCATAGGTGAGTTTGAAAGAAGTCTCACTAGTGGTAGAGTGAGGAGTAGTCTGATAAGCCCAGAGGATGCGGTCGAGCTGCTCAGCCTAATTTCCTTTAGCTTCATCTAGTCTCTTCTTGATTCCTCAAACAATGATCCGGTTGGTGGCCTTAGTCTATCTGTTCATCTTGGGATTTTCTACGGCACTGCAATGATGCTTTATTTTTAGCCAGACCAGCAATTCTTCAAAGCTCTTATCCTTGAACTGAGTTCCGTTATCTGTTACAATGGACTCCGGATTCCAAATCTGGTGATGATGTGGCGCCAAGTGAATTTCTGGATTCGGGCTGTAGTGATTGTGGTTAAAGGTTCTGCCTCAATCCACTGTGTAAAGTAATCCACTATTACTATCAAGTATTTTAGTTAACTTGGGGCTTGGGGGAATGCACCTAAGATGTCCATTCCCCATCTGTAGAATGGCCAGGGTATGAACATTGTGGACAGCTCCTCTGAGACGGCTTTGTAGTGATCTGAGTGGCGCTGACACTTGTCACAAATCCGGACATGTGCATGTGAATTAACTTCCATTGTTGGCCAGTAGTACCCTGCCCTTAGTGCTTTTAGGGCCAATGCTTTGCCTCCCAAATGGTGTCTGCAACTTCCCTTATGAACCTCGACCAGAATGTATTCCGCTTCTTTTTTAGTGAGGCATTTGAGGAGGGGAGAAGAGAAACTATGTCGATACAGGCAACCATCGTAGATCGTGCACTTCACTGTTGTCTTGATTAGCTTTAAGGCTTCTTTGGGATCTGAAGGCATAACTCCAGACTGCAAATACTCTATGATTAGAGTGATCCAAGATGGTCATTCCTCCTCTACTTGAAACACCTCATGATTCGTGAAAGAGGGTTGAGAATGGGTTTCTTAGATTACTGACCTATTGTTGCTGGGGCTTTTGGTGCTGGCAAGTTTAGATAACAGGTCCGCTCTAGAGTTCTGCTCCCTCGGAATGTGTATAACATTGGTTTCTTCAAAGCCTTTAAGGAGTTCTTAGACTTTAGCCAAGTACCTTCGCAGGAGGGGCTCCTTGGCTTAAAATTTTCCTTGGATTTTAGAGATAGCGAGCTAGGAATCATTACAGAGTGTGATCCTGGTTGCCCTCAAATCCTTTGCCATTGTCAGCCCGGCAATGCATGCTTCATATTCGGCCTGGTTGTTCGAAGTAAGGAATTCAAACTTTAATGAATGTTCTAGAATCAATCCCTCTGAACTTTCCAGGATTATGTCAGTTCCGCTCCCCTTGGAATTTGAGGAACCGTCGATAAAAATGGTCCAAGGTATTCCCTTTAGGTCGCCGGGGTCTGCCGTGAGCTCTACTAAGAAGTTAGACAATGATTGGGCTTTTATAGCTAGGCGTGGTTCGTAAGCGATCCAAAACTCAGAGAGTTCAATTGACCAGACAATCATTCTTCTGGCCAAGTCTGGCTTGTGTAGCACCTGCGGATGGGTTGGTCCGTTCTTACTATCACAAGATGTCATTGAAAATATTGTTGCAGTCTTCTTGTCGTGGTAATCAGTGCGAAAGCAATCTTTTCGACCTTCTGATACCAGAGTTCGAGTCCTTGCAGAACCTTACTCAAGAAGTAAACTGGTTTTTGTCCTTCGTTCGTTTCCAGGATTAACATCGAACTTATAGCCTCTTCATGGACTAAGAGGTACAGGTAGGGCGTCTCTCCGGGGTCTAGTCTTGTCAAAATGGAAGCAGAGGACAGAAGCTTCTTTAATGATGAGAAGATGTCCTCGCATTCCAAGGTCCATTCAAAGTTCTTCCCCTTTTTTGAGTAGTTTGAAGAGGGGAAGAGATTTATGGGCCGCCTTGGAAAGGAACCTTGTGAGGGTCGCTACCCTTCCCGTCAGCTGTTGTACCTCCTTAACACTCTAGGGGCTCCTCATATCGAGTATGGCCTGTCACTTATTGAGATTGACCTCGATTTCCCAGTGAGTTAACATGAATCCCAAGAATTTTTCAGCACAAACTTCGAAGACGCATTTTTCTGAGTTTAGCCTCATGTTGTGCTTTCGGACTTGTGCGAACACCTCTTCAAGGTCCGTGGTGTGTGATCCGTGTTGTGGGGTTTTTACTATCATGTCATTAATGTAGACTTCTAGCATCTTTCTCGCTTGATTCTTGAAAATTTTGTTCATCATCCTGTGATAGCTGGCTCCCGCATTTTTCAACCCAAAAGGCATAACCCTATAGCAGTAGCTCGCCCTATCAGTGATGAAGGCATTTTTTTCTTCGTCTCCGGGATACATTGAAATTTGGTTGTACTCGAAGTAGGTGTCCATGAATGATAGCCAGTTGAAGCCCGAAGAGCTATCAACTAATTTGTCCATATTGGGAAGTGGATACATGTCTTTTGGGCAGACTTTGTTCAAATCTGTATAATATACGCACATTCTCTATTTTATATTAATTTTTTCACTAGGACGACGTTGGATAACCACGTGGTATAAGCGACCTCCCTGATGAACCCACAACTTAACAATTCGTTTATCTGCTCCTCAATGATCTGCTGCCTTTCAGGGCCGACCTTCCTTTTCCTCTGAGATACCAGCTTCATATCTCCCCTGATGGACAAG
Organism: Ormosia emarginata; assembly: GCA_029884605.1. Classification (NCBI taxonomy): domain Eukaryota; kingdom Viridiplantae; phylum Streptophyta; class Magnoliopsida; order Fabales; family Fabaceae; genus Ormosia; species Ormosia emarginata. The sequence goes on along the minus strand of JAQQTP010000066.1, from coordinate 8,282,149 downwards.
TGGTGGCAGATGAAGGAAAGGTCGAGTCCCGGCATATCAGATGACGTCTAGGCAAACAGGTCTTTGTTTTTCAACAACAACTTGGTCAATTGTTGCTTCTCATCTCCTTCTAAGTGTGCTCCAATTTTAGTGACCTAGTCCGGCTGGGCTCCCAGTTGAAGGGGCTGCAACTCGCCTTCTGAATGGGGTCTGGTATAACAAAGTTCTTCCCTAACATCCAGCTCGGTCATCAGTATGTTGACCTGATCCAAGATTAGGCCGGGATTGACTGTTTTCCCACTTCTGGGTGTAACATCCCGGGACTGCCTGCAGGATTGACGAGTGTCTCCACAAACCAACACAGGTCTTTTCAGCGTATTTTGTCCTCACTCACACGCATCCTAGGAAACTTCCCAGGAGGTCACTCATCCCATAATTGCTCCAGGTCAAGCACGCTTAACAATGGAGTTCTTATGTCCTAGGCTCCCGAAAAGAAGTTGTAACTTGTTGATATGGTTATGCCTAATCAATTCCTTTAAGCCATCCTCAACTGCGATCTCACACACCGCACGCCTCTCGAATCCCTCTCATTCGATGCGTATTCGGTTCATTCATGGGACCCTTCGCCTAGAAGCATGCCAGAGCCGCCCATTGTACATGCTTCACCCGCACCGGCATCCACTCCCCGCCCTCATCCGTCCCGGACACCACATGCCCACCAACTTCCGCCTGGTTCGTCCCCGAACCACACCGTACTGGGAAAGGTCCCATCTCTGATACCATTTGTAACATCCCGGGACTGCCTGCAGGATTGACGAGTGTCTCCACAAACCAACACAGGTCTTTTCAGTGTATTTTGTCCTCACTCACACGTATCCTAAGAAACTTCCCAGGAGGTCACTCATCCCATAATTGCTCCAGGTCAAGCACGCTTAACAATGGAGTTCTTATGTTCTAGGCTCCCGAAAAGAAGTTACAACTTGTTGATATGGTTACGCCTAATCAATTCTTTTAAGTCATCCTCAATTATACAGTCTCATACCTGCACAGTCTCTGAATCCCTCTCATTCTGATGCGTATTCAGTTCATTCATGGGACCCTTCACCTAGAAGCATGCCAGGAGCCGCCCATTGTACATGCTTCAATTCGCACCTGCGTCCACTCCCCGCCCTCATCTGCCCCGGGACACCACACTGGGCGTCCTATAGATTCTCAAGGTCTCGTTGTAGCATTTCTTAGCAGCCACTTGGTCACCTTTGACAGTGACCATCTCGTTGTGCTTGCTTGGAAATTTCATCACGAGGTGGGTGGTGGAGACAACTACACCAAGAGCATTTAGAAAGGGACAACCTAAGATGATATTATAAGCCGATGGGCAGTCTACGACCAAGAACCTCACCTTGACCTTCTTGAAGAGCTTGGAAGAACCCAAAGTCAAATGGGTTTCATAATACCCAACCGGAGTAATCTTTTCACCTATAAAGTCTGTCAGTTCCCCGTCATAAGGGGTCAAATCTGATTGCGGGAGTTCTAACTTCAGGTAGAAGTCCAGGAACATAATGTCTATTGAGCTTCCTTGATTCATGAAAATTCGGTGGACCTCGGTATTGGAGATTATCTCGAAGATGACGAGTGGATTGTCATAGTCCGGGATGATTCCGCAGTAGTCGTCGTCTGAAAAGGTGATGGATGGCGTTTTTCTTTTCGCGGTGCTGGATTTGGGTTCAGAATAGGAGACGCTGAACACCGACATCCTCAACGCTTTCTTCCGTGCTCCATTTGATGGCCCTCCTCCGGCGAATCCTCCCGCGATGGTGTTGATCATCTTGTTTAGCTCGAGACGACGATCGTCATTGTTATTGGGTGAAGAATCCCTGTCCATTCCCTACTGGTCGTTGTTGTCCTGACGAAGTGGAGTATAGGATCTTCTCCTTGGGCTTTGGTTTCTTCTTCTGTGATGAGGGGATGGGCTATGCCATTTGTCATCTCTGCGTCTGCCACAATGCTCGTCATTCCGGGCTCGGAAGACGTACTGTTGTAGTCGTCCGGCCTTGATTAAGAACTCAATAGCGTCGCGCAGTTGGTAGCAGTCTTCAGTATCATGGTCGTAACCTTTATACCATGCACAATGTTTAGAATGATCTTTTTGCTTGTGCTTTTTGATGGGAGGCGGCCTGCGAAGATTTTAGAACTCGGTTTGCATTACCTCTCTCAAGATCGTTTCCCGAGGGGCATTTAAGGAAGTATAATTAGAATACCTTCTCCGGGGTGGACTACCTTTGGGACGCTGGGACCGTGAGGAATCATGATTGGGCTTTTGATGAAGGCAATCATCTTTGTCTCATCTCCTCTGGTCCTTCGTTGCTTCCTCAAGGTTGACGAACTTTTGGGACCGTCTCTGGAACTCACCCAAGTTCTCAGGCTTCTTTTTTACGAGGATGCAAAGAATTAGGAACCCACACGGAGGCCGCTCCTGGCGTAATGAAGGGAAATCTTGTCATCAAAGTTTTCTACGTTAATGCATGCTGCCATGAAACGTCTTACATAATCGCGGAAGGGCTTATCTCACCCCTGCCAAATCTTTGCCAGGGACTCGATGGACTTGGGCTGCTCCTTGCTGGTGGTGTACTGGAGCAAGAACCATTGCTTGAGGTCTGACTAATCCGTCACAGACCTTCATGGTAAACTGGAGAACCACTTAAGGGCTCCCTTTTTAAGGGAGAGAGGGAAAACACAACACAACAGCTCCATAGATCCGCCATGAAAACATATGGATTGCTCAAAGGCATTTACGTGCTCCTAGAGATCCGTGGTTCTATCATAAATCTCCAGGTTGGTCGGGAACTTAAAGTTCCTGGGGACGCGGTACTCCATAAGTTGGTTAGAGAAAGGGTGTTCCTAGATGACGCGATTCGAGTTGTTGTTTCCAACATTGGATACTGTGGCTTCGACATGGCCCCTCCTTTGGTTATTCTCTGCATTACGTCCTCCGTCAAGATGGTTCGACCTGGATTGGTTATCATGCATAGCTCTTTGCATGTCTTCCAGTCTTTGATATTGCTCGTTCAGCACGGTCATGTGTTGTTACAACATGTCTTGGAATTGACATTGAGACATATGAGACTGGCTCCCATGTTTGGAACGAGATGTTCGGTTGCCGGTCTCGCCATTTGGCATTCCCAGGCGCTGACTCACTAGGATCTTGTGTTTTTGGGTGTTGGGGTTACCCCCTCGGTCTTGCATTCCCAGTCTGCCCCTTATAGAAATCCTGCGCGAGGGGTTGGGACTTTCATCTGAAATCGAAGTAGAGTATCTATCGCACTGGTGCTCTGCATTGGAAGCCTGGTTTCTCACGGCAGAGGCTTCAGTAGCAGGTGGAGGGACAAGGTGGGGAGGGTGTTGCGCAGCAGGAATATGCCTATGGTTAGCAAAAGTTTACGCAACGTCTCTCCTTGAGTTTTGTCTCGTGTTCACCATGTTTAGGTGGGATTAGAAGTTTATGAATTCCCACAGACGACGTCAATGTTCTGATGTAGAACCAGAGGGTGCCTGATTAGACACGTGTACGGTGGTTTCATCCTCCTTGTGCAGCTGCAGCCACTGAGAGTCTTGAACAAGGGGGTTGGATACCTGCAAAGGGACTTCAACACTTAAGTTATGTCAAGCAAGAGGGTATACACCGTGAGAATCATAGTTTCCTCGTGAGATTGACATAGCCTAATACTTATAGTGCATTTGCAGAGTCCTCAAACGCTCATCGTAGGTACAGGTACATTGAGATCGTGGCTTGGCGGAGGGTGCTCCTTCTCACGATTGTTCAGGAAAAACTCTGACGGAGTGTGTCTTCTTCCCACGATCGTCTAGGCAAATTCTTAGAATCTCGGGATTATCGTGTTAGTAGTCACCTATTGTTTGCAGATAATTATGATCCTCACACTTTAAAAATCATGATTGGTAATTGTTAGAATCAACACAAACCTATCAAGCATCATTAAGACTTACGACAGGTGCCATGAATAACAGCTTACTGAAGTGTTGATTTCAGAATCTGATAATATACATACCGAATTGATCCCTTTGAATGAAATTCCGAACCACACGGTGCAGAACAAGTAGAAATTTGTGAGCCCTAATCTGCTCAGTTATGTCATGCATTTACAAATGACTTTCCCTGCAACTTCAATTAATATAATCTGCTCAGCTTTTCCAATTTTATATGCCATGCATTTACAAATGACTTTCCCTGCAACTTCAATTAATAAATCATTGACTATAGACTTCAAATCTCTCACGACTTATTTAAAGTATTTCTATTCAGGCTAAAAAGGAAGAAATAAGAAGCATGCTCTGATGCTCACCTCTTGATGGTCCCATCACAACAGTTTGTTGTGACTTCCTAACGAAGATTGATTTGTACTCCGTGTCAGACAAGAAACTACGATAGCATGAGACTGAGTTTGTGATTAAAAATCCCTATGGGTTTTATCAAAATAAATAAACAAATAAAATCCTTATTGGTGGTGAGAGGGGAAAAGTGTTGGTGTAGGGTGACTAAAAAACAGCTGCTACAATGTCATATCTTTTGGTATGTTTGATATGATATTTTTTAGTAGAAAGGAAAGGAGATGGGAGAAAGATTGTACGTTTCTATTATTTGGTATGCATTTTTAAAGGTGAAGAAAAAGACTTGGGGAGGTGAACTTGTTATGGTCTCATAATTTTTTCATAATTTTTTCTCTTCTCCTCTTGGATAAAAAAGAAGGGAGAAGAGAAATTTTTGTAAGTCTCACCAAAATATATACATATTTTTATTTATTTATATACATTTTTTTCCTTTTTTTTTTTTTTTTTCTATGGTAGTCTTTTTTCTTTCTATTTTGTGATACTAAATAGACCTTATCTTAATTGATTTTATTGAACTTCATTGAAAATTAAATTTTTATAATACTATTTATAAAAACAATTTTAAATGATTTCAAAAGAAGAAGATAAAAATAAAATAAAATAATATCATTTTTTCCACTAAAAATGAATGAGAAAAGGTTTTTTTCAGTGGTTCAAAGCTTTGAGATAGATGGAAATCCCCTGCTTTATAACACGGTACCTTTGGCTGTGCAAGTTGGTCGAAAAAGAGGGTTTGAATTTTCTCCTACAACATTTAACTCTATCAATTTTTTCATTATTAAAAAGTTTAGAGTAAAAGATGCTCTACTCCATCTTAATATTAGAATAAATTACTAACTTTAATAAAAATTTATAATAAAATTATATATTATTTATTATTAAAAGATTTGAATTTAAACTTAAATCATTTTATTGTTATATATAAACAAAAAGTTGATTAAGTAAGCTAACTCTCACTATCTAATCCTATGTATTTTAAAACATATATTTGAGGATGATGGATAGAAAAAGAAAAGGGGAAAAGTAAAAAAGAAAAGCAAGGGAATGAGTGAGTATCATAATGAAGATTAGGCAGCTGTTGAATCAATATGATTCATCTGCACACTAAATAGATTGAATGGGAAAGAAAAAACAGTATGACATTATAGGTACCTATCATTGACGTGATGTTTAGCGGTTGGTGGTATAATATCATGGGATGTGTACAAAAAATTTTGTCTCGTTGTAGTCTTTCTTTATTGCCTATAACGACCAGTAACACAGAAAACATTGACTTGGCTATTATTTTTGCATTATTGTCCATCTTACAGCATCGTTTTCAGAACAAACAAAAGTTCTAGGAAATTAATTCAGGCATGGATCACAACAGAAGGCATCTTCAGTGCCTTTGTCTATCTATTTGATCACATGTAGTGCCCGAGTAAATTGACTGAGAGCTCCCTGCATGACTTTTGTTTTGCTTTCAAGCTAAGAAATTGTATATCCCTCAAAGTTATGCATGAGGATACAATGACTTTCCACAAAGATGGACTGTGGTCCCTGACAATAGAGCATTATCAAGGAACTTTCGATGTAATTTCTGTGATACTATATAGTACCCTAATATTTTGAGGATAACGATGATCAGTTGCAGCTAATTTTTTAACTGCATGTGATCTGAACCATTAAAAATAATTTTTTTTAAGTTAAAAATTGAAAAAACACATGGTTATATAAAGCTTGCTACCGTGAGATTTGGAACTGCAGAGGATCGGGTTCCATATTTTAATCGAAAGCACTATAAGCTAGCTCAATTAGCACTTTTCTCTAAAAAAAACAATATCAAAGGCAAGTCATATATTTATCTGGAGAAGTAATTGGTTAATTGACTCAAAAATAACCCAAAATGGATTAAAAACTCTAACATGTATCTTTTTTGGGGGGGAGGGGGTAAATCATTTTATGCTTTTATCATAACAAAAACTTACTATTAGCAACATTTAGAAAAGAAACTACCGGTAATTTCCTCATCACAAAAAGAGACATTGAAGTATTCTCAATGGAGGTTTATGCAAAATAAGGAGAGATTTGTTTAAGAAAAATCAAAATTTTCATTGGATGTTGGAGAGTTTTTCGCAAAAAGATAAATTAGATGAGAGTTTGTTCAGGTTTCTTAAAAATGGTGGAGATTTGTGAAAATATTTTGATTTCAAGAAAAATTAGAGTAATTGACTCTAAAAAATTCATATAATTCCTTGAAAATAATATTGTCTAGATGATAAGTATATCCTAAAAAGTGAGAAGTGCCTAACAGATTGTTAATTATTATGCTTTTTACCATAAAAGTGTTAGGTATCAAAGTTATGAAAACAGTATTATGTTACTAAAATATAGTTGTAAAAATAGAAATCGATATAATGTTTAATGTAAAAAAACTCTCTAATAGAGATGAAGAAAAAATTACAGGTAAAAATAGAAAAAATTTTATTAAATAAAAAAATATTATAATTTTTTTTTCTAAATATAAAGAGTGAATAATGACACATTTTTTTAAGATAAGAAAATACATTTTTCTATATAAAATAAGAGAAAATCTTAGAAGAAAATATATATATTTTCTCTATAAAAAATGTAATTGCTCTCTGATGATCTTTCGACCAAATGAACTGCCTCTATTTATAAAGACATCCTATAGTGTGAATACAAGTTGCATTTGCCACTTCCTGCATGCCATGCATTTACTGCATGTTAGCTATTCTTCTTTCACCGCCTTTTGACGTAGGTGGGAAGAAAATTTTACTTCTCATTTTCTTTCCTTTCACGGGTTTGCACTTAATGCTCTTCACCCTTCTTTCATTTTCTTTCAGTTTTTTAAAAAAATGACTTTAATTACTTGTGTCACAAAAAGAGTATCAACATTGAAATCTAAAATTATTTAAAACAGAATCTTAAAAGAAAAAAGGAATTATATACTATAATGAGGAATAGTAATTGGACTGCTATGGAATTGAATGAACTACTATTGATAGAGTTATATGGTATGATTTTCTCAAAAAGTTATAGGTATGATTGTTACATAACAGATTGTTCATAATATGTATTTTTTTAGGTGACTAACATAAAAGAATTATGGAAAATGTACGAACAAGTTATTTATATAAATAACATTATTCTTAATTGCATTTCTCTTTTTTTTTTTAAAATCTTTTTTCATTTATTTTTCATTGTAAAACGTTTTTGCCTATCAGCAAAGAAAAAATAATACAAGTTGGAGTAAAAGAGTGAAATTAATAAATATATGATAAAAAGAAGAGAAAAGCGGAATTAGTGATATCAATTATTTAACTGGTTTATTCTAATTATCAGACGATATCTATATTTTTTTTAAAAAAATTGTTGATTGTTTTAACAAGTGTCACATATCATGCTTAAAAATAATAAGTGGGATAAAGAAAGGTGAGTCCAGCGGGCACCTTTCGTTGCCTACCTCTTTCACCTCCTTTTTAATATTTTTATAATCTTTTAACTTCTATACAATTTTTTGGAAAATATGTCTGTTTCTAAAAGTTTCACAACTCAACATTATTTTATCCAAATTTTCTTTTGTCATCTATCAATCATTTTTGTGTTAAAAGAAAGTAATGTTAAAACCATAATCATGCACCTGCTGAAACATCACAACAAAGTTTTGTTATATCGTTAATCTAACCACTGGTCATTTTGCAATCTGTAAAGATTAATCATTATTTTTTACTTTTTTTTAACTTGTAATCTTATGCAGACATTGAAATTGAGAAGGGAATGATAGGAAAAAAAGTTTTACAAATATTTTAATAATTTTTTATTTTGAGCTTTTATTTACAATATAATATAAGATTAAAAAGTTTGTTTGCACATTACATTGATTTTATATTTAATTTCATTCTAATTTTATTTTTGACATTACTATTAAATATAAAACTAAGTATAATTCAAATCTTAAAAAGTTACAATAATTTTAATATAACAAAATTTAAGTGCTTTTAAGAATTATATACTATTTTTATCAATAAAGAAATCTTTGAAATAGTGTTTGCACTAATCGAGATTAAGTTCCTCAAAAAACGATATTAAGGGACTATACACTTCACATCAGTCAAATACATTTAAGAGAATTAATTGCTTTAAATACTAGTCAAATATTTAAGCCCAAATAGTCAAGGCATACAACACATCTATTAATCATAAGATCAATTCCTTTTTTTTTTTTAAGTATAATGACGGTTATGGAAAGGAAAAATTGTCCTATTCTAAGGTCTAAGCATGGCACAAACCTCAATAATGACTTATAATGATATTTCTGAATCACTTATTAATAAAAGTCTATTAGCAAAAATTGAACATAAGGCGTTTCTATCAACATTGTTATCCCTTAAGTTATTTTGATATACTATTTTTTATGTATAGGAATCTTGACTTATGATAAATAAACTTTTAGTTGTGGATTGTATATTTATTTAAGATTTTGCTAACAACGTTTTTTATGAAAGTTTTAGATGAAAATAAGATATTTAATGCATTAAAAATTAAAAAAAAAATATATTATTTATCTTATTTTCATTTAAAAAATTTTATTTTGACTTTCTTAATAAGTATTCTAATACTTGTTAGCAAAATCTATTTAATTATTGACATCACTTTCACATTTTTTTCCCTAAAAAAATTTATTATTAAAAATGAGCATAAAATAAGTACCAAAATCAAGAAAAATGATATTCTACCTGTATCACTTCCAACAAGCTTGGAAGAGTAGCTAACTAGCGCCTTTGGCACAAAATAGACCAACCAAACTACGTAATTTTAGTTCAATGACTTTTGCCTTCTATATCTTCTTCATTGCCAAAGCTTCCTTTTTTGTTGTATCGTTCCTCAGTAACCTCATTTTGAGTGTAAAACTTTTTTGTTCCAGTTCTTCATATATGAAGCCCTTAGGGTAACTCCAAATGACAAATAGCACCGGGAGCATCATCCCATGAACTTGGTTGCAATCTGAGAAAAGCTTCCCAAATAGATTGTTCTTTGTGGCAACCATCTCAGATTGAAATTCTTTAACACTAAAGTAAATGACTTCCTCTTCTTCACTGACTTCTGAAATCTGAAGGATCTGTGGTTCCATTGCTACATATAGAGATCAACAATGGACGAACTAGAGCAACTTGGTGCTGACAATAGACCATGTTGATCACTAATGACGTTTGGGCCACTAATGGGGGAGGCAACGCCAATGAGAAGATGATGATATATAAACTAAACTTCTATCATCAAATTAACTTTGGAAAAAATTAATCACTTTACCAAGAAAATAAAAATTAATCAGTAGAATTTCAAAAGTATACAGATGTCTCTTTATATCACTTACATTTTTTTTTATGAGAAAGAAAATTTATTATAAATGAAATCCAATAGTATTTATAAATTAAAAAAGATACATCAAATCTAAAGAGAAAAAGAAAAAATATAGTATTTTCTTTGAACTAACCAACGATATGTAGATCTTCTTGTTGTATCACTCACTTTATTAACACAACTGATTGATTCACTAAGTATGCAAAAGAAATTTCACATTTGTAATTGCCTTTGTACCTTGAAACATTTTTGCATAATAGCCTGTGGAACGGAGCAGCATTAGAACGTCATACAGCCCAACGGCCCAAAGGATGATGTTCAATATTTACTTGCAGATTCCACTAAGTTATTCAAAATTGTTCCCTATTCAAATACGTTTGGGCCCAAAACAAAAGTAAAACCCATGATTTTTTCCAAATACAAACCCAGTTAACTCAGAAACATCATTCAAACCCAAAGGGCAAAAGATTCCATTGCAATTTTGTTTTCTTTTTTTTTTTATTATTATTTTGAGCTGCATTACAATTTTGTCTTTGTTTTACAAAAATGGTAGAACTGATATGTTATTCTAATACTATAATTCATTGCTTAGCATCAGGGGCGGAGCTGTGCATATTGTGAGGCACAAATTTTTTTAATTGTCTTTGTTTTATATGTTAATTTTTAAAAAAATAAAGAAATTCTTGAACTTGACCCCTCGTTAAGAATGTTCTTTCTCTTAAACTACTTCAACTAAAATGATCTAGTTTTGTCCCGATGTAGCATATCTAGATCATAGAGGATCCCATTACAATTTAGAAGAGTACCAACATCAGCCAAAAGAACAGAATAATTCATTACAATAAAAAATAAAATAATTTAATTTTTTTAACTAAATAATATAGACATAAAAATCTCTCATAATATGGATATGAAAAATCACAGTTAAGATTAAATAGGTTTTTGCTAACGTGTGTCATTATGACAGATGTTAAGAAGTGTTATTACTCTTTATCACAATTACTTAAAGAATAAAATATTAAGTTTTTAAAATATTAAATACTTCTATTTTGTATTTAATAACATTTATTTTAACTCTTTATAATATAAAATAGATTAATATTATTTATAATTTTAATAATTTATGATTTTACATATAATTATGCTATTTAAGGATTTGATTTTAATCCCTAAAAATAATATAATTATTTATAAAGTCCTAAATTATTAAAATCATAAATAATCCTAATCTATTTTGCATCACTTTCATGTGTGACTTTAGGGCTCACATTAATAAGACCTTTAAAATTACCTCTTAATTTGTAGATATCTAATCTATGTAAAACGCATTCTTAACTTAGTGTAAATATTAATTAATGCTAACATTGTAATATTAAAAAATTGAGATATTTTAGGCAAATCAAAAGTTTCTAAAATCTATACATTTAAATATAATATAAACAAGAACCATAAATAAGTTGGGAGTGGACACGAATTATTTTTAAAGAAGAGGATAGGGAAATGCACTAGAAGAAATAAAAAGTTGTAAATAATTTTATGAGTATGAAGCTTTTAAAACTTATAACCCGATTCATATCTCAAGAAGACAAGGAATTGACTTCTGATGACGTTTATGTGGAATAAAAGAAATTATATTAGGATAATGCTGGCATATAAAGGCTGGCAGTAGACTGTATATGGAGATTGTTGAACTAGGGATTGATAGAGCGAAATATTGGAGAAAACATTAGTGGATATAAGTAAAAACACGTGAACATTACATGAAATTAGAACATCGATAAAATATTTATATATTAAAAGCATAATTTTTTAACGTTTAGGAATTGTTATGATGATTCAATATTTTGCAAAATTTGTGAAAAGGTTAGAGTTTCATCTACAATTCACACTCTTTATCACAATTTTCAATGAAACAAATTGTGAAGTCTTTGTGTGTCACGGTAAATACAGAAGTGACCTAACCTAAATAAATTAACCCTAGTGTCCTTCCATTATAGGTCTATGGGTTAAGGCTTACACTATAACTCATACTAATCAAATTTATAAATATTCAACCCATATTAAATGAATCACTTAAATTAATAAGTGGACTACTAATGCATCCCTATATGGATCATGGATTAGCCCATTTTTAACAAAACTAAAAGCCATAATTGATTATAATCTACAAGAATGATTAGATAATTCTAACATTCTTTCACTTGGATAAAATCAATTGTGTAACTTTAATTTTGAAAAATATTTGTTTGAAAACGATTCTCAGGCTAATGACGTAGTTTTGTAATGTGGCCACATTTTTAAAAAACATTTGATCCAAGATGTGACATCTGAATATGACTCAATTCAACTAAAATCAAGTAACATCAAATCATGGCAATCGTTACACCCCTTATTGATGTAAGAGTAGTCCATAGTTACAAACATCACCGACTCTGTTGACTAATCATTAATGTAGAGTGTAGCAAGAAAATAGCATGACAATGTGATCCAACAACCATACTATTACTTTCTTTGTCAGTCCTCACAATTTCTCTCAAAAAGCTCTTAAAGCCACATAAATTGTATGGTTCATCAAGAACCATCATGTCTTAGCTCCAACATGGCGTCGACCACAGGCGCAATGGTTCCAACGACACCGAGCTTCAAAATATCATTATGCCTCAAACTCCAATATAGTGTCAATCATAAGCACAGTGGTTCCAAAGACACCAAGTTCTAATATTTTGCAATTGATATACACAAATATATATACATAAGGAGGTATAAAAATAAAAGTAATGTATTATCAATTGCTCAAAATAAACAATAAATGTCAACCAAACACTAAAAAAGTGTCCAAAATAAAGGTTCAACATGATAAGAAGAAAAAAACATAAAGCTCAAACTTCCACTAGCCAAGTACATCAAAAGAACTCACAATGCCCATATTTTCAACATTCTTTCTAAATACCATTGGCTTAAGTCCTTTGGTTAAAGGATCAACTAACATAGAATCTGTGTCAATGTACTCAAATATTATATCTTTGTTCTTTATAAGATTCCTGACAACCAAATATTTCAATTCCAAGTGCTTAGAACCACTAGTAGTTTTGTTATTTTTAGTGTAAAACACCGCAACATTGTTGTCACAATAAATCCTCAGTGACCTAACAATGAAATCTATAATGCGAAGTCCTGTCACCAAATTTCTCAATCATATAGCATGAGCTAGTAGCAACAATATAACAAGCAATAAACTTTGCTTACATAGTAAAAGAGGCAATTAGAGTTTGTTTCTTACTTTTATAGGATATCACACCTCCAACCAACATGAAAACACAGCTAGAAGTCGACTTCCTTTCATCAGGGCACCCAACAAAATATGAATCATATACCCTATTATCTCTAAGTTGTCAAGTCTCCTATATACAAGCATATAATCTTTAGTTTTTTACAAGTACCTCATCACTTTCTTGGTAGCAATCCAGTGATCATTCCCAAGATTAAACTAGTATCTGCCTAAAATACCAACTATGAAAGCAATGTCAGGCCTAGTGCACATCTGAACATACATCAAACTCCTCAATGTACTATCAAAAGGTTCGTCCTTCATCTTTGCTATCTCAAGCTCATTTTTAGGACACTGATCTTTGTTAAATATGTCACCTTTAACAACTGGAACATCCCCAGGTTTATAGTTCTGCACATTAAATCTTTCAAGGACTTGATTAATGTAAGATCTTTGAGACAACCCAAGCACACATCGAGATCTATCTCTATGAATCTTGATTCCCAACATAAAAGATGCTTCACCAAGATCTTTCACGTCAAAGAACCTTGTCAACATATGCTTGGTCTCACAGAGCAACCCAAGGTCATTGCTAGCAAGCAATATGTCATCCACATATAACACAAGCAAAATGAATTTACTCTCACTGACCTTAAGGTATATGCACTGATCGACCTTATTTTCTTCAAAACCCAAAGAAGTCATTACCTCATCAAATTTTAAGTACCACTGTCTTGAAGCCTGTTTCAAACTGTAAATTGACCTTTTTAGTCTACAAACCAAGTGCTCATTTCTATTTATGTGAAAACCCTCATGTTGTTGCATGTACACTACCTCACTACGATCACCATTCAAAAAGGCTATCTTGACATCCATCTGGTGCAACTCTAAATCAAAGTGAGCTACAAGTGCCAAAACAATTCTAAAGGAGTTGACACGAGTGAAAAGGTCTCATTAAAGTCAATGGCTTTTCTTTGAGTGAAGCTCATAGGCACAAGTCTAGCTTTAAATCTTTCAATCTTACCCTTTGAATCTTTCTTTGTTTTAAAGACTTACTTGCAACCAATTGGCCTACAATTTTTAGGTAATTCAATAAGCTCTCATACCTTATTGTTAGTCATACATTACATTTCTTCATTCATAGCATCTATCCACATATTAGACCAAGGACAATAAACAACTTCCTGATAATTCTTGAGATCGATAACATCCCCAATATCAAAAGTATTCTCACTCAATAAACTATCAGAAATGGCAAGTCGCCTCTGTCTGACTGACCTCCTTATAGGAATTAGCTCAATCAGCTCAGTAGGTTGGGGAAACTAAAATGTAACAGGAAGATCAATCACATTATTTATAAGAGGATGAGTAACTACGTTTTCAACTGAAAGTTCAACTCTAATGGGAGTAGCAAATGAGATGCTAATGTCAAAAATAGGCAAAGGCAGAAAAATAATCTCATACAAATCAACACTAGAATTATCAAATGGAACAACAGGGCCTACCACATCAAGTTCCAAAAACTTAGCATGTAAAGACTCCACAATTTTAATACCCCTGCCAGTATAATAAAATTTATATCCTTTCGCATGATCCGGATATCCAATGAAAAAACGAGTAGTTTTAGGGTTTGTCTTTTTCTTTAAAGGACTATAAATCTTAACTTCTGTCGAACTACCCAAAACATGAAAATGGTTCAAACTGGGTTTTCTACATAGCTAGAGTTCAAAATGTGTTTTTGGGATGGATTTACTGGGAACTCTATTAAGAATGTAAAAGGTTGTTTTCAAGGCTTCACCTTATAGAAATTATAACAAGTTACACATACTCATCATGCTTCTCATCATATATATCTTTTAGTGTGTGGTTATGTCTTTCAGCCACATCATTTTGTTCAGGACTACCTGGCATGGTGTATTGTAGAACAATTCCACAATGTTGCAAGTATTTTGCAAATGATCCTATATGCTACTCTGTGGTATCATACCTACCATAATACTTTTCAACACGGTCAGATCTCACTATCTTGATGACTGTTTTTCCATTCCAGTTTTAAAAACCTTGAATTTATCAAGTGTATCAGATTTTCCTTTAATCAAATAAAGATAGCCAAATTGGGAAAAGTCATCAATGAAAGTGATAAAATACCTATTACCACAAATAATAGGAGAAAGATGTCTACTAATGTTTGTGTGAGTGATTTCTAAAAGACTTGAACTTCTGGTTGCACATTTCTTTTTAGTCTTAGTGAATTTTTCTCTAATACAATCCACACAAGTCCCCAAATCATTAAGGTCTAAGGAAGGTAAAATATCATCTTTAATTAACCTTTCAACTCGTTCTCTAGAAATATAACCTAAGCAATTGTGCTACAATAAAAAAGATATTTCCTTAATTTTACGCCTTTTAGCAACAACATTCTTAATATTTAAAGATGAAAAAACATTATCAGAATCCAAAGAATATTTATATAAATCATCCATCAAAGAACCATAACCAACAACTTGGGAGTTCAACATCAAATTTATTTTTCCATCACCAAAAGTAAAATTAAATCCAAGTTTATCCAAACAAGAAACAGAAATCAAATTCCTCCTAAAAAAAGGTACACAAAAAATATCCTTCAAAACAAGCTCAAATCTTGTTGCTAAAACTAAGCTAACATCTCCCACTGATTCCACCATGACTTCTAGATCATTTCTAACCATCAGCTTGCTTTCTTTTAAACTTGGTTTCCTCATGTTTTTGAACCCCTATAAAGACATAGCAATATAGGTTGTAGAACCACTACCAAGCCACCAATAATCAATAGGGACATCAACTAAATTAGACTCAAAATAGACAAAAACTAAAGGATTACCTTCAGATTTTTGCTTGTTTTCTAACCAAGCCTTGAATCTCCCACAATTATTCTTATTATGCCCGTTGCCTTTACACCCTTACACCAAACACTTTTCTTGAAGGTAGTTGGCTTAGGACCTCCAACATTGTAGTGTTGACCGTTACCCAATTTCCTTACGTCTTGATTTTTATTAATTAGGAGCACTAGATGAATCCTTCTTGTGCTTCCAATTACCCTTGCCAGAATAGGGTTTACTACAAAAAGTTAAGAGGGTTAGATCACTATTTTCTTTCTTAAGTTTCTATTCCTCAGCCACACACTTGGTAATAAGGTCATTAATGACCATTTTTCATAGAAGGTGTTATAGGCAATTTTAATTTGTATAAATTCAACAGGCAGACAGTTTAAGGCATGTGGGACAAGGAATTTTTCATTGAAGTCTATTTCATAAGCTTTCAATTTGGTTTGGATGTGAACCATTTCTAGAATAAATTTCCTTATACCCCTAATGTTGTCATATTTTATATCTGTTAACTGTTTCATTAGATATCTAGATTCAACATTATCGGACACCTGGTATCTCTTTCCCAGCTCAGTGAAAAGTTCTTTAGCATTTGTGGTTTCTGGTAAGCCATTCAGCAAATGTTCAAAGATAGTCCTCTTAATGATAATTAAACTAATATGATTAAATCCTTCTTACTTAGCTTAGAGTTCTCTCTACTTAGTTGTACTTTCCTCATGAGGAACATCATGCTTATTTTCACGTCGTGCCAAGTCAAGGTCAACAATTCCTAACGAGAAATCCAAACATTGCTTCCAATTGTTATAATTTGATCCAGTCAAAATTTCTATTAAAACAGAACAATTGTTCATGGAAAATATAACTATTAAGACAAAACAGGAATGCATTACAATAAACAATTAAGGCAAGATATACCTCCAAATTAAATTAAGCTAACATTATAAGGTCAATATAATATCACACATCCTTTGGGTAGAATGTGGAACCAAGGTCGCAACCAAAGTCAAAACCTCAAATGAGTTAATTAATGAGCGTACACTAGGTTGAAGAATTCATCTCCTTTATGCAGACAGACTCTTTAGACCAATGCACCTCTAATAATTTCATCCATAAATCTCAAGGTGAGTTAATCAATGATAATGCACTGGATTTGAAAATCTATCCCCTTTGGACAAACAAATTTCCTAGACTAATACATCTAATAACATCATTCTCATATCAACTTCTAATTACAACACACAAGTACCTCCTTTGGGCAGGTAATTGCATGCAATAACCAGAAACATTCCTCAAATTACAAAAAAATTCCACAAACTAATACAAGTAATCTCACTTTGGTGGTAAATCACCTATAATAATTCATGAAAATTCTTGCATAGGAATCAATTTCCTCTTGCCCAAAAAACCATGACACAGTCCAAAAGAAGGTGTAGTTATAGACAAAACCCATATTGTTCATGAATATAATTTAACAGCATACCTAAAAATTTTGCACATAAACAGTTCAAACAAAAGCATACAACCCGACTGTGAACACCTAATTTTGTTCGGGTATTTTTGTAAAATAAAAAAATAATCAAAAAGAAAAAAAAAGGTTCAATCTTTCATTCAGTAGCTCATTATGTAATCCATTGGTCCATTAGCCCATTTACCCATAATCCATGTTCCAACCCATTACCCATGATCAAATCCATTAACCCATTTATCCATAAACCCATAACCCATCCTATACTAACCTTAAACCTATCCTAATCAAATCCCATTAGTTATTCTAAACTTATCCTAAACCAACCCCAACACTCATCCTAAACAGATTTCAACTCATCATCCTAAATCAATCATAATCACACTTTAACTCAAACTTTTTAACCTAATCCCCTCCTATATTAACCTATAACCCCACACACAAAAGAGGACCTTCAACCAAAAAACTAACAGACGCTTATCACTCACAGCCTAAAACAAAAAAAGGGCTAATTATATTAGCCTCCACCCTCCAGATAACCATTGACGCAACCTTCACCACATAGCCATAGCCCCCAACTGTGACCTTCTTTTATTAACTAGTAGACTCCATCTTTCACACTTCATCTTCATCTTCAATCAAATTCCCATACCATCAGTTCACTCTCACTGAGTCAACTCACCACCATTTCCTCTCTTCCAAACCAAAAACCATCATCTCAACTTTCTATACCCTCTGTAACAACAAACCATAACCACCATCATCTTATATCCAACATCATCTCTACTACTACCCATCATTATTATCATCCTTTTCATAAAATCACCTTCCACCTCCCAACACCCATCATCAACCAAACCAAAAGCACCACCACCCAAGCCAAACCCAAACCACCACTACCAAACTAAACACAACGCGACCCGAAGCCACCTAGGACCTGCGCCGCACGACGCTAGAACCATCCCCAAGACTAGCCGCACCACAGCTCTGACCACGCCGCCGACTGCACCGTACCTAGTTGTCTGAGCTCTATTCTGTCACACGCCACGCCACCTTCGGTCTAGCACGGTCGCTCCTTTCCGGACCCCGATCCGTCATGCACCAACTCGCTCCGGACTGCGCCGCTCAACGCACGACCCGCCACTCCACAACAAGACGTCGTCGATCTGCCGGTTGGAACCACCCTGCAATGCCGCTCCCAGTCCATCCAGGCTCGTCCAAACTGAGCTTTTGCAATCCGACGTCGCTTCACTGGTCCACCAATTGTCGTAGCCCTCTTAGCCGTGTGTTATTGTTCTCTGCAACTTTCACAATACCCCCTCCTTTTTGCTTTGTCTGTGAGTTCTCTGTTCTGTTATTTGGTTTTTTTTTTCTGTAATTTCTGGGCCTAGGCTAATGGGCTCCTAAAGGAAAAAAAACGAAAAAAAGGATAAATCTAAAAACGAAAAAAGGGTAAAAAATGATAAAAAGTAAAAATAAAAATGATTTGAATTTTTTTAAAAAAAAAGAATAAAAAAGATTAACTGAGTTGTGACAGCTTGTTAATCTTGTAACTATTTTGGATCATCTGAGTTGTGACAACCTAATGATTCAAATTATTTTAAAAAGAAATCACTATTTAATAAATACTCAAATTCATTTTTTTTATAAAAAAATCTCATTTAATAGTGATAAAATCAATAATTAGTGGGTGACGTCTCTAGCGTGACGCGAGCTTCACCTATTCAAACCTTAATTTGATTAACAAAGTCACGACGACCTGTTAGTTCAAATTTTATAAAATAAAAAATTTAAATCTTTTCTTTAAATAAAATCAATCAACTCACACATATTTTATAAAGAACTACGTGACTTTAAGTTCCTCATTACACCTGAGGGTACATAGGAGTGGACTTTTTATTTCGTCAAGCCAAATTTTAAATTTTCTCAAATTCTTTGTTTTTTTTATAAAAGAGATAAAACAAATATATTATGAGATTATTAAGTTTTGCATAACTAATTTAGGGTAACCGTTTTAAAACGGATGTATTAAGGGTGCTGTGGGGGTTAAGTCTCCACCCTTCCCTATTCATAACCGACTCCCGAATTCAATTTGATTTCAAAGACTATTTTCTAAAAGGGTTTTCCAATTTTTTCTAATTTAAATAAAATTGGTGGCAACTCTTAACATATTTATTTTGTTTTGCCGATCCCGCCGCGATCACAGTCACGACAGATGGCGACTCCACTAAGGGATATTTGAGAATTAAGTCTATATAAGTTAGTTGTGTAAAATTTTGTGATCTTTGTGTATTTGTTTAACCTTTTTTTTCTTTTTGTTTCTCACCTTTAATTGTTTGTTAACCTTAGGGTAGAGAATTTTTTTGGAATTTTTGTTTTGTGTTTGCTTTGTTTTGCAGAATATGGGTAGTCTTTAGGAGTGCAAAGGTTTGTATGCTCCCTACACACATCGCACCAACACGTTTATCACACACATCCTAGTGGGGCCCTATACCCAGGTCTAAGTGAAGCCTAAGTTAGGTAGAGATTGTGTAGTGGTAGCCATTTTGGATGTACATCCTGTTTGGTTATTGCGAAAACCTCATCTAGAGTGTACCTTTTTCATGAATGTCCCACACCTAGTGGTTTACCCACTATTTCGTGGTCAACATTTTGAAATAGGACTTGATTCTAGAAACCTTTAGAATAGAAAAGCCACCAAATGAGAGTTATCACGAATCAGAAAGACCCATAAATCCTTACGATAGAATGTCTCCTTTTAAGGCAACCCCGTAGGACACGAAGGGAGTGTACTTCTTCTTTATCTAGTTATCCCTCATTTTTTTCCAGCATCTTGCATTTTCATGAAAACAAAAAATAAAAAAAACATGCATTTTCATGTCATTTCTAGCATTCTTAAAAAAAATAAAGAAAAAAAACATGCATTTTCATGACATTTCTAACATTCTTAAAAAAAATCATCCATTTTCATACCATTCCTTGCATTTTTTTTAAAAAAAAGAAAGAAAAATGTTTTCATTTCATTCATTTCATTTTATGCATCTCATGAATCTCATTCATTTCATTTCATCTCATTATTTTTGTTTGGTGTTACCGTGTTCAACATCATTGCGCGATCAAGGAAAGAAGATACTAATCAAACCCGAGTTCACAACACAAGGGCTCGAACAAAGCTTGCACCTATGGCAGCTGAGAATGAGGGAAGAAATCTAAGTATGGAAGTAGATGAAGTGAAAGAAAGGATAAATGAGATGACATAGTCTCAGAGAAGAATGAAGGAAATGTTGTTAGCTATGAGGGAGACCCTCACCTTGATGGGGGCAGCTAGAGGTATAAGAGCATCTGGGGCACATTCGCACCCACCAAATATCACTCACATGAGGACAAACCCTGGGGTTACTACTGAGATACCTATTGTGGGAGGAACATCAAATGCTGCATCACTAGTACTTCCTATCGGAGAAGGATATCATTCCTTGAAGGGAACTCGAAATGAGGTTCATAGTAATACTGAGTATGCATGGGAACCACCGCATATGTCCATCCCAATGTCAACGGGATTTCCTACTGTGACTGGTCATGCGGTAATCCAAGATGACAAGATAAAAGAAGAATGGATAGAAAAGATGGAAAAACAAATCAAAGGTCATAGTACCTATGGTTCCCTTGGGATAGAAGAGTTGTGCCCTACTGCCAACGTTATCATCCCAAAGGACTTCAAGGTTCCAGAATTTGACAAATATGATGGGAGCAACAACCCATTTTTTCACCTAAAATCATACATTACCAAAATGTCAATTTGGTCAAAAGACTGGAAGTTCCTTGTTAGCTTCTTCTATGAAAGCTTGATTGGGCCTGCTTTGGAATGATGTATCTAACAAGACCTCTCCAAGATCTCTTCTTAGGATGACTAGGCAAACTTGTTTATGGGTCAATATCGGTTCAACCTGGAAACAGTCTCAACTCGGGAACAGTTAAACTCAATGCAATAAGGAAATGATGAATCTTTTAAGCAATATGCACAAAGGTGGAGAGCCTTGGCGGCTCAAGTTCAACCCTCATTGACACTATCTGAGACGTGCTCATATTTCTTGGGAACCCTGGGAAATCCTTTTATTGGAGTAATGGTCAGAGCAGCCTATAAAGATTTCGCTGATTTAATCGCTGCTGGGGAAATAATTGAGATTTTATCCAAGGCTGGGAAGTCGCTAATGAGCACTACAGAGGATATCATTGCTAAGAAAGGATTTCAACCGAAAAAGAACGAGCCTGAAGTGAATTTTGTCCAGCATCAACAGACCTTCAGACCTCGATATTCCCCACAATACCCAAGTCATCAACCACCATATAACCCTAACCTTTATTTGCTATACGATACACCTACACCTCCTTATCACCCTCCACACCAAATTATACTAACCAAAAACATTATCCCAACTCCATAATTCCAAATCAACAATGTTCCCATACCACAACCATATGCACCAACTCACCTAACCTATACCCGATATCCACCTCCACATCCACAAAATTACCCAAATCATACACAACCTCGGCTAAACTTCCAAAATCAAGGTCGTTTTCGCCCCCAAAACCTACCTTCTTTCTCAAGATTGTCCATTTCGAATGCAGATCTTTTCTAGAAGTTGTTTGATGCTCACCTCATTTCGGGAAATCTTGTACGTCCCTTAGAACCACCATTCCCAACGAGGTATAATCCGAGTTTAACTTGTAAATATCACATGGATGTCGCAGGGCACTAAATTGAAGATTGTGAATCCTTTAAGACTGCAGTAAGGAAGCTAATTGCTTATGGGAAGCTTGACATTGAAGAAATAGTTGGACATAGTATTGTTAACGACTCTTGAAGTGATAATTAGTGATGTTGAACTCATGTTAACTTTTTTGAAACATTATGTAATGAATTTGCATGGGTACCTTGTTTCCTTTCATCACTTTGTCTTTCTTGATAATTATTTCTTTCATTTCTTTAAAGCGTCTTCCTTGGTAATTCTCAGTTGAGTCCGCGTGTGTAAGTGTCTTTGCAAAAGAAAAAAAATCAAAAAAAGAAAAAATGAGCTTATAAGTAATCACTTGGTGTGCACTATCTTTTAGTCCCAAAATTAAAGTTTTGAAAATAAATAATCATGATTTGAAATGAAGATTGATCATTTTTCTCTATCTTTTACAAAATTTCATCATTTTTTATCTCTTGTTACCTCTTTTGAGCTTGAAAATTTTTCAATAAACCCTGGATAAGGATCACCCCTATGCTAGGGGATAACACGAAACAAATGTTAATTGTCATGATGAATATTCTGAAGCATAATGAAGAAAAAAGAAAAGGTGAAAGGGGTAAAAATAAAAAAATAATGAAATAAAATGGGGAAGAAATGAATAATAATAAGAGAAAAGTGTGTTTGAAAGTGAAAAAGCTGTTGATGAAGTTTAATGTTGAACAAGGATCCTTAGTCTCATTCCACCCTTAAACATTTACTTGAGCCTTATATATTTCCTTTCATAACCCCTAATCTTGGCCACGTTACAAGCCTCAAAGTCCATCCTGATCAATAAAGGGTTGTTGTCATTTTCGTTAACTTTAATTTTGAGACAAAAGTTATGTTCATCCAAGTATTTAGTTCATTGCTCCTAAAAAAAAAAAAGAGACTTACAGTAGGGCAAGTTTCTAACTTGTTCGAGCTGATCCTACATTGGGACTTTCTTTCCCCTAATTCAATTTAACTCACACTGGGGCAAATCTTTTGGTCATTAGAATGAGTTCTTGTCCTATTCAATTCTGTCTTAGACTGGGGTAAGTTTTTCTTTGGTTTAATTTGGCCTTACACTAGGACAAGTTGGTACCCCGTTTAATTCAGCTCTAAACTGGGACAATTTTTCCTTTGCTTGGTTCAATTTGTCTTGGGTAAATCTTTTAGTCACTATGATAAGTCTTGGTCCTACTCAATTCAATCTTAGACAGGGACAAATTTCTCTTCGGTTCAATTTGGCTTGATGTAGATGTTCAGCAGAAGAAAATCCTTAGTCATAATGTCTAGTAGACAACTAAAGATTGGTCTTATGAAGGTCAAACATATTCATATCGGGTCAACACTTCTTTGAATCTCATATCATCATTCGTGTCTTTTTGTGTAGTCAAACTTACAAGACCAATCTAGAAATTTTTTACCTAATAAATTCCTTTTATGTCATACTTTTGAATCCATGTCTATCTGTTACGTAATGTTTCAAGTAAGGTGAATAAAAGTACAACATTATAATTTGACCATCTGATGACAATCCTCTGATGAATAATTCAGATCGAAAAGAATTTAGAAGTTTCAATTAAACAAGAGTTAAGGCAAATAAATAGGAATTGCTTAAACTGGGACAATTTTATTTGCATTCGATTGGCTACACATTGGCAACTTGGTTCGCATTCAATTAGCTACACTAGGGTAAAACTTCTAAGAATATATATTGAAGGAAGTAGCAACAAAGACAACGATTGAGTCATCAGGTCGTTTCAGGAAATCAATGATCAAGGAACAATACTGGGGCAAAAATTTCCTCCCCAAAGACTTGGTAGCTCCAAGCAAGAATTCACAACAAGAGATGATCATCTTACTTCTCAAAGGGAAAGATAAGAAAAATAATAATAAGAACAAAATGAAGAAGAAGAAAGAAAAAAAAGTCAAGTCAATCGAAGGGTTTGACAAAAAAAAAGCATGTGAACAAGATTTTGATTTATCAAAACTTTCTAGAATTGTTGCTAGTACAAATGCTTTTTAAGAAGAAAAAAAAGAGAGAAAAAAAATAAAAAAAGATTGAGAAGAAAAAGATCTTAAGTCCATGACTTACTAGCACAAATTGTTGAGCGCATCGGCTCCCTGCATTTGGAATGCATCGGCTCCATTCATCATTGAGCGCATCGGCTTCATGCATTATTGAGCGCACCAGTTCTATTCATTTTGAGCGCATCGGCTCCATGCATCATTTTGAGCGCATCAGCTCCATGCATTATTGAGCGCATCAGCTCCATACATCATTGTGCGCATCGGCTCCCTGTATTTTAAGCACATCGGCTCCCTACATTTTGAGCGCATCGGCTCCATACATCATTGAGCGCATCGGCTCCCTGCATTTTGAGCGCATCGGCTCCATTCATCATTGAGCGCATCAACTCCATGCATCATTGAGTACATCAGCTCCATTCATTTTGAGCGCATCGATTTCATGCATCATTTTGAGCACATCGGCTCCATGCATCATTGGGTGCATCGACTCCATACATCATTGAGCGTATCGGCTCCCTGTATTTTGAGCGCATCGGCTCCTTGTATTTTGAGTGCATTGACTGCCTACATTTTGAGCGCATCGGCTCTATGCATCATTGAGTGCATCAGCTCTATGTTTTTAAATTCTTTTAAGCGCATTGGCTCCTTACTTTTTAAATTATTTTGAGCAAACCAACTACTTGTATTTTGAGAGCATCAGCTCCATATTTTTTAAATTTTAATCAATTATTGGCTCTCTACATTTGAAATCCCTTTTGGGAGTATCAGTTCTATGCATTTTAAATTTCAGTCACATTGGCTCATGTCATTTTCTTTTGAGCGCATTGGCTCCCTATAATTTAAATTTCTGTCATTTATTTTGAGTACATCGGCTCCTGTCATTTACTTTTGAGCGCATCGGCTACTGTCATTTAGATTTCTATCATTTTACCCTTGAGCGCGTCGCTCTTTGTTCTCACATTGTTTTTGTTTCTCCTGTACAAAATTTGAGTTCATTTTTTTACTCATTCCTTACCATGATAAAATAAAAAGCCATGGTTATTCTTTTTATCTAGTAAGAAATAAGTAAAGAGGAGCAACTGTGAACACTCAATTTTGTCTGGGTATTTTTGTAAAATAAAAAAAATAATAAAAAAGAAAAAAAAAGAAAAAAAAAGGTTCAATCTTTCATTATGCAACCCATTGGTCCATTAGCTCATTTACCCATAATCCATCTTCCAACCCATAACCCATGATCCAATCCATTAACCCATAACCCATCCTATACTAACCTTAAACCTATCCTAATCAAATCCCATCGCTTATCTAAACTTATCCTAAACCAACCTCAACACTCATCCTAAATAGATCTCAACTCATCATCTTAAACCAATCCTAATCACATTTTAACTCAAACTCTTCAACCTAATCCCCTCCTATATTAACCTATAACCCCACACACAAAAGAGGACCTTCAACCAAAAAACTAACAGGCACTTATCACTTACAACCTAAAACAAAAAGGGGCTAATCACATTAGCCTTCTCCCTCCAGACAACCATTGACGTAACTTTCACCATATAGCCATAGCCACCAACTGTGACCTTCTTCTATTAACCATCAGACTCCATCTCTCACACTTCATCTTCATCTTCATCTTCAACCAAATTCCTATACCATCAGTTCACTCTCACTGAGTCAACTCACCACCACTTCCTCTCTTCCCAAACCAAAAACCATTATCTCAACTTTCTATATCCTCTCGCAACAACAAACCATAACCATCATTATCTTCTATCCAACACCATCTCCACTACTACCCATCATTATTATCATCCTCTTCATAACATCACCTTCCACCTCCCAACGCTCATCATCAACCAAACCAAAAGCCACCACCACCCAAGCCAAACCCAAACCACCACTACTAAACTAAACACAACCGCGACCCGAAGCCACCCAAGACCCGCGCCGCACGGCGCTGGAACCAGCCCCATGATTGAGTCACACCGTAGCTCTGACCACGCCATGGACCGCACCGTATCTAGCTGTCCGAGCTCCATTCTGTCACACGTCATGCCACGTCACCTTCGGCTGAGCACGGCCGCTCCTTTCCGGATCCCGATCCATCATGCACCAACTTGCTCTGGACTGCGCCGCTCAATGCACGACCCACCGCTCCACCACAAGACGTCATCCATCTGCCGGTTGGAACCACCTTGCAACGCCGCTCCCAGTCCATCCAGGCTCGTCCGAACCGAGCTTTTGCAATCCGACATCGCTTCATCGGTCCACCAACTGCCATAGCCCTCTCAGCCGTATGTTATTGTTCTCTGCAACTTTCAAAATACCCCTTCCTTTTTGCTTTGTCCATGAGTTCTCTGTTAAATTATTTAGTTTTTTTTTCTGTAATTTCTAGGCCTAGGCTAATGGGCTCCCAAAGGAAAAAAAATGAAAAAGGGATAAATCTAAAAACGAAAAAAGGGTAAAAAATGATAAAAAGTAAAAATAAAAATGAGTTGAATTTTTTTTAAAAAAAAAGAATAAAAAAGATTAACCGAGTTGTGACAGCTTGTTAATCTTGTAACTGTTTTGGATCATCTGAGTTGTGACAACCTAATGATTCAAATTATTTTAAAAATAAATCACTATTTAATAAATACTCAAAATTCATTTTTTTATAAAAAAAATCTCATTTAATAGCGATAAATTCAATAATCAGTAGGTGACGTCTCTAGCGTGACGCGAGCTTCACCTATTCAAACCTTAATTTGATTAACAGAGTCGCGACGACCTGTTAATTCAAATTTTATAAAATAAAAAATTTAAATCTTTTCTTTAAATAAAATCTATTAACTCACACATATTTTATAAAGAACTACGTGATTTTAAGTTTCTCATTACACTTGAGGGTACGTAGGAGTGGAATTTTTATTTCGTCAAGCTAAATTTTAAATTTTCTCAAATTCTTTGTTTTTTATTTTTTCTATAAAAGAGATAAAACAAATATATTATGAGTTAGGGTAACCGTTTTAAAATGGATGTATTAGGGGTGCTGTGGGGGTTAAGTCTCCATCATTTCCTATGCATAACTGACTCCCAAATCCAATTTAGTTTCAAAGACCATTTTCTAAAAGGATTTTCTAATTTTTTCTAATTTAAATAAAATTAGTGGCGACTCCTAACATATTTATTTTGTTTCGCCGATCTCGCCGCGATCACGGTCGTGACACCGACAAATAGACATTTTAAGCATACAATTCAAGCTCAGTGTACACAATTTTATAACAAAAAATAGGGAGAGTGAGCATCATAAAAAGATTCAAAACATGATAAATTAATTTTCTAGTATATTATTTTGCTAATTATCAGTTGGAAAAATAATTAAATATTCAATATAATCCAATATTTTTCACAAAAGAAATTACAGTAGGGGCAAAAAATACAAAACACATACCAAAATATTAGATTTAGAAAGTATAACATGATGCAACAAGCAGAATTGAAAAATTCAATTTGTACACTTCACACTCTCTCTAAGCCACGAATGGGTATGGCCAGATGAGGTCTCCTTCAACCTCTGGCGGGTCGACCCACAAGAAAAAAACAGATTCCGCCATTAGAGCTCGATTCGAGCTCGATTCAATGTCTTTCTTCGTGTGTTTTCATACATGTTCAAACCAGAAAAAGATTTACAAGAGATTGGAATCAAAAGCCCCAAAAATCGTCAAGTTTTAATATGATTTAAGGCCTTATGAAAAGCCATACGCAAGTAATGTGAATCCGCAGGGTATGGTTTGGAAGGACACCATGAAAACCCATAAAGTATTGCAATTAAAGTATTGATATTTGTTAATACATAAAAAAAAGCATGATACATGAAAATCATGTAATATTACGAGTGAAAAACGTAGAACTCGAATCAGGTTTGGAACCCTAACCATAACTTTGAGTTCAAATTTCTCTCTTTGTAGTGCACGAAAAAACACGATTTAAGTCTTAATAAATTCATACAATCATGCTCTGCAAAATGTTAGCCATGACAACCATTGTAACACCCACCTTAGGGTACCACATTTATTTTATTTAATTACCAAATTACCCCTTTTACCATAATATATGATTTGTAATATAAATACGAGTTGTAAAATTTCTTAATATTAATAAAAATAGCCCGAGAATAATATTAAAATAATCAAAAAAATATAAAATCTCACAAAAATCCACAAAAATCATAAATATTATGAAATTCATGGAAATCAAATAAGATTTGAAAAATTAATTAAGAATCAACAGATATAAATAAAATACGTAAGATTTTTCCCGGCCTGAAAATTATTATTTTCCTGACACGGAGTAAATCACACAAAACGATCAAATACATCCACAGAATACTCTAAATAATTTTACAGGACACATGAATCACTAAACAGTAGAATTCTGTTATTACTGTCAAATAGTTAGAAAATTTGGGGTGTTACAATCATCACCCAAGAGGGGGGTGAATTGGGTGATTATAAATTTTAATGCAACTTTGAGAAATTAAGCATTTTGAATCACTCAAGTAATAAATGCAGCGGAACATGTACAACAACGGTACAACTATTATAGATTACTCAAATACAACTTGGGATATATGATGAATTAAGCAAATAAGCTAGATATCAAGTTCATAGAATCAAATCACCAAAATGACAAGATATGCAATAGATAAATATACTACACTAAATATTGAAATTAAAGAGTGTAGGGAAGAGAGAATCAAACTCAAGAATTTATGCTAGTTCAGCCACCAACCACTTGTGGCCTACATTCAGTCCCTAAGCTTAACTTTAGATTTTCTTCACTATCTTTTAGACTTCACGAGTGCTAGGAAAACCTTTATATAAACAAGAGCACTCCTCACACCTTGGGATTCATCACCCTTGTGCTAGAGCCTCCAATTCTTCAAGCTTCACAGGTGCTTGATAACCTTTATAATCAAGAGCATTCACAACACCTTTGGGATACCTCACCCTTTGTGTTTGAGTCTCACTACAAGAGATACCTCACCCTTTTCTCTCTTGATGGATACCTCACCCTCTTACAATGATTTCAAGGTGAATAGAAAGAATAGAAACTTTCACAAGAGTAGATATACAACTTGAAGAACAAAGTATGGATGATAGAAAACTCTCTCAAGAGTGGATAATACAAATTGAAAAACAAAGAAATGGAAGGATTTTGCAATAAAGAGCTCAAAATATGATTTTAGTGATTCAAGGATCAAATCAAGTGTTCAAGAGGTGTATAAGCTTTATACAACACTTATATATAGAGCCCAAATGATAAAATAGTCATTGGTAGTGTTTAAAAATTATTTTTTATGAAAACTAGTCGTTTATAGCCGTTGGGAACGTCTCTGGGCACTTGGTAATTGATTGCACACTTCTGGTCTATGAAGCACAGACACGGACACGGATACGGGACACGACACGGATACGGGGACACACCAACTTCAAAAATTGTAGGACACGGATACGATATATATATATATATATATATATATATATATATATTTTAAAATTTTAGAAAAAAATTCATAATTCATTAATATCATTTCTATAAGCTTGAAGATTTATAATATTTTAATATATGTCATATATGTCAATATTTGCTATCTAGTAAGCCTCTCTTAAAAAATATGGAACATAATTTCTATTGACATAATCTAAAAAATCTCTTAAACTAACTTCTCCTAATAGAACTAATCATGTACAAGTACATGTGCATAAAAAAAATAACTAGATGGAATATTGGTGTGAGGCAAGCTTCAGTGACAACGAAGTGGATGACTTGGTACGAGCAGAGGTAGAAGGAACAGATGAAAATAGTGTTGTGTGAAAAGATAAAACTTAAAAGTATAATAGTGGCGTGTGAAAAGATAAAACTTAAAATACTGGTATGTGAAAATAATGGCTTGAGACGTCAGTCATGTGAGCTTGAGTGAGTTACAAGCTTACTAATTGAACGTTAGTCATGGAAACTAAGTTTTTTTTTAAGAAAATATTAATGGGTTGTGTTCAAGTCGTGTCCTAATCGTGTCCGATCGTGTCCGAGAAGTGTCTGAGCGTGTCCGAGACGTGTCCAAACTGAAAAAATAATCTTTTTTAATCGGACACATTTGGACATACATGACACGCGTGTCGTATGGGTGTCTCCATGTGTCTGACACGGATACGTGTCCGACACGCAGACACGCCTCATAATCAGCGTGTCCATGCTTCATAGCTTCTGGTAATCGATTACATGGCTTCTGTCAATGTTGTAATCGATTACAGGACTTGTGTAATCGATTATAGCATTTCTAGTTTTGAAAGCTGACTTTAAAAGGTCATAATTCTTTCATTTCTTATCTGATTAAAGCGAATGACCACTCATTGGAAAGAATTTTGAGTCTATTTTCAAATGAAATAAGTTTCAGAATAAAACTCAAAGTAATTTGAAAGATATGATCAAAAGAGTAATCAAAGGTCATCTTGTCAAAACTCAAACTTGACTGTTTTTGAAAACTAACTTTAAATAGTCATAACTTCTTCATTTCTTATCCGTTTAAAGCAAATGGTCACTCATTGGAAAGATTTTTAAATCTATTTTCATATGCAATAAGTTTCACAATAAAACTCAAAGTAGTTTGAAAGTTATGATCAAAATAGTAACTAAATGTTAGTTTTGCAAAACACAAACTTGGCTATTTTTCAAAGGTGTGAACTACCACCAAGATTAACTTTCCAAAAATAGTTTGTTGGGTATTTAAACATGTGAGAACCATTTTTAAAGACTTAAAAACATATTTGAACTCTTTTCTTGTAAAACCTCTATCTTTATATATGAAAAAACCTAAAAAGAAAATATACCAATTCTAGTCCTTAGGCTTCTTGATGTAATCCAAGCTTCCACAAATTTCTTCTCTTCAAATCTTGTAAATTGCTTGAACATCTTTATCATTCTCATTCTTCTTGAGTTAACCATAGTTGTGATCTTTTGCTTTCTAGTTACAAAGCTCACTCTTGGTATTAGGACTATCTTACAAAGTATTACTCACTTAACACAAGCATAGTTAGTCCAAATTCATAACTCAATATCTTCATATGCATGATAAAATATATCTCATTAAGAACATTTATGAAACATAAGCATCATTCTTTTTATCTTGTATTTATCATCATCAAAGCTTAACATATTAAACTATTGAGGCAAAGACAATGCTGCACAAAAGCCCTAAAGAATTGAGTTACAATTTCACAAAATTCATACAATTGGAAAATTAAGAATATACCCATGAAAATATCAAGAAATTTAAACCCAAATCATATAATCATGTTTAATAAAATATTATTTGGTCCTAAATCATCAAAACTAGGCTCTAATACCAAATGTAAGCAAAAACATGTGAAGATTAATAAAATTAGAACATCATAAAATACTTACTTGTTGAAGACATGATTTCTTGGTGCTCATGAATTGCTCATGAAAATTCTAGAACTTCTTCTGCAATTCACACTCTCTGTCACAACTGTCAATATGGTAAGTTATGAAGTCTTTGTCTATCACTGTGAATGTAGAGGGGACCTAGTCTAAATAAGCTAACCCTAGTGTCCTCTCATCATGGACTCATGGGTTATGACTTAGACTATAACCCACACTAATTAAACTTGTAGATGTATAACCCATACTAAATAGATTACTCAAATTAATAACTGGACTACTAATGCATCTCTATATGAATTATGGATTAGCCTGTTTTTAACAAAACTAAAAGTTATAATTAATTGTAGCCCACAAGAACTATTATTCTAACATGGAGAAGTATATGGATATGAGCTACAAGTTAACAACTTTTTTGGTAGCAAAGCTTGAAATAATAGTGATATAATGATGTTGAGTTATATGCTACAAACTTTTTTTGCTTTACCATTTTTTGGAGAATTTTAGGAGCAAGAAATATACAAATTTATGCCATAATCATATTAATTAGCCATGATTACATGTTTGTAGATTAAACTTTGTTTTACCCATTGATACAATTGAATAAGGATGATAAGAGACTTAGATCAAGTGAAATGCATTAAGAATGAAGAGGAAAAAGTCTTGGTTATGGAACAATACATTAAGGATCGATGGAAAAGTTATTTTCACAAGTTATTTAATGAAGGACATGTGACATTAGGGGAATCAAACATTCTAAACACTAGAGATGAGGACCAAAACCAAAATAAAATATTTTATCGTAGAATTCGAGAGTTTGAGATAAAAGAAACATTGAAGAGGATAGATAATGGAAAAGCAGTCAGACTGAATAACATACCTATTGAGGTATGGAAGTGCCTATGAGAGAAATGTATAAACTGGTTCACAAAGCTGTTTAACGAAATAATGAGGTTTAATAAAATGTCAAATGACTAGAGGAGATGTACTTTAATCCCTATTTATAAGAACAAGAGAGATATACAAAACTGTGTAAATTACAGAGAGATTAAGCTCATGAGTCATCAATGAAGTTATGAGAAAGAGTAACTGGACGAAGATTAAGACAAGAGACTCATATTTCAGATAATTAATTTGGTTTTATGCCTAGAAGGTCAACCATGGAAGCAATCTATCTTCTACAAAAATTGATGGAGAGGTATAGGTGGAAACAAAAAGACTTATACATGATTTTTATTAATTTGGAAAAAACTTACGATAAGGTATTGAGAGAGGTCTTGTGGAAGGCTCTGGAAAAGACATGAGTTCGTATCACTTATATTCGAGCAATCCAAAATATGTATGATGGGACTAAAACTAATGTGAGAACACAGAGTGGGGTCACAGAAGATTTTCCTATAACTATAGGACGATACCAAGGGTCAACATTAAGTTCTTATCTTTTACCTTAGTCTTGGATGTGCTTACTGCGCATATCCAAGAGCCGGTTCCACAATGCATGCTTTTTGCAAATGATATAATCTTAATTGGAGAGTCGAGAAAGGAAACAAATGAAAAACTAGAGCTATAGAGATGAACTTTGGAATAACATGACTTCTGTCTAAGCAAGAGTAAGAAAGAGTATATGGAATGCAAGTTCAGTAAGAAGCATGCTAATACTAGCTTAGATGTGAAAATTAAAGACTATACCATACCACAAGTCATATGGTTTAGGTATCTTGGATCTATCATATAAAATGACAGAGAGATAGAGGGAGATGTAAACCATAAGATTCAAGTTGGATGGATGAAATGAAGGAGTGTTTCAAGAGTTATTTATGATAGAAAAGTACTTATCAAGCTTAAGGGTAAATTTTACTGCACAACTATAAGACCTGCGATATTGTACGATACTAAATATTAGGCGGT
Source organism: Ormosia emarginata (assembly GCA_029884605.1). NCBI lineage: Eukaryota > Viridiplantae > Streptophyta > Magnoliopsida > Fabales > Fabaceae > Ormosia > Ormosia emarginata. The sequence goes on along the minus strand of JAQQTP010000066.1, from coordinate 8,248,657 downwards.
AAAAAGCAAGCAAGAGCATAAGATCAGTGTCGCTGAAATGAGGATGTTGCGCTGGATGTGTGGCCATACAAGACAAGATATAATTGAGAATGAATGCATTAGAGAGAAAGTAGGAGTAGCACCTATTGTGAAAAAGAAGAGAGAATTTCGCCTTAGGTGGTTTGGACATGTAAGAAGAAGACTCTGTGAGAAGAGTAAATCAGATAGAGGATAGTCCAATAGCTAGAGGTAGAGGGAGACCAAGAAAGATTATATGTGAAACGATTAAAAAAGATTTAGATTTGTATGACATTTCAAGATTTGGTTTATGATAAGACACAATGGCGTCATTTGATCAATGTAGTCGACCCTACCTAATGGAAAAATGTTTGGTTGTTATTGTTATTTTTATTTTTTCTTATGAAGCGGATAAATCCAAACATAATTTAAAAAGTTGTCAAGAAAATCAGAGATAATAATTATAATGAAAAAGAAATTAGAGATTGCATATTTGGATTATCAATATATAAAAGAGTGAGGGTGTGTTTAGATTAAATTATAAAATAATTGCCATTATAAGAATTGGGTAAAAGAATTGATGTTGAAGGAATTAATTTGTATTTTGTAATATTTATTACTACTACAATATAGTATATAAATATATATAATTAAATTTATCACTAGTTAATTTAAGTATTATATTTATTTGGATGAGTGCATGTACATGGTTGGGACAAGACTAATTGGGTAGCCATCCGTAATGAAGTGGAAATTGTCAAGCCTATGTTTTGATGATCTTTTGGGAAAAAATTTAAAATATTTTTTTTTTTTTTTTTGTACTCTAAACAATAATTCAAGAAAATGTAATTATATTTTTATATAATTGAGATTATTTAAATAATGTTTTAATTCTTGTGCAATTACTTGAATATATAATTTGAACATATGGAATACTAATTAACATGAATAAACATGCAAATTTTATATATTATAAACTATAAATTAAATCAATTAAGATTTATCCATTTTCAACATAATAATAGTATTCTCTTCTTCACTAAAAAAAATAAAATTCTATTTTTTGCCTTCTTTTTATTAATTATTATCTCGTATTGTAATCTTCATTATTATTATAACATAGTATATCAATATTTATAATTAAGTTTATTACCATCTAAGCTTGACATGATGCTTATTTAGATGAGGAGTAAAGATATAGGGGTAGAGAGTGATAACTCTATGAAATAGAATTATTATATATTAATTTTGTGCTTAAATGTATGCTAAGTAGCGAAGAGGGAATAGTTACTCGTAGACTACGTTTGGTGCACCTGATAGTATAAGGTATGATAGTATAAGACAATAGAATAAGGTCTGATAGAATAAACAAGCTGAGAAACTCTTATACTATCAAACATTTAGTGCATATAGTATAAGCAACTTGATAGAATATATAATTATTTACTATGACCATACTACCATTCATCTTTCTCACCATCTCCTTGGCTTCTTATCCAATTCGTGGTAGCAACAACAATCCATTCCTATACCCAATTCACTATCACCTCTAACAAACCAATCCACAAGCCACAACACCACCTATCAACCTAATTACCTCTCAATCAATTCCATTTACTAGGCTTTTTTTTTTTTTTTTTATTAAGCAATCACAAAAGGTAAACCAAAAAGGTAACAAAAGGGATAAGTTTTTGGTTTGGACAAAAACACTAATGAACGCTTACAGGGGAGGGAGAACCATTAGTTCGCCGATGCATGTGGTGGCATATGACTCGCTGACGGCAACAGGACAACAGTTCGTGGGTGGTTTGACCCTGTGGTGCGCGACCATTCGGGGTTTGACGTGGTGGGGGCTCGATTTTGGCCCGGTAGTCGCAGGTTTATGGGTTCCGGTTTGGGGCGACGATGGTGAAGATAAGGATGGGCAAAGGACGATTCAGGGGTTAGTCGCAGATCTGGCATTGTGGAGCTTGCGGGTTGCAGGCGAGATGGTGAGGGGGTCCGAGGTGGTATGGGTTTGGATTTGTTTTTGGGATTGGGCGTTTTGTCGACGACATTTGCAGGGTCAGATTGCAAGGGTTGGTGGTGTTGACCTTGGAGAGGGCTGCTGGTTCTGGTTTGGGTGGCAATAGAGGTCACCAGCGATTGATGGTCTAGGTTCTTAGCAGAGAATGAGTGACTTGGACTGAAAGAGATGAAGTTGAATGGTAAGGTGGGAAGAGATATCCTATCAGATCTAATCAAATGGTAGGGGGAGGATAAAATTATCAGGTCATAATAAGATAAAAAAAGTTGACCTGATTTGATTATATTATCAAGTTAGTATAACAAACATCTTATAAGACTTGATAGTATTAACTTATACTATCATGTCTTCTTTATACGATGCACTAAATGCAGTCTTAGACTGCTTGAAACCCTGATGGATTAAGGTAGATGAAATTTTTAAAACCATTGCTTTGATGCCTGTTTTAAGCCAAACAAGAATTTATTTAGCTTGCAAATAAGTTGTTCCCTTTTTTTGGGACATCCAAGTGGCAAATCCATGCAAACTTCCTTAAACAAGTCCACATTAAGAAAAACATTATTGATGTAAAGTTGCAGCAAGTACCAACCTTTGATGGAAACTAAGGTAAGAAAGACTTTGACTGTGAGAAGTTTCGCCACAGGTGAGAAGATTTCCATGAAGTCAACACCAAGTTGTTCAGTGTAGCCCTTGGAAATTAATCAAGTCTTATATCAATCTATGCTACCATCTACTTTAAACTTGATTGTATAAACTCATTTGCAACCAATTGTGTGTTTCCCAGGGAGTAAAGGGACTAAATTCCATCAATTGTTTGACGCTGGGGCCTCCAGTTTTGCCTTCATAGCTTGTTGCAATTCTAGAAATTTGGTAACTTTATGGTAAAATCTAAGTTCAAATACTAAGGAGATTTGTGGAGCAAACTATTGATAAGATGAAGATAAATTTTGGTAGGTAAGATAATTAGAAATAGGATAAGAACAAGTTGAGGTAAAATTACATAAGTAATCTTAAAGATAAGAGGGTAATTTGGTTGTTCTAGAAATATTTTCTGGTAATTTGGAGAGTTGATAGTTGAGGAGTGGGAACAAGTATGGCTTTGGTAATGATGGCAGAAGAGCTGGGAATAAGTTTAGGTATGGTAGGAGCATGTGAGGTGATAAATGGTGGATGTGTTGAAACCAAAATGCATAGAAGAGTTCTGAAAATTACCTTGGCTCAATGAACTAAAAAAAATTTCTCTTATTAACCAAATGCATTATTTCTCCCAACACTAGCATCTCTTTGTCCCACTTCTCTATTTTCTATGTTGTCTTTTCCCTCTGAATATTCTTGAATCCCTTCTCCTTTTCTTAAAGTGTTCTCTTTCTTTTTCTTTTTGTTGCTCCCCGTAAAAGAATCTCTTAATTCTTTTAACTGCCCCCTGCTCCCCCTTTACTTAGCTTATGGGCATTTTTATAAAATAAATCTAGATGTGTACTTGGGAGCTCAAAGAAAACCATCATCATGTGCACCTAGAGCTTCCATTTCTTCGACTGCCCTGATACCTTCTCCATCCTCTCACTTAATTTTGCCCTCTTTTTTTGTACCTCTTGGATTGTTGCATTAAATGCTTACAGTGTTTCCAAATTCTCTCCTTTTTTTCTCGTTGAAGCACTATTAGAAACTAACTAAACTAGAAAAGGTGTGGTTTGGAATTTTTGGTGAAACATTCATGTGGGCTTATTGGCCATGAGGTTATGGAGTATAGGTCAAAGAGTGAGTGGATCTTTTAGTAAAATAAGTCTTAGGTGTCCATAAAATCAATTTTTTTTTGTCAAAGACGAATTAATTACCCAAATTTTAAATATTATTTAAATTTATTTATTTATTTATTACAAGAACAAAATTAAATGCTCATAGAGATTTGTGAAAACAAACTGTTGATAAGATGAAGATAAGTTTTGGTAGGTAAGAAAATTGGAAATAGGATAGGAACATGTTGTGGTAAGATTACATACGTAATCTTGAAGATAAGAGGGTGGTTTAGTTAGTCTAGAAGATTTTTTGATAATTTGGAGAGTTGATGGTTGAGGAGTGGGAACAAGTGTGGCTTTGATAACGATGGCAAAAGAGGTAAGAATAAGTTCAGGTATGGTATGAGCATGTGAGGTGATAGATGGTGGATGTGTGGAAATTTGATTTGGAATATAATATTGGTTTGTATAAGAAGTAGGATAACAAGATCAGAAAAAAGATCCAAGGAGGTTGGTGGGTATGATGTGGAGTAGAAAGGGAATGTTTCTTTATTAAAAAATGATCCTTGGAGATTAAGAATTTTTTAGTTTGAAGATTATACAATTTGTAGCCCTTGTGACCTAGAGGATAACCTACAAGGATAGCAAACATTACTCTGTGTAAATTTGGCTTTGTGGGAGGGCAAAGTGGATACAAAACATAGGCATCCAAAATCTTTAAGGAGAAATAGTCAAGTTTCGTATGGTACAACAAGTGATAAGGTGATTACTCTTTGAGTAATGGTGAGGGGGTACAATTGATAAGAAAGGTTGCAATGGCAACATAGTCACCACAAAAAGATTGGGGAATCTTTGACTAAAAATAGAGGGCTCACACTACATTCAATATGTGTTGGTGTTTCCTTTCCACCACTAATTTTTGCTCAGGTCTCAATGCAAGAGAATTGATGTAGAGAACCTTGTTACTTGTGGAAATCAACGAGTGCAAGCTCTTTAGCATTGTTAGACCTTATGCTCTTAATTGTGACATGTAATTGAGTTTTAACCAATTTGAAGAACTAAATCATTAGGTAAAGCCTCATATTTATGTTCTAGAGATAAGTCTAAGTAAGTCTTGTACATTCATCAACTAAGGTAAGAAAATATTTATGTCCACATATGTTGGCATATGATGAGGCCCCCAGATGTCACAATGAACCAAATCAAAAGGAGTAGAAGACACGTGATTATTTGGGATGAACAATAATCTTCTTTGTTTTGCTAAAAGAAAAATATGACAAGCATCATGGAAATAAGACTTTGGAATACTAAAAGAGATTTTATTACTAAGAAGCAATAAACGTTTGTGGGACAAATGTCCTAGCCTAGAATGCCAAATCTTGGCAAAAACATTATTTGAAAATACATGATTACAAGAAGAAATACTTCTCACAAATGAAAATGATTAGGATTGGGCTTTGAAGACATAAAGTCCCTCAAGCATATCATCATTGCCAATCATCTTCATGGTGTTGGAGTCTTGAATTACAAAAGAATCATGTGTGAATGATACAAAAATATATAGGATTGAATTAAAGCACTAACATACATGAGATTAAAGTGGAAGTTAGGTATGTAAGAACATTGTGCAAGATAAGTTTAGGAGAAAGACTAACTAATCCTACAAAAACAATATGAATTTTTTATTTATCAGGGAGTGTAACATATGCATTGGTAGCATGTTTATGAGATATGAAATTAGATAAGTGTAACTAATGTGACTAGTTGCACTAGAATATAAAATTCATATGGAAAATTCAGTGAAGGAATAGGAACAATGTGTTGAAAAGGTGTTATCTGTAGAGACAGAGGTAGTGGACTTAGTATGCTCCATATTAGGTTTGGTAGCAAGAGAAAATTTGGTTGACAAGATGGCCAACAAGTGCCAATATTAAGTAGATATCAATGGGACATTGGTGTTAGCAAATAGTGGTACAACTAGATTAGAAACTTGATTGACAATAGAGTTGCTTAACATTGGCTTGGATCAAGACTTGTAAGATGGTAGAAAGCCATGAATCTTGAAAAAAGTGTCAATTTGTGGCCTTTGACTCCACAGTGTGTATAGAAAGGTCTATCTTTCTTGGATTGCTTGGACTTAGTGGTTTGACAATGTTTAGATTCATCAGCTTTGACTGCAAAAGCTAGTTGAGTTTCAACATTGGAGGAATTAATCTCCCACTTCTTTTTCTCTTGGATAAGAAGGGAGAAAACCTTGTTTATTAGAGGAATAAGGCCCATGAGAAGCAATTGACCATGAATGGTAGCATATGAATCATCGTGGCCCATCAAGAATGATAAGACATATTTTGTCTAGGCACAATCAAGAAGGGCCTTGATGCCACCACAGGAAGATGAGAAAGCAAATCTATATACGTTTAGTTTATCCTAAATTGCCTTTATCTTTGTAAAGTATTGGCTAACAGAGTGAGTACTATAAGTAAGACTCATGAGTTCTTTCTTAAATTGAAAGATGCAGGGGCCATTCTTTTGTTGAAAGCGATCTTGCAAATCACCCCAATTCTCTGCAATAGAAATGAAGTTAAGGATGGAAATGGGTTATGCTAGGCCAAGCTTTGCCTAAATAATCTCAAACTTGTTATGCAAAACGCCGACCTGAGCTTAGCCTGTTACATAATATAGCTTTCCTTTTAGGGCTTGGCTTGACCTTTTTGTGAAAATTAAAAGTCTAACTTAGCTTGAAAACCTAGTTAGAAACCTACTTTACATGAAGTCCTTCAATTAACTCAATAAATTTAGACTTTTAGATTTTAAAATAAATAAACCTTTAATAAAATTATTATATTTTGTAGAAAGATAAATATATTATATTAATATATAACTAATAAATTATGTAAGTATTATAAATATTTAATTATATGTCTAAATAATAAATAAATAGGATGCCTACTTAATTAAATATGCTTTTTGAAAAGTTTAAGCTTGACTTGTTTGTTAAATAAATTAAGTCTAAGTAAGCTGAAAATAAGTTAGACCATAGATCCCTGATAGATTACCCGACCTATCTATTCTCACCCTAAATTAGAGTAGATGATGCTTGTAGTTAGAGATGTCCAATGGGTTGGGTCAACCCATAAATCCACGAGTTTTGACCCAACCAAACTCACAAAGTGCAGGTTGGATTGATTCTGAAGGTTAGGTCAGGTTAGAAAACATTCAAACCCATGAGGTATAGGTCGAATAGCAGGTTTGGAAAGTAACGACTCACTCAAACCCAATCCACCCAAGTAACTTTTTTTTTTTTAAAGTCATTTAGCCGTTGTGATGTTTCAAGTTGCTGTCCTTTAACTTTTCCATAATGGCAATTAAGTTTAAATATATATATTTTCGTCAAATGGTCATATTGAGGATGTGACCAATCAAGAAAATAGAGATAAGGAACTCATTAAGCATTTAAAGGACTAATGCGATGAAAATTCAATGAATCGCTTAGATGACAAATAGTATATTAAGAAAATTGAAAACGAAGTAAATGATTATGACAATTCATATAATATATATGATGACATTGAATTCAGTTGGCTAATGTGGTTTATTGTTTATAATTTTTGGGACTTGTTAGCTTTAATTTATTTTGTACTTATGTTAACTTAGTAAGAATTGTTATATTTATTTATTTTATTTGAGACTTATTATGTTCATGTAAGACACATTATATGACTTTTTAGTTTATTTGAGACATTAGTAGTTTTTAATTACGATATATTATATGTTATGGATTTCTGATTTCGCATTTTGACATTTATTTTAACATGAGATTTTTTTTTAAAATATATACCAGACTTATGAGTTTGACCAAACTCAACTCACTTTTGAGCAGATCAAATTGAGTCAGGTTGGATGAAAAAAATCCCCTGACCCAACCTATTGATTTGATGAGCGAGTCGGATCTAAAAATGTCACAAATCTCACCCAACCCAACCATCAGACAACCCTACTTGTAGTGATTTCCTTAGAAATAGAATTTAGAATCCATGAGATAACCATGTTGTAGTTCTATTCCCAGGGAAGAAGAATTAGGTGAGGAACATCATCGGGTTTGCATATCATGCCATCAAAAAGCCAATCTTGTTCATCACCGATTATGCGACTTTCATGGATCTTTGCCATGAATTGTAGTTGTCACCAGTCAGTCTGAAAAACCAGAAGAAGGCCTAGATTATTCGAGTGGTGCAAATAGAAAGGAATCATAGGATCATCCATGCAGGGAAGGGAAGTCATATAAGATACAGAAGGTTAAAGGAGAAAGATGAACGAATAGCAGCAAATATTAGATGTCAACTAATTCCATATTAGATCTGAATGAGTGAAGAAGAATGAAGTATATATATTCTCATTAAGTTAAAAATATTTATACATAAAGTTACATGTAGTTTAGTGACTAAGAGTTATAAAATAGTTACAACAATAAAATGGTTACAAACAGAATTAGGAGGCAAAAACATAATTGAAAACTAAACTAACTAGTCAGTTAACTATACTTAATATCCCGTGCTTGGTGGAACGAGTTGAGTACTCGTGGTGGATCTACGTGAGATTGCCATCCTATGTTTAGAACCTTAGATGATCTTTTGGGGAGAAAAAACAGACTAAAGCACTTTCTTTCTTTCTTTCTTTAAGATTATCATACTTTTAATTTTTTTTAATAATATAAAAAATTTATTCAAACATTAAAAGAAAAAAATACTTCTTAAATATTGTATCCAAACACAAATTATTTTACTCTTTACAAAATATCAAGGAGTTCACAAGATGGATTAAGACATATTTAGCTTAATTTAAACACGATAACTTGATCAAATCATTTTTTTATTCAATTCGACTCGATCATGACCTAAAAATGAACGAACCAAAACTAGACTAACATAATATATAAACATAATATATAAATTTAAACATTATGTATAATTAAGTCATGTAATTATAAAAGTAAAAAATTAAAATTAAAGTATATTTTATAATATATATTTTAAAATAAATTATATCAATTTATAAATATATTATTATATTGATGGAGGATCAATTACACTTAGTGTAAGTTTTTTTTTTACTACACTTATTTTCAAATTGTTAGATTCACTTTCATCTAATAGTTACTTTTTAATGAAATAATCCCAACCATTAGATGAAAATGAATATAACAAATGAAAATAAATGTAAGTCAAAAAAGACTTACACCTGGTGAAAATCGATCTCTCCTTTATTATATTATACAAAATTTATTATTTTAAGTCAAAAATTTCATTATATATAATTAATTGTAAAAAAATATAAAATATAATATATATATATTAAATCAAATTAATACAACTCAACATATGAACTGAATTCAATTCAAAAACATATTAGATTTAATTTCTACAATATGAATACATCCTAATTAATTTTAAATCAAGACAGGTAAGGACTCGCGGGTCTTCAATATCCTTACAAAATGCTACTTTAAAGAATAAATAATTCTTATATTTTTACCAAATAATAAATATATTTATTTGTATATTCTATTTAATATTATTTATTATATATATTTTTTATTATTATTTATTATATATATTTTTTTAAAAAATTATTTATTTTAAAAAGATGTAATCTATTTTTTTTTAAAAAACTAATAAAATATTTTCATATTATTAAAAGTAAAAGAGATCTTTAAAAAAGATTTAAAATTATTCCTATAATAAATTTTATTAAAAGAAAAATAAAAGTGAATCTAATAAAAAAATATTATCAAAAAAAATATTATTAAAAGTCCCCTCTTAAAAGTATTGTTCAACATAATTATTGTTACAAGAGTGCAAACCAGACGGAACGTGGAAGCACGCGCTGCATTGACAATAAAATTAAACCCACCCGTTGCTGTAACAGAGTTCTCATTCCTCGAAGAAATTCCATGGCAGAGGAAGGGAAACCCGATGCACAGCTCTTCCAGCTTCTCTCCAATCTCCTCCAGCAGGTACTGCTTCTAACTCATAACTTTCATTAAACCCTTACCAATCATTCATTTGGCGCTGTGTGTTTTCATTCTTCATTTACTGTGATTTTTTTTTTCTTTCTTTTTATTATATTCTGAATATGGTGTTCGATCCTGATGTTCGTGTATGAGCTGGATGTGGGCTTGGGAAATTAAGCTTCAAGTTTTCGTTTTTATGGAATTTGATGATCTGGGTATCTGATTTTTTGCCATCTTATGGGGATTTATACCAAGATTTGTGAATTGTCAGAATTGCATTTGTATTGCAATTATATTCTGGTTGGTTTCATGGTTAAATTCGGTTCGTTTTTCCACACTGGATTGTAATTTAATGTGGTTTTGGGCAATTATCTATCACTCTTTAAGGCACGTACTTTTTGTTTTTGTTCTTTTAGTTTTTTGTTTATTTGTTTTTTACGCGGTTTCCTCACACCTTTAAACTGTGAGACTAATCCTCGTTCGTTCGGGATACTTATGTTATCCCTTGTTGTCAATGTAATTGCATCATAAGTATGTTTATTCTTAAATTGTTTAATACTTCTAGTGCCTTCTGAGAATTCGTTGATTCTCTTGTGGAAAGTACGGGTTACTGGGAAAATGCGGTTGGCTAATCCTCTTTATCTGTTGGTTGTGTAATTCCTTGAAGATGAGGGGCACAATGATTCTAGGGCCAAACTAATCATGAATTTATATACTTCTTTGACCTTTCCTCGTGCTAAAAAATTGTGAATTTGGGAGAAAAAAACAATTCATCCAGTTATTCTGGATGCAGTGATTTAAGTTTGTAGGATAAATGTAAGCGGTAAGATAAATAGTTGGATACACAATGGCTAATTGTCTCTTGGTGACATACTGACATGACATGTAGAAGGATATCAAATCTTTGAAGAGTCCCATATAAAAAAAATTTAAAAGGAAAACTTGACATGTATTGATGTGGGTTAAGAGCTAACTAGCATGAAGATGCCGTTATAAATTTTCATTATGCACCATCCATGCCCTTTAGAAAATTGTTTCTTTGGTCATCCTTCCTCTTCAGGCAGCATGCACTTGTTGTCTTGATTCGCTTTTACTGTATTTGAGATGGCTGCATTACTCAAGCATCCAAGAATTTGACTGTGTAATGTACCACTATAGTTCGTTGCTATGCCATCATGTTGTATAGTACTCCCTATAGGTCTAACAGATGATTGCATGCCTTTTCACAAAGCTGCTGTTATCCATGTTTCAAATATGAATGATGTTTGAATCATTATAGTATAATACAGCATAGGAAACAAAAAATTATGAATATCAGCCTCCAACAGTAAGTGTTTGGACTGAGTTATTGATTGATATGAATCATGTTTGGTTTTTAAAGTTTGGAGATAAATGAGCTGAAGTGAGGATATTGTAAACTATGGAGTTATGGATTTCTCCATTGATCATCTGTAATGTGAATTGAACATAATTTTTTGCAGTATAATGAACTGAATTTCTTGTGTTATAGGCCTAAGCTAGGGAAGATCAGTATTTTCCAGTGGAGAAGAATATCTGCATAGCATTCTGTGATCTTCATTTCATTTAACTATGATCCTGGATTATCTGCTTTCTATAATTAATTTTAACTTGTTTGCATTGTTGTTCTTGTAAACAGAAAAAGATTAATGAGCGTGATTTAGTATATTCATAATGAACAAAACTTGGCTCTAATTCTTGTCTCCAACCCCATTTAATCTCTTTCCATGTGTTCATTAACTCGATTAAATGGGGTTGGAATTGGAAGTAACAAATGGAGAGAGATTAAATGAGGTTAGAGACAAGGGTTGGAGTCAAGTTTTGTTCATTCATAATTTTAATGGCTTTGGTCTCTGCTTCTAGAAATTGCAAACTTTTAAATCACTCAAGTATTCGGCATTCTAATTTATAAAGTACTGACGAATATTGCATATGCATGCAGCTTCTCTGGATTCAATCAATAGTTCAACTTCCACTACATTATCTCTTACTGATCACTGCTATATATACTCATGCAAGTTTGATGCTAAACTGTGTAGGTGGAAGCACTGACGAATCAAGAAGAAGTTGAACTGCGTTCTAAAATTGAAGCTCTTGGATTAGAGGTTACAAAAGTTCCTTCAAAGTCAACCCAGCAGCTTGACGAGGTGGTTTTCACTTTATAGGTTTAGCCATCAGTTGATGCACAGTTCTCTATATCTATCTGTTGGAATGAAATAACATTTTCTCCCTTTTTTTAAAAAATTCCTTGTCTAAACAGTTGGAAATAGCTAAGGAGTTGGATAAATTATCAGCGAAATTGGATGATGTTGATGAGATGATATCATCAACCATGGCTGCAGATCCACAGGTGAAGTCACTCTTGAGTGGTACAGCTGATGTGTGGATGCCAGTTATCACTGCTACCTCTGAGGAAAGACGTAATTTTACAGCGTCTCCTGATGACAACACCACCCAAACAGAAGTGGAAAACTCTAAATAGTTTCTTATTTTCTTGTCATTAAATAGTAATATTGATATGTTTTTAGTACTTTTAAATATTTTTAATAATCTGACTTACATAAGAAAGTAGTTTTCTATTTTCTTGTCATTTTGTTCTTTTTACTGATATGTCAATCAATGGTTGAAATTGGCAAAAGATAAAAAAGAAAAAGAAAAACCGTTCTTTAAAATTGAGGCTAAAACGGAGACTTGAGCATGATGTCACGACCTTGGACAAATTCCAATGCAACCATGTCGGCACTTGGCACTAAACCAAGTCAGCCTCACTCTAATCAAGATAAGATAGTTGCTGAGAGAAACAACAAGGCAAGAAGTACTTTGAAAATAGAAACTTTGTATTGAATGAAAGGTAACTAGTACAAGGATGTTTGAGTATAAGATATTTCACAAGTTTTTCTATGCCTTTACAAATGATTAGCCTCACCTATATATACTAGTTCTACTTCTTCAATGAACGGTGGAGATCGTTTATTAATAGACGGTTATGATTTAGTTTCTAGATTTTTCCTTCATAATATCTAGATATTTACACAAGATTTTTCTATTGATAATTCTACACTTTTGGAGATATTTCTAGGAACCTTCCATGATCCTACCTTCTCTAGGATTTTCTCTAAGCTTCTAGAATCTTCCAATCTTTGGGCCAAAAATATCTTCATAAAGGCCCAATAATTTTATAGTGTGAAGGTCCATAAACTTTTGGTTGTGACACTCTCCTCCTATGACGCAGACGTCCTCGTCGGATTCGCGTCATGATATCGCTTTAGGTGGTCTTCGAATTGCCAAAGATCCTCACGTGTCTCCCAACTTGCCTCGCTCAATGGCAATCCCTTCCACTTGATTAAGTATTGGGTACTTGGACGTACCCCCACTGCTCTTACAACTCGTTTGGCTAAGACCTCCTCCACCTCTTTATCAAATGACTTAATCACTATAGGTGGTGCCCACCTTGAGTCGCCCCTACTTGGCTCCTCCATATCCCCATGATAAGGCTTGAGCATGCTCACATGGAAGACCGGATGTACATTCATGCTAGAAGGAAGTTTGAGCTTATAGGATACTTTTCCTACTTGTCCAATTACCTCAAACGACCCCTCGTACTTGCGGATCAATCCTTTGTGAACCCTCCGAAAGGCCTTATACTATTGAGGAAGAAGCTTCACCATGACCATATCTCCAAGTTGATACTCAGCTAGTCGTCTCTTTCGATCGACCCACTTCTTCATCTTCCTTGCTGCTTTGTCCAGGTAGGAGCGTGCTATGTCAACTTGCTCCTCCCATGACTTAACCATGTGATATGCTCCTGGACTCATCCCTTTATAAGAGGTTGCCAGCGTGTGGGGTGTGAGAAGTTGTTGGCCTATCACCATCTCAAAAGGACTCCTCCCCGTGGACTCACTCTTTTGTAAATTATAGGAAAATTGAGCCACGTTTAGGAGTCTCGACTAATCCTTTTGGTTGGCACTCACAAAATGCCTCAAGTAACACTCTAACAAAGCATTTACCCTCTCGGTCTGCCCATCAGTCTGAGGGTGAAAGCTAGTAGAGAAATGTAGCTCGGACCCCATAAGCTTGAAGAGTTCGGTCCACAAGCGGCTGGTGAAGTGGAGATCCCTACACTAATGATAGTTCTAGGCAACCCCCAGTACTTCACAACATCCTTGAAGAATAGTCGGGTTGTCTCCTCGGCATTACATTCCCCAGGTGCTGGTATGAATGTAGCATACTTTGAGAATCTGCCCACCACCACTATGATGGAACCAAGCCCCTCGGACTTGGGAAGTGCCGAGATGAAGTCCATGGAGATGTTTTCCCAAGGACGCTCTGGTGTGGGTAGTGGCTCCAACAATCCACTTGGAGTTCTGTTCTCCACCTTGTCTTGTTGGCACACAAGATAAGTCTTCACATAACTTTCTACTTCAACTCGCATCTGAGGCCAATAGTAGGCTGAGTCAAGAATCGCCAATGTGCGTTGTTGCCCCGGGTGACCTACCTACTTAGTGTCGTGGCACTCTCTTATAAGATTCCTCCTCAAGTTGTTCCACTTGAGAACATAAATCCTTCTCCCCTTGGTGTAAAGAAGGTAATCCTCGCACCAAAATCTCTTAGTCTTTTCTTCTTTCACTAACTCTAGAAGTTGTTTGGCCAAGAGATCATGATCCAACCCCTCCTTGATGCGATCTATGATGCCCCCCTTGACTTGGGAGATGGCAACCAACTCAGCTTTGCAACTTAGCGCATCAGCCACAACATTAGTCTTCCCTGGCTTATATTCCATCCTGAAGTCAAACTCTGCTAAGAAGTCTTGCCATCGGGCTTGCTTCAGAGTTAACTTCTTTTGTGTTTGGAAGTAGCTAGTAGCCACATTGTCAGTCTTGATAACAAAGTGTGACCCTAGCAAGCAATGACGCCAAGTCCTTAGGCAATGTACTATTGTTGTCATTTCTTTTTCTTGGACGGTGTATTGCCGCTCTGGCTCATTCAACTTGCGGCTCTCAAATGTTATTGGATGTCCTTCTTGCATGAGCACCCCTCCAATAGCAAAGTCAGAAGCATTAGTGTGCACTTCGAACAACTTAGAGTGATCGGGGAGAGCTAACACGGGTTCCTCCACCACGGTTGCCTTTAACCCTTCAAAGGCTTGTTAGATTTTCTCTGTCCACTCCCACGCATGGTTCTTCTTAAGAAGATTAGTGAGAGGTGCCGCTTTAGTAGAGTATCCTCGAATGAACCGCCTATAGTAATTCACTATTCCAAGGAAAGATCTCAACTTAGATACCTTAGTTGGAGGCTCCCATACTTTGATAGCCTTGATCTTTGCCTCATCCATCATTAGGGCCCCATCCTTGATGACATGCCCCAAGAAGTGTACCTCGTTCTTGGCAAAGGAGCACTTCTCTTTCTTGATATATAAACTTTATTCTCTTAGAATCTTGAACACAACTCGGAGGTGTTCAACATGTTCCTCTAGGGTGTTACTATAGATGACTATGTCATCCAAGTACATCACTACGAACCGGTCAAGATATGGATGAAAGATCTCATTCATCAATGTGCAGAAAGTGGCTGGGGCGTTGGGTAGGCCAAACGGCATCACCAACCATTCATAGGACCCATATCGGGTGACGCAAGTGGTCTTGGGCTCATCACCATCGGCAATCCTCACTTGGTGATAACCCGATCTCAGGTCTAGCTTTGTGAACCACTTGGCCTTTCCAAGCCTATCAAATAAGTCGGCTATTAAAGGAATATGATACTTGTTTTTGATATTTACCTTGTTAAGTGCCTGGTAGTCAATGCACAGTCTCAACAAGCCATGATGTTTCTTCTGAAACAAGACCGGTGCGCCATATGGTGCCTTGGAGGGTCGAATATGCCCAGCATCAAGCAACTCCTTTAGTTGCCTCCTAAGCTCTTCCAGCTCGAGTGGTGCCATTCTGTAAGGTGCCATCGCAGGCGCCTTTGCTTTTGGCTCCAACTCGATTTTATGATCAACGGGTCTCCTTGGTGGTAGTTGTGGTGGTAACTTAGGCGGCATGATGTCCTCATTCTCCTTGAGAACTTCTTGAATTATTGGTGGTAGATCATCGACCTCTTCCATGGACTCCTCCTTAAGCGTCGCTAAGTAGGTGGTCTCACCCTTCTTAAGCCCCTTCTTAACTTGCATGGCTGACACCATCTGGACTCCTTTAGGCTTGGAGAATGTTGGCACCATGCATGGAGACCCTTTCTCCATGATGCACACGGTGTCACAGAACGACATCGGTACCACATTCACCTTCCTTAGGAAATCCATGCCTAACACAATCTTGAAATCATTCATGGAAGCAACGGAGAAATCCACAACTCCCTTCCATGAGAAAAGAGTTATCCCTATCCCTCTAGCAACTCCAACAAGAGGTTGGCTTTTGGTGTTGACAGTCTTGAGCCAGCCCTCTCCGTTGGAGATCCTCAACCCAATCCTTTCGACTTCTTTAGGGGTGATAAAGTTATGGGTGGCGCCAGTATCAATCATGGCTTCTACTGGCTTCCCATTAATGGAAGCTTCCACGAACATCAACCCCTTTCTCTCCTTGGATTGATGTGGCTCTTTTATCTTCAACGCGGTCAAAAGTTGGAGAGATCCCACATGTTCCACCTCACTGGATGGGGACTCTCGCTCCTCCACAATAGATGCTAATGTCCCTAGTTTAGGACAATCTTTCATTTGGTGTGGCCCCTTGCACACGAAGCACCCACCCTTGGGTACAAAAGCTTTCTTCTTCTCTTCGTACTCTTTCTTAGAAGAGTACTTATTATCCTTCTTAGCCACATCTTTCCCTTTGTCTCCCCCACCTTTACTAGAATTGAATTTAGAAGAAGGTTTAGATTTTGACTCACCTCGTTGGTACTCGGTGAGCTACTCGGCCACGATAATGGCTTCGTCCACGTCTTGCATACCCCTTTGTTGTAACTCTTGCTTGGCCCACAGTTGGAGAGCATCGACAAAAAAGAAAAGGGCATCCTCTGTGGCTAAGTTAAGGATTTGAAGGGTAAGAGTGGTGAACTCCCTAACATAGTCACGAATCGTGGTCTTGTGTTTAAGCTTGCGCAACTTCTTTCTCGCCTCATAGACCACGTTCTCGAGGAAGAATTGCCTTTTCAACTCCTTCTTGAAATCTTCCTATGTGGCTATGGTACACAAGCCTTTCTCCATGTCGACATGCTTCCTTCGCCACTATAGAGTTGCATTATCGGTGAGGTAAAGGGAAACAATGCGTACCTTCATTTGTTCGTCCTCGACCTTCATGCACTCGAAGTACCTCTCCATTTGCCATAAGAAGTTCTCCACCTCACAGGCATCCCTCACACCTGTGAACTCCTTTGGCTTGGGAAGGTCGATCCTTGGAGTATCATGTACTTCACTCGTGCTAGCCACCATAGTTGGAGACACCCTTGTCTCTTCAAGAGATCCTTTGATCTCCACAAGTTGCTTAATGATGTCTTCGAGTTTGCTCTCAAGGGTGTCAAGGCGTTCTTCCTTCTCCTCTTCACCCCTTTGAGCACTTAAGACATCTTCCTTCAATAGGTCGAGTTGCCCCAAGACATGAGATTATAAGGTCTCCTTGTCATGCTCGACCTTTTGTAAGCGCACATCCATAATGCTAAGTGTATTCTCTAGCAAGGACACCCTTTCTTCTAAGGAAGTGACATCTTCACTCATTGGCTTGCTAGATCCTCGTGATTTCTTGCCACCATTAGGAGGAACAACAACATCTCTCTCTCTTACTCCTTTGACGTGCTCCTCAGTTGCATGTGACATTTTCCCACTATTCTTAGTTCGCGCCCTTCACGAACCTAGCTCGGATACCACGTTGTCACGACCTTGGACACAGTCCAACGCAATCGTGCCGGCACTTGGTACTAAACCAAGTTAGCCTCACTCTAATCAAGATAAGATAGTTGTTAAGAGAAGCAACAAGGCAAGAAGTACTTTGGAAATAGAAACTTTGTATTGAATGAAAGGTAGCTAGTACAAGGATGTTTAAGTATAAGATATCTCACAAGTTTCTCTATGCCTTTACAAATGATGAGCCTTACCTATATATACTAGTTCCACCTCCTCAATGAACGGTGGAAATCGTTTATTAATAGACGGTTATGATTTAATTTTTAGATTTTTCCTTCATAATATCTAGATATTTACACAAGATTTTTCTATTGATAATTTTACACTTTTGGAGATATTTCTAGAAACCTTCCATGATCCTACCTTCTCTAGGGTTTTCTCCAAGCTTCTAGAGTCTTCCAATCTTTGGGCCAAAAATATCTTCATAAAGGCCCAATAATTTTGTAGTGTGAAGGTCTATAAACTTTTGGTTGTGACAATAAGGTGTCAATTTTTTTTTTTAAAAAAAAATAGAGTGGGCATTATCATTAAGAGGATCAATCTTAGCAGCTTAGTTTACTGTATTGGGTCTCACCTTATAGGAGTGTCATGCAAAAGTATGGTCACTTTACTTAAATTTTTTGACATTTTAATATTAAATAGTTATGGAATTCACACTTAAAGTTAACCATGGTTAATTTTTTTTATATATTTTTTTTACTGGAACCATGGTTGATCTTTTCAATTAGTAAAAGTGGAACATATATGGCAGTTAGCTTCAAAATATGGGATAGTACTCTTGTTTTCTTTAGTAGTTTTTTGCTCTTGGATAGAATGACCAGAGGTCTTAACAATGTTTAGAATGTTCTTAAAAGAAGCAGGAGCATCAATGTTTTATGATTTATAACTTTAGATATAGCATTAAAATAAATGGATGGATGAAATTGATTACCTATAACTTGATTAACAAGTAACTTAATTTTTTTTCCTCTCTCGCTCATTTTTTTTTCTTTTAAGCTATGTCATTGCAGATGAATAGTAGTCCTCTTGGGTTGCAGATGAATAGTAGTTGTTAATCAGGTGTCATGTGAGACTAGGCGACAGAGCAGAGGATTGTTTATGGTGTAGGAGCAGTGACACTATGGTCAGCGTGCAATGACAACGTGCGATAACGCGTGGGTCTGGTGAAGGTAGATCTGGGCAGTTCCGAGGTGTGTGCGCAGGAGAGAGGTGCGATGAATCTGGGCGGAGGTCTCGTATGGTGCGGTGGTGGTCCGAGGCAGTGAGGATGACAGTGGGGCACTGCGGATCTGCCCGGATGGGTGCTGGTGGTGGTCCGAGGTGGGCCGTTTGGTGGCGGTGAAGGACGACACAGTGGAAGCCATGGCTGAGACGTGGTTCTATATGGGTGGACGATGCGAGGGAGTCTCTTGTTTGACCGTGCGTAGCGAGGCGGCGCAATGGAGCTCCGAGGTTAATTTGCTTTAGAACAAAAAATGGGTGGTGGTTGAACTCTGGGATGATGGGTTGATGACACTGAGCCAGAGGCCGTAGTTTAGGTTGATTTCAGTGGTGTGAGTGGTCTTTGGTTGCTTTGTGGTGGTTTTGTTTATTGATGATGATCTACAGGATCTGTAACTCACTTGAGCCATCATAAACCACCGTGGAAATCATGGCTAGATTACTATTTATCTTCATCTACAACTCAGGAGGGAATTGAAATTCCCAGAAATAAAAATGGAAGAAAAAAAAAAGAAAAAAAGAGATTTTTTTTGTTAAAAAAAAATTGTCAACAGTGAATTACTTGTGAAAACAGGTAATTTCTTTCGAGCATGGATGTTCATGCTCCTTTTAGGAACATTCTAAACGTTGCCAGAAGTTTTAGAACATTTTAGAGACGGATTATTTCCATCCCCAACATACATTATTGTCTAAAAAAAGTTGTTGCAAATAAAATGCAATTTGTTTGGATAAAATGTCAAAAAGTTGTTGATGTTAAAAATTGATACATCAACAACTTTTTTTTAAAAGTTAAAATTTGAGCTGTTTGCAAAAGAATTGTTAGATTATTTCTTATTTTGACATATAACTATTATTTTGTTCTCAATTAAATAAATTTTTTAATCAATTAAATAATTTTTTAATTATTTTATATTTATTTTGATAATTTAATGCATAAAAATAATTCTTTTGTATATCATACAAATAAAATAAATTAACTTAAAATATCTTTTAACTAATATATTTAAACATAATCAATTATTGAAATAATTAAATTTTTATAACTTAATTATTAAAATAATCAAATTTTTATAATTATTTTAAACACTCATTTAGTCTTTTATCCATATTTTTATTGTTTTCCAAATGTACCCTAAACCCTAAAAAAATAAAAAATAAAAAGTTTAAAACTCTAAATTATTTATTAATAAAATATTCAAAGACCAAAGACCCAACACCCGTCTCTTGGTCTTCTGTGTCGGCGGCATCTCTTCCATGGAGACTCGACAGCAACCATCGATCCGTTTTATTTGACCACAACTCGAACCAATTCGTCCGAGAGTACCCGGTGACAAGAAGAGGAATTAACGCAACACTTCTTCTTCGGTTCTGCTTCCCCTAAAGCTAATCGGGTTGGGAAATGAGACCCGATTACCCGACCGCGAGGTGATGGTTTGACGAGTTTGACTTGTTTGGGATGGAATCTCTAAGCTGACCGGTGGAATCAAAGGCGGGTTCGACGGAGACAGATGGAGGTCTGATTGGATCTTCTGAGTTCCATCGAGAAATAGATCTGAGAAGATGAAGGGGAAGCGAAGGACGAAGGAGGAAGAGGAGCGAACCTGAAGGAGGACGAGGGTGGTAGCTGTGGGGGGAGTTATCCGGCAGGAGTGATGGTGGTTGCCGGCGATTTCACCAGGAAATGGTGACCAAAAAAATTTGTAGCGAACGAAGAAGAAGGGGAAAAATGAGCATAGGTTTGATATTTTTTATTTTTCAATAATAAAAAGGAAAAAAAAGGTTAATCAGAGTTAGTTATTGATTTTATTTTAATTTCAATTAAAAATTTAATGCTGAAATGTTAAAATTTGAATGGAGTAAGCATATAATCCTTTATTCTTAGAGTATCTAACAATTTGTTTCACCATAATAGCTGTCCATATAGCGTATAGGGGAAAAAGAGAATTAGAGAGCAGGGGTATATAGATGCAACAGGTTACAGAACCATTATTCAAGCATGTAAAAGACTGAACCTGATGGTACAGTACCTCAGACAAGAGTGAAATTGAAGTGAGGCCTTTGGCTTTTAACCATTTCAAACACAAAGAGCATGTCATATGTATATCTGTGGATCACCATAGTCATTACTTAGCCACTTGTTAACACAGTGGGAAACTAAACAAACATATCTGACAGTGGAAGCCAACCATTCATGGGCTCCTACTCAACCAGCCATCTACGCTTGCTTTCTTTCACCAAGCTCATATCCTCCCACATCAACCACACTCGGCATGACCAAGCCCTTGCTGTTTTTCACCATATTCAATCCTCTCTTGCTATGTCTCTTGACCCCCATGTCTTCTCCCTCATCCTCAAGTCCTGCACTGCCATCAACCGCCCTCAACTTGGCACTTCCATCCATGCCCACGTATCCAAAGCTTCCTTTCTATCAAACCCATTCGTTGCAAGCGCTCTCGTTGACTTGTACGGTAAGTGCATCTCAGTTTCTTCGGCACGCCAACTGTTTGATGAAATTACTAACAGAAATGTTGTTGTGTGGAATGCAATGATATCCCTTTATGCGCATTCTCATGAAGTGGCCAGTGCCTTGCAGCTGTTCCAAGTCATGGATATTATGCCCAATGAATCTACTTTCAACTCAATTATAGCTGGTTTGGCAGGATTGGATGATGGGTCGTTTAAGGCTATAACATTCTATAGAAAGATGCTTGAACTAGGATTGAAGCCGCGCTTGATAACACTTCTTGCTCTGCTTCCTGCTTCTGTTGGAGTAGCAGCTCTGAATTTGATTAAGGAGATTCATGGTTATGCAATAAGGAATGACATCGACCCACATCCCCAACTGAGTAGTGGTCTAGTGGAGGCGTATGGGCGATGCGGTTGCCTCATGCATTCACATACTATGTTTTGGAGGATGAAGGAAAAAGATGTAGTTGCATGGAGCAGCCTAATATCTGCATATGCACTCCATGGGCAGGCAAGGACTGCTTTAGAAATTTTCCAGCAGATGGAATTGGCAGAAGTGCAGCCTGATGGGATCACTTTTCTTGGAGTGTTGAAAGCTTGTAGCCATGCTGGATTAGCTGATGAAGCTTTGTATTATTTTACAAGAATGCACAAAGATTATGGTGTTGAACCAAATAGCGATCATTATTCATGTTTAGTGGATGTCCTAAGCCGGGCAGGAAGGTTACATGAAGCATATGAGGTTATACGAGAGATGCCAGTGAAAGTGACTGCCAAAGCATGGGGTGCTCTTCTTGGGGCATGTCGGAATTTTGGAGAGTTGAAGTTGGCAGAGATTGCCGCGAGAGCTTTATCAGAGGTTGAGCCTGATAATGCTGCCAATTATGTTCTGTTGGCAAAAATGTATGCTAGTGTTGGGAGACAGGAGGAAGCTCAGAAAATGATAAGGGAAATGAAAGACCGGGGAGTGAAGGCAACAACTGGCAGTAGCTGGGTTGTATATTCAGAGTTATGACATTAATCTGCATGTAATTTCATCTCAAATGATGCTCTTCGAGAAAGGATGAACACAATGATAATACCTAGGCCTTTTCCTAAGGAAGGATGAAAAATTAAGACAGGCATTGCGCATTTGCTTTCTGATTGTTTCATATAATCTGAAAAGCTGAATTGATTTACAGATGTTATCTCTTTCAGTGAGCACACTATGTACATCTAAAGTTTGTGTAAATAGCAAATGCCATGATATATGAAGCTGAGCTCTTGACTTGCAGGTAATAAAGGCAGGGTAGGAGTATAGCAGTTCTTGTCAAGGTGCTGATATGAATTTGAATCCTTTCCTTTTAGCTTCTAACATGACTTTGTCATTTTAAGATAGAGATAGACACAGCACCCTTTACAAGAGGCCCCACATTTCCAGCACGGGGTCCCACATTCCTGCAAAGAGATGATTCAAATCCGTGCTGATACATTGATTTATGCAATTAAGAACTATATCTTTCTCATGGGATTTGTTTGATTTTGATGGAAAGTAGACTTAAATATTGTACAATAGTTTGTGCCTTGGTTGATGAGAGGAACATAGTTTCCCAACCATAGCACTATTTATAAGCTATATTTAAAGATTGGTGATATTGGTTGAGCCATAATTTTGAATTTCTCTCTTCATACATTGTGCTTCATACTGGCTCAAGTTCAAGTGAATCTAAGTACGAAATCTTTCGTTTCCTTAAAATAAATTAAACTTGGTGACTTGCTGTGTTTGTGTGTGTCCTCCTACTCATCTCTATTACGGATTAGCTGACAAACTTGATCTAATTAAACCTGTATATCAAAATCTTAAATTGAAATATGTATCTTCAAATGCAAGCAATTAAAAACAATTTTTAAAATAAATTAGACAACATGAAAACAACTATCTTGTTTTACCAATAAAAACTAAACCAATAAGAATGAAGAGAACTCAATTGTAATTCTATTAGAATATTTACTAAATAAATCGAGAGAACAATATGATTCTAAAGTAATTTTAGTAATATCTATTTGATAAATCAATAAAATAGAAAGCAGATCTCTTAAAAATTTGTTGTGATATGTATATAATTAGAAATAGAATATTAGAATATATATGACAGGAAGAAATCAATTGCTACAACTGTTTTGGACTTGGCTTAGTCTTAACAGTCTATATTCATAAGAAGTCGAACATACAAAAAATTTATCATGCACATCAGTATGTCTATCATTAATAACATATTTGGTGTTCTCATCAGCCGTACCCTGGGTGGTCTATAGCTAGCCTGGGCGCAACGTAGTTTGGGTGGTGGAACCGAACGTAGCATCAGCGGCACTTGAGGGGGACACTGTAATGCCCAAGTTAGACTCAGAGTGAGGGGTAGGCATTAGTGTTTAGGTTAAAGGAAGAACTCATCTTTACACGCTAAGGTCACCCTTACTTATAGGGGTTGAGGTATATGCCTCATAGGGGTGCACTCCTGCCTCACGTTTGCCATGCTCTAAGGGGAATTTTGGAGGGAAATATAGTTATTTAGGTGATGTATTTAAAGGACACGTATAATCGTATGTAAGGGAGAGTGTTCTGGATCATGGATCATGTGTCTTTGGGTTAGGGCCCAAATACCAAATGAGTGTCCGTGTCCCTTTGAGCCTGGTGCTAGTGACCTTGGGTAGGGTGAGGTGTTTAAAAATTGGTATTGACGATTAAGGTTGAAAATAATACTTCGAGATCGGGTAGGGTACACGAAGGTCGAAAGATCCTACACTATCCTGATATAATTTACAGCCCCTCAAACTTGGAGCTCAAATAAGCATATGAACTTAAGAACACGTGGTGATGTTTCTTATCTTGATATAGTCCATTTGATTTTGGACTAGGACCTTACATTACTGAAATCTTATCATTAATGTCCTGTAAATTTTAATTTTTTCATTCAACTTCAATTTAATAAGCGTTATTTTTTAAAGAAGAAATGTATAGTGAAATCATGTTTAGGTGCTGAGAAAGTAGAGGAAAAGAAGAGAAAATCTCACTTTTAATTTCTCATTCCTTGAAGATCGTTCTTTCTCTCTTCTATTTTTCACCGTCACATTCTCTTGACACAATAAACCATAATTACTAGCATTTTTTTCATTGTAACCATCGATCAAGCTTCACATGACACCTCAATTATAAAGTTTTATCCTAATTTTGTGAAGCTGAGCTAAGCGCGAAATCCCAACTTCTTAGTGTAGTAGGTGATTAGTTATTACATTGATGAATAATGTGATGTAAAATTCAAATATACAAATAATTATTCAAATAAATAATTTTACAAATGATGGATATTAAATTACTGTAATTCAATTTTTATTTTATTTTAATTCTTTTAACATTTTAAAATTCACCACTCAAATATTTTAAAATATAAATATACTTTTATTTATTTATTTTCTAGCTTCATAATACTTTTAAAGGGTGAGACTCACTTATAACCTTAGACCGTCCCTCTATGTTGCATCACCCCATCATCCATCCATCCACAGCCAGTCCCAGCCGACCAGCCTCCATCCGTCGTTAACCCTTACATTTTCTCTTGCTAAGTATTCGTTACAAGAGTAAACTTCGTTAACCCTATATTCCATCATCTGAGTACAATTGCACCCGTTTGGTTGCTCAGAAAATCGCAGAGAAAAACGAGGGATTGCGGAAAACAGAGCATTTTTTGAGGAGATAGGGAGAAGGACTCACCCACTCAGAGAGAGAAAGAGGAACGGAGCTTCCCTTAAAAAAATTTGGTCTTCTTTCCTCTCAGGTGAATTTGATTATCCATCTTTGGGATTTGCCTGTAGCAATCTGAATCTGTGTACATTAAAGTTTTGGGACCTCTCAACATAACATTTTACTTTCGTACCCTACAAAATTATCTCCACCATCTTCCCACCATCACCAAAGCATGCATAAACACTCATCAGTCATCACCCATTTCACCCACTCAACTACTGTCATTCTGAAATTCAACCTCACCCCTTACCCGTGCTCCACTGCCACTACGCAATAATGCCCATAAGCTGTTTGATTTAAGTTTAACTAATCCTCTCTGAAATATTAGGATTGTGAATCAAATCTTTTTACAGTCTATATTCCCTTGTTTTGTTTGTTGAATATGTTGATGGACAATTCTGATGATTTATTAGTCTGATTATAGTATACATGTTCCATAATTTCGCTGAGTTATAGATTTTAAAAATTGTTAAAAAAAAAAAGAGTAAAGAGATGATTCCCATCATCCTTTCTCGCCAACCAGTTACAAGTCATATTTTAAAGAAAGTGTGGTGTGGGACATGGTTTTATAATGGAGCAAGTGTTAGAAAGAATGTGTCCAAGTGTGTGTTGGTAGCATTCCTCGGTAAACTAATTAGATGCCATGCATTATGATTCCGGATTGCCATTTGCTATGAGTTTGCTTACCAAGTTTTGCTAAACATAGCCTTAAATTTCTTCTTAAATTGCAAGACCGCATTCAATTGGCATGGCAGTGACACATTTGGCGAGACGAATAGGCACAGCAGTAATGGAAAAAATCGGAAGGAAGAAAAGAAGGCATGGACCATGGTATGACTCTCTTATGGCCGCTGCTTC
The DNA here is from genome assembly GCA_029884605.1 of Ormosia emarginata. Taxonomy (NCBI): domain Eukaryota; kingdom Viridiplantae; phylum Streptophyta; class Magnoliopsida; order Fabales; family Fabaceae; genus Ormosia; species Ormosia emarginata. Next base: position 8,222,653 of record JAQQTP010000066.1, on the reverse strand, counting down.
TCGAGCCATCGCAGAAAGGTTACCACTGGTGGATATCATTGTCGAAGTCAGAGATGCAAGGGTACCACTTTCCTTCTGTTACTTTCTACTACTGAAACTTGCATTTGAATTAGCATTCTTTCTAATTTCTACCTTTTGTTTCTTTCACTTATTTACACCTATTTTTTCTCTTGAATTTTAGATTCCATTGTCTTCGGAATGCAAATTACTGAGAAATTGCCCAGCTTCCTTGAGGCAAATTATAGCGCTGAACAAAATGGATCTTGCTGGTCAATCGGGTTTGCAGGTAGGGGATCTTCTTGCTTCGTTTAATTTTGGCATTTAGGTTTCTGGGTTGGAGAGATTCTTGTGTACTCTAGAAGTACTATGCCACTCCACTAAGAATATATAACACGTGGCATTGCATGATCATACATGCCGTTGGATTAAAATTACTTTTAATCCAATAGTATGTCGGCATGTATGGTTAAAAATAAAATATTAATATACCAAAAAACATTATTAAATTACATCTGTATGGTTGCTAAACTACTGAGTATTACTCTCGGTGTATAAAAGTATTTTTCTTCTGGAATGTGATTCTCAGTCTACTAATTGGAAAACATGGTAGATAGGAAAGAAAATAGAGAGAAAGTGATGGAAGAAACTGAAATTTACTCTATGAGAAAAGTTGTGTTTACACAATAAAGTCATGAGCTTATATAAAGAAGCTCTCAAGGGAACTAAGCTAGCTGGAGTAACCAATAGTGCCACAAGGGCTAACTTTCTAACAAAACTAGTAACTAACTAATGAAACCAATCTAACAAACTAACTAATGGATTTAACCAAACTCAACCAATTAACCACGTGTAGTAATGAGTGAAATTGTATTCTTTTTAGATTTATTAATTTATTATTTTTGTTTATTTAATGTTTTTCACAGTTCATTTTGTGAATAGGCATGGACGGAATATTTTAGGGAAAGTAACTGCATATCTTGTGGAGTTAATGCTCATAACAAGGAGAACATCAAAGAGGTAAACTGTAAGTCCCTTTTTGTGCATTCTTCAAAAGAAGACTCAAGAATGATCATATTGTAAATATCACAGTGTTTGGCCTTGTCTATAAGTCTATAAATTGTTAAAGGACATGGAATGTGGCCATAAACTCCAACCAAGTTTCTAATTTTGAATCCGGCAGTTGTGTACAATTCACATTTGGATAAATATGAATTCAACCATTTGATATTACTTATAAGGAATCTGTGTATGTGTTGGCATGATGCATCCATGGTTGTGTCTGTAACACACAGCAATAGTGGTGAGAAATTTTTTACTCTAGTGAAACATTTTAAGTACAGCCTAATGAATTATCAGTTAGAGATTCTGAAAAATGTTTGTACTATGTTGTTGCTATTCCATTTTGTTTTTTTCCCTTTTTGGTTTTTCTCGCCCTTTCCTTTTTAATAATTCTATTGTTGTTTTCTTTTGCTTTGTTTCACTTGTGGATGCATATTGTAGTGAGTGGAAATAAGATTGGGCAGTGGCTGGGATGATCTGACTTAGTGAGATTTCATATTTGGTATTGAATCTCTAGTTGCAAAGTAATTTTGTACTAAAATATGAAAAAATATGTTCTCCACGTTCTAGAAAAGAAAAAGGTTCTCCATGGAGTGTGACAAATACAGTATATTTTCTGTACTGCTATATTGAATTTTTTTCCCTAATTAATACTGATTTTAGAGTTGTTCATGATCTAATTTACTAATAAGGACTTTTTTCTTTTAGACAGTTTCTAAGCCTTATACAACGCCAGGTGAGAGAATTGAGGAGAACTGATCATGCTAATTATACTGTGACAGTAATGTTAATTGGAATTCCAAATGTTGGTAAGTCGGCAATTGCCAATGCCTTGCATCAAGTGGGGAGAATTAGTGCAGCAGGTATTTAAAATTTTGTTACAATTCTAATGGTGCAGGACTGCAGGTAAATGACATGCTCAACTTTTGAGAAACAGAAGTTGATGCATATTTTCACAATTTTTTTAGTTTTATCTTATAAATTTTTTTTTCTTTGGCAATTTTTGTTTTATAGAAAAAGGGAAGTTGAAGCATGCAACTGTGAGTCCAGAGCCAGGGGAGACTAAAGACATACGAAGTTTTAAGGTTAGCCGTTTGTTTTCATTGGCACTGCATTTTATATAATTTTGCTAGGAAAAAAATATTTTTGAACCACCAAAGTTGTATGCTTCCTTAATGTGGACTACATCAATTTTATAGTTTTGCTGTTGTGCTGAAGGATCTTAGAACTATTAATTAGCCTCTTAAAAGATTTTGGAAACCGAGTCTCATACTGCCTTTTCTCTCTCTCTCTCTCTTTTAAATAATCTCATTTATTTGGATTAATTAAACATTTGACCATCATTTGAACAGAACAACCACTTGTTCAATGATAGTTTTAACTCTGGGATGGTGTTTCGTGCACAGGCATCCTCATCTAGACATCTTACATTCCCAGATATCTAGGATGCTTGTGCAAGATGCTCATGATTGGTAAACTGGTAATTTTTTTTTTTTATGAGAGAACAAATTTTAGAAAGAAAGAAGTACAAAAGCAGGGGATAAAATATTCACTTAAAGAAACCACCAAAAACTAGAACCAGAATATGTATATATATACTAAAAATAAGCAATTGAGCAAAGCTTGATAATCTCTTTGTGTATCCAACAAAGAAACCACCAATACGCATGCATGTGATGATGCCTTCCAAAACATTTGGGAATTTCACATTCCCAGATTAGAAAAAAAGGATGTTTTCTTCGGAGATTGCCAACTTTACCCATTTATCACACATGTTTTGGAATGTAAGGTGGTTTTCAATTGTAATGCATTGAATACACATGCATTTTTATACACAGGTATACAAAATAATTGGGAATGTAAGTTGTCAGTGTACTAAACACCTACTTGGTGTTCCATCTTGCAAATTATTTGTAGGCAACTGCTATATACTTTTAAAAATGTACATTAAAAATAAAGGAGAAAATTTTATGACATGGTTGCTATTTCGTTTAATAAGACAATTTACATCCTCAAAAAATATTTTTGAAAGGGATAAATGTCTATTTTAAGAAAATAGTCACGCATTTAAATGTTTAGATTAGGTTGATGCATATTGCCTACTTCCTGTTGGCCAATCTTTGCTAAGATCTCTATTACTTTCCCTATTATACTAAAAGTTCTTTCCTTACCATATATATATATATATTAGTACATGTTTTGTGCTTTTCTCACTCATGAAACTTTGTTTTCCATTCAGATTGGTAGCCATCCCAATATTTATGTTTTAGACACTCCAGCTGTTTTATCTCCTGAGGTTCCTGATGTTGATGTTTTATCCAAATTAATTTTAACAGGTATGTTTAATCAGTTTTCTTCTTCCTTGAGTTTGCTTTGTTTCATGGCTTAAATGAATATTATTGAAACTTCAGCATAAAGTAGGATATTTATTGATAAAAAAGAAGACAAAACTAGTTAGAAACAGTATGCCACTTATTTTTACATTGTTAGGTGGCGATAGTCTTATGCTACAATTTGTTTGGGGTCTCTTTGGTGAGCAATTGGTGTGTTCTACTATGTAGCAGTTTGTGATAATTATAAAGGATTTAGTATAAAAAAAAGGAGGCTAAACTTTTGTGGCGGTGTGATGTGAGGGCATATGCAGCCATTTGGTGTATTTGATTGGAGTGAAATGCTCACATCTTTAAGGGTGTCTGTCTACCTCCTAAACTTGTTCTGCTCATGGATGTTTCTAGGGAGCTGCCATTTTAGATATGGATAGAAATTGGGCAGCATTTCTGCATTCTTTATTTTGTCCTCTAATGTATCCGGTTTTGTTGTTTTGGAGGATATCTTATCCTCCCCATAACTGTACTCTCGCTCTTTCCTTTCTAATAAAATTTCTTTTCCTATCAAGAAAGAAGACAATAAAGTACAGAGCAAAGGATAAGTGATCATCTGGTACATAGAAGCCCCAATACAAGAAAGAAAGTACCATCAAATCCCTCTAATAATTATAAATATGCATTATTGAAAGCTCCTTTCAAGAAATGAACAGAACACCATAGAGAAGTCAAATGAACTATCCTATCCCAAACTAATTGTGGCGGTCCATGTTAAAAATGGTTCTTAAAGATTCTGCCATTATGCTCTATGCAGACCAAACTATTGCAAATATGCTCATGCCACGATATTTTCTCCGTCTCCTTTGTAATGTATCCTACTATATAAAGCATACACCATTTTGGTGCCGAGTTCGCGCGTTGGACACATGTCTAACACGACCCTTGAACGACACACTGACAACGTGTGTTTGACACGCATCCATACTTGTCCAATTTGAAAATTATATTTTTTGGGCTCTGACATGGCAGGACACGGCTGTACACGGCATGGACATGGTGAAGGCAATAACAACAATGATGGCAAAATCAAGTTAATTTTTAGATACTCACTCTAGTTAAATTTTTTTTTGTTGTACATGTACTTGTACATGACTAGTTTTACTAGGACAAGTTCATTTAGGAAAGTTTTTAGAAAATGTCAATAGAAATGATGCTACTTGTTTCTTGGGAGGGGCTTACAAAATAGTAAATATTTATACATATGACATATATCAAGATATTGTAAATCTTGAAGCTTATTATATATATGATAATATGAATTATGAATTTTTTTCCTAAAATTTTCAATTATATATATATATATATATATATATATATATAGGGAGCGTATCTGGTGAGAGGAGTGTTTATTGTAAGAGATGAGAGGAGTGAATCTTAATCATTGGATCTTACATGAATGGTCAAGATTAGAACATAAATGCATGCGATTTTTTTAAGTAGTCACATGACTTTTAAGTAACTTTTATTCTTGACCATCCATATATAGTTGTATAGTCAAGATTTACTCATCTAGGAATGGCAACGGGGCGGGGCGGGGCGAGGACGGGTAGTAGTCTCCCGCCCCCTGCTCCCTCGGATAATATCCGCCCCCACCTCCATATCTGTGCGAGTACCCGTTTATTATTCCCCCGCAGGTAAACGATCTGCAAGTACCCAATAAATTATAAAAAAATCAATTAAAAAAAAAAAATAAAAAAATTAAAAAATGAAAAAAAAGTATAATATCATAATTTCTCAAAATTTGTCCAACACAACTTAATTCAAAAATAATACCAAACACTTAAAATACTTAAAATTCAACTTACATTCAAATACAATGTTTAATATTTTTTAATATATAATAAATTTTTTAATAATTTTATATAAAATATTTTTATAATTTTTTTTTTGAGAGTACCCGTGGCTATGGAGAAACCACCGCCCGCCCGCCCCGCCCCGTTTATTAAACGGAATAATACAAACAGATATTTATACCCGCGGGAGAATATTAAACGGGTATTACCCGTCCCCTGTATTACCCGTGGAGTGTGTAAAATTGCCATCTCTATACTCATCTCCGTCTCTCACAATAAAAACTCCTCTCACTAGATATGTCCCCTATATATATATATATATATATATATATATATATATATATATATATATATATATATATATATATATATATATATTTGTGTTCGTGTTGTGTCACATGTCCATATCTGTGTCTGTACTTCATAGATCCTACTCTACTCTACATTTTTTTTATACAATGCAAGTGTAGAATAATTTTCATTTTATATTTTCCACCTCCTCAAACAAGCACACCCTTACTTCCAAGTGAAACAAACAACTACAAAAATAACTTCCATGAAGAGCAATGTGTTATTTCTGGTTTAGGTTAGCTTATGTAGTTTAAACTTTCCGATAATGTATTTTTGTTTATCTGATTCTCACCTTCATTTTAATCCTTATGCAGGAGCAATTGGGGATTGTTTGGTCGGGAGAAAAGAAATTGCTCAATATTTTCTAGCCATTCTCAACTCTAGTGAGCAATACAAGAAATGGGCAAAGTTATCAACTGAGGATAATGAATTCCTTAACAGCACAACAGAATGTTTGACTAGCTCTGGGTTGCACATGCAGCAGAAAAAGCAAATCCCTACAGATCACACACAGGTAGTAATTAGTTGCCTGTATAACTTAATTTTTCATTTTTCATGTAGTGTTTCAAGTGTATGATTAAAAAATTGTATTTTGATAAAACACACACAGCAACTGAAAGAATGAAAGGACGGTCAAAGAAATGAAAACAAACAAATGGCTCTCAAGTTAGATATGTAACTGTAAAAATTTGGAAACTTATAAAGGAGTAAAAAAATTCAAAATTCAAAAATAATTTACATTTCTTTTGAAGTTGACTTGAATGTTCTTGGGGCTCCAGTAAAGAATCAGCCATAGGATTTTTGGTTTACCACTAAACATTGAAATTGAGTTGGATGACGAAGTACCATATGTGGATTTTTTTTTTCTTTTTTCATTTCCAAAGTATCTTGAATGTGAATGAATTATAATTATAATCAACATATTGTCTTAATCTGCCAGAGATCTTTAGTCACTAAATCTCATACCATGTCCAAAACAAACAAAAAAAATGTAAAAAGCTCATAAATTGTATGGATGATGAAGAATGGTTATAATAAATTGCATATTTGAACAGTGTTTTTTTTTTAAATTTATTTTTGGCAGGACTACATAGTGCGGGATGTTCAACGAACTCTTTTTGAAACAATTTCATCTTTTGATGCCAATATAAGATATGAAGATGAAATGGATGCACTTATTGCCAGGCAGTTTACTGCATTGCAGGAAGCTTTCCACGTTTTAACTGAATTTGGAGAAGATGCTCATGTCAAGGTTGCTGGGAAGTTGCTTAATCTTTTCCGTACGGGTCGTCTTGGACATTATATTTTGGATCATCTTCCCAGAAATATTGACTGATCATTGCAGGCCAATACATTGCATGTCTGCCTCTAAATATAACCACTCAACTCAGTTATAAGCTTTAACCATATTTATTTTTAAAGCTAAAAACCTTTTAGATCCCATTCGTCTATTTCTCAACATCGTTAATAATCTACTTATCGAGGACAAAGCACTTTAATAACTCAAACTTTTTACGGAAGAATTGAGTCTATTAGCTAAAACCTTAACCTTAACCTTATACATTACAATAGTAAGACTTCTTGGCCTAAAATTTCCGAGTTTACAATATCAAATATCTAAGGTATAATCAAAATGTGAGTATAACTACTATCATAAAATAAAGACCCTCCATTCAAGTAGCCAGGTACTACTGCCTAACTCACTTCTGTCCCCTACCACATCCTAGCTAATATTTGTGAAAAAAAATAAACATAAAATTAGAGACACCACAATTGCCCAATATACAATTTTTTTTTCCTTGAAGGTCAGAACTTACCAATTTATTAAACGAAGCGGTTGCAAAGACAGTGAATGAGACCAGGACTGTGTAATCAATGCAAGACTCAATAACATACCTTTGAAGGTGGAAAACAGCTTTTAACAAACAACTCAGGATTATTCAGTGAGTGTAAAGCAATATGGCCCTATTTAGTATTTATAATTAGTCCCCCGGATAATAAATTGTCAGGGAAAAAAAAAAGCATATATAGTTTATTAGATAGTATTTTGTGTCAGCTCATAAGGATTGGAGACAGTCAAGATGTTCAGATATGATTATTAAAAAGAACAAAACTTTACTCCAATTGTGAGAAGAGGGAATTCTTTTCAACCTTATTTAATTTATTATCATGTGTTTATTAACTCAATTAAATGAGATTAAAAGTAACACATGACAACAAATTAAATGAGATTTGAAGGAATTCTCTCTTCTCAAAATTGGAACCAAATTTTGTTCTATTAAAAAAGGGCAACTTGGTGTTACAAAACTACTGCTATGCACGGGCTCCAAGAAAATGGTTAATTTAGGTCGCCAAGAACATGGTATAGTACTCTCTGAAAGTTGCCAAAACTGTTGTTAAATTCAACAGACAATTATGAAAGTAGTAGCAGGGGATGGTTTGGTGAAGAACCGATGTACATGCAACACGTCGGTTAATATGGAAGATACGTTATAACTAGCTGAAGCTGCAGGAGGAATACACATCCAACACTATAGACAAAAGCAATGCACAAGGATTCCAAAGTATTGAGTTTTTACTGTTTCTATGCTTTGTTTATTTGCTATTTGCCTAATTTAACGCCTTCTGAAGATCCTGTTCTGACTTCTGAGTTATCTTCCATTTAAATCTTGTGTTTTCTTCATCTTATATTTCATGATTCTCATTTGTGTTGGACAAAGTCTCATATCAATAAAATTTCATTTTCCCAAGTTATACTTATCATGTTTTTCTACTTTCCTAAGAAAATTTGGTGTCTCGATTAATCTTTACGAGTTGAGTGCTAAGAATCCGTAGTTCCTCTCTTTTACGTCAATGACTAAAATTTAATATTGTTTAGTTTAGGATAGTACCTTTGATAGTTTAGTCAGTCCTATTCGCCGTAGCCGAGCAAGTTAGTTTTATACTCAACATACATAATAACATAAACTTTACATTGTAATACATTATAACCTAATGTAGAAGATATTGTGCGCAATCCAGATGTTGATTCTTTTCTAGGTGTACAATATTCAGATTGCTTAGCTCTTAATTCTTTTGAGTTGAGGATGAGCCTTGGCACAATAATAATTAATAAGATTAATTAAGTGCAAATATTTAATATAATTATGTCCGGAGGAGCACTGCTAGGGTTTGGCGCCGCCAACCTTGTGCAGTCCTTCCACGCCAATGGTCGTTCATCTCTGTTTAGAGCTCATCTAGGTTGCTATTTTGACGCTAGCCTTGTCTATCCTTGTCCTTCGCAAGTTTTCTATTCATCGCATCCATTAATCCATGCAAGGAATACAACTCAGCGCAAAAGAGTTAGTTGAGTTAGTTATTAATTCTGTTAGTTGTTAGTCAGTTAAATACACAATTGATATGTTAGTTAGTCAGTTGAGTATTGTATCAATAGTGCTTAGCAAAAATACTCTAGCACTATATAAGTCATTGTATTACCCTTGATTCAATGAGTTAATCAATTAATCGATTCACTTCATCTCTCTCTCTCTCTCTCTCTCTCTCTCTCTCTCTCTCTCTCTCTCTCTCTCTCTCTCTCTCTCTCTCTCTCTCTCTCTCTCTCTCTCTCTCTCTCTCTCTCTCTCTCTCGGATTTTTGATCTCGATACCTTTCATGGTATCAGAGCCACAATCAAATTCATGGAGACTCCGATCACACGCTTCACTTTGCAGACCTTTTCTAACCAGTTTCGTTCAAGCATGATGAAGGAAATTTCCTTCCATGGCGTTAACAGGCCCTTGTCAATATCATAGGCTTCAAGCTGCAACAATATCTTCAAGAAGGGACCGATTCTGCACCACGAAAATTTGCATTAGATGAATATGTTGCAATTAGAAATTACACAAAGAATTACTTGAATTGGGAACAACAAAATTCATTGTCGCTTTCATGGCTTCTTGCTTCGATGTCTGAGTCTCTTACCATGAGGATGGTAGGTTGTGATCATTTGTTTTAAGTATGGAGTAAGCTTGAAACTTTCTTTGCAAGTCAGACATGTGCTAAGATCAAGCAATTAAAATCACAACTTTGTAGCATGAAGAAATGATACCAATCAATGAGTATCTGCTTCAAATAAAAAAAATTGTGGATTCTTTAGCTGCTGTAGGTGCACCGATTTCAGTAGCAGACCATGTTGTGGATCAGTGTCTTCTAGGACTGATCCCTATTCAGTTTCTGAAATTGAAGCACTTCTCACAGCTTAGGAAGAACGAATTGAGAAGCATAGAAAAGTTGAGACGACTGGATCAATTCAAGTGAATATTGCTTAGTTTTCACAGTCAAACATGTTTCTTAATAGTGGCAGCTCCAGAGGTAGTTATGCTCATAGAGGTGGCTATGCTCAAGAAGGCTTCACTGATTAGTTTCCTTCTAATTTTGGCAGAGTCAGATCAATTTTTTGAGGAAGATGAAGAACTTTTAGAGGTGGAAGTGGAAGAGCTTCTTAGTTCAACAAATGTCAGTTATGTGGAAAGTCCAACCATTTGGCTTGGGAGTGCTGGCATTGGTTCAATAAGAGTCTTCCAAATCTCTTTGGTGACCAATCTGCTACACCACCTCACCCACCTACACAAGCAATGATGGCTAGCACATCTACTAATCCCTCATTCACTGCCTCTTGTCCACTATTCCAAGCAATGCTTGCTACACCTTCAGCCTTGTATGACCCTGCATGGTATTTGGATTCAGGTGCTTTGATTCATCTGACACCAGATCTTTCTAACCTGCAAATCAGATCATATTACACTGGTTCAGATACAATGTAGTTTGGTAATTGTACGAGTATGCCTATCAAACACATTGGCTATTTTGAGCTTTCATCTTCCAATGAATCTTTTCCTTTAGTTCTTCGAAATTTAATGCATGTGCCTAGAGTGCCATTGTTACCAGTAATTCTTCTATTGCTATTCAAACTCTCATTGCTAACCTCCATTATACTTTTACACTCAAAGATTTAGGACAGTTTCACTACTTTCTTGGGATTGAAGCTAAAATGCTGAAATCTGGTGGTCTATATTTGTCTCAGACTAAGTATGGTATTGATCTCCTAATCAAGGCTAAGATGGAACACCGTAAGCCTACACCTACACCAATGACAACTGACCTAAATTTATCAGCTCATGGTAGCACAACTATGTAGGATCCATCTCTCTATAGGCCCATTATTGATACATTGCAACATTGCATATTGTGTTAATAAAGTTTGTCAATTTATGCATGCTCTCCTCAAGAGTCATTGGAAGGTTGTCAAAAGAATTTGTGAGGTATCTCAGTGGTACTATCACTCATGGCATTTACCTTCAAAAGTCATCAAATTTGCATGTTCATGCCTTTTTTGATTATGACTAGGGGCAGATCCAGATGACCGCAAGTCTATCATTGACCATTGTGTTTATTTTGGCAGCAACTTAATTTCTTGGACTTCCAAGAAGTAAGTTGTGGTCTCCAGGTCTAGTACTGAGACTGAATACCGCAGCTTAGCCTCTGTCATAACTGAGTTACTACGGATTCAAGCTCTTCTAAGTGAGCTCCTACTTACTATTCTAGCTCCTCATACATATTATGACAATCAAAGCACTGTCTTACTTATAGGCAATCTAATTTTACACTCTAGGACAAAGCATTTTGAATTAGACCTTTAGTTTGTTCATGAGAAAGTGCTGTAAAAACTTGTTTCAGTTCACCATATTCTAGCCACAAAACAAGTAGCTGACATTTTCACTAAAGCAGTATCAAGTTCTTTGTTTCATCAATTCAAGATCAAATTCAGAGTTGAAGATATGTACCTTTCAATCTGAGGCTCCTTGAGCTACTGTCACGAATTCGGTGTGGTGGCCTACAGTAGTCTTCACCCTCCGAAGTGGTTCTGTGGTGGTGGTTCTCAACTCATCATCACTTGTCTCAGACCCGCCCCGTCCCTCCCCGCCTTTTCTCAACTCATCTTCGCGTCTCCCCCTGCCCCCACCCTTGTTTGCGTCACTGCTCCTCTGGGTCCCGTGCTAATGGTTGGCCATCTGTAATTGCAATTACGCCTCGTTTGGTGTTGGCTCTACGCCACTTCTGTCCAAATCTGAGCCACCTCCACCACCTAGCAACAACTGTTGCAGTCATCCGTCTTCATCTACCTCCAATAGTCATCGACAAGATCTGAGCCCTGCAGCCTCGATACAACCTTGTCCAGCATCATCTGTATAGTACCTCAAGAGCACCTTTCTTCCCAAATAGAAGTAGCTCGTTGAGATCTAATCGGCAAGGCTTTTTTGGATCGATCCCAAGGGCAAGTCCCCATGATTACTGTCCTATCAACCATCTGGTATAACCTCAATGGACTCAGCTATGAGGAAATCGAGCCAAAATTCTACTATTTCTATTTCACGTAGAAATAAAGAGGAATTAATTTGTAGCATAGTCATCTCTCTATGATGTCAGAGCTGGTGATTATTACTGCTGGCGTAACCACTGCACCAGATTAAGGGCATGCAATATCTGTTGCATTGAGTCCACAAATTCAAAATGCAAGAGACACTATCTCACCAGTCAAAGGCACAATGAAACCCATGAGAGTGTTCTGGTCAGTAGCTGCCTCTTCGTTTCCATGCAGGCTTCCTTTTAAGGAAAGGGTGTTGTTGTAGAAGAATTTGGATAATTGAGAAGATAGGGAAGGACAAGCACATTTGTATGGTCATTATTTAGGTGTTTTTGGTTATGCCTAGGACGCAATTTCGCTATGCTTCTAGGTTTGTTGGAAGGTTTAGGCAAAGTGCCCATTTTTATTGTTCTTGGGACTTTGATTCCTTCTTCAGTCCCATAAATAAATTTTACTTTTGTTGACCAAAAAAAAATAATAACAATAATTAATAAGGTTGCTGCTTTGTGATATGGTGGCCAAGGTTCTAGTTGCAAAACAGTCTTGTCTGGGGTACAACTATGATCTGACCTTCTCCAAACCCCAAAGTGGTAGAAGTTTCATGCACCGTAGTCCCTTAGATCTTGTTATTAATTTTGTAGTATATTTAATCAGCTTTGATTAAGATTTAATGATATTTCAACTTCTACCATCATATCTAAACTCGATTACATCACGGGGCTTGAAGGAATGTCAAAGCATGATAAGAGTTATCAACGCAATAAAAGATTATGTCAATTGGAAGCCAAATTTGTTTATCTTATCAATGAAGTAATCAGAACATGTATTCGTTGATGTGCTGTCTTTAAAGAACTTGAAAACAGATCAATGCTTATATTGTTTAAGGATGAGTCAATTTCGGTATTCTTGTTAGTTGACAAGATTCTTGAGAATTTTACCTTAATGCATCCCTTCAGCTTTTATTACATATTTGGGTTTTGTCTTTATCGTTATTTGTTTTCTTGCTTTCAATCACTAACTGAATAAAGTTTTTGAATTTAAAAAAAAAACTATAGAAACCGTGGAATGTGTTACTGATGGGCATTAAATATGTATGATACAGTTGTTGTAAGTTTTGAATCTCATGATTTATTTAGGTTGACCTAGATCTCATGATATTATTTTATAAAACTAAGCTTACCTCAAAATGATTGTTGTATTTGTTCCATTGCATATATTCTTATTACACATCATGAGATATAGGAGTGAACTAAAGTTGAATTAATTCCTTTCTTGAAAAATAGAGTCTATGCTCCGCGAAAAAGAAATTTTGATACCATCTTGAAAAAAGGAAGTTTTATTATGCTGTTTTTTGTCTGTGTCTTGTTCGCTAACAAAACGTACACAAAGGTCACAAAAAAAAAAACAAAATTCTATTAAAGAATTTGATTATCATTATAGTTATATTGTGTAGGAATATCAAAATAAATAAATTTGGTTGCGCTAACCCAAATAATAAGACAAAACAAAAGATATAAGTTAAGATACGTCTATTTTAATTTTAAGGTAGCTTGAATTTACACTGACTTAGAATAATATTAAATAGAAACATAATTACAAAGAGAGTCATAAGATATGAATATTAAAACATTGAAATAGTAAAGTTGTAAAAAGAAGAAAATGTGCTAATACCAATACTACCCCTTGAGGGGTCAATCGAACTAACAAATTCATCATTAGTTTTACCTAGTCTGTACTTTGCGTAGCTCATAAATGCACATTGATCCTCATCATAGCAATGCTTCTCATCAAAATGTACAATTTTTTCAACAATAAGCCACTAGAAACTTACTTCTACACAAAATAAGCTACTATAAACATTACATCTACTCAAGAAAAACTCAAATTTCATTGACAATCAAATACCACTGCCTCACGAATTTATTTTATTTATTTTTATTGAAGTTGCATCATACATTAAGGAGGATGGCATACCACATGCACTTGATCCAAGCAACTTGAGTGCAATTGATTTGTGTCACATACAAAAGCACAACACCCTTTATCATACAATTCTCTTTATGAGGAAATTAATCATAAGTGCTTTTACAACTACATGATGATGACGACAACACCGTTCTTGTGCAATGGTGACAATATTTTGTATTCGAGAATTTCTCTATTATCAATGGGAGGCTAATATAGTGACTGCGACTCCATAAGATGCCCGAGCATACATAAGAAGACTCCACAAGTTTTGTGTTGGACATTAGGTGTTTAGACGGATTTGTTGTTAGTGTTACAAAAATTAAGCATATGAAACGGTTAATTATTTACTTTCAAGCAAAGCAATATCTATCTAAATGTATGTTATGGTTCTAAGAAAGAAAGACCTAAATTTTATTGTTGAGACACTCACCATTACATGTGCTGGGGTCCACCATTTTCAAACTAAAACACTTTGTGTATTTCTCTCTTATTACATTACTATCTCGTTAATGAGAAAAGAAATAGAATCCAAGTCCTTATATGTGCTCGGATCCACCATTTTCAAATAAAAGCACTATGTGTATTTCTTTCTCATTACATTACTATCTCAATAATGAGAAAAGACAGAGAATCCAACTCCTTATCATTTCCAAATATATTTTATTGTTTACTTTGAAAAAAAAAAAACATTCTTTTAAAAATAGAAACCAAACAAGTTCTATGATTCTTTTAATTTAAGAAAAAAAAAACTTCAAAAAACAATATCACTCCACTGGTTTGCTTTAGCTTTTTTTTTTTTTTTTTGAGACTCGCTTGCTTTAGTTTGAATGAACTTCTGGACCAAAATCCTAAAGAAATGAAAATAAAAATTGTTGATATGTAAATTTGTCAAAATTTTAGGTTTTGATTGACATTTTTGGTCTAGAGTTCATAGAGCCAGATAAAGAAGGAATAGTAAAAAAATAAAAAAGTAAAAAAAAAAAAAAAAAAGAATAGATATGATGAGAATTTTTAAATTTGAAGAGAGAGGAGAAGGAATTGGAATTTCATCAAAAAGTATACAGACAAAAAGCTAAGAGATAAACAAAGTCAAGATATAAATGATTGGTTGTGAGAAAATAATAACAGAAAGTCAAAAAGTAAAGGATTGGTTGAAAAATAATAATAATAGGCTTTATTGAGATAGGTATCCTGATGGAACCCATACTATTTTAGCCCATAAATAAAGGAGACATTTACAATGTATCTAACAAGATTTTAAACATTAATGTTCCAAATAATTTACCTATGATAATAGGTAAGAGTAGATTACTTCAAGTTTTTTTTTCTTTTTAATTTGGTGTGGGTCTCACTTCTTTTCTCATTTCAGATTTTTAAAAAAAAATTAGATGTGGGTTTCACAATTTCATTTTATCTCTCCAATCTTCCTGCTTGTCCCATTTACTTTCCCATCTTCCTCCTTCTTCTTAGCCTATCGCCGTTTGTGATGGCGACAACGGCAATGTGCTGTCACAGGAGTTGTGTTGTAGAATCATTAATCAACAACGGGAAACAAATCACTGCTTTACATTTTATTCATGCCTTCCAGCTTCAAGAAAGCTTTGCCCCCGTGCCCCCTTCCAAGGTATACCTCAAGAACTGAATGAGAAATTCACAAGTAAGGACTCGACATGTGAGTAATGTTGCTAGAGCAAAGGTATGCTTTTTGATTGGTTGAAATTCAAATTGAGTTATTGTCTTCATTCTGAATTTTTCTTATTCTGTATTGCTTATAATATCATATTTTACATTCTCATTTATTTGCAGAATGATGTCAATGCATGAGAGCTTGCAGCACTGAAGACTGTAATTAAGTGTATTGAAGAATACAAGTTCCAATCTAACTACTCACTTGATACACTTCAGAAAAGGAAAACTCAATTAGAGAAATCAAAGCCAGATAACAAGAGAAGTGGAGATTTTAATAAATGTCAACAATCAAAGAGACCAAGGGCTAATGAGAGAAAATTTTCACTTCGTTCATCTAGTGGCAGCGTTACTTATATTGGAGTTACGGGTAGGTAGGTTCCCCCGTATCACCATCAAGCCCGCCTGCCCTCCATCAAACAGGATTCGACCTTAATGGCCTCCCACCCGAACCTGTCCTCTGCGACGGAGACCACGAGGCCCATGCTTAGCACCGCCATGAGGTATACCTCTAGACCCGACTCGATCGCCATGACCAGGAACCTGAACCTGGATCCAGTGGATGTGGATAAGGTGGCAAAAACGAAGGGCACAGAGGAGAAGGCAAAAAGGATGTTGTAAATGAAGATGGTGGTGATAAAGGGATGCTTCCATTGAGGCTGACGGAGCGGAGGGTAGAGGTGTTGACTTGGGAGACTATGAAGAAAAATAAATTATGAAAGAGCAAGAAATGAGATGTTACCTGTTATCTAAGATTCCAATAAAAAAATATGAGTCATTGATTAAAATATACATAATATCAACGATGAAAATATATAGAGCATCCATGTCCTAAAAACATTTAGAAGCATTTTAAACATTTCCATAAATAAAAGCCTTCATATAATTCATGGGTGGATTCCAAAGAGACATTCACGTAAAGAGAATAGTAGAAATACTACATTGAGATTTAGAAAAAGAGGGAGGGGCAAGATATTAGAGAGAAAAGGTTGACAGGTAGAAACACATTCTCCAAAGGAGAGATACCAAAATAACTCTTATATTTTTATATTAAATAATATATATATATATCTTTTATATTTTATTTAATATTATTTATTATATATATTTTATTATTATTATTATTATTTATTTAATTATATCTATTAAAAATAATATAAATAATATCTATATCTTTAAAAAAATATAAGATGATTGGAATGACGAGGCACGACGGATTTTCCATACGAGGGGGTACGATGGAGGCTGGTGGGTCGCGGATCCAAAAATATGGGCAAGATGATTAACACATGAAAAAGGATACCAAAATACCACTGGGAGATTCTAAGGAAAAGATATCACGTACGTCAAGTAAAGAGAAAAAGTGTGGATTGAAAGAGGACTTTGTTCAAGGGGTACTAGAGAGTGCACCGGTTGTGACCTTTTTTAGCTGGGATCTCTCTTTCTCATTTTGATCATTAAATCCTCATTCCTATGACTTCACATAGCACACACTTTCTGTTACTTCTCAATATTTTTGACGTTATTTTTATTATATTTAATCAGAAGCGCTGATGGAATTTAATTTCTAAAATTTAGATAAATAACATTTTAATTTAAAATAAATAAAATATTTGATTGGCAATAGAAAATTTAAGAGAATATTTAAGTGACAATCAACAAATTCTTCTTAATATTCTTGAAGTTATTTATATTAGATTTAATTAGAAGTGCTGACTGTGTCTAATTTTAACAATAAAATAATCAAAATCTCTTCCTAAAAAAATAATAAAAATAAATGTGAATAAATTCACTTATCCTCAACCTTGTAATTGTTGTAAATTCAAATTTTGAAAGTATTTTTTAATTATTTAAAAACTTATATTTCTTCTAAACATTTTAGAAATTATTTGGCCGATTATTTTACAAAATATTTTTTAAAAATCATTTTTAATTCACCACTTTCACATAACATGTTGTGGAGTTTAAATTTGTTCTTTATAAAAATGACTATTTAGTCACTCATTTTTTGTCATATTTATTTATCATTTTTTATAATATGCATGACAATGAAATATGTAAAAAATAAAAATATTAAAAATATTTGTTGGAATTAATAAAGAACTAACTTAATTAACTTAGCAGACATAATAAATTAAGTAGGTAATCGTTCTTTGAATGGATAATGTATGATGCGAATACATTTCTTAACCGTAATCAACCCTCAAACTTGAACTCTAAAATGTAGACTATTTTTTAAGGTTCACAATCGAACCATTTCATTTTTAATGAATAAATTGATTGGTAGTGACTCTTTTCATTATTACATTCATTAGCAAGAATTTGTCGTTCTACGTTGCGCTGCGCCAAGAGGGACATTGCGTCAAAAATTAAAAGACTAAAATTATAACTTCAAGTAAGTTTTATTGCAACCACTTCATTAGGCGATTTTTTTTAAAAAAAAATTATCTTTTATAATTATGAAGAATACTGAAGAAAAACTTCAACCTTGATTGATTGTTGTCTAGAATATTTATAGTTAGTTACAACTTACAAGCGTCAAGCCTCCAACCATATTACAAGAGTTAAATTCAATAGAGGAGGAAACTAAACAATAATCCCATCTAGAGGACTGCCTCTAAAGTACTCATCACTCAAAGGATTTTCCCATCTCCTAGGGAGGGATGACCAACAAGCGGGCTTAACGGCCAAGAGAGAATTTGAACCCATACACTTGAGAAGTGCAGAGCCTTATCTAAATCTCTTAAACTAGTTGAGCCTACCTGTATTGGCTATATATAAAGATTTCTTGGTGATTATTAGTTTCTTATTTGAGTCAAGATATGATTAATAGTTAATATAGCTCCACAACGCTAGAATTCCATAGGCCTTGTATCTTTTAATTGTGACATCTAATAATCATTTCATCCAATATACCCATTTACAACCAATTGCATTATTAATCATTTGTAGACATGGCTTGTAGCCAGTGACGATCCTTAATTGCTTGACTTACACATGTGGGTTCAACGGAGGGAGGCAAGGAATGTTTGGTAGCTTGGTAAACTTTTTTGGTTTGAAAATGTTACCCCTAGCGTGCAGAAGGGCCGCGGGGGAGGGGAAGGCGATGGATCAAGTGAAAGAGAAGATGGTGCAACAACTGATGGTGATGCCAATGGGGACTCCACTGTCCGGGTCTAACTCATATTGGTGGGAAGGGAGAAAGAGATGAAGGCAAGTCTGTCATTAGTTGGAATGGGGATTGTTTGTGATTTTATTTGAATTAAGTAGTGAAAAGCAGTAAGAGTTGGATTGGAATTAGCAAACGGACGATGTGAGAGGATATAGTGGTGGAGGGGACATTAGAGTGTTATTGTAAAGGGAAAACGAAATCAGAGTCAGGAAAGGTTATGTTTTTGGTGAAGATAAACTATGAGAATGGAAAGGAAAGACTGATCAATCAAAGACCACCTGGTAGAGATGTAGACCTAAAGAGAAGTGGGATCATAGCATTTATATGCAAGGTATAGGGACGGAGCTTGTATAAACCCAGGGACCTAAAGGTGCTTAGCTTGAGGTATTTAGGTGTTTGGTCAAGTAGTTTGTGAAATGGTGAATAATAACTCAAAATTGCCTGTTAATAAGGTAAACAACAATGAGAAAGGCATGTTAATTGAAGGAGCCATGGAAGCATGATTTAATAATGTCAGGCCTATTTCAATAATTTTCCTATGGTGTCTCTCAGCAATTCAACCAAATTGGAATCATTATTTTTTTTCCCCTTAATTGGAAACAGCCTCACACATTTCATAACATGATCTATAAAAATATTGTAGCAGCAGAATCTATCAATTGAAATATCCAAGGAATTAAGGAGGTCTACCCCTTACCATCATTACTCAAGTTTGCTTCTTGCGTCAGCACCTACCTGAATAATTCTCTTGGATGCACCAAGCCGCTGGGGGGCAATCACAAGATCGTCCAAAAAGGGACCTAGTCTCAATTGAAGAAAAAGCTAACCAGATGGAACATTTACCATATAACAAAAAAAAAATGTATTTAAAAAAGACAAAAACGAGGGTCCCATACATTTGAATAGATTAACTCTAAAGGAGATTGACTAACACTATAAGTCCCGAAGGAATATTATTGCTGTTAGCTGTGCACAAAATAAAGAAAAACACTTCAGAATACGACTCAAAATCTTTCAAGCTATGATGCATAGATATGGGTACGGGTATTGGATACGACACGTGTATGGTACGGAAATACGACTTTTGTTAAAAAATTAACCTAATATTTATCAAGTATCTCTGAAGATCTTCAGATGCGTATCCGAACGATTTGGCGGATATTATAAGATCCGTCAAGTCTTCATAGCCTTCAAGAGATGTAGGCATGCATTCCTAAATTGAGACAGGGAAATGGAAGAGTGTGAAATTGACATTCAGTGTCCTAAATCTCCAGAATATTAGCCTTCCAAAAATGCCTGGTTTTACACCAAACCAAAAATGTCAAAAACATTCAAATTTGACCAAACATTAAATATGAAGAAAACAGAATTCAACCTCTTTCGAGAACAGTTTCTTCTTCTACAAGACTACAACCATCGATAAGTAACAGCATCAAAGTAGTACATATAGCTGGCGTAAAATTTTCCTTCCTAAGATATTCCAATTTTACATTGAGTAAATGATTCTGGCAAAGAAAAAAAAGAAAGAAAATAAAAATTTTATTGGATTTCAAGGCAGAGAAATGGAATTTGTATCCCCCAATTTGATGTTAGCCAATGAAGGCAGAAAAGAACAGCATGTAAGAAATTAGCTGGTGATAACTACCCAAAACAAAATCTTATCTCTTAAGCTCTCTGTTAGAACCCACGTCGTGTTAGGCTTTGCCATGTGATTGGGATTGTTCCATGGTGCAAAGATCGTAAACTCATCCAATCTTACGAGTCGACTAGCGATCTTGACAACATTGCACTCAAATACTATCAAGTCAAAATGCATAAAAAGTAAACCATGAGACAAAATGATTTGGAACAATGCGATGGGTTAAAGTATAAAACACAACATTGCAGTGAACAAATTTATTTTGGAGGAGGTACACTAACAATCAAACTTATCAGCCACATTATAATGGAAACAATGATCCAACAAACAAGGAAAAAGACAAAAAATCCTGCCAAAATAGTAAGGAGAGGAGGTCCCTGAGCAGCCTTGCTAGTTTCATTTACATCTGATCCTTCATTGGGTGATTTTCCACCCATAGAGTTGGGGTTTGTTGCAGAAACAGTCAACAGCCTTTGATTAATTTGCAATCTTCTAGAGCCTTTGCGCCTGGATACAATCAAGGCCAGAAGAAATAGTCTTATGAAAAATTACTAGAATAAGCTAAAACAATTATGATTGAAAAGGATGTAAGTATTACAGCAATGATGATGTATAGTCACACACATTGCCACTCATTCCTCACAGCCCTGCAACTGATAGAGTTGCATTGTTATTTAACTTCTACAGTACCTGAGTTATTAAACTAACACTCATGTTTTTAAATTTCTGTTCACAACAGCAACTACAGCAGCAATATTGCTGTTTTGATGTCTGCATCTACATCACAACTACAATTATGGCCGCATCAACTGCAATTTCAGTAACAATCCCGTTATTTGTACATCCAGAATTTGACACTCAGCTTACACCTCTCTCACATTGACATACGGTACACCTATTTCACATTGGAATACAGTATACTTTGGTATCCACCCACATTCACATCGATATACTGTGTCTATATTTTAATAGTACAAAAAACATTTTTCTTTCAGTAAATGCAGCGCACAACAACCGCAATTTAGAGCAATGCTACACTAGGATAATTAAACCCTATTGTTAGGGATCACAGATTTCAACAAAACCTGAAAATGCAAATCAAACTTTTCTCTCATTTTTTTTTAATACAATGGGAAATAAAACCAAATTCCTGGATTCCAAAATTTGTCCAATACAGTGAAAATTGAAGCATGGAGGATTTAAGCCTACTCACGTTCACAAAATTTTTTTTTAAAAAAAGTCAGCTTTATTATAAGCACGATTTTAACCGAAAATTCTGAAAGTTACATCAAGTTCGGCACACTGTAACAACAAACGGTGGTATCCACTGTGACATAAATTAGAGAATTAATGGAAAGAATTTGAAATAAAAAAAAAAATCAAACTTTTCAGTAGAAGGTGGAGAGAAATTCGAAATCCAGAAACCAAAATGGAGAAACTGAGCAAATATATAGAAAGATCTACAGAAAAGAAATATGTGAACCTGAAGCTAGAGGATGAGGGAGAACATGTGGGACTGAATTTAAGAGCGGCAATGGAGGGGATTTCAGGTGTTGAAGGAAACGCTAATGTCAGCTGTGCCTGTACTCTACCGGCTGAGAGTGTGAAAGAGGCCATATCAAAGTGAGGGGATCCAGATCCAGATCCCCTCCTGTTAGCTGTCTCTCACAAAAAGAGCTGTCTCTCACAAAAAGAGAGACAGGAAAGTAAAAAAAAAAAAACAAAGATAAGTAATTTTTTTTTACTACCACTCTCTCTATCTCTGTCTTAAACAGGACCCCTTCCTATTTTTTGGTAATAAGAGGAGATCCACTTTCCTTCCCTTCCACACCACAAATAACATAAGGACCCTTTTGTTTCAAATATCTATGTCTACTAGTTTTGAGGTAATTAATGTTATTACAAATTATTAATATATAATATTATTACTTTAAAAATAATATAAATTAAAGTAATCGAATATATTTTTGACTATTAATTAATTTTATAGATAAACTAGTATTCTTTTGCTAGAATTGATTTAATTTTATTATTAATAAACTGTAAGAAAATGTAAATTATTTAAGATTTTTTTAGACATAAAAAAGTTATTTAACATGTCACAATTTATTTTTTTTACACAACTAAATATTACTATAAATAGACAAAACAAAATTAGTCTCTCTATTATGTTTTATTAGAATAGAAATATGTCTGAAATAATTTATTTTGATATTTTAAAACCTTTTCGAACAAATATTCTATTTAAAATATTTTAATTATAAACTTTTCTAAAAGTAAAATAAGTTGACTCAAATTATTATTCTTAAATTTTAAATATTAGCTCGCTATTACACATTATAAGAATATAAGTGTGTTTGAATTAATTTATGAAGCTAATTCAAATATCTAATAATATTTGTCAATTAAATTAAAAACTGATAATTATAATATATAATTTAAAATAACCAGTGTAATATATATAGACAAAGTTTTACAACAGAAAATTAAATTAGTATCTCATTAAATGACACAATTCTTCTTTCAAAGTATTTAAATTTATGTTTAAATAAGCATAAAATGTATGAATTTTATACACATATCAATAACATGGATAACAACAGAGAGTTCAAATATGTGAGACAAGCAAAAGATCAATAGATATTTGACAACCTAGACGTCAAAGAATTCAAATATCTAAGATAAACAAAAAGCAACAGATATTCGACAACCTAAACAACATGAAATTCAAATATTTGATACAAACAAGTCAACAGATATTCAACAATGCTTGAACTATAGGGGTTGGAACTCGAAACTGATGAAATAAAGATCTCCGAGATTGAAACCCAAAGCTGATGAGATAAGAATGTAGTTTAAAAACCAAGTGATCAACAAGTTGTTTTAAAATCTCAAAATGGGCTAACTAGAAGACCCTAGACCTAGTAATAAAAACATCAATTCATTACACCACTGAGCAGTTCAAAAATCCAGAATCTACAAACTAGGCTATTTAATAATCTAATAATCTATCATGCAAAGTTTGTTTGGTAGAATTCACAAAAGACAACTTATTGTTGCAAAACAGTAAAATTAAATAATGTTCTATTTTAAATATCAATGAAAGATGTTGGGATTCAAAACTCAATCTTTCAAATGTCTCACACAAATATAAAATTTTAATTGATAGAAAAATTATTTAAAATTCAAAATTCAATAAGGATCTAGATGAGAAAGCATTTCCCATAAAAAAAATGCATTCACTATTCCATCACAACACAAACAAGATGTCTTTACAAATGAAAGGGATTGTAGAATTGTATACCTTGCAGAAGAATAATGTTCTTCAAGAAATGTGTGCAACATTGAATTAGTAGGGGAAGAAGAGCAGATGGACTTATATATTAGCAATGGGGGAAATAAGAGTGGTCGCTAGTGACAGCAATTTCCCTACAACATGACATGCTTTTTAAAGAGTGAAGAAAAGAGTCAGGCTAAAGTGCATGGTTGAGATTGTCTTTAAAGAGTTGGTAAATCAAGGAGGATGTTTTCTTACTGAAGCATCTCTAATTCTCAATCATCGAAAGGGCTCTTTATATTTAGTTAACTTGTGTATGGTACTGAGTTTTGCATTGATGGCTGATATATTTGTCATATATTTCAACTAAGAAAAATATTATGAGTTTCAACATGTCATTGAGAAGTATTAAACAATGTGTCTCACAATAATCATGGCAATCATGACAGCACTCCCCCTAAAGGTACCATTTGACACCTTATAGATACCTTTGACCTCAATTAAATCCCAATTATGTTCTCTCTTTCTCTCTATTGGGAGCATAAGAAAAATTTTATTAGGGCACACATGCTGAAAACCACACATGTTATCATACGACACATGACAGTATTGAGATTGCTAAGAAAGTGTCAAGTGGACATTAAGTCTAATATTCGGTAGTATTGAAGTTGTCGAATAAGGCAATATTGATGTTACCTAGACATTGATGAGAAATTACGTAAGTGTTGTCATGATCTACTAAGCGTAGAAGCAATTTTTGGTAGTGCTGATGCTACCCAATCAAGATAGTACTGATGCTATCTTAGTATTTTGGTAGTACTGATGATGTCAAAATCAAAGGAAATGGTAACATTGATCTTACTATGAGGTTGACACACTGTCGCAACCGTGATCGCGGCGAACTAGCAGCTCACGTGATTTTAAAAGATGAAAATGAAGTCGCCACCAATTTTATTTAAATTAGAAAAAATTAGAAAACCTTTATTAGAAAATAGTCTTTGAAAACCAGATCGAATTTGGTAGTCTATTATGTATAGGGACGGGTAGAAACTTAATCTCACAGCACCCCTATCACACCCGTCCTGAGACGGTACCTTAAGTCAGTTATACAAAAATTGAATAATCTCAAATATATTTATTTTACTCTTCTTTTAAAAAAAAACTTTGTAACTATTTTTTTATTTTTTTTTAAAGAAAAGAAAAAAAAGAAAAAACCTAATTGTGAAAATTTAAATTTTTGACTTGACAGAATATTGATTCTACTCTTACGTATTCTCAAGTGTAACGAAGAACTCAAAGTCACGTAATTCTTTAGAAAATAAGTGTGAGCTGATTGATTTTAACTTTTTAAAAAAATTGGAAAGAGATTTTGTTGAAAACAAAATTATTCTTGCACAGGATTTAAGGCAGCACTAGACTACTCAATAAACTCATATGATCCAAATAACATTGAAGATAACATCTACTATTCAATCATTATCATTGGTCATTGAATTGATTAAAAATATTTTTTTATATTTTTAGTTTTTTATTTTATTTTTATATTTTGTTTTTATTTTTATTTTTTTACCGAACTTAACAAAACACTTCTAAATTATCTAACTAAAAAGCTTTAGCCCAAACAAATCTAGCCCAAAAACAAAAACAAAGAAAAAACAAACTCAAACCCAAAATAAACTTCAGCCCAAAAGAAAGGAAAAAAAATCAAACCCCAAAGACAAAAAAAAAAAACAAAAACAAAAGAAGCTTCAAGCACCAAACGCTAAAAAGATGATAAAATAAATGTTTTAAACAAAAGAAAATGGCACAATCTAGAGAAGGAAACGAAATGAAGAAGCTTTTGCAAAATGAAAAATGGAGAAATGAGGAAGATTGCCCACCACTAGCAAGACGGATGGCAGCGTGGAGGGTGGCAACGACTTCAATGCTGGGTATGGGTCACGGCAGATCCGGTGGTTCACGGCTGGGGAGCGGGTTCGAGCAGCGGCACGGGTTGCTGCGGCTCGCCGGTACAGTGCGGTACGTGCTACTTAGGTGTGCCAGCTCTAGTTCGTGCTGCTCAGATGGCGTATGGGTTCGACGGTGGCGGGTCGCACAGATCATGGGCAGATCGTGGCTCGTCGGCGCGGTACAGATTGGGATACAGTGCAGCTCGTCGACGGTGGTCTGAGGTGGGGGTCGCGATAATTGGCGACAAAGCGACATGGTGGGCTACACGGTGGGCTGTACGGTGGCCTGCGGACAACTGGGTGAAGACGGCGACTCAGATCTGAAGGTGGAGGTTAGGGATGGCAAAAATCTCCAGGGCTCGGGGATCCCCGTGGGGACTACCTCGAATGGGGCCCCGAATGCGAGGTTTTTACCCTGTGGGGACGGGGGTGGGGTAAAAAATTCTCTCGCAGTATGTTCGGGGATGGGGATGGGGACGGGGACGGGGATCATACTCCCTGCTCTGCGGGTTCCCCGTCCCTGTTAAAATTACTATAATAACCTTCATATTTATTTAAAATAAAAAAAATAATTTAAAATGATGTTATTTTACTAAATTAGTCATCTCTTACTCAATTACCCAATGGTTCTACACTTAAATCCCAAGTCCAACCCCTATCTCTAACTCCCTTGTCACTTCAACACTCAACTCAGCAGAGCATGGCCAGAGCAACAACCCCTCCCCATTTCCCAAATATTTCCCCTTTGAATTCATATTCCCTCACTCATGGTTTCACACGGTCATACTCTTACTGACTCACTCAATCCCCAGTTCCCCCTACCCTTGCACGCAAGCGCAGCCACCGTCCAGTCCACCAAGGCACCGAGCCACACACGTCAGCCGCAAGCCCGTGGTGCTGCTCGTCTCGACTGTGCAACGTTGTTCCATCGTGTTGTGCCGTCGCTCCATCCCAGAACCCAGATCTGAGATCTCAGTCGTCATCGTGGCAACGATCCGTCACCGTACAGCTACTGATCACGCGTAGGACTGCTCCGATTGTAGTCCGTTGCCATTCGCACTGCCACCAGCATCAACAGTAGCAGCATCCCCTGTAGCAGCGTCCACCCAAATGTGAGTTAGGGTTCTGGATCTGCTACCATTTCGAAATTTGTTCTCATTCTTTATTTATCTTTCTTGGAGTTTTGGTTTATGATCCTGGTGTGATGTCCATTTCCATTTTTGTACTTTTTTGTGTGTAAAGAATTGATTTTCGGGCAAATGAGTGTTTTTTATGATTTGAGGATTTCTTCTTTTTGATAGATCTGCTATTGTGAATTTGTGAAGATGATATTTTTCTCTGTTCATGTTCTTGTGCTTGATTTCCACTAACATTTTAGCTGATGCTTGGAATATCTATTTTATTTCATGTCCATTAGTTGGCTGTTTAAGCTAGCATTGTGATTCAGGAACGTGAAAACTGAAGCAAAACAGAAAATCTTACTTAAATATAATGTTATTTTAATTTAAATCGTAGTTGGTTAACACAAGGCAAATTGCCTACTCGAAGTCACTTTAATGCAAAGTATAATGAAGCTTTACCATAACATCATGACTATTGTTTTAATTTAAATTTCTTACTCATTATTTTTCTTATTGCATTATGTGCACATAGCCCACATTTTCCCCTTATTGAATTGTTTTTCAGTTCTGTATTGGATTTACAATATTGAGTTCTTACTCATGCTTGAATTTGTTCAATGTGTTAGGTTATGTGAAAAAATCCATTGCATTTTGTAGTGTTTGTGAGCAATTTTAGCATTATCTTTAGCCTTTTTAGTTATGTTTTTTGCAATCTGTTATTTTTTTTTCTTCATAGATATTGAAGAGTGGGCTTCTTTCCAGTAGTTCATTGATGAATAATGTAACATTTTGTTTTTAACATGTTAACTAACTGATGTGTTTTGCTGCCATCTTAAACTCCAGTCCATGTAATTGGTGCAATCCATGTTAACCTTTTGTTTACTTTTACATGTTAATCTTTTTGTTTATTTTTATGACATGTTGTACTTATTTTATATGCAGAATGACCGGGGGTGACCAATTATCTAACATCCTTGTTGGGAGCAATCAAGTTCCTAATGAGACACAAAGAAATCCGGTGGAAGAGAATAAACAAAGTCACCAGGCTGAGGCTCCTCCTCCTAATGAAACATGTGAAACAAATTTGGAAATACAAGATGTCAATGAGCGGTCAAGTCCGAATAAAAGAGGACTAACTTCAGGAGCTTGAGCACACTTTAGAAGGGAGAAAATAGATGACAAGTGGAAGGCAATATGCAAATATTGTGAGAAGAAGCTTGGTGGTGATACTAGAGAAGGTACTAAACACTTACATGACCACATTAGGACTTGTAAGCTTCGGACTGTGAGGGGCCCAAGGCAAGCAATACTTAAAACTTTGGCACAATCATCAAGTTCAATAGGGGATAGGGGTGAATCACTTATAATTGGTAACTACTCATTTAGTCAAGATGTTGCAAGGATAGAACTTGCAAGAATGATTGTATTGCATGTGTATCCTCTCACTATGGTTGATCATATCGATTTTAGAAGGTTTTGTGATGCTCTTCAACCTTTGTTCAAAGTAGTTTCTCGCAATACAACGAAGAATGATATGCTGAAGATGTATGAGAGCGAGAAGGCTAAGACTATGAAGCTACTTGAAAGAAATTCAAGTCGCATTGCAACAACTACTGATATGTGGACTGCAACCAATCAAAACAAAGGGTACATGTCTATTACAGCTTATTTCATTGATGACAATTGGACTATACAAAGTCGGATTGTGAGGTAATGACTTAATTGCTTTGTTTTAAATATGTCTTTTTGTCTTTTTCTTTTAGGTTTCATGTTTACTACTTGATAGTTGTATGTGATATTTATAATTACTTGTTTTAGGTTCATTTATGTGCCTGCACCATATACTGCTAAGGTTCTTTGTGATGTTTTGGTTGACTGTTTGTTTGATTGGAATTTGGATAGAAAGTTGTCAACCTTAACTGTTGACAATTGTAGCACTAATGATGCAATGGTTGAGCATATTTTTTTATAAGATTTCAACTTCTTCTTTTGTTTTGGGAGGGAACTTGTTCCATATGCGTTGTTGTGCTCATGTGCTGAATTTAATTGTGAAAGAGGGGATGATAACAATCTATAGTTCTATTGAAAAGATTAGGGATAGTGTTGCTTATTGGGTTGCAACACCAAAGAGGGAAGAAAATTTGTTGACATTTGCCGACAATTGAACATTGCTTATTCAAAGAAGCTTGCACTTGATTGTAGAACTAGATGGAACTCCACATTTTTAATGTTTGCTTCTGCATTACCATACCAAGAAGTTTTTAAACGTTTAAAACAGCGTGAGTCTCAATTTAAGTGTTTGCCAAGTGATGATGACTAGGAAATGGCATTTAATATTTGTGAAAAAATAGAAATATTTTATAGTGTGACTGAGTTGTTCTCCGGTACTCAATATCCAACTTCAAATGTCTATTTTCCAAAAGTGTGTGAAATTAGATTATCTTTGAATGAGTGGCTGCATTCTTCTAGTGACATTATCCAAATGATGGCTTCATGTATGTATGACAAATTTGAGAAGCGTTGGGGCATGATTAATGGGGTGATGGCAATAAGGGCTGTTTTGGACCCTAGATATAAAATGAAGTTATTGTATTATTTCTTCCCTCTTATGTATGGAAATGAAAGCACTAATGGATTGCACAAGGTGAAAAAATTACTTGAAGATTTGGTTGATGAATATCAAGCTAAGGATAGGATGAGTGTTCCTACTAGTAGTGATTCTACTATGTCTTCAGCTTTGACGGAAGTTGGTTCTCTTACAAAGAAAGCAAAATGGAGAAGCAATTATTTTCAATATGTGCAAGAAACTACTTCAAATAGCACTTTCAAGTCAGAATTAGATTGCTACTTAGAGGAGCCTATCTTGCTTGATAAATTAAATAAAGATGTGTTTGACATATTGGGTTATTGGAAAAATATTGGAGTGAAATATCCAACTATGCAAAGAATTGCAAGAGGTTTTTTAGTCATTCCTATCTCGACAGTTGCATCAGAGTCTGCTTTTAGCACTGGTGGTCGCTTTCTTAGTCCTCATCAGAGTAGGCTAACTGTGGAAACAGTAGAGGCATTAATGTGTTCTCAAGATTGGTTACGCAATGCAATGGAAGGTAATATACACTACAAGAAATTTGTCATTTAGCAACGGAATCTTGCGAGGGAAAATTTCTCTCGCTAATCCCTCGCTAATTAGCGAGGGAATAACGAGGGATTAGCGAGGAAAATTCGAGTCTTCGCTAAATTTCAAAAATAAGTTTGAGGAAAAAATAGCGAGCTAATAGCTAAGGAATTAGTGAGGGAAATGTTCCTCGCAAAAATTAGCGAGGGAATTGCGAGAGATAATTTCCTTCGCAAAAATTAGCGAGGAAATTGTGAGGGATAATTTTCCTCGCTAATGTTAGCGAGGGAATTGCGAGGGATATTTTCCCTCGCTAAAAATAACGAGAGAATTGTGAGGAAAAGTTCCCCTCGCTAAACTGATAAAATTTTAACGAGGGATATTTTCGTCACAAATCCCTCGCAAAACCTGATAAATAAATAAATTAAAATATTTTAACATATTCCATTTGCATCTCACTTTCATATTCCCTCTCACTCTCACTCACACTCACTTTCAGATTCCCTCTCACTCTCTCTCGTGCTCTTCCTCCCTCTCACTCACACTCACCCTCACTTCCATCTCCCTCTCACTCTCTCTCGTGCCCTCCTCCCTCTCACTCACACCCACCCTCACTTTCATCTCCCTCTCACTCTCATTGCAGCAAAACCCCCCTCTCACTTGCGCTCTCGCTCTCACTTTCGCAGCTACCTCCTGCTTGACCAAAACCCAGTGTTCTCTCAGCCCCCTCTCACCACGCGCAATCAGGTATGCTCTGCTGTCCTTTTTCTTCTTTTTGTCTCTGTAATATGTAATCTATAACCTTTGCCCTGTTTTTTCAACCCCAAGATCTGCTCTTGTTTACTTATATTTGTGGAAACTAGGCATGGAGTCATAGATCTGCTAAAGAGTTGAAATTTCAAAATTGATTTGATTGGAATTTCAAATATTTATGAGAAAAAATGGTAGGTCTACCTTATTCGTGATTCTGTCGTATAATACCTTTCGCAACATATAGCATTGCTGTTTTTATTTTATCCATTTTAATAGGTATTCTTAAGATGTAAGATTTAATAAAAAATTATATCCGTTGAAGCGTCGTGCAACTTTTGTCAGTTTAATTTAACGCGTCTGTACACTCGCTGCTTGCGAGGTAAGTCAAGCATGTTTGGTTCTAAAAAATTTGGAGTGAGGGAGATAGAGGGGAGGCAAGGTGCGTGGAAGGTGACCTTGCTGAGGAATTTGCCTGTTGGGGTTTTGAGTTATTCATCTTTCGAGTATCTGAAAGTTGCAGTGTTGAGTAGGACAAAGAAGAGTCATTTGGAGCCAATTCAGAGTGTTTTATGTGGGGCACTAGCTGGTGCGATATCTGCTTCACTTACGACACCTTTGGATGTGGTGAAGACTAGGTTGATGACACAGGTTCATGGGGAGGCTGTGAATAAGTTTGCTGCTGTTATGTATGGTGGTGTTTCGGCAACTGTGAAGCAGATCTTGAAGGAGGAAGGGTGGATTGGACTGACCCGTGGAATGGGTCCTAGAGTTCTTCATAGCGCTTGTTTTTCAGCTTTGGGGTACTTTGCATTTGAAACTGCTAGGCTTACCATACTGCACCAGTATCTTAGGCGAAAGGAGTTGAATGAAATGGCTGTTTCTCCTAGCTGAGTTTATGGCATTGGCGGTATTTTAAATTTTCTTTGGTTCTCTGTTGCTTAAATTTTCTTAGGCAGTTAGTTGTCTTTGTTTTGTTTTGTTTGATTATGAATTTATGATATGTACACAATTGACATAAGGCTTTTCAATGAAAGTTGCTTAAGTCACTTTTATCAGAAAACTAGTTATCTTGATGCACCAAAAGTTATTATGCCTTTGTACATCTAGTTTATGTTATACACTCTGTAGTGTTACCGTAGTTGTCTTTGTTTTGTTTGATATCTACACAATTGACATAAGGCTTTTCAATGATAGTTGCTTCAGTTACATGTAGAATTTTTGAACCAAAAACTAGTTATCTTGATGCACCATAGTGATTGTTATTATGGCAAATGAACCACTAGCATGGCATATACAGATCTAGTTTCTGTAATGTTATCTTAGTTGGCCATATGCTAGAAATTTGTTATAGTGATTACAAATTAAAGTGATTTTGTCAATTTCCAGCCTTGATGCAGGAAGTTTAGGATTGGCCACAAGTACAATTCTACTTTATCTTTACAGGAAAAAGAATTCTATTTCTTAGATTTGTTTAGAACGAACCACACGAATTTCTCCATACATATATGGCTATCCAAATATCTCACATATTGTATGCTTATTGATATCTTTATTATTCATTGCCTCCCTTTGATATCCTTAGTCTCATACTTGAATCATTTTATGGTTCTTGATTTGAATATTATTGAGTTACGCATGTCTAAAATTGTTTACATAACAGTAGTAGTAGTCTTTCGGTTTACATGATTTTGTTTATATACTTTTATTCTTCTACATTACTATATATATATATATATATATATATATATATATATATATATATATATATATATATATATATATATATATATATATATATATATATATATATATATAAACTTAATAGTTTTGTTATTTTTCTGATCTTTTTTAATTTACTCTTGTTATTATTTAATAATTTTTAAGAGATGAAAGTGACCATAACAATAGCATGGAATGAAATTACATGAAAGCCAATCTTTTTTTGTTTACATAACTAGGTAGTAGTAGTCTTTCAGTTTACATGATTTTGTTTATATACTTTTATTCTTTTGTCCTTGATCTAATTTTTTTTGTCTAAGAAGTTGATTCTAGCTTTGAATAAAATTGAAAAACCAAATTTTTCTACATTCTAAGATTTTCCTCTATGCGGTTTATGTTTCCTCTATTAGAATTTTGTTGTATCTTCTTAAAAGTTTATTCAAATATAATATGTGGTTTTGTTTTGAGGTAAGGAATAGTGAATACTCTTACTATTGATAATGAGGCCAAACAAACCATAGAAGCACTGCAAACTGAGCTGCAAAAAAACAAAAGAGAAATTAAAAGCTGTTGAAGAATTGAAGAGTCAATCAGGTATGAAACCTTGTAATGACAGAGGATGTAAGGGTCTAAATGTTATGTTTTAAAAGGAGTTGGTAATAGAGGCAAGCTGGGTTGGCAAAGTAGAATAATTTGAAGCTTTTGAAAGTGGTTCTGCAAATTGTAGTATTAAGATAAGTGCTGAATCGAAGAGAATGATGCTCTATAATGTCTAGCTTTTATTGTGTTGTTCTCATTTCCTTTTGCAGAACTTCTTTTGAGTACAGATTAGAGTTGTTCCAGTATATATGATAATAATTGGTGAAGTTACAAAAATAAAAAATAAAAAATCATGAGGTAGCATTTTGTTTTTGTTCCTCCAGTGGGACATATTTACCACCTTTAATTCACATTTTGCTTCTTTGAGAAGCCAGCTATCAAATTTCTGGCTTCCTACTGAAGAGTTTATCCTCATTTACTAGTCTGGTTAGCATATTCTTCTCAATCACTGTTTTCATTTTATGATATTGAAGATTGAGGGCTCAGTTTGAACTACCAACTAGTTAACTTAAATCAGCAACTTACTAATTATGAATTAAGCTTAGTACGCAACGATATAAAGTTAATTGTTCTACCTGTGGCTGGGTTAGATGAAAATTTCCTCGCACAAAGGATTGAGCTTGAAACTATGAGGTAATGTTTTGTTCAATATCTGCAGAACAAGTTTGGATAACTTGGTTTGAATCAAAGCTTCAAAAAACCTGCCAAGAAAACTAATTAAAGTATATAGGAGGTATGCCAAGAGGGCCCCTCTGAAAATAGTTAAAGTAAAACATAAAGAGAGAGAGAGAGAAATAAACCTAAGTATATAAGTGAAATGAAGTTTCCTGTTTAATATATTAGTGTGGCCTCTCTGTACTTTTAGACAGACATCAATGGTAATGAGAATTATTCCAAATGAAAGGCATGTGTTTAGGCCTTAAGGGTGGTCTGAGGCTTCCAGTATTGTCTTATTAAACCTTGAATAAAGATGTTATCAAATGTACGGCTTTTCCTGATCACTATTAACTGTTTAGGAGATGCTGGAAAGTTGGTAGATAGCTACATATCAGATAATATAATGCAATTAAAAGCGCAATGGAAAAATTAATCCGAAAATACTCTTCTTTTAAAAAACGCAGGAAAATAAGGATAAAAAAAACTTCTAAATATAAAATGTGCACAGTCCACCTCTGCCCTTGTTTGAATTCCCATTCCCAAGTAGGTAAGATAAGCGTGCTCATTTCCTTCTCTTCTACTCACACTGTACTGTACTTAAGAGTAGAGAAGATGTTTGGAATTGGATTATGTGATTGTGAAGCATCAACTCAGCGCTTCAAATCTTATATTAGACAAGACTCTCTGGTTCATGAAAATCTCATTTTTCCTTAAATGGACAAGACTCTCTCAACGCTAGCAATACAACTGTCAGGACTAGGAGAGAACTCAATAAGGAAATTGCAAATATAAAAATAATTAATCTTTTGTGTAATGTTTAGTTATATATTCATGAAGGATAATCTCTTATTTTTTGTAATTACTTGAATTATTTGCCTATGTTGAGTATGATATAAAGACATTGGTATTTTAGAGGGTTTGTCTAATTACTTTTGACATGTGTTTATTATATATTCTTCTTCTTGAGTCAAGGTTAGTTTCATTGTCATTCTTTGCACTGCTTCATAAGTTAAATATAAAAACACACGTATACCGTTATGGTGCGATCAAGAGATGCACTGGCGAAGGTGTTTGTGTCTTTAGGATTAAATGTCACTTACATATCTACATGTTGCATGGTTGAAATTAATGCTTTTTTTTTTTTTACAATTTGAGCGGAGCCTTAATTTCTCGTTTGAGATTCAATATTAATGAACATGTGTACTTTTTAAAGATACTGTTCGTTGTATTGAATCTTGAATTGTCCAAGTGGGACAGTTTGGGAAGGGACTTTTTCTTTACTTAGTTAATGGTTATTCTTCAAATCTTATATTTTATACTTGATGAAATTTTGTTATGTTACATTTCTTTTTGTTCTCTGGGTGCATACTTGATCGTGGTAGATGTCACCATGTTTGAGTCGTGCACTTGGAGACCAAAGGGAAATGCTGCCGAAATTTCGTCAAGTATAGGATGTGTGATTTTTGTGAATTATATGAACCAAGTGTTGAAAAAGTGTCTTTTCGAATGTGATAGGATCATACCATTTTAAAAGAGAGGTGAAGATTTTGAAAAGGATTGTATTAATATGCTAAGATAAATTTCAGCAATCATGAGAACCGATCGAAGGATGCTTGTGATAGGTAAATTCTAAAATTGATACCGATTCATTAGTGAAAATTTCATGTTTTATCGTGGAAGCTCTTTACTAATGTATTGATTATGTGTATACCTATATATGTATCTATTGAATGGATTGTGTAATTGAAATGGTTGCATGTTTCTCGGCTGAAGTAAATAGTGGTTTAGATATTCTGTGTTGATATTACTGAGCACTCTCTAGTTGATGAAAATCTCATTTTTCCTTAACTCAAATGCACAAGACTCTCTAACATTTTTTTTTTTGTAATTACTTGAGTTATTTGCTTATATTGAGTATGACTTAAAGACATTGGTATTTTATAGGATTTGTCTAATTACTTTTAATATGTGTTTATCATATATTCTTCTATATGTGATTATAGGAGGTAGAGTTAAAGCATCGAGTTTCTTACAGAGATCTCTATGCCAAAGTTCATAAGAAGAAAGATGGAAGTTATGTCTCTGAGCGCTCAAGGAACTTCATTGTAGGTGTCTTTATAATTTAAGTCATTTATATTTATTAAGTTATTGATTTTTTTGCTAATATTTTTCTTGTTTTGTTATTTTAGGAGTCATACGACGCCGCGATGTTAGAAAAATATGGAGAAAACTCTTCTATTCATCCTATGGTTGACCCGCAAGTATGGTTGGATGCGGCGAGTCCCAACAAGAAGGGACGAGTGCATGGCATAGGTAACAGCTTACACATTGGTATTAACAATAATACTATGCCTGCTTCATCCTCGGAGGTTGCGGGTCCTTCTCGCTCTACACATTTGACACAGGACATAACTGAAGTCGTAAATACAAAAATACAAATGAATGCAATAAATACAAATGGTAAGTGCAAAGAAACTAACAAAGAATGACTTCCTTTGTCCAGACTCAACTAATCCCTATGTTTACGCCTTTCCTATCTACGATCCAATCAGGAAATGTTGCTCCACAAGCACCATTGCAAGGTGAAGCAACTAGGGAGGATCAAGAGGATGATGATTATGAAGACGAAGCAAACTTAGATTGATTGCATGTTCTGTTTATTCTTGTTTTGTATGACATTGTATGAAATTTTGAACTTACATAACTTATATAATAACTTCGAATCATTAGTAGATTTATTTTGGATTTGTATTTTGTTGCTTTTTATTATTTGCTGGATAATTTTGTTTGAAAAGATTTACAGGTATATTGGATATTGAAAACCAAGTCTTTTACATTTAAATTGATAAAAAAAAAAAACTAATTTGCGAGGGATTAGCGACGGAATAGCGAGGAAAGTATATAACGTAACTTGTAAGGGATTAGCGAGGGATTAACGAGGGAACTCAACGAGGGATTAGCGAGGGAATAGCGAGAAAACTCAGCGAGGGACTAGCAAGGGAAATCAACGACGGATTAGCGAGGGAACTTAGTGAGGGATTAGCGAGGGATTTTGATTGTAAAATTGGTGCGTATATTCTTTATATAGCGACGAGATTTTCCTCGCAAATTTGCGAGGGAATACAGCCGCCAGCGGTTTAAATTTTTGCGAGGGATTAGCGAGGGATTAATGAGAAAAAATTTGTAGTTAGCGAGGGATTAGCGAGGGAATACGTTCCCTCGCTAATTAGCGACCAAACAAAACCGACGGACTTGTCCCTCGCTAATCCCTCTCTAATCTCTCGCAATTTTTGTTTGCGAGGGATTAGCGAGGGAAATTTCCCTCGCTAATATATTGATTTCTTGTAGTGATAATTTTATATTCATCTATTTTTTGTTTAAT
Organism: Ormosia emarginata; assembly: GCA_029884605.1. NCBI lineage: Eukaryota > Viridiplantae > Streptophyta > Magnoliopsida > Fabales > Fabaceae > Ormosia > Ormosia emarginata. Next base: position 8,185,625 of record JAQQTP010000066.1, on the reverse strand, counting down.
TTTTCTTTTTTTCATAGTTAATTTGATTTTGTAATTGTTAGGTTCTACCAAAAAAATGATTGAATGTTGCATATTCAATGAAGACAAAGATGTTGATGAATGATGATATTGATGGATGAAAAGAATGAGGACTTATTGATGGATGGCACAAGAGATGAAGAAGTTGTAAACTTGTGTTTTTTGAACTTGTATGATTTTGGAATTTGGGATGTAGCTTGAAGTTGCAATGTAGCTTGGTTGTGCAAACTTATGTTTAGGACTTTAGGTTCTTATGTTTAGGCTTTGTATTATGTATTTATGCATTTTTATTTTAGAATATTGAATCTATTAAACACTTGAATTTGATGTTGTAGATGTAATATGGTGCTTTAGCTTCTTTTTTTCTTATTTTTTTCAATTTTTTTGATTTTATTTTTTTATTTTTACATTGCGGGAATCCCGTGGGTATTTGCAGGAATCCCGTGGGTATTTGCAGGGATTCGGGGAACAAGGATAAGGGAAAAATTTCCCCCGTGGCGAGGATTGGGGATGGGGATGGGGATTAATCACCGTGTAAGACGGGGAGCGGGAGGTAGTCCCGTCCCGCCCACGCCCCGCGGTGCCATCCTTAATGGAGGTCGTGGTGGAGCTCCGGCGGGTTCACAGTGGTGGGTTGTTGTTTTTCTCTTCTTTTTCTTTAAGTGGTGAGAGGGTGGTAGTTATGGAGGATGGGTGGTGTTTTGAAAGTGAAGGTTGTCTTGAAGGTTGAAGATGGTGTTTGTTGAGAGAGTGGTGAAAGGTGGTGGTTGTTAATAGAGTTCATGGGTCGTGGGTTGTTGATAGTGGTGGTAGAAAGTGGTGGTTGGAGGTGGAGGTTATAGTGGTGTGGGTATTGGTTGCTTGGTAGTGGAAGAGTGGTGGTTTGAAAGGTGGTGGAGATGGTGGGTTTGTGGAGGTTTGTGGTAAGGATGATGAATAGTAAAATAGGAAGTTGGAGAAAATGATGCATAGTGAATGAAGGTGCTGGATTGCTGGCTGTTGCTGTGTTGGTAAAAAAAGTCCTCCAAAAAAATCAAAATGCTCTATATGTTCCTCTTTGTTTATCCCCCCCTTGGCTGAGCTCTCTGCTTGGTCCTCCAAAAAAACTGAGCTCCTTTCCTCTTTTTGTCTTCACCTTTTTTTTTCTTTTTGCTAACCAGATGGCTTTTGAGCACTGTGAGTGAGTGTGTGTGCAGACGGATTGTGTGCTACAGATGTGTTACATGTTATAGTGTGTGTTGTGTTGTGCAGTGCATAGTGAGTGTGTGCACTGGCTAATTTTTTTTTAAACTGAGATTTCATCTTTTTTTTATTCTTTTTTATTTTTTTTACATTCAAAACAAATAAAATAAAGTGATAAAATAAATAGACTAAGACATGATTAGAGGATTTGGTCAAATAGGGGACAATTATAAAAATAAAAAAATTATCCTTTTTTTTTTGCAATTAGGGTAAAATTGAGTGTTCACACACACCATATATCAACAAGGTCGATAGAGAAATATTGGAGTTTGGAGATAAAAGGGTGCATAACAACAATATTGATGTTGTTGTAGATAACTCCAAAATAATCTATGTCCTTGGAATTCAATCAATAATGTTGCATAGTGACAATACTGATATTGTCGACGGGAAGTTCACACAAGGCTTAGCTTAAGAGAGCATGTGGCATGCGTGTGGCTATCAAGAAAATTTTCAATTACCAAGCGCTGGTGATGGAGATAAACCCATGATGGAAAAGTTATCTCCATTATATCCATTCTGATGCATGAAGTTTCACACGAACACACTTTCAGAAATAGTGTGCTGATGTAACAGAGGAAGTAACTGCCAAGGACACATGGTGCAATCATAACAGGCATCAGATTTCTGTATGATTCGTTGGATGCCAAGAGTGGTTACTCAATTTATCTATAAAGATGGAATCCTAGTAACATTGCAAAAGGTTCTAAACACTCCACATTCCTCACCCGCAATAGGAAAATGAGTTACCAATGACCACCCCTTTCATATTTCATTTCAAGATTAGGCTACTTTTTCTAAATTTTATCTTCATTCCTAGGAGTAGAAGTAGCTCATAGCTTATCAACCAACTTGTAATTGGAATGACATTGTTAGTGTATTTTCAAGTTCAATTCAATTATCTCTTTTCAATACTTGTTATTGAATAACATGCTCAGTTTCTTTTCTTGATAATTAATAAATGCTTAGCACAATCACACACTATTTTCTTATTGAGTATTAATCTTAATTGCATTAAAGGGTAAAAAGCTTAATGGGCCAATTAAGTGGCAGTGAATAAAACATTTATGAGAGTTTGATCCCTCTCTCCTCTCAAATGTCAAAGGTCGACATTCTGAGTTTCGACCTCGATTTGATTGCGTAGGTCATACTAGACTTAGGATAGTATCCATGGAAACTAATTGGAAACACACTATCTTTTACTCACCTATATATATATTTCTAGAACTTACTTGAGCATTGGAGTAGTCTTACAGGTACAACCCCTACCCCACGCACACTATTTCTCATGACTGAGCTACCTTTCTCTAGTGCTAAATTAGCCACAACAACAGGTCCACCACCATTTGACGAGGACACACACCATCACCACTATGTGGCTCTATCACAAGTAGATGCGGTAGACCTACGTTTATTGTGAGCGAGGCTATCCACCTCACCTCCCCAAAAAATTGATTTTTCTTCATTTTACTTGTATTTTTATTCAAAAACAAAATTTCTTGAATTTGGCGCCTCATTAACGGTGTTTTTTCTTTATGGCTACCCTAACTGAAATGATCTAGCTCTGCCTCTACCTAGTAGAACATAGTTGGGATTGAAGGGGTAGCTGCCCTTCCAATTTTTTTTATTGACTATAAATAGTAGAAGAGTTTTCAACAATTGTGTTTTCATCACAGGTTTGAAACCTTTGTTAGATTTAACATAAATGTTTTAGGCTGAATTTCATTATCAACATAATAGACACTTACGTTGAGAAGAAAATTAATTAAGAGCCCAAAATCCTTCACCAAAGAACTCACTTGAGCGATACTTTGAGTCCTAATATGTACCCATCCTTATACTCTTTTTAGTCCAACTCCAACATAAAAACTCTACATACTCTTCTTATCTTAAACGTGATTCCCTTTCGCTTCATGTTTGTGAGTATGAAATAAGATGTGAAAATTAATGCACCATATGAACTTGTGGATGTGAAATAAGATATGAAAAATACATTAACATAGGTCACTTGTAGGAATGAAGCCAATTCCAATTTAGATATCATCATAATTATTAAATAAGGAAGCAAGAAAAAGGCAAGTGAGAAAGTTCACCTTAAAATTTCTAGCAAAGTAATGTCACCAACTACAGAAATTATACTCCAAGAAAATAAAGTCAAAATTTTGCCAAACAAAATCGTAAAACACAAAATTATTCTAAGGATAAAACTGGAAATCAAACAATTTGGCTTAGTTACCAATCCACTTTTGTTGATAGAAAAGGTAGATGGAGGCTTTTTTTGGTTAACAAACAAATCATGTCGACTTTTGTTACCTTGATACAAGACTAGTACATATGAATCTAGATCCATTTTTCTCAATGGCTTGTAAGCTTGAGATCAAAAGAAATTCAAAATCTTAAGTTCAAAATTCAAAGACAATCAAGAATGAAAAGTTTCAAAAACCCCTTTCATATTGGTATAGAAGGGACTGTATCGCACCAACGCCATTTGTTGTTTTCCTTTCATGCATGCTTACTAACTTTGCTACATTGAGGTAGTATTGATATAAGTTATATTACTATTATGTTATTATTAATAATATATTAGTAATATTTATTATATTAGTATTTTTATTATTATATTAGTAAAATTGTTGTTAATATATTATTGTTGTTATTATGTTATTATAATTATAATATTGCTATCAGTTATAATTATAATAATATAATAAAACAACAATATATTGACAACAATTTTACTAATATAATAATAAAAAAAACTAATATAATAAATATTACTAATACATTAATATTAATAACATAATAGTAATATAATTGATATCAATACTATCTCAACTGGCAAAGTTGGTAAACATGTATGAAAGGAAAGCAACAAATGGTGTTGGTTCGCATACAGTCCCCTCTATATCTATGTGAAAAGGGTTTTTGCAACTTCTCATTCTTGATCGTCTTAGAATTTTGAACCTAAGATTTTGAATTTCTTTTGATCTCAAGCTTACAAGCCATTGAGAGAAATGGATCTAGATTCATATGCACTAGTCTTGTATCAAGATAACAAAAGTCAACATGCTTTACCTGTTAACCAAAAGAAGCCTTCATCTGCCTCATTTATCAACAAAAGTGGATTAGTAATTAAGCCTAATTGCTTGATTTCTTATGTTTTATTCTTAGAATAATTTTGTGTTTTGTGATTTTGTTTGGCAAAATTGTCTTTTTTTTTCTTTGGGGTATAATTTTTGTAGTTGGTGGTAGAACTTGGCTAGAAATTTTAAGGCGAGCTTTTTCACTTGCCTTTTTCCTGCTTCCTTATTTAATGATTATGATGATGTCTGAATTGGAATTGGCTTCATTCCTACAAGTGACCTATGTTGGTGTATTTTTCATATCTTATTTCATATTCACAAGCTCATATGGTGCATTAATTTTCACATCTTATTTCATACTCACAAACCCATGAAAGCGAAGGGAATCACATTTAAAATAGCAAGAGTACATAGACTTTTTATGCTGGAGTTGGATACATATTAGGACTCAAAGTATCGTTCAAGTGAGTTATTTAGTGAAGGATTTTTGGCTACTAATTTTATTGTCAATGCAAGTGTCTATTGTGTTGATAATAAAATTCAGCCTAAAATGTTTTTGTCAAATCTAACTAAGGTTTCAAACCTGTGATGAAAACACTGTCATTGGAAATTCTTCTACCATTTATAGTAAAAAAAATTGAGGGTTAGCTACCCCTCAATTCCAGTTATATCTGCTAAGTAGTGAACAATTAATGATACTATATATATTATTATGTATTTATTATATATTTAATTAATATTAAGTTAGAGAATTATTGATAAATTATAAAATAAAAAATAAAGTAAAATCATATAAAATTTTCATGTCTTGAAAAAAGTAAGAAGAATGCTAACAAAATACTCTTTTAAACACTCCTTTCAACACTTACTTTATTATTTGTTCACTTTATCCACTTAAAAGGATTATTAGAAGAGGAATGCTAGCAACACTTGTTTTTGGACCAATAATAAAGTAAATTTTGAAAAGAGTGTCTAAAAGAGTGTGTTGCTAATATTTCTCAAAAAGTAATTTAACATATCAAAATAAATTTAAATGATTTTTTTGTCTATATTGTAAGTATTAAATTGTATATAAACTTCTACCAGAAGTTGACCAGAATATTTCCATATTAAATTTTAAATGAGTATTTGTATTACACTTTGTAAGATTAAAAGTATGTTTGAATTAATTTATCTTACACTTGAAAAAATTGTGTAGTTAAAAAATATCTTTCAAATATTTTGGTTATAATTTATTTAAATATAAAATAAGATAATTTAAACATGTTCAAAATATTTGATTATTAAATTAAAAATTATAGTTAAGGATATTTTTTTTAAAAAAAAACCCATGTTCTACAAAAAAGTTTTGATAGCATGAGATCTATTTCCAAAAACAATTCACGATCCTCATAAGTATTTGATCAAACAAATATTAAACTTTATATTGAGTTTTCATTATGTTGACTTCCACTATCCTATATTTTAGAGGCATACCACGGTGCAATATTCGTATTTGATCTAGCATGGTCAACTCAAATGACTCAATTAACTCGTTTACACCCGATCAAGTCAAACTTGGTATGCATGTAAGGATAGCGCTTCTACAACTCTATAATCGTACAATAAGTGCGAACACTAAACAATTCGATCACCTAAGAAGAAAAACCCTAAAGCCATTAGGAAACTACTTCCAAGTTTTAACTAGAAATTACCCCGATGTATGACCATTTCACTCATCCACTATGAGTTTTATATTCTTTACTCAACGAATTATGAGTCAAAGTCCTTTTTGCAAGTCTCAATCGGCATAATTCTCCTCACTTACAAAGGGGCTACTCAAAAGGCTGAAATTCTAAGACTAATTTTAGAGAAATACTAGGCAAAGAAACCAACTTAAATACAATTAAAAGATTTAAATAATTATATAGAAATATTTACCGAAACATAAATTTCACCCACAGATCTTAAAATTGAGGATGTAGTTCAATTGTATCTTGCAAATAAAAATGTTGTAATAAATTAACATAAAAATTCATGATCAAACCTCATGTTCATGTGCTGTAAGACTTTGGTGATTCATTGATTCCATCGTTGAAAATATGAACTTAATAGACCCAATATCTTCTTCATCATCACCCGTGGGATTCATCAACTTACACTTTTGAGGCTAGTGTGTAACCCTGACTCTAATACTTATGATTTGATAATGTTGATTTGTATTCTAAGATGAAATATATATACATTTTTTATAAAAAGGTTCATAGTAAACCACTTACATCATTTCAGTTGGCACACCATGTTTTGGATCTAAAGCAATTATTTTGTATTAATGTCAAAACTATGGGCACAAACAAGGATTGTGTGATAGGATTGCACATTATGGTTAGCCCATAGTTTTGCTTAACAAGAAACAGGCATTGATATCTTTTAGTAATTGTTATAATCGTTTTATTGCTATCAAAACTGTAATTTTCTACATGCCACTTTTCGTAAGTGGTATTACAATTACATTTTTTCCAATAATATAGATTGGATTTAAAATAAAATATTTCCTTTTAACATCCCAATAGTAGTTATCATTTTTTTAATAACAACGGGTATATGATGCAAAGGAGAAACGTGATATACTTCTTTTTGGTAATAAAATTTAGGAGGAGATAGTTTGCCATATTCCAATGTCTGGGTATGTCACAAGCTTCAGTGAGGGCTTAAAGTGGTACTTACAAATAGCATATAAAAAAAATTTCACCAATAAAATTGAACCCAAGACATTTTGTCGATGTTGTTCGATCGTATCAGTTGAGTCAACCCACATTGGCACGTATCCTATCAAAATTGTGGGTTTTCTATCATACCACTTTTCATAAGTGGTATTGCAATTACATCTTTTTCTTTAATAACACAATGGATTTAAAATACATTATTTTCTTTTAATGTCCATATAATGGAATTTTGACGCCAATTGGAATGACATATCAAACTATCTTTATACTCTATGGTTGGTAAGGATGTTTTGGCTAGCTTTCACTTCAACTAGGATTGATTTCCTCCTCGAGTGATATTAAGGATGTAGTCCTCCATATTGGCTTGGTACAAAGAGAATTAGTTAATTCCCGTATCACAATGTTTATACTCAAGCAGTCAAGCCAAGAAGTACATATTCTTAACCACAACACTAATCCCCTTGAGCTATATTGTTATTTGTAAGGGTGATCATGAGTCTGGTTTGACTCGATGACCCAAAAAATTGGATTAGAAACAATTCATAAAATATGAGTTAGGTTGAGTAGTCAAGTTGGATTTGGTTCAACTTGAACCAACTTGACCTAAATCAGTTTAAATATTACATTTTTTTCTCAACAAGAATAAACTCGAATTGATCCAATCTCCTTACTACAAATATGGTTAAATTACTAGGTTTCTATAGTTTCATTTAAATTCTAAACAGGTTCCTAAAATTTAAGAGCTTCTAATGGAGTCCCTATAGTTTTTAAAAATTTTAAATAGGTCCCTAGTGTTTAACTAAGTTTTAAATTAGGTCCCTATTAATTATAAAATTTTATAATTAATTCTTTGAAACCTGTAACAGCAACATAGAATGACCTGCATTTACTGTAAATATCCATCAATGAAGTCTGTCATCAACCAATAAGAACATATTTAAAAATTTTAAAAAGTATAGAGATGCAATTAAAAATTTATAAACTATAAAAATTTATTTAAAAATTCAATAAAACAATAGAGACCTAAAGAGTAATTTAACTTATAAATATTTACCTTGTGCTAACTGAAGTCACCAACTCTTTCAGTATCCACAGCCATCAAATAAATATTTACCTTGTGCTAACTGAAGTCACCAACTCTTTCAGTATCCACAGCCATCAAATTGATTAATTCGCCAACAATGTGACCCTGCTTTGATTGACATGGAAGGGACAAGCCTTTATTGTAGATGATTGTCATCAGCAGTGCTTAGATCTTAATTCCAAACCTAAAGAATGAGTGCCTATGAGAAAGACACTTTATAAGCTTTGCAACAAAAAACATAGAAACTAAAAGATAGCCATCACTCCTAGATTCTCTTTGTCCATATTAAGGTATTCAACAAAAGTGTCTATAAGATATGGAGCAACAGAAGAAGCCAAAGTGTATAAAGATGCTAAAATAGCTGTCAAAAGAATCTCTTTCCATGTTGAAAAAATTAACAACTCCATCAGCTTAAGTATGTGATCACTATTTTAATTGTACCACAATCAATCTCTAGCTTATTCCTAAAAATTGGAAAAACTCAAAATACACTATCACTGGTGAGTTGAGGAACATCCTCAAGGCCTAAGATTTTCTTATTTCCAATAACAATTAGAGGACCCATCCAAGAGAAGGTAAGAATGCTGAAAATTCCAACAGTTGAGTAAGGGGTAACAGTTTAAGACCCCTTGGTTGACAAATTACTTACATTTGGATTACCAACTAAAATGGGTTCATCAAGAATGTTATCATCACAATCATTTTGGACAAATATCCCCATCTAAGAGAAGAACAAACCCACAAAAACCGAGACCAAATCAGTAAACAAGTATTGAATTAGTGAACAAACTTGTTGTCCAAAGAGAATAATGTCCACTAAGAAGCAATAACAGGAAAAAGAGAAGTAGAATCCACACCAATCTCTGAAGAACAATGGAAACCTTTGTTCACCTGAACTGATGAATCCACTATGCATGTAAATACAAATTGTCCCCCAAGAAACTGCATAAACAACTGAACCCAAGAGAGTTACTAGCTTTTCTTCAAACCAACAATTTCCAATTCAATAGATGTAATCAAACAGAAATATGACAAGATTAAATACAGAAACAACCATAGAAGAAAACAGTGCCTTAGTATATAGAGTGTTCTTCAAGTTCACATTTGAACTATCTTTGTTAAACACAGTGACTTTCTTGCACACCCAGATGACAAAAAATGCCACTAATTAACAAGACCAGATGGAGAAAGCCGATGAAGCCATGTAAGAACATGGGTTTCCAGAGAAAATCAGTGATAAAGTACATGTTCAAGGAATCAAGGAGTAAGAGAAGAATAATAACAAGTTGAGTTTAGAAATAAAGACGCCATCAAGTTGCTTCATAGTAGAAGGTTTCTGAATTCTAAGCATAATTGGTGTCTATGTAAGACAGTTGGAGCTATTGGAAGGTCAAAGATAAGCATGAATTTGTAAACAATGTGTATAATTTTAGTTACAAACAAGGAGAGGTTTTAGGCCAAATAGAGAGAGGAAGTAATGACTTTTCTTTTGTCAATCAGGTTCATGTGTTTCTCATATCATGTTTAGTTGTCCTCTTCCAACTCTAGTTATCATTTCCAAAAGTAATAGCTTGACCAAACTGCAAGACCTACCACGTAACTCTTGACTTGCCTGCTTCTATTCATGAGTTTGAAACAGATGGAGCAGTTGTCAATAAAAATATTGTGCAGGTATCTATCGTATGAATATTATTAGTCCAGCCCACACAATTTCGCAGGTATATTTTGATAGCCCTATTCAAGGGTAGTACATTAGTCTAGTGACAACATAGTACGTGTCATAGAAGATGAAGGTGTGCCGTCATATTGAATTAATAATATTATATAATAAAATTTATATGAGATCTATTCGGTTAAAAGTAATACTCTCATAGTAGTAAGTACTTTTTATCATCGTGAAAATCAAATTTTTTTAATAATATGATAACACAAATAGATGACAGTATTTTACACTGATAATAGATTAAAATTAATAAAAGAAACTACTACAAAAGCAAAGAAGATAACATCTTGTATTACATCAGCTGACATTGTTAATTACTAGTAGATGCGCTTGGTGTTTTCTTCCTTGAATGTTTATTTTTTTAATTTTTTGAATTTTTTTGTGAATGGAGATGCGAGTGGTAGTAGTATAACAGATCAAATCCAATTGCACTAAATAGTCAAGTGATAATTTTTCCTGCATAGTAAAAGCTTTGGCAGATTGAGTAGCATTTTGGTTGGACTAGTTTGCTCTCCAACGGTCATTTTCTTAGGTAAGAGTAAGTCTTCTAAAAATATGAGGGGGAAAAAAGACAATTAGAGTTAAAACTAAATATCAATTTGACATTGAACATGTGCTTGAATCAAATATGTTGTAGCCAGCAAGATAAGCTAAAAATTTCCTAAGAGCTTGTATACTAAAATTATAACTCTAGTGCCAAAGACACGTGATATTTGTCACTGGAGCTCTTATCACAAGATACATTTCCTCTAGTCATCGAATAGCAGACATATTCGCTATGGCTCTGCCTAAGCTTCCCTTTCATCATATCTACTACAACCTTAGTGTACATTTAGTCGCTTCCTGCAGCTTGAAGAAGGGAGATAGAGTCTAGAATTAACAGCTCAATGGATTAATTCCTTATTTTTCTCAACCATTATCCCTCATTAATGCCTTTTATCCGTTGTTTGCTTAGGAAATAGCTGGTTTTTATTTTATTTTCATTAGTTTAGGATATTTATTCAATTTGTTCAAATCTCTCATGTTGTATTTAAGTTTAAGACCTCTTGTATCAGATCCAAGGATTGGGAATTATAGTTTCTCTGTTTTTCTTTAGGAAATACCTATATATATATATATATATATATATATACATCACGAAGAGGAATCAGTTTATCTGAGTGTAAGTCTTTTTCTTCTTACACTCATTTTCAACCATTAGTTTCACTTTCATCTAATAGTTACTTACTTTTAATAAAATAATCTCAATCATTAGATAAAAATAAAACTAACGGTTGAAAATGAGTGTAAAAAAAAAAAAGATTTACATTAGTCACTAGTGTAATCCTTCCTCATATATATATATATATATATATATATATGAGGATCGGTTTATACTGTAGGTGTAAGTCTTTTTTTTTCTTACACTCATTTTCAATCGTTAGATCCACTTTCATCCAATGGTTGAGATTATTTCATTAAAAGTACATTTTGATGGAAGTGGATCTAACATTAAAAATGAGTGTAAGTTAAAAAAACTGTTACACCGATATAAATTGATCCTCCTCATATATATATATATATATATATATATATAAAACAGTTCTTTTGTATTGCTTCAACAAGAAGAATCCAAATGAACGTCAAATGGTCATTTCAAATTTCAACAACATACATTATCCCATCTTCCATTGTCTTGCCGTCGCGCTTCAATTCGCCAATTGGCACTATATTTTTCTTCTAGAGATAGGGTAATTCTTCTTGAGTTTGGAGTTGATCCTTCAGATGGACTTCCATTCTAAACCCACAAATAACTCACGAACATGTGAACTGAAGTATATCAAGATGAAAAAGATATTGATAAAAAATCAAAACTATATTTTCCAAGTTTACGAATGTATAATTAGATGAGAATGTACAATTAGGATTAAATGAAAAGATTGTAGTCTTAGTAATCTGGAAATATACGTACATACCTTCTCTTTTGGGGTACTCACGTCAAGTAATTCAGGTAAACTATAGGAGAATGGAACTGCATCAATCACTTTGTTGTCTGATGAACTTGGATAAGTTATCATTAACTGATCAATTGTTTGGGAATGTTGCTGAAGCTAAACATAACATAAACAAGCAAGTAAATTAGTAATATTGAAAACAAAACATAAAGAATAGGAGTTTCTAATGAAGAAGCTTAGATATAAGCTTGATCAAGCTAAGCATATGCATCTTATTAAGCCAGACTTCCGGTCAAAAGAGATTGAATCTATGCACATAAATAATATAGATAGAGTCTTATGACTTATCTGAAACCTTTCAATCGAATGAACCAATCTGCATCGGCTAATTATTATAATATTATGAGTAACAAAATCATAGTTTGGACTGGGCTATCTGAGTATTGTTTCTACATTTGCTAACTACTAAGTTCAATGCAAGTAGCTAGAGTTTCCAAGTTGAGTGCAGAATTGTATACATTGCAGAAGAATAATGTTCTTCAAAAAATGTGTGCAACATTGAATTATTAGGGGAAGAAGAGCGTATGGACTTATATATTATCGATGGGGAAGTGAGGGTGGTCACTGGTGGTAAGCGATAGGCTAAAGTGGATGGTTGAAAAGCGTGAGAGGAAGAGAGAAGAGTCCTTGTGAGATTGTCTTTGAAAGGGTTGGTAAACCAAGGAGGATGATGTCCTACTAAATCATCTCTGATTCTCACTCTTCGAAGGGCATCCTTATATTTAGTTGAATTGTGTATGGTATTGAGTTTTGCATTGATGGTTCATGTATTTGTCATATATTAAAAAACTCATGTTCGACCAAAAAGTTTTGATGGCATGAGATCTATTTCCAAAAACAACCCATGATCCTCACAAGTATTTGATCAAACAAACATTTAACTTCATATTGAGTTTTGATTATGTTGACTTCTACTCTCTTGCACTGTGTAAGACTTACCACGACGTAGTATATTTGAATTCGGTCTGACTAATTCGGTACGGCTTGGTCAACTCAAAAAACACAATTAACTTGTTCATACCTGATCAAGTCAAACTTGGTATGTGTATAACAATAACACTTCTACAACTTTATAATTCTACAGTAATTGTGAGCACTAAATAATTTGATCACCTAAGGAAAAAAAAACCCTAAGGCCATAAGGGAACTACCACTAAGTTTTAACTACAAATTACCCCCATGTATGATAATTTCACTCATCCACTAACTGTTTTGTTCTTCTTTACTCAATGAATTATGAGTCAAAGTCCTTTTTGCATGTCTCCATTAACACAATTCTCCTCACTAGCAAAAGGGCAACTCAAAAGGCCAAAATTCTAAGATTGATTTTAAAGAAATATTAGGCAAAGAAACCAACTTACATATAATTGAATGATTTAAATAATTGTTTAGAAATATATGTGGAAACATAAATTTCACTCACATATCTTAAAATTTAGGCAATAGTTCAATTGTATCTTGCAAATAAAAACGTCATAAAAAATTAACACAAAAATTCATGATCAAACCTCTTGTTCATGTGCTAAAAGGCTTTGGTGATTCATTGATTCTATCGTTGAAAATCTGAACTTAATATACCCAATTTCTTTATCATCACCCATGAAATTCATTAGCTTACGCTTTTGAGGCTAGTGTGTAACCCTAACTCTATAATACTTGTGATTTGATAATGTTGATTTGTATTCTAGAATGAAATATATATGCAATATTTATAGAAGGGTCCAGAGTAAACCACTTACATCATTTATGTTGGCGCACCATGTTTTGGATCTAAAGCAATTATTTTGTATTAATGTCAAAACCATAGGCGTAAAAAAGGATTGTGTGATAGTATTACACATTATTGTTAGCCCATAGTTTTGTTTTACAAGAAACACGCATTGCTATCCTTTAATAATTGCTATAACTTTTTATTATTATCAAAACCATAATTTTCTATCATGCCACTTTTCATAAGTGGTATTGCAATTACATTTTTTCCACTAATATAGATTGGATTTAAAGTATAATATTTTCTTTTAACATCCCAACAATAGTTATCTGTTTTTTTAATAGCAATGTGCATATGATGCAAAGGAGAAATGTGGTATACTTCTTTTTGGTAATAAATATTTAGGGTGAGAGATGTTGTCACATTCAGCATGTCACAACCTTTAGTGAGAATTTACAGTGATACTTACAAATAACTTATTAAAAAAAAGGTCACTAATAAAAATCGAACTTAAGACCTTCTGTCAATGTCATTTGATTATATCAATTGAGTCAACCCATATTAACACGTATCATATCAAAATTGTGGGTTTTTTAATATGTTTCATAAGTGGCACTATAATTACATCTTTTTTTATTAATACACTAGGGATTTAAAATTCATTATTTCCGTTTAATGTCCACATGTTGGAGTTTTGACGCCAATTGGAGTGATATGTCAAACTATCTATATGCAATATGGTTGGTAAGGATGTCTTTTCGTTAACTTTCACGTCGACCTGAATTGATTTCCTCAAGTGATATTAAAGGCGTCCCCTTACATTGGCTTGGTACAAAGAGAATTAATTAATTTCCCTATCACAATGTTCAAACTTAAGTAGTCAAGCTTAAGCAGTCAAGCAACGAAACACGTATCCTTAACCACAATATTAATTCCCTTGGGCTATATTGCCATTTGAAAGGATGACCATGGGTCTAGTTTAACTTGATGATCCAAAAATTTGAACTCAAACTAATGCATAATATATGAGTTAAATTTGGTAATCGAGTTGAATTTGGTTCAACATGAAGCAACCTGACCACAATCAATTCAAATATTGGAATTTTTTTTTAACTAGAATAAACCCAAATTGATCCAATCACCTTAATATAAATATGGTTAAATTACTCTTTAAGTTTCCATAATTTCATTTACTTTTTAAATAACTTCCTATAATTTAAAAGTTTTTAATAAGACCCCTACTGTTTTAAATTAAGTTTAACCAAGTTTTCAATTAATTCCCTACTAATTTAAAAGTGACCCTGGTCCCTAAACACATTTGTCACAGAAAATTAACAATTTTTTACTTTAATTTCTAAAGACCAATATTGAAGATTATAGCACACAATTCTTTTATATAACCTTGATATAAAATTCAAAGTTTTATATGGATAATTTTCCAATCCTTAATAATCTTTAATTAAAAAAAAAATCTTACATAACGTGCTATCATTTTTAAAAGAATAATTTGAATGAAAGCTTACCATAAAGATAATATCGAATGTAATTAATAAATTCAAGACAAAAATGAACAAACTTCAAAATTAAAAACTGAAATGAACAGGACCAAAAATTTAATTAAGCCTAAAAACAAACAAATAATATAAACGGTAATTAGTGATGTAATTCTTGTGATACAACAAAAGTAAATTAAGTGTCAAAGAAGCTATATTTATAGAAAATAGTACGACACCACAAAGCATATTGCAGAAACAAATTATATTTTACATTATGGACAAAACGATTAATAGCAGAAGCATAGAGCGGGCGCAGTACCACACAGCATACTGAACTTATGCTTTGTTTGAATGTAGAGAGAAAATGGAAAGAGAGAAAATGAGAAGAGAAAATAGAAAAGATAAAAAATGAAGAGAAAAATATATTTTTTCTACTATTATTTGAATGAAGAGAAAAAAGAGAGAAAGAAAATGAGAAATTTTTCAAAAAAAAAGTAATAAATTTATATTAAATGACAGAGCATACTGAACTTGGGGTTAACAAGAAACAAACAAAGGGTTAAGGTTAACAAGAGAATGCACATAATTTCAGAAAGTGTCATGGTGCCAGATGATGCTGATCCACAGCCAACGACTTCAAGTAAATACATGTTATTGATCATCAATCAAAAGGGGTAAATCCCATTTAAACAGAATACAAGGAGATAACCCCAAAACAATAAATGCCTTTATTCTGATGCTCCCTCAAACCTAATTTATGCAGTTCAAAAATGTGGTAAGACAGCTGTGAGGGTGATAAACCACCCTTTACCTAAATACCAAAATATTCTAAAACAGAACTCGGACAAAAGCACGTGAATAGGAAGGGGAAGGGGAGGGAGGAGAGGGGAGGGCGAAGGGTAATGAATATTCCTCACTGCAATGGTACCAAATTTTCAATTTAACACCGCAGTACATTTACCACGGAGTGTATGCTAACAATTAATGACAGATAAATGGTGATTTAAATTTCAGGATGATGCAGATTTGGCGCACAATTCCTCAAGTTTCTCCAGCGTGACACTTTTGGGCCTTTCAAGTGGCATTCCAAGAGCTCGGTCCCATATCAACTGAAATCCACCAAAGAGTGGTGTCAACCAAGGCAACAAAAATACTAACTAACAAGGAATCAATGGCGCATAACAAACCTGAGGGGCAACCCCAATACTCCTCGCTACACCAAAGAGAACAGTATAATAGCTGTCCAAAATGTTAACAGATCATCACCTTAAAGTAATTGCAAAATGAAAATCATCTAAAGGCGAAAGAAGTACACCATACTTTTCCTCAGTTAGACCATAGTAGTTCAGTAGCACTCCACTGTGAGCATCAACATTAGGCCAGGGATTTTTAACCTACACCATTGAAAATCTCAAACCCAATCACCTCTAGAAAACATTACCATAAACAGCAAGAAAGCAATGAGTACAGTTGTGATATGGTGATTATGGTCTATCAAATGAAATGCAGGAATCTACATGAAAACCGCATGTGTTACAACATCCAAGCCTAAATTATAAAAAAGAAAAAAAACATTTACCAAATAAGAAACATAAATACCATGAAAACAGAACCAAACTATAATGTGAAAGACTGGATCCAAATTCATGCAGTAATTGTGTGGGAAGAGAAATAAACAAAGAGTGACTGACTACCCTTCAATAAAAACAATACTTTTATACCAAAAAAAAAAACAATACTTACGCCATTGCACATAAAAATGTATACAAAGACTAAGAACACAACTCTTCCTCTTTCGAAACTTTATCCACATTCTCATTTCTTTTGAACTAAAATGCTTTACAAAGAAAATTTACCATGATTTGTGGAGATGATGTCATTGAATTAAAAATCCCTAGAAACTCAACAAAGAACTAAAAGTTCGTAGTCTAATGCACAATAAAAAGCTTATGTTATCAGACCATCTTCCTTGCACTGTGTTTCATTCAATGCCTGTGCTAAACCTTAGTATTCATAAATTGCTGCCATTTGGCAGTACATTCATTAAGCATAAACCATTTTGTACTCAAAAGAACAAAGTTGGGAGAAAATAGTTTCATGGAAATGTTTATTGAAAAATAAAAACATAACACTACCTTGCCCAACTTGGTAAGAATGGGAGGCACAACCTCTTTTATTTTTGACACCTGAAAGGGTCACAAGGTCACATTAGATAATGAAGAAATTAGATTACTAGAACTTTGGTTGTACCATAAGAAAGAATTCCCAAAAAAGGCCCGGGGGTGGACTGAAATGAGGAAACTAGTGATTACCAGCTGGAAAAGTGGATCGTTAGGCAAATGCTTCAAAGCAAACTCCCTCTGGCATGTGTATCTTGGATCTGTCTTGCGCAAAACCCCATGTCCATATCCAGGGACAACCTGCAATCCAAAAAGGGCAATAGCCAAACCCTATTAACATGTTGCCAAAAGAGGCTTGTCTATAAAAAGACTTTAGAATGAGACTGTGATATTCTCTTTAAAATAATCCTTGAGTGCAAAGATATGCATATTAGCACTTGAAAAACCTATATATCGTAGTAAAAAAATAGAATATATAAGTCTTACCTCCCCCTTGTATTTACTCTAATTACACAAACCTCTCCTTACAATGCCCTTCAGCCATCAAATTATTTTCCTCATGAAGAAAAGAAGATTTGAACATCACATGCTGTCACGTTGAAAAAATTGGCATGGTACGAAAATTGGTAATCAAGTGTTTTACAAGGGTTTTGCGAAAATATTTTATATACTCACTTCACCCCCCTCTTGAGTATTGAGGCCACTTGGTAACATGTCACAGTGCGTGAAAGCTCTTCAAGAGTGAAGTAGAGTTAGTAATGTAAAGATAGTAGTGTACTAAGTTTAGTTGGCATTGGTTAAATGCCGTAGTGCATGAAGTGCTCTCAAAGAGAAAAGGTAGAGCTAGTAATGCAAAGGTGGGCTTAGTATAAGGTTATGCAGTGGTTATGTTACAGTTAGGACATAACTCCGCATTTACACACACATCACTTTCACACATACTTGTTATTCCTAGAGAGCAGATAGTGGAGGCATCCACTCAGTTTTGGTGGCGATATCCACCTAGTTTATGATAGGTTATAGAAGGTTACGTGATACGATAGAAGACTCCCTCCCTACTTGGTAGGTCATAAAATGTTACTTGTTATTGTACCAAATTCCCTCCCTACCTAGGGGAATATTTAAGTTTCATGGCATTGCACCTACACCATCATACACTTTACTTTGAACATAAACATACCTCATTTCATCATTGCATTATTTAATACTTGTTTGGTTTGGAATTGTATTCTTGTGGTGTATGTTTTGTTATTGTATTGTGCCTTCGGTGACAGCTGTATGGGCGGTTGTCTGGTCGATGATTTCAAATGATTGTATGGACGATTGTTTGATATCATCGTGGTTTCAGTTATGAGAACAGAAGCATAGTTTGCTTAGAAACGTTGCATAGAAAGGAAGTTTGTAACTGTTTCTTATGCAGGAAGTATTAGTTTGTTTACTAGCTTCAGTGTGGTTTATTCTTTGAGAAATTTTAAACTGCTGATTTTGGTATACTTATACTGAGAAATGTGATTTCTCACCCCGTTTGTTACCATGCAATTCCAGGTGAAAGTTCATCCAAAGACAAGAAGAAAAAGTATGAAGACTAGGATAGTTTTTATGCTTAGTTGTAAAGTTTTTATTTATTTACACTGCTTTTAGTTTGTTCAGAAAAGTTTACGTATACAATAAGCCCTTTTAAGGCAATGTTACATGTATAACTTTTAGTTTTCCGCGGCTCAATTAATTTTTTTATTTTCTTTTTTCTCGAAGTGGATTTCTTATCCTCCACTCTACCCTAATAAATTTCTGTACTTAAAAAACAGTTTAAACAAAACAAAAAACATAGGAATATTTACCATATAATTGATCAACCAAAAAAACAAGAGCTAAAGGAAAAAAAAGGCTTCAAATACTTCATTAAGCATCATAGATTCATAATAGTTACTACATTACCTGGCCACTATTCAATGTTTTATGAATGTAGTCAGTCAATTGTTCTGTACTTATGTGTGGAGTTCCAAACTCCGCAACTATCGATCTGATCCATCGTAGAACCTCCTGTAACAGCATAATAGAAGTGAGCAAAAATTAAAAATTAAAATTAAAAAATATATACAAACAAGAAACAAGACGAGCATTAATTACAATAGAATCTGGTTGGATGTGAGCATTAATCGCAATATTTGTATTTCATAAGGTCATAAATTTGTCAATCCAATGCTCTCACACAAATAACTTAAACCTCATTAAGCAATACAAGGCATGCTTTTTCTGCCCATATCACTCTTTAAGAAAATGCTTCCCTACCTGACTAGTATCTGACTGTATTTATCAGAACAGCACATACTAGTAACGCAAGACATTTTTATTTAAAAAAATGGTAAAAATGTCAGGTCTGAGTCAAAATTATAGCCAAACATAATTTCTGAACAGAAAGATGAACTCTAGCAAATCTTATATCAGAGAAACAGAACACAGATAAAAAGGGAAAAACAAATAACAAAAATAAACCTGATTGGCCAAACCATGCAGTGGCCCAGCTAAACCGTTCAAAGCAGCCGCAAATGCAAGGTAAGGATCTGATAGTGGACTAGCAACCTGAAGGGAAGACACAATACAATACAATAGAAAAATAAGAATACAGGCAGTTGCCAGAGCATAGATCAACATATATTAAATATTCAAAAAATTTAAAATATCTCACAACTCAGAATTACAACAGGATTGAAATAGAGTTTGATTAAGGGAAGTAACTTACTAGGTGGGCTGTGTGAGAACTAACATTACCACCTTCATGATCACTGCAAACCAAATTTAACGAAAAAGTCAAACAGCAAAAACCAGGGTGGTAATTGAAAGAGAACCACAAAACTCATCATGATCATAGTATGTGCCATCATTAGCAATGGAATGAATACAAACCTATGAATGGAAATATACAGCCTCATAAACTCCAGCATTTCCGGATCGTCAAATCCTAACATGTGAGCATAGTTTGCACCATAATCCAAAGAATCATCCAATGGTATGATTTTTCCATCCTTGTATTTCCTTTAAAATAGGGCAAGAAATTAATACAAATGTAAGAAGATAGTAGAAGTCTGTCAAACACTGCTGATTGGTGACGTCATCCCACAATATATCCCATTGCTTTTTTTTGGGGGGGGGGGGGGGGTCTCTATAATTTCCCATTGCATGGTAAATGTGTACTTTTGATGAGGATGACATACTTTACATTCATACATACCGTCGATAAATATAAGCAGCAACTGCTGGCAAACGAGCAATTAAATTCAAGCTATCCTCATAAGTTGGCTCCCAATACCTATATCCAAGCAGTAAACCTGCTAAGTAACTTAAAAAGGTTCAAGAAACAAAAACCATTTAGAATATTACCTAGCTTTAGGTATCCCACCCTCATATGCCTTCTGAAACTCACTCTGAACCTGAAAATGAAATGAATTGATTGCAAATCATTCCTTGCTACTAAAAGAATATTAATAATGTAAATATTAGGCAGTGAATTTAGTTTACTGTGATCCTTAGCAACAACATATTGTAAACTAAATCCGTTTTCTACTTCCTTTTCTTAATCAAATCTAAATTTACATGGCTATGGAGAGTAGAAAGGAACAATATACAAAGGAAATTTGTCCTATAATTAGAAAAAAAAAACTCCAATTTTACTTCTATTAGATCTAAATGGCCTCAGAAAATTGTGTTTTTGATAGATCATAATGGCATTGTTTGATCCATGTAGCCTACCGCACCTAATGGGAAAAGGCTTTGGTTGTGGTTGCAGTTGTGGTTATTGACTAAGTTTGTGCTTCCAAGTTAGAGACTAAGTGGGGGATGCCAACTCAGACTTTCATATAATAATATACACAAGCATAATTACACAATGCTGATGTTAAGCAACAAAACCACAGAAACTAGATCCATAAGAATGAGATAAACCAAAAAAAGATATAATTATCCTCCACGAGAAGAAGTATGACAGAATCCAATATTTTATAATATCCTTCAATTAATTAAACTTTTGCATGACAAACATCTTGCACCAGCAATCCTCCAGACCATATTATCTCAGATGAATGCGGGAAGAAAAAAAGAAACAACAGTCTAAAATCTCTTGCAAATGTATGGCTCAATTCAAAATACTAAATATGAAGAGGTGGCATAAAGAAGGACAACAAACAACTGCTAGTCAGAATGCATTGTGACACCAGAGTCAACTTTCTTAGATGCTTCACAGACCTACCTCAAAAAAAGAAAAAGTACTGCATTTCTAGAAGAATATCAAGTCATGTTGATGATTCTCAAATTAGCAATAAGTTTTGATCAATTTTATATCCCTGAAATTAGACATTTAATTCATCTATTAGACACTCCAATAGTAGGAAAAGCAGTATTTTGCAATACAAAACCAACATGTTGCCAAAATTATGGCAGCACAGGTGTTTGTTGGGATTGGACCAGAGATAGGCGCATGTTAGATGTGTTTATTTCCTCAGTTAAATATGGTTTATGGTTGTCAGTTGAATCCCCCCATTTTCTGCTTTTCTGAGCTAAAATTTGATCCACTGCCACCCTCTGATTAATTTTACTTTCTAAAATTCTTCACTAATAATATTATCAATATGTTGGAAAATAAATCTACAAAACAAAACATGAATCAGCAAAGGCCACTTTTTTTCTGAACAAAAAGGACAGTTTATCACAAATTCAAGTGTCAAAGAGTGAACATGGTCATCTAAGCAGTTTAATTACAGATGAAAAATTAAGGGTAAAAAAAAGAATCTGTATAATTTAAAAGTTCAACAAAGAATCTGTTACTCAACCTGGAGGGCCATGACACCAGTAGTAAATTGAGTCATTGGATGAGCAGAAACAGGTAGTGCATCAATAGCCTTATAAGCATAATCTGCAATAAAAAATGACGAATCCACAATTTTGGGGCATAACAAGAATGAAGTCAGACTCGAGAGTATTAGGAACAAGCTAACATTTTTTTTTTGTTAAGAACATCTAGACACATGCCACACACATGTGCCATTTGAGCAAGAGTAAGTAGTGAATGTTGGCAACATGGACATAATGCATCAAACCATGTTCATATATTTTGAGTTAACAAGCACTTAGATAAGGGTTTGCATCTCCTCAAACAAGGACCATACATATAAAAAGAACAATAGAGCTGCTAGCCTCATATAAAGTTCCTTCACAACAATGGTTTAAAAAAAACAAAACCTACAATATGAGACCCTAAGTTCATATCCATGGTCTTAAAAATATTTTTAATTTGTTATTTGTTATGTACTATATGTCCTGTCAAATCACTTTAACTTTAAAGAAAAGCATCTATGGCATAGCACTTATGCCTACTGCAATAAAAATACAAATGCACTCTACAAAACCATGACAATCAACTCGGATATATAATATTACAAAGAAGAATACATTGCTTCAAGATAATTATAACCAAGCTATGACCTCAAAAGAAACTGAACCTGGGATAGTTGCACGACTTCGCAATTCTTGGGCTAATGAATCTACTTGCTCTTTACTTGGTATCTGTGACACAATGTATGAATCGAAGATTATACAACAAAATCTGAACCAAGAGCACATATTAAAACACCGTCATACAAGGCTATGCTATATTGTATTACAAGTAAGCCAACATCCAAAATAATTGATCCAATTTGTTTATGTAGAACTATTGCATACCTTTCCTGTCAATAGAAGCCACAGTATAGCTTCAGGCAAAGGCTCCCCACCAGGAAAAGCACCTGGAAGTGTTTTCTGGCAGTCGGGAATTGTCATGCTCCTAAAGCGAATTCCCTAAAAGACATTATGTGCTGACCTCAGAGATCCATTTAATAAACATTAACAAACAGATGCTAAGTCTGAGATTCTATCAACTAATCAATAGTCATTAGCAAGTGATAATTCACCACTTTAATAATTCACAAATATCTGAAGAGTGAAGACAGAGTAATTTAGATATATACCTCGTCCGGGTCAACAGCTGAGCCTAGCCAGACTAAAGCTGTCATTCCTCTCATTCCACCAAGTACCTTTTAATTGCAACAAAGGACACTCCAAAAATAAGTTACACAGCAAGCTTATCAACAAGAGAGGAGGACAGCATTTAATGCTGCTAGTAACTTGAAACTCTATATCTATGATTAAAGAAATACAAATACCATATCAACAGTGATTTTTCCCAATTCAACATTTCCATGTTCTTTCTTCAGCTTCTTAACACGTTCCTGCAACCAGATTTTTTCTATAGATTAAAACATAAGATAGACATATAACTCATTTTCGAAATATGCTAACTGAAGGTTTGCAAGCTAAGCATGAAGAAACAATGAAAAGAAGGAAACATTGGTTAACAACCAATCATCACTGAGAATTATGAAACAGGTAAGACATTTACCAAGTATCTCAGACTCAGTATAGCATGTGCACTGCACAAATAGCTACAACTAAAATGCGCATTGCAAGTTGAACACAAGCTAGAATTTGATTCACATTCGCTAACACCCATTACAACCAAATAATTAAACTAAACCAAGAATACAACAATCAAGCCCATGCTTCATATATCAAAATCATAACTCAGATGGGGAAAAAACTATTACGCTACACAAAAATCACATTAAACCCTGAGAAAGCACCATCAATTAAAATTATGCCTTAACTCATCCAAAACAACCAGTATCAGTATCAAAGCTTAGAATTGCAGACAAACCTGATATTCTGGAACTAGTTCCTTCAACTCAGAATAAAGATCCTGCAAAACAGAAAAATAACTGGTTATGAACAAATGTCAAAATAGACAAAGTTGTAGAGATACAAACAACTTCATGCATAATAAACACTGATTGTTAGTTTCAGAAATCCTCCAAAGTCCATCTGAGACAAACTACAGTATGCAATTACAAACTACGCCAAAAGATATAGTGACAAGGAGAGAGAGAGAGAATACAGTGTTAGTGGAGGTCTGAGTTTGGAGCCATCTAACTGAATTGGCGAGACTAGATTGCTGACCCTGTCATCAAAAATAATTTAACCATTACAAATAAAATAAAAATGGTGTGCAAAAAAAAAAAAAACTCGGTTAGATGGCAATTTTTTTAAAAAGAGCAAAGTTTGCAATTTATCAAAAGCATGTTTGATTCAGCTTATTTTACCGGAAATAATCGCTTATTTTTCAAATGATTATAAGCTGTTTTAAACATAAAATAAACTAATCCAAACACAAACTCAGTTACCACACGAGAGCGAAGACGGGAAAGTGCAGAAACACTTCTAAAGAACGCCATTTAGATCAACGCAAAAACCTGCATCAGCTCTTCAACATTAGCAAACAATAAAAACTTTAAAAAAAAAGAGAGAGAAAAAAAATCGGATGGCGAAAAAGCTACAAGTTCAGCTGAACAATAAAAACGACGATGGATCGTGAATGCTATGGTAGATTGGACCGATTGACGAAGAGGAATGCTGAATGAGTAGAGAAAATCGTAATGAGAAGGGGGAAGGTGGTAGGGTTGGGGGAAGAGGTGGAATGTCAAAAGAGAGAAGAGAGTACCGGGGCAAAGGTCAAGGAAGGAGAAAAATCGCGGATCCAGAAGATTTCTGAATTGAATTGGTCCTAAAATGAGAACGGTGCCATTTTAAAACCTGATGGGGTGGCGTGGTGCTGCCAAGTCGCGAGTGATTAGTGATTTAGTGGGGATATTTCTTAATTAATTAATTATTTTTTTAAAAAAAAGTTATTATAACGAGATTCATTTTAATATGTTTCACAAAATTAATTTTAATTTTTATATAAATTTAATATAATATAATTTTTTTTTATAATGTTGAAGTTAAAAATTTATGATTTTAGAGTATATTTGGTTGAAATTATTTTGTCCTTAATTAAATAATTTTTTAAATTATTTTATATTTATTTTAATAATTTAATGTATAAAAATAATTTTTTATATCATCTAAAAAAAATAAATTAACTTAAAATTATTTTTTAACTAACACATCTAAACATAAAATTAATTTATTATAATTAATTATAACAATAAATTTTTACATAATAATTAATTATTAAAATAATTAAATTTTTACAACTAAACCAAACATCATTTTAGTGCAAACACAGGTTAATTATTATGAAGTAGGATTGGTACTTCAAATTTTTTTTAAAGACAATGATGGTTGTGAGTTGTGACTTCAACTTTTGTTGTCACATTTTTTTTTAACAAAATATTTTTTGGTTAGCTTTTTTTTTTCATTACTTCATAAGGTGTTTTTATATTGTTTGAGTATATGTTTTATTTAAAAGAAAATATCTATCTATTCATACATTACATGATATTTTTCCAGTTTTTATCATTAAATTATGATTAATACATCTATTTTTTTATACATATAAATTTTGATTCTCTCATATCTTAAATGTGTGATGATGAACTTCCTAAAGATAATAAATATTTTTTATTTAAAAATATTTATTAGGCACTAAGCTTAAAAGTTTTCTATTTCATGATAATTTTATGGTAAAAACTCGTAAAAAAAAAAAAGAATAAGGCTGAAGGTTAGATCTGCACTTTTACCTTTGTTTATAGTTTTTAGACCTCAATTTTCTTTCAAAGTTCCAAAACAATGGCAATGCAAAGAAGGTTAGTTAGGTCAGCAAAGCTGGACATGGGGCATGCCTCCAAATTTTGACCTGTCTAAAAAGGTAGGCTCCGAACACAAATGCACACGTGCCTTCAAACCTAAAAAACACAAAACATTTTTCTTTCTCTCTCTTGATTCTATTTTTATTTTTTTTCATCTTTCTCTTGATTTTTATTCCCGTGTGCACATATCGATGTCGATTTGATCATCAAGTTTCTTTATTCTTGTGAAAATAAGAACCAAAATTGGCTGTTCTTTATCGTAGGAGAGGGTATCCGAATCTGATGCTTTTCACTTTTAGGGGACTATTTGCAGTTTTGCACTTTGCGAAAAGTCTTCCTTGTTTATACGAAGGAAAATGACATATATATATATATATATAAGAAGTGTATCAGGTGAGAGGAATATTTATTATGAGAGAATGAGAAGAGTGAATTTTGACCATTAAATCTTATATGAATGATCAATGTTAAAATATAAATGCATATAATTTTTTAAGAATCCGAATTTAAGTATGTTTTAATCTTGATCATCTAAGAGTTATATACAAGGTTGTATAATCAGATTCAATTTTCATCATATTCTACATTCACTTTAATCATCTTTTATATATATATATATATATATATATATATATATATATATATATAAAATTAATTTATTTATACTTAATGTAAATAAAAATAATTTATACTTAATTTTATTTTTTTTATTTTTTATAATTTTGTAGTTATTATTTATTTTTTATCGTAATTACAAAATCACATAAAATAAAAAATATAAAATTAAGTGTAAATTTTTTTTTTTTATAATCTTATATTAAATATAAGTGAATCTGCTCCCATATATATATATGCAATTTATATTTATCCACGTTGAATGTAGGTGAGAAATGCCAGCCTCAATGTTAGAAATCCAAGTGGTAGGGTGGTAGTTTGGTCTCTCTCTCGAAAAAAAAACAAATGTAAATATATATATATATATATATATATATATATATATATATATATATATATATATATATATATAATATTGGCAGCGCTTTTTTTATAAGAGTTATATACAAGGAGAATAATAGAATTCAATTTTCATAAATATTTTACATTCCACTTTTTTTATCTTTTATCTCTCACTCTTAGGTCCTATTAGGGCTATCTAAGAGTCTCTCTATATTAGGCCCACAGGGGGTTAAAACTTGGATTTATTATCAAATTGGAAAACTGATTACCAATTACTTATTTGGTTTAATTTTAAATTAAATATGATAATTCACCTCAATTTTATAAATGAGATATTTTCTTACTGTATTATCTTTCTGTTTAAGAGTAAGATATTTTCTCACAATACTCTATTTTTCCAATAAACACATATGCTTCTAAATTTAATTGTCATGTGTTATTTCTTTTACACATTAATTAATTTTTCTTTTAAAGTTATTCTTTGTATTTACTATCAATTTTCTTATTTCTTCTCTTTACCAGTTACAAATAAAATCTTCTTAATTAATTCTCAATTTTGTTTAATCGATTCATTATTTATCTACTTAATCAAATTTCAAATTTTCATGGATAAATTTAAAATTTAAATTTTTTTTAATTTCTTTTTATTTAAATATTATAGACTGTTTTTTATTTCAAACATCATTCTTAATTTAATTTTTTAAATTTTATCTAAATTTAAAAATCATGTGCAATGCACAAGATAGTTACTAGTTCAGATGAAATTCAATGACTCAAGTAATAAGTAGTTTAGTATTTTTTTTAATATTATTTGTCTGATTTTTTTTAATACCGTTAGAATTGATTCTTCAAACCCAAATGGGATCTTGGTTGTGTGCCAAAATGTGAAACCAATCAAGCACTTGATCGATTATTGGTCTTGTTTTTGTTAATATGATATTACATCTATATTTTATATTTAACTAATTTATCTATAAGAATTTTTATTTAAAAATAAATAAATTTGATTAAATTAAAATAAAAGTAAAAATTCCAAATTAATGATAAAAATAATAATAAAATTACAGATATTTAATAGTTTTGAGAAATTTTGCTTCACCTATCAGCAAGAAGAGGATTACAAAGACAAGAATTATCCTCTTTAGAACAACTAGCAAGTATCACGTATACTGCACATATTTTTTAAAAATTTGGATATAATCTAAATAAATATAGATTAAAAGAAAAAATATTTAAAATTATAAAGAAGATATGTATAATTAATTTATTTATATAAAATTTAAAAAATATAAATTAAAAGATAAAAATATTTAAGATTTTTAAAATTATAAAGGAAATATATATAATTAATTAAAAAGATAATTTGAATTTAAAATTAAAAAAATACAAATGTAGAGTAGCTTAAAAATTAAATCACTCTTAAAAAACATACTCTAATACTTCGTTTGGATGATGAGAGAAAATAGAAAGAGAGAAAATGAGAAGAGAGAAAATAGGGAAGAGAAAAAAATAAATATAAAAATAGAGAAAAAATTAATTATTTGGATGAAGAGAAAATGAGAAGAAAGAAAATATAGAAAATATTTAAAAATTATTTCTTTTACATTGTTAAAGAATTTTTTTAAAAAAAATATTTTTTTCCATCATGTCCATTGGTCACAGTGTGAAAAACACACAGACCGTACCAAATGTAGCAATATTAAAAGGATAGCGTCAGTTTTCTCCTCATCTCAGCGAAGCAAATGACTTGGTGGGCTTCATAGTTATTTTTTTCTTTCTCTCCTGTTTTCTACTCATATCCAAATCAGAGAAAATGTTTTTTTCAACCTATTTTCTCTTCTTTCATTTTCTCTCTTTTCATTTTCTCTCTTTTCATTTTCTCTTAAAACAAACACAGCATAATCTATTATATAAGAGTGGCTTGAAGATTGATAATGGAGCAAAGATATAATAAACCCAACATACAAGGGTGGAGTTAATATGAAATGTGGAGAAAGTGTGAATTTTGCTTTATAAAATGTTACTCCTACCTTGGTTTATTACAATTTTTTTACGGTAAAAAGGATGAAAGAAATTTACCTTTTTCCATTTTGATCTTCTCTTTCTTCATAAAAAATAAATGTAAAAAGAAATTGTAAAATATTAAGTGTAAGAATAATATTACTTTTTGCTTTATGAAACTTAAAAAAAAAAAAAGTGAGTTTTGACTCTCCATAATTTCATAAATTTAAGATTCAAATCATAATAAATGTCAACTTTGGGTTCATGTGCCCATACTTCCTTCTTTTTTTTTAGTTTCTTTGTTATTAAAAAACTTTCTTTTTTAAAATTATGGTAACGTGGTATTCAAGTTAAATTATGCTCACTTCATGTCTTCGATTAATTTACCTTTTTGATTCAGTTAAAGGCAAATTATCCATTTCGAAATTAAGAGATTCATAGCATGACCCCAAGTAATTACCATACATAGTTAATATTTGAATTAATAACCATGTACGTACACATGCATCACAAACTCGTACATAACTAAACACCCCATATAAGGCATTTTGGTTCATATATTGCCTTTTCATTCATGAGAATTTTTACAGGAGAATGTTATCTTCTTATATTTGGTACAAGATTTCAAATAAACCTCTTAAAATTGATTCTTGAGAATGATTTTTGCCCAACATTTTCACATTTTCATTCTCATGAAGTTGGGTATGCTCCATTTCCATGAGTTATGGCATGAGAATATTTTTGACACGTGAACTATAAAAAATACATACTATTTTATTGTCATGTCATCAACCAATCATTCTCACATCATTACTAGTGGCAACCATCAACCACCACCGGCCATCATCCACTGTCGTTGATTTTTGCAATTCGACCACCCTTTGCCATTATTGTTGATTGACGATTTGAAATGGTTGGTGACTTTAGCCACTATCACCGATCATTTGAATTCAGCCACCCTATACAACTTCTAGCCACCTTTTGCCCCTATCAGTAGTTAATGGTCGTCTATGACTTTGGTCACCACTGCCAGTCACTAATCATAAGAATGCAACCACCTTCTGCCAGTGTCGATGATCACAATAATTCACAAGAATGTTTTGATCAACCAAACTTGGCAATCATCATTCCCAATAATATCATTCCTGATAATACTATTCCTAAGCATGTTATTCTAAAGAATATTTTCTTTTAGTCTCTGACCAAATATCTCCATAAACATTGTTATGAGATTAACTCTCGGACACTGTTACGACTAAGAGACTCTCTCAACAATTGTCTTCTCCATGATTCGGACTTTGATCAGTACAACTTAGTTATCACTGCACCTAACCCTTGTTGATTAAGGAATATTTTTTTAAAACTTGAACTAAGCGCCTTCTTACAATTTTGTTATTACTTTAAAGTAAACTTATATTCCATTTATGTCGCCTTATCAGTAATATTTCATGCAATTAAAAATCAAACTTATGATTCTAAAAAAACAAAAAGAAACTTATGATATTATAAATATATATTTTGGACAACTATTTCAAATCTCATAATTGGTTATATTGTATATTTATCTCTATTATATATAATACTAAAATGTCGTTTATTCTTTGAATTTAAGGAATTCTACAAACTTGATACATGAATTCTACACTAAATTTACTTAAGGTTTGGTATAAATCGAACTATTAACACCTAAATTAAAAGGATATATAGTAGCATACACTCCCTTGCACGAGCCTATGATAGACTTTAACTAACAAATGTTCAGGAAAATGAAAAATTTTACAGTTACATGTGATTCAAAAAATCACTAACTTGATGTGATGGAATGAGTGTCTCCTCTTCAAATTTTACTCCTTTTACCTTTTTATCTCATAGTTTTTATTTTAGCTAATGTATTATTTTTGGGTAAGATTCCAGTCAATGTTTTGATAACATTGAAAAAGTGAGAAAGAGAAAAAAAGAAAAACACAAGATTTTAAGTCTAAAAGTTGTATACAATAATATTATATGGGAAAGGATCCACATACACCTAGTGTAAATAAAAAAGACTTACACTTAATCTTACACTCTTCATTTTATTGTGATCCTATGGCTACGATAGAAGATAAATGGTAGCCACAAGATCACAATAAATGAAGGGTATAAAATTGAGTGTAAGTCTTTTTTACTTATACTAAGTGTAAGTGAATCATATCCTATATTTATTATATATGTTGAAAGATTTTTGGACCACACTTGGGCCAAATGGCCCTATGATCCAAATGGTAACTTAACCTAGTCAAATGCTCAACTAGAACTGGCACCTCTAGGAAGTTAGGGAAAAAGACAAATAGAGAACACTTGTCCCCTCCCCATTGGACAAGCCATAACAGAAAATCATTGGCAATCATGAGGGAGAGATTCAAGGACCCCCCTATAAGAGCAAAGCATTCTAACCATGTATAGGGTTACACTCTCAAGCTAATCCATACACCATATTCTATAGCTCATCAAGGAGAATTTGGAGTGAAGCAAAAACAGTTGGTGCCATCTATGGGAATACTATGAAAAGTTTTCCTGCTCCTATGTTACACTTTCCATCTTTCCATTATTGTTTTCCTTTCTTGCGAGGTTTTTTTTTATTATTTTGCGTGATCTGATATGGATGACTCGTACAAGAAGCCAAAATACCACCAATCATCAAGCGAACAAAAATGTTGCAAGAATGGGAGGCAATAATGCCCTTGTTATTGAAGAACTAACGCAGTTGTTGCAAGCTATAAGGAAAATGTAGTTAAGCTTTGAGGAAATTGAGCTCAACCTAAGCGATCTAAGCCTGAAGCTACACAAGACCCAGAGGAAATTGACTAGAGTGGTGAGGCCAATCAAAGACATATTGTTGAGCAACTTGAAGGCTTTCGTTATGCAAATTACAGTACTAAGGGAAGATTGAATTGCAACACTAGTACTTCACGCCATCCTTTCCTGTACTTCATAATTCGTCTCATTATCAACTATCCTGGAGTTGTATGTGGGTCAATCAACCCTCAAAAGTATTTAGATATGTTCAAGTTGGCAATGTTTCTTGCAGTAGACTCCATCCAATAAGGTGATGAGGCTTCCCAAGTACATTGAAGAAATCATGTCTATTGTGATTCTTATCCCTCTAGCCACGATTGATTAATGATTTCTTTAAGTTGACCACTAAGTTCTTAAGTCACTTCTGTATGAGCCGAGCCCATCAAAAAACAACAACTAACTTAATCAATTTGAACAAGGAGATGATGAGTCCTTGAAATATTTTTTTGGGTCAATCCAATAAGAAGACAATCCATATAAGAGATTTAAGTCTCATTATCATTTTGCACACTATCATTGTAGGCCTATGCCCAGGATGGTCTGCCAACTATTTGGCAAAAAAGCCTCTAGTAAACTTAGACGAGCTTCAAATGCGTTCAATAATGTATATCAATAGTAAGAGAGATTATCAGAATAAGAGAAAGAACATAATTTAGGCCTAACCCGAGGTTCAAATTTGGTGGGAGAAGAGGAAGACAACAATTTGGATGATCAGGTGATGCAATCTCAGCAATAATGTCGAGACCGTCACCAATATTTTACCTTACCAAGTTCTAAGAATCAGTAAATCGGTTGAGATCTAGTGTTGAACCAGTCCCGTTTCATCACATAAACAGGTTCAACATTAAGTTCAAAAATATGACAAGTGTAACACCCCTTGATGTAGCAACCGCAGCGCAATCGTCATTACACCACAATTACTAAATCCAAGTGTGTCACAGCCAAGATAACAGTCATTCACATTCTCAGGAGTCTAAATATATTTTTGACAATATGCATAAGTAGAAAATACGAGCCATGAATGAAATATAAATGTATTCAACCCTTAATACAACCAATGAAATGACATCACATTCCTTATATATATATATATATATATATATATATATATATATATATATATATATATATATATATATATATATATATATATATATATATTTTCATAGCCAACTTACATTAATCACTAATGACATAGAATATAATAATTACAGAGTCAAATAAAATACAGCAAAAATAAAAACACCAAAGGGGAGAAGTAGTAACCCAGGGATGGGTACTACCAGCAGACGAATCCGCAACCCCATATGCGCATGACACTCAGCGCCCAAGTTGATACAACCGGCATCAATACCTCCACGTAGCTGTACTCCAACGAGAATCGAAGAAATATCGTCCAGGTTCTCAACTCCATCGGCAAGGTGTGATTCCTCATCATCTTCTTCACGATCTTTTATCAAATATGAATATAAAACAACAATACAGAAATATAGAAAAGAGGTGAGACACCCGTCATTCATTACACTATTGGCAGAAGAAAATAGCACGGCGCAAAGCGCCCAACTGAGCAATACAGTTCATATATGCGTCAATAGCAACAACGGAATTTATAATAAAAGCAATTCAATTCTAAGCAATAATCAAAATCAATAATAACAGTGATGTTTATGGTAAGGGTAGAACAACAGTAAGCAATAGCAGACAGATCACAATAGTATTTCCAGAAATCAGCACAACAATCAGATAATCATTTACAGGTATTCATGCTCAACAGTTTATAAGACCAGTAATGAACGATGCACAATGCATGCTTTCCCAATTCCTACTCCATGGAGCTAGACTCAATCAAGCGGAGAGAAAGATCAGGAGACGTGTACGCAACTCTCAGCTGCCGCGGCGGGTGCTAAAACTCAACAGTTTTCTACGTGCACATCAGGCATTGTACAGACAACCCACGCTCGATCATGACATAGGACAGTGTCAAGTCCGGATCGTTGGTGTGTTTGCATCGGTTTGTCCCACGGTACAGAGGAGCTCTAAACTGTCCATGTGAGGGACTCGCACCCCGACGCCCCCGAGGTCATAACACAACCTACACTTGTCTATTCGCACCCGCACCCAGGGTGTGTTCAATCTCCTAGGCAACTCGGCCTTACAACAGTCCACAGGACATTCACAATGTATAAGACTCTATGCATGAACATGTATGGTCAACATCACATACCATTCCATAATATGCCACAATTGGCTCAAATAAGCATCAATACAACATTGGTCACTCATGTGAACCCACAATATCATAATATTGAAATCAGATAGGGTAATACGTTTTTAAGGTTCATTATGCATTCTTATTCAAGATTTGTCATTCTTACAAGAATCCATCATTAAGTAAGTTTCCATCTCGCGTTATGCCCAAGTCTCTTGATTCCAATCATTTAGTTTTTATTCTACATGGAATCAATCCGATTCCTAAAATTCATGATCAAAATCGTGACTTCCCAAAGTCCACTGCTAACATCAATTTCTCCCATTTTATGCATTGATTTCTTGATATCCTTTACTTAAAATTTTGTCCACCAAGTTTATTCTAATTCCTTATAGTTTCAATCTAAAACCTTAACTTCAAATTGAGTTAAATAACCCTTAAAATTCTCCATCTCAAATTCCAACATTAACATTCACATTTCCAATTACATAACTTCATCTCACAATTACCTAGCTGGTTCTGTTCTGGGCGCCTAGGTGTCATATCTGTAGCGCCTGAGCGCTGGTCGAGCGCCTGGGCGCTGACCACGAAGCGCCTGAGCGCTCACCAGGCCGCGTCACAGGGAAAACTTTCTGGGCACAGAGCGCCTGGGCGCTAGTGCATTAACAGGGGTTCTGCAGAATTCGTTTCTACAGAGCCCTGACCCTTCCTTTATCAAAGTCTCTCATTTATTTTCCACATTCCAAAGTGTGATTCATGTCCTCTAAATACAAAACAACAAGTTATAAGTTCATGATCATCAAAGCACATAATATACATCCATACATTCATACAAATCAAATAACTACAACATCATAGAAATGACACAATATAACAAAGAGAGAAATCCAACATGGATTTCCTTCATCAACAACAACACACAAGACATTTCCTTACTACCAAAATTGGTTGAAGATGATCATCTCCCTCTTACCTAAATGAAGACAATCACAAGAATGTTTTCCCCTTTTTGCTCTTGATTTTCGTTTTCCCCTTCAAGAAAAATCCTAGGGTGAGAAATTCCCAATGTGTTTACTCCAACCATAGAAAAATGACTCCTTGGCCACATAGGTGACCAATAAAACAAAAAAGAAGAAGAAGATAGGAGAAAGCTGAAGACTTTACCTCAAAAGCTCCAAGCTTTAGCTTTAATGGTGAAAAATGGAGGAAGAAGAAGAAGAACCAAGGAAGGCCATAAGGAAAATGGTCTTGAAATGATGGAAGAAGCTAGATATGGAAGTGGTGAAGTAAGGAATGAAAATGGTGAATGGTGAGGGTGGACGGTGGAGGAGGAGGAAGAATAAGAAGAGAAGAAGAAGAAGAGGATAAAAAAAACGTAGAAGAGAAGGAGAAATAAAATGAAATGTGATTATTGGGCTTTTCCAAGGGCCATCTGCTATGTAAGAAGAGTGGGGAGGGAAGAGAGAGAAAAGTGAAATGGGAGGAAGCTTCCTAGAAGTTTCCCAAATAAGTTTTTGAATTAATTTAACTTTTATTTTGAAAATAAAGTTAAAGGGACATGATACAAGGTAAATTTTGAACAGTGTGATAAGATTTTTTTATTACATGTTATTATTTATTAGACAATAGTTATAGTTGACCGAAGTCAGTATTAATTTATCTGACAGATAAAATTGATACAACGATTATAATTTTTATCTGTTAAAATTCTTTGAAAAAAATATGAAACCTTGTAAACTGTGTCCAGTCTCGGGTTTAGTAAAATTCCCCGTCGACGTTTTCATAGTTCAAGGTTATCAAAAAAAATATTTCATTTTCCAGGTTCGACTCAGTGTGCACGCAAAACGAAGAATATATTAAAATATTCGTCGTTTCCAAAAAATTCTGAAAGAATTCACATAAACCACAAATATTAGAAAATGACTATTCGTAATAAAATTTTTCAACTTTGGGAGTGTTACAGTCGTTCTGCCAATTCTGCTCAACGTGCGCGTAGAACGAGAAATAATATTAAGATATTCCGCGTTCTCAGAAAAATCCAGAAAAATTCTTAAAAATTCCAAATATTGTAAAATGGTCATTTATCCTGAAATTATAAATTTTCGGGATGTTACAACAAGCTCCCACATGCAAGTTTGAACACAAGTCTTGCTTGTGGAAGGCTAAGCATGTAACCACCATGCCAAACATGTTTTTTTTTTTTTAATCTATATGCACACATAATACAATATACATTGTTTGTTAAAATACAAAATATATTTAGTATACTTATTATTATTATTTATATAATGCAAAACATATATAAATTATTATGATAATTTACCCTTTTTAGTTAATATTATAAAGGGTAATACTAATTATTTACTTTCTGTTGATTTATTTATTAACACTTCATTGTCATAATATTACTTACTAATATTATTCATATTAATAAAATAACATTTTAATTCTAAAAGAAAATATTTTAAATATTAAATTTATGTTTATAATTTTATATATATAATTATGTTCTAGTTCAATCACTGTTCGATCACGGTTGAACCATTAAACCATAAATCAATTCTTTCATTAATTCAATGTCCGATTCAATTTTTAAAACTTTGCTTTTTATTATTGAGCTTACTAAACCAAACACAAAAGAGGGTTTTGCTTAACAGTAAAATGTAAACAATATAGACAAATAAACTAAAGAATTAAGTAAACTACCAACCAGTGAAATAAATAACGAGAGTTAACAATAATGATTATGTTGGTTAAATGATTAATCTCCACCACTGAACCATCGACAAGATAAGACATACCATTTATGATTGTTTGACTTCAATGTTATTTCATGCTCCTTAATTGAAACTAATAATCATAGATAGCCAAGGTTCTAGCATGTACTACACCCACCTTTCTTTAGTTGGTCGTTAAACATGAATTCTAGTCACAACCTAATTTATAGAGGTGGCAAAACAGGTCAACTCGCCTAGATTGACCCGCTCCGCTTTTAACCCGCCAAAATGCTGGGCGGGGCGGGTAGACCCGTTTTGAAAAATGGGTTGGAAGAGCCAACTCACTCCGCTTTAGGATGGGTTGACGGGTTAGCGAGTTGACCCTCCTAAAGGAGAAAATGAGAAAAAGTAAACGGGTTGGTGGGTCAACTCGCCTAAAAAATAAAAACAAAAATAAAAACAAAACGTATAAAAAACAAAAAAAACTATAAATATTTAAAAAAATAAAAAAATTATAATTTATAGAGACTAAAAAATAAAATAAAATGAGTATTATACCTATAAAAA
Organism: Ormosia emarginata; assembly: GCA_029884605.1. NCBI lineage: Eukaryota > Viridiplantae > Streptophyta > Magnoliopsida > Fabales > Fabaceae > Ormosia > Ormosia emarginata. The sequence goes on along the minus strand of JAQQTP010000066.1, from coordinate 8,148,491 downwards.
TACTACAAACACAAATAAAAAGACTCATTTATAATATTTTTTTAAAAAAATTCAATTTGTCGGGTCAACTTGCCCAGTTCTGCTTAACCTGCAGGTTATGCGGGACGAGTTATGCGGGTTAAAAAATAAAAATGAGTTGAAATCTTAAACTCAACCCACTAAAAAATAACGGGTTGACGCGTTAACCTGGGTTAACCCGTTTTACTACCTCTACTAATTTCTAATCATAAACATCCAATTTATACGAACTTATTTATGACTATTTTAGGATGATAAAGATATTAAGTTATTTTAAGTAACATTCACTAAGAGAATGAAAATTCTTTTTAAGTTAAGGAATAAATCGTATTTTATTTTTTATACATAATAAATAAATAAAGGATCCTCTTTCATTGTAAGTATGTGCCGTGTGAACTATTTTTAATATTAACCATCTTACGCATGCGGATTATCAGTGACTAGTAAGTAAATAACCAAGGGTGGAGCTATGTGCATCTCGAGGGGTTATGGCTTACACAATTTTTTGTTTTGAAATTTCTTCATTTCACATACAATTTCTTTATTTCATATAGATAACATGACACATGCTCAAAGATTCAATGTTAAGATGATTATCATTTGTCCTGCACTAGCTGTTGCTAAGAACCTCACTTGACAAATAAATCTTTATTTGTATAGGCTACATCCTGATGATGTTACATGTCGGAACGGATTCAGGAAATGAGTGTTGCAAGACCAAAAACAAGTAATAAATAGTTAATTTTAAATGTATTAATCTATTATTAATCTTACCTTCTCTATGTGAATGTATAATTCTATTAGCAATTGATAGTTATAGGTGGAAGTCTTAAATATATAGTACACCAAAAAAAGTTTCAAGCATATATAATGGTTCATTAAATAATTTATCTTATTATTTGATTCGCATATTTTAAAGGTTATATATATGTAAAAGTTTTAAAAAATAGAATTCCCATGACAATTAAAACTAAATTGATGTAATTTAAAATTTTGAGATTAAAATATTGAGAAGTGTTAAATAATGTTTCTTTTGTTATAATTCATAATTACAATCAAATTAGTCTTGCACACTTTTTTTTTTGGCACAAAAACGATTAGGGTAGAAGGAGACTCCCTCTATTCTAAAGTTATGACAAACAATTAATTTTAATAAAAAATTATAATAAAATTACAGAAACTTACAAATGAAAAAATTATAAATTTAAACTCAAGTTATATTATTATCATAAGTAGAAGGTCGATCATGTGAGTCAACCTTCGTTGAATATGTATGGAGTTCAATAGGTCTATATAACTTGAAGTAACTAAAATAAGTTCAAGATTTATTTGTACTTTTTAAACTCTAAATTGATATATTTCAAATTTAAAATCATGACATTTTGTCAAACAATGAATGATTAAATTTATTCTATAATCTTTATTATCTATGCTACATAATAATGAGTACAAGTTAAGCTAAAGATTAAAGTGTTTTAGAAAAATGTATATCGAGGTGTTTGATATATATATATTTATTTATATATATGAGTCAATTTTTTTAAGAGGGGTGGGGCCATGGCCCCCACTAGTCCCCGTGGATTTGTATCTGGTTACATGTTAAAAATTTATAAACTATACTAGATTATAAAAACAAAAAGTGAAAGTTTTTTTATTTTAATTATAAAAAATTAATGCTACGTATTGTGGGTGAAGATTTTCTCACGTCCAAAAGATATAAAAAAAACTTCATAAATTTTTTTAAAAATTTAATGCTATGCACAACTTAACAAATGTGTTATGAAATGCATTAATAAAATGCAATAATAATAATGCACAAAAAAGGCAATAATAATAGCAATTCTGAATTAAAATAAAAGGTAATATTTGAAAATTTAATATCAAATTTTTAATAGGCAATATGAAAGAACTTAGGAGTGAAAATACAAGGAAAGAATTATAAAACTTGACATAAAGTTATGAAAAGCCATAATATAGAGACTTGAAATGAAAATTAAGCGAAACAATTCGAAAATTTGGTATCAAATTTATGAAATACAAATAATGATAGAAATTACGAATGAAATTAAAAGGAAATAATTTTAAAACTTGACATCAAATTTATAAAACACGATAATAATAGACTACTATAGGAGAGACCTTTCTACAGTATAGGAGGTTTCTTCAATACCCTTTCATTTTATGAAGATTTGGATTTAGATACTCCTAATTATTAGTGGTCATTATTTGGCTATATTACTTAATTGATAAATAAATATATAATAAGTTCTTTTTTTTTCCTTTAATGAGTTTTTATGTCACTTAATTCTAATTTTTAATTTTAACTATAAAAAATCTTGTCTCATCCACAATCTTTGATAAGAAATATTTATTTATTTATTTATTAAAGAGTGGGATTAAGTGATATTATATATAAAAAATATTTTATGTCAAAAAAATTCTATTGTATTTTTATTTTAATTAAACAAGCAAAACGTGATTAAATATTATTAATTATTAAATATATAGATAGCCTTTCGAAAGCAAAAGTTATCAAAAGAATATAAAATTATACAAATTCTTTATATAATTTTTAAAAAATTATTTATTTATTTATTTATTTAAAACTTTATGAACAATTGTACAATTTAAATTTAAATATATATACATAAGAAACTTCATTTAACAAAAAATTTAAATAAGAAAATTTTAAAATTGAGAAATTGATTTTTTTTTAAAGATAGTTCACTTATTACGCTTAAGCCTTCTTTGTTAGCTTGTTAGTTAGTTTGTTAGTTTTCTGTTAGTCAGTTATTATTTTATTACACTCTCCTATAAATAGAGCATCCCCTTGTAATTATAATTAATTCAATTGATTCAATACAAAGAGCACACTTCTTTCTTCTTCTTCAGGTTTCTACCTCTAATATGGTATCAGAAGTTTTTTAGCTTCTGCGATCTCGATCTTGATTTCTTTCCGCGCCTCTGTTCATTTTTTTTTCTTCTCGTTTCTTTCTTCAATGGAGGACCAAGATAATCCTTTCTTCCTTCACCCTTCCGATAGCCCTGGATTGCAACTCGTTTCTCAACAATTGACCGGTGATAACTACAATTCTTGGAGACGAGCTATGGAAATGGCTCTTAGTGCCAAGAACAAACTTGGTTTCGTCGATGGCTCAATCATTGCACCAGATCAAGATACAAACTCTAATGCATTTCGGATTTGGCAGCGCAACAACAATATTGTGGCTTCTTGGCTGTTGAATTCGATTGTCAAGGAGATTAGTGCCAGTGTCATCTATTCAGCAAATGCTGAAGTTCTTTGGAACAATTTGAAGATTCGATTCGGACAACAAAATGGACCGCGCATCTTTCAATTACGCAAGGAACTGCTCAATTGCATTCAAGGTGCACTCACTGTGAGTCAATATTTCACCAAACTTCAAACTCTATGGGAAGAACTTGGTGAATATCGTCCTCAGCACTCTTGTAATTGTGGAGGTGTTCAACCTCTCATTGAGCACATTCAAAATGAATATGTTTGGAGCTTCTTGATGGGCCTGAATGAATCTTTTACTCAGATTCGAGGTAACATTCTTGTTATGGAACCATTTCCCTCTATTGAGAAGGTTTTCTCACTTGTTCTCCAAGAAGAAAAACAAAGGGAAATTGGAGCCTCTTCATTTCAAATTCAGTTGTAGCTTATCTTGTTCAAGCCAACAAATCTAAGAATGGATCCAAGGATAGGCCAATTTGTGCTCACTGTGGTATCTCGGGTCACACTAAGGATAAGTGCTTTAAACTGCATGGTTATCCACCGGGTCACAAGAGGTACAAGGCTCCCACTGTGGTGAACCATGTTGCTGGATCAGTTTCTGGTCCTACATCTGATTCCTTTGAGTTCACTCCTCAAGTATGTCAACAACTCATGAATTTGTTACAGTCACAGATGACTCGCACTTCCCAAGATCAAGTGGATAGTTCTGGTATGATTGGTATGAGTCTTTCACTCTCCTCTGATTCTTATGATTTGATGAAAAACCCTAGTATTTGGATATTGGACTCTGGTGCTACAGCACATATTTGTTATGATTTGAATGCCTTTTCCAATCACAGCACTTTGTTAAATAAATTTGTCACCTTGCCTGATAATTCTGTTGTTAGTGTCAAAGCCATTAGTTCTGTGAAACTTTCCCCTTTATTGACACTAACCAATGTCTTGTACATTCCTTCCTTTCGGGTCAATTTAATTTCAGTTTCTTCCTTATTGGAAAATTCACAAATCACAGTCTTGTTCACTAACAAGAATTTTATTGTTCAGGACAACCTGCTCTCAAGGATGATTGGCAAGGGTGATATACACCAAGGCCTTTACCTCCTCAAGGTTCCTGATGGCACACTGCCTCAATCCTTAGTTTCTAGCAACTTTGATTGTAATTCTTTGCATAGTGATACACACATTGTAAATACAATTGTATCAAATAATACTTTGAGCCTATGGCATTCTAGGCTAGGACATGTTTCTGACAAGGTCCTAAAACTTTTTTGTAATAAAATTTCAATTGACATGCCTTCTTCTTTTAATTCCAATTGCTGTGATGTATGTCCTCTATCCAAGTTTAGGCGTTTATCATTCATATCAAACAATCATTATTCTGAAAGACCCTTTGATCTTGTGCATTGTGACACATGGGGTCCATATCAGCATCCTACACATGATAAGAAACATTATTTTCTCACAATTGTTGATGATTGCACACGTTTTACATGGATCTATTTGATGCAACACAAGTCAGAAACTGGTTCTTTAATCAAAAATTTCTTTGCTTTCGTGAGAACCAACTTTGACAGATCCATTCAACAGTTTAGATCAGATAATGCAAAAGAGCTTCTACTCAATGACTTTCTGCAAGCACAGGGCACTGTACACCAGTTTTCTTGCCCTCATAGACCTGAACAAAACTCAGTAGTTGAAAGAAAACATCAGCACCTATTGAATGTGGCTCGATCCCTTTTATTTCAGTCCAAAGCTCCGATTCATTTTTGGGGGGAATGTCTCAGTACTGCAGCATTCCTTATCAACAGGACACCAACTCCTGCTCTTAAAAATGCCTCTCCTTATGAACTACTATACAAGAAATTGCCAAACTATTCGGGTTTTAGAACCTTTGGCTGCCTGTGCTATGCTGCAACTATCCCTCAGCACAGATCCAAACTCTGTCCTAGAGCTATTCCATCAGTCTTCATGGGTTATCCTCCAGGATACAAAGGTTACAAACTGTTTGATCTAGAGAAGACACAATTTTTCATCTCTAGAGATGTGGTCTTTCATGAGTCCAAATTCCCTTTTCAAAACCAAAACACACATGCCTTACCTGATCCCTTTCATGACTTAGTTCTTCCTAAACCAGTTCCCACAACATCAGAAACTCCACCTGAAACTCAAAACCAAATAACCCCTACACCACCTAATCCACCACAAACCCCAGCTAACCCACCCCCACCTCCTAGGAGGTCATCTAGACCTCATCGAATCCCAACACACCTACAAGACTATGTCTGCAACACAACATACCCTATCTCCAACCATTTATCCTACCACAAACTTTCCAACACTTATAGAAACTTCATCCTACATGTCAATGACCACTATGAGCCCCAATTCTATCATCAAGCAGTCAAGCTTGCTGAATGGAGGCAGGCAATGCATGAGGAAATTTCTGCATTGGAAGCTAACAATACCTGGTCCATAGTTCAACTGCCTCCAAATAAACAGAAGATTGGATGTAGATGGATTTACAAGCTTAAGCTTAAAGCTGATGGGACCGTAGATAGGCATAAAGCCCGCTTGGTAGCTAAGGGCTACACTCAACAAGCTGGGATTGATTTTGTTGAGACTTTCTCACCTGTGGCTAAGCTAACCACTGTCAGAATGCTTTTATCCATTGCTGCTCAAAAAAACTGGTGCATGACTCAATTAGACATTAACAATGCCTTCTTGAATGGGGATCTTTTTGAAGAGGTATATATGGAGCTACCTTTGGGGTATCCTAAACAGGGGGAGAATCTTTGCTGCAAGCTTAATAAATCACTGTATGGCCTTAAGCAAGCCTCTAGACAGTGGTTTAACAAGTTCAGTTCTGCACTAACAAGCTCAGGCTTTACTCAGTCAATCAGATTACTCACTCTTCACTAAGGGACAAGGTCATGATTTAGTCATTCTACTTGTATATGTAGATGACATAATAATAGCTAGTCCAAATTCTTCTATGATCACCCACACCACAAAGCATTACAAAACACTTTCAAACTCAAGTTGATTGGAGATCTAAAGTACTTTCTCGGGTTAGAAATAGCCAAGTCTAGTAGAGGTATCCACCTTTGCCAAAGAAAGTATATTTTACAGTTACTGGAAGATACAAGCTACTTAGATGCTAAGCCACAATCAGTTCCTATGGATCCTAACATCAAATTCAATGACAAAGATGGCACTCCCTATCTGATATCTCTCAGTACAGAAGACTCATAGGTAGGCTCATGTACTTGACAGTTTCAAGACCTGACATCACCTATGCAGTCAACAGGCTCAGTCAATTCATGGCCAGCCCAAGAACACCACACTTGCAAGGAGTATATCAGATTCTTCAATATCTTAAGGCAACTCCGGGTCAAGGAATTCTTTTCCCAGCTCATTCTTCTACCAAGCTCAGTGCATATGTTGATGCTGATTGGGGAAGTTGCCAAGTTACTAGGAGATCCACCACCGGTTTTTGTGTCTTTTTGGGAGGATCTCTTGTCTCTTAGAAATCTAAAAAACAACCCACAGTTGCCCGATCCTCAGCAGAGGCTGAGTACAGATCATTAGCATGCCTTGCCAGTGAGTTACTTTGGTCACGAAGCAATTACTCAAATGTTTTGAAGTAGCAGTTCCTTCAGTAATGGTGTTCTGTGACAACAAATCGCCATCCAACTTGCCACCAACCCTACAGCTAATGAAAGGACTAAACATGTTGACATAGATTGTCATTTCATTAGACAACATGTCAGCTCTGGTTTCCTGAATCTGATTCATCTTCCTTCCAATCAACAACTTGCAGATGTCTTAACCAAGGCTCTCCCTATGTCTAAGTTTTCTGAACTAATTTCCAAGTTAGGTGTTTTAGACATTTATCTCCCAACTTGAGGGGGAGTATTACAGTTAAGCCTTGCTGTTAACTGTTAGTTAGTTTGTTAGTTTTCTGTTAGTCAGTTATTATTTTATTACACTCTCCTATAAATAGAGCATCCCCTTGTAATTATAATTAATTCAATTGATTCAATACAAAGAGCACACTTCTTTCTTCTTCTTCAGGTTTCTACCTCTAATACAGCTCAACTAAATTTAGTTTAGTTCAAATAAATTTTATCACACAGTTATAAGATTTGCGATATTACATGTTACTAAATATTGAGTAGTAAAAGTCAGTAATAACATAAGATCAATGTTACTGAGATGATGATATTGCGCTGGATGTGTGACTATACAATGCAAAATATGATTAGGAATGAATGCATTAGAGAGAAAGTAGGGGTAACACCTATTGTAAATGAAAGAATATCGCCTTAGGTGATTTGGACATGTAAGAAGAAGACTCATAAAAACTCTTATAAAAAGTGTAGATCAAGTGAATGATAACCCAATAATTAAAGTTAGAAGGAGATTAAGAAAGACTATAGGTGAAACGATTAAAAAAGATTTAGATTTGAATAATATTTCTAAAAATTTGATTTATGATAGAGTACAATATCGTAATTTAATTCATATAATCGACTTCACCTAATAAAAATAACGTTATTATTATTATTATTATTATATTATTATTATTATTATTATTATTATTATTATTATTATTATGTTGACGAGACTACATACTTGTTAATTCTTATTTGTTATTTTATGTTAAGATAAAAAATAAATAATATATATATATATATAAATATAAGAGCATAGTTATAAAAAAAAGTACAAAACAAAAACCTTAACTCACAAGTGTTAATGCAAGGTTTTTTTTTTTTTCTCTTTCTTTTCTTCCTCTCCATTTATAGGCTCCCAATAAATTTGTGTAGTGTCGATGTTTAAAATGTCAGTGTAATAACTAATATTTTTCAATATTTAAAAAATTAAAAGTACTTAGAAGATAATTGTAATTGAATAAGAAATATTTATAGTTTTATTTTTTAATATGTAGTTTAAATTTTTTTTTTGACTAGTTAATAATAATAATCTAAAAACAAAAGAAAAAAGATAGCAGAGAGAACCCTTTATAATAATATTATTATAATAGTAAAAATAGATTATAGATCGAGGCGGCCGGCATTTCCACTACCAGGTTCTTTGTCTCTCTGCCTGTCACCTGTTATCTTCGGACTTCCCAACCAACACGTCAACACTTCAAAACATTCTCTCTCTCTCTCTCTCTCTATATATATATATAGAGTTCGAATCATTGGTGTTGAACATCTTCAAGTGTCCCTAAAAAACAAATTGTTCCTATTTCCACGTGATTCATTTTTTCTATATTCATTGTTTCAGCATCAAGGATGAGGCGCCACTTATCAAAATTCATTCATTGGCGTTTTGGGTTCAAACCATCAAATTCCTTCCTGGTAGCAGCTCTCTCTCTCTGCGTTCCCCCCCCCCCCCCCCCCCCTAGTGCCAGCTTTATGTATTTGTTTTAGACTTTTAGCTTATTATTTGGTGATGTAACTGATCAAAGCTATATTTTAAGGATGGAAAATATTGGCCTCTTGGGTCATATATATATGAACAACAAAGTTAGCGGAATTGTCCAAGTCAATATCTGGTAAATTTCAGTCATAAACTTGTAATCCCCTAATTCTATCAAAAGCTTGTAAAAACCAGTCATTTTGTTGTGCTATTGTAATATCAATTTTTTTTTTTTTTATAATACGCTCACTTGAAAGATTAATTATATTAATAGTTTAATACCCATTTGCATCCATATGAGAATTGCTTTTTTTTTGTCCAGGCATTGTGTATAAGAATATTAGTTAATTATTAGCTAGATCTCATGCCGTGTGTATTAATCTGGGGTGTGGTGGTGCTGGTATATGTTGAAATTTTGCGCATGAAAATGTGGACGGCTAATGACACAAATTTTCTGAAAGCAGGTGAATTGTGAGATGGGGTCCTATTGTGCCTCAAGAAATACTAATGGTCAATCTTTATTCAGTGGCAACTTGAATGAATATGCCACAAGAACTTATGCAACATCTTGTGCTTCATTGTCTGAAGATCAGCCAAAAGATAATTCTGTCTCTGATATGTTAATAGATTCATTTGGAAGGCAGCACACTTACTTGAGAATATCCTTAACAGAGCGGTGCAATTTAAGGTGTCAGTACTGTATGCCAGCAGATGGTGTGGAGCTCACTCCTAGCCCTCACCTTTTAACAAAGGCTGAGATTCTGCAATTGGCAAATCTTTTTGTAAGCTCTGGGGTAAATAAAATACGTTTGACTGGTGGGGAGCCAACTGTCAGGAAGGATATTGAAGATATATGTTTGGAATTGTCAAACTTGAAGGGACTGAGGACATTGTCCATGACTACCAATGGTATTACCCTCGCAAGAAAACTTCCAAAGCTGAAAGAATGTGGACTTACTTCTGTGAACATTAGTTTAGACACTTTGGTGCCAGCAAAGTTTGAGTTTATGACGAGACGCAGAGGACAAGAAAAAGTAATGGATTCAATTAATGCTGCCATAGACCTTGGATATAATCCAGTTAAGGTATTTTTTGGTCTTATATCTTCACTTTTTGCACATTTTTCTCTTTGATCACCTCCCCTTCAGTAGCTTCCCTTCCGCCGAATTATTAAGTTATTCAAATAAATTGTACAGATTTGTACATGGGAATTTTTCTTGTATATAGGTTCATAACCTCTCTGGTAAATTTCACATGTCATTGATAGGTGCATTTTAAGGGGTCTTGTATGTTTCTGTTGCATTTCAGGTCAATTGTGTTGTAATGCGTGGATTCAATGATGACGAAATTTGTGACTTTGTTGAGTTGACACGTGAAAAGCCAATTAATATTCGGTTTATAGAGTTCATGCCTTTTGATGGAAATGTTTGGAACGTCAAGAAACTTGTACCTTACTCAGAAATGATGGATACAGTGGTAAGGTAGAACTCTGACAGGAGAGCTCAGTTATAGAGTTTATGTTCTCTTATAGCAGACCCTTTATAACCATCATTATCAAACAGGTGAAACGGTTTACAAGCTTAAAGAGAGTTCAGGATCACCCAACAGATACAGCCAAGAATTTCACAATAGATGGGCATCAAGGTAGAGTTTCATTTATCACATCAATGACTGAGCATTTTTGTGCTGGTTGCAATAGATTGCGACTACTAGCTGATGGAAACTTTAAAGTCTGTTTATTTGGTCCTTCAGAGGTAAGTTATATTCTAGCTGTTGAAATTCAGTATATTCTGCATGTCACTGAAATTTGTTGATGGCAATTTCATTAGAATCTGTGATGTTAGATATATGTGCAATACTTAATGTTTTTGGTGAATCTGCATGGTTACAGTTGATGATGATGGAAACAAATTGTAGGCTTTATAAATCCAAATGGTTATTGAGATGGGTAATTAGTTAAAGTGGGCAAAGGGCCTGGGTTTACAGAATTGGTATTTAAGGCCTATAATTTTTTTGGTGGGTAAAATTTGGACTAATGCTATTGCAAACCTTTAGCATTCTAGGGTTTTAAAAAGGGTGTAAAAGATTCATTGCAGCTGTTTCCAGTGTGGGGTATGGTTGTGGTAGTTATTTCCTACAAGTGATCAATGGCTTTACAGAATAAAGGGAGAAAGAATAGGCAGCGTTAGATTTGAACTTTGAACTTGCAATTTCTACTGTCAGTCCTGAATTCTTGTTATGATGTATTCTCAATTTTCAGAAAAAAGGATACTATCTGATAAACTCTTAATAGACTAACATAAATTTCAGAAATTCATTTGCAAATGAAGAAGTGTCAAAGTACCCTGCAGAAAGTGGACTCATTTACTCAATTTTGAACTTTGAAGTTCATTTGGAAATGGAAAATTTTTTGTGCATTAAGACATGATCTTTAAAACCATCAATAATGTAGCTCTATCAGATGCAGGATGTTGACTAAACACTTAGAAATTAAATATTACTTTAGTAACAAAAAATAAAAAATGAGAGCTTGTTTAATCCTTTCCTTGTGTTGCCAGGAAATGAACTAACTCTGATTTTTAAGCCACAACTTGGAAACTTTTGGTTATGTCTTTGCTATCTTTAACTCTGAATTACCTAACTGTAGGACAAAGCGATACTTGTTTTGCGTGCTATTGTATTCTGGTTTACCATTTGGTATAACATATACTGAGTGCTTTGTGGAAGAACTTCAAATTCTGTACAACTTTAGGTGACATATTGAGTTGGGTGGTGTAAATCTTTTGATCAGAATTAATTAGGAAAATATATTCGTTGCATTGACTTGCTCTGGAGGAAGATCTATTAAGCAATTAGATGCTGTTCTATTACTTTAATTAAGTCTTGAAATATGTGTGTTCAAAATTTGGGATTGAATGCACAATTTCTTGTTCCTTCTTCTTTTACGGCCTCAATATAGTGCATATGCTATTTCACTTGATATTCCATTTAGTTGATGCCTTTCTTATAATTTTTTAGATGTATCATCCATCTATTGAGTTCTTAGTCTAATAAATATTTTCGGGTCCATTCTGTTTACTTCATCTATGCTTACACTTGAGATTCAGCTCAATTTATAAAAAAAAAACAGTGCTAAAAGTGAAGTGCATCTCATACAAATATTCCATTCATTGAACTTGATAAGCATTCACATTTTACAAGACACAACTGGTGATTATTGATGTTGTCTATCCCATTATGTTCAGGGTAAACCTGCTTTATGTATGGATGTATTGACAGGGACAATGAAAATTAGTCATTAAATAGCCAGTCATATAGCATCTTTCTTGTGTAGCTTCAGCAAAAAGATTTTTGTGATATTCTTATATGGGCTCATTCTCTTGCAGGTTAGCTTAAGAGATCCCTTGCGGCATGGTGCAGAGGATCATGAGCTTAGGGAGATAATAGGGGCAGCGGTATGCACTTTTGGTTATTATTGCTAAGACTTGAAAATAGAAGGATTATCGCTGAATTGTGTGTCTTGACTGCCCACACAAGATTCTTTATATAATAAGGTCAGCATTAAATACAAAGATACACAATCTTAATCAAATACAAGAATAAATCCTAAGATTGCTCCAAATTGATTCTATCATATATATATATATATATATATATATATATATATATATAGAGGCAGGATCAATTTACACCAGTGTAAATCTTTTTTGACTTACACTCATTTTCAGCTGTTAGATTCACTTTCATCTAATGGTTACTGTTGAAAGAGAGAAAAGAGAGAGACATATGAAGAAACCGTGTGTTTCAACTACACAACGGAGGCTGAATATATACTCAATAAGTAATAACTAATTACATAATTTATATGATGTGGGACTAACAACTGACTACTAATTATACCTAATTACATATGTTTCCAACACTTCCCGTCAAGCTGGAGCATATAGATCATATGCATTAAAGCTTGTTACACAAATAACTTATTCGTGGACCTTTCAGGGACTTGGTGAAGACATTTACTAGCTGATCATTTGAATTGACAAAGTTTGTGATGATGTCTCCTGATGGAATCTTTTCCCGATGAAATGACACCAACCTCAATATGTTTGGTCCTTTCATGAAACACTGGATTGGAAGCTATATGCAAAGCAACTTGATTGTCACATATGAGTGTCATTTTCATAACCTCATCAAATTGAAGTTCTTTGAGGAGTTGCTTCAACCAAATGAGTTCACAAGTGACTGAGGCCATAGCTCGGTATTCTGCTTCGGCACTAGATCTTGCAACTACATTTTGCTTCTTACTTTTCCAGGAAACTAAGTTGCCTCCAATGAGTACACAATACCCAGAAGTGGATCGTCTGTCAATAGGAGAACCTGCCCAGTCAGCATCTGAGTATCCAACGACCTGAGTATGTCCTTTATCTTCATAGATGAGGCCTTTTCTAGGAGCTGCTTTAATATACTTTAGGATGCGAATCACTGCATCCCAATGTGCATCACAAGGTGAATTTAGAAACTGACTTACCACACTAACCGCAAAGGAGATGTCAGGACGGGTAACAGTGAGGTAGTTCAGTTTTCCAACTAACCTTCTATATCTTCCTGGATCCGAGAATAGCTCCCCCTGATTTGGTAAAAGTTTAGCATTCGGATCCATAGGAGTGTCGACAGGCTTTGCATTCAACAGACCTGTTTCCTCAAGAATGTCCATGGCATACTTCTTCTGTGAAATTACTATACCATCATTGGATTGTGCCACCTCTATTCCCAAGAAGTATCGAAGTTTGCTAAGATCTTTGGTCTGAAAGTGATGACCAAGATATTGTTTTACCTGAATTATGCCATGGTGATCACTGCCAGTGATAACAATGTCATCGACATATACAATCAAATAAATACACCCTTGAGCTGAATGGCGATAGAAGACGAGTGGTCAGCCTCACTGCGTGTCATACCAAACTGCTGAACTACGATTTAAATCGGCCAAACCAAGCCCTAGGAGACCGTTTTTAAGGCCATACAAAGATTTGTGAAGACGACAAACTAGGCCAGAAGACTCCCCCGAGCAACAAACCCCGGTGGTTGCTCCATGTAAACCTCTTCTTCTAGATCACCATGAGAAAAGCATTTTTGATGTCCAATCGATGAAGGGCCGGTGGCGAATAGCGCCATTGACAGAAAAAGTCTAACCGAAGCCATCTTCGCCACAGTGAGAAAGTATCCCCATAATCCAAGCCAAAAATCGGGTATATCCTTTGGCCACCGACGAGCCTTGAGGCGATCAATCTTGCCATCAGGGCCAACCTTGACCGTATAAATCCACCGACAGCCTACCACAGACTTCCCGGGAGGAAGAGGAACAAGTTCCCAAGTACTCTTTCTCGCCTGAAGGGCACACATCTCATCGATCATAGCTTGTCTCCACCCAGATGAGATAAAGCGTCACCCTGGAGAGTTAGGAATAGACACAGAAGACAAGGAAGAAAGGCAAGCATAATGCGAAGAAGATAGGCGATGATAACTCAAATTAACATAATGAGGAGAAGGGTTACGAGTAGACCGTATACCTTTTCGGAGAGCAATGGGAGGGTCAGGAGGCAGTCTTGAGGTGGTAAAGGAAGTGGTACCGGGAGGAGAGTCCACATTGACCTCTCGCAACTTCTGGTGGAGTGTGTGGTGGCCGACAATGATAGACCTGTAAGGGACGAATAGTAGTGGTGGTGTGCTCAACATAGGGGGTCGGAGGTGCAGTAGACTCAACAGAGATAAGAGGAAGAGGGACGGGTAAGACCTCAGAGATAGGCTCAAGAGTCGATGAAGGAGACTGGAAGAAGGGAACAGACTCAAAGAAGGTAACATCAGCCGAGATGAGGTAACGTCGGAGATCAGGGGAAAAACAACGATAACCTTTTTGGGACCGATGGTAACCAAGAAAAACACACTTAATAGATCGGGCGGAAAGTTTATCAAGACCAGGAGTGAGATTATGAACAAAACAAGTAGACCCAAATATACGAGGTGGTAGGGAATGCAGAGGTTGATGGGGATATAAAATAGAGTAAGGGACCTGGTGATCAAGCACGAGAGAGGCATACGGTTAATCGGATAACATGCGAAGAAGAACCGCATCGCCCCGAAGCGAAAAGGAACATTATCATGAAGTAAAAGGGTCCGAGTTGTTTCTACGAGATGTCGGTTTTTACGTTCAAAGAACCCCATTTTGTTGAGGGTATGTGCACAAGAGGTTTGGTGAAGAATGCCATGAGAAGCCATAAAGGATTGAAATGGTTGAGACAAATACTCACGGGCATTATCACTACGCAAACTACGTATAGGAACACCAAATTGAGTTTTAATTTCATGATAAAAGTTTTGAAATATGGAAAACAACTCAGACCGATTTTGCATCAAAAATAACCAAGTGCAGCGAGAGTAATCATCAATGAAGGTGACAAAATATCTGGATCCTAGAGTAGAAATAGTACGACTAGGACCCCAAACATCAGAATGTACTAAAGCAAAAGGAGAAGACGCTCGACTGCTGATTTTACCAGGAAACGGACTACGGGTGTGTTTTCCTAGTTGACATGACTCACAAGGGAGACTAGACAACTTAGAGAGGCTGGGCACCAATTTTTGGAGTTTAGGAAGGCTAAGATGACCCAACTGTGCATGGATGGTGAGAGGGGAATCCTTGACAGCACAAACACGAGAGGGGTTGGAGAGCTGGTAGAGGCCATGGGACTCACATCCGGTGCCAAGTATCCGTCCCGAACTCCTGGTCCCAGAATGACGAGTCTTTAGTAAAAGTAATCATACAATCAAGAGAAGCGGGTCAAACGACTAATGGAAAGCAAATTAAAAGGAGACCCAGGAACATAAAGGACAGAGTCTACCGAAAGGGAAGGGAGGGATAAGTAGTGCCGATCCCTTGGGATTGAGACTTGGAACCATTTGCTAAAGTGACAAAGAGACAAATAACCATTGTGAGAAAGGTTGGAGAAAAGAGTCTTATTACCGTAAATATGGTCGGTTGCACCGAATCAAGAACCCAAGTACCAATGGATGGGGAACGAGAGAGACAAGCAAATGAAGTACCAATATGTGCAACGAGGCGGTGGAACTGGAGATCGACGTTGCTCAAACCACTTCAAAAAGTCGGCATGGCAGTTGTTGGAGTAGAGAAACCAGAGGACTTACATTGTGCAAACCACTGTAAAAAATCTGCATACTCAGCCTTCGGGGCGTCCTTAGAGCTAGCTGAGGAGGTAGAACTAGCCATGGATCAGTATGCAACAACCAAACAGTACCTGAATGCACCGAGTCAAAAGGGGGGGTCGTGACAAACGGTCACGAACACAAAAGGCGAGGGCAGATCCAGACAGAAGAGAGAAAGGCGATCACGGCGGTACAAACGGCGGCCGGTGGGGGTGGCTCACGCGCCGGAAAACGGGCCGCGCGGTGGCTGTTTGGCAGGCGGGGGTGGCGCGTGGGGGCGCGTCCCGCGACGTTGGGGGCGGGCTTCGGTCACCGGCGGCCGGTCGGCGGAGACTGTTCCATTCGATGGTGTGGTCGGCGGCGGAAAGGAGGCGGCGGACGGCGGCGACGGCGGTGGCGCGGCGAACGTGGGGAGAAAAAGGGGCGGGAAAGACGTCACGGCAAGGGAGAAAGGTCGGCAAACCGGAAGGAAACACGGTTGGCCGGAAAAATTTTCACCGGAGAGCAATGGGCTCACCGGGCGTGCACTGATTATAGGATTGCCTCTCTTTAGGCTCTAGATACCATGTTGAAAGAGAGAAAAGAGAGAGACATATGAAGAAACCGTGTGTTTCAACTACACAACGGAGGCTGAATATATACTCAATAAGTAATAACTAATTACATAATTTACATGATGTGGGACTAACAGTTGTACTACTAATTACACCTAATTACATATGTTTCCAACAGTTACTTTTAACGAAATAATCTCGATCATTAGATGAAAGTAGATCTAACGGTTGAAAATGAGTGTAAGTCAAAAAACTTACACCTGTAAATGATCCCATATATATATATATATATATATATATATATATATATATATATATATATTCTAGCACTTCCCCTCAAGTTGATGCATATATATCATATGCGCCAAGTTTGTTACATATATAGTTGACCTAGTGATCTCTAAAAGCCTTAGTGAAAATGTCTGCAAGCTAGTCATTCGAATTCACAAATGCAATAGCAACTTTTCTAGACTGAATTTTCTCCCTAACAAAGTGGCAATCAATCTATTCACCCAAAAAAAAAAGTGGCAATCAATCTCAATATGTTTAGTTCTCTCATCAAAGACAGGATTTGAGGATATATATAGTGCAACCTGATTGTCACATGAGTTTCATTGGTTGTGATTCACATATTTTCAACGCTTTAAGTAACTGCATCAACCAAATGAGTTCACAAGTTACAGTGCCCATCACTCGATACTCAGCTTCTACACTTGACCTGGCGACTACAGTTTGCTTCTTGCTTTTTCAAGATATTAGATTTCCTCTCTTGGGGTATCTAAAGATTAATAGAGAAAAATAGTGTAGAAGTGTAGTATTATTGATGAACAATAGTATCAAAGGGATACTGAGCTTGATAGAAATAAGAACAGAGCTACAATTGGATAGCTAAGCAATTCGAGAGGCTTAGTTCTCTCCCAAGGGTCCCAAAGTCCAATTCCAGCCTACCTCCTATTCCCTATCTCATGCTACCTATATCTCTCTCACCTCAGCAATCGTTTCCTCACCTTCCCACTCCCCACGCGATTGCTACTGCCAACTAGGCAAAAGTTAGTTACAATTTCTCTCTCATGGGGAATGATCCTGTGCATCACCTCTCTTGAGCCAATTAATGGGTTTCCACTTTCCTCTCTCGTAGACTTTGGTCCCAGTGGGCCTTATGTCCGCATCAATACCTGCCCCTTCAAAATTCACCTTGTCCTCAAGGTGGAAATCGTGAAACCGCTTCGGAGGCCTCGCTAACTTTTCCCAGAATTTTCACACTAGGCAAGTCTTTGCCATTTCACCGAACTTCCATCTCGGTAGGAGGACCGGGTTCCTCTTATAGCCAATGCTTCTTCTGGTTGAGCTTGGAGCTCCTATTCCTCCGACACAAAAGGAGGCAGGGTCTGCACTGTGACATCTGCAACAACATTTTTCTTCAACATTGACATATGGAAGACTGGATGCACTCTACTTTCTTCTGTAACAATAGCTTGTAGGCAGCTGCACCAATCCTCTCAATAATCTCATACGACCCATAGAATCTAGGACTTAGTTTCTGGTTAACTCTCTTAGCTAAGTTCTTCAATTTGTAGGGCTGGATCTTTCAGTAAACCTTATCTCCAACCTGATGTTCCACATCTCTTCTATGTTTATTGGCCTGTTGCTTCATTCTGTTCTAAGCCTGCACCAATTGTCTCTTCAATTCCTCTAACATCTCATTCCTGTCCAGTGTCATTCTATCCACCTCATCTACTGCCGATCTGCCCACATCTCCTCTGACCATAGCTGGTGGATCCCTTCCATATAGTGCCTGAAAAGGGGTCATCTTTGTAGCTGAATGATAGTTGGTATTATACCAGAATTCTGCCCAACTAAGCCACTGTTTTGGTTTAACCCCAGTAACACATCTCAAACAAGTCTCCAAGCACCTGTTAACCACTTCAGTTTGGACATCTATTTGAGGATGGTAGATTGAACTGAACTTCAATTTAGTCCCAGCTAGCTTGAACAACTTTGTCCAGAAAGAGCTAAGGAAGACCCGGTCTCTGTCTGATACTATTGACACTGGAAAACCATGGAGTCTCACCACTTCTCTGATGAATATTTCTGCCACTTCCTTAGCAGTATAGGGATGAGCTAGAGCAATGAAATGAGCATACTTTGTTAATCTATCCACTACCACGAATATTGTGTCCATTCCCCCAGATTTTGGCAAGCCCCGATGAAGTCCATTGATATGTCAGACCACTGTTGTGCAGGTATAGGTAAAGGCTGTAGCAGTCCTGTTGGATTTAAGGCCTCATATTTGTTCCTTTGACAAACTTCACATTCTTGAACATACTGTTGTATGGTCTTCCTCACTCCTTCCCAGAAAAACAGTCCAACCACCTTTTTATAGGTTCTGAAATAACCAGAATGGCCCCCCAATGTCAAATCATGGAATTCCTTAAGGATCACAGGAATTTTTGAGGAACCCCTAGGAATCACCAATCTCCCCCCTGTGGTATAACCTGCCTTTTGTGACTTTATATCCTGGGTGTGCCCTCTCATCTAACATCTGATCTTGCATGATCTTTCTCAATTTCTCATCCCTGGAAATCTCCTCTTCTAAATCCTCCCATTCCAAACACTACAGAGTTGATAAGGCTGAGAATTGCAACTTTCTGGATAAAGCATCTGCTGCTTTATTCTCTGGTCCAGGCTTATATTTGATCTCAAAATCGAATCCCAGTAGTTTGGAGATCAACATCTCTTGTTCTTCACCCATTAATCTCTATTCAGTCAAGAACCTGAGGTTCTTTTGGTCTGTATGCACCACAAAATGCCTCCCTAGCAAGTAATGTCTCCATTTCTGAATGGCCAATACCACTGCCATTAATTCCTTCTCATAGACTGACTTGTTCTGGGCTCTATCTGAAATTGTTTGACTCATGTATGCCACTGGCCTGCCCTCCTGCATCAAAACTGCTCCAATACCCTTCCCGGATGCATCAGTCTCCACTACAAAAGTCTTGTCAAATTTTGGGACTGCTAGCACTGGAATGGAAGTCATGGCCTGTTTCAGCTGCTTAAAGGCACTGAAAATGACCCTTCTTGGGTTGTTGAGTCAAAGGCCAAGCTATTTTTCTATAATTTTTCACAAATTTTCTGTAGTATCCAGTCAGGCCGAGAAACCCTCCTAGCCCCTTAACATCTTTAGGGGAAGGCCAATCCAACATGTCTTTGATTTTGTTGGGATATGTAGAAACCCCTTGACCAGAAACAATGTGTCCCAGGTACTCTAGCTTCTCTTGCCCAAAGGAACACTTCTTTTTGTTAACCACCAACCCATGCTCTCTTAACAGTTGCAGTACACTCCCTAAGTGTTCCTTGTGACCCTCTTCATCTCCACTATAAACCAGTATGTCATCAAAAAACACCAAGGCAAATTTTCTCAAATAAGGCTTCAATATCTGGTTCATGAGGGCTTGAAAGGTTGAGGGGGCATTTGTTAAACCAAAGGGCATTACTAAGAATTCATAATGCCCTTCATGGGTTCTAAAGGCAGTTTTTGGTATGTCACCTTCCTTCATCCTTATCTGATGGTATCCGGATTTTAAATCCAGTTTAGAAAATATCTTTGCCCCTCTCAATTCATCTAACAACTCATCTATGATAGGAATGGGAATTTATCAGGCACAATTAGTCTATTCAAGGCCCGATAATCAACACAGAAACGCCACCCACCATCCTTCTTTTTTACTAAAATAACAGGGCTACTAAAAGGGCTTGTGCTGGGCCTAATAATCCTAGCATGCAACATTTCCTTAATTATCTTTTCTATCTCATTTTTCTGATAGTAAGGATACCTGTAGGGGTGAATGTGAGGTATAGAAGCTCCTCCTTTTAGAATTATTGCATGGTCATGATCTCTGTGGGGTGGGAGGCCTTGAGGTTCTTGAAAGACATCACCAAACTCCTCCAAAACGGTCTCAATGCTCCGTGGCAGTAGTTCCTGTCCCTTGGTGCTCTCTTCTGTGTCTTTATGATAGATGACATAGTATCCTTTTCCCTCATCTTGAAGTGATTTAAACATAGCCTTCCAAGATGCTTGTGTCTTACAGAGCGAAGGATCGCCCCTCAATTCCTTCTTCTGGCCTTTCTCCCCCCATTTCAAAACCAAGTTTCTAAAATTAGCTTCTATGTTTCCCAAACTCGCCAGCCAGTTCATCCCTAAGACCACCTCCGTCCCTCCCAGCTCCATCAAGAAAAAATGTTGGTTGATCTGGACTCCCTGGATTAACAGTTCCAAGTGCTTGCAAATACCTCTATTCCTCACCTGGGCCCTAGTTCCCACTTCCACCACAAATTCTGGCGTGTCAACAACCTTCAGCCTGAGCTCCTCCACCAGTTTATTGGAGATAAAATTACTAGTGGCCCCACAATCCACTAAGACCAGCACCTCTCTGTCTCCTAATTGCCCCCAAGTCTTGAAGGATCATCTCAGAATATGAGTATGTGAATAATTGTATATTATTTCTCATTACTAAACAGAATGTACAAAGAAGATTATATATAGAGGCAGCTGCTGTACATTAATAACTAGCTCCTAGAAAATAAGCAGCAAATTAATAAAACACTAAAAACAATATCTACACTAAAAATCGTGGGAACACTGTCCACATAGACCATCGTCCACATAAACCACCGTCCAACTCCACCGTCCAACAGTCTCCCTCAAGCTGGTGAATATGCATTCTCCATTCCCAGCTTGGATACAATAGTTTGAAATGTTGGACTATTTAACTCTTTTGTGAGTACATCAGCAAGCTGACCTTGTGTAGACACATAAGGTGTACAAATTAAACCACTCTGTAGTTTTTCTTTGATAAAATGTCTGTCAACCTTAATATGCTTCGTTCGATCATGTTGTACCGGATTATGAGCTATGCTGATTGCACAAACTTATTATCACAATAAAGTCTCATCGGACCATCCCACTTGATCTTCAGATCTTCAAGAATAATTTTTAACCATAGTAATTCACACACACCTTGAGCCATAGCTCTGAATTCTGCCTCCGCACTAGATCGTGCTACCACATTATGTTTTTTACTTCTCCAAGTCACCAGATTTCCACCAAGAAAAGTGCAATATCTTGTAGTCGATCTTCTGTCCACTGGTGATCCAGCATAATCTGCATCAGTGCATGCCTCAAGTACCACACCTCCATTTCTCTTAAATAGAATGCCTTTTCTTGGTGTTCCCTTAAGGTACTGTAATACTCGATATCTTTTTTGCAAATGAGATTCTTTTGGACTGTGCATGAATTGGCTGATCACACTAATTGCATATGCTATATCTGGCCGTATGTGGGATAGATAAATAAGTCTTCCCACCAGACGCTGATACATTTCTCTATCAACTGCTGCATATTCCTCTACCTGTCCAAGTTTCATATTGGGATCTATAGGAGTACTTGCCGGTTTGCATGTTGTATGACCCGTTTCTTTTAGGAGATCCATAACATATTTTTGTTGAGAGATAAATATACCTTGCCTAGAATGAGCAACCTCAATTCCAAGAAAGTATTTTAACCTCCCCAATGCTTTAATTTCTAGCTCCTTGGCTAAGCACTGACTCAAAATATGTTTCTCCTTAACATCATCTCCTGTTACTATTATGTCATCAACATATATCAAGAGAGCTGGGACTCCCCCTGAAGGAAAGTGTTTAACAAACAGTGTGTGATCCCTTTTGCTTTGTTTGTACCCCATAGCCAACATAATTCTAGCAAACCTTCCAAACCACGCTCGTGGTGATTGCTTGAGACCATATAAGGCCTTTTTCAGCTTACACACAGTATTAGCATGCAAATTCCTCCCATATCCTAGTGGGACCTCCATGTAGACTTCTTCTTCGAGATCTCCATGTAAGAAAGTATTCTTGACATCAAACTGTTGTAAATCCCAACCATAATTAGCTGCCAATGCCAATAATACTCGAACCGTGTTCATCTTTGCAACTGGTGCAAAAGTCTCCTAGTAATCAATTCCATAAGTTTGGGTATATCTTTTGGCAACTAATCGTACCTTATACCCCTCTATGGATCCATCTGCTCTATATTTCACAGTATACACCCATTTACAACCCACAATTTTCTTTCCAGCCGGTAACTGCACTAGCTCCCAGGTTTTATTCTTTTCCAATGCCTCCATCTCCTCATTCATGGCTTGTTTCCATTTTCCATTGGACAAGGCCTCAGGTAGGATGGTATGGATGGCAATGGTATTTAGGCTTATAAGGAAGGCTTTATGAGATGGTGAAAAATTATCAAAGGACAAGAAGTGTGAAAGGGGGTATAGTGGCCGTTTTGTGCACTCTCTGGTTCCTTTCCTAATAGCTATCGGAAGAAATTGGTCACTACTATCCATATGAAATTGGGATTCATCTTGCAATGAAGGGTTAGATACTATTACCTCATTCGAAGGCTCTGAGTTGGACTCTTGGGCCTGCACAGGTTCAGGAACAACCATCTTCCTTCTTGTGAACACCTTGCCTTTGCCATACCTTACATTCTCAAGAGCAGACTCAACCACAGGGTTAGGAATGATTTTGGACACAGGTTCAGACACAGGTTCAACAGTAACATCAGGAGGAGGATTAGAGACAATAGAAAGGTTATGAGAAGGACTTTTAGACATAGGAAGTAAGGACAAGTCAAGCAAGAAATCTTCCTTATCTTCCTTCATTGACTTCTCCCCCTGAAGATAAGGATGAGAAAAATAGGGCTATTCTTCATTGAATGTAACATCCCTGGAGACATAGAACTTTCTGGATGGAGGGTGATAACACTTGTACCCTTTCTGGGTCAAAGAATAGCTCAAAAAGATACACTTTAGAGCCCTTGGATCGAGTTTCCCCTTGTTTGGACTGTGAATATGGACAAAAGATACACATCCAAAAATTTTAGGGACAAGATTATTGGAAGTGTGTAGATCAGGATAGAAAGTGGAGAGGACATCCATAGGACTCTTGAACCCCAAGACTTTAGTGGGCAAGCGATTTATAAGATAAGTAGAAGTCAGAACAGCTTCCTCCCAGAAGGACTTAGGGACATTTCTCTTAAACAATAAGGCTCAGGTTTTTTCAAGAAGATGACCGTTTTTCCGTTCTGCTAACCCATTTTGTTGTAGGGTATGAACACAGGATGATTCATGGATTATTCCTTCTTTTTGGAAAAAATGCAAAAGAGTCTGATTAAAGTAGTCCTTAGCATTATCGGACCTGAATCGTTTAATACCCACCACAAATTGATTTTTAATCATGGAACAAAAAATTGGGAGAACAGTACTAATATCAGACTTGTGTTTGAGTAGAAAAATTCAGGTAACATGTGTACAGTCATCAATAAAAGACACAAACCATCTTACTCCAGAGATAGTAGGAATGGAAGAGGGACCCCAAACATCACTGTGAATAAAAGGAAAAGGAACAGAACTTCTTGTATTACTAATTGGAAAACTGACACGCTTATGTTTGGCAAGTTCACATACTTCACAATGAAATTGTTTAATATCAAGATCTTTACACAAAGAAGGAAAAAGACTCTTAACAATAAGAAAGGATGGATGGCCTAATCTACAGTGAACAAGCCAAACTTTGTCTTTTTTAGTTGAAAGAAGTTCAAAGGTAAAAGAATATGGGTGTCCAAGTCCGCTCTTGGTCGTGCTTACCTGACAAGGTGCTTCAAGGAGGTAGAGGCCATCTTGTTCTCTAGCACGTCCAATCATCTTCCCCGAATCCTTGTCCTGAAAAACACAATGATCATTGTAAAAAATCACTTTGCAAGATAAATCTTTAATTAATTTCTGGACAGAAACCAAATTTGTGGACAATTTAGGGACATGAAGGACATTTTTTAAGGTCACTAGGGGGCTTAGTTAGACCTCTCCTGTACCGGCTACAGTGATCAAGGAATCATCTGCTGTTGATATTTTCTTACTGCTTGGGCATGGAGAATAAGTGGAAAATATAATGGGGTTGTTGGTCATATGGTCTGTGGCTTTTGAATCCATAATCCAGGAGTTGGTAAAAATTGTACCCGAGACATTGAATCCAACGGAAAAAGGTAACTTACTCGAATAAGTCAAAGAACAAGTACCTGAGAGCTTTTCAAGGCTGTGTAGAGGAACATTTGAAACCTCACCTTCTGTTGACATCGTGAGAGACAAAACAAAACCACTGGAGTGACAAAGTCAAGGCAAAACCGTAAAAGACGCTGGTCAGAGGTCTCTGAGACGCCTCATGACCTTACTTGGACGGAAGAATGACTATGAAGGCCTTGGTTGGCAATGAAGGTCGACTGTTTGGGTTTTTTGGGTACTACTGTTCGGGGGTACTGTTTTGGGCATTGTTCGGATACTGTGCGGTACTGTTTGGGATTGTTCGACACTGTTTAGATATTGTACGATTGTTTTGTCTTGTGTACTGTTTGATCTTCTGCATCTTGTTCGGATCCTGTTCATGTACTGTTTTGGCGATGAAGGCCAAAAGAAAAAGGGGCAATGAAGGCCAAAAACAGAAATTGGTTGGCAATTAAGGCTGACCGGAAAAAAGTTCAACGAAAAACAGAGACAGTCCCTAATCGGAACTGTTTTGATACCATCTTAGAATACGAGTATGTGAATAATTGTATATTATTTCTTATTACTAAACAGAATGTACAAAGAAGATTATATATAGAGGCAGCTGTTGTACATTAATAACTAGCTCCTAGAAAATAAGCAGCAAATTAATAAAACACTAAAAACAATATCTACACTAAAAATCGTGGGAACGCCGTCCACATAGGCCACCGTCCAACTCCACCGTCCAACAGTACCGTCCAACAGATCAGTTTGAGGTTAATCCTTCTTTGCTGTTCAGAGATAATTGCAGAATTTTTGCCTCCAAGATTACTGGTTCCTCCTCCTCCTCTATCACCAGTTCCTCCTCTTCATTATCAGGATCCTCCACCAACAAAAATTGGTAGTGTTTCATTTTGCAAATATGATCAGGTCCTCATTTCTCCCCGCATTTGAAGCATAGCCCCTTGCAGCTTCTCTCCCTCAACTCGCTCTGGCTCAACCTTCCACCCTCATACACCCTCTTTTCAGCTAGCACACCTTCAGGTAAGTTCACGTCTGAAGTTTCCTTCCCAGTGGATTCCCCTTTTGGAATAAAACTCTTACCCTTAAAATACTCTCTCTGTGTTTTCCCCGCAATCCCTTCCTTATCCCTCCATCCCTTCTTCTCTTCATAAATCATCCCACCTCTTCGCAGGGCTACATTCTTTTCCTCCAACAACAGGGCTTGGTCCATCAGTTTTGACAAAGACTCCGAGGCATGTAGCTTCAGTTCAGCTTGTATTTCATCCTTCAATCCATTCAGAAAAATCCCTTTCAACATCACTCGCTCCCCTTTCTTTAATGGCGCAAAAGCCATTTCAAAACGTTCCCTGTATTCCATTACTGTCCCAGTCTGCTTAATGCTAAGCAACGGTCCAAACGGATTTTGAACTAAACCCGGTTGAAATCGACGTAGCACCGCCCTTTTAAACTCCTCCCAATCAGCTGAGGGAGCTTGTTCCTCCCACCATTGGTACCAATTCAATGCCTTATCCTCCAAGGTAATCACCACCACCTCCAGTTTTTCATCGTCTCTCACAGAGTTCAACTTGAAGTACCTCTCAACCTTCACGATCCAGCCATAAGCCTCCTCTCCCGTAAACACTGGGATCTCCAACTTCCTTCCACCCAGATCATAGAATGGTGGTCTACTGTCAAGCCCCAGAATACGATCGTGATTGCCCACTCGATTCGCTTCCTCCGCTTCCATCTCCTTCGCCTTCCCCCGCCAGTGTTCTCCGATGTCTCGATCGTCCTCTCCAACGACGATCGCGTGCCTGAAGGAGCTATCGCATCTCTTCCACAACTCACGTTAAGTTCCCCAGTCCAGTTTCCAGAGCATCCACATGTTCGTCCATTCCACTGCGCGTCTGAACCATTCGCTCCAGGAAAGAGCTTTGATACCAATTGTTGGGTTATCTAAAGATTAATAGAGAAAAATAGTGTAGAAGTGTAGTATTATTGATGAACAACAGTATCAAAGGGATACTGAGCTTGATAGAAATAAGAACAGAGCTACAATTGGATAGCTAAGCAATTCGAGAGGCTTAGTTCTCTCCCAGGGGTCCCAAAGTCCAATTCTAGCCTACCTCCTATTTCCTTACTTCATGCTACCTATGTCTCTCTCACCTCAGCAACCGTTTCCTCACCCTCCCACTCCCTATGCGACTACTACTGCCAACTAGGCAGAAGTTAGTTACAATTTCTCTCTCATAGGGAATGATCTTGTGCATCACCTCTCTTGAGCCAATTAATGGGCTTCCACTTTCCTCTCTCGTAGACTTTAGTCCCAGTGGGCCTTATGTCTGCATCATCCTCCAAAAAGAACGTAGTACCCTGAAGTAGAGCGTCTATTTGAAGGAGTGCCTGCCCAGTCTACATCTGTATGACCACAAATTTCCATGTGCCCTTTATCTTCATATAGTAAGTCTCTTCCTAGTGCTCCTTTAATGTATCTGAGTATCCAAACAACAGCATCCCGGTGAAAGTCACATGGAGAGTCCAAGAATTGACTTACCATGCTCATAGCAAAGGAGAAATCATTATCAGGTCTTGTTACTGTGAGATAATTCAATTTGCTAACCAACCTCCAGCAATTCCCCAGGATCAGCTATTGGCTCCCTCTATCCTAGTAGAAGCTTGACATTGGGATCCATGGGTGTATCAATGGGTTTGCACCCTAGCATGCCAAGTTCTTCCAAGATGACCAAGGCATATTTCCTTTGAGAGATAGAAATACCATGTCTAGATTGTGCCACCTCAATACCTAGGAAATAATGGAGCTTACCTAGGTCCTTGGTTTGAAAATGCTTGAACAAATGTTGTTTCAATTGTTCAATGCCGACTCAGTCATTTCCAATAATGACAATGTCATCCACATAAACCACAAGGTAGATGCATTGCCCGAAAGATTGATGCCGATAGAAAACATAATGATTGGATTCACTACGAATCATACCGAAGGCTTGAACAACTGTGCTGAATCAGCCAAACCAAGGCCAAGGGGATTGTTTGAGGCCATACAATGATTTGTGAAGTTTGCACACCAATTCAGACATCCCTTGAACAACAAAGCCAGACAGTTGCTCCATGTAGACTTCATCTTGTAAATCACCATGTAGAAAAGCATTCTTTATGTCCAGTTGATAAAGGGGCCAATGTCGGACAGTAGCCATGGCAAGGAAAAGTTGAACAGAGGTAATCTTAGCAACCGGAGAAAAGGTGTTGCTATAATCAAGACTAAAGATTTGAGTGTAACCTTTGGCGACTAAGCGAGCCTTCAATCGGTCAATGGATTCGTTTGGACCAACTTTAACGATAACACCCACCTACAACCAACAACAGATTTTTGTGTTGGTTTAGGAACTAGATCCCATTTGCCATTAGAGTGTAAGACAAACATCTCATCTATCTGGCGCTAACTTGGGTTAGAAAGTGCTTCACCTGTGGTTTTAGGAATGGAAACAAAAGTGTAATGCTGTGAAGAAAGGCAGTCATAACTAAGGAAAACAAAGAAGATGAGGGTTACGAGTAGATCGTTTACCTTTTCGAAGAGTAATAGGTGAACTGTCTGATGCAGGAACCAAGGCAGAAGGAATAATAGGCAAAGGTGGTGAGTCATCTGGAACTTATTCTAAAACAGGGTTGGCACCAATAGGCGGTCATGGTCGACACTAAAAAGTAACGAGTGGACGAAAAGTACCATAGGCAAGCACTAGGGCAGGCACAAAAGTAGGGCTACTAATGGAATCAGTAGAAGGACTATAGAGAGGAACAGGAAGGATGATGTTTATCTGAGAAGCATCCGCAGGTGAAGAAGAAAAGGGTTGTTGATCGAAAAAAGGTAACATCAATAGACATCACATAGCGACCTAAATTGGCAGAGTAGCAGCGATACCTTTTCTGAAGGCGAGAGTATCCGAGGAAAAGACACTTGAAGGCTTGTGCAATGAGCTTGTCCTTACTTGGAGTAACATTTAGTATACAACCAAACGCATGAGGAGACACAGGATAAACGAGTGTATTAAGAAATAATATAGTGTGAGGAACTTGATCATTTAGTATATTAGAAGGCATGTGGTTTATCAAATAACAAGATGTAAGAATAACATCCCCCTAAAAATGAAACAAAACATTCATATGTAAGAGTAAAGTCTTGGTTGTTTCAATTAAATGTTGATTTTTGCATTCAACCACTCTATTCTGTTGTGGAGTATGAGGAAAAGTTATTTGATGTAAGATACCCTGTTTAGCCAAGAATTCTTGAAATTCAGAAGACATATATTCATGTGCATTGTCATTGCATAGAATATGGATAGTTCTCCCAAACTGAGTACAAATTTCAACATAAAACTTTTGAAATATTGAAAATAATTTAGAACGGATTTTCATTAAAAAGACCCAAGTGCAATGGGAATAATCATCAATAAAGGTTACAAAGTTTTGAAATCCTAAACTAGAGCTAATATGACTAGGTCCCCATATATTTGAATGAATAAGGGAAAAGGCTGAATCAGTTCTTTTATTGATACGGCCAGGAAAAGAAGCACGAGTGTGCTTCCCTTTTTGACAAGATTGACAATCTAAAGACTGTAAACTAAATAGGTGAGGAACCACCTTCTGGAGTTTGGAGAGACTTGGCTGTCCAAGACGACTGTAAATAAGGTCAGGAGAATCTGTCACAGTACATGCCACTAGAAAACTAGGCACAAGAAGATGGTTAAGTACTTGTGACTCACGACCGACTCCAATTGTCCTCCTAGTATCCTGATCTTGCACAAGAACAAAGTTTTTAGTGAAGGTAAAGGAGCAGTTAAGAGGTCGAACTAACTTATTAATAGATATCAAATTGAAAGGATAGTTAGGTATATAAAGAACATATGTTAAAGGTAGAAAGGGACACGACTGAGCTTGGCCAATACCATTGACAACATCTTTGGTTCCATTAGCAAGAGTAACAAGAGGTAATTTATTGGAGTAGGTAAGAGAGATGAGAAGATCCTTATTACCACAAAGTTGATTAGAAGCACCGGAGTCAATTATTCATGGCCCAAGAGATGATTGAGATAAGCAGGCAATGAGATTACCAGTTTGTTCAACCGTAATTTTTGAAGATGCCTTAAAGCGGAGGAAAGCCTCATAATCTGTAGTAGGAATGGTCAAATCTGAGGTGGATGATTCTGACTCAGTTTGAGCAAAATTAGCCGATGCTAGTTTACCATGTTTCGCCCAACAATGTTCCTCCAAGTGTCCCAGTTTGTTACAAAAAGAGCGTGGTCTGCTACTACCATCACGACCACGACCACGACCATGGCCACTACCAGAATTATTAACTTGAGAGATAAGAGCAGAAGACCCTGGTATTGGCATAGTTTGGGAAGTAGGTGTTAGTGGTGTCATATCAGAGATATTCAACAGTCATTGAAAGGTCTGAGACAATGTAGGACTATCAACATTGGTTAGGATTTGTTGCCGTACAAGCTCCAATTCTTGTGGAAAAGTAGAGAGGATAAAGACCATAAAGAACCATTCCTGTTGCTTCTTGTGCTCAAACTGATCCTTAGTGTGAGACATCATGATAGCAAATTCTTGCATCAATGAGCGCGCTTTGCCAAGGAAGGATTCCATACGAGTATTCTGTTGTTTGCGCAAGCTCGTCATACTAGAGACAATAGAGTAGAGGCGTTGTATATCATTAGTGTAGCAGCTTTGGGCTTCTTGCCACACCTCATAACAAGTTTCAAATGATTGAAAAAGATTCACTATCTCCGGATCAATGGATTGCCAGAGGACACTGAGAAGTTGTGCATCAATTTTCTTCCATTCAAAGAGATCAACTTTTGGGACATCTTCAACTTTCGTGGTAAGATTCTCTGACTGCCCTTTTCCTGCAAACCAAATCTTTACGGAAGTCGCCTAATACTTGTAAGTGGCCAACCCGATCAATTTCTTAGTTGTAATTGATGGCACGCTGATGTGTGTTAACACGATGGGGCTTTTGGCAGTTGAATTAGAAGGATTAGAGTTAGAGTTTTCCGAAATGCTAGAAACATTATCTCCCATTGTGAGAAATCAAAAAAAGATAACCAAAAAATAAAAGGAACACCTGGAATAGGTCCAAAATGGACTGGGCAAGTGTAGAATCAACAACACACATCAAGGACACAGTAAATCACCCAAAAACAAGAGGACTGAGGCACCCATGATCTGAAACACCCCTAAAATGGCCAAGGTAGGAACTGGAATGGCTTGGGATGTCTTCTACTGGAGATTTTGACCAGATCTGTGGAAGAACGGCGCCGGAAAGTGGTCCCACGCTCCCTCATGTGCTAGCGAGTGGGTTCAGGTGTAGCAGGCTTGTGGCGGTGCGAGAAGCTTCAAGTGGCGGTGCGGCTTCAGGATATGAACGGACAGGGTGTTGCGCCTTTGATTCCAAAGGTTTTGCACCTAGATTTGAAGATCTGATGGTCATCGGAAAGTGATCGGCGATCGAACTGTGCCGAAGAGAGTTGCGGCAATGAGGGTTTGCAAGAATTGAACCGCGGCAAGGAAGAGGAAGGTCGGAATTGAAGCACGACTTGGAGAATTTGCCATTGCATAGTGGGCGCAGCTGGTTAGGGTTTAGGAAGAGACGGGTCGAAACCCGCTCTGATGCCAACTTGAAAATAGAAGGATTATCGCTAGATTGTGTGTCTTGACTGACCACACAAGATTCTTTATATAATAGGGTTAGCATTAAATACAAAGATATACAATCCTAATCAAATACAAGAATAAATCTTAAGATTGATCCTAATTGATTCTATCATATGTACACGATATAGTACCATATATATACAGTTATTCTAACATATATTCTAACACTTAAGATTCAGAATTTCATTATGATGATTTAGTAATTTTTTAATTTCTGTGCCAGGATTTATTATTCTCTTCATTATGATGATCTAGTAATAGAATTTCATTCATATCCAATTTTAATGTAGTTTGTCAAAGGACAAAACTTAGGTTCATTTCTTTATGTCCATTACATCCATTTCATCAATCAAACTATGACATGTGTGCATTTTTTTAAAAAAGAGAGTAGGAGAGAGAACATTAATGAACACATATCATAGTTTGATTGGTGGAATGAATGTAATGGACATAAAGAAATGAACCTAAGTTTTGTTCTTTGTCAAATTCTGCCCTATAGAATCTGTGATCGCTTTTTATGACTGTAGCAAAATGGTGGGTCATATACCACTTGAAATTGTACGAGTGTTGCCTTTTCTTTGGTGTAGGTGAAGAGGAAAAAAGCTTCACATGCTGGTATGTTTGACATAGCAAAAACAGCAAATAGGCCTATGATTCATATTGGCGGATAAGGTCTTGTCATCTTTTTCTTTTTTTTGAACTTTAGAAATTTTATGAATTCAATCTCTTAGAAGATTGGTGCTATAATTTACTGAGGCACAGCATGATTTGTCTCTGGTTTCAGGTGTCATATATAGTTAAAAATTGCTTATATACCAGGCAACCAGAGCAGCCCCAACCAGAAGCAGTCTGAATTGAGGATTGGCTGAGATCTTCAGTAATGGTCAATCTCACTCCATATGCAATTTTATCAATTGTACCTTAGCATATATTTTGTTAAATGTTTGTGTCTACTTTAGCAAATATCAAAGGGTCAAAGGACAAAGGTGATTGATGGGCATATTAGTGAATAATGCAAATTTGGGCATATATTTTCAGATCATGTGTTAATCTTTCTCCGTTTGTAGTTTACAAGCCGAGCTTAAAATTTTAGTGTGGCTATTGTATTTTTCTCTTTCATGGCAGACATAACAATGGAAATTTGAAGAAGGCTGGTAATGCCTGTTACAAGGAAGAAAGGATAAATATTGTGTTTTGGGTGTTTGTTTTTATTTATTTATTTATTTGCCAGTATTGAAATGCATCATTAAGTTTGTATGCAGCGAGGTTGTTGACCAGGTCTCATAGTGCCGCTTCTCGCCGCTTCTCTGACTTTACAGAGATAAAGCATCCTGCATGTTCCTTCCTTGGTTTATGCTGTTACCCAAAAAAATAAAGGAAGAAAAATCTATGGTTTATCAAGTTGAATGGTTGGAATCACTTCATATTTGATGCTCTCATTCAAAGTATACTATACAATGCATTTGTAATTTAGGCCCTTTCTAACATATCAGAAGATTCAAAACTAGAAAGAGATGCAAAAATTTATGTAAATTTATTAGAGGGGTCAAAGGTATAAATTAATTTAATACGTTGCATGGAACATTAAAGAAGATCATTTTTGCAGAACCATTTATCTAGTGACTGTCACTGGATTCGATTTAGATCTAGAGTCGGTGTTATCTTTTGCTCAAGCTTCAAAACTGAGATATGTGATACCACTCTATTATGTGGTTTGACACCTTTTGAATTATATTCTTGTATATAGGCTGGTTAAGTCGCTGACTTTTGCTATCCAAAGCCAACGATGTCATCACCTTGAATAAAAAGAAAAGAAAGCTATACAAGCCAATGCCATCTTTTGCTATGCAAGGTCAACATTGTTATTGCCTTGAATAAAAGAAAGCTATAAAAGTCAATGTGTTAGTGCCTTAGTGGTATCTCATTCATTCCTGACTGAATAGCAGTTGGGTGATAAGTTGAAACTAAACTAGCTTACTTCTCCTATCCATGTAAATAGTAGATTTATATAGGAGGGATATGTCTACTTTGGACAAGTCATTATTACACACACATTTGAATTAGATTTTGCAAACTTAATTTTACATAATTTTGATTTTGTTGAGAAACCAGTTTACGCTGAAGCGACTTGTACTGTTTGATTAGTATTGATAAAAATTACTTTTTGAGGTGTAATTATGCCTAAACATGGTATTAGTATGCAAACATTTATTATTATGGAGTAAGTGAAACTTTGTGAATTATCAATATCAGGCTTGTATCTCGTATTACAAAGCCATCGCATCTAATGGTTTAAAGAATGCAACGTTTTTTAACCTCTTTAAGTACTTCATTCTTGGAAAAGATGAGAAAGAAGCATAATGGAAAAGGCTTATAGAGTTAATTCCTGCTTTTAGTTAATTGTGTATAGATAATATTGCGTATTATATTTTCTCCTTCATCAGCTATAGACAAAGAACGCAAAAACTCTGCAACTTTCTATATTAATATTGCTCAAAACTACTCGTGAACAGGAGACTCAAAGTCTGAGCTAAACTTTATTTGTTCTTAATCTTGTGAAGTAACTAATAACTTTAAGGTTTTGTTTGAGAAACATAGGAAGATGAAAATGAGAAGAGATGAATGAAGATACACAATATTTGAGGAAGAAATGCGTACAAATGCATTACACATATATCATTTCCGTTGGCTTTATTTGGTCAACGTCTCTTTTAAGATTTGATGAACTTAACTCTTAAGATTTGATGGACTTAACATCTCGCTCATGGCGCTTATAATGGATGCAGCTCCTCAAGCTAGATGCAATTATGAGAAACTTTAAGAAAATAAAGTTACACCCTTGTCATTAATTATAACTTTTAGTCTAGTAATAAGCGATTGATCTAACAATTCCTTCCACCATACATTTCATGCCATCGTCATTGGAAGGGTGAAAATGGAGAGAGTGAAAAATAGTGTGAAAATGGAGAGAGCCAGAAAGGTCTTACTTCCACTTGTCGTTTGGTGAAGAAGATTAAAAAAAGGGATGATTGAAAATTGCTAGGTTTGGATTATTGAATCTCATCTCAATATTTGAGATGAAGATAAGTCTTAAATGATGAATACCAAATGTTGGCTTCTCAGTTTTCCTTACATCATCTGTATCCTCTAAAAGACTAAGCACATAAAATATTTTTCATCTGTTTTCTTCGACAATTCCCTTTTCATCCCTAATAAGCATGCCTTGTTTGATAACCCAATTTACTGTCTATAATAATCTATATTTCACATTCAAAGTGTAATGCTCTCGATTTTTAAAACTCATCACTCTTGAATAGTCTTCATAGAGATAAACAACTGTGTCAGGTCTATATTAATACTGAATTGACAAGGACACTGTTGTTGATTGCTCAAATATTTTAAAGGCTTGAATAGGATTTTTAATTGGGTAAGTCACAAATGGATTGAATTGATCTTTGAAAGGTTAGCCTGCAAACAGCCCTCCTCCTCTCCAGGGAATGATGGGAAGGAGGAAACAAGACACGGGAGAAAATGAATGGCTGAACTAGGTAACAATGATTGTACAAAATTTTGCAATTGCTTGCTAGTGTGTGAAGACCCTAGAGAGCAATTATCAAACAAGAGAAAGAGATGCAGTAACCCAACTATTATACACTGAACAAAGTAATGAGGCAAGATTGATTCATAAATGCTCACTATTATCTTTTAGCATCAAAAGGGCCAACTGAAGTCAATACACATGCATTGAATCAGAAGCAAGGTAATTGTCAAAATCTACAATGCGGAAGCATCAGTTCTTCAGTGGCTAATTTTTGTGATATATATGCACACATCAACAAGACTGACAAATAACAATACATTAAAAGCAGGCATCAATTTTGATTAACTACAGGCATAGTACTCAACTCTTCCATAAAACTATCCAATTCTGAGAACCCATCAAAGAAACCACTAAACTTCTCATTTGACTTTGATCTTCTCCATATATCATCTTCAACTTCTTCCTCTTCATGTTCATTCTTTACCCTTATACCATTTTGCAGACTCAGAAACTTTTCTTCATCTTCTTCCATGATCATGGCCTTCTTGGGGTGTAAATCCATTGGATCTTTGGTTGGTGCAGTCTTAGATTTGCTCCCACCTCCCCCTTCATCTTCTGGCTTTCCTGTGAGTCTTTGAACCAGCTCTCTGAAATTTGCAGCATCAGTTTTTATGATTTCTGGAGCATATATGTGAATTATCCGGATCTTTGGCTTGAATTTTGAGATCACATGTGAACCTCCGTCAATTCCTAGCTTAGAAGATGCTGAGCTTGGATAACATGTGTGTAGCTTTGTCATCTCTTCTATGGCAACTCTTTAGAGAAAGCTGCAGACAGGTGGTTGGTTCTGAATGTTGAAAGAAGGGTGAATTGAGACTAATGGTTACATATATAGAAAAAAGAATGCAACCATATCCTGCAAGAAAACAAGTTGCAAGTTCTGAAGTTTACATGAAGCTGTCTTTTGGAAACTAGGATTGGATATACATCTCACCAAATTTATAGTCAATGAATTAATAAAACAATAAAATGACATGAATGGGTCCTACCTACTAACCTACATATGCATTTTTTTATTCATTATTTACTGTTTATGTGCATTATCAGTTTAAAACAAAGAAATATGAGAGTTACGTCCAAAGTTCATTTGGCCCAACTTGTTACATTCAGTTTGATATAGTTTTGCCACATGACAACCTAATGATTAGACCGAATTCCTTTCTTTGTCATTTTGTCAACTGAGTGCAGTTTGTTAATTTAGTAGCCATAACCCATTTAATATCAGCAAGCAGTGCATATATGCATTATAAATAATGTTTCTATTTCTATTAATTTAACTTTGGGACAATACTCATTGAGAAACACATCAGGTTCAGATAGATGAGGCAAGAGATCAGATTGCCTTCCCCTTTGGAAAAGATTAAGAAAAATACTTCAATCAACAATATTAGTTTCATAGCGCATTTATCTAGTAAGTTTTATACTGTCCACTTAGCCCCTAAATAAGCAATTTAAACTTTTAAACAACATTTCTGTTACTGTGTCCATAAAAATGCCAATCTAACATTGAATAGCGGTTGATATCTCAAGAAGAAACCATCTTTTGTTCTTAGTCAACCTAACAAGCGTAGTGGGACTTGATCACTTGAACACAAATGTTGATTGGTGAAAGATGCTTTTATAATTCTTGAATGCCTATTCTTTAGATGACTAACTATTATTATTATTTTGTGGTTATCATGTGTCCGTCATTGTTAAATACTCAAATTGTTATATAACATTTTCAAATTTAGGATTCATTAAGTCCTTTAATAAGTATTTTGGTTTACATAGGAATTATTGTTTTAAACTTACCCTATCATTCACTAATCATTCTTTAACAATACAGCTAATCAAAAATAGGTAAAGGGCTTTTACCTTCCATGATCTAGCTCTGATAAAGAGAAGATCATGAATGTGATATCTGAGGAATAGCACTACAAAAATGTGTAGGAACTGTGAGATCAGTGCAAAAGGCACACACAAAAATTAGCCTACATAGCATTTCTGTTGTGTTCTGACGATCAGCAAAGAACACGAGAGTCTTGTGTGTCCTAATTGGCAAAAACTCTTGCAGAAGGATTCTAATCTGACAAGGCTACCACGTGGGGGAGTGGTGGTCCCTCCTGCCCTGCACGTGAGTCCCAATTAAAGATTTTGTCAGTCACGGTTATTAAGTACAATACAAAAGGATCTTCACTTTTCAAATCATTGAGGTCACTCTGAACCAAGAGGAGACAAAGATAATAACATTATTTTGAATTATATGGGTTAATAGTGTGATACAAATAAGTTAACATGGTTTGTTTTTCGTGAGGAAAGGAGGACTAATATGGCTAAGTGGCGGTGATTTGTTTAATTATTTCCTTTTCCACTTTATCTCTGTCTCTTTCTTTCTTAAGTCTAAGCTATTTGGTTTTCTTTCTAGGTAAATGTTCAAAATCTCATATAAATATAGAGTATAATAATAATTGTATAAAATTTATCTTCATGAACTCCTTGTAGATTTCGCGATTGAATTCATTTAGATCATTTAAAAATAATAATAAAATTAAGGTGTTATCAAATGACTTGTATAAAAATCAGTGAGAGATTTATGAAGATAAAATATGAATAAATACTATTATTCACATACACGCGCAAGCTTTTATATATATATATATATATATATATATATATATATATATATATATATATATATGTGGTGTGTGTGGGGGGGGGGGGGACATCTAGGGGTTTATATATAAAAAAACCATGCCTAGAGTTGATACCTGGATTAGGTCGGAAGTCTTTGAGTATTTATTTATTAACTTAGTATTGTTAATAGGAGCAAAATCTCTATTATTTCCTTTCATGTTTTTATTTAGTTTCTACAATGTGGATGGAACTTTTATATTTGAAAATAACATTACAAATTTACAAGTGAGCAAAATATCCAAACTCTTCCTCTCTAAGTTTTCCTAGAGCTTCATATTGACTTTAGGAGCTTGATCCTGACAACCCATATTAGTTGGTCCCCATGGCCTGGCTTGACTTTCACCAATTACTGTTACTATAGAATAATGCTGTATGGAAAATTTAGAAAATTGTGGCTCTTCAGCTCAAGGTAGAGTTAGGCCCATGTGCCAGCTGCAACTGTTTTTTTTTTAAAAAAATTGTCTTGCAATACTATTTTTTAGAAGATTAACTTTGCATCAGACCAATCGTATTGGCCCACAACAATTTTGGACCTTTGGCTGCTTCCATAAGACAGACATCGTCCCCTTTAAAAGAGCATTTTTCCTGACAAAAAAAAAAAGAGCATTCTTCAGACATTGTCCCATTTCAGCTTTTTTTTTTTTTGTATTAAGAAAAAATAAGAGTACTTTTCACCTTCAAGGCTTTTCAGAAACAAGATAAAATTATAAAAATCTTTAGTAATAAAGCTTATCATTTGCAATACATTTCAGAAAGTATACAATTAAGTGATTTTTGGGTGTTTGAAAAATGCATAGGCTGGTTGAGATTGCTTTGTCCAAACCACTTTATTTTTTAATATTTTTGTCAAATAATATTGGATTAAACTAATTAGATAACTTAAGGAGAAAGAATGTATAAATTAATAAAATTTAAAAGTGATAGATTATGACTCAATTTTTAAATTATCCTACTTGGGCTAGTTGCATAGCACTATTAATATACTATATTGATGCGCAAGACCCCCCCAAAAGAAAAGAAAAAACTATATTGATGCGCAGAGCATATTCCTGCTTATGAAAATCAACTGAAGGTGGTTGCATTTTTTCTTTCAAATACTTGAACAATACTTAAACTGATTTGATGATGTAACACCTGACATTTGGAAGGGACAAGGCATTGTTTGTGTGGCAATTTAATTATGTTTATAACCAGAATTTGTGTTCCTCAATTTGAGTGTTCTTTTTTAATTTATGTATAGGAGAAAAACCCGCAGTGCTTGTTAGCATATATGTTAAAAACTGTTGATATTAGTGTAAATATTTTTTTTTTTAATAAATGGAAGTTTATTGATGAAGGAATGCTTTCTCTATTGTAAAGTCAAGACAAATCACAAACATAGGATCTATTTTGGGATTATAAATCATTTGTCAACAGAGAATCCTAATAGTGTAAATAAAAATTATTCACACATCAATAAATCTTTATACAAAATTAATATTATTTCAAAATCTCACAGAAATTATTTTCAAAACTGCTTTTTATCTTCCATGCATATATCTTTATTTGTCATGATTGATCATCAATTTTCGTAGTTATTCTTTTCTTTTTTTCATTACAAAATATCTGCACATGTTTGATTTATTTGAATAGTTTATAAAATTAATTTTTGTTGGACTGCAAAATTATAAGAAATATGTAATCTTCTTACAAAAATTATTTTTTTAAGATTTAAACTCGCGTCTTCGAGTTGAGATTACTTATCACTTCAACCTATTTTTCATAAATATTTTCGTAATTATTCTTTGGATGTGAATTTTCGTAATTATTCTTACATCAAACAATTAGTTAAAAAGAGCATCGCTCTTTGACAAAATATATCAATAGATTTATAGTATACTTCACATTTATTATGCTAATGAATGGACGGTAAAATATACTTTATCATCAGTAATTTAGTATTTTCTCAACTTATCCCTTGAAGTTTTTTTTTTTTTTATCACCAAACTCCCTTGGATTATGATTTAAACTAAAAACAACGTTTTTTTTTTCGGTATGCACGTGCACATGGACAGCACGTAACTTTATTTTGAAGTTTTTGAACTCTGTTTTAGTGTTGAAAAACAGTAGATTTCTTGAAGGATTAGATTACAGCTCTTGCTTGTAATCCATTAACATACAAATCTAAAAAATGGCTCATCCAAATATATTATTGCTAAACTATTTGACAAAATTTATATGTAGATTTAGAGTATACTTCACATATATTATGTTAAAAAAAATTTAGGGTAAAATACAAAGTTTAACACTTTCTCAAACTTATTCCCTACTTTTTTTTTCTTTTATGCCACTGGATATCCTGAATTATGATTTAAAAGTAATATATAATGCCAACAATGGTTGACACAACTGATAAAGGTGAATTGCGTCAATTAAGTTGGTCGGAGTTTAATTCCTGCTAGAGCTAGTTGTTGATAGTTAACTGTAAATATTTTCGTAAAATAAACATTTGGCTTAACTAGTAAAGACAAACTGCGTCAATTAAGTTGATTGGGGTTCGATTCCTACTAGAACTAACTGTTTGTGGATTAACTATAAGTACTTCTACAAAATAAATGTTCATTGAGTCTTTCGTTGAACCTGGAGGCTTGTCTTGATCTTGGGATATGACAACCACCCTTAACCTTAAATTTTTGTTTACAATATATATATATATATATATATATATATATATATATATATATATATATATATATATATATACATATATATATAACGAGGGTTAACGCACAATGCATAGCCATGACTTTATTTTGAAGTTCTTGAACTCTGTTTTAGTGCTGAAAACAAGGGCTTTATTGAAGGATTATATTGCAGCTCTTGCTGGTAATCCATTAATATAACAAATAAAAAAATCCACTCATCCAAATTTATTATTGCCAAGCCTCTCATCCAAATCTAAAAAGCCTCTTATAATATTGATTTGGTTATATAGATTTATACTTTGATGGAGGTGGAGACAATGTTCTTTGGGGAGGGGTCAGGAAGGAAATAGAGGGTGGAGATATTGAAATGGGTAAGGTACAAGACATTGCATTTGAAGCAGAGGTTGAAACTTTGGGTAAAATTAGCCACAGGAATACTGTTAAGCTATGGTGTTGATGCACCACCAGGGATTGCAAGCTCTTGGTTTATGAGTATATGCCAAATTGTAGTCCTGATGATTTGCTGCATAGCAGTAAAGAAGGGTTGTTGGATTGGCCAACTCAATAGGAGTGGATAAAAGATAAATGACTTAAATATAAGTTTTAAATCCTTGCAGATTAGCTCTAGTTACCCCCCTTCTTGGCAAAGTGCTATGTGCTATCAATAACCATGATATGATTTTCCATATAATATGCTCACCTATATGGAAATTGGAAAGAAGGTTGCTGTATTGGCAAACACTTCAGAGAGTATCATGTTAAGCCTGGATTTTGGAAAAGCTCAGAATTCATCTTTGAAAAGATGGGTGCATCTCTTTTGGAAAAAAATTATGTTAGTCATTTACTTTAACTAAGCCAGTTTATAATTTTCAGTTCCAGCAAAAAATGTTTACAATTTTGAGTTGAGATGTGGTATTTTGGCATCAGTCTTACACTGCTCAAAACTCAAAAGTTTTAGTAGAGACTAGAAAATGTATTTCAACTAAACTTCATGGATTCCATAAATCTCAAGAACTTATCAACTCTTTTTTATCCGTAACAACACTGATAAGAGATAGGGTATAAGCGAAAGAGTAGCTATGAAATGAATAACAAAATATGATTTTATCTGAATTTCGTCGTTCCATTAATATTCTAACAGGTATTGAAAATTTTCCTTGGCAGTTATGTTAACCGAGACCATTCATTCATCTGTATCAAATTTTTATAACACTAACTCCGTATAAGACTGAAAACATTGGGAAAAATATAATTATATCAAATTAATTAAAGGTACACACATAGGGCTAGACTTTTCAACAACGTGCAAGTCCAAAATTAGGCACACTCCGCCAATTGAAGTTACGTCTTTGCTACTTGCATTTTTTTTTTTGGTGATATGCAATATTGCAAGTTGAATATTCTAACAAGCAAGTATATGACCCACAATCATTGGCTTCTTAATTAAACTTGATCATCAATGCACAAAGTAGGGTAAAAAATAAATGAATCTTAATATTCCATTCCAAATATATTACATCATTCATGACAGAAATCAAATGAACAAAAAAATTCAAGACCTGCATACCAATAATTTAGGATTGTTTAACTAATTTTGCAATACCATAGCCTCTACACTCAGAGAGAGAGAGAGAGAAATAATTTACGCGTAGACTGAGCCTGGGACTTTAAGATAGTTGATCTTAACTTTGAAGGACTGGTGATTGAGGACCCTTTGAAGAAGGAGAAGGTTCACCTTCAGGAGGAAAATCAGAGATCAAAGCCAGCATCCGGCGAATACTTACCGAGCGCGCAGGCTTGAAGCTGTTGGATCTCTTCACGTTCTTGGAGAAGATGTTTGATGAGTTGGAAAGGATAAGGTACACCAAAGCTTGGACTAGGAAGAACACGGCCACCTTAACCAACATGTCACTTAAGCTGCTCTCCATCTTTTCAAGTTTTGTATTAACACAAATATAGCACCCTCTAATGACTGCTTGAATCTTTGAGTCTGCAAGCGAGCAAGAACAGAACAATGGGATGATGAATGAATTGTAGAAAGCAGTGGCGTGCAGAATTCCTTTTATAGTTGTTTAAGGGTCGAAGGACATGTTGGACCAGCCATTGGAAAAGTAAAAACATGGACTTTGACCTGTTATTTCATGTTAAAAATGTTGGAATCGAGGTGGAAATTTCATTGTTATTGTTTTTAATACCTGAGTTGCTTGATCTAGGTGGAATTTTTCGTAACACAGCCCCAACAGTGGTGATGTAAAAGAATAAATACTTATAAAAAACATTTTAACATTTAAATTAAATCGTGCACAAAAATAATAATGTATAAATTAAATGTTTACTTTTAAAATTTTACAGAATATTTATAAAAATATTTTATATGTTAAGAATTATAGTTTAATATAAATTAAATTATGTTATTTAGGATTAGAATTTATGATATTATTATTTTTTATAATTAATTTTTTTATTTATATGAGATATAATTAATATATAAATCTATAAAAAAATTTATGAGTAGTTTGTAAAATATAATTAATGTTTAAATCTATAAAAAATTCTGTAAAAAATTTATGTCTCATAAATAAATATATGTATTTATTTAAATAGCACGTATACATATTTCAATATTATTCTAATGAACCGAATTACTTAATAACTGTTAACACATAACTTGATCTAGAATAATTATGTAGAGAAATATTCAAAGAATACGTGTTAAGAGTTTAGTGGCCATAAAAGTGCAATATTTCAAGTGAGAACCCAACGAATGGGACGAGGTGCTGGTTGACCCATTAGGAGAAGTTAGGCAGAAGTTTCCTGACGAAATATAGATTTGGTCAATTTGGGGCCTCTCAATGGATGGTGCTGACTCATCAGCTTCATCTACTTTAGCCTAATTGATTACCTAATGATTATTTAATTAGTTTGTGTTATAAGCAAACGAAATTTCTCCTTACTTTGCTTAGCCATCGGGTGACAAAAGACAGATTTTAACCGGCATCATTTTGTGACACTAAAATGTATATTTTTGTATACAGTAATTTTTTTTTTTATCTCATTACTTAATAAGTAAGATATTAATCTCTTGAAATACAGTTAAATGTTTAAATGAAAATTTCTCTTAACAATATTTTTTTATATATACCTAAATTTTAAAATCAAACTCAAAACTACATGTTTAAAAAAATCTGAATCATTTTCACTTGATTCAACACATATTGGTAAAGTAATATTATTCTTACACTTAGTTTTGTACACTTTTTTTATATATTCAATCACTTAGTTTCTTTTTCCCCAAACGATAGATATAAAAGAAAAATGTAAAAAAAAAAAATCAAGTGTAAGAATTACATTACTGTTATGTAAATTTAAACTGTGCAAATAAAATTTTAATTACTTGTTTTAAGAAAATTTAATTGTATAGAAAAGTGTAATTTTACCAAAAAAAAATGAATAGAAAGATTGCTGTCAAAATAATAGCGTCAAATATATCAAGTGCACATGTTTGCAATGAGGTATTGATTGATTTGAAACGAAGTAACTTGACTTGCACCACACGAGCGTCATCTGATTGCGTTTCGAAGTCAAACAAGAAGGATGAAACCTTAACGTGTCTTACAATGCTGCAGTTAGCAGCCCTCTGGAGAGATTCTAGATGAACCATTTTGCGTGATTGCAAACGTTATCTTTGGAATTATGATTCAGGTGGGACATTATGGCCCAACGGTAGTTTAGGAATTATGATTCATGGGAAGGCTTATCTAAGAATTCTGCCGGCCTAGATAAATACGGAAATATCAGAGACTCTAAAGCCAATGAAATCAGAAAATCATAGGCATTTTCTTTTTTCTTTTTGCTGATAGGAAAAAAGATAAAAAATTGATTATTTGCTATAGTCAAGATTAGCCCAGAAAACATCATTCGCCCATTCTTTTAAAGCATCGAAGTCAATCAATCATTTGGGAGAAGGAAGTTGTGGTTCAAACTGTAATGATGATATAATCAACCAGCTGCATTCATTCCTTAAGAAGAGATCAGAACACAACTCAAGACACCACAAAATATTCATTTTAAGGCTCTTCTATAGTACACAGCCACACTCAGATGATTCAATCCCTAGACAATTTCATATCGTAACTAGAGCTATTTTGGCAGGAAACATTATCATCTGCTGTAAACCAAAAATAATTGTGAACAAAATGATTCAGTAGAAAGGATCCACTTCAGCAATTCAGACACAACACAAATCAAAGCTGAAAATCTTACAAAGATTGTATTGCCTAGATGGAGGGAAATCTGGGTTAAGAGAATCCAGTTCCAAGGACCAACATAGAGAGAGAGGAGGATGGGCAGGCGGGAAGAGAAATGCACATTACTCGTGCACTCCATCAGTTTATTGTATTTCTGGCTATAGCACTACAACTAGCTAGCGGAGTTCCCCAAAAAAAAGGAGGGAAAAAAGGGAGAAGCATAATCGTCGGTGCAGATTTACACTTAATAAGACGACCTATGTGATACAACTTCAATATTCTTTTAATAACTATATACCTGCAATCAAATATCAGAACAGACGATGTTAGATCATAAACAATAATTGGGCTTGTTTCAAAATAGAAGAAGATAAATGGCTAATAAAAATGACAGTAGAGTAAGCTTATTATCCCATAGAGCATTAGTGATAACTATCCTGCAGCAAATAGAACATAGTCAAAGTTGCT
This sequence comes from Ormosia emarginata, assembly GCA_029884605.1. NCBI lineage: Eukaryota > Viridiplantae > Streptophyta > Magnoliopsida > Fabales > Fabaceae > Ormosia > Ormosia emarginata. The sequence continues at coordinate 8,103,508 of JAQQTP010000066.1, read as the reverse complement.
AAACCAAATAGTATTTGTCATATAACAATGACACAGACTAATGCATTAACATTAAACTCACAGAACCGGTTATGGTCTCCTCCCCTTCCCCAACAACACACACACACAAAAACCCAGCTTCAATGTTTGCAATAAACAACTAATTCATAGTCATTCAAAAATACAATACAAGAGTTCACTTTTGGCAATGTTGAACTATGCAATAACCACTCGATAATCTTAACGTTTTAGCTTGAATAAAATGCATATGAACTGCATGATGTTGATAAGGAGTTATGACACGTATAAATATGCAAGCTATGATTGACCATTACAAATAATATCCATGAAAGACTAGTCTCGAAATTCTTCAATATTCGTCTTTTCTCCTTATGTTTGTTTCCAATGAAAACACTTCCTAACCCCCCCCCCCACCCCCTTCCCTCTCCCCAAAGGTAACATTTTCTTACTTGACTCAAAAGAAAGGGATGCCAACTTTTGCTCTCTAGAACCCTTCCATCAATAGGGTTAAAGAGAGATGCCTGAAATATGCTTCTCTATATTTTATACAAACTAATAAACTAACTACCAGTAATTTCCTAGAGACTACGGGAAGCGATAATGTATGATCTCCCGTGAATTTGGCCAGTCATGAAATGTCAGGGAAATTTATAACATCTTAGCCCACAAACCACGCCAAGAAAAAGGAATTGTAATAAACAAAGAAGAAATTGTTCTTTTCAAATTCATAGAAGCTAAAAAGCACAAATGGGTTTGAAACCCCTTGATCATCAACAAGGTGCCATTGCATACAATATTTGATTGATTAGAAGACTCAGGTACATGAGAATACCAAAAGAAAACTCAGGTGCTTTGTGTCAATATCAACCGAAACCAGTATATATAAAATTGACAGTTCTTGATGAATTACTTATTGAAATTCGGTATCCATTATCCAAGATCCCTGCAAATACACACACACAGACCCCATCATTTCACAACCTGATCCTAGTAAAAACTATATGGGGGGTGGTTCTAAATTGCAGTTGCGGTCACAGGCATTGTGGCTATTGCGATACGAGTTGTGGCCGTTGTGGCGTGAATTTGTTTTGTGTTTACAGAGGTTAAAGATGAGTGATACAGTTCCGATGCAGCCGGATTGCGGTTCTGATGCAATTGCGGTGACTGCGGCAGCCACAATATTGCAACCGTATCACGTGATGTGATCCGCAATTTAGAATCATATATATCAATATTGTTAGCATGAACTCACAATTGGCATGGCAATCTCCAAGATTTTGAACACACACATAACAATTTCAGCAGGCCCATAAGTTTCCAACAGCATAGAAGGAAGACAAGTCTACACTACACAGAAGAGGGGGGAAAGAAAAATAACACACCCGTGGAAAATGCACAGGTTAACTCTACCAATTCAACTCTTTTTAATTAGAAGAATGAGCGCAACCAAGATGGAAGCTTTAACCACTTATTGATAGAGGCTATGATATGATGTTAAGCACTGAATCTTAGGTGAAGCTAATGAATGGCTTTACTATATTTCTAACATCAATCAACGTACCTTATACCATGATGAATTGAATTTGCCGTCAACTTCATTCACCCCGTGAATCCAGTTTGTTGTCCATCTCCACCGCCATCGATAGGAGAACCAACCTCAGTCGTCAGGTTACGATTCTCTTCACTCACTCTCGAACCATTAGAGTCGTCAAGAAGGCCGTGCCTGGAAGCAATGTGATTCAGAGTAGTCCTCAACCCATAGAAATCCTCCTCCTCCTCCTCTTCCATCAGCTCCGACAGCCTCACCATCGCCGCCCTCAACTGCCTCCTGATCTCCCTCGCCCTCGAAGAAGCACCATCCTCGTCGTCGCCGTCGTCGTCTTCTTCTTCTTCATCATCATAATCTTCTTCTTCTTCCTCCGCCGCCACCCGAAACCGGCAGAGCGGGCACGAGTCGTGGTGCGCGAGCCACGGCGTGATGCAATCGGAGTGGTACAAGTGGTTGCAGGGAAGCTGTTTGGCTTCTGCGTCGACCGCAATTTGGTCCTTGCAAACGGCGCAAAAAACGACGCCGTTGGGGTCGAGCTGAGAGAGCAAGGAGGAGGTGACTGCAATTACGGGTAAGGAGGACTTGGACGACGCCGTTCTGGAGGTTAGAGTCGAGGGGGAGAGTAGAGCGAGTGGGTCTTCGAAGTGAAGATCGTCTTCAACGACGTCGTTTTCGTTGTGGTGGTGGTGGTGGATGAGGCGGTGAAGGAAGGGGGAGTCGAAGAGGAAGGAAGGGAATGGTGCGGCGTCGTTTTGGGGGAAGGGGGAGTCCATGAGCTCGAGGAAGTGGGTGTGGCAATGTGGGCAGAGGAGAGGAGAAGGAGTTGGAGAAGGAGATAAAGTGAGGGCCACGCTCATGTCGCATTCGTGGCACCAGTATGTCTTTAATTCTGGCTCCGCCGCCGTCGTCGCCGTCTCCATGCCGGTGTTGGTGGTGCCGGTGGCGGTGGCGGAGGATCTCTCTCTCTGTTTGTGAGGAGTCGGCAACGGCAAATGTAAGTGAGGTGTTATGTGTGGAAATTGGAATGGTTAAGATGTGAGAGAGAGAAAGTGGGGTCCGCACCCAACCTCTTCAATGGAATGGTTTGTTTGTCTGTCGCTTTTTCTTTGTGATTCGTTTCGTTTCGTTTCGTTTCGTTTGGTAGCTTAGCTTCTGTTGCAACCGCAACATCATCTCTTGATATTTACTATCTATATTTTATAATGCTAATAGAATCTCAAACGTCGCTTTGGCCGAGTGGTTAAGGCGTGTGCCTGCTAAGTACATGGGGTTTCCCCGCGAGAGTTCGAATCTCTCAGGCGACGTTTTCTGTTTTTTAATTTTTTTTTCTTTTTAGTTCTATACTTTTATGATTTTATCTCTCAATGTGATTGACTGATTGCATTTAAATAATTCAATTCAATAAGAAGTTAAGAACATTCAATCAAAAAAAAAAAAAGGAAGAAGAAGAAGTTAAAACAAGTACTAAAAACAAAAGAAAATATATTCAACCAGAACAGTATTTTTTTTCTTTCCTTTTTCTAGTTTTATTTTTTCCTGTACGCCCTTTTTCTTTTAAAATAAATTTAATAATAACACCATTTAGATGTTGAACATTGACTAAGAAAGCTTGTCAATGTTTTAAATTATATTTTATGGTTAATTTTATTTAAATATAGTGAACCATATTGAAAAATCTCACCTTTCAATCAGTCATCTTATTAATCAATTTACTTCTCTTCTAAATGGATTAATAAATTCATTAATAATCGATGAGTCAAACCGATGTATAATAATACAAGTTAATATATATGACTGCAAAGACTTTAACCTGAGTCATTTTGTTTGAATTTCCATTTTTAAAATAAACTTTAGTGTCTGATAAAAAAATAATACAGCCATTATAATAGTTTTTTACCCAAGAAAATAATAATACCTTAGGTAAGTTACATTAAAAGGTGATAATTGAAAACCCAAAAGAGAGACAAATAGACAAATATCACATCCTGCACATGGAAGATTTTAATCAGAGATTTGTTAAGGTTTTAAATATATGGCAGATGCCCATTTTTTGTTTAGCTGGAAGCCTAGAAGACAAGGAAGGTTCATGTTTCTCAACTTAGGTACTCGATCTCCACATAACCTGTGTAAGATGAATGTGCATGCTGCATCTTTCTAATGGTGACTCTTGTGGATTGAGTGCAGTGTTTGGAAATGGGAATGGCCAAGTGTCGGCTACATACAGCCACAAGATTTATGTGTTATGTTTCAATGTTTCATCTCCTCGATCAATGTTATTCATTTCAGTTTTACATTTTTTTAAAGCAGTTGGGTGGTCACGGGAGTGGACACTCTGCTTCAAGATTTTAATTCTTTTTGAGTTGAGAGCTTAACAGTATAATCCTTTTTACACAAAATTTACTTAAAAATTGAATATATATATATATACAACTCGCTTTTACTGTATCTTATTAGTCAAATTACTCAGTTTCACATTTTGAGCTCCCGAGTTATGGCAGATGAATGAGTCAACCAATTCACACGAAGATAATTGTTGCATTTTTTTTTCCACCCTGCCTTTCCATGCGGATTTCTCAATTTCCCACTTTGCAGATAGATGAGTCAACCAATTCACACCGTGACAATTGTTGCATTTTTTATATTGGCAATGAAAAAGAAAATGTTATCATAATAATAAAAAATTTCAAATTAACATTATGTTTTTAAATTATTTGAAGCGTTAATTAAACAATTGTTACTGATATATCACGGATGACATATCAACATCCAACAAAAAGACATACAATCAGCCCAACCAGCTCCAAACCTTGGAATATTCGACAAGAAAACAAAACCAATCCAACCGACTTCACTCTTATATTGCCATCACTCATCACTAGCGGTCTACCACTGTACTGTTCCCATTAAGTTGCATCTTTCTCCCCACTACCTTGCAACCACTTTCTCCACAACTGCACACCAATCATTTCAAGATTGAACTCAGTGCTTCATGTTTATTGGGGGCAAAAGGGAAAAGTTATTGGCTTATTGCTTTCTCTCACCATCTAATTTTATGAGATTGGTGCACAAGAATCTATAAGAAGCTGTAGATTTTCAAAATCAAATAATTGTGTAATAAGTAGAAGTAAACTATTCTCAACAAAAACAAAAACACATGATAACAAAGGTCTCCAACTCTCCATGTGTAATAGAATCGCATCCGTACAATATATATAAATATAAAGCATAATAAAATATTTAAAAATATATGATAATATTTTATTATTATTAAAAAATATATTTATATTATTTTCATAAGTATGTGTATATAGTAAAAAACAGAGTCAAAGATTTTATTTTGGATTCAAATATTAAACTAGTCTTTTTAGGGCATCAAACATCATATTTATATAAAAAATTTAATAAATTATTAAAAGAGTGTTTTGAATTTAAGATGTGGCAATCATGTCAGTCCCTTAGCTTATAAAAACATTTTTTTGCTGTCAAAAAATATTTCATAATTTTTTTTAATATATATAAATTTATAATATAACTACATAGTTAAATTAGAATTTTAATTTTTATATTTTATATTTATTTTCAATTTAATTTTTATAGATTTTTTTAAAATTAATCTTTATACTTATAAATATTTTTAAAATTGTCCATATTATTAACTTTCGTTATAATATTATTAATTTAATCTCTACAAAATATTTTATAAAAAAATAACATATACTGAATAAAATAATACTCACTCAAAAGAAAAAGCATTTACATGAGTATTTACTAAAATGTTAAAATATTTATTAGACGTTTACATATAAAAAAATATTTAAAAAAGTATATATTAGATAAATAAATATTTATTAAGTTAATTAATTAATAGTGTTATAATAACATTATGATAAAAGTTGACAATAAAAAATATTTTAAAAAGTTTTAAAATGTGAGAATTAAATTTAAAAAAAATTATAATAACTAAATTAAAAATAAAAAAAAAATATGGAGATGAAAATTTTAATTTAATATTAAATGGACGCACTGGTATATTGGAAATGATCTCAAACGTCTTATTACACAAAAGATTAACCTAAAATAGAGAAACATATCGGATAAGCAGGTTGGGAAAAACTGCTAAATTGTAAAAATGACTTATAGTATACGACATTGAGAAGCTAATAAATTGATGTGAAATGTCATCCTTTGTGCCAAAAAAAAATATTGATGTGAAACGTCCTCCTTGGTGCCAAAAAACAAAATTGATGTGAAATGTCAACATAGAGAAGCTAATATATTGTACCCAAAAAAATGCTAATATAATTGACGTGTAATGCTATAATGAGTAATAATAATAATGTTCTGGACCGTAATTTTAGATTTTATGTGGAAAGATTAACTCGACACTTGAATCATTAGATTCCTTCATAAGTATCCCGACTAAGGTCTTATGATCCCGGTTCACAGTATCGAACTCTAATGATAGTCAGACTTATGCAGCTTTTCATAATTGCCTACAATAAGGATTGACCACTAAGGAGACAGTACTGACAAATCAAAGACGAACCCCAACGATCGTGGGACAGTCCCGATAAGTCAGAGACAGACCTCAACTATCGTGAGACAGTTCCGATAAGTTAGAGATGGACCACAACGATCATGATCAAACCTCTGTCAATACAAACCATGGACAATCCTAATGTACCTGCGCCGTCCCACACACAAATTGCATCTCATGAGGATTCCGCCTTACGCTCTATATATACCAAGCTAAGTTACCCTAATAAGATATCTCGTTATTCCATTGCATAACACTTACTTGCTCGCGTTGGTTCCGACTTTCCAGAGCAACTTGAGAGGTTGGGAGTCCTCATCCATGCAGCTTTCTATCACTATGCACTCCACCCCCTAATTCCATACGCTTTCTTGCAACACTACACGCTGAAGCATTGACTCCCTGCTCAAGGAGTGAGGTTACCATACACATGCTTATCTCGCTATCGGACTTCTTCTTTGAATCCACTTTAAGGATATTGGTGTCATATGTGAAAAACTGATAAACTTTCATTCCCGCGTTAACCATGGTGAGCACAAGACACAACTAAAGGAAGGGAAGCACTGCGCATGCTGCCCTTGACCAAATGCAAGACAAAACACGGCCCAAGGACACCCCTCAGAGACTTCGAAGGTCCTTTAAACCGGGTTCCGGGATAAAGAAGCAATTCCCGGAGGGACCATTCTAAACCCAAAGAAGACGCGACAAACCAGCGCCCAAAGAAGCCGCTGAGTCTTGCCAAAAGATCCCAGGACCCCACCACGCCGTAATGACCCTCCTTCCGTCACACCACCAGAAACCTCTGCTGCTAGAAGCAGGCCTGCTATAGTGGAAACTCTCAACGATGAACATGAGACTTCAGCCTCTGCTGAAAGCCCTGCTCCATCTCGAAGGCTTTCAATCTGTAACAGGCTTGTCTTTCCTCATGGTGGAACTAACAATACAAACCATGGAGCTAGGATCCCTGTGCATGCTCTCTTGGGAACCTCCCACTACAACGTGGACTGTGCATCTCACTACAAAGACAATGTTGAATCTGAAACAACGAAGAATGGCCTTCGAGAGTTGTTGCGTCAACAAACAACGCTCATCGAGGGTCAGCGGTGTCAGCTGGAAGAACAACGTCGTCGGTTAAAGAACCTTGAAAGATCGGTGGGGATGGACAACGACAACGGAGAGCGGGATGTAGCTCGTAATGAGCACACTGTTCAGCGTGATGGCACTAGGGTTTATGGAAACTATAACTCGGTCCCCGGCCGTCAACAACAATTCTCGGATGTTCTAATGGCGTATAGGGTTTCGAGGAACTTCAAGCCTCTGAGCAACTTGGAGGCCTATGATGGAACTACGGATTCCTAGGAGCACCTGGACGCTTACACTCAGTCCATACAGCTCTACGGATACACTCCGGAGCTGCTATGTTGAGCTTTTCCCCTCTTTCTAAAGAAGGATGCCCTCCGTTGGTTTGTCACCTTACGAACAAAAATCACTGGATTGGAAGACCTGACGCAACGTTTCTTGCAACACTACATCACAACAAAAGAACGATCGAAGTCGATTGACTCCCTTTCCGGGATCTTCTAGGGAAGTTCTGAATCCTTGTGCGAGTATGTTAAAAGGTTCAATTAGGCCTGTGTGGGCATTGAAAACCTGGATGACAGGATAGCCCTCTATTACGCCAGAAATGGACTCCGAACTGACTAAGACTTCTTCATGTCTTTGACAAAAAAGAAACCGGCACTTAGATGAGTTTCACTTACGGGTGGACAAGTACGTCGAGCTGGAGGAAGTCACCAGGGTCAAAGAGAATCTAGAGAATGGTGAACCGATTCACTAGAAAAAGAATCACAACTCCAACCAACCCCGTGACTCCTTCAAGAGCGAACGGTATCGGCCCAAGTATTCTGAATATACTCCTTTAAACACCCCTCGAGAGACAATCTTGAAGGAGGTCCTTTAAACCGAGTTCCAGGATATCAAGAGGCCACCACCCGTAAAGAAGCAATTTCAGAGGGACCATTCTAACATTGCAGGTGGCACAAGAGTTATGACCACGAAACAGAAGATTATTACTAGCTCCGGGATGTTATCGAGTCCCTGATCAAGGAGGGACAATTACAAAAGTACATCAGCGGTCTCCGAGGAGGCGAAGACCGCTGTAGGCGTAGGGATCAGAGACGAAGCCACAATCCATGGCGTAGTCCAAACCAGCGCCTAAAACGAAGCTGGAGTCTTGCCAAAAGATCCCGGACCCCACCACGCCGCAATGTTGAAAGCAGGCAGGACGAGAAACAGGATACTCAAGGTGGGGGTAACAAGAAGGACAGACTCATTAGTACCATCTCAAGAGGGTTTGCAGGGGGCGGTCCGTCTAACAATTCCCGAAAAAAGACACTCCGGACAGTGGTCTTAAATGTATCTGGCTCTTCTTCGTGAAGACCCTATGTTGAGAACAAGGATGCACTATCCATCTCCTTCTCTGATAAGGACTACAACGATATTATCTGAGATCATGATGACCTTTTGGTCATATTTGGAATAATCTCTAACGCCGAAGTCCGTCGCATCTTTGCAGATCATGGGAGTTCAGCGGACATCATGTTCATGGATGCTTTTGAAAGATTAGAGTTCCCTCTGTCTACACTTACACCATATGAAGGTGAGTTGACTGGATTCTCCGGAGAAAAAGTTACCCCCGTTGGTTACTTTGAAACTTTCTTGACCCTGGGTAACGATGACACCTACAAAATGATAAAGGTGAGATTTTTGATCGTGGATTGTCCTTCGGCTGACAACATCATCTTGGGTCGTCCTACGCTAAATAGCATTGCCGTTGTAGTCTCTACCGCCCACTAGGCATGAAGTTCCTCAACAGGAATAATGAAGTGGTCACGATCAAGGGCGACCAGATTACAGCCCGCAAATGTTATAATGAGAGCTTAAAAATCAGTAGGGCTTCTAGAAAAACAAAGGTACGAACATCAAGCCTCGCCTGCGATCAAGTCAACATCCTGATGACCGAGTTGAATGTCTGTGAGGAAATCCGAGGAACAAGACCCCAGCCTGAAGAAGAATTGATCCCACTCCAACTGGGTGATAACCCCGACCAAGTCACAAAGATAGGAATAAATCTTGAAGAGCAAGAAAAGATCTAATTAATAAAGCTCTTACAGAAAAACAATGATCTTTTCGCTTGGACATTCGCTGACATACCTGAGATCGACCTTGCTTTCATCTCTGAAGATTGATTAATGATTATTAAAACTTATCTGCATCGTTGGGTCATCTAGTCAATCTTTCTGGCTGATCGTCATCGTTTATCTATTAAACGGGATGTAAAGTCGGTCTCTCAAAAAAAAATAGAAAAGTCGGCCCTGACAGGCAACAAGCCATCGAGAAGCAAGTCAATGAATTACTAAACACCGGCTTCATCAGGGAGATCTCGTACACCACTTGGCTCTCAAATGTTGTCCTGGTAAAAAAGTCTAACGAAAAATGGAGGATGTGTGTGGACTACACCAACCTGAACAAGGCTTTCCCTAAAGATCCATACCCCCTTCTAAACGTTGACAAGCTAGTTGATAGCTCCTTTGGCTTCCAGCTACTGTCCTTCATGGACGCTTACTCCGGGTATAATCAGATTCCGATGTACCCCAGAGACCAAGATAAAATGGCGTTCATCACTGAAAGGGCAAGTTACTGCTACAAGATAATGTCATTCGAGTTAAAAAATGCTGGGGCCATCTACCAGAGGATGATGAACAAGGTCTTCGAAGAGTAGATGGGGAGAATGCTAGAGGTCTACATTGACGATATGATAGTCAAGACCCCATTGTCTGGATCACACACCTCGGGCCTTGAAGAAGTGTTTGTATAGCTAAGAAAGCATGACATGAGACTCAACCCAGAGAAATGCGTATTCGGAGTCCAAGCCGAGAAATTCTTGGATTCATGCTGACTCACCGCGATATTGAGGCAAACCCCGACAAATGCAAGGTGGTGCTCGACATGCATAGTCTCCATAGCGTGAAAGAGGTACAATAGTTAAATGGGCGGATCGCGGCTCTCATCAGATTCTTGGCCAAAGCCACTCACAAATCCCTCCCTCTCTTCAAGCTATTGAAAAAGGGGACTCGATTCGAGTGGACACAGGAATGTGAAGACGCTTTCGCATCTCTGAAGAACATTCTGGCGTCCCCTCCTATTCTTACAAGACCAGAGTCAGGTGAAGCACTTTACGTGTACCTCTCCATCCATGAGGAGGCTATGAGTTTGATACTCATTAGAGAAACACCAGAAGGTCAGAAAATGATTTATTTCGTGAGCAAAGTACTGCAAGGCCTCGAACACAGATATCAAAAGATAGAGAAGATCACATTTGCACTCATCGTCACGGCCAGAAGACTAAGGCAATACTTCCAATGTCATCCCGTGGTGGTAAGGACGAATCAACTCATCTAACAGATACTGCATAAACCGGACTTAGCAGGAAGGATGATTGCTTGGTCCATTGAATTTTCTGAGTTTGGGATAACCTACGAACCCAGAGTGGCAATCAAGGCACAAGCACTCTTAGATTTCCTGGTCGAACTCACTTCAGACTCCGGTAATGTCGAGAAGATATCACGGACCGTCTTTGTGGATGGATCCTCAAACCCAAAAGGAAGCAATGCTACGGTAATCTTGGAAAACTCTGAAGGGGTGACTGTTGAGAATTTGCTAAGGTTCGAATTTCTCACCTCGAACAACCAGGTAGAATATAAAGCATGCATCGCCGAACTGACAATGACCAGAGACTTGAGGGCCGCAAAGATTTGAGTTTGTAGTGACTCCCAGCACGTGACCTCCCAGATCTGAGGCGAATATCAGGTTAAGGAGCCCCTCCTGCAGAAATACTTGGCGAGAGTACAAGAACTCCTCCCAAACTTCCAGCTAGTTAAAGTGGAGCATATACCCAACGAACAAAACTCTAGGGCCGATCCCTTGTCCAAGTTAGTGAGCACCAAGAGTCCGGGTAACAACCGTTCGGTGATTCAGGAAACCCTCTCGCACCTCGTGGTCTCCGATGTAGCCGTCATCCAAGTCGATAAGCAAGCGCATACTTGCATCACACCATTATTGGAATACTTACAGTCCGGTAGCCTCCCCGAGGATTCCAAGAAAGCTGCTAAATTGAAGAAAGCTGCGGTCAGATACACCATCTTCGATAGGTAGTTATACCGGCGTGGATTTTCTTTACCCCTCCTCAAATGCCTCACGCCGAAAGAAGCCGAATACGTCCTGGCCGAAGTCCACGAAGGAAGTTATAGGCACCACCTAAGAGGTAAGGCTCTAGCGTTAAATGCACTCAGGGCAGGCTAATATTGGCCCACGATGGAGGCAGACTCCCTTGCGCATATCCAAGTGTACGATAAATGCCAACGATATTCCGACCACTATCACGTCCTGCCAGAGGAACTGTCCACGACATCAATACCCTGGCCTTTCTATCAATAGGGCATGGATATCTTAGGTCCTTTTCCTCAAGCGCCCGAGCAATTGAAGTTTTTGGTTGTAGCCGTGGACTACTTTACCAAGTGGATAGAAGCAGAACCATTGGTCACCATCACTTCGGCCCAGATTCAAAGGTTCACTTAGCGCCACATTATTACTAGATTCGGGGTCCCGAAATCCATCGTGACAGATAACGGAACACAGTTCAAAGACAAGTGGTTCGAAGAACTACTCAACGAGCTGAAGATAAAGCATCACTGTAGCACCGTGGAAAACTCACGTACAAACGGGCAAGCTGAGGTGGCCACCCATGTTATCGTCAGAAGGTTAAAGAAGAGACTGGACGAAGTCAAAGGAAATTTGGCCGAGCAGTTAGACCACGCCCTTTGGGCCTACCGAACCACTCCTCACTCCACAACAGGTGAAACCCCATTCAAGCTAACCTATGGGTGTGAAGCAATGATCTCGGTGGAGATAGGAGAACCAAGTTGCCGTCTCCAGAACTTTTTACTTGATAACAACCCCGGATTAATCAAGAAAAACTTGGATTTGTTAGAGGAAAGAAGGTGCATCGCGCATATACGCGATGCAGCGATCAAGCAAAGAACGGCAACCCGATACAACCTGAAGGTCGTTCCTAAAAGGTTCTAGCCAGGCGATCTAGTACTCCGCATAGCCGACATTGGCAGAAGGAATGCCTCCCAAGGGAAGTTAGCCTCTAACTGGGAAAGCCCCTACCGTATCGTGATCAGTACCAGCAAAGGAGCTTACACTCTAGAGACGTTGACGAGCAAACCAGTGAAGAATTTTTGGAACGTAGATAAACTTAAAAAGTATTACAGCTAAGTGTCTCTTAAGGCCTAGTCTCCTAGTCTACTATTTTATGTTTGATATGCCTAATCTTCACACGGATCTCGGTCATTCAAGATATTTAATGAAACAAGCATCACGGAGTTAGTGCATTCTGATTGCAAAATTTTCATAGACCCATCACGACGTCCCAAGAAGTCATGATACCGACCGTGAAGTTTTCTTGTACTAAATAGGTCGTGCAGTAGAAAAATCCCAACTTGGAAAAATTCTCGCACCAAATCATAAGCACGAAAGACGCATGATACCATCCGGTAAATTGTCTTGTGCCAGATAGATCGTACAGTAAAAAAATCCTAACTCAGGAAAATTATCGCACCAAACCATAAGCACGAAAGACCTCGGTAAGGACCAGTCCTTCAAACCAAAGTCACGTGGCATCCTAAATACTAAAGCAATTGATAATCGACCCCAGATAAGGTTTCTTACCTTAGGTACGGATCCCAAATGCCAATCCATTTTGGACATCAGATCCCAAGCCAAAGTTTCTAAATTTCTTATCACGCAAAGTCTTAAAGGGAACCCTAAAGTGCTCAACAGTAATGGGCGTTGGATCTAGACCGCAGTCTCTTTCCCAAAGTCAAAAAGGGCATTGGACCCCAAAATAGACAAAAGAATACGATAGAAATTAACTTGATTAAAAAATCCTGAAAAACGGAGTAGCATTTTTGTTCATGCAAAAATAAAACCCCACGCAGATGGTAAGAAAAAACATCATAATTACTCCACAGGGGAATCTGGACCGCAGGCCTAGGCAGAAGAATCTTCAACACTTGGGCCCTCAACAGCAAGACGAGGAAGCGTGAGTCGATCATCTCGGACTACCTTCCTGGAGTCCAGAGGATCCAGAACCAGATCAACCCCAGGATTGAAGAGCTGAACTTGGTTAATGGCATTCTGAAACTGCTCCTCCTTGATATCGGTGCAGACAGTAATAAGCTTCCTGACATCACCCTGCAAGGAAGTAACTTGGCTGCCAAGACGTTCGTTCTCGACGTGAAGACCTTCATTCTCAGCTTTTAATTCAGCCATACACCTTTTGACCTCTGTCAAGTTGGCCTCCTTTTCTTCACCGCATCCTTCAGGATGGCCATTTCACTCTCTAACTCTTGGGCCCGGGCATTAGCATCATTTTTTGCCTTTACAGCCTCTTCCTTTGCTCCAAGAGCCTGATTCTCGCCCTGCTCTGCGGCAGCAACCTTCTCCGCCAACTTCTGCTCATGGTCCTCAACCATATGCTCCAAGTACCGAGCCTCCAAGGCAAGACGGAGCCTAAGAGTCTCAAAACAAGAGAAGGTACCCTTCCTGCTACGCGGGGCTAGATTAGCCTTGACCTCTTCATCTAAGAGTTGAAAGTCAATGAACTCACGGGGATCTGGATTCTCGCGATACAGATTGATTGGCCCCCCACTACTTGGACCGGTGTCTTCCTCAACCGTGGTCCTCTTACCCCGGTTGTCTGACTGTCCCTCGCCAGCCGCTTTTCTCTTACGCCTCACAGGCGGGGGAGGGGAGGAATCTTCCACTTGGATCGGTTCCCTCTTTGCAATCAGTACCTCGGTTTGACGGGGTGATGAGACTGGCACAACGTTGGCGATGAGGTCCGAGGGCCCCGGTTCACTTCTGGCCCTCAGAGCTTCAAGAATGGCCAACACGTTTTCTTCCTGAGACATCTCGGCCAAGCTCTCTGCAAAGCAAACATAAGCAATTAGATCCATATAAACAGTAAAGGAAAAGAAAATAAACATGAATAACAGCCTATACTACCTAATACAGCCCAAAGCTCCACATCATCTACGACATCCAATATATCTTTTGGTCGGATTTTACCAACCTCGCTAACTCACATTTCGAAGAAATTGACACACTCAATCTCTTTGTCATTCAGGTGGCCAATCTCCCTCTCGAATGATTGGGGGGATGCTTTATGTCGCCGGATTCCAGTATAGACTGAATGTTGGCTCCCTGCCACTCCCCAACCAGAAAAGATGAGTGCCGCCTGCCGCCATCAACTTAAAGAACTTTTCCTTGAAATCCTTATAACTTTCCAAGTATGGAAAGAAGATCGTTCTTCCTTGCCGAGATCACACCGACAGCCAAGATTGTTGATGAGCGCGGGCACCATGAACGGAATACCTCGTATGAAAATAGAAAAACGCACCATCAGAGCATCGCAACCCCAATAACTGGCATATTCTCTCGAAAGCTAGGATATTTGCCTAACCATTGGGGTGGATTTGGCTGGGGGCAGCATGAAGAGTCCAGAGGACGGCAATGTGGAAGTCGTTGAAAGGGAGGCGAAGCTCAAACCTTGTGAAAAGTCCTCATAAAGAAACATGAAGTGTTCCCCTGCTTGACGGGTCAAACACACCCATTCTCTCCCCGAGGACAAGATCAAGAACTCATCATCCTGGGATCCTCCGTCGATAAGTTACAAGTATTCTATTAATTTGTCCAACTCAGCCCCAGACTCATAGCTGGAGATCCTATCGAAGGCATCGTCTACGACCCAGGTATAAGGCAATCTCGGACCTCGGTGAATACGAACCGCCTTCTCCTCGGCCTCTTGATTCTCCGATTCTCGTACTTCTGGAATAGGGGCAGGCGCTTCAAGAATGAGCACTCTCATTCTGGCCATTTGATTCCCTGGAAGACACACAGAGGCGTAGGGTCAGAACCAGTTAAGTTCAAAGATCCAAACATGGCAATGGACAAATAGAAGAAAATTGAATGTACCTATGCATTGGCCTCTGCACCCACCAAGGTTAAAACCTCGGCATGACACCTCTGTCGCACGCAGTACGACAGAGGAAGTGCTATGTAGGGTAACACCATCAGAAGATGGGGGGCTAAAACGGTTCTTCCCACCCTCGTTTGCAGAAAAGAAAGTGTGCGTAACCGTTCACGAAATGAAAATAAACAGAATCAGAGTCAAGAAATTAGAAATACCTTGAAAAAAAGTGGAAATAGTAGGTAGAAATTAAGCTCTGAGAAGTCCAAAAACTCTAGAAATGCTTCGCACCGTCGCAACGCTCGTTGGAAATCACCTCAGGCCACCAGTTTTGATGAAAATCAACGAAACGAAACAAAAAGGCTAACACCCTACTTATAAGGGTTACGGTTAGGGTGCAATTTCGTCCGAGCACCTCAAATTTGAAAAGATATTCATCATGGCACGCGAAGCACTATACACGTCCTTTCAACCCGAGCATGCCACGTGGCCCACGTAGCCGTCATGGCAATCCAAAGGACAGTTATCCAGCGGAGTAAGAGACACGCAACCGTAAGGTCTAAGAGCTCAGAAAACTCGTTCAGACCTCGAAAGCTTGCCTACCTCGGTTAAAGTTCCCCTGAGGTACAGAGACCCCAGATCCAGGTTTTTAAACTTGGCACTTCGCCGGTCTCGACTAAGTACCAAGCTGGGGGCAACTTAACATATCGCGTCGTCAAGGTGAGCGTTGGACTCACCTCGGTATAATATAAATACCATAATTTACAGAAGAAAGGAAGATAGAAGACATGAGATTCAAAGCAAAAGAAGAATTTTATTAATTTCTCATTCCATACATCGTCAAAAATTAAAAAGAGGGAAGTGAAAACATTTGAGACAAAATTTATAAGCAAAGAGCAGCCCAGATAAAGACCCCGGAGGAAGGAACTGACATAACTGTCAACTGTATCTCGGACCATGTCGCATCCCCATTTCCTCCAGAACTAGTACCGGTCTCCTCCCTGCGAAGTGGCCTTTTGAAAAAGTGGATAGGCTTCGCAACCCGAAATAGAACACTGTTGTCGAACCCCAAGGCCCTACTACATTCTTCGCAGCCTCCTTCACCAGGATAGTAAAGACCGGGGAGCACTCCCCCTTGTTGGACGGGGCACAATTTTTTCGTGGGAAGATCGTTCCACCAGAACCTTGATCACCCCAAGTAACTCCAAATTGCAAAAGCAGTCCCAATAGTCCCTCTTGCATATCCAACTACTCTTAGGATCTGCTAGAAAGGAGAGCGACTTTGGGCTCTATTTCTGCAATTACCTCCGCCCAACACGACAGATATCTCAAGCCTCCCCAGCGACGATAAATATCAAATAAGCAATCAGGATACGCTGGGAAAGTGAGACATCTACCGCTAATACGCTGAGAAAGTGAGACATCTACTCAAGGAACCGTTCACGAAGATATGATAAAGTTTCAGAGATTTGGGGAAGAACAAGAAGAAAACCCTCGCAAGAGGCCAAACTCTCCGAAAAAGCATAAGAAAAGAAGGAGCCATTTCTGAGAGTGCCTGTTCCAAATAGAGACATAGAAAGGAATAAGGGAATACCTAGGGATGGCAATAGGGTAGGGCGGGGCGGGTAGTGCTTCCCCCGCCTCTGCCCCCACCCCCGTCACGGGTACCGATTTATAATCCCTGCGGGTAGACTAGATATCCGCGGGTATCCGCGGATAATTAATAATTTAAAATAAAATCTTAAAAATTACAAAAAAAATAAAATAAAATAAACTTTAACACAACATACTATAATTTTGTTTAACAATCTAAGATTCGTACAAAATTATAAGAATATTATAAATGACAAATTACATTCAATTATATTTTGTAATAATCAATTTACATAAATAACTATTACATAAATAGTATATATTTTTTCAACAAGTTTTATCATTATAGGTTCATTCAATAAAAAAATTATTTTAAAATAATAAAAATATATGTATTTTCATCTCATCTCAAACTTAAAAAAAAAAAAAATCATAATATATGATATATATTAAATAAAAATATATATATACTTACGGGTTTGCAGTACCGGGCAGGCGGATACTATAATCCCCGCCCCCCCCCCCCATTTATTAAACGGTACCTATTTTTCGCCCCGTCCCGGGTAATCCCCGCGGATCCCCGCGGGTATGAGTAATTTTGCAATGTCTAGGAATACCAAAATCGAACACAAACATCCCTTATTTATAAAGAGGATGAAACACTCCGATTGGTTCCTAAGGAAGGAAGAGCCTGTCAAATCATAAAAATTGCGTTTAATGCTCTCCCGTTGCCATTGGCTACAGGAGCAGCAAACGGTTGGAAACTGCGCGAAGTTGATGCTCCCCATTAAAGGCTCCTCAATTCTCGAGGAAATCAAGAGCAACAGTTTCCAAGGGATCCAAGACCAATGAAGGACATTGCTGCAAGACCAAAAACCCCGTGAACCACATTCGGGGGCAACAGGAGGAAAACCTCAAAACAAGGAATTGTGATGTAGGCAAGGGCCCACTGCGGTCTCCAACCACATCCCAACCTCCGGGGTACCCCGTACTCAATGATAGACTTCGGCCTCAACAAGAGACACCGCGAAACCTAGCTTCAAAGCTGGGGTGAAGTTCGTGGTGAGCCTAATGATCCCATACTTTGACACTTAGGTCTTATCCAAGCGCCAAGCTGGAGGCAACAGTTCTGGATCGTGGTCCGGGGTTCCATCCGGAAGGATCGACCTGACACATGAACCACCAAACTCTTCCATAAGCACCCTGGCTAAGGCCTTATGACCTCGGTCCACAGTATCGGACTATAATGATAGCCAGACCTATGCAAATTCTCATAACTGCCTACAATAAGGATTGACCACTAAGGAGACAGTCTTGACAAATCAGAGACGAACCCCAACAATCGTGGGATAGTCCCGACAAGTCAGAGACGGACCTCAACGATCGTGGGACAGTCCCGAAAGGTCAGAGACGGACCGCAACGATCATGGGCTGAAACCTTTGTCAAGGCACGACCCTAATGTACTCTTATCCTACACAGATTGCTTGAGGATTCCAGTCACGCTCTCTATATATATCAGACTAAGTTACTCTAATAAGACATCTGCTATTCCATTGCATAACACCTACTTGTGCGTTGCCTGACTTGAGCGTTGGAGTCCCATTGTAGGTACCCACTCCCTGATTCCATACGCTTGGCTGCAGCTGCACAAGGAGGGAACCACCATATACATGTCTATCTCAGGTACCTTCTGAATCCACTTCAGAACAAACAATACTTAATGATTTGCAATGAATTGTTATAAAGTAATTTAAATGACAACAAAATTTAAAGAACCTTGTTAGAGATCCCCAATTTTGTTGCCCGATTTCAGCAAGGACAGTGCCAAAATAAAAAAATCTGAATTTTTTTATCACATTTTTTTATATTACTTTTTATATTATTCTTTATATCATTAATTACATTACTTCCTTCTTATTATTTTCTCTCACTTAATCACAACTATTAAAAAAATAATAAAAGTGTAATAAAAGAAAAAATATTTAATTAATTACATTAATTATTAAAAAAGTTTGTGATGCGACCTAATAGAGCGAGAGACACCACTCCTTTGACTATTTTCGGGCATGATCGGGTACTTAATATAATAAAACTCTAAACCTTCTCTTATGTAGTGTGTGTTTGAAATAGTTATAAAAATTTGATTATTTTAATAATTAATTATTATATAAAATTTTTTGTTATAATTGATTATAATAGAATTAGTTTTATGTTTGGATATGTTAGGCTTAAAAGCGATTTTAAACTAATCTTTTTGTTTGGATGATATAAAAAATCACTTTTATTTATTAAATTATCAAAATTAGTATAAAATGATTAAAAAATTATTTAATTAATTAAAAAAATTATTTGATTGAGGACAAAATAGTATTTACATATTAAAGTGTAAAAAATAATATATAATTTAAAATCAAAAGCTGAATTTAGAATACATTGAATTTTGTGTAAAAGTTGAAACTGATTTTACCAAAAATAGTCGATTACTGTCGCAAGAGCTTTTTTTTTTTATACCAAATAACATATGTTGGGGAAAGAAAAAATCTTTCTCAAACATGCTCATAGTCAAAATCATAAATTTCTATACACAAAACAAAAAAAAACATAAATTTACTTTTAATATTGCATAAATATACATGGCTTTAAGCTAAAAATGTTAGGTTAATTTTATTATTTTTTATGTATATTAACATAAGTTATATTATATTTTATAAAAAAATAAATTAATTAGATGTCAAAATAATTATAATATATTATTGTGACCTAAACAAATGATCATCAAGATTGTTATAATTTAACAAAACTCAAAAATAAGTTTTGTTATTGAGTCATGTGTATAGACTTATCATAATGAGTAAGTCTAATTCATTCAATTATTTATATATACAAGAAAAAGTTTCTACTCCTAACCACCTATCGTCTCATCGAAATTGATACATTACTATGAAATAAGAATATTTTTTTTTTTTTGCATCATTTGAGAACGCATTCAAAATCTTAATTATGAATTTCTCGTTATCGTCTTTTAGAAGTAACTTTATAACTTATATTATTTGTGCATACCATAATTTGGGGAGTAGCTATTGCCACTCCTCTATGCCTATTGCCGCTCTCATTTTTTTTGCTTTTTTTTAAAATGTCCTATATTAAGAAGTTGAGTTATTTTTGTTGTCTATTGCCACCCACTAACAATCTGCATTACTAATTAATAATTATAATATTAATATTAAATATAAAACTCAATTATAATAAAATTTCATCTCTCACGTTGATTTTCGTCCAAAGTCCCTATTCCCTGTCATTTTAATCTCCCAATATTTGATTCTTTTCATTTCATTCTCCCAATTACAATAAATTATAATAAATTTTAATCTCCCAATATTTTGTTCTGAGTTTCTTTCTCTTCATCAAAGTCCCTCTCCTCTAAAACCCTTCTTCTTCCATTGTTTTACTTCTAAAGGATGGAAAATCAAAATATGGATGTGGATGACATTCAATTTCTTGATTGTGAAGATACCTTTGAAACTGAAATGAATTCATATTTTTAAATGATTGTTTCAACTTTCAAGTATGATTTTCTCTTAAATTACTAGTTTTTTGCTTAAGCAATCTTTCCCTTTCAAGAAATTCTACTTCAATGAAATTGGGTTACGTAACATGATACATTTTGTTCGTAATTTCATTGGCTTTTTAATGAATTTAATTATTATAATTGATCATATTATTCTTTTGCTAATTTGCTTGCATTTCGGAAGGAAATCAACGTGAAAGATTAAAATTTATTATAATTGAGTTTTATATTTAATATTAATATTATAATTATTAATTATTAATTTAGATTGTTATGAGAGTGGTAATATATAATAAGAATGACTCAACTTTTAAATACGGGGCATTTTAGGAAAAAGTAAAAAGAAGAGAGTGACAGTAGATACCAGAGAGTAACAATAGATATTTTCCATAATTTGGGGTTAAATTGATTGAGTAATTTAGCGTTATTTTATTTTGATTTTGACCTAAAATTTATAGCAAAAAATTAAAAAAAAAAGTAAACATCTTATTTCGTAAAGAGCTATATGACTATATGAGTAAACTTCATATTTTCTCATGCAGTTTTTTAAAAAATATGCGTGATTATTTGATAGTTGTTGTCTGAGCTTTTAACATAAATTTGGATTTAATATATGAGATTTAAACATGGTTTTAAGAAAAATAGTTTTCTTAAAAAAAGTGAACATCATATTTCTTAAAGAACTATATGAAGAATCATCATATAAGTCATTTTTCAAGATTTTTTTCATATGAGGAACATCATATTTGTCACCAATAGTTTTTTTTTTAAAATATGTGTGATTATTTGATACAGGGACGGATCTAAGGGGGGCATGTTAAAAATATTTATACTTGATATGTATTTGACATATAATTTATAATTATTTTATATACATTGATATTACAGATTTTAATTCATTTTTTTATTAATTTTTAATTTTTATATAATAAATATACTAGTTCTTCTCACTTTTAATTTCACTCTATTCTCTTTTTTAATATATATATATATATATATATATATATATACTTACAGGAGAATCAATCAGCCTCTATGAGGGAGGATCAACACACTGTAAGTTTTTTTTGACTTACACTCATTTTTAACTGTTAGATCAACTTTCATCTAATGGTTATTTTTAATGAAATAATCTCAATCATTAGATGAAAGTAAATCTAAATTGAAAAAAAGTGTAAGTCAAAAAAAACTTACACCTGGTGTAAGTCGATCCCCCTATATATATATATATATATATGATTTTACTCAGGTGAGAGAAGTGAATCTTGACCATTAAATCTTACATGAAAGGTCAAGATTAGAACATAAATGCATGTGACTTTTTTAAGTTATCACATGACCTTTAAGTAACTTTTAATCTTGACCATCCATGTATGGTTGTATGGTCAAGATTCACTCATCTCATCTTCTCACAATAACTACTCTCTCACTAGATATATATATATATATATATATATATATATATATATATATATATATATATATATATATATATATATATATATATATATATAAGGAGATTCACTTACACCAAATGTAAGTCTTAAGACTTACACCTAATCTCTTACCATTAAATTTATTTTAATCTAACGATTCAAAATCATCTAATTAAATGATGAGAGAATAATAAATACTTGACATTAAATAAAGAGAGAGAATAATGAAATGTGATATATTAATAAAGAAAAAATTTAATTATCAAATCAACTTATTAATTTAAAAAATATTTTTTATTAAAAATATGTGAAAATTACACCATAATATCACATTTTATTAAAAAAATATGATTTTAATAAAAAAAGTAAACACGTATAGAAATAATATAATATTATTAAAAAATATAATTTTTAAGGTATTTATCATGAAAAAATTAATTAACAACCTTTAAAACTTAGCATATAAATTCATTAAAAATAATTTCTTATACAAATATCTAAAAAGTTCAACATTGTAAATATTATAAATGAATAAAAAATAAATATTGTATAATTATTTGACACTAATAAAGTATATTTTAAATTTTTTAAAGTAATCCTTATAAATTTAATTTTCTTCCAATTTCGTCCTTCTATTAGTGTGTTGTCCAAAAATATGTTTAAATATATTTTTATTAGCTGTGATCTTTTTTTATTTTGGTTTCAATATCACTTAGCGTTAATGCATTGTACTAACTCCGCATCATATTAATTGTGTTTAGAATGGTAAAATAAGGTTTACGTAACAAGATAATATTCATTCTTAAGTGACACACTAACAGAAAAATGAGATTGATAAAAAATAAAACTTATGAAAACTACTTTAAAAAGATTGAAGTTATTGTAAAAATATTTTTAATCATTTATCTTTTTAACACTTATAACTACTACTGGTAGTAATAATACATATATACTACGCTTTCGTAGTCTCGTAAATCACCAACAAATTAACAACCATTGGTTTTTGGTTTTACTTGTCAAATTTGCCATAAAAATTTCAATGAGATTAATGGTTTAGGTACAACAAAGTTGTTAAAAAAATAACAAGAAAAAATGGATGAACTCTCATCTCATTTTAATTCCTTAAATTATTAGCAATGATTATATTAATTTTTAACTTATAAAAAATAGTATAGTAGTTTTGAAATTGTAATCCATAAAGACTAAATAATTAAAAAATAATAGTATTTTTTATGATTAACTTTTACATATTTTTAATAAAAATTATTTTTTAAATTAATAAGTAAACTTAATAATTCATTTTTTTCTTTATTAATATATCACATTTTATTATTCTCTTTCATAATTTAATTAGATGATTTAGAACCGTTAAATTAAAATAAATTTAATGATAAAAAATTTTGTGTAAGTAGATCCCTTATATATATATATATATATATATATATATATATATATATATATATAACTTAATTTTACTTATAAATCATGATGTAAATGATAATTATTATTGTGATGCATTTAATATCTAAGATAATTTTTTTTTGTCTTTATTCATAAATCTTTGTATATTATGAAAGAAAAATACTCTTCTAAAAAAAAAAAAAAATATATTTATTGTAATTAAGAATGTATTTTATTCTCACTTAACATTGGGCTATATTACCATAATCTAACTAAAGTTATCATTTAAACTTGTCACATGACATCATATCATTTCAAGATTTTATAAATAGATTCTCTCTTTATATATTATATAGATATAGATTAATTTTTTAAAAAAATCTTTTATTATAATAAGAATTCATTGTGCCATATATTATAAAAAATAATGCATTTACAAGCCCTTTTTTGGTGTAACAAATTGCTATAATAATTCCGAACCAAAAGTGGTAGTTAAGTAAAGTTCTTCCTAAAGTGTTATAAGCTAAATGTAATAGTACTTAAATAAATTATTAATTTTTATATTTTATAAAAATTCTCGCAACTTTCTTATGAAAGCATATAATTGTTATCCTTTTTTTTTTTGTAAACTATGAATTTACAGTATATATATATTTGGTGAGATAAATGTTTATTATAAGAGGTATAATGAGTGAATCTTAATTATTAAATCTTACATGAGTGGTAAAAAGTATAACATAAATGCATGTGACTTTTTTAAGTGGTCACATGACCTTTAAGTAACTTTTAATCTTAATCATTTATTTATGGTTGTATGATCAAAACTTACTTTTCTCACAATAAAACTCTTCTCACTATATATATATATATATATATATATATATATATATATATATATATATATATATATATATATATATATGGTGTGTATCGAGTTGAGATGAGTGTTTATTGTGAGAGGTGAGATGAGTGAATCTTGACCATTAGATTTTACATAAATAGTCAATTAAAACATAAATGCATGTGACTTTTTTAAGTGGTCACTTTTAAGTAACTTTTAATCTTTATCATCCATGTATGATTATATAATTAAGATTCATTACTCTCATCCTTTCACAATAAACACGCATCTCACTAGATATGTCTCATATATATATATATATATATATATATATATATATATATATGTATGTATATATATATATATGTATGTATATGTGTGTGTATATATATATATATATATATATATATATGAATGGTAAGATTATAACATAAATGCGTGTGACTTTTTTAAATGGTCGCATGACATTTAAGTAACTTTTAATCTTGACCATCCATGTATATTGTATTGTCAAGATTTACTCTTCTCATAATAAAAACTCTTCTCACTAGATATGTCTCATATATATATATATATATATATAAAAAGTTATAAGTTATAAGTTTTTTAGCACTAGAAAAAGTTTACAAATTAATGGTCAAAATTATCTATTTCTAAAATATTATAAATTTTATATAAAGTATTAGAGTATCTTTTTAAAATAAATATTTTAATAATTAATAGATAAATTAATTTTTCATTAAGGTACAGTTAAAAATATTATAACAGACTTAATTGGCCAATGACATAAGAAATATGAATTAATTTTAATGTAGTTTTTTTATTCTATTCAATTAAAAATTGATGTCTCAAATAAACATCACTCTCAACTTCCGCTTTCTTTGCTTGCAATTGTACATAGTAACATCTTTCTTATATGCCTATGTACACACAGGTAACTATTAAAAAAAATACATTATGTAATATGTACCAAAGAAAAATACATTATCATTCTTTTTTTTACTGAAATACATTATCACCTTACATAAATGTGAGTGATTTTTTTTTCTTTGGTAAACATAAAAAATAAAAGGTGAATAGGTTGCTCACAACTAGATCAATTATATCAATCTTTAGTAATAGTGTGTATTGGTTCAACCTTAAAATTCATATATACGAAAATAACAACGTTAAGAGAGGTCCTTACTTAAACATCTGATTGTATTTTAAAAAATTAATATCTCATTTATCAAGTAAAGATACTTAAAAAAAAATAAACAAACAAATTTTAATAGCTCCCCATACGCTTAAAAATAATAACTTAATTGTTGTGATTGATGTTCATGTAAGTATTTGTAAATATACTTAAAAAGTTATTTCAAGAGTTAATTTAGGGTCAAATATAAAAAATATTAATAGTATCAATTTAAAAGTATCTATCCACCCTGATATAATAATTTTGATTACTTTTTTCTTAGAGTCGCTTAATTTGTTATTCTACCCTCTCTTTTTGGAAAAATTCTTATATTCTTCCAAGAAGTTTTTAACCCTTGGGATTTTGAAAAAGAAGAAAAGAGGAAAGAGTTAGTTGAAATGTTCCATGGAAGAACTTCCTCCCTAGAAGTTCTCCTCTTTTTGCATGCCACATGCCTCCTTTTTAAATAAAATTTTCTTTCTTGAGAGTAGGTTAATTTGTCATGCTACTCTTTTTTTTTTTTAATGACACATACCTTTTCTCCAAAGGCAAGTTTTTCTTTCTTCGAGCTTTAACATTCTTCTGTCTTTTAGTTTTTTTGTTTTATTCTTATCTTTAACTTTTTTTAATATAAGCCTTTGATGGGTTTTCCTCTTTAGGAGGAGAGAAAAATAAGGAGAGATAAATAAAAAAAATAAATAAAAGAAAAGAAATAATAAGTAGAAAGAAGGAAGGTGCGGAGAATTTCAAGGAGGAAATGCATGGAAAGAGAAGGAGAAAAACTCTCCTTAAACTATGGCCATCTATTTGTTGCATTCGTTGGCTATAAAAGCCATGCTTTGTTTCATTTCTATCATCAGAGTGAAAAACCAAAAACATAAGAGAGTTTTGAGAGAAAAGAAAGATATCCTCACTTTTGTGAGAGAGAAAGCCTTTTGAGAGAAAATCAAAAGAGAGTTTAGCCACCAATATTTTTGGTGAGATTATTATTACAATTTTTTGTAATCCCATTAATTTATAATGGAAGATATTTTTGTTGTCTCATTGTGATTATACAAAGTGTGGGAAAAAGTCTGATCCTGGGATAATCAATTATCCACTGACCTTGTATTAGGTGATTATATTTGGTATCTTTCCCAACAAGTGGTATCAAGAGCTTCGGTTCATTACACGGTTTACCTTGTGTTATTCACAATGGACGAGTCAACCTCAACGGCATCCGCAACAATGATTAAGTTAACCTCTTCAAACTACTCCATTTGGAAGCCCAGAATGGAGGACATCCTCTACTGCAAAGATTTGTACCAACCTTTGCAAAATAAAGGGACGAAGCCAGACAGCAAGTCTGATGATGACTGGAATTTGATGAACAGGAAAACTGTTGGACAAATTCGGCAATGGATAGATCAAAGTGTCTTTCATCACGTGGCGCAAGAAACAGTTGCGTTCACGTTATGGACGAAACTAGAAACGTTGTACGAGAGAAAGACGGCCCAGAATAAAGCCTCTACAATTCGGCGATTGGTGAACCTCAAGTATAGAGAGACCCGGAGTGTTTCCGAACACTTGAGC
This sequence comes from Ormosia emarginata, assembly GCA_029884605.1. NCBI lineage: Eukaryota > Viridiplantae > Streptophyta > Magnoliopsida > Fabales > Fabaceae > Ormosia > Ormosia emarginata. Next base: position 8,076,745 of record JAQQTP010000066.1, on the reverse strand, counting down.
GATTTTCAAGGATTGGTAAATCAACTCACCAATATGAAGATGGTGCTTGACGATGAATTGCAAGCATTGTTACTACTCAGTTCCTTGCCAGACAATTGGGACACACTTGTGGTTTCATTGAGTAACTCAGCACCACAAGGTGTTTTAACATTGGACATAGTAAAAGATAGCATGTTCAATGAAGAATCAAGAAGGAAGGAACAAGGAATGCCAGAGTCTGAGGCACTTGTCACAGAGTATCGTGGAAGAAGCATCCACAAGAAGTTCAACACTAGAGACAAGTCAAGGGGCAAGTCAAGAGATAAGCTCAGAGGAAGATCGAGGACAAGAAGAGACGTAGAATGTTACTACTGTCACGAGAAAGGTCACATGAAGAGAGAATGCAGGAAGCTCAAAAGAGAGCAACAAGAAAATGGTGATGCGAGTAACGTAGTCGCTACCATTTTTCATGGCAACGAGGTAATCTTTGTTTGCGATGATGGTCATGTTAATTTGACATCACAAGATACATGTTGGGTTGTGGATTCTGGTGCATCATTTCATGTAACTTCACAAAGGGATTTCTTTTCTTCTTATACAAACGGTGATTTTGGTCATGTGAGGATGGGGAATGATAATAAATCCAAGATTGTGGGTAAAGGAGATGTTTGCCTAGAAACAAACACTGGTTGTCGCCTAACATTGAAAGATGTGAGACATGTTCCTGACATGCGTCTCAATCTAATATCCACAGGCCTACTAGATGAAGAAGGCTATACTAGTGTGTTTGGAGATAGGAAATGGAAGCTAACACAAAGTTCCCTCGGTGATAGCCCGAGGCAAGAAAGTAAGCACTCTTTATGTGATAGAAGCCAAAGTCAATAATGAGTGTGTTAATGCTCTCGGAGAAGACTCCTCGGTTGAGCTATGGCATAAACGGCTTGGACATATGAGTGAGAAAGGACTTCAAATTCTAGCCAAAAGAGATACACTGACAGTGTGTGAAAGGATCGAAAATGTCACTTAAGCCATGTACTCATTGCTTGGTGGGAAGCAACATAGAGCTTCATTCCGCTACAAGGCCCCACATAGAAGACCCAATGTTTTAGATTTGGTACATTCGATGTTTGTGGTCCAATGGCAACTAGTACTCATGGAGGTGCAAGATATTTTGTTACCTTTATTGATGACCACTCCAGGAAGGTTTGGGTGTATGCCATCAAAACAAAAGATCGTGTTTGTAGTATTCAAACAGTTTCATGTTAATGTTGAGCGAGAAACTGGTAAAAAGTTAAAGTGTGTTCGCACAGACAACGGAGGAGAATTTATGGGAGCTTTCAGACATTACTGTATGAGTAATGGAATTCGGCATGAACGATCTGTTCCGAAGACGCCTCAGCACAATGGAGTGGCTGAGAGGATGAACAGAACTATTGTTGAAAGAGTGAGAACGTTGTTATCTCATGCCAAGTTACCCAAGAGTTTTTGGGGTGAGACTCTGATGACTGCAGTTGATTTGATCAACGTATCCCCTTCAGCTCCGTTGAATGGTGATGTTTCAAACAAGTTTTGGACAGGTAAAGATGTATCCTACAACCATTTGAAGGTGTTCGGTTGTAGAGCATTTGTTCATATTCCAAAAGATGAGAGATCAAAACTCGACTCCAAGTCGAAGGAATGCATCTTCTTGGGATATGGAAATGAAGAATTTGGGTACCGGCGTTGGGATCCTGTTGATAAAAAGATTATTAGAAGCAGAGATGTTATCTTCTTTGAAGACCAGAATATTGAAGACATTCAGAAAGGTGTTAAGCCTATTAGTTCTAGAGAACATCCAATCAACTTGGATCCAATCCCTCTTCCAGAGCATTACCGGGGAGATGCAATAGAAGATGTTGGAGATGCAAAAAATGAACCTCCAATTGATAATGATCCAAACGAAGAAGTAGGTGATGGTAACAGAACAATGATATCAATGATGATATGGTGAAGACTATGAGGAAGAAGAACAAGATATTCAAGAGCCCCACTTAAGAAGGTCGGTCAGGATGCCTAAACCACAAACCAAATATCCTGCAACGGAGTATGTGCTACTCACTGATGGGGGAGAACCAGAGTCTTATGAAGAAGCTATGATGGATGACCACAAGGAAGAATGGTTGAAAGCCATGCAGGAAGAAATGCAATCCTTGCATGAAAACAAGACTTATGAGTTAGTAGAGTTACCAAAAGGTAAAAGAGCACTCAAAAACAAATGGGTGTACAAGTTGAAGAGTGAGGAGAATAGCTCACGACCCATGTACAAGGCGAGGTTAGTTGTGAAAGGCTTCAGTCAGAAGAAAGGCATTGACTTTGAAGAGATTTTTTCACCCGTGGTAAAGATGTCATCAATTCGGGTAGTGTTTGGTTTGGCTGCAAGTTTGAATCTAGACGTGGAGCAACTAGATGTGAAAACTCCATTTCTTCATGGGGATTTAGATGAAGAGATTTACATGGATCAGCCAGAGGGATTCAAAGTCAAAGGCAAAGAAGATTTAGTATGTCAGCTGAAGAAGAGTCTATATGGACTTAAGCAGGCACCGCGTCAATGGTACAAGAAGTTTGATTCCTTCATGATTGAGCAAGGATACCGAAGGACTACTTCTGATCATTGTGTATTTGTGAAGAGATTTGTTGATGGTGAGTTCATCATACTACTTTTGTATGTTGATGATATGTTGATCGTAGGACAAAATGGTGACAAGATCAGCAAGTTGAAGAAGGAAATGAAGAAGTCTTTTGCTATGAAAGATTTGGGACCCGCGAAGCATATTCTTGGTATGTCCATCCGTCGTGATCGGAAGGAACGAAAGATGTGGTTATCACAAGAAAAATATATCGAGAAGGTATTGGAGCGGTTTCACATGGAGAAAGCAAAGCCAGTTGCTACTCCACTTGTTAGTCACTTTATGCTAAGCTCAAAGCAAAGTCCTACAGGTGAAATTGAAAAGGAGGAGATGTGCAAGGTGCCATATGCCTCAGCTGTTGGAAGTTTAATGTATGCAATGGTATGCACACGACCAGACATAACACATGCGGTTGGTGTTGTCAGCAGATTCTTGGCTAAACCAGGAAAAGAGCATTGGAATACTGTGAAGTGGATTTTAAGATATCTCAGAGGAACTTCCAAAATGAATTTATGTTTTGGAAGTAGAAGATCTGAACTGGTTGGCTACACAGATGCAGACATGGCGGGAGATATTGATTCAAGGAAATCTACTTCTGGATTCCTGATTACATTTTCAGGGGGAGCAGTATTGTGGCAGTCGAAGCTACAAAAGTGTGTTGCTTTGTCTACTACAGAGGCAGAGTTTATTGCAATAACAGAAGCTTGCAAAGAAATGCTATGGATGAAGTGATTCTTGCATGAGTTAGGGCAAGAACAACAGAAGTACGTCATGCATTGTGACAGTCAAAGTGCTATACACTTGAGCAAGAATTCGAGTTTTCACTCGAGGTCAAAGCATATTGATGTGAGATATCACTGGATACGTGATATATTGGAATCCAAGCAATTGCGGCTTGAGAAAATCCATACTGATGACAACAACTCAGATATGATGACCAAGTCCTTACCTAAGGACAAGTACGAGTTTTGTAGAAGAGCTGCTGGACTGCTGGAGCCCTCCACCTAAATCGAAAGGGGGAGATTGATGGGTTTTCCTCTTTAGGAGGAGAGAAAAATAAGGAGAGATAAATAAAAATAAATAAATAAAAGAAAAGAAATAATAAGTAGAAAGAAGGAAGGTGCGGAGAATTTCAAGGAGGAAATGCATGGAAAGAGAAGGAGAAAAACTCTCCTTAAACTATGGTCATCTATTTGTTGCATTCGTTGGCTATAAAAGCCATGCTTTGTTTCATTTCTATCATCAGAGTGAAAAACCAAAAACATAAGAGAGTTTTGAGAGAAAAGAAAGATATCCTCACTTTTGTGAGAGAGAAAGCCTTTTGAGAGAAAATCAAAAGAGAGTTTAGCCACCAATATTTTTGGTGAGATTATTATTACAATTTTTTGTAATCCCATTAATTTATAATGGAAGATATTTTTGTTGTCTCATTGTGATTATACAAAGTGTGGGAAAAAGTCTGATCCTGGGATAATCAATTATCCACTGACCTTGTATTAGGTGATTATATTTGGTATCTTTCCCAACAGCCTTATTCATAATAAATTATAAAACAAATGAGATTTTTTTTTGTGTTTTCCCATAGTATTCATCCGTTCGAAAGATGAAAGACTAATCTGCTGCAATATTGTTGACTCCGTAGAGGGCGACTGCTCCCAACTGCATTTTTCTTTATACACATGAGTTAAGAATCGAACCCCTAATCACATGCTTAAGGTGCTCAAACTCATTACCACTTTGACCAATACAAGTTGGTAAACAAATGAGATTTGATAAAGAAATATATTTAATCTTTTTCTTTATCAAATGAGATTTGATAAAGAAAAAGATTAAATATATTTCAAATATTTATGTATTTATAATGTGTACGAGAAAAACAAAATATTAATAACATATTTAAAATATAGTATAAGTAAGATTTCTTAAAACACCCAGACATGAATAACTCATTAGTTTATTATATGCTATAACTGAAATAAAATGAAGAAGACAGTTAACATATAAAAAAGTCACTAAATTTTGTAGCAATATTTTTTTCTAATATTTTTATGAATTAAAATTTAGAAAATGGTTAAATAAGTTCAATAAATAGTTAACAAATTTGTTATTAACTATAAGTAAATAAGTAATTGATTCAATTTGAAAATTGATTAATAATATAACACACCCTATTTAGACATAGAAAAATGATGTTTTTATATATTTTTTTATCTTATGTCATTTTTTATTACACTTTTTAATAATTATAATTAAATAAAAATAAAAAAAAATGTGATGTGATCAATTGTATAAGAAATAATATAAAAAAAATATATAATGAAAAAATAGGACTTACTAAACATAACATGAACGATGTATGTGCGCATGCACAACATGTGTGTGGGTTGGGGGTTGGCAAAAAAAACTTAAAAATCCTAATAGATTTATTTTTTGACGGTCAAACGTGGAAATTCATTCAAATAGGTATTGGCAAAGCGTCCAATACGGTAAGATTACAAACTTCATATGGGGCATCTAAAAGCCAGACCAAGTCACTAGAAGTACAAGCTAATTTTTGCAAGCACATACAATGTGTTTGGAACGACGAAAAACATGAATTGATTTCATTTGCAAATCAAATTTGTTATTTGAAATCTTAAAATTTAAAAAATGATTTCATTTGATAATTCTCATAGATTTAATAAGATTTCTATTTTTCTTATTTACAAATTCTATAAAAAATGATAGAATTTATTTAGATTTGATTTGATTTCAAGTATAATTTTTGAAAAAGACTATTTAAACCCTATTCATTTTTTAATTTTACATCTCAGTCCTTTCACGTTTTCAGCTCCTCCTTCACATTCTTCCACTTTCCTCTTTCATCTTTCACGTTCTTTCTCGCCGAGGCTCCTCGTTCTCACCCTCTCTCTCTGGTTGTTCAAGGTTGATTGTTCAAGGTCGATTTGCTACAAATTTTTGGTTGATCCCATCCTTGTGTTCATATTTGTTGTAGGTTTGATCGATCTCATCCTTTTTTTAATTTTGGGTTGCGTTTAATTTCTTTAGATCTAGTTTGTGGTATATTTTTTATTTTTGATTTGGGTTCTGATCTGGGTTTTGTTTTAATTCTAGTTTTGATATGGGTTCTAATCATTTGAGTTCTAGTTTTGTCACAGATCTGATAGTCTGAAACATTTTTGTTTTGAAATAGAAAAACAAAGTGCTGTGAGTTTGGTCGATCTTTCTCCACCGAGGTTGTGGTCGATAGCCAACTGTCCAGTGGAAGCAATTGGTACTAAAGTTGTGGTCGAAGGTGAGTCATTTATGTGTCTTTCTTGTAGTTGGTTTAAAAATTAAAAATTATGTTGAAGTTTATAATATCAATTGTTTTGTGAGCATGAATGAATCTGAGAAATGGTAAAGTGTCTTGTTTACTTGGATCATGACTGGAGTTTCTTTTTGATACCCTCTCTTTTTCTGGCTAATTATGACTGAAACTGAAAAAAGGTTGATGGAGTTTCAGTGCTAGCTAGGTACGTTCTGTGTTTTGGAAAGTTTGTTTTATTTCTTTTGTTTCTTCATTTTTGTTAAGATCTATCTATCTACCTATGGTTTACATAATGAGAATTAAAACAAATTACATGAACAGAAACAGACTAGCCATTATAGTATACTAATGTTGGTTCTGTTTAAGGATGGTGTAGATATTACTAATGCGAAGTGAAGTTCAACTTTTTCATTTTTATTTGATTAGCAATTAGCAAAAATAAAAAATAAAAAAGAAGAACATAGTTATAGTGCAGTTATATAATTCCTTCTAAAACATTTTTGTGCTTTGCTTAAAACACGGTTTCCACTTTCCATGTTAGCTTTTTATGACAATGTCTGAAGATGCATTTCATTAGACATACGTTATGGCTATATGGAACACATATAGCTTGTACGCTCTATAACTTTTTGAGCAAATAAAGGGGATACCTATTTCTTACTGATTCTAAAGCATATTAATCTTGTTATGTTGCTTCTTTGATACAATTGTAATATAGATGCTAAAGCATATATAGCTTGTTATGTTATTGTGGTTAGGTTTTGCTTGTAGGATTTCTTTAAATTACTATTAAATTCAAATTTTTTAAATTCATTAGCATAATTAGCAGTTGATAATTTTTCTAATTAAATTTTGGTTAGGTGAAGGATGAGAGATTTTGAGAAAAATTGTGTTGCTGCCGTAGTTGTTTATATGGGCTGGTTAGTAATCTTGCTTCACATTTATCAATATACTACTTGGGTTGAAAGAGAGATTCCAGCATCAAGAATAGAAAATGAGGAAGTAAGAAGAGAGCTAATAAGGAGAACACAAACTGATGAGAGGTCGCGTGACATTTTGCATATGGGACCTCACACATTTAATCGTCTAGTTAACATCCTAAAATCAACTGAACTTCTTAGAGACACTAAGTATAACTGTGTTGAAGAACAAGTGGTGAAATTTCTTCACATTTTGTCACATAATGTTAGAAATCGCACAATTTATTTTTTCTTTCGTCGCTCTGGTGAGACCATTAGTAAGCATTTTCATCAAGTTCTCAGAGCAATCATTACACTTGAGGATCGGTTTCTTATACAACTTGATGGAAACACAACCCCACTTGAGATCTTGAATAGTACGGGAAGGTATTGTCCTTATTTTAAGGTAAAGTCAGTTTTCAAATATCATGGTTCATGTTTCACTTTTTCAATCTCCAATTTTTATTTTAGTTTCATTCTATATATATATATAGGATTGTATTGGTGCTCTTGATGGAACACATGTTAGGGTGAAAGTTCTGAATGAAGAAGTACCTAGATATTGGGGTAGGAAGGGTTACCCAACAATGAATATGTTAGCTGCATCCACTTTTGATCTAAAGTTTACTTATGTTTTGTCTGGGTGGGAAGGATCTGCTTCAGATTCAAGAGTGCTTGAGGATGCTTTAGATAGGGATGATAGTCTTTGAGTTCCTCCAGGTACAGCTTTATATTAAAAAAATTATATTTATTAATCAATATAAATATTAGAAGCTAATCATGACTTTATACTTAGGAAAATTCTATTTGGCTAATGATGGCTATATGTTGAAGTCTGGTTTTCTCACTCCTTATCGAAGCACTAGATATCACCTCAAGGAGTATTCTTGCCATCCTCCACAAAATGCAAAAGAATTATTTAACCTAAGACACTCCTCATTGAGCAATCCAATAGAGCGAGCTTTTGGCGTATTAAAGAAAAGGTTCCCGATAATAGCAAGTGGAACAGAAGCGCAATACGATGTTGACACTCAATCAAAAATTGTGTTGGCATGTTGCATGCTACACAATTTTTTGATGGGTCATGATCCTGATGAAGAACTTATATCAGAAGTTGATAGAGAACTTTTGGAAAGAGAGCTTGAACGTGAACAGCCAGAAAGAAGAGAGCTTAGAGATGCTAATGGAAAATAAGCAAAAAGAATAAGAAATAACATTGCTTGGCAAATGTGGAATGATCATGTCTCTCGTAATAATTAGTTTCTTTGTTATATAATCATGTTGACTTTCCTTGATATTTGACTTTGTGTTTCATGACTACTTCATTAGTTGTAGAATAATTTGTGTTTGTGATGATATATTTTATACTTCATTCCTTGATATGGCTTACTCACCGTTGAATGATAAAAACTGGGTTGCTATATTTTTGTAACCAAATATGGTAAATTGGTAATTATCCCCTTGATTTAGATGGTAATATGTGGAAAAATTAAATCAAATGCTGGGTGTCGCAGTCTATGTATAATTTGGCAGCTTCTAGCCATCAGTGCGCTGCCTATACAGTTTATTTAATGCATATATATAGCAACAATTGCACTGCCTTTAAGATACTTCATCGTGATGATTTTATGCTTGCTTTTTTGGTTTATTCAATTACTTTTCCTAACACTCATTTCTGGTCTAGTATTCATGGCATCATGTTTACTTCCATATTTGGCAATTTACTTACAATTAGATTCTTGTTTTGAATTTTTATAATTATGCTTCTAATGATATACATATATATTTGACTGATTTTGGTTTTCACATTCTTCTTGTTTAAGTATCATGTAGTTAGATGGCCTTGAACAACTTTTTTTTATGTAAGCATATTGTGGATCATAATTGGCCGAAGATGTATAGGTGTTATCATTGAGAAGTGGAATCTGCTAACAAAGATATGGAGAACACTGTTGGAGAGGTGGAGTCTGTTGATCAAACCAAGTTATCAAACTATAAGAGATGGACCACCCAAATGGATTCATTTCTCCTTGAAGTTTTGAAAGAGCAGAAATTGAAAGGGCAAAAACAAGATAAAAACTTTTCAGATGAAGCATACCGAGTTGCAGTTACAACTATCAACACAGAATTTGTAAAGAATATGAAGAAAGAGAATATTCAAAATCGACTTAAAATTCTTAAATCACAAATGGCTATTGCCATAGATGTTTTGAAACTAAGTGGATTCTCATGGAATGACATTACAAAGACCATAGAAGCTGAGCCACGAGTTTGGGATGAAGTTATAAAGGAAAAATATATTTAACTAGCTTTTTTTTTTCAAATTTCAACAACAAATGACATTTTTATCTTTGTTTGGCTAGGGAAAAGAAGAAAGGAAGTTAATTTGTGGGAAGCAGCTCTTTAATTTGGATTTGATGCGTGACATTTATGAAAAAGATAGAGCTACTAGTTCAAGAGTTGAAAGTGCGAAAGAAAAAGTTAAAAGGTGGCAAAAGGAATGGCCAATAGTGATTAAAGACATTGACACTGATGATACCATTAATCTTGAGTCAGTCAACCCAATTGATGGGAATGAGAGCTATTGTGAAGAATTCCCAACCCCTTCATCTTCAACAAGTTATCTTCCAAAGCAATCTGCAATTAAGAAGAGAGAAATGAAGAGAAAGACTTCTTTTGGTGACATCATCAATGAGGGAGTTCAAGACATTAAAGTAGCAATGATGGACATTATTGAGGTCATACGCAGTAACAGTAACCCAAAACCAGTTGTCAGCATTGAAGAATAAGTGGTGAAGATTCTCAAATAGGCAAGGTTGGATGGAGATTATCTTTGTGATGCTTTGGATTTTCTTGTGGCTGATCCAGTTTTGGCGAGATCATTTATTGCCCTTGATGAACAGCTACGCTTTAATTGGCTTCGTAGGAAAATGACTAAGACTTAGCCTTAATTTTGAGTTAATACTGATGATTTTGCTTGTTGTATTTGAGATGTATTTAGACTTAGCCATGGACATCTACACCTTAATAGACATCTAGTTTTGTATTAATTATTTACTACGTTGTATTTGAGTTGTTTAAATAGTTGTTTACATCAACAAAGGACTTGTTATTGTTTTGAAGTTGAAAAAAAAATAGTTTAAACTTCTGAATTTAATTTAATTGGAGATGTATGTATGTTGGTTGTTGAGGTCTTAGGACCAAACCTATATCTGCTTGCATTTATCAACGCAATTTTTTCTGTTTTGGCTAAGACTTAAGTATGTTTTGTGTAATTATGAAAAAATTGGGTTGATAAATGCTCTCTTGAAAATACGAACGTTTCATTTGTTTGCTTGGTTGCCTCCATCTTTTATATAGAATAGTGAATAATATTGAATCAAATGATTTTTGCGTTTGTGTGTGTGTGTATGTGAGCGTGTGTATGTGTGTGATTTTTTTAAAATATTTATTTTCATGGGAGAGAGAGGGTGGGAGGGAGAGAGAGAGAGGAGAGGGGATAGAGAAGAGAAAGTGAGCTTTGAATTTTTAGAGAGAGAGGGAGAGCATGAGGAGAAAGAAAAGGGAGAGGAGAGAGAGCTTTTAATTTTTTATAATATATTTCTTAATTATCTATAAGGGTAAAAATGTAAAATAATGAAATCAAATCAAATCAATTCTCATTTTAATTAATACCAAACATAAAATTTGATTTCTAAATCAATTCAAATCTTATTTTTTTTAAAAGTTCCAAACACAAAATTTGATTTCTAAATCAAATCAAATCAAATCATTTCTTATTTTTATTCATTCCAAACACACCCTAAGACTCACAAACCTCTAGTGAAGCTTCTGCCCACCAAGCCACCCCCGTTCTAAGCTTCTTTTATCGCTTGCTGGTCGTTGCTCTCTCTGTCCATTCCTTGCTTGGGGTTGGCTCGACCCATGACCAAGTTGAAGCGTTATGAATCTGAGTTTTAGAAGCCATGAACGATTCTCGGTGAGTCAAAGAGGAATGGTTAGAGGAAGCACGCATAACTTTCAGTGGGTTTGAGAGGAGCACAATGCCTCCCAATGCAGAATGAGGGGAGAATTGAGGTTGTAGGAGCTTTTTACAGAGAATGAAAGGGAGGGGAATGTTGGTGATGATGAGTCATGACTCATTTCATTACAGTTTGGGACGACCAAAAAGAAACTAGCCATATTTTATATTTTGTAAAAAAAATTTATATGTTTGCATAAAAATATAATATATAATAAAAATTTAATATTTTGAATGGTAGCAAGGAAATATCGTTATGAATCTTTTAACCTCAACATGAATGACTTATTTTTATCGAATTAAAGAAGTGAATTAATTAAAGTGCAAACAACCTTATTCAAACACTACTTAATTACAATGAAAAAAAAAGTGCATATAAAAATAAAAATTTATATAAATTTTTTTTCTTTTTGTCTTATAAGAACAAGAGAGATATATAAAATTATACAAATTACAAAGGGATTAAGCTCATGAGTCATACTATGAAGTTATGGGAAAGATTGATTGAACGGAGATTAAGACAAATGACTCATATTTCATATAATCAATTTATTTTTATGCCTGAAAGGTTAATCATGGAAGCAATCTATCTTCTACGAAGATTGATTAAAAGGTATCAGAGGAAGCAAAAAGACCTACACATGATTTTCATTGATCTGGAAAAAACCTACGATAAGGTATCGGGAGAGGTCTTGTGGAAGACTCTGGAGAATAAAGGAATTCGTATCACTTATATTCGAGCAATCCAAGATATGTATGATGGGGGTAAAACTAGTGTGAGAACACAAGGTGGGGTTATAGAAGATTTTCTTATAACTATAGGACTGCATCAAGGGTTAACTTTGAGTCCATATCTTTTTAGCATGGTCTTGGATGTGGTTATTGCGCATATCCAAGAGCCGGTGACACAATGCATGCTTTTTACAGATAATATAGTCTTAGTTAAAGAGTCCAGAGAGGAAACAAATAGGAAGGTAGAGCTATGGAGACGAGCTTTGGAAGAACATGACTTTCGTCTAAGCAGGAATAAGACGAAGTATATGGAATGTAAATTCAGTAAGAAGCGTGCTAATACTAACTTAGCAGTAAAAATTAGGGACCATACCATACCACAAGTCACACGGTTTATGTATCTTAGATCTATCATACAAAATGACAGAAGAGATAGATAGAGATGTAAATCATATGATTCAAGCTGAATGGATGAAATGGGGGAGTGCTTCAAGAGTGATTTGTGATAAAAAAGTGTCTCTCAAGCTTAAGGATAAATTTTACCGCATTGTTATAAGGTATGTGATGTTATATGGTACTGAATGTTATGTGGTAAAAAGCAAGTAAGAGCATAAGATCAGTGTCGCGAAGATGAAGATGTTGCGCTGGATATGTGGTCATACAAGACAAGATAGGATTATGAATGAATGCATTAAAGAGAAAGTAGAGGTAACACCTATTGTGAAAAATATGGTAGAATCTCGCTTTAGGTGGTTTGAACATGTAAGGAGAAGACCCTTAGAAGCTCCAGTAAGAAGAGTAGATCAGGTGGAGGATAGTCTAATAGTTAGAGGTAGAGAGAGACCAAGAAAGACTATAGGTGAAACAATTAAAAAAAATTAGATTTGAATGACTTTTTTGAAGACTTAATTTATGATAGAACACAAATGATATCGTTTGATCTATATAGCCGACCTCATTTAATGAAAAAAAACTTAGTTGTTATTGTTATTATTATTACCGTCTTATAAGATTTTTCACATGAGTGTGAAACTAATCATTATTCGGACACTAAGAATGTTCCCCTAATGTTGCGAAGTCTCTAAGTTTACTTAATACTTACTATTTATGCTATCGATTATGAGTAACATTATTTTAAAGAGAGATGATCAACTTACACCAATGTAAGTCTTTTTTGACTTACACTCATTTTTAACTGTTAGATTCACTTTCATCTAATGATTACTTTTAATGAAATAATCTCAATCATTAAATGAAAGTGGATCTCATGATTAAAAATGAGTATAAATCAAAAAAGACTTACACTGGTCTAAACCTATCCTCTCTCTATTTTAAATAAAAGAAACAACCTCATTGAGTCAAGAACACAGAGTTCAAGCCCTCATTGTTTCTAGGGCCGCACCCGAGGCTTAAACGGAGCTCGGGCTAAAATGTCCTCTAACAACTGACAAGTGATGGGTATTTCTATTGAAGGCAATGGGCTTCCGTTACTTATGTCCCAAGATAAAAAAATGCTTCAGCCCGTTTACTTATCAGAAAAAAAAAATATCACTTCTATAACTTTTTTAACTTTTTTGTAATCAAATTCAACACTTACATTTATATGATTCCAGCCAAGTATCAGTTTTTTTTTTAAAAAAAAATAAGAAATTGCAGCGGCGAACTCTTCTAAATTGCCCCCATCTTTCATGATTAGTCCATCCTACTAGCTTCAATTATCAATTTAAGAATTGTGTAACTAATAGTCTAATAATAGTAAAAGTCTAAAACTGATTAATTTTTAAATCAAGGTAAGTTAGTATCACATATAATTAGAGTTCTGCACTTTTGTGGACTCACAATGCTTATCATAGTGAATATCATCTAATGCAGTGTGTTAACTAATTACTTATTTGATCTTCTAACACTTAACTCATTTTTTCTTTGTGAATGACAGATTACTCAATCAAATTGAATAATACTAAAAAATAAACTACATAAAATAGGAGAAATATTTGTATATATATTTATACAGATTGTGTAGATTAAACTAATTAATAAGTGATATATTATTATTTTTAATATAAAATAATTGTATAACATAAAAATGTATAAAAATTATTAAATATTAATTAATTTAATTTAGATAACTAAATAAACAAAGTCTATCTAAATATTTCTCCACAAAACAGATTATCTTACACTTTAAAAAAAAAAATGTATGAAATCCCTTTCAATATTGACAATTTTAGAATGCAATGACAATATAATTTAAAGCTCCTGACGACATTTAATGGTACATGAAATTTTTTTATAAAAGAATGAGTAATGACTAAGTACTTATCTTTCGTCAAGCATTCAACGCTTCAAAACTTTTGTGTAAAGTGTTTTTTCTGCTGAACTTTTTTATATTTTTACACCAGTTTGTTGAATGTTTAAAAAAGAATTGATATTTTAAATAAATAACAATTATTTTTTGAGCTCAATAAATAACAATTATTTGATCATACAATTCTTAGCAATTGTAAGAACTGAACGGCTCAACTAAATATGGATGGTATCCAGGATCAAGTTTTGTCAACGATACAACGCAAAGAAAAAAAGCAGATTAGTTAAATATTTAAGTTGTATTTGGTGTATTGTATAAAGAAGATCTAATAGTATAAGTTTATATTATTAAATTTTAACATGTATTTAGTGTTGACACATGATAGGTTAGTCAAATTTTGTTAACTATTTTTATTATATTCTTACAGGATAACTCTATCATCTCTCCTATCTTATGATAAGATCTAATAAGATAATTATTACAACTTTATCTCCCATCTTCATCTCTATCACTCAAAGCATTTTCCTCTTAAAAAATTTCAACCACCACACACAAACTAGCTATCGGAACCCCGACTACTAGTAACTGAGCCTTTCCTGCGCCACCAATCTGAAGTGCAGATCTGACCTGAAACCTCAACCCACTACCACCAGCTTCTCCACCACCTCAGTCACCACCGAACAGGGACCCTAGACATGAACCCGAAGCCAAATTGCCATCCCCACTGACCAAGAATGAACCTGTAGCCTCTCAGCTAATCGAACCCCTGTCTTCGTCGTTAAAGTTAATGTTTTTGCTAAAGATTTCATCTTCATCTTCATATTCGTCTTCGAATTAGAATTTAGAATTGGGGGATGGGGGTGAGGTGCGGTGGTTCTAGGAAGAGGACTCAACGACAAATAATGACGCGACTTGTTGGAGCTATGGCCAATGGTGGTGGAAATAGATCTGTTTTTACAAAACAGAGATGGGGAAAGGCTCTATTTTTGCAACAGATATGGACGACTAGTTGGCAACAGGAATGCAGTGGGGTGGTGTTCGGTGGCTGAGGATCTGGCGAGTCGGCACGGTGGTCCTTCCTAGTTCGCGGTGGAGCTATCTCGTGTTTGGCAGCGGAGTGGCGTGGCTGCTGCTTCACGGATCTGGTGGTGGTTCTGGTTCACTGATGGAGGTGCGACTCTGTTTTGGTGAGTGGAGGACGGCTTCAGGCGACAAGATTGGAGTCGGGTTTGTGCGGTGTTGGTCCCTACCTGCGTTTTGTAGGGTGGTAGTGCAACGGTGGTTGCGGCATTTCGCGGCGAAAGATGGGGGCTCTGCGTACATGTGGGATCACGGGGGTTGCTGGTTTTCATGGCGTAGATGGTGTTGGTGAAGATAGGTCGTGGTGTTGTTAAAGGAAGATACGGTGGGCTGCATGATTATTTGGGTGAAGATAGAAATGGTGGAGTGATTATGGATTATTGAAGATGGTGGTAATGAGGTTGATGATGAAAGTGAAGTGATGTGGTGGTTATGGAGGTTGTAGGGTACTGTGATGGTTTGGGCTCTACAATGCCGAGGAAGGTAAATGATAATATGGTTAGAGTAGATAATTACATATACTATCAAGTTGTCTATGTTATGTGTTCTAAATATTTGATAGTATAAGATCTTATATGCTTTATTTATACTATCGACCTTATTATATTATCTTATACTATATTATCTTATATTATCAGGTTTGGTATTGATACATAATAGGATAGTCAAATCTTGTTAACTATTTTTATCTTATTCTTATAAGATAACTATATCATCTCCCCTATCTTATAATAAGATCTGATAGGATAATTATTACAACCTTATCCCTCATCTTCATCTCTATCACTCAAAGCATTTTCCTCTTAAAAAGTTTCAACCACCACACACAAACTAGCCGTCGGAACCCCGACCACTAGAAACTGAGCCTTTCCTGCACCACCAATCTAAAGTGCAGATCTGACCCGAAACCTTAACCCATTACCACCAGCTTCTCAGCCACCACCGAATAGGGACCCTAGACATGAACTCGATGCCAAATTGCCACCCCCACCGACCAAGAATGAACTCGTAGCCTCTCAGCCAACCGAATCCCTGTCTTCGTCATTAAAGTTAACGTTTTTGCTAAAGATTTCATCTTCATCTTCGAATTAGAATTGGGGGATGGGGGTGAGGTGCGGTGGTTTTAGGAAGGGGTCTCGACGACTCAACGGCAAACGGTGACGCGACTTGTTGGAGCTGTGGCCAACGGTGATGGAAACAGATCTGTTTTTACAAAACAGAGATAAGGAAATGCTCTATTTTTGCGACAGATTTGGACGACTAGCTAGCAATAAGGGTGCAGTGGGGTGGTGTGCGGTGGCTGAGGATTTGGCGCCCCGACATGGTGGTCCTTCCTAGTTCGCAGTGAAGCTGTCTCGTGTCTGGCAGTAGAGTGGCGCGACTGTTGCTTCACGGATCTTGTGGTGGTTTTGGTTCACTGATGGAGGTGCGACTCTGTTTTGGTGCTTGGAGGACGACTTCAGGCGACGGGATTGGAGTCGGGTTTGTGCGGTATTGGTCCCTATCTGCATTTTGTAGGGTGGTGGTGCAACAGTGGTTGCGGCATTTCGTGACGAAAATAGGGGCTCTGCGTACGGGTGGGATCACGGGGGCTGCTGGTTTTTCATGGCGTGGATGGTGTTGGTGAAGATAGGTCGTGGTATTGTTGAAGGAAGATACGGTGGGCTACATGATTATTTGGGTGAAGATAGAAATGATGGAGTGATTATGAGTTATCGAAGATGGTGGTAATGAGGTTGATGATGAAAGTGAAGTGAGGTGGTGGTTAAGGAAGTTGTAATGTGGTTGTGGTGGTTTGGGTTCTACAGTGTTGAAGAAGGTGAATAGTAATATAATCAGAGTAAATAATTACATATACTATCAATTTGTTTATATTATGTGTTTTAAATATTTGATAGTATAATATCTTATATGCTTATTTATACTATCAGACATTATCATATTGTCTTATATTATTAAGTGCACTAAACTCAACCTTAACAATTATAATTTTTTTACATCATTTTTTTTTACATTACTTTTTATATTATTTTATACACCATTAATTATATTTTTTTATTTTTCTTATTTAATCATAACTATTCAAAAATAATATAAAAAATAATACATAAAAATATATATATAAAAACATCATTTTTCAACACTTAAACACGAATGAAACACTAATCCCAAACACTTAACACAGTTGCATTCAATTGTTCTTTTTTCCTCTAAAAAAAAAAGAAAAAGACTCATCTACCAGAGTCAGACTTTGTCAACGACCTTAACCTCACAAAAAAATTGACTTTCTTCTCCCAATTATTTGACCCATGTTCCTTCCTCTTCTTCCCGCCAAACGAATCCCAATTCTCCGGTGACCCCATCATCAGCACACTCTCCGGTGACCTCACCCCGACAGCCGTCTCCTCATTATCCGTCTGATCCCACCCACCACCACCACCACCGCCGCCGCCTCCTCCACCACCGCCAGCAGCAACAGCCAGCATCCTGGTCTGCATTGCAGACACGACCTCCCTCATCGCCACGTCAGCATCCCTTCTATTCCTCAACAAAATCTCCCCCACCTGCGCCGGCGTGAGGGACCCACCATTCCTAATACATCCCTCCACCGTCTCAAACATCACGTGCGACTCCACCCGAAGGTAGTTCCTCGCCAACTCCTTAAACGCGTGAACCCCGCACGTGCCGAGGCTCACGTGCACGTCCATGCGCCCGCACCGTACGAGGGCGGGATCCACACTGTCCCTGTGGTTGGTCGTAAACACCACCAGCCTCTCTTCTCCACAACATGACCACAACCCGTCCGTGAAATTCAGGAGCCCCGAAAGCGTGACCCGCCCGCTCTCCTCTCCAGAACATCTCAACGACGCCGTTTTGGCCTTTCCCCCTTTCGACTTCGTAGCCATTATTGCATTCGCCTTCTTCAACATCCTATCCGCCGTTATGTCCACCGAGCAATCAATATCCTCAATCACAATAATGGAACGGTTTGTCGTTTGTATCAATAGTGATCTGAGTTCAGAGTTATCCGAAACTTTTGTGAGTTCCAAGTCGTACACGTCGTAGCAGAGAAAATTCGCCATTGCAGCAATGAGGCTAGATTTACCCGACCCGGGCGGGCCGTGGAGCAAGTAACCCCTCTTCCACGCCCGACCCACCCGGTGATAAAACTCTTTGCCGTTCGCGAAAGCGGTGAGGTCTTCTTTTATTTGTTTCTTCAGCTCTGGTTCGAGTGCTAGGGTTTCGAACGTGGAAGGGTGGCGGAAGGGGACCGAGACCCAACCCGATTCGAAGGATCCGGATCCGTTGTTGTTGGTGAAGAGCCTTCGCTCGCGGGAGACGCGCTCAAACTCCTCGGCGCGTGAGGTGACGTGGGCTAGGTAAGGGGAGAGTAGCGCGTGGCGGTGGCGCTTGGGGAGGCGGAGTGTGAAGCTGCGCTTCTCGTCGAGGGAGTCCTGGACGGTGTCGACGTGGTGGGTCCAGGAGAGGCGGTGGCCGTGGAAGGCGTCTTGGACGGTGTGGTTGGGGGCGACGGCGAAGGAGATGCGGTTGGAGGAAGGGGAGCGGGAGAGGGTGAGGCGTCGGCACGCGGCGGCGGGGGAGTGGTTCACGGCGTTTAGGTATAGGTGCACGTGGCGGTACAGGTCGTTGAGGTCCACGCCACAGTAACCGTTGAACTCTGGAATCTCGAAGTACGAGTAAGGAGATAGCAAATCTTGCAGAGATTCATACAGAGAATGAAGCAGAGAGAGAAGCTGTGATGGCAGAACGTTCTGGAGCACTGTGAGTAACCCTAACAATGACCACATTTGAGATAATATCTCCATTTTTCTATGATTCTCTTGTTGTTGTTGCTGCTGTTTTTGTTTGTGTGAGTTGGTGAATGAGTTTGAGAATTTGTGGAAGTGGAAAATGGAGTGAGAATGGTTTCTTTTTTTGAGCTTTGTGATTTTGGGGTTCTTATACATTGTATAAAGCAGGAACAGAGTCTGCTAAAGGCTAGTGTTCTGGGTTGGGGATGAAAAAGAAGCATTGAGCATATAGCAGAGTAGGCAAAAGTTAAAGGGTAAAGATGATGAACCCGACCACTTTGCTTTTTTGCTTTTGCTTTGTTCATTTGTAGAAGATGTGATTGATTGCTCATAGCCATGGCCTCATCTCCAAAGCGTGGGCTACACATATAATACATACATACATACAGAATCTCAGAAAATGCAATTTTTTGTTTGCCAAAGGTTCTCTCTTTCATTTTTCTTGCTTGTTTCTACCTCAGAATCACTTGAAGGGTGCATTTCTTTTTGTGGGCTCAATAACCAAAATCACAGAAAAATGCATGCTTTTGACAAAGGTTCAACCTTTCTTTTGTTAATTTTTGAATAATGCTAATAACACAAAGTTATACATACATCACCTCATATATGCATAGTTTTTATTATTTAATTATTGTTAATCTCACTTAATTTTTTACACATTTACAATCCGAAGATGTGTACCAACAGGGGCGGAGAGTAGTTATGACTGAGGGGGGCTATGGCCCCTTCCATAAATTTCTAAAAATGATATATTACATGTATTTTATTTTTTTAAAAAAAAAACTTTAACTAGGCCAGTCCATTGATGTATTTGTTCTTTTTACCCCCTAAAAACACTCCCCAGCTCCGCCCGTTTTCTAAGTATTATTCTTAATTTTTTTTTTCCTGAATTGTTTCTACTTCTTGTATGGTGCATTTCCTTTTTCAGAGTTGCATTAAACTTTAAGCATATTCGTCAAAATTCAATCAATTTTCACAAGCATCTTGGTCTTGTAACTAATGGCCATATGCACAATGCACATACACGCTAGCTAGCTTTAGTAACACGAGATAATAGCAGCTAGGTATCACAGCGGCACGCATGCAAACACACGGGGTGTGGTATGGAGGGGATCTTGTTGAGTAGAAACTGCTTTTGGTTCTTTCTTGACAAATCACACTTTATCTTTTTCCTTCTTTGTTCTTGTAATTTGCGCATTCACAGGTCAGAGAATGTTCTTATGAATAATTATACCTCATCACTCACTCATCATGAGTGCCAAGTGGGAGATGATAATGACGGAATGATGATTATGTGCTCCTGATGATTTTCATGTTTTACTGCACCATGCCGGTTCAAATTGGTACGGATGGAACCTATTAGGTAATTTCTTATTCATTATATATAGCGCTCTATGTTTTTCCTTTTTCACCTTTGTAATTTCAATTTTCAAGTGATGAGGTAAGATTTCATTGTACAAGTATGTAATAATAGATTGTAAAACGCCCTTAAACAGATTGAGTTGCTCATTTGCTTGGGTACTTCTATGCTTTGAACTTTTCATTACATTATTTTAGGCTTTTACTTATTGGTGTGCATGGTAGTGGGAGGGTCTATGTGATTGAGATGTATAGATCTTAAAGATATGCAGATGAGGGTATTCTTTCTTGTGCGTTACATTTCTTTTCTATCTTTACATGCTTGTGCTTTTGAAACAAAGTTTCATTTATGCTTCTTTACAGAAATTTGTCTAAAACCCCTTTACTAAAGCAATGCAATTTGCACCTTCAGATTATAATCCTATGGTGTTTGGCTGTCGTTCTTATCTTCATCTTTGTTGCCCTTTCAATGGTTTTAGGTATCTGCTTATAAAATGGTTGAAATTTTGAGAAAGCGGGCATGGAAAGAGAAAATAAAAGGAGAAAAAGAAAAAGAGGCATGTATATGGCATCAAAAGCCACGAATATGGAGGATGGGCAAAAAATTCAGTGTTGGTCAGCCTTGAGAGAAAGCTTTGCTTAAATGGGGGTATCAAGAATAAAGCCTAAAAGAGGGTTCTCCCTGGAATGTCAATGATCAGATGGATCATATTCCATCTATGCATAAGGGTTCATTGCAAGATCGATTCATCAAGAGAATGGATCAGACTATTAAGCAGAGTGTGTTATAAGTAGCAGTAGTTCTAAATCAGGCCATTGTTAAGGTGGGCTGGATTGAGAGCTTGCACTTTACCTATATATTGTTTAAGCATAATTTATTATATCGTGACCATCCATCTATTAGAGTGGAAGACACCCTTGATAGAAAGCTCTGCTTAAATAGGGGCATCAGAATAAAGCCAAAAGTGGGTTCTCCCTGGAATGTCAATGATCAAATGGATTATATTCCATCCATGCATAGCGGCTCATTACAAGATCGATTTATCAAGAAAGTAGTGTTATCCTCCTGCCATTAGTTAAGGAGGACTAGAATGAAAGATTGCACTCCACCTATGTATAGTTTAAGCTTAGGTTATTAAATCCATTGTCCATCTTCATTAACCATTCTTTTCTATTATTCGTCAATGCATAGAAAACTTATGATGTTTGTAAGTGTAGTTACTCTTCCAAAAGTTTACTGTGACTATGAGAAAATAGAGCACATATTCTAAACAACTCGTGAAAAAAAAAAAACCTTGATGCTTGTTTTGACTTTTTTGAAGCCTTAAAATACTTGTAAGTCTATGAATTGTACCTTAGTATAATTGAGTAAGTACGAAATTGGTCTTATAAAGATTTAGAGGTAAATTTTAAGTATTGAAATTTTTTTTTTAATCTAGTCACAAATTATGAAATCAAACATGTAAAGATAAAATTAAACAAATAATTAAAACGAGTAGCAAGTTAAATGAAAGTAAGTAAATAAATTGGATTTTAATTAGATGTAAGATTATTAGGTTTATAATTCATTAAGATTAATTTTAACATTAATTATGTCAAATTATTATACTTAAATAATTTATCTCATAAATATTTAGTAACAAAGTATGTGATAACTAATATCTATTAATGAAGCCTAAAATAATAATCAAGTATATAATAAATTTTTCTTAATTAATAGTAAATTATCAAATGTATTCCTAACAAAAAATCACAATTGATATCCAATAATTACTACTAATACTTATAACACAAATAAGTTGTAAAATATGATGAATTCATCTAAAAATTTATTTATATAATTTGATAATATAATAATAATCAATAAGCATTAAATCTTATAATTGAGTAATAACAATTTAATATAGCAATGTTAAAATAATCAAAATTTCATCATCTTCTTAATACAAAAAATTTAGCAAAACATAATAAGACTAAAACACAATAAAATTATCTCATTAATATTTTTCATTAAACACAACTTCAAAGGCTTCCTTCTCTGCCATTTTTTCTCCACTATTGCGCACTTGCTGGTCTGCTGTTCGACCTCTTTCCTTGTTGAGGTGCTGCTTCCTCTTAGTGTCTGTTTGGTTCTTGGAATTAAGTATAAAATTAGAGTTTAAAATTAGAATTGGACCTCTTAATTTCAATTTTTGTATTTGTAATGTCATTTAGAATTGAAATTATAATTACATAAACTAATTTCATAGAATTAAAAAATAACTAAGTTAAATATTTATCAATTCTTAACATATATCTTAAGAATTACTAATTTTATAACTTAAAAATTAAATTCTCTCTCTCTCTCCACATTTATTTATAAACAATCATATTTATTAAAATTATATATTTATATAAAAAATAATTTTTATATTTATATATAAATTATTATAATAGTTATTTATTTTTTTCTAAAAAAATCATGAAAAATTTCTTTATGAAAAAATATGACTATATATTATAAAAATATTATTGTATGAATATTTTTATTAATTTTAATTTTATAAATAATTTTTTAATGTTTTAGATCATATCTTTAATCAATGAAATTATAATTAAATTTAAAATTATAATTTTTATCTTAATTATTTAACAACTCTAAATATAAAATTTAAAATTTTAGAAATTTTAATTTAAAAAAAATTAAAATTAAAATTCATATTTTAATTTTAATTTCAGGGTTTTAAAATTTATGCTATTAGACTCCAATTAACTTAGGTCAATTTGCTGTGCACGCCGTTTCTGCTTCGCAAATTTGCTAAAATCACATCTTTACTCATGAATAGCCTGCACACTTTACAATAATGAGTTTATAATTCATGCAAGGTCCACTTTTGCTTTTATTCCATTATTTGATTTTTACTTCTACCGAGTCTGACATCCTTCTATTTATTGTTTCCTATGCTTCTATTTCATCTTCTCTTACATATTTGGCTTTAGTGACCGTGGGTTTTACATTACTTCAATGGATTATGGACCCACACAATTTATAACATGTTACAATTATTAAACCATGAGTCCAACCTCTCTTTCTTTCACAGCCGTGTGCAACAATACTAACAAAAAAAAGTTATATGTCTAATGCATTTAATCTTAAAATTTATCATAACAATTAAATAAATAAATCTATAATATTACAAAATCATTAAAATTAAATATAATTTTTTATAAAAAAATATAAAAATTAGGCAATTATCAATGCTTTTAGTTTTAGTCAACAAAGAAAACCATTTAATGATTGAGAAATAAAACGAAAAAAAAAAAGTTTTTACATGATTTCTTTTCTTTCCCAGGGTGATAGATGCAGGCCGCTCCAAAATATATATAACATCAAATCTTCAGAAAAATTAAACAATGCTGTCGTGATAATAAGTTGGAGGTACATACGTTCCATAGAATGAAAAAATTTACGAATCAAATACATTTTACCTCGATAAAGTATAGCCATTTCTCATCGGTTTTTTTATTACTTAATTGCTTAAAGTTGGTTTTTTTATCACTTAACTCCTTTAAAGTTTGTTTTCAAGTATTTGAAGATTAACTGCTTTTGACTTAACGTTTTTACTTAAAACCAAGGTACATGGAGTTTGTTCAAAAAGGACTATTATTAATGGAGTAAGATGTTTACCCAAGTTTTAATAACAAATTCAATTTATCAATGTGAATTGGCTTACGTGACAGAAAAAATTATTATATGTTCTTGAAACATAATAAATACATATTTCAAGAAAGATATTTACAATTAATTTTAAATAAAAACATAAATTTTAAGTTATTAACTTAAAATTAATAATAAATATTCTTCTTAGAACATATTTATTGTGTTCAGGAACATACAATAATTTTTCCGTGACAACTCTTTTGAATGAGATAGGATACCAAATATAACGTGGAGGTGATGTTGCCCTCACTAACACCTCCCAATTTCCAAAATCATGAATGAAATCATAGATTAAAATGTGATGAAACCTTGAAGTGTTATTTGGATGGGGTAAGGAGGGAGAAGGAAGGGAAGGAAAAAAATGACTCTTACCTTTGATTGGATGATTGTCATTAGAGTGAAGTTATGATAAAAAAAAATGTTTATTTGATTTTCTTTTACATACTGTGATGGTGATCTTCTTTGGAATGGATGAGAACCGAACGAATATTAATCCAAATTTTGCAACATGAAACTGAAATTGAAACCATATACTATTCATAACTGATTTGGATTTAAAAAAAAATTATACTAATGACTTGGTATTTGAAATAACTGATATATGAAGTATCTTAAATTCAAGGTATTCTAAACTATTAAATAAATATCGAATCGAGATAGCATCTCTGATAATCAAGAAATGGATATATAATGAGTACATTCTGAAAATATTGTGGATACAAAAAATTTTAACAAAATATCCATGTTTTAAAAATCGAAACAAAGATTGAACTGATGATATTTTTGAATCATAGTTCGATTGATTTAATCGACTAAATTTGTAGTTGAACTATAATTGATCTAAAAATTAATCGAATCAGAGACATAACTAATTTATGGTCTGACCGGTCCAATCAGGTGATTTGGTCTGATTTTTAAAACAATGCAAAATATTTTTATTTCAAAGTGAATACTTAAGTATACATATTTATTGAGAAAATATCTCACCTACACAAGTGAAAACAAGCAAGAACAATAACATAAGAAATTTAATGTGATTCGGCCTTTATTATCTACGTTCACGACTTCACAAATCAATCCACTAAATTCAAATAACAATTACAATTATCAATCTTAAAATATCTCTTATAAACTCAAAACTCCAATACATCTAATCTAACAAAATATAATATTTTTTCTCAAATAAAACACTCAAACAAAGTATTCATACTCAATTTTTTCTTTCACCTGACATAACATCATAAATGGTGGCTTTCAATTTCTTCCCCAAGCATCAAATTGCTGACACATTCACACAGCAGCTCCTCATTTCTCTGCCTCTCAAACGGCGCTGCCTACCACAAAATGGAGAAAGCAAAGCTTTTAAAACATCTCCCCCTTTCAACCTAATGTTGTCACGTGCACACATTTGCACATTCCCTTTTTTTTTTGGTTTTCTATCAAGTGGGCTTAACAATAAAGGCCCAATCTAAGGCAAACATCAACAATGTTAAACATTGTTTTGAGTCATAATTAATGGGTTCTATCAATAGGGAAACATATAAAATAATAACACCAATAATAATGTTTTGAGATTCAATATATTTAGAACCAACATTCAGGTTGGACTCACAGTCTCACATGTAGGACATTGTAGTAGAGGGACAAACCAAGAGAATACACTGTACACAGGAACCAAACAACAGCGCTGCAGAACAACTGAAAAGGCTTATTTCCTTAGAAGCTTTTGGTTTGGGCTTGGTGTTAGGTGCAAAACCTAGCATAGAAAAAAAAAAAAAGTTGGGCGGGGGTTGGGGTTGGGGCTCTGTCTGTATGCAGCCTTCGGTGAATTTTGCTCTCTCTAACATTTAGGATAAGTTTTTTTTAGCTTAAATTATTTTTTTTTAAAAAAATTATTTTAACAGTATTTAATTATGTTTGACAAAATTAATTTTAATTTTTATACAAAATTCAATGTAAAATAAAAAAAATTTTAAGTTAATTTTATAATGCTTTGAAGATTAAAATTTATGATTCTAGCTTATAAATTATTCTTTACATTTTGATATGTAAATACTATTTTGTCTTTAATCAAATAATTTTTTAATTATTTTATATTTATTTTGATAATTTAATACATAAAAATAATTCTTTTTTATATCAACTAAACAAAATAAATTAATTTAAAATTATTTTTCAACTAACATATTTAAATATAAAAATAAATCGATTATAACAAAAAAAAATTATATAATAATCAATTATAATCGATTATTGAAATAATCAAAATTTTTACAGTTAAACCAAACACACACTTAACGCCCATTATCTTATAGCAAGAACGTACTTCTCTTTCCCTGCTACGTTGGAAACCAAAAAGAATCTCCGAAGGTTATTAACTTATGAGTTTTGTTAACATGTTATAGAAGCAAAAATTGAAAGTATTAAATAAAATGTACCAAGTATTTATTATTTTAAAAATTTAAAAGGGTTTTGTTAATGGATACATATTAAAAATTAAAAAATAATATTTATTATTTATTATTAATTGTTTAAAAAAAGTGTTAAATATTTTTTTTTATTTTTATGATAATAAATATTTGTATTTTTTATTTAATATTTTCTATTTTTTATTCTTTAAGGACACAAATTAACAAAATTTAATTAAAAAATATTTAATATTTTTTTAAAAAAATTAATAATAAATAATAAATATTATTTTTAATTCTTATCAACCCTTAACTTCTTAGATATTATGACCTCTCTATGCACAATAGCCGACCTTTTTATTTTTCATCCTGTCTCTCGTACCATCTACTCTCCATAAGAATTTCGAAAATACAAAGGGAAAAGAAAGGCACGTAAAAGGAAGATTCAAAATTGCAAAGGGGTTTCAGGACTTTAAGTCTTTGAAAGTGTTCTGGATCAAGATCTGAACCCATCCACTTGGGGGCATCCCGGCCAATGTAAACACCCTGATTCTGCTCTCACCATGGATCACGACCTAAGCCACTGCCACATCACAAACAACCATTACATAATTAATGGATAATCACACCAGCAAATCCAATAGAATTAAGGAAATTTAAATTTACATATCCGGCTATAATTACTCATCAATGAGAATTCAAACGGGAGTTTCCCTCTTATCTCGCTTAACCATTGAGCTGCACTCCCTTATAAATGCCATGTTTGATCACCCAAGTGTCTCTCTGTGTGAAAATAAATTTGCCTCAATAGTTTAATATGTTAAGTTTTGATGATGACAAATACAAGATAAAGGGATGATGATTATGCTACATAGATGTGTTTAGTGGATTATATTGGATCATGCATGATCATATACTCTATCTTGTTATATTTCATATAAGAATCATGTGTTAAGTTCTTTATAGCACCTTTTATAGAATATATTAAATAATATGTTATATGAGTTGTATTAAATTAATATTAGATTTGACTCTATTTAAATGAAAATGTGTATAATGTACATTCTACTGTTGTGTAAGAAATCATGCATTTTGGGAAAAGTGTTATTTGTTGCATCTTATATAGAACATATCTATTAGTAATTGATAAATATCTTATTTAATATGTCTTATTCATATCTATGATGACTTTTGGTTACTCTTTTTATCATAACTTTCAAAATACTTTGATTTTTGTTTTGAAACTTATTTTATGTGAAAATAGACTCAAAGATCTTTTCAATGTGTGGTCATTTGCATAAAATGGATGTGAAATGAAGAAGTTATAGATGTTTAAAGTTGTTTTTCAAATATCAAAATGACTGTAATCAATTACGAGGTCATTTTAATCGATTATATTGTTCTTAGATGCCCAAAAAAGTTTGTAATCGATTACCAAGAAATTGTAATTGATTACCAACAATACAAAAAGTCTGTAATCAATTACCATCATATTGTAATTGATTACCACGCATTAGAATGCGCTCTCAACAGATCTAAACAATTAGTTTTTATAAGAAAATATTTCTAAACACCACCAATAGTTAAATTATTAATTGGGCTCTATATATTAGTGAAAATTGAAGCATTTACATCTCTAGAAACACTTGGACACTTGATTTAATCTTTGAATAATCAAAATTAGATTTTAAGCTCTTCATTATCAAAATCTCTCTATCTCATTAGTTTTTCAAGTTGTATATCAACTCTTTGAGAGAGTTAATAATGCAGTCTTCATTGTAATAACTTCTATAGGGTGGAGAGTTCCTCAAGTGAGATCAAGGGTATGGTTTCCCTTGGAGTGAAGTGTGTGAGGCTTATGCATACAGGGTGGAGGATGTCAAATGTGTGGTAAGAGTTCAAAGTTTGTAAAAGTTTTTCAAGCACCTCTAAAACTTGAAGAGTTGGAGGCTCTAGCATAAGGGTGAAGGGTCTCAATGTGTGAAGAGTGTACTTGTTTGTACAAAATGTTTTCCCAACACCCGTGAAGTCTAGGAGATAGTGAATAAAATCTCAAGTTAAGTTTGAGATTAGATGTAAGCCACAAGTAGTTGATAGCTGAGTTAAAATAAATTCGTAAGTTTGATTATCTCTTTCCTACACTCTTTAATTTTCATATTTAATGCACCATAACTATTTATTATGTATCTTGTCAAATTAGTACTTTAATGTTAGTAACTTAATATTTAACTTGTTTGTTTGTTTTTTTCTTTTAATCAAAGTTTTAATTAAGTGATTTATAATAGTTGTACATTTGTTATGTATGTTCTGCTACATTTATTAATTAAATATTTCAAAATGTTTAATTTCTTAATATTATTTTAAAAATTTATAATCACTCAATTCATTCTTTTTTTAGATGATGATTGTCATAGTTAACACTCTGAATCCTAAAACTCCCTCCTAGTGCATCATCGCCTTACTTAAGTGTTTGAGTATTTTTTACAAGTACACCCTTCCCGTGCTCCACCACTTTAGCAGCCACACTACGAAGTAAAACACCACCTTCCTTTAACTAAACAGTCATTCAGGTAAACCTTTCTTACTCATTCATAACAGAAAGAAATGAAGAATTGAAAATTATTACCTCTGATGTTTTGAAGTTCTTTCTTCACTCCTCGGAAATTCAAAGTCAACTTAATTTTCAAATACAATTCAACTTCATAAATCAAATGAAACCGATAGATTGAACGATGCATTTATTCTAGAAACCAGATGAATTTATATGTGAAAGCTAAAGGCTGCGGAAACCTTCCAAGTTCGAAATCCAAAATAAATCCAGTACATAAGGTTCCACCGACTTCACACGTGAATTGATCCCGTGTCTGAATAGATGTCTTGTTCATTTTTCGTAGATTTCCCTTGATTTAAGAAACCTGAATGGTACTTGAAATGTAAATTGTAGGGAAAGTTCTTAAATGCTCCTAAAATTTTTGGGTGTATTGATGCACCAATGATGAGAACCTTTGATAAATGAATTAAAAAAATGACAGGTAGATATGAGTTACCTGCAACTTGGCAAAGAAGTAAACTTAAACTTTTGTAAACTACAAAGGGATCTAAAACAACTTTAAAGAAACTCCTACACCTAGGACTGGGACCGAAATTAAATTCATCATCCATAGAAAAATCACTATAAGTCTATAACAAATCTAAGGACTCCATCAGCAAACTTTGTTGAGGACGGGGTGGCAAGGCATGACCGGAAGAGAGGCTCTTTCCTCAAACATCGGCGAGCACAGAGCTGGGTGAAGCTGCGTCCCCCATGTGAGGCTCACACCGTGGCCAGCAACCCTAATCATCTTGACATGGATGATGGAAGCATTGACGGCTTCTGCACAATGGGGAACATCGATCATCCCTAACCCCACATTTGATGGATGTGTCCTACAAGTGAGTAACAAATTTAGGACACCAAGTTCCTTATGTTTGATTGTAAGAGGAGTCATGGAAGAGGAGCAAAAACTTGGTTCACGAACCACAAGTTTGGTGGGAAGTGTCTGTGAGTACCAAAGTTGAGGTTGGTTGAAGGGTTTAAAGGGTCCTTTGGCTTTTCCCAACTGCTGCATGTAATTTCCGTGCTTAAGGAATTTGTTCCGTTAATGGAAGAGGAGCAAAAATCGGTTCACCATTAATGAATTTGTTCTATTAATGACAAGTGCTTATTAATGTTGGAATTCCACTACCGGTGCTTCACGGTCTTTCAGATTTCAGCTCATTTTACAGTGTAGTCTATGCTGGTTCTAGGAAGAAGGAAGAGAACTAAAAAATAAATAATTTGACAGAAGGTGTTAAATTATAATAAAAACAAGATTAAACTGTAATATAATAAAATTTATAGGTTAAAATATAATAATTAATAAACTTGTTGTAACTTATTATTCCAAGTCATTTTTAAGGTGCATTG
Source organism: Ormosia emarginata (assembly GCA_029884605.1). NCBI lineage: Eukaryota > Viridiplantae > Streptophyta > Magnoliopsida > Fabales > Fabaceae > Ormosia > Ormosia emarginata. Next base: position 8,046,465 of record JAQQTP010000066.1, on the reverse strand, counting down.
ATGCACAAAAACTTAATAGGTACATTGTAAAATCCTCTGAATTGTAGAACCAGAACCATGTGTTATGAGAAATATTGTTCCAACTGCTTCCACACATGATCAAATATATAAAGGTTCCTTCTATCAAGAAAGTCAATTAGGTAAAACCACGAGAACCTAATCCCATACTTTAAGGGATAATGGATATGGATATGGATTAGAGAGATAAAGATGAGGACCACTTAATTTGGTTTTCAAGATAAGTATATAATTAAATATTGTATAATGAAAATCCAACACTTCTTAGCCATCATCATCAATAACCCAATAACCTGTGATAGGAACTGGTTTAATGCAAAGAAATGCATAATGCATTTCCTTTTTGGCTTAATATAGGGCCTTGTAGTATAACTCTAAAGTCAAAGAGGTTTTGACTTTGTTCAAATTTAAAGGAAAGACTGAAGGCGGGAATTTTTGGTATAATTAATGTTTATTGGCAACATCTAAGCCTCTATATATGCACAAGAGCCTGTGAATATAGGATTCTTAGTTGCACTTCTCCGACAACTTCCCACAGTGTTCATTGCCTTTGCCAGAAGAAAGTTTGGTTACAGTTATTTAGTTTTAACTTAGATTAGCTTAAATTAGTTTTTTTTTTGGGAAAAAAACAGGTTCAAAAATGTTCAATCATGTTTGGCCGCTTTTAGGCCACAGTGTTTTTAAAGCATTTTGATAATCCTTTGCCAGATTAGTTTTTTTATAGAAAAAAATTTGTTTGTTTAATCATATTTATATGGCTTCAAATTTTTACACGAAATTTAATTAAAATAAAAACTTTTTTGGTTAATCGTTGAAGCCATGATTCTATCTTATAGATTATTCTTTATATTTTGATATGTAAATACCATTTTGTCCTCAATTAAATAACGTTTTTAATCATTTTATACCTATTTTGGTAATTTAACACATAAAAGTAATTCTTTTTACATCATCCAAACGAAACAGTTATTAAAATCAATCTTTTCATTAATATCCAAACATGAATAGTCTTTTTATAATCAATTATAATCGATTATAACAAAAAGCTTTTATACAATAATTGATTATTGAAATAATCAAGCTTTTACAAATTGAACCAAACACACAAGCTTATTTCTAGCTTATTTATTCTTTATATTTTGATATGTAAATACCATTTTATCTTTAATTAAATAATTTTTTTAATCATTCTATACTTATTTTGATAATTTAATGCATAAAAGCGATTCTTTTTATATCAACCAAATGAAATAGATTAATTTAAAATCACTTTAATATCTAAACATAAAAATAAATCGATTATAACAAAAAGCTTTTATACAATAATCGATTATTGAAATAATCAAAGTTTTAGCAATTAAGATTGATATGGCTATGTTTTAAACGCATAATTAAATAGTTATGCAATCTCACATTAATAAATTGAATAGTCTTTTTTCTTTTTTTTTTTGTTTTTTTAAAATACAATTTGATATAACTCTATATTAACAATTAATTTGACAACATATGTTTTAATTTGTGTATTATATGTTATGGTTTAATTGGATTAGTACATTACACTAGGAATACTTGAGAATTTCTCGTTTCAAGGATATGAAAACAGATTATTCAAGCATAAGCATTGTGAAATTAACGTTGTATTTTCCTTCTATTAGGCCAGAAGATCATGTGATGTGACAATTCTGGATATACCATGCTGCAAAATATTTTCAAGGGCAATATTCCCTTCCAAATTCTTCGTTTGATAACCTACTTCCCAGTTTGGCGGTTGATTTGATCAAGGACTGTCCATTGTTGGCCTTACAATTAATGAACTGTGCGTCACCGTCCCCTCGAACAACATGAGTACACAATAAATCACACAGCTCTAACGGACTGCGCAAGTAAGTATCTGGATCATCCCACCTCACATGTTGTAGAGGTACAAGTTGTATGGATGCATCATAAACTTGGCCATCATTTAATTATGGGTGAATTTGGAGCGGCTAGGATCGATAAAGTGTCTTGGAGGTGGAGTTTGAAGCCATTTTTAGGACTTATTCAAGTTGAAGATTTCTCTGATTCCATAAACAAGATGATAGACAGAACTTGTGTTTGTACAATTGATCATTCATTGCATATATATAATATATATAAAAGAATGTAGTAGTTACAGAGGATAATGTAGAATACAGATACCTTAAACTAAGGAAAGATAATGTTTGACTTGGTCTTAGCTATTGTGAGTAACACACACGAGATCATTTTAAAAAAAAAATGGAAAAACTTCAGTCTTGTATACCCTGATTTATGTGGTTCAGGATGACTGATTAATACAAATATAGAATATTCTAATTGCTTACACTACTAAGGTACTCGTATACATTAATAATATTAGTTGGAAGTGAGCTTCTGACTAACTCAAATATATCTTTCTTTTTTTCATTGTTTGCATGGATTTAAATTATACTTTCAGTTGAATTGATGGATTGCATTTTGCTAAACCTATAAGGACCTCGTATGATTACAAAACAAGGGTTTTTCCTTTTGTTTAGTATTTAAATACCAAGGTGCGAAAACCTTAGAAAAATGTTCATTCTCACATTATTTTTTTCTTACACTATTTTTTACATCATATGTAAATAATTGTGATTAAATAAGAAAAAAATATTAATATATGAATGTTATAATTAATGATAAGTGATATAATATAAAAAGTAATATAAAAAAAAAAGTAACGTAAGAAAATCGACGTTGAAAACCTTATGTCTCACAAGGATATTCTCCAGAATATACTGTTAAATTAAGAAGACTCCCTCTTTTAAAGCAAGATCCACTACTTTATTTGACTATTTTTTTTTTCTCTCTGGGCTAAAGTATTGTTTGTTCTAGCGTAGTGATTGAGCCATAATGTTTATACACTAATTTTAAGAGTTCCAGTTACTTGACTAAATATCATAAGGTACTCAAATCAGATTCGCTAAATGCTTATACACACAAACAAAGTCTATGCAGAAAAAAACTGAAAGTCACGGCTTCATACATAGGCAGTACTAACATCCGTTTTATGAGAAACAAAAATACATATAAACAAGTAATTAAGCAATTAAAGAAAAAAAAACTCTTGTTTCATGAAAAATCCTGAGAACTCACAAGCGTATACTAATTACAGAGAAAAGTTTCATGTCATACTATTTGAAGTTCACTCCTTTCACCTGCTGAGGAGAGGAAACCAACGTTCCTGGAAAGAAGATTGATAAGATACCATGAATAGCAGAACAACAAGGAGAAACCCAACTCCCCAAGGAGTTCCACCTGCTCTGTGTAGTGACTCTCTCTCTGGAAAAGGAATAAGGGAAGACAAGACCCCTCCGCCTCCATAGTTGGAAAGGAAGTGCACAACTAGCAGAAGCAGCAGTGGGGAAACCATTAGAACCAACTTCACTTGGTCCATCAAGCTCTCCATTATTGGTTCGTAGTTAGAGTACCATGAGAAACCAAGGAACATGAAGAGGATAAGCAGGAAGAAACACAAGTGCAAAGGAAGAGCAGGCTGAGAGTTTTGAGCATTGTAGTAGGCCATTTTTTAGCTTTGGATCTTGAAACTACTATGGGGGCTAAAACTGTAGTTGTAGTAGTAGTAGTGGATTGTTTGTGGGAGAAAATCGTGCAGCAAAGAGGGTTTTATATAGAAGTAATAATGTTCCAACTGGTGTTTAATATCAGCAAAGTCTATAGTTTTTTTTTTTTTGGCTTTGTTGGTTTGTATATAGCTAAAGGTTCCTGCTTTCTCAAAACCCAACACAAGCTTTTGCAGAAATATTCCAAGGGTCGGTGAGAGTTTAATATGAAAACAAATGAGAAGCTGCCACGTACCACCGACCGGGGACCATTAATGAGATGACTTTCTTTTTCTTATAGGAAAATGATTCTATTTTATAAGGAGGAGCAGAAAGGAAAAAGTCTGACTCAGACCAGATTTCTTCAGGTAAGCATACCTAACAATAACATAATTGATGCCTAAAATCTATGGGGATTTTAAGTAACCTATGTCAACCAGTTATGGATGAACATTTTAACAAAAAAAGGCATATAATAGGGAGTGTTTTCAACAATTGGAAGATGACCTGGTAAATTTGTTATCAGTGTCCCTGTCAATTGAACTTTGATACAGTTTCCTTTTGATTTAATTAACTAACTGCAATCAATCAATTAGAAAGGCATAATTATTTGTCCTTTTGGGAGGAGTTGGGGATGGTGGTTCAAAGCAATGACCCTTGTTTTGGCTTATATAATCTCAATTCCATGACCTGCTGAGGGAAGATAATCTCTTGTTAAAAAAATTTTGAAAAGCACCACTCGGTCTTTCACACATAAAATGGAACTATTGCTTCATTTAACTACCTTGGCAAAAGACAAGTGAGCTCCTCCAAAGAGAGTGGGCTCCCACAGAGATATACACTTCTCAATTATCTTTAGAGCTGCAGCCCACTAGCAACAATGATATTTCCTCTTTCTCTCTCTCTTACACGTATATAGACACAAACAAGTCACAATGGGTTTTCTTAGATGCTGATACTTTCCATTACTATTAAAGGGTACCTTGCATGTGGCAGCATAGGGCTTCCTAGTTGGAATCCCCTACCTTTTGCTAGACACGCCGAAGGGGTGATTCAATAACTCAACTAAAAGAGCAGTATACTTATTCATGCACAATCTTAAGGTTTAAGTAATTGTTGTCATGCAGACTCTGCATTGAGGAGGATTAGCAAGGCTAGCACTTTTCTTTCATCATTAAACAAAGCAAAAGGAGTTTGAGACCCCACAGAAATCAAAAGATCTTCACATACTAATGGAGAATCTTAACGGCGCATATATTATTTTTTTTCTTCTTGTGAATAGTTATAACTATCTAGTCTATTATTTTTTATAGATAAATCAAATTAAGGCCTTAATTAGCTCTAATCTTTCTCAATTGGCTCCCACTCATATGTACAGGAAACGTTTAACATAATCATAAGTGGGGTTATGCATAACCAACCTATCAAAATAGTTTACTTGAGATTAAATCAGTTGATATTGATTAGAAGTTTGCGATTCAGTTTAAATCAATTTTGAATAAAAAAATCAACTAATCCAAATAATGTTATTTATATATATATATATATATATATATATATATATATATATATATATATATATATATCGATTTAGATTGAATTGGATTGATTATATTCTGAAAATCAATTTAATTCAAACCGATCAATTTAATCGATTTTTGATCGAAATTTTTTTAAACCTCTATAACATTGTGAGTTAAAAATAATTTAGCTTAATAAAAAGAAAAAAATAAGAAATAAAAGAAATAAAAAATAAAAATAACTCATTTCACATGTTTAAAATAATATTTGATCACATAAAGTAAGAAAAGTGTACGAGAAATTAGAGTAATTATAAGTAAAAATATAAATTCAATAACAAATGAATATATTATATAATGTTAATCGGTTTGAATTGGATTGAATCGGTTTTGAAAATCAAAATCAAAAGTCAATCCAATTCAATCAGTTTTCAAAAAATCAAACAAAAAAGAATTAAATTTATTCAATTTTAATTGGATTTCAATTTTTTAGTTTAGTTTTCGATTTAGTTTTCAATTTGGATTAAATTTGAACCCCTCTAATATTGATGACCTGTAACTTGAAATACAAGTTACATTTTATTTATTTATTATCATAAATAATTGTATATATAAATTTTTTTATATATTTTAACTAATAATATTTATACAAATACACCTAGACCCACAAACAAAAAACTTAGACTGTTCTTTTTATTATTATAGATAATTGTACATATAATTTTATATATTTTACTTAATAATATTTATATATTTTTTTTCACAAATAATTAATTGTATATACATAAAATTCTATAAATTTTAATTGATAATATTTATACATATGTCCCAACTTACATATAAAAATTTTGAGTTTAAAAAATAATTATGAAAATTATAGAAAAGAAACCAATTAAAAACTAGTTATAATGGATAAAAATTGTTGGTGTATGGGCACGTGCACTCTTGGTGGGTTCCCGATTAACGGCTCCATATGTGCATCCTCTCCTCTCGCGTAGCAGAAAGCAAGCAGAAACAAAGACTATAATAATAGCAATGATTTCAATTCACTGCACTTGCTTCAATCACTCATCCCTACGAGAGCATAATCCAGAATCTTCTATCCTCAGCTTTTCTAAAGGTCCATCATTGTCTCTTTTTGAGACATATAGTCATCCCATTCATTTTTTCTCGGTCTTGAGTTTTTGGTCCTTGATAAAAAATGCGTGATTACAACTTAAAGGCCCAATGTGGATTGATATCATATCATGTGATAGAATGGGCTAAGTCCTTGGAAAAAAACCAACTACGCCTGCATTGGCAGCAATACTATTACTGGCTTAGTAACAATGACAAAGGTGGATGGTTATCTGGGATGCCCAACCTTCTCTTCCATATCAGTAGTTAATAGTTGGGGTCCTTGGGGAAACTTTGAGGAGCAGCTTGTCACAATAATTATTTAAGGTGATTATTTCGTTTGTTTTGGTTATTCAACTTAAATTAAATAATCACTTTGAATAATTGTTTGATCCTTAACTACAATTAAATTATCAAATTAACTCAAATGAGTTGTAGCTCAAATGATATGGAGGTTTGCGATTCGATTCCCATCCTCCGAATCTAACAAAGTCAATCTCTCAAATTATTTATCTATCAAATTAATTCTTAACTAAAATTTCTCCTAATAGCTACTGAAAGGTTGAATATACAATAATAATAATAATAAGTTTTGTAAATTTATCATATACACTATTAAACAATAACAACCTTAATAATAATAAGTTGTGAACACCATTGCTGGGGCTACCTTTTAAAAAAATTATAAAATAAAATTGAATGACGAAGTATTAAGTTGTGAAAAAATTTGGGGCCCCCTCAGCTAACACAAGGCGCCGCCCCAGCACATGTGGCATGCTTAGATATATTTTTCTTAGGAATTAATGATAAGTGATGATATATATATATATATATATATATATATATATATATATATATATATATATATATACACGAAAAATAATTTGTCTTTTTATTTAATTTTTTATTAATATTTTTAATTATTAAATAAAAAATATTAAATATTTTTATATTCATAAGACATTAAATATATTTATTTTTTAATTTATAAAGAACTCAAACTATCATATAAAAGAGAAGTAAGTAACCGAGAATTTATAATTATTTTACAATAAACTCAAGATTTTTTTTATAAGGCTCTTCTAAAATAAATTATTTACCTTTAAATTATTAATAAGTTAAAATTATAATGTACTTTTACATTAAATTAATAATAGATACACTCTTATTTATTCACTTTATAAATAAATTTATTTTAAATAAGTTTTTTTTTCTAAATTTCTTAACTACTCATTTCTCTTTATACGAGAGTTTTCTAAGATTCTTTTATTGCATATATCATTTTTCATTAATACTCTTTTCGTTACATCACATATTTTAAAAATGAATAATGATAGATGCCCGAAAATCATCTTTGACATAATCCTCACACACATAAAATAAGTGTTTGGGGAAATTTTCATCTATTACTTTACACAGAATCTAAAGTCTTATATAAGAAAAAATTGATGTGCATTTACCATTGAGTTTAATTTAGATATATGTTAATTGTAAAAAAAAGTTTTGCACTATCATTTAATAATGTATTATCACATCATTTAATGAGTTAAAATTTATAAAAAAAATATCAAATTTATTAAATAATATGACAACATATTATTAAGTGACAATATAAATTTTTTTTTACACTAATATTATATCAAAATTAAATTCTTGATCATTACTCTTTAAAAATATATAATTTTGACTATTGCTTACAAGTGCAAAAAGTTATGACTTCCTAATAACAAAATTGTTTGATACGTAACTTGGATCCTAAATCACGAAACCCATGGTTTAATATTATTATTATTTTTCAATTGAGCAAAATTTCCTGCAAAACTGGCACAAATCCAGCACCCAGTCCTTTTTGGTAATGACATGACTAAGAAATTGTTTCTTACTACCTTGTTGTAGGTGGAACTGAGGTATGTGGTGCTATAATGAATTGGGATTTGCCAATAGTAAAGCACAGAAGTATCAATTATGTCTGTATTTTGTGGTTAAAGTTGGAGCTAGACTTGCAAGAGGGAAAAGAGAAGGCAAAGGTGCAAGCAGCCAGGCAACCTTTACCACACAGAAAAATGATGCTTTCTGCAATGGGAAGAGGGGTTACACATTTTTTGTTGGGGACTTATAGTTTTGGCTTTTAATGGGTTCTGCAGACACTCCTTCACTTGGATACTGATGTGAATGTGGATGGTCTCTTCTCACCCCCCTTCCTCTTTTGTTTTTTTCTGAGCTAAGTATCTTCTTTTCTTGGTACATCACTCTTATGTGCAATGGAAATTATTAGTTGCAGTTGCTGTCGGTTACAGTATCTTTGAACAATGTTGCTTTGATTTTCTGATAAAAGCTTTCTCAATCTCTTCCTTTGTTTGGTAATTTTCTGGTTGGAGTTGTAAGTTGTTTACATTGATTCACTACTTGTTGGTCCAATTCACCCAAAGGCCAAACTAGACTGAATCTGGTGAGCCACAATAAGCACTCTGACTGTTTGGTACATCTTAGGTGAACAGTTTGGACACCTTGCATCAATGCTCCTCTGTTTCTTCCGTCAAAACTCTCCTTTGATATTGAAAAATGAAACTTATACACCTTGAATACGGCATATGCAACGTCACCGTATCTTGACGTAAGTGTAATTAGGTGCTCTTATATACCGTATGTTAAGTTAAAATAAATATATCGTATCACAATGCGAGTAAAGTGTTATCTAAGTACCATTTTTTGAGTATTCAAATAATAGAAATCTTTGATATTTTAGTATTTATGACAATTTCAATGTGTGAGACCTAGATACATGTAGGGGGAAAGTAGAAGTTAGAACCATAAACAAGTGGCACATTAATGGGATTGACGTTCTAGAGTCTAAAACAAACAAGCATAATCTTAGTATATGAGAGAGATAATTCAATTATTCAAATTAATAATTTTTTTATGAAGTTGATGCATGTTATTTTAGTGGAAAAGAAAACAAGATGTTTCAGTTTGTTTGGGAAACAAAATGGAAATTGAAGTATTATTAAAAAAATGATGTGAAAAAAAAAATTTTCAAGACCCTATTCGAGAGATTGATTCATTTCTTAACTAATTTATTGTGGTCTGTTTGCAGTTTTGCGCTTTTCAACTTTCTTTCTTATTGTATACCATGTTTCCCCTGTCAAGTGATGGCTACGAAACTTAGCTGGTTTTTTTTTAAAAAAAAAAATTGCATTAGGAAAATGGTTGATAGAATATATTTAACAAATTCATGATTTGTTTTGATTAGTTAGCGTTGTAATTTTAAGATAAATTGATGAGGTCATATCATATACATAACACCATAAGAGTATGAAAAATGCTAGTTGCTCATTCTTATGCCCCATACCTCTTATATTTAAGAGTATGACAAAATCAAAATATATGTATATAAAAAATAAGATGAAATTAAGTATAATCAAATGATAAAAATCATGTAAACATGAAATAATGTGTCTATAAACATGTGTAGGTAGCATTATTCTAAGAATATTAATCTAGTGTGCTTGTATAAAAAAAATAATAAAGAATAAGTTTAAAAATATTTTTGGTCCTTGAAAATGTAACATTTTTTAGTTTTGTTCCCTCTAATTTTTTTTTTTATTTTGGCCCTTCTATTTTTTTCTCTACCATTAGTAAAGTTTTGATTAAGTGTTTACATGATAAATAAAGGTCTCATTTATTAATGTCATGTGTCAATCAATTTATCAATTGAATTTTTTTTTTACAATATTCTTTCATCGTAAATACTTAATAGAGATTCATTATCGATAAAAATTAAAACAAAAAAAATAAAAAAGTCAAAATTAAAGAAATTTTTTTAGAGGAATCAAGTAAAAAAAATACTATATTTTCATAGACAAAAACCTATTTAAACCTAAACAATATTATTCAGTGTGTATCAATGTTAGCTATGAACACGAACAAAGACAATCCAATATGCTCAATCACTTCAATCTATTAAATTAACGTATATTTACTTAAAATTAACTTAATTTCTTACTTTATTCTTTTTTTAAATAATGACATATTTCATTTTTCGCTTCTCTTATTACTCTTAAGTTTTAACTTCTCTTTTTATAAATTTTAAATTTAATTTTTTTTTCCAAGGTGACGCTGACTTGACTTCCCTCCTTTCTCTCTCAAATTGAGAGACTCTCCAACGGCCTTCCCTTTCTCGTTGAAACTTGAAAGCATACAAAAATAGCAAAGAATGAATCACACGGTAATATTGATGTGAAAAGGGATCTTTCTTACATGCTTATAGATCTCCTTTCATGGGCTAATGTCAAGTTGTTACACTATGTCGTTTAGTCACATCAATCCAGTTTTAAACCGAACATAAACTCCAATGAGTACCGTGGGTCTTCTTCTTGCATGGTAATAGACCTCCTTTCGTGGGCTAATGTCAAGTTAAGGGTTAATTTATGTTATTGATATTCTATTTATGACAATATAGTTTGTATTCGAGTTTGGGTTCCTTTATTGGTTGATAATTATAATTGTTTTTAAGATTGGACTGACCAATCATATTGAAATAATCATGAATAGGTACTTCAACTAATTCAATCAAATTTTCTAAGTTAGTATTTTAAAAATCGACTTTTTAATTGGTGAATTGGTCTCCATCCGGTAAACTCATACGAATTAGCAATGACGAACTTAAAAAATTTTGGCAATAAAGACAGAGGTAATACATAAATATAAAAAATTTCAAATGAAAAAATATATTAATACACAATGATAAAATGTTAATTTATAATTATTTTTTTTTATATAAGTAATCTTTTTATTATTTATATTATTAAATATTTTTTATTTATATATATATGAATAATTTTGACATTTAATTATGTAAGATGTAACTTAAAAAATTATAAATATTTTAACTTCATTTATAACAAATTTACTTACACATCATATAAAAATAAAGTTTAAAATATGAGGAGATATAAATATCAAATAATTATTATAAGTAATAATTTTTTTAAAAAAAAAATGAAAATGTGTCCACACTATTAGACAAGTATGTTCTCATCCCTGCGAAGTGGACATAAGTTGAACGATTGAACCGATTTATGCACCAAAAAATCCATCACCAAACATTTGCTTGGCAGCAAAGTGAGTCACCACTACACGATTGATGCTCTGTTTAGTATATAATTATCAACTATTAAATATATTTCATATCAAATTATATGTAAAAAAATGCAAAACTAGCAAAATCAAGACTTTAACCCTAGTCTTCTACATCTTCTACATGCAAGAGCAACGCATATACCACTACGCTACTTGTAGCTGATTGCAATAAGGCTTAAACTAATTTTTTTTATTATATATTTGTAAGTCTATATATATGCATATATGTGTTTAAATTTATTTTTTTTCCTTAAAATTATAGTACTTTTTAGTTTTGATGATTCTAAAATTTTTTCTTTAATTTTAGTCCCTCTATTTTTATTTTTTTTAATCTCTATTGTTAGTGAAACTTTTGTTAAATGTTTAATAAATAAAAGTTTTATTCACTGATATCACTTGTTAATGACTTTATTTATCACGTAAATATTTAATAAAGACTTACTAATAAATGAGACTATAACAATATATATATATATAGGAATCAAAATCAAAGAAAAATTATATATTTATAAACGTATAAGTATATATGAAATCCTAATTCGGCTCTGATTCAATTGCGGTTCAATTTTAAAACGTTTACTCTCTCTTTTTCGGTTTAATGGCCTGCCTACTTAAACACTAACAATAATATATAATTTTTATCGTGATAAGTAGTTTATCTTTACTTTAAAACAAAGATAACTTCCTCTTATCCCACCATTTTTCACCAAAAACCTCCTATAAAGTCTATTATTTATACGAACATAAATCCTTACAACTTATAGATGTTTTATGACACATTTTTTCCCTCCATCATCAATGCCTTTTTTCTCAATTTTTTGTGAGGTTTGCGTTTCAAAACAGTTGTACATGTAACTTTTTTCAAATCCTAATTATAATGGTCAAAATTAACATTGAATATTCAACTTGTACTTAAGGGGCGGTGCTATGTTGTCATCAAGACCTCTAATTTTTTTTTAATCTTTGATTTTCATTGTAATTTTATTTTTGAAAAGATTAAAATATTTAATTTAGCCCCCTTATAACCCTAGTTCCTTGACCCCTAGCTAAATAAGTCTAGCTCGCCCCCAGCTTATAGTAATTGCCTAAAACTCAAATTACATAATCAAAATAATTTGCACAAATCTAAATTTACGAAATTAGTGAAAGTTCAATTAATATTATCACATTAAAACACAGAATACATATTTTTTGTTAGAAAAAAAGTTTAAGAGAAATTAAAGTTATCTTATTTTAAAATAAGTACATGTCAAAAATTTTAATAAAAAACAAAAAAAATTATACATAATTATTTTTTTTTATGAAAAAGATTAAGTAGGGATTCAAACACATGTTCATCTTTGTAAGTTACAAACCACTTATCACTAAGTCCAACCACTTTGGATATACATAATCTATTAATAAAGGATCACCAACAAAAAATCAAACTCAAGCAGTCTGGCTCACAGGGTAGGAATAGACCCACTTGAAAGAGAGCAGGGACACATACCCCGACTTAGTATTAGAATTTTTTTATTACTCATAGTAATTATTTATTATTCCTATTATCATATTTTTAACTTTGCCCCTATATGTTAGAAAAATGAGTAAATTTACAATGAAAGAAGTAAAAATCCATCGAACATCTTTTTCTAAACTACATCTCTCGTAATTATCTGTCAAGACTATACATACATACATAAGAAATTGTAAAAAAAATACATAGGAGATATTTAATAATATTGATAATAAAAAAATCACTCAATATTTTCAAAATATGAAAACGAGAAAAAATAATTGTAAATCAATACTTCACCATTTCATATTATGTATTTTTTCATGTTTAAATATAATCACTTGAAATTTTATTTATGCTTGTGTATTGTCCTGGTCTATTGCTTAAAATTTATGAGTCTATCACTGCATAGGGGTTTGTCACACTAGAGCTTTGTTTGTATATTTAGTGATAGATAGAATAGATTGACATAAGATGTAATGGAATAAAAATTTTATATTATTGTTTAGATATATGATAGTAGAATGAAAAAAAGTTTTCATTTTATTATTTAAAAACTTTATAAAAGTGGATGGAATAGTAAAAATTATATTTTTTTATTATTTCTATATTGCCCTCATTACAAATATATTAAGCTTTAATTGCCTTTTTTTTTTTCCTGTAAGCTTTAATGGTTAAAACTTATATTTTATTACAAATTAAACTTTTTATTATAATAAAAGAATGATGCTATTTAATTAAAAAATAATTATTTTGTTAATATTTTCACCGACATAATTACATAAAACACTTTTTTCTTATTGTTTTATTTGCTATGTAAATGCATAATAATAAGCCTTTATCCATGAATGACCCACAACTCCACAAGGCAGCACAAGCCACGACTTACTTGTATTCAAAATTTGAACTTATCCTACTCGCAAAACCCATTCACAAGACAAGCACGACATCGTGGTTTTATCTAGTAAATGCATGAACCCATTCACCGTATCTAGGATTCTAAGGGTGCCAAAACGATTCGGGCAGGTACAGGTGAGGTTGAACTTGTTGTAGATTAGCAGTTTGTTAATTTAGTGAGTTAGGTTGAATCGACTTAATTTTTTTATATTTTTTATATATTTTTAACACTAAAAAAATTATATTTATATTTTATTATTATATTTTTTTGCATACTCTAAATACTAGTAAACATTAAATAAAATTATTTTTGTCACATAAATATTAATTTATATTAAAAAAATAATGATAAAACTCTTTATATATTATAAAATTTATTAACTAAATAATAAAACATTGGGCTAATGGGTTGGTTTAGATAGGCAAAAATTTATTTTTGCATCAATTTTTTTTGTTCAGTCTACCTATTTTAACGAAACATTCGGATCGACTAATAAGGCTTCACCCATTTTGATATTCATAGGCACGACACAATGATTCTATCATTAAAACTGATAAAATCATTAAAACTAATGACGGCTAGAGGAGGAGGAAATCGATGGCAACAGAGCAATAGTAACAGGATAGATAGGAGAACGGGAGCAGACTCTTCCAATTTCTTTTTAACATAATTTGTGAAAATAAGTTTATCACAATGGTTTAATATGTTAAGTTTTGATGATGACAAATACAAGTAAAAAAGAATGATACTTATGCTACATAGATGTACTTAATAGATTATATTGTTCATCCATGATTATGCACTTTATCTGATTATATTTTACTTAATGATCATACAATGAGATATGTGTAGTATTTTTTATATAATATATTCAATAATGCTTTATATGAGTTATAATGAATTAATATTAGATTTAACTCTATTTAAATGAAAATATGCAAAATGTTCTTTGTTACATCCTACATAGAACATATCTATCAATAATTGATAAATATCTTATTTAGATATGTTTATGAAAGTTTTATATGCATGTTAGACTAATTAGAGTTGTACATTTATGAATCATGCATATGAAGATATTGAATTATGAATTTGGACTAACTATGTTTGTTTAAGTAAGCAATACTTTGTAGGATAGTCCAAGTACCAAGAGTGAGCATTGCAACAAAAAAGCAAAAGATCTCAATTATACTCAACTCAAAGAGAATGTGAATGCCTATTTCATGAAGGTTTTTATAACAAAGTCATGTCAAAGACCAAGTCCAAAGGAAGATTAAATGGTATAACTTATAGGACTTAGGGTCTTTTATGTAAGAAGCCTTCTGAATATCTCAAATATGTTTTCAAATCTTTATAAATGATTTTCACATGCTAAAATGCCAAACAAACATGTTTTGAAAAGCTTGTCATTATGGTAGTTCAAAACTATCAAAATAGTCAAGTTTGAGTTTTGCAAAACTGACATTTAGTTACTTTTTTTATTATATCTTTCAAAATACTTTGAGTTTTGTTCTGAAACTTATTCCATTTGAAAATAGACTCAAAAATCTTTTCAATGAGTGGTCATTTGCTTTAAACAGATGAGAAATAAAGAAGTTGTGACCATTTAAAGTCAGTTTTCGAAACCAGAGTGGTTTATTCAAAAAGAGATGTGTTATTCGAATAACACACCCCAAAAAACGTTTCAGAACGTGTTTTTAAATATTTATTCGAATAACAATGTTGTTATTCGAATAACACGACCCAGAAAACTCATAATGGCTAGTTTCTTGACATTTAATGCTATCAATTATTACACCCAACGACTCATTTGATCAAATACTCTATAAATACATGTCTTTGGTCATCTTTAATGGCTAACCAACAACTTGAAACATATTTCTATTGCACTAATCCAAGAATCAATCTTTCAATCCATTTGTGTTCTGTTTTTGTTAATATTTGAGATATCCTTGAAGAGCATTATAGAGCTTCAATTTGTATTATTCACTCTTGAGAGAGTTTATATATATCTATACTTTGTATAATCTATAAAGAAGGTAAGGTATCTGTTGATACCCAATTTTGTCCATAAAATTTTTATTGCTTGATCAGTGATTAATATTTTGGTGAAAGGATGCTTAATTACAATGTTGTGACCACACCATTTTCTTTTTTAAATTTTTGTTTACTTCTATTTTACTTTTTTTATTTGTGCAAAATAAAAAATAAAAAAAAATTGTTTAGTAGCTTGGTTCTCACTTTTTGCCACACTCAATCACTACACTAAGCACATTTTCTCTCATACACACTCACCCACTGCAGCACAATCACTTTCACCACTACAACACACAACCCTCTGCACACTTCTTTCCTGCACACAAGCAACCTTTCCTGCAACACACAACCCTCTGCACATTTCTTTCCTACACACAAGCAACCAGAAAAAAGGGCTATTTTGCTCAGCAAAAAGAGAGAGGGGACGGCAGAACACTCATCTTTTTTTTTTTTTTTTTTTTTTTTGGCTCTCCATTTTTCTTCTCACTTACCACAGAACCCACATTCACCAAAGGCCATCAATTTCACCTATTCATCTTCAACTTTCACAACCCCATCACATTGAACCTCCACCATTAACAAACCTCCATCCTCCATAACCACCACCCAAAGTGAGTCAACTCAGTAAACCACCACAACTTCACTATTCATCATCTCCTCCACCCACCATCACCTTCCATTTCCATCTCCAACACACAAAAACTGAAAACCACTCACCCATACAGCAGTAGCAAGCTCCGACTGAACCGCCCCGAACCAGGATCTCCGCTGTCCAACCCACCAGAGACGTCGGACGCCACGCCCGCCGTCGTCCTCCGATCCCGTCCAGATCCGTGATCCGTCCAGCTGCACCGCACCGCCCTACTGCGCGCGAGCCCAGCCTCGCCGTTGCCGCCCTTGCCGAGTCCGTCGCGTCGTCGCCTGTTGAGTTCGTCGCGCCGCGCCGTCACAGCCCAGACCCATCGCACAACCCGCCCGGATCTCGCCCGCCTCGACCGGCACGCCGGGCCGCCGGACGCCGCAAAAAGACCGACCCGAGCTGCCACCAACGTCCGACCGCGACGCTGACCACCCCACCGCCGGATCTGCACGATCCCAGCACCAGAACCGTGCCGTTGAGCTCGCCAGGATCACACCTCCCTGACCCACGCCTGCGAACCAGCACCGCCTAGCCGTGCCTCCACCTTGCAACCGACCAGCCGCGACGCCGCCGCACAACCCAGATCCGTCGTTGCCCCTGCCGTTTTCCTTGCCACCGTTTCTGCCTCACCATTGAACCTCTGAAATCTCCCTCCCCCAAACGGTTCCTGGTGTGTGCTTCTGTTTAACATTTGGCTAAAGTCTAATTTTCTACTCAGATTTACTTTTTTTTTGTATTGATGTTTAGGAGGACGTTAATAGGCTTGAAGCAATTGGGCTAGCAGCCCATTATAAATTATGCACCACCAATATTTTTATTTTAATTTTATTTTTTTTTAAAAAAAATGATAAGTCAAAAAGTAAAACAAAAAAATTTAAATCAATGCAATGGTCAATGATGTTAATTGAATAGCGGATGCTATCTTTAATATTGTTAGGATCATATGGGTTTATTGAGTAGTAATCTAAGACTACCTTAAATCCACTGTCTGCAAGAATGATTTTGTCTTTAAATCTCTTTTTTAAAAAAAAAATCTATTAATTGAAAATCAACCAACCCGTAATCATTTTCTAAAGAACTACGTGACTTTGAGTTCCTCATTGCACCTGAGGATACGTAGGAGCAGAATTCCTATTCTGTCAAGCCAAATTAAATTTTCAAAAATTGATTCTTTCTTTTTTAAAAAAAAGAATATAAAAATATAAAAAAATAAAAAATAAAAAATGAAAAAAAAAGAAATGGTTCAAAGTCTTTTCAAAAAGGGTAGAATAAATAAATTGATATTATTAAAATTTGCACAATTGACTTAAGGTACATGTTCTTGGAATCCAAGGCGTGTAGTGCTAACACCTTCCCTACCTGCAATCGACTCCCGAACCCAAACCTTTTTAAAAAAGACCAGTTTTGCCTATCTTAAGGGTTTTTCTAATGTTTTCCCAAATTAAATAAACATTGGTGGCGACTCCATTGATTTTCAAATCTTAATTCTTTTTCGGTCGTCGAGCGCGATTTCGGTTGCGACAGTATCCCTCAAAAGTTTGTAAGAGTGAGGTATCCCTTGAAGTTGAGGTTCAAGCACAAAGGGTGAGGTATCCCAAGGTGTGTTGAGTGCTCTATTTTGTAAAGGTTTCAAGCACCTGTTCAAGCTTGACGTGATAGTGGAAAATCTCAGGTAGTTTACTTGAGCGACTCTTTGGGCGTATGTCACAAGTTTGTGGTTGGTTTGAATCGGATAAATCTCAGTATTTGTTTCTCTCAACTCTATCTCATTTATATTTGTGCTTTAATTATATATGCTTGAGTTGAATTTGATATCTAGCTTATTTGTTTGATTTATCCTATAGCCCAATTGATATTTGAGAAATCTCTAACAGTTGTATATTTTTCGCTACATATGTTGATTGAAAATATTAAAATGCATAATTTTTTAAAATTGTATTAAAAATTTATAATTATCCAATTCACCTCCTTTTTAGGTGATGGTTGTCATGACTAACATAATTGAATTGATTTATCACATAATTAAAAAGAGAAAAGGCTTAATTTTGGTTATAAAATTAAAATCAAACAATTAGTAGAGTTAATTTTTTTAAAAAAAAATTGACCAATTCAACCGACAGTTCACACAGGTCGACTAGTTATGACCGATTTTTTTGATTCTTTACCGATTTTTGAAAATTCAATTTGTAAGGATGGATTCGACTGGTTAAAGATCAGTTTTCGATTTTTTCGCCATGGTTGACTAGTCTAATCCAATTCTAAAGCCTATGTTAAAAGGTATGAGTCTAAAATCATAATAATAATTTTATAAATATGTTAATAAAACATAAACCCATTCCATTTCTACATCCTAATTTGGAGGAAAAATAAAGGGTGAGAACTCGAGAAGTGGATTGTGATGATAAGAAAATCATTGAATTTCATTCCATTCACAATATATGCATATTATAAAATCTAATTGTAGATATGTTGTCATGTATAAAGTTTACTGTGAGTCTAAATTTATATTAACATTAATTTTTTTTCAAATAATGATATTAACATAAATACAAATTCACGATAAACACTATACATGATAGCATATTTATAATTCAAAATATAATTTAAAATTATAAATACAAACATATGATAAAATAGATATACTGCAATGTATATAGTTTAGTAATTTATCATAAACTCAAATTTATATTAATATCACTTGTTAAAAAGCCAAATGTCGAAATCGAAATCGCGACGGGACGATCGAAAAAGATTAAATTTTTGAAAATCAATGGAATTGCCATTAATATTTATTTTAATTAAAAAAATATTAGAAAAATCCTTAAAATAGATAAAACTAATCTTTTGAAAAATGAATTTGGGTTCTGGAGTTGATTACAGGTAGGGAAGGTGTTAGCACCCTACACTACCCGTTCTAAGAACGGTATCTTAAGCTAGTTGTACAAATTTTAATAATCTCAAGTATTTTTTATTTTACCATTTTTGAAAAGACTTTGTAACCATATTTTTTATATTTTATTTTTTATTTATTAAAAAAAGAAAAAAAAGAATGAATTTGTGAAAATTTAATTTGGCTTAACAGAATAGTGATTCTCACTACACGTATCTTCTAAATGTCAAGATGAGGAATTCAAAGTCACGTAATTTTTTAGAAAATAATTGTCGAGTTGATTGTTTTTAATTTTAAAATATTTTTGTTTTAAAAATTCATTTGATTGGCTTTTTCTTATACTTGGAAAAGAAACGAATCATCAAGTTGTTACAACTCAGATGATTCTAAAGGTATGGGACTAACAAACTATCACAACTCAATTAATCTTATTTTAATAATTTTTTATGTTAAAAAAAGAATCATTAAGTTGTCACAACTCAGATGATTATAAATGTTACAAGATTAACAAGTTATGTCACAACTCGCTTAATTCCAATTTACTTTTTTTATAAGTTCAATTATTTTATTTTTATTCTTTAATATTTTATCATTTTTTTATTTTCTTTATTTTTTTTGCTTTTTGTTTTTTTGGGTTTATGATTCAAAAGCCACAAACAAGTCAACCCACACATAGGTGGGTCGGCTGACTTCATTAACCCAAAACTTGTTTATTATTATTATTTTTAATTTATGATTCAAAACCACAACTTGAAACTGACTAAAATACAAATAGTATAACTTCATGAAACAAAACAATATCATTGTGGTGAAAAGCTAAGAAACAAATGAGAAAAACAGACGAGAGTGAGGCTTAGACTAAGCAAACTGAGGGAGTGGAGCAAGTGAGGCTGAGACGGTGTTGGCCGGTCGGAGTTTTGCACTGGTCAGAGTGGGCGGAACGGCGACTTCACGGTAACGATGTGCAGACGACGAGTGGTCCGACGCGGCTCGCCGCTCTGGTGCGTAAGGGGAGCGGGATCGATCGCAGTGTCCAGTACGGGATGTGCGGCTAGCGGATCTAGGCTGGATCTGGTTCGCGACGCTAGATCCGAGCGTAGGGGCGGCGGTGAGAACGGAGCGGCATGTTGCTCGCGGATCTGGTCTGGGTGGCGTGTAGCTCGGTCTAGGTGTGAGTAGCGGTGACGCGGCTGGTCTAGTGCGAAGCGTCCCGACGTCGCCAACTCGGTGCTGGTGCGGAGCTGGTCTGAGCGCGCTGCTGGTTAGTTTTCGGACTGTCGTGCTGGGTGAAGATGGTGGCTCATGGAGCTGCCATGGTGTGGGCTCGGTTCACGTGTGGGATGGTTCGGATTTGGGCCTGCATGGGCTGGCGGCGTAGTTCTCCCGGCGGACGACAGTCTGGTCGTGGCGGTGGCAGCTTGGTGGCTTGGAGGAAAATGAAGGTTGGAGGTGAGTGGTTGTGAGTGTTGGTTTGTGATGGTGATGGGTGGTGGTCCGAGTTCTGGAAGGTGAGGGGAAGAAGACGGAGGTTCACCGAGTTGACTCGATTGGTTGTGGTAGAAGGTGATGGTGGTGTGTTGAAGATGAAGAATGGTGTAGGATGATTATGGAAGTAAGAAGAATGGTGATGATGGATGGAGGTTGTGGTTATGGAGGATGGGTGGTGGTTTGAAGAATGAAGGTTAAAGGTGTGGTTAGAGGAAAGTGAGTGTGGAAGTTGGCAACCAAGGGAAAAAATTCATATCTCCCTTGTGTGTTGTCTTAAAAAAAATCTCCTGTAATGTGATGTATATCTCCAAAACCTCCAGCCATCCCCAGGATGGATTCATTTGTATGGTCTTTTTCACATTCTATTTTTGCTTTCAAACTTGCTTTCTTTTTCTTTTCTCCAGCTGCAACCTTCCATTTTGTGTGTTTAGTCTCTTGGCTCTTTTCCATTACTTGACCTTGCAGCATAGGAGCAGAGGAGCTGCACCCAGTAAGAAGCAGTTACTTCTTTGCTTCTTTGGTGTTTGATATTTAAAAAATATTGGCTGACATTGCCTCATGTTTCTGAGATAACCAAAACATTGATTTTTCCCTTTCCCTTGCCCCCTGTCACGTTTCGGCATTCTTTATTTTTATTTTTTATTTTTTATTTTATTTTTATTATTTTTTAATTATAAGAAAATAGAAACGTATTTTTATTATTATTCTATTGTATAAATAAAAGGGTGACCTACATGAAATTAGACTAAATAAGAGGACATGAATTACATGATTAAAATATTACAATTAAGCATCATTATTTGTTGATTAGGCAACAAAATTTTATGGGCAAAATTGGATATCAACACCAAACAATAGTATCTCTTATAATCCTATCCCTTCCTTTAGCGTGAATCCAAACATATACCCTCCATGATTTACTTGTGTCTCGTTCAAAGTTGAAACGGAAACTTATGTGCATTTATTTATGCAGTGTTCACTCGCAGCTAGGGTTCTTTGGTCCTTTTGTGGTTAGATTAATAGATATTAATGTACTTCAACATAAAAAGAAAAATAATAATGTAACAATCATATAATATATAAGAGAAGGTACATATTTTCATATATTCGATATGTATCATTTTGATATAAAATAATATATTTAAAAATTTATTATATAACAAATATACTATCTTAATAATTGACATATGACATCACATGTTATAATTAAAAAAAAATATATATGTATCGTCAAGTTTAAATTAAATTTATTGCTTCACATATACAAATATATAAATTTATAATCATATATTAATTATCTTGACATATATACCTTTCTATATAAATTCATATTAAAAAAATTAAAAAATTCTCACATATCTTTAGTTAACCACATTAATAATTATTTTTATTGGTGATGATATTAAAATCTCAAAATTTTCGTAGGTGTTTGATATAATTTATGTTATATATGTATTGTCACCCTAAATTAATTAATTTTATTTTTAAATTATTATATTTATTCATATATAATTATTCTATATTATTTACAAAACTTCAATATATATATCACACAAGAATAAAAATTTTGCATGAAAATAAAGTAAAATTAATTAAATGTAATTTATTATTAAGAAACTAAGAATTTATTAAGTATTTTTTTTCAACTAAGAAATATAGTAAATTTTTTTGGTATAATCTTAATAATAAGTTGATAAAACATCTAAATAAATAAACACATAAAAATTAATACTAAAAAAAAAACTATACAATCAAAAATTGAAATTATCTAAAACTATATAAACTAATTATTTATTAGGAGGTCATATAAAAGAAATATTTATTGAGAAGAGTTACATAACTCAATTATTGTAGCATAGGAATAGTCGGTTAATGAAAATAAAAAAATAATTTTGAGTGAGTTTCATTATAAATTTCACTAATTTTAACTTAATTAAATTCATCTAAAATATCATATTTTTAAGTTAAGTATATTTTTTCCTAATTATTGTAACAATTTTAATTTATTTCGGCATTGCACAAATACAAAACCCTTAGGGTTCGTTTGGATTGGTGGTATTGAGTGGAATGGAAAGGAATGGAATGGAATAGAGTCAAGTTCTATTGTTTGGTTATGTTAAAAAAGAATGGGATGGGATGGGAGTAGGTGGGATGGATTCCATCCCATCCCACCAGAAACCATCAATTTTCTTCTCCCCCAATTTGGGGGGTATAAGATGGAATCATCTTTTTTAGTATAAATATCATCTCATCTCACCAAAAATCATCCACTTCCCAAACAATAGAATGGTAACTTTACTCCATTCCATTCTAAAATATCCAAACAATAGAATGGTACTTTTTTCTCATTCCATCTCATTCCATCTCATCTCATCCCATCTCATTCCATTCCATTCCATCACTTACTAAATATCCAAACGAAATACTTTGACGGAATGGTGGTGTGAGCTTGTCAAGGTCCTTCAGCAACTAAAAGACTTGGAGTTGAAGGTTTTTCTCTTATGACAAAATGAGAATCAAAATAACAAAACCTTTTTTGAAATTGAAATTGTAAGTGGCTTGTTAGAAACGAATTTGTTTTACCTAACTAATATTAGTTTTAAAACTTATTATTAAAGTGATATATATTTGAAAAAAACTTCCTATAATACTAACATTTTTTAAGATTTAAAATTTCCCTTTTCTTTTTAAAATAATGACATGTTATAAAGAGAGAGAAATATAAATAACTTATATACGGATTGCTAAATCTCTATCTATACTTAATATTATAAGAGGGATTCTCCACTTTAGTGTCGAATTTTTATTTTTTCAAAGCTACCATAATTAATTATTCATTTAAAATTTTTTAAAAAAATATAAAAGATGATAAAATTATAATTACATCTTATTACTCATTTAAAATTAAAGATAAATATAAAAAAGGTAAAATTATAAATACATTTTATAACCTATATAAATATTTAAAAATAAATACAAAAAGGAATGTATACAATCTTCTTCATTTTTATTTTTTATTTTAACAAAAATAAAAAAAAAAAATTGACAAGCACGTAGTCGGTCAATACACCAGTATTATAATGATGATTTTTTTTCATAAAATAATTTTTTGGGTTGCATTATTCATAAAACAAATTATGTTGGTTTCATACCATGAAATTGTCATTTTTAAAAAAAGAAAGTATAAATATTTTTAGATTTAGATTCTTTAGAGTTAAACGTGTGTTTTAGAAAATAAAGCAGAAGTAGTAAGTATGCATAAAAAATTGGTATTAAAAAAATATTCACAAAAAAATTTTAAAAATGCCAATGATGGAGGATTGGTTTAACGTAGATAAATACATGAAATGTGAGTAAGCATGCAGTTTCATATTTGAATCTTAATTATATGTCAATTAATAGGGCTGAGTTGCATTAAATATTCTAATAAATTTCTTAATTTTTGGATTCAAATTAGTCACTATCTTTAGAAAGATTTTATTTAACTATCACTCTTAGTTTGAAATTATGTAAGCAATTAGTTAAAGATTAAATTTCTTAATCTTTGCATAGATGGTATACCTTTGATCAAATTATAGAAGTAAATTAATTGAAATATGTGCACATTACTTTGAACACTACCTTATCCAATACCCAAAAAAGAAAAATTTTTTGTCTATGACAGTTAGCTTAATTAGCATAATCAAATTGTATTGTCTAAGTTTTTTGTTAGTGACCTTTCATTAATAAGTTTTTGATATGAAGCTTGTTGATGTTGAAATGAAATATCTTTTTTTTTTCCTGAAACTTTTTACACCAAAAAATTTATTCATAAAAAAAAAATAATAACAATTTTTCCTATTTTGTTTTAAATAAAATTCTTTTAAAATGAGTTTGTCTTTAAAATAAATAAATAAATAAATATATATTTATTATTAATTTTTATTGAGTTAAAATTATGGTACATTTTATATTAAATTAAGAATGAATACATTCTTATTTTTTATTTTAATGACAAACTTACTTTATAGTGACTTTTTTCCTTGCCCTTGAGAAGTTTATCCGTGAATGTCATTCTGGCCACTGATCTCCCTTTCATTCGAAACAAAAGGACCATTCCTAATTTTATTATTCATGTATTTTAAAATTTAAATATTATTTTTAATAAAAAACCATTATTAACACTTTAGAGCCTTATGCTTTGCACTTTAGGATATCTTTCTCAGGCTAATTCTAAGGTGCACCCTCTAAAAGAGGGTGTACCATACATCACTTGATCTAAGTCATTGATTTAATTATAAAAATAATTAATGGTTTAGATCAAATATAAAAAATCTGCAAGCGGTTTTTTTTTTTTTTTTTTTATATATATATTTTTGGTTTTATATTTTTTTTAGTTTTATTTTTTTTATGGTTTTTCCGGCCACCACTGCTTTCACCGCCCACCACCACTACGCTGCTAAAACCACCAAAAGAATAGCCGCTAACACTTTTTTTTTCAGGTTATCACTTGTTTATTTTTTAAGTTACACAATCCGTATAAATAATATCAATTAAAATAATACTAATAAAAATTGTATTAGTCTTTTATTTTTTAATAAATATAATCATGTATAATAAAAATTTTATAAATTTTAATTGATAATATTTACACATACTTGTAAAATTTTCAAGATCTTATTATTTATGAAAATATAAGGATTAATATAGTTTTAACTAAGTAGTATCTACATAATTATACAACTTTAAAAAAATAACAGCACAAGCCAATAGTGAACAATGATTCCGGGAGGTGAACAGTGATTCTGGTATGATAAACAGTGATTCCGACCCATTTTCCGATGATAAACAGTGATTCCAACCACTTTTTCGGTGATAAACAGTGATTCTGACCAGCATGAACAGTAATAACCTTAAAAATGCAACCTGTAAAAAAAAAAACCTACCATAGCAAGTCATGTCAATGGTGCATGGTGTACCATAACTTGACCTAGTGCACCATAGCGATGGCCTCTTTCTCATTACATCAATTAGTTTAGTGAGAAATGCTACTAACCCCCTCTTAGTTTAGTTCGTTTGTTTTACATAGGCTGAAGCAAAGAATCCTAGTGTGCTATTTTTCTCCAAGTTGCTGTTAATGCCAACGCTTTATCAATGCCTGTGATTTGTAGTTTTGTGCATCCCAACTTCCTAGTTCCAAGGCATGCCCTTGCTAATAGTCTACCACATCTGGGTAACAGATTGTCTAACACATGAATCACATATCAAAACTAGGTGAGAAGCTAGCTAGTAAATTAGCCACCAAATTTCCTTCCCAATAACCATGAGAAATACGCACTTGCCACGCTCTGCCCATTAGACTCCTAATTCTGTTCACTACCATCACGCAAGGATGGGAACAAGCACACTCTTCCAAAACAAGCTTCACTGCACAAGAGGAATCATCCTCCACTCACAAGGCACTTGTCTCTCCAAAGCTAGATAAAGAGAAGTAGAAATTTAAGAAGCACAAATACATATATGAGACACAGATATATTAGTATGATAAAAATTTAAAAAATAATTAAAAATATATAGATAAAAAATATTTAAAAATATTAAATTATTCGATATGATACGTATTGAATACCGATACAATTATTATTTTAAAATATCAATTCTACATAAGTATAAATCCTCCATAACTCAGTCATAAACACATTAGAGGAGCTCAACATATAAATATTATAGTCATGTATCCCATCTACTAAAAAAATAGTATAATAATATATCTTGTTGAATTAAATTTAAAAATATTATACAATAAAAGTTATATCAAATTTGATAACAAAGAGGTCTAAGAGAAAAAGAATTAAGATCAAATCCCAACCAATAAGAATACGACCCAGAGGGTATTTATGTTGTGTTTTGAAATAATTAAAAATTAAAAAAAATAATTTGAATTAAATTAAATTAATTTGATTTAAAAATCAATTCTCTTACTTATAATTATGAGTGTAAATTAATTTTGGATAATCTGACTAATCTGAATCGAACTATTTAAATTAGTTCAGTTTGGTTCGTGTATATTGATTGGTTTAGATAAAATCTAAACCAAATAAAGTTTAATTGGTTTGATTTTTCAGATTTTAAATTTCAAATTAAAATCGAATCATATATATATATATATATATATATATATTCTCATTGATTCTTGATCTTTTCAATATCAGCACCTATTGACTTGATGAATTGATGTCATTGAATGTGAGACGTAAACCTGATTCACATGTACTAGATGAAGTATTGAACTTCTTATTTCAATACTCTCTATTTGCAGAAATCACAATTACTGAAAGTAATATATTAATGTTTAACCCTTGGTAGTGAGTCATATAATTAATTTGGTTATAACTTTTTTTCTTTATTCTCTCTTTACAATTCTCTGTTTAATCTTATTCATTTCACAATTGCCGATGCAATTCACCAATTCTCTTTTCTTTGTTATGGTGAAGGTGTCTTTTCGGAACTCATTGAATGATTCTTTGCTATACATTTTAGCTTACAGTAGAGTTTTTTTTGTTGTTGGCAAAGTAAAGAAGCTTGAGGTCTTGGTATTGTGACTTCTTAGCTTACGGTGGAAACATAATAGGATAAGATGAATTATATTGTCCATTGACATTTGATATGATAAAATAATAGGATGTGGCAAGATAGGTGAGTGATTATTCATAGGGTGGATAAGACAATGTGGTATTGAGAGTGGTCTTAGAGGACCATAACGTTTCCATTGTTAAATCCTTGGACATTGGTTATTGAAATGAAGATGAATGACTATAATATTTTCATTTGTGCTTATTGTAAGATGTAGATGAAGTTTAAAGATAAATTAGATTTGATGAATGATGTTTGATGAATTATGTTTTTTTAATGTTTGGATTGAGTTTATATTGAGTTTGTATTGACTTTGTGTGCTACTCATTGTTATGTTGTGTACTTGTGTTTCCTTTTAATTATATTTGACTAAGTTTGAGTCGTATGTTGTGTACTTGTCTTTATATTAGTATCCATTATTATATATTTTAATTATGTTTGTTTGTTTAGACTTTGTCTATTTGTTTTACTTTATAGTGTGTTTATTGAGATAAATAAACTTGATTCTACTTTTAGAAAAAAATATAGGTTTATTATGTATATTTTGTTTTTGCTATGAAAAATTAATTATTTAACTAATTTTTGTGTAAAAAAAATGGTAAACCTGATCACCCGAACTAAACCAATTTGCAAATGTTCGATTTGGTTCGATTCGGATTTAATTATCAAAAAATACAAAAATCAAAAAACCGAACCGAATTAATTTTGATTGGTTAAATTTATTTTTTTCAAAATTTGAACTAAACCACCTACTTACACTCTTAGTTATAATTCATTATAAAAAATAAAATTTAAATTGATTTACAAAACAAATTTAATATATTAAAGATCAACTGAATTGATTTTATGATATTAATAATAATAATTTACTTTATTATCATTCTTAAAATAAGTCCAATGATTTAACTACTAAGAACAAAAGTATCAATCTCAACAATTAAAACTAAAATCAAATTAAATCTCCTCAAATCCAATAAAATTTGAAAGGAATTCTATTTGCACACAGCTGAAATAAAAGGTGATTAATTCTTATTCTATAACTTTCTAAACAAAACGATGTCATTTATAAATCAAATCTCATTTTGTTAAACTAATTGATTCTTAAAGAATTTTTGCAACGGGAGGCAAGTTACTCACCGAGTCAAACGGCACATGTCCTTCCCATCTCAACGTGGCATTTGGTTGACACTTGATTAAGTGCATGGGGACAGGAAAAGTTTAACGTACTCATAATTTTTTTGGCATCCATGCTTCAATTTCATTGATTTTGATTTTGATTTGAAATTGATGAACAGTCAAAAATAATTATTTGATAATTAATTAATAGGTAAGTATTTAAAAGATATTAATTAAACTTAAATTATTAATTATCATATTCTACGTAGAAATTATCATTTATTTATTTTAGATTCATAATTTATTTAGTTATCACTTAAATTAATTCTTTTATAATCTAATGATTTATGAGTGGTAAAAAATGATGACTTAAGTTTATTTTATAGTGATTTAAGTTTAAGCCATTAATTATCACTTTTTACACATGAATTATTATTTATTTTTTTCTTAGTCATTATGTAGTAATTTTTATGTGTATTAATTCATGATTTAGTAATTTATGAGTAATAAAAAATGATGATTTAAACTTATTATGTGATAATTTAAACTCAAGCCATTAATCATTATTTCTTACACAAAAATCATTATTTATTTTTTTTTTAGTCACCACTTAATAACTTTTATGTATATTAATTCATGATTTAGTAATCTACGAGGTGACCTATGAGTGATGAAAAATGATAATTTAAATTTATTATGTAGTGATTTAAACTCAAATCATTAATAATTACTTCTTATACATGAATCATCATTTATTTTTTATTGGTCACTATTTACTAACTTTTATGTGTATTAATTTATGATTTTATGACCCATAACTTGGTGACTTATGTAGTAATTTAAGCTCAAGCCAATAATCATCATTTTTTATCCATGAATCACTTTTTATTTTTTTCTTAATCACCACTTATTTTCTTTTCAACCATAACTCAACAAAATAAAAATAAAACTGGTAAATAAAAATTGACCGACTATTGCCGGTTGAATTTTTGCAAGCATCTATGCTCCGAATCCATCTAGGAGTACACTAAACGTCGCCCATGGGGACATTATTGTCATTCCAAATACTTAGGACTTCACTTAGTTCCCACCAACTTGATTCTTGGTCAGACACGCACCGGCCAACCGCACGCAACCGCCTATGACTATACAAAAGGAGAAGCAAAGGCTTATGAACACGACAAACTCTGCATCCTAAAGCAGACATCAGACTATATATTCTATACATTTTTCCCAGTTAAATGGTAAGGATATTGTTGAATATATATTATATATGAAATATGAATATATCAATCTCCTTTGAAGTTTGTGTCCATAGAGTTTTCATAGTCATATCTTCGGTTTCTTTCTTCTTTTGTAGCCAACTTGGTTCGGTTCCTTTGGTGTGGTTGACCATGGAGGGTTGTCTTTGATGGGGTGCTTTGGCTAGCTACGCGTTTTGTTTCCTGTATGTGATCAAAACCCATCTCATGAAATTATCAGTTTTGCAATTTTTCTTTGCTTTTCTTCTTTGCATGTTTTGGATTTTGTGTGTTTAATTCTCCAGGCTTGGTGTTTGTGATTCTGGGTCTTGAAAAAGGTGGGATTTTGATGGTTGTGGACATGTGGTTTTTCTTGCTGTTTGTTCATTGAGATCACAAGTTGAATTGTCTACTGAAATCACAGTGCTGTAACTGGAGTTGCTATTTGTTTTCCATTGATTGTGTTTGTGTTGTGTGATTTTGTTTTTTAAGGATATATTATTTTCTTGTCAGTGGAGGTTGTTGGGTAATGGGGTTCGCTTTCTGTGTAAAAGCCTTTTCTGCTGTACTGTATGATATGATCTGTTTCTAACTTTGCTATGACACGTTTTCTTAGTATGCAAGGTGGCATATTTTATTGATGGAGTGAATTTGGGGGAAATTCTGGGAGACTAAATCTCTATGATTTCATTTTATTCCTTTTTGGTTGACTAAATGGCATCAAGAATTTGAGTTTCAGTGAAAATCTTAATTACAAAGAGAATTGCAACGATTTGGCTCTAATTTTGGTACCCTTCATGCTTGGTTGCTTCGTGCGTTTAAATACACTTTTCATTCCTGATTGAGATTCCATCCTATTTTTTTTCGTATGATTGAGAACCCTGCCAATTTTGTTGTCTTGTTAAAATTCAAATATACTGCATAGCTTGGCTTGCCACAATATCAGTTCACATTGTTGATCTGTCTGTAAAAATCTTGTAAGCATCTTTTATGGACTATAATGGTATATGAGGTTACGGCTTTGCAGCTTCATCTTTGAAAAGATTTTCCATCTTATTTCTGCTTTTAAAGGCTCTAACTTCTTGTAGTTGGAAGCTTATTTTACTGCCAGATTATGGCATTGATTTATTCAACTGCATTTGGAAAAGAAGATGATGCTTTACCGGGAATGATTATATTTACAAAGTCTTGTATTAGATAAAATTCACTGTTAGGATTCACTTCCCCATTCGAGTAGGAAAATTCCTTATGTAAACAGTATGATCTGTCACCATTCCTGTTCCTGTTATGTGTAATGGAGGAAGTTTTTCTTTTATGCCTGAAAAGTAGGTTGTTTTGGCCTAGTTCTATCAAAGGGATGCGTTGTAGAGGTGAACACTAAATGAAGGGGGAATCAAAATGTGTTATTTTCCTTCAATTTTCTCCCCTGAAATTTTTTACTCTTTTTCTATCTTCAACTATGTTAGGTGCGTGGTACTGTTTCTACTTATTCTATAGGAGTTAAAATGTAAACACTACAAAACGAGATGAAAAATGGAAAAAAACAAACACAAAGAAAGGAGAAAAGAAAAATCATTTTTCAAGAAGGATTGCAAGCTAAAATCTTCAATTTATATTGCACAGGTTTGTATTTGCTCTCATCAAAGGGGCTATAATGGGTACTCTCATTGAAGAAGACGATTCATTTACTAAGCCCCTAGGAAGATGGCCTGTCTTTTATTATGGCATGGGACACATGCTCAATGACATAACTGCTGCTTGTTGGTTCACCTATCTATTATTGTTCCTGACAGATATTGGACTTTCACCAAGGTGCATTTTATGATCAAGTTGTTTTATTTATTTTTTCGCACTTGTCAACTAGTATAGCTAATTTTTGTGCAAATATATGTTTATTGATGTAACTGAAAGTTGAAATAGGATTGCAGATATGAAAATGATGGCTGGCATTAAATATTTGGTAGAAATCCAAGTGAGAGGTTGAGGGAAAGCAGCCTGGGATGCCTTGGTCTTGCATAATAAAGACCTGACATAGATTTAAACTGATTTGCAAAATGAAAATAGCTTAATGGGATGCTAAAGCTTAAATTATTGGTGGACAAGCACATGATTTTTATAAATTTTAGTAGCAAATGTTCCATAAAGGAGATAATCGATAATAACAAGATGCAGTTAGCCGACTTCAGTTGGCATAGATGTGTAGATGAGTTGGGCAGTGAACTTGTGAACATACTATGTCATTTTCCTCATCTTAGGCTGCTTCTAGTGATATATATATATATATATATATATATATATATATATATCCTGCTATAGGAAATACTTTTGCTTGTGGCACATTATTTTGGGTCGTTAATGATACAGTAACTGAATTTCAAAATATAAATCATATTCAGTTTTGTACAACACCAATAAAAGCTTTGTATTCTTAGATCTTAAACAAAATTTGTTTGATGCTTCCACATTTTGTGTTCCTGACATTTCTTTTTTCCCATTTCATAGGAATGCAGCTATTGTGATGCTTTCAGGTCAAGTGGCTGATGGATTTGCCACCGTATTTGCTGGTGAACTGGTATTTAAACATTATTTCTTCCTTCATTTTAGGGAAATATTTCACATGCTTCTGTCACTAAACTTCACATTCATCTGGCCTTCACTTTTTTTCCCCCTCATTTTTGTCCTTTGGTGGGGGAGACGCTGATGGCTCTAATTGCTTATTACTCTAGCTGTGTAATAACTGAGGAACCAGATCTTTTGTTCTGGAGGTTAAGCAGAGTTTACCTAATGATTTCTACCTACCTGAAATCATGTTATAAACCTTCACTATCACATAAAATAGTTAAGTTCGCTTAAATCCTTCAATTATTTCATCCAAATATCTTGAATTTGCAGATTTTGTCTATAAGTAGTACAACAACAACAAGAACCAAAGCCTTTTTCCACTAGGTGGGATCGGCTACATTGATCAAACAGCGCCATTGTGTTCTATCATAAACCAAATCTTCCAAGAGGCCATTTAGATCTAAAGCCTTGTCTATAAGTAAATATGAAATAAAAATCATTCTTTTGACATCATGCTAACATAGTTGTTTGTTTCTTATAAATTTAAGAAATTTTAAATATCTCTTCTTCGTTTATCTTATTATGTGCTTTTCAGACCTTATTTTAATAGAAATGCTTATTTCTGTCATCTTGCTTGATAGATAGACAGATTTGGACATTTCAAGATATGGCATGGTGCCGGATCTGCATTGGTGGCTGTTTCATTTTCTTCTGTTTTTGGTGGTTGTCTACCTTGTAAAATCTTTGCTTCCAGTTCATCGACTTTTGAAACTGTGAGTTACAGCGTGTTTGCAGCAATCTTCAATATTGGCTGGGCTGCTACTCAGGTTTCACACATGTAATAATTTCCTCAAATTTATTTTTTTCTTTCAAGTTCAAAATTAAAACTTCTTGTTTCAAATTTCAAAACAAAAGTGGTTGGCTGGTGCAGTCACCTTTGAAATGTTATTCCGTCCCTTCTTGGCAGCTTAAACTAGAAATTTTAAGTATCTTTACATCATTGACTTCTTGATATTTTCGTGATTTCTTTCTCCAAATATTGGGATGAGCTAATTTTTTGTTAAGAAATGTCATTCATATGAAAAGATGATGACTGGTAAGTGGCTTTTCTGGGTGATTTTGTTGGAATATTGAATGAAACAAATGCTCATCATTACAGATGTCTGATGTTTGTTATTTCAGCTTTAATTGTTAGTGGTAATTATTACTTCAGTTACTAAGAGTCTCAGAATGATATGAAGTAGTGTTCATTTTTAAACCAAGTAGCACCAGTGAACTCTCTAATCTTATAATTTCCATGGAGAAGAGAAGAATCAAATGAAAAAGCATAGGTTCCAATTAGCATTAGTGCTTCTTTGATTGCTTTCATGAAGGTCCATGGTGAGTTGCATCACGCTGAACTCCACAAGCAGAGTTGCACTGGCTAGCTGTCGCAATGCTTTTACCATGGTAAGCTTCTAGTGAACTTCTTTTCAGATATGGAACTCCATATCCCCCTCCCGGAAAAAAAAGTCAATAAAAACTTAAGCATTAATATGTTGATATGAATTACTAATGTATATAATATTTTTTAAAGGTTGCCAACCTGAGCCTATATGCAGTTGCATTCATAGTATTCAGTGCCATCAATGGAAAAACATATACTGATGTTGAAAATCAGGTATGTATAGTAGTAATTGTTTGGATCCATCTATCATCAGCTGTTGTCAAGCATAATCACTTTGTTACTCTTCCAAATGAGCAGTACCACTGGATTGCATATCTGTCAATTTTTATTGGATGCTGCTTTGTGGGCATATTTCATCTTGCAACCAAAGAGCCCAGGTGTGCTTGTAGGCTTATTGCTATTTTTATCCCAGAATTATTGTATGACTGGAAAGGTGATCTAGTACATACTCTTTTTACAATATCAAGATGCTGTATTTGTCAGTGGTAAATATGAGGGAAAACAATGCTTGAATAACCCCTCTGCAGCCAGATAAAGGGAAAATATAAAAATTCATGACGTCTACCTTTTAGAGAAATTGTGAAAGCAAATACAATCTTGGTTTAATTAAAAGCTTATAATATAGAACTTCAACCAAGTGAAGCCCTAGTAATCATTGTTCAAGCAAGTCCATTGTATCCTTCTCAAAACTTCTGTACAAAATAGGTTGCTTGAGCAGTTTCAGCTATTGTTTTAGAAAATTGAGGAATTTTCTTTTGTTTTCTTCATAGTTCGAAGGTTGGTGTACTCGGAGAGGTTCATGCAAGGATTTCGTGGGTTTACTGGTTCAAGAGAGTTTTGTATTATCAGGTTGCTCTTGTTTATGTTCTCACAAGATTAGTTGTCAACGTTTCACAGGTTAGCACACTTATCCTTCTTGGTTGTGTGTGTTCATTATGTTGGAAGAGGAGAGGCTTAAATACATTTATGCTTTGCAGCATGTTGGGGTTTGAAATATTGGATATAGTGTATGAGGAAGACACTCCATTAGGAACATAAAATGAAACTAAAAGTTTGTACCAAAAAAAAAAAGGAAACTGAAAGTTCATGCCTGCATTTGAATTTCCAATGAAACATAAAAAGAATATTGTATGTTATTTGAACACTTCTGACACCAAAATAGCTTCTTTTCAGGCATACCTTGCATTCTATGTTATCAATGACCTACAAATGGCCCAATCAGCCAAAGCTTTGGTACATGACAAATTTTGTCCACTTTAAATTCATTTCAGTCTGTTGAGCTTTATATAATTTGAATAATAACAAGGCTGATTACACAGTCTGATGATGATTGAATTAGGTTCCTGCTATCATATACATCTGCAGCTTCATCGTATCTGTTGCATTACAGGTTCCCATATTAAATAAGTACTCTTGATGGATACCTATATATATTAATTTTCCATTTTTGTCAATCTCTACTGTTAAATTAGTTTCCTCTTTGTAGGAGATTGCATGGACTGGCCGACGGCTCAAGGCCTTCTATTCTGCTGGATGCATTCTTTGGATTTTTTGTGGTGGAGTGATCCTTCTTTTAGCAAGAAATATGAGTTATGTCATGTACATAGCATCAGTATTTATTGGCATTGCAAATGCTTTTATGATGGTATGACATGATCTTTACTTAATTAAATTACCAATATATATATATATATTATGCAGTTTTGAAGCCCATTTCTCATTGATGACATTTTAAGATAGATGTACAAGTGAACAGTTCAAAAATTATTTTAATTGTTGGTTAGACATGGCAAAATTAGTCAATATGAGGAAAAATCTAATGCTCAAACCATACATAAAAAAAGAAATTTTGAAATTAAGCTGCTGCCATAGTGTCAGTGTTGTCATCGTTACTGCTTTGCTTTACAAATAAACTAATATTTCAATTTGTAACACCCAAAAAGAATATCGTTCATAATCATCCCTCTCAATGAAGGCTTGGTTTATTATTTCCCCATTTTCTTCCTCCTATGCACTTAAGTTGATAATTTTTTGGTTGATGTTGATTTCTAAATATATCAAAATAGGTAATTAGTATGAGTGACATGTGAGGTGGGTTCTTGGTTTAAGATTTTATCCTTTTTAATTAACACACAGTATTATAGATCTATCCGTCATATGTTCCAGCTATCATGGTTCAAACTACTATGAACTAGTTTTTTAATGTATATAGATATTTATATTTATAAGGTTTTAATAATAGGTGACTGGAGTAAGCATGCAAAATTTTCTCATTGGAGAGGATCTTAATGGCTGTGCATTTGTTTGTGGATCATTGAGCTTTTTGGACAAAATTTCATGCGGGCTTGCTTTATATGTTCTTCAGTCATATCAAAGTAAGTTTGTTAAATTTCTTTTATCTGATGCTAATTTTGCATTCCTATAAGTTTCCATGCACACAATAACAGGTATTGATAATGGAATCCAAGTGAATTTGCTTCTATCTGCATTGGCAGGAATAATTATATCTGGCTTATAAATTTTCTCTGCTCTTGCTTTTTGTTCTACTCACTAGTGGAAGTTCACTCTTGTTTCTTTATTCACCCTTGGGGATTTTTCTTTTTTTTTTTTTTTTTTTGTATATTCCCATTTATTTGGGTCGGGATCTGATCAGATGTTACAGCAGGGGAGTCGAATATCGTTATATGTCTATTGTCTGATGAGTGCTGATTTTAGCTTTACGTACAGTCCCTTCTTATCTTTGGCTTTGTTCAGGAAGTCTTTCAAATATCACTCTAAGAAATAATGAAGAACTTTATACTTTTCGTGGTCTAAGCTCATAGTTATAACGAAGTGCGCCAAAATGTTGGATACACTTTGGCTTGAATCCCTTTTTTTGTTGCTTACAGTTGACATGGTTTCCTGACAGATGTATGGATTCCATTTTTTGTTCTTTTTACTGTTAACTTGCAATCATTCATTTTTGGTGGTGGAACATATGCTTTTTATGATGATGGCATGAGTCTGGTTGGAAGACATTACAAGTTTATGGGATTAGTTCTAATCAGAACTAAGGTGTAAGGTCCAATGAAGAGTTTATGGATAGTGCAGATCCCGTAAGAAATTAAATGCTTAAGATGAGTAAAGAGCTTGCCTTCCATGAAACTTACATTATTTGATGCTAATGGAACTCATAATAGCCCTGTTAGTAATTATATCATTTTTTTAATTATTGTGAGTACTTAAGCTCATGGCTGAGTACTGAGTAGTGATTCTCAGTATCCCATCATATTGTTCAAATCATCAATGCAGATTCCTCTTCACAGCTCCACGGAACACTATTCCCCCTTTCTGTTACAAGATTTGGTCTGGGTCTTGTTCCTGCATTTTGTGCACTAGTTGGGGTGGCAGTAACTTGCACCATGGATTTCCACAACCCTTCCAAGTCTCTGATGGCACCACTACTAGTCTAGTTGTGTCCATGAAGAGATTTATTCTGCTTTACTTCACTGAAATACAAGGTATCTGCCATACTTGGAGAAATTCCAGCTGCTTTGATCCATTGGAAAATTCAAGCTGTCAAGTAATCTTGAAAATATTCACTTTTTTTTTAGCAAGTCATGTATATTTTTTGAATTCTCTTTAATTATAACAATTATGAAGTCAAATGTATATATAGTATCCACATTTGATTGAAATGTAGAACATTCACAATTTCATGTGTTGATGGTCTGAAATGGAAAATAATGATTCTGAATTATGTATCAGCTTAAATCTTATTAAAGCTCTGCATGAGCATGACTGATCAGATAAAAAACGTAGAGAGATCATTTTCTGGGTTGATTCTTTTGGAAATTTTCTTGTTCAGCAAATGTCAAAATTAAAATTAGGAAAATGATTAAGTGAAAGTGTACTATGCACGAAAACTCTTAAATTGACGTTATTATTCCCTTTCAAATGGTTATACAATTCTAATTCAAGTAAGAAAACAAATAAATAATTTAAAAAGCTTTTATTTCTTACAGTGTTGGCAGAAATCAATTGACTACACAAATTGTTTAAATTTAATTTTTTGTTACAAAGTTATCATTTATAATTGATTACACTTTTTTAAAAAAATATTTATAAAATCTAAAATTTATTAATTATGAATTTGATCTCAAAATAACGAAGTCCTATAAGGAGTTGTGTTAATATTAATATTTATATTATTAAATTAGGCTGAGTGTATCTCTTTTTTTTTTTTTTACAAGCTGAGTGTATCCATTAAATTTATGATTATATATCCAATTTTAAGTATATCCATTTTAAGTTGTGTTGTTCGAGTTGTGAAAATTTTATTATTTTAATAATTGATTATTGTGTAAAAGATTTTTGTTATAATCGATTATAATAGAATCAGTTTTATGTTTAAATATATTAGATGAAAAGTAATTTTAAACTAATTTGTTTCGTTTGGATGATATAAAAAGAATTACTTTTATACATTAAATTATCAAAATAGATATAAAATGATTAAAAAAATTATTTGATTAAGGACAAAATAGTATTTACATATTAAAGTAAAGAAATAATCTATAATATAAAATCATTAACTGAAATTTTAGCATTATAAAAAAATATAATACATTAAATTTTATATAAAAATTAAAATTAATTTTACCAAACATGATTGAACAATGTTACAATAAATTTTTAAAAAAAAATTATTAGATGCATTACATAATATGAACCAAACATGCTATAAGTGGACATCCAAGTAGCATGTTACCAGCCCGCAGTATATAGTTATGAAAGGTTCATGGAAAGTAATACAATTAATATTTATTTAAAAAGAATTAATGAGAAGGATAGTTAACCATACAAAATTAATGATAAGAATCAATTTTGTATTGTTAGGAGTCCTTGTTAATTTTCTCTAATATTTAATATATGCATGTAAACCTTATTTTTTGAACTTATTTTATTTTGCTAATTTTTTCAGTTTCAAAATGCGTTTTCTAGTCCTAGTTGCTTTGTTGTATTTCTGGTGTTAAGGCCTGCTAGTCGCTATCCTAAGTTGGTTTACTTTACCTATTGCTTCAAGCTTTATGTACTTCTTGAATACATTCATGTGATTGAACTTAATCTCAAAGTGGTTAATTGTTGAATTTTTCAATTCTAAACAATCAAAATGATTAACTCAATTAATAAATAAATTTCAATATGGTTATTGTTAAACTATTTATGCCAATTAAGTTAATTAATTATTTTCAATTTGTCAAAGTATATTAATATTTGATTAATTAATATAAGTTTGGTCAAAGTTGTGGGAGGTGTTAATACCACCTACAGTTTCTTTAGAATCCCACCAAGATGGAAAACTGATGTCAGTTTCGCTACATAACTTATTCATGCATTTGCTTTCTCTTGACTATAAGCTGATGGTAGCTCAAATGGCCATTCAAAGCCTCCTGGCCGTTGGTACCATTAATCAGAATGTCTAAGTTTCTAATACTTTCATTTTTCACTTATTTAATTTTGTAAAAATATCTCTAACATTTATGGCTCTCTAGTCTTGTGATCATATCATCACACTAACCTTACACATGACGAAATGTAAACAGAAATGTAGTCCAATTAGATAAACAAATTGAAAAATAATATTTGTACAAAAAAGGCAATGGCAATTGGCACCTTAAGGACTTGCTAGGAAATAAATTCTTGAAACCATCCCACTAAGCTTCTTTGGGAGAGATTGGCCAGAGCTTCCATAAGAAAAAAGAAAGTAAAATTGAAATAAAAGAAAACGAATATATGCTCCTTTTTTTGTAATAGATCTACAACAAGGATTGGATTTGTTAGAAAAGAGACTTTAATTTCATTTTGATATAAAAAAAAGGCAAACTTTCCACACCAAAAAACAGGGCAATTGCTTGAGGTCCCATGGTCCTTTTCTTTCCTCATTGGAAACGTGAGGCTCTCATTTTTCTCTCACCATTTTTCTTTGTTTTACTAAATTGTTCTTTTCTCACTTTAAATGTTTCTCTTTGCAGCTGAAAAACATGTCCAAAACAAATCATCCTTAACATTCTATTAGTTTTAACTTTTTTCAATAATATAACTTTGATAGTTTCACATTCTATTGACTTAGACGGGATTGAGATAAAAATTCGAGAGAACATAAACGCATAAACTTCTTGCATTGTGTAGAGGAAATTCATAAAAACAGTGAAAACTAGTTATGCTTGTTCTGGCACAAACTCCATAACGAGTGAAACAAAAGAAAGAAGGATAAAAATTTTAATATGAAGATATTAGGATTAGAAACTAACATATTAAGGACATATTTGAGTGGTACAATACTACATTTAGTATATATAATATAATAATATATTGCCATATGCATGAATAAGGATACACAAAATGATAAGAACTGGGGGAAAAAGATAAGGCATTTTGCTGACCAATATATAAGCACATATTTAGAAATAGAAAATAGATCAATCAAATCATCAGCTGGTAAAAGCCAAAAAAATTTCCTAGGTTGATAACTTGAAAAGAGGTTTTTTCCCAGCTTCACCTAAATGAGGATCACGCTTAGCCTTCATCAAATGGCCCAAAACTTTGGCATAACGACGCACCAACTTCTTGAACTTCAAACCTTGGAGGTTGTCTTTCTGTTGCATCCGAACCAGCTGAAGATGCTTCTCTTCCTCAGTGAAATGTTCACCAAGTGAGTTCTTTCCTTTGCCTCCTTCATCACCACACTTCATTGCATCTTTCTCATCTCCTATGATCAGCTGCTTCAAGCTTTTGTGGTCATTCTCACTTTCTTTCACCTCAGGAACACTAGTTTCCAGTGACACATCCTTTGTTGTGTCAACCACTGAAATGGGTGGTTTCTCATTGGCCTGCACTGGAAATGACTGCTTCCTGGTTCTCCTTGACATGGTGATATCATAGTGGCGTTTCATTGGTGAGGATTGAACCTCCATTTGCTATATGAAAATTACTTACTATCTCTTTTCCCTTTGCTTGGTTTTATGTGATCTCAAAAAGAATCCATGGCTGCACACCTATCAGACAGCCTAGATCACTCTTGCAAGATGAAAAATGCTCACTTTCTTAAAGGGCAACCAAAGGGGGTTAGTTTAGAGGCCTTTCAAAAAGGTGAAATGTCTGTTTTCTGGTCGTCCATCCGTGAAAATTGAAAGATTAACCCTCCAATGCCAAAGCACAATGAAGAAAATGAAGTGGGGGAAGTGGCACCAAACTCTAGGCAATTCACTATAATGGGCCAATATTGTTGAAGGGGGGCAATAGACCATGCTCCTTGGGCCCAAGTCCAACCTCTTGGTTTGATTAGACTTCATTTCGTACGGTTGATTTCTTTGCTCTCTTTGCTGAGTAGGTGGCTTGGCTGCTTTCCCATGCAGTGGGAGCTAAGGACCCTTCAATCCACATCTGTATCATCAGCTCCTCACCTTATCATTTTCTATTTCCCCAAGCATATATGGCAAGTCAGATGGGAAAGGGAAAAACCAAAATTGGAAAAGGAAAATGCGTGGTGTACAACACCAAGACTCACGTCATGAGCTTATCAAAATGTAAGTGTATAAAGATAAAATCAGTTATAATTACATAATAAAAATTATGCAAATCTCACACAATGTATGTGAAACTGTGTGTATCATTATTCATTGGAATAAGGTCTAGTCATGCATTAAATGAACTTTGCTTAATGCATGCCTATGGTTATGGATTTGGGATTTTGTTTCTTGTAGTAGGTCAGTAAAAAGTCAATAGTTTGCTAGCTTTAGTAAATTCGTTGCCTTTGAGCTAACTGTCTAGTTGCCAAAAACAGATGACACCTCTGTTTGTGTATGAAGGAAAGAGTTCTGTTTCTTTCCTTCCCCTAAGTCCTTGTAAGAAAGGGTACTAGACAGAAGGCATAGTAGGTTGTTCTTCCCAATTTGAAATTCATGATAATCTCCTCTCTCCAAAGTGTTAAATGGTTATATGGTAGTGTCAAGTTGTTATGAGAAAAACAAAATAAAACAAGTTTTGCACAAACATAATTTGTATTTTTCTACCTCTTGACAGTTATGGGTATATTTTTAAGAAAAATGAGAAAGATACATTTCGAAAAGTAATAGAAAGATATAAATATTATGAACTAATAAAAAGCAACGTATCAGAATTTTTTTAAAAAAAAGTAAAATGGTGGTAGCATTTCTATTTCCACACCCATATTTCCTTTAGCACCGTTTGATTTGAAGGATATGATAAGATCTGATAATATAAAATATGATAGTATGAGACCTAAGACGTAATAGTTAGAAATATTGAGGTATTTAAAATTATAATAAAAAATTTTTATAACAGTTTATACATCAAAATTTAATATGACATAATTATATCCTTTAAAATTTAATTAAATTATCTATTATTTTAATATATAAAAAATTTAATAAATAAATTTATATAATATAATATTTATACTAAATAACTAATAAAATTATAATATATTATATTAATTTATCATATCATATCTAATATAACATATCAAATAAATCTTATTGTAGTTCAAAATCCATGAGTGATCTAGCACTAAAGTAGAGAAATCAAATTACCATATGTGAGAAGATTCTTTTCATGATTTTAAATTGTAATTATATTTATGATTGTCTTGTATTTATTGTAATTATAAATAATTATAAAAAAATGTGGCCACTGTAACCACAATTGTGGTCCTAATACAATTGCAAAGACTACCATAACTATAATATTACTGTCTTGTCCTAATTGCAGTTGAAGCCGCAATTTACAACTGTGATTTTTACTATAACTCATAGAAAGCACTTTCTTATTGGCCAAGAGTAGGGGTGTCCAATGGTGGTCCGATTCCGACAATTAAAATAAATGGATTGACGTAAAATTTTAAATTAACCTTACATGGTCCGAAATGGTTTTTTTTTTTTCTAATACATAAAGCCTTTAAATGGGTTGCAAATTTCTTTTATTTGGCTTACCTACCAAGAGTTGGGGAAAGGTTTTTTTGTAATTTTATTTCTTTCTTACCCTTTGACTTGGGGAAATATTATTTCTTGGCATGATTAAGTGGATCTCCCTCTAGAGTTTCTCTTACATTTTGGTTGGATCAATTTTCTCAATAAAAGTAAGAAT
Source organism: Ormosia emarginata (assembly GCA_029884605.1). NCBI lineage: Eukaryota > Viridiplantae > Streptophyta > Magnoliopsida > Fabales > Fabaceae > Ormosia > Ormosia emarginata. The sequence continues at coordinate 8,003,500 of JAQQTP010000066.1, read as the reverse complement.
CTATTAAGAGAATTATTTAAATTTATTTATAAAAGAATTTTAATTTTCAAAATATACCTTCAATAATATGTAAATAACTTCAATTATTTGAAACATTTAAAAATTACATAAAACTCAGTTGAAATATATATTTTTACTTTGTTACTATTAATTCAACATAGTTAACTAATAAAAAATGTATTCTTTTATTTTTCTGGCATCTCTCATTCTCACCTTCATCATTACAATTTTCAACCGAACACAAATGTGAAGAAATCAGCACTGGTGTAATAATGTTGCACCGTCCATTTTGAAAATTAAAGCAACAATGCTTATGCTAACATACATAACACTTGGTGGATATGTAAAAACTATTATGGTGGGCGGTGAAATTATTTAATGGGTGGATCCTTAAGAAAAATCTAGAATTAATAAATGAGGAAAAATTATGAAATAGTTTTGAGAGGCTATGAATACTTTCACTTGTCCGCATGTAGAGCATAGAATGAAGAAGTAAAAAGTAGAAGTAAAGAGAGAATAAAGAAACAAGCACATGAAGTAAAGAAGAAAGTGAGAGATAAAGTAAGAGAAGAATATATGAGATAAAATAAGAGCGAGTGTGAGAGAAGTGTCCTCAAATATATGTGTGAGAGAATTTTTATAGAGTTATCTTGTATAAATAGAGCCGTGTATAATGTTTTTAAACAAGTTTTGAGTATGGATATTTCAGAACACATCACTAATACATTATTATTAATTTCTTATTAAAATAATTCAATGAATAAATTTAATTACTGATAACTTTGATAATAGGTAAATTTATTATTTACAGTGATGTTTTCTTGACTTATAAAATATTATATATTTGGCCATTAATCTACCACCACGTCCTCTACCTTTTAATCTTTGTGGTTGCCTGAACTTATCCCCGTCGCCCAAATTCGTCATCTGCCATCTTTGCAACCCAACAACCTCCACCCTATAACAATTGTGAAACACCACCTAGACAACTGAATCAGTCCATGTACCATTGCACCTCCTAGAATCACCTTGCGTCTAAGCCGTCGTCGAAGCCCCAGGCCTAAGCCACCCATGGCTAAGCCCCAAACCAGGACCATCGTGAGCTCACCGTCCAAATTCGCGAACCTCTATCCCTGCACCACCCAAATAGCCATTTTCCTCCACTCAAACACATTTGCTCCAACCGTCCTAATCCGCAAACATCCACACATCGTTCATTAGCTTCAGTGCTTCACTCAAATTACCATTATGTCCTTCTTCTTCGCTCTTCTTCTTCGACAACAAGCGTTTCTCCAATGCGATGCATTGTTTTGCGAGCTCAATGTGGTGCTCGCATGAACCGAAGAGCAAGCCCTTGCACCAATTCAACAGCGCAACTGCGAGGTTCGAGTCTGAACCTTCTTCCCACGTGATTCAGCACTGAGCGAGGTTATGATCCAACAATAGTTTTCGCTCTCCGACATCGGAGATCAAAGCGTGATCGAGCTTCGAAACCAGATTGGTGGATCTCGAGTCAATCGTCCAGATCCGTCGCACCCCGCACCTCTCCCCTGCGCTGAGCCGCCAGATCCGTTAGCCACCATGTCACTACCACCGCTCTTACTGTGGTCAGTGGCGAGAGGGGGTCACCGACAAAAGTGGTGCTGTGTAACGATGGTGACGTGCAGTGAGGTGGAGAAAGTGTAAAGATAAAGAGAAATGTTTAGTTGAAGGGTTAAAATTTAAAAGAAAAGAATATAAGGGATCAAAAAATAAATAATAAAAGTGTTTTTAATAAATATTTAAAAATGATAAAAAAAAGGTAACATAAACTATTCATCTTTTTTAATCTCAACTATAAATTTAAATCTCTTTAAAATCAATAATTTTCATACTTAAACCATCAATGTTTCAAACTTATTTAAAAGTATTGTAAACTTTTTCAGTATAAATATCTTAGTAATATAAAGTGAGATTCATTTTACAACTTTAATAATCTTACATTAAATAGTATATATATAATTTTTTACATTTTATTTAATATCATTCATTATATATATATTTTTATTATAATTTTTTCTTATTGAATCTAACACCTTTAAAAAAAATATCAATAATACTTATATCATTTTTAAAAGTGTAAGATGATTTTTTTCTTTCATTTTATAGAAATAAAATTCGTTTGGCCCGTGTCTCAATCACAATCCCTGCCCCACCAATTAAAATGTACCAACTAAGAAAAAATGACAAATCATTTTGTTACTTAAAATTGTTTCTTGTTTTACACCGTTATGCTATCAATCCTAATTTGGCTGGGGTTTCGTTGATGGATCGCTCTTTATTTACGTTTCCATCACCGCCAAACTAAGGTAATCGTTTTATGACAACGTCTAATATACACTTTTTTTAAAATGGTGTAGCATATATCTTAAAAATTAAATTATTAATTTAATATTATATTAATTTAAAGATAGAAATTAATTACATAAAATTTAATAAATTAATTAATATTAAATAAATTATTTATAAAAAAATTTTACTTTTATTTCTTTTCTCTCTCAAGTCTTTCGAACATCACTCTTCTATTAAGTAATACAAGGTAGAGGGCGTAAGAAGACATTGTTACTGCTTGAGTTTGTCATTATTTCTGGCTTTCTTCCTAATTTCTCTATTCTCTTACGGGTATTGCTTTTTCACTAACAAGTTACTCAGTGTTGTTTTGACAGCTTCAGCTGCTGTCAAAAGAACATTATCATCTACAGATGCAATTCCCTGCAACGTTTTTAGCAGCTTCTCTTCCCTATGAATCTTATCATCTCCTAGAACAGTTGGCTATTGCTCAACATCAATACCAGTAATTAAAGTATTGTGCCGCGACATCATCATAAACAGTGCTCCCAATTTGAGAGGACTGTTCACGCAACATTCTTTGTGATGATGCGGTAGTACCTTTTTTTAAAAATTGTTTTGTCTTTTTTTTAAAAAAAAATTAAAATTTTTTTTAACTCGAAAATTTATTTTTGTTTTTTAAAAAAACTTTTTTGAAATTTTTTTAACTAGAAAAAATTTAAATTAAAAAGTGCTGTTCACGCGACACTTTTACGCCAGTAACCTCATCTTTTTATTTATATTTAGAATCTTATATAAAAATATATTTTTTATAAATTTTTTTTATGGCATAACTAATTTCTTAAAAATTAAATTTTTAATATTTATTTTTTTATCTTAATTTATCTTTGTCTACTCTTTAATATTATATAAATATATATTGGACAACTAAAGCACCAACATTGTTTACCCAGCATCCTTTGTGATGATGTCGCAACACTTCTTTTTTAAATTTTTTTTAACTCTCTTTTAAAATTTTTTTTTCAAAAAGTTTTTTTATTATTTTTAAACCCAATTTAAAAAATTTAAATTTGAAATTATTGTTCACGCGATATTTTATTTTGTCAAATTTTAATTGTTATCTATTACGAGAAAAAAAAATACCTCTATTAAAAAATAAAATTAATAAAATATAATACATTATAACATCAAAAGGTATATAATAGCATCCGCTTTGACATTAATGCGGTTAAATAGGAAACAAATTTAAATAACAAATTGGTTTGTCAGATTTTCCTAGTTGGCGCAATTTAATTAGTGGGTCAGAGATTGGGATAGAAACTTGGACAGACGATTTCTATCCATTTTACTCTTTCCTCAACAAAATGCAATTATGAATCAATTGATTCCTAGGCTCCAAAACCAACATGCAATTGGGTCTGCAATGTCCGTCTTCTTCGTAAAGCAAAATTGACATGAGTTCCGGTTTTAAATTATGGGTTCATTTGAAAAAGATTAGAAAAAAAAAATTTAAGATCATATAAAAAAAGATTTTTTTAGAGCTTTCTTTAAAAGCTACTCATTGTAATTTGTAGCTTTTAAAAATAATCTAAAATTTGATATTTTTATGAGCATTGGAACATATTTCGTAGAATATATCACGAATAAATCAACAATTAATCATATTAAATAAAAAAAATAATAGTTATAAATTAAAAAAATAAATAATTATTTAACAAAACAGTAATTATTTTGTTTGTATGTGAATCGTTTTATGAAATTAAATTTGTGAGAAACATTATTTTTCTTTTTATTATATTTCAATTTTTTTAAAAAAATTACCCAAACAACTTAGAATATTTTAAAAGTGATTTTTTAATAAAAAATATAATTTTTTTTATAAAAAGACTTAAACAAACACATTCTACTTTCTGCAATTGAAGTCTTAATATTACAATTTTAGAATTTTTTGCAACTAAAGTTGCAATAGTGGTCATATCAAATACATTTTTTCATAATTATCTAAAATTTCTGTAATCACAATGCAATTACACTGGAATAGCAATTTAAAACTTTGGTCCATTCCAATTGAACCAAAAGTGGTCGATTCCAAATCTATTGCAAAGCCATCTGGAAGGTTTGAATTCTTTTCATGCCATATATTTGAGCATTGTTTTCCCACTTGGTATAAAATAAACTTTTTCGATTTAGATAAATATTAGTAGCTTTGATTTGATAAATCAAACTACATATTGAGTTTTGAGTTAATAGAGGAAAGATGAATCGAAATCTAGAGGTTTTTGCCAAGAGTTCAAAGCAAAAGGAATGTTGTCATCAAATTTGACAAATGTACAGACAACAAACTTTTGGTAGAATCTGTATACTTCGATTAGGTGGAAGTCGAAGAGGAAAATTATTTGAAGATCGAAGGAAGAACCAGAGCAATTGACACTTAAGCAAAATTCCAAATTATAGAAGAGTTTTCGAAATTACAAGGTCTTCAAAGTAGTTATAGGTTTAAAATTTAAATTCAAATTCAAATGTTGTAATTCAAATTTGAATTTAGACAGTTATTAGCAGTTAAGTCTATAATATTAGAACAAGACAATTATTAATGTTAGTTTAAAATTATTTTTTTTTATAGAAACATGTGTCTTTAACTTATCAGAATAATAGTTACCATCCTTGTCTATAAATACTAAAGGGGTAAAGACATTCAGGTTAGTTAAAAACACTTCGACACATCTCTCACACATCCAAAAGTCACTTTAACATACAAGGATACCGAAGGGATTAGTCAAGTATGCATTCCATTGAGTCAACTAATCGAGTCATAACTCCTTTAATCGAGTTAACTAATAATACATATAATACCTTAGCCAGGCATATAGGTAGGATAGTTGATGTATTTGGACATCTAGAAGATCCTGTTGTGAGTCAAATAGGAAATGCTTACCTAACTCAAAATGAACATAATCAACATGTTCAACCTATCCAGCCTAAAGGAGTTCGATTAATAATTCGAAATCAAAATGCTGATAATTACTTGGAAAGGTTCAGGCAAAACAATCTTGGGAGGCATCATAATATAAACCATGTTGTCGAACAAGTACTGAATATGTATGGTTTTAATGTGAGATATGTTAACCAGCCATACTTTGTATCAACATTCCTTCATTTCATTCAACAAACAGAATTGCCAAGGGGTTGAAAAGTCCCAAAATTAACTAAGTTTGTTGGAGAAAATGGTGAATCTATAGTCGAACATGTGGCTCGATACACTATCGAGTTAGGGAAAATTGTGAATAACGAAAACTTAATATTTTCCTAGCTCATTAACCAATAATGCCTTCACTTGGTTTTTGACTTTACCTCTAAATTTAGTCCATTCATGGAACCAATTAGAAAGAAGTTTCCATGAACAATTCTTTCGAGGAGAAACTAAGGTTACCCTAATGGATTTTTTCAATATAAAACAAACAAATGGAGAATCCATTGATGATTATCTAGCTCGATTCAGGAAAATGACAGCCAGATGTTTCACATTAATTCCTGAGGTTGAAATTATTAAGATGACTGCTAGTGGTCTAGATTATTTGATCAGGAAAGAGCTAGTAAACTAGCAACTATTAGATATGTCTCAATTGACAAATAAAGTGAGACAAATTGAATAGTTGAAACTTGAAAAGGAAAGGTATAAGAAACATCTAAGGAGAGACAAAGTAGCTTATGTCGGAATAGAAAAAAAATGAAGATGTAGATGAGAAGGGTAATGAAGTAAATATAGTTGAACTTCAATCTGATCCCCCTTATGTATGTGCATCTTTAAAACCAGTCAAACAAATGACAAGTCAAAATTTACAAATAGACAGTCCTATGGCTTCCATATAACTAAAGTATATCAGATATTTGATGTTTTATTGAATGATAAACTAATCAAATTGCTTGATGATCATAAAACTCCTTCTCTTGAAGAAATAAAAGGTAAAAAATATTGTAAGAACCATCACAAATATGGTTATTCGAATAACAATTATGTTCGTTTTAGCAACTTGATTTAGAAAGGAATTAAAGAAAGAAGACTCAAATTTAAGGAAAATAATCAAAAGGAAATGAAGGTTGATACTAATCATTTTGAAGTGAATGCAAGCTATATAGAACCAATTGATTTCTTGCAGATGAACATGGTAGATGTTACTGAGAATACTACTTCAGAAGTTAATGATGATGTTGAGCTCGGTATGTTTGAAGCAAATGAAAAAGAAATTTATGCAAAGGCAAGTGAAACCCTAGTTGAATTTTTGCTGCGAAAAAAGAAGATGAAATAGAGGTTTTGCTATATCTAAGGTGTAGCATTATTTTTGACAAGTTGACGGTTAAGTCTTTCAAGGTAGCTAAGAAGAAAAGGAAAAAGAACAAGATTCCATTTATGGGATCATAGAAGTTGGAAATTCAGAATCAACCTATCAATCAAAAGTTTATGGTGATGTTGGATTCTGTAGAAGGGTTCGAGAAAGGTAAGACTAGAGTTTCACCAACTAACGTGGTTATTAACAAGTGGATTTGAAACAATTAGAATTTTCAGAAAACTCCTATGTATAAGCCTAACTAGCATAAGTTTGAGTTGGGGGGTTTAGTACCCTCTGATGGGAAGTAGGGGAAAACCAAATACTTGGGTTAGAAATGAGAAAATATAGCCATTGACTCAGTTTAGAGATCCATATATGTCAAAAATCCAATGAAGGAAGGCCTAGAGACTGGACAACAACAAGCTTTTCAATAGTAGGTTAATCAGATGAAGGTTCAACCATACACAGAAGTGGTAAAGGGAACAACAAACCAAGCTGGAAATGGGAAACAACCAGTTCTAGTGGATGAACGATTTTCCTATGAATGTTCTCTTAGTTTTATGATTGCGGGATTAAAGGATGCAAACCCAAGTGCAGGTTGTCTCAAGTAATAAATTTCTCGGGAGTCCGAGGTCGATCCACAGGGAATTGATGAAGAAAAATTAATTGAGGTAAAAAGAGGATTTGTCACAACACCAAAAGTAATAAAACAAGTTCACAAATGAATTTAAGGGCTTGCTTGGGTTAGGAGATCCACTCTTGGTAATAAATTAAAGGTAAGATTATTTCTCTTTTTAACTCAATTGAAATCCACACACAACAGAGGTTCCAATCGGAAAATATAACATTCAAAGTTCAATTATATATGTAATCATATTATGATTCCTTTAATTATCTACCAACATTTGTAAATGAGTTCAAGCATTCACTGTGCCAATCCTATTGTCTACAATAAATCAAGATCTCCATTAACAAAGAAGGTTTCTAAATTGATTAGAAACAAAATACGACACATATAATGTCCATTTGATAATATATCATTTAAGCACAAGAAAATAGAATAATCTAACCTTATTTCATTACCAAGAGCTTCACTCTTTCACTCAAGCAAGATGAAGATTTAGTTACTCATAGATAAGAAGAGAGAAAGAGAAAAGAAGAGAAAGATGAACATAGCTTCAATTTAGAACAAGAAAAAAATTACAACAAAGGAAAACAATAAACAAGCATAACTACAACTTGTAAAAACTAAGCCTCTCTCTAGTGTCCAACACTAAGTTGCCTTTTATAGAAGAGTAGGGATACAAAATGACAAGAAGAATGATTAAGAGTAGGTAGAGTGGTTGGATGATTGGTTAGGTGGTTAGATTATTGAATTAGTGGTTGGATTATTGAGATTCTTTGTCTCTAAAATCATTCATTGCTTAACTCATTGATTCCGTCATTTTTGAGCCAAGTGGCCTTCATGAAAGTTCTAGGAAATTATCTAAGCTTTCCAATGGCTCTGGAATCACCCAAAAATTCGTCCTACAACCCAAGATATGACCCAATTACTATAGACTATTCAGGCCCAGTTTCAGCACCTCTATTTTGACTTTCAGACCCAATATCACCATCAAGGAGCCCAAATCAAGTTTTGTGTTCAACATGAAAGTTGTAGATATGGGTCTTAACTTTCAGATTCCAAATTTTCAACCCATTTTATAAGCCCAAACTCGAATTATGCTCTGATTACTGTACACTGTTCAGGTTTCAGACACAAAACTCATGTTCTGTCTTCCAAGCCCAATTAGCTCTACTAGATGTCTGATTGAGACTTTGAGCTCTCATCAAAGTTGTAGAGCTCCCTCTTATCTTTCCTACAAGGTAAAATTCATAATTATCAGACATTTAGAACTCAAGATATGGTAGAAATACGAAACAACGTAAGACAAAAATAGTCTTTGAAAAAATTAATTAAGTCCATTTGAGTTCAAACTTACAAAACATAACTAGCTTAATCAATTAAGTATATGGAGAGTGTAAATGACTAAAAATGAGGGTTTATTAATGTATAAAATATGTGATCATCAAATTCCCCTACACTTAGCTTTTTGCACTCCTAGGCAAAACACATAAGACCAAAGTTAGGAGACAAAGAAAAATGACACAGACTTAAAAGCTAAAAACTCTAAAAGACTCGATGGAGCAAGAAGAGCAACAAGAAATTCAAGGGATCAAAGCATTAATGAGGTAACATTTGTTCACATCTCAAACCAACAAGCAAGGAAGCTTCCGTTGAAAAGAATGAATCAAGAATGATAGATCCTCACAGAATTCACTCTCAATCTCTCAAGTGTTTAAAAGGTAAGTATTTCACTCTATTCAACCCATGAACAATTGCATTACCATAAGCTTGCTTATCTTCTACTTCTCCGCTACTCAAAACACATGTATATAAAAATCAAGAGGACTTTATTCTAGGTTGTAATGGGGTCATGGTAAAGGAAAGGAGATAATATGGATATGAAAAGATAAATACCAAAGAGAATAAAAGAGCATTATGGTATAGTTAGAGTGGAGAAAATGTTTGAGAACATTCATCATAAAGGACAATCACCAATATTTGACTAATGTTTTGTTGAAGATCAATCCCAAATTGGTGAATTGAATTCATTGTTAGACTTGAACATTCTCCTTTTCTTCATGTTGTTTCCAAGCATCCACCTTTATTTTGATAATCCTTTGATTGCAACGGTGGTCAATAAATTTTTTTTTGATCATTTTGCACACACACCCCCACACTTATTCAAGAACAAGGTCAGTGCTCTCTTATTCCCTAAGGTTGGGTAAAAACATATTTTTTTTTGAAGGATGAAATGAGCTTAAAACAAGGAATGGTCAAACAAGTTTAAAGGGGTTACACAATAGAAAATATACAAAGATGGCTATTTGGTCAAAGTAGCTATTTCAAAATGCTTCAATCATATTAATGTATGCATGTGAAAATGTAGCCTAAAAAAGAATCAAAGTAAATTCTAGAGTAACAATTCCATGAGTGAAAATCACACAAGAAAGAAGAGAATGACATAGATATTCAATCCATTCATCATAGGCTCAAAATCTCACAAGACATATTTCTATCATTCTCAATCCATCAATTCAACATCCATAACCAAGCATGTGAAATTTAAGAAAGAATATAATTTATTCAATCATGCTATGATTCATGAATTTCAATTGCTTTCAAGGCTGTGAGAGTGCATTCGCTTGAATCTTTCCAAGGAAATCAAAAGACAAAAACTTTGTTACTTCCACAAATCAATACTAATTAATTACTACCTAAAAACTCCTTACTCTTCCACCAATTAAGATGCGTCTCAGAAGTAAAATTACTCATTACTCTGCCATCACTAATTAGTTTAGTAAGTCCATGACAATCATATCATACTTCCCAAACAAAACAAAACAATTTTTTTTTTGGTCAACTATCCTTCCCCCCCAACTAGATCACAACATTGTCCTTAATGTTAAAATATAGATGAGTAAAGGATAGAATATATTACCTATTGGAGAAAACTGACACAAATTTAAACAAAAACAAAGTATGATAAATCCAAAGTAAAGGAAAGCTTTAAACGAAGTGTCAAATCTGGCTCTTTTTTCATCCTGTTTCCCTCACTACCTCCTGCTGACCAATCTATCTGAGTTATTGCTGGATCAGGATCAAAGATCAAAGGTAAAAGATTTTTTTTTTTTGTGTGACTTCAAGAAAACCATCAGGGTAAAGAAGTCTAGAAACCCCTGAAGGACCCTGCTCAAAGGATCGTCTGTCCAAAACCAAAATACAGCAAAATCATACAAAGATAAAAGAAATATAATAGCAAATGATGACATACCTATATGTACAGCTTTCATGGCGTATCTTTATACTGCGCGTCATGAGTGCAGTAGTGACATATCTTTATACTGCGTGTCACCAGTGCAGTAGACACTCACAAACTTTTTTTTTTTAAAGACCAGCGTGCAAAGGTCCACCCGAGTCAATGACGGGTCAGCCAAAGGCTGGGGCTCCACAACTAATTAAAGTCATGGTACTCTTTCCGGATCGCCCTTGTTCAAACATTTTTTTTCTTCTTTTCTTTTTTTTTTGAATTTTTTTTCTCTCTTTTTTTTTAAAGATTACATGAAGAAGAATATGATGATATGTACAGATTGTTGTGGATATGACTCATATCTGCCTCTGGTTTAACGTCCAGTAACGGCTTAAATGCCTTCTATGAGTCGAGGATAAGCTTCCCATTCAATTTTCTTATAAATTGACAAACATGGTCTTTTAGAGTCAGATTCCCAAGACTGTAGCGTTTTTCTTCATCCTTGAAGAGATTCCACAAATTAAGAATTTCACGATGCACCAATCCACAAGAATGCGTCTCAAGAGTCAATAAGATATCATCTAATGACTCCTTACTTAGTCCATTTTTAATGAAGAAAATTTTATCTTCTCTGTTTGCGGAAACCATCCCCAAAGTACAACATCGCTTGTTACAATTCCATCGTCCACATTTGTAACAGACTTGTAACCTTTTTGCTCTTCTCCTTTTAGAATACGAACTTCTTCCAAGACCTGGCATGTATGAAATGAAATTAAAGACTCACCTGCTAGTCGGACCTTTGCTTCAATTATCTAGCGTACATCTTCTGGCATATCTTTGTGCATTAACAGTTTCAATCTTTCACATCGAACTTTGTAAATTTTTTTTAGAGCATTTTGAGGGAGAGAAGGAAAATGTTTTCTCAGGTTTGAAAGAATGACATCCATTTTAAAGGAGAAGAAGGATTCAGTTATTTTGGGAAACTGAAAAACAAACCGACTTGAGAGTCACAGAGTACCGTATCCGCCACTTAACCGGCAATACAAAGAACTCATCAACTTAGTTTTTTCAGAAATGGTTTGAGCCTTTGTCCATTAACTTTAAACACATTACCATTCCTAGGATTCACAATATCTACGGCCCCATGAGGATACACATGTTTGACAACAAAAGGACCACTCCGGCTAGATCTCAATTTTCTAGGGAATAGGTGCAGGCGAGAATCATAAAGCAGAACTTTTTGACCAATTTCAAAAGATTTTCTCAAAATTGTCTTGATTGTGGATTTTATTGGATTTGTCTTTTGACAATTTTCACAACTTTTGCAAAAAGTATAGCAGTCCTTAAATAAAGTGGGCTAATAAAATCCACACTGCAAGATTTTCGCAGCTATTTTCTTTGAAGAAAAGTGACCTCCACATGCTTCTGAGTGACGAAATTTAATGACACTACCTACCTCACTGTCGGGCACGCATCTCTAAAAAATTTGGTCAGGACAATGTTTGAACAAGTATGGGTCATCTCAATAAAAGTTTTTCACCTTTGTTAAAAATTTCTTCCTATCTTGGTGCGTCCATTGAGGCGACATCTTTCCTTCTTGTTCTTCTGTAAGAGACGAGGAAATTACCACAGGAAAGCTTTGCTTTTCTCCCAAAAATGTGTACTTCAACCCAGCAGGTAATGGCTTTAGTTCCGGTGTGGGTACTTCTTCATGGGCATTATTATTCATGGGTTTTAGCTCTTCGAATTTTGGCTTTCTTCCTTTGTATTCTGTTTCCTCTGTACAATCAAGCAAATCAAATGAATTAATTAAACAAACTTCTAATGGGTCAGAAGAACTCCCTTTTTGAAGATGATCATCTATAATGACTTCAATTCCTTTAACTTCCTTATTTTCATGAAGGACTTCCTGTGGTTGCTTGCATATGTTAAAAACATTGAGATCTAGTGTCATATTTCCAAATGTTAGCTTCACCACCCCATTTCTGCAATTTATCAAAGCATTTAATGTTGCTAAAAATGGACGGCCTAAAATAACAAGAATTGACTTGCAACTATCAACCGGAGAATTCGATCAAGACAATAAAATCCACGGGATATATGAATTTATCAACTTGAACCAACACATCTTCCACTATTCTTCTTGGAATTTTAATTGATCTATCGGCAAGTAGAAGAGTTACTGAAGTTAGTTTTAACTCACCCAAGTTGAGTTCTTGATAAAGCGAATATGGAAGCAAATTGACACTAGCACCAAGATCAAGTAAAGCTTTTTCAATTTTATGTTCTCCAATAATGCATGAAACTGTAGGACAACCAGGGTCTTTATATTTCAATGCATTATTATTCTGAAGAATAGAGCTTACCTGTTCAGCCAAAAATACTTTTTTTTTTCACATTTAATTTCCTTTTAACAGTGCACAAGTCCTTCAAATATTTGGCATAAGAAGGAATTTGTTTGATAGCATCTAACAAAGGAATATTGACTTTCATTTGTTTCAAAATTTCAAAAATTTTAGTGCGGTGGTCCAATTTCTTTAGGTTATTCAATGCTTGAGGAAATGGGGGTGAAGGCGAGAGTTTGGTCGCCTTTTGGCCAACTTCTTCATTTTCTTGGGGAATTGGTTCATCTTCTTTCTCACAAGATTCGGGGAATTGTTTTTCAACAACCTTTCCACTCCTAAGAGTTATTACTGACTTGACTTGGTCCATTTGTTGGTTTTCTGAACTCCCCTCATTTAGACTGTACTGACCTTTGGGATTTGATTGAGGTTGAGAAGGAAATTTTCCTTTCTCATGAATGATGAGAGCAGAAGTAAGTTTGGCAAGAGTTTCTTTTATGTCAATCATAGTTTGATTGTTTTGTTTATTAATAGCCTCTTGCGTTTCTATGAATGCATGCAGTGTTTCTTCAAGGTTTTTCCTATATAGTGGGACATAAGGTGCATATCCTTGAGAATTTTGAGAGTCCTGTTGTGCCTGAGGAGGTGGTGGTTGCACAAATTGTGACTGATTATTATTCCTCCAGCTGAAATTCGGGTGATTTCTCCATCCCGGATTATATGTATCTGAAAAAGAAGAAGTAAATGACTTGTTAAAATTATTCATTGCATTTATCTGCTCATGTACAACTTCTTTAAAAACAAGAATTTTAGGGCATTTGTGTGTTGAGTGTCCTAAGTCATCACAAATGCCACAAATTTTTTCATTTTGCATAGATTTGATTTCTTTTGCTTTTCTTAATTCCATGACTTCAACCTTTCTAGCCAAACTGACAAATCTAGCATTTAGATCTTCCTCTTAACTAAGGTGATATTTTCCTTTATTAGCACTTGCAAGATTAGATTTAATTGAATTTTCAGAAGTGTTAGTACTATGCCAAGATTGGGAATTTTCAGCCAACTGGTTCAAATAGTCTAAAGCTTTATCAGGTTCTTTATCAAGGAACTCACCATTGCACATTGTTTTCGCAAATTGTTTAGTTTCAGGAGTTAAACCTTCATAAAAGAAGCTTATAGTGCGCCATTTTTCAAAACAATGATGTGAGCAAGAATTTAACAAATCTTTAAATCGTTCCCAACATTGAAAATATGCTTCATTTGAATTTTGGAAAAAATTATGGATTTGTCTTTTCATAGCATTGGTTTTATGTGTTGAAAAAAATTTCTTCAAGAACTCACCTTGCATTTCTTGCCATGTGCCAATTGATCTTGGATTCAAAGTGTTAAGCCAAGATTTTGCTTTATCTTTTAAAGAAAAAGGAAACAATTTAAGCTTAACAATCTCTTCAGTGCAATTTTGATCATTAAAGGCAATACATACTTCCTCAAATTCTTTCAGATGTAAATATGGACTTTTAGATTCTAAACCATGAAAATTAGGAAGTAAAGAAATCATACCTAGCTTAAATCTAAAATTTTTGGCATTGAGTGGAAAAATAAAACATGATGGACTAGAACTTCGAGGTGGTTGCAAATATTCACGCATGGTTCGCAACGGTTGATTTTCAGGTTCATCATGTACACTTTCATTGTTAGCCATTGTGTCAATTGTGTGTGATTGTGATTCAAACAAATCAATATATAAAGTACCAGAATTAATTTTAACTAAACGACTAGAATTTAAATCACGATACCAATTAAGTATATATACATAAATAACTTAAAATAAATAAACAAAAATAATGTACAAGCTGGCGGTGTCACCCACCATTAAATATTAACAGAGATGGGGTAATAAACCAACCACCCAAAAATAAAAATAAAAATAAAATGCGGAAAATTAAAATACAAGAAATAAAGTGCGAGAAAGTAAAAGGAGAGAGTTATCCCCACCCCAAAAAAAAAAAAAAATGACGAAAATAAATAAAAAAAAAAATTAAAAAGCAAAAATAAATGACATAAATATAAAAGTTAGAAAGTTAGTATGTTAGCAAGTTAGTAAGTTAGAGTTAGATAGTTAGAAAGTTAGAGAGTTAGTAAAAAATCAAGGATCGGCAATGTTCGATCTTTTGCTCCGATAGGAAAAGAGAGAATAGATTTTATTAAAGAAAACGAACTTCAATAAATCAAACTTCAAATCAAGTCCTCGGCAACGGCGCCAAAAACTTGACTGCGGGATTAAAGAATGCAAACCCAAGTGCAGGTTGTCTCAAGTAATAAATTTCTCGGGAGTCCGAGGTCGATCCACAGGGAATTGATGAAGAAAAATTAATTGAGGTAAAAAGAGGATTTGTCACAACACCAAAAGTAATAAAACAAGTTCACAAATGAATTTAAGGGCTTGCTTGGGTTAGGAGATCCACTCTTGGTAATAAATTAAAGGTAAGGTTATTTTTCTTTTTAACTCAATTGAAATCCACACACAACAGAGGTTCCAATCGGAAAATATAGCATTCAAAGTTCAATTATATATGTAATCATATTATGATTCCTTTAATTATCTACCAACATTTGTAAATGAGTTCAAGCATTCACTGTGTCAATCCTATTGTCTACAATAAATCAAGATCTCCATTAACAAAGAAGGTTTCTAAATTGATTGGAAACAAAATACGACACATATAATGTCCATTTGATAATATATCATTTAAGCACAAGAAAATAAAATAATCTAACCTTATTTCATTACCAAGAGCTTCACTCTTTCACCTAAGTAAGATGAAGATTTAGTTACTCATAGATAAGAAGAGAGAAAGAGAGAAGAAGAGAAAGATGAACATAACTTCAATTTAGAACAAGAAAAAAATTACAACAAAGGAAAACAATAAACAAGCATAACTACAACTTGTAAAAACTAAGCCTCTCTCTAGTGTCCAACACTAAGTTGCCTTTTATAGAAGAGTAGGGATACAAAATGACAAGGAGAATGATTAAGAGTAGGTGGAGTGGTTGGATGATTGGTTAGGTGGTTGGATTATTGAATTAGTGGTTGGATTATTGAGATTCTTTGTCTCTAAAATCATTCATTGCTTAACTCATTGATTTCGTCATTTTTGAGCTAAGTGGTCTTCATGAAAGTTCTAGGAAATTGTCTAAGCTTTCCAATGGCTCTGGAATCACCCAAAAATTCGTCCTACAACCCAAGATATGACCCAATTACTACAGACTATTCAGGCCCAGTTTTAGCACCTCTATTTTGACTTTCAGACCCAATATCACCATCAAGGAGCCCGAATCAAGTTTTGTGTTCAACATGAAAGTTGTAGATATGGGTCTTAACTTTCAGATTCCAAATTTTCAGCCCATTTTATAAGCCCAAACTCGAATTATGCTCTGATTACTGTACACTGTTCAGGTTTCAGACACAAAACTCATGTTCTGTCTTCTAAGCCCAATTAGCTCTACTAGATGTCTGATTGAGACTTTGAGCTCTCATCAAAGTTGTAGAGCTCTCTCTTATCTTTCCTACAAGATAAAATTCATAATTATCAGACATTTAGAACTCAAGATATGGTAAAAATACGAAAACAACATAAGACCAAAATAGTCTTTGAAAAAATCAATTAAGTCCATTTGAGTCCAAACTTACAAAACATAACTAGGCTTAATCAATTAAGTACATGGAGAGTGTAAATGACTAAAAATGAGAGTTTATTAATATATAAAATATGTGATCATCATTTTACTAGCATAATATGCAATAACTTTAACTGAAGAGAATATAGAAGAAGACTTCTTCAATGAACTAGTAGAAGTTAATGAAGACTTTGTTTTTGTGGAAGAGGATATGGTAGAGGCAAAAGATAATTTAGTAATATTTGACATTTCAACTAGAGAAATGAAGGACCACCTTTGACCTCTGTACATCAAGGTAGTAGCTAATGGAAAGTTTGTTAACAAGGTTTTGGTCGATGGAGCCATTGCGATAAATTTGATGCTTTTGAGCTTATTGAAGAAACTAGGGAAGAATGGGGCAGATTTACTCCTACATAACATGGTAATGACTGACTTCAATGGAAAGTCCTCAAATTCATAAGGTGTTGTCGTGCATAATATAAGGGTGTGGAATGTAACAAGTTTGACTCTATTCATAGTGGTACCTTCGAAAGCCAATTAAATTTTTTTGCTTGGGAAAAAAAATTTATGCAGCAAGGGTTGTTTCTTTGACAGTTCATTAACAAATGTTTCTTTGGAATGAAGGAGAGATGAATCTAATTGAAGCTGACGATACCTTTGCTACTTGCAAAATAATCATGTTGATTTTAAAATATACTTTCTAGGGGTTAAACCCCTGAACATTTGGGATACTAGAGCCTTCGACAGCAAGATCGTCAAGACGTGTCATTTGGACATTAATGGCTTTTATCTGGTCCCAAAGGCTTATTCGATTCAGCCTAATGAAATAGACTCAAATGAGTCTTAAGTATCAGTTGGCTCGATTATCAGCCTACATGATTGACAAAATGGTTTGCACTAGTGAATGTGCAAATTTAGATTGTATTTATAATGATTCCCCTTTGGAGTTTGAACAAGCCCTTCTATCTTAAGGTGTTAAGAAGATAGAGGTCCAAGACCCCTTAGAGGAAATTAATTTAGGTGATAATGTAATAAAACACCTTATATATATATTAGTAGTTTATTAGATGTAAACTTTAAACAGGATTTGATCAAGGTTCTCAAATATTATAAAGGTTGCTTTGCATGGAACTATGATGAAATGCCTAGGCTCAGCCGAGAGATGTAGAACACAAGCTGCCAATTTGAGTAGGACAACACAATCAAGCAAGCACCAAGAAAGTTTGCTCCTAAAGTTGTCTTGAAAATTAAGGAAGAAATTGAAAAACGCCTAAAAATTAAGTTTATTCAAACCACTAGGCATGTCAGTTGGATATGAAATGTTGTTCCTGTTATGAAAAAGAATGGTAAGTTAAGTATGCATAGACTTTCAAAACTTGAATTCTGCAATACCTAAAGATGAATACCCAATGTCAATTGTTGATGTGTTAGTCAATTAAGCATCAAGACATGAAATTCTAAGTTTCATGGATAGTTATTTTGGTTATAACTAGCTTTACATTGCTAAAGAGGACATATCAAAAATTACATTTCAATGTCTTGGGGCAATTGGTACATATGAATAGGTAGTTATACCTTTTGGTTTGAAAAGTGCTAGAACTACTTATCAAAAAGTCATGAATATCATCTTTCATGATTTAATTGGTAAATTTATAGAAGTATACATAGATGATTTTGTAGTTAAATCAAAATCAAAAGATGAGCATTTGACAAATCTAAGGTAGTTATTTGAAAGAATGAGAAAGCATGAATTAAAGATGAATCTTATTAGATGTGCTTTGGGTGTGTCTGTAGGAAATTTTCTTGATTTCTTGGTCTAGAAAAAAGGATTAAAGTTGATAAGAATAAGGCAAAGGCCATAATGGAGACCTCACCATCTTCGAATAAAAAGCAACTTCAATCTTTGTTGAGGAAAATCAATTTCCTTTAAGGATTTATGTCAAATCTATTAGGAAAGACCAAAATCTTCTCACTACTAATCAAACTCAAGTTAGAAGAAGAGTTTCGATAGGAGAAAGAGCACTAAGAGACCTTCGACCAAATAAAGGAGTACCTTACAAATCCTCCTATAATGACTCCTTATGTTCTAGGGTGTCCCTTAAAGTTATACATCTCAGCGTCTGAAAAGACTATTGGGAGCATCCTGACCCAAGATGATGAGAATGGAATTGAAAGAGCCATTTGTTACCTCAGTAGAGTCTTGAATGATGTTAAGACTAAATATAATGTAGTAGAAAAACTATGTTTAGTATTATATTTTTCATGTACTAAATTGAAATATTATATGAATCCCTATGATATACTAGTATGGGTGAAAACATGCCAGACTTTGTCTTAAATAGGCCTAACTTGTATCTCAATTATAAAGTATGAGTCTGGCATGTGAGTTTGTAATAAGCCAATTATTAAGGTCTAGCATGACCTTTTTAAAAGCCTGACTTAGCCTGAAAGCCTATTTAAAGGCCTACTTTACAATAAGGCTTTTAAATAGGCTGACATGCCTACCTTTAAATAAGTCAACAAATTTTTACATAGATTAACAGATCTACCTTTAAATAGGCCAGCATGTCTTTACATAGGCTAATAGGCCTACCTTTAAAGAGGTCCACATATCTTTCTATATGCTAACAAACCTACGTCTTGAAATAGGCCAATGAGCCTACTTAAGGCCAATAGGCCTTTGTTATAACTTAACACTCACCTTCTAATTTTATGGATGCTCACCACTTTTTTACTCGAATCTTTAGTCGATGTGGGACTTGGAAATATACTAAGTTGTAAAATTATTAGAGGCATATAGTTGCAAAACATGAAGATCGAACCTACGCTCATCTAATTACAATATGAATGCAAGAAAGACTAAAGCTATAATGAATTAACATCATGATAATAACTGTATGTTCTATAATGAATTGACAATAAAGATAATATCATAATATCAATAATTGGTAAGGTTAACATATTACCTAAAGAATTCCATAAACAACTAAATAAGTTAAACATGAAACATAATCCAGTAACTTTGGTAACTTTTCGTCAAGTTCCTTCAACTAAAGACAAAATAATTGCACAATTTAACCATAAGAAAATTAAAATAATAACCTTACATATGTTATTAACAAATATATAAGCAAGAAATTGAGAAATAAAAAATTGCTAAATGAACTCACTTGTTTTATATCTTTAGAACCAACTTTTTCATTAATAGAAACAAAGGTTAGGGTCCTTTCAAATGAAGTTATAGTTACAAAGGAGATATAATTCAATGTTGTGAGATATTGCTGCAATTTATAGTCTCATGTGAGATATAAATAGCGTATGTTTTATCTTTATATTTTGTAACTATATGCATCCAATAATTTTGTAACTTGGTATATCTCCAAGTCCCACATTGATAAAAGATCAGAGTAAGAAAGTAGTGAGCATCTATAAAAGTAAGAAGTGAGTGTTAACTTATTATTTTCATTCTAATAAATATATTATATTAAATATATTAATAAATATGTTATTTCTATTCTAACTTACTAACTTAAGTTTTAATTACTGATTTTTATTAAAATTTAATTAAAAATTATATTAATATATTATAATAAATTAATAATTATAATTTAAAATTATTATAATAATATATATTATATTATATATAGTTAAACAGGCTAGGTCGGCCTACTAAGCCTAAAAGACCTATTAGATGGCCTGATACTTGACCTTTTTAGTTAAACAGATTTTTAAAAAAGTCTTGACCTAACTTATTTAGTAAACAGGTTAGGCTAGGTCAAGCCTCAAGTAGGCCAAGCCATAGGTCCATGACGGTCAGTCTAGCTTATTTCCACCCTTATGTACTAGTTTTATAGAAAATCGATATAATAAAATATATGTTGTCTAAACCTATCTTGCATGATTGAGTAAGGAAATAGGTTCTTACTTTAACAGAATCTTTTCTACAATGTATGCCTTAAAGGCAGTAAAAGGCCAAATATTAGCTGATTTCTTAGCTGAACACCTTTGTGTGGAATTCAAAGAAAAAGAAATCGACTTAGTAAGGGTAAAACCCTAGAAGTTGTATTTCAATGGGTCGAGACACTATGGTTAGGAGTTCTAATTATTTCACCAAAAGGAATCCCAACCAAGTTTATGTTTGAATTAAGGTATGAATGTTCGAACAACAAGGTAGAATATGTGGCCTTGATTCCTGGCCTGCAAATTTTAATTTAGCTAAAAGTCAAGAATGTTAAAATCATGGGTGATTGTCAATTAATAGTCAAACAATTAGCTCGAGAATACAAATGTATAAATGAAAAATTAATTAAGTACTTGGCTTTTTCAATGAAATTATTAAACGAATTCAATGAGTACATAGTCCAACATATTCCTAGAGACGAAAATGCAAAGGTCAATGAATTGACTTAAAGTGCTTCAGGTTATAAAATTTCGAGTAATTCATTAATTAAATTGATTGGGATCAAATAAAAATTATACCCATTCAAAAAATTAGAAATTTGTACAATTAAAAACTTGGATTCTTCATATTGGAGAAAATCAATTATAGATTATTTAAATAATTCTAATTCACCAGTAGAAAAGAAAGTGAAGCATAGATCTCTTCATTATATAATAATGGGTGAATCACTTTATAAGAAGTTAGATGGAAATCTATTGAATTGTCTAAGTGAAACTAAGGCTTATTTAGCCTTAGTGGAAGTTCATGAAGGCATATGTGGAGCCCATTAAATTGGTGATGAAATGAGTTTTACTTCGATAATATATATATTGGCCAACTATGGCTAAAGATTGTAATTCTTATGCTATGTCTTGTGAACAATGTCAAAAGCATAGAAATATTTAACATGTTCCAACTAGTGAATTACATTCGATTGTAAAACCATGACCATTTCAAGGATGACACTCGATTTAATAGGCCAACGTCAAAAAGTTATAAATATATTTTAGTGGCTATAGACTATTTTACAAAATGAGTCGAAATTATTCCTTTAAAAGATGTTACTCAACAAGACATAATTGATTTTATTGAAGAACACATTGTTTATAGGTTTGGCATACATCAAACCTTGACTACAGACCAAGAAACTGTATTTGTTAGTCGAAGAGTCTAACAATACACTGAAACAAAGAATATTAAAATGATTACTTTGACACCATATTATGTCCAAGCAAATCGCCAAGTCAAGGTTGCCAACAAAATTATCATTAATTTGATTAAAAAGCATGTTGGTCGAAAGCAAAAAAGTTGGCATGAAGTAAAAAATCTTGTAGGCTTATCGAAATTCCCTAAGAGAAGCAACTAGTTGTGCGCCTTATCATCAAAGGATAGATAGTCAATGAGGACATTATTTGTCAAGTTGATGATAAGCTAATCATATGAATCTGGTAAACTCTGAAGTAGAAGCTCTACACGTTTATTTTCCGCTATTCTATAATCCAACACTGTGAGTTGCTAAAATAATATATTCAGATTATTGATATGATCTGTTACTGATACAAATTCACTTATATTAAGAGTATAAAGCCTCCTCTTTATGAATATCTTATTATGAAGTTACTTGACCTTGTACAATTTTGTGAATGCATCTTATATTTCCTTTGTAGTCTTATTCTCTACAAGACTTGCCAACGCTGAATCTGCTATTGCTAGATGCAGATTAGGGACAATATTGTTGTCCATCTCCTTCCATTTTTCATCAGTTATTGATGTGGATCTTTCTTCAATTGTCGCTAAGCAATTGTCCTTCTTTAATATTTCCATGATCTTCAATTTTCACAAGGAGAAACAACTCCCATTGAACTTCTCAACTTCAAATTTTGATGGCATTGACTTTTCCACCTTGAACAATAACCCACAGCTTGAAGAGTAATTATCCAGTAACTTTCAGCTCTAATACCACTGTTAGGTACTAGAGATATAAAAATAATATTACATAGCTAAAAAAAGAGTTGAAAAAAATAAGAATTCATGCACAATATTAAATGTGAAAAAATCATCAATGTTTGAAAGAAGAAATACATATGGACAATAATACAAGATTTTCATTGTGAAGAAAAATATTATAACTTCTCTTTAAACATAAGAAAAGAACAATGATACTTTTTCTTGAAATAAGAAAATATACATTTTTTTAAATAAATTAAGAGAAACACTCATTAGAAAAACTCTTCCTAAAATCCACTAAAGAATAGAAAGAAAAATATCTTAATTTATAGAAAAAACTCTCCTCCTCTTCACCACAAATTATGCAGAGCAAGATATTATATTTTTCCTCACTATAAATTATTAAGCAACGTAAAAGGGGAAGAGTAATTTTCCCTTACTTGCTTTGGCTTGTCTAAAGCCAAAAGTAGCTTTACTTTCATATCTTATATATATCATGTCATATAATTTTTTAAATTTACCAAATTTATATATTGGTACTCTATTATATTCTTATTTTTTTTATCTTTGATTAATTGTTAAACATAACTTTAAGTTGGAGATAATGATTGGATAAAATATTTTTAAAGTAATAATTTCAAAATTTAAATTCTTAATATCATAATTAAAATTTACCTATAAAGTCAAAATCTAATTTCAATACAACTAACTATATATCTTGTATCTATATATTTGACAGCAAAGAATATAATTTTTGGACAAAATTTAATTTAATTTTTTATGTTAATTATATTTATTTTATTAATTAAATTATAATATATATTTATTTAAAAAATTAATAAATATAAATTATAATTTAATTAATAAAATAAATATAAAAATATTAAATTAAATTTTATCCATAATTTTTTGGCCAACTGAAGAAGAGAGTTGAGAAGGACCATTAATAATCTCACATTACAGGCGCGTTTGGCAACCCTCAACAAAACAAAATAAATGGTTCTTGTCCCCATATCATTCGCATTCGTTGAGTTCAGTTAAGTCGTCAGACCCACAGAGGCACAGACAAAAGAAACCAGACCCTTGTGCACATTCAATTCTTTTGTTCACACAACATTAATTTGTTATTAAAAATCGCTCTTTTCCTGAGAAAATAAAAATTATAAAAATAATATTATATCTTCTTACAAATTTTTTTAATAATTTTTTAATATTAAATAAAAAAAATTTAAATAAAAAATAAATATATTTAATATTTTAATAATATAAAAAATATTCAATATTTTTATTTAATAATTAAAAAAATTAATAAAAAATAAAACATTTCTCAAATTATAAATCTGTAAGTACGCGCGTTTATCGAATTTGGAGATTTGTATTAATTCAGTGATTCAGAATAGAGTTGTTATTCTTTACTTTAAATTTTTCTTTAAAATAAAATTACTCTCTTTTTTTAAAAATATTTTAGCATGTTTATAAAATATAATAAATACATATTTTCAAAGATATTTATATTATTGATTTTAAATAAATTTTTATAAATTAAATTATTAGTTTAGAATTAATAATAAAAATATATTCTGAAACATATATTTATTATGTTTGAAAAGTATGTAATAAATTTTTTTATCTCATTTTTGTACTCTTTTCGTTACACAGTTAGATCTTGTCGTTATTAGCTTTGTGGGGATTAACCTAGGAAGCTGAACCTCAGCTATCCACTCGACTCAGTTACCTTTTTCCCTCTCTTCTCTCTGATCTGCAAATCTCAAAAAAGTGACATCTCCCTGCCATACCTGCATCTTCCCCTATGTCACTTTGAGATTCCACAATACTCCCTCTCTCTCTCTCTCTCTCTCTACACCCAATGGTGGCGTGTCGTTGTTACTATTCTCATTGTTATTCTCATTTTCATAGTAATTCGAGTCGTTAAAATGATCAAATTTAATAAATTAATTTAAATAATTTGGTAAAATAAATAAATTAAATTAATAAAAATAAATAAAAAATTTAAAATAATTTAAATAAATTAAATTTAAATAAACTAAATCCAAATAGTTTAAATCAATTTATATAATATATCTTGTTTAAAAAATATATTTAATAAAAAGAATTTTTAGTATAAAAAATAAAAAAATAAATTTTAATTATATAATTATATAAAAATAATTAAAATTAAAAATTATTTAAAAATTATATAATCATTTAAAAAAATAACATATATTTATATTTTAATTTTAATTATTCATATAAAATTTAATAATTAAAATTTATTTTTCTCATTTCTTAAAATAAATATTTCTTTTACCTATCTTAATATTCATCCATCTTTATATAAGATGTTAAATTTAATGGTAAAAGAAACAACATAACCCAATAAATAAACAGAGCACTACTACCACCAACACCAAGAATAGCTTCTTCTTCTCTTCTTGTTGCACTGCCATGGCGTCCCTGACCCCTGGCGTGCTCTCGAAGCTTCTCGAAAACGCGGGAAACAAGGACGTGAGGGTCACCGGCGAGCACCGCCACGCGCTCCTCCAGGTCATCGAGATCGTCCCCTGCTTCACTCACGGCGACGAAGACCCGTGGCAGAGCAAGGGCTACTTCCTCAAGCTCTCTGATTCCTTGCACTCCGCCTACGTCTCCGTCCCCGAAAACGACGCCGAGGTGATCTACGGCGACAAGCTCCAACTCGGTCAGTTCGTCTATGTGACTCGTCTCGACTCGGCGTCAGAAACAAAGTCCCATCATGTTCCTGTGGTTCGCGGGTTGAAGCCTGTTCCGAAGAGGAGACCCTGCGTTGGGAACCCAATTGACTTGGTTTCTAGCGAGTCGTTGCACCTTGGTGCAAGTGCAACGCTCGAGTTCAGGAAACCGAAGAAAGGAAACAACAACAAGAGTAGCACTAGCAGTAGTAGCAGTTTGAAGAGAGATGAAGGGTTTTCCAAGGCGAAGTTGAAAAGAGCTTCTTCACCTTCGAAGAAGAACAATGGTGGGACTGGGAAGGTTATTCAGGTGGAGGAGAAGAAGAAGGAGGATTTGGAGTTGAGGAGGTTGAGTTTGGATTCTTCTAGAAGGGTCTGGATTCTTCAACAACAAAGAACAATGGATGGAACTCCTAGTTCTAGACTCAAGTTGAAATCTACCTCCACTTCACCTAATGTGTGTGTTCCCTTTTCTGCATCTTTTTCTCTCTGCTGTATCATGGTGAAAGCTTTTGCCTTTTTGCCACCCTTCTGCTTTCGTTTCGTATATTGCATTTGCATGGTGTTTTTCTGTTATGTTCCTCTTTGTGGACAGAAGAGGGTTTGCTCTAACTTGGAGATTCGCATTCTGGTAGAGTGGTTTTCTTTAGGAGCAACTTGGTTGCAGTTTTTTTTTTTTTTCACTTTTAGTTGAAAGCACTGTTTCAGATAATGTTGAATGAGGGCCCTCTCACGTTTTTTTTTTTCGTTTTTTTAAAACGCTTTTATGACTGTTGGACCAGGCGAACACCAAATTTTGTAAGCTTTGAAATGTTGTTTAATGTTTATTTTAGTAAGAATTTTAGTAAATAAATAACCTTAAAATGAGTTCTATGATATGAGGCCAGTGTCTCTGTGCAATGTCGTATTGTAGGCCCTTTGGTTGGTGGAGGATTCTGCATCCTCTGCACTTTATATTGCGTAAGACAAAAGGTTGATTTTTATGTGTCTTTCATGTTTAACTTTTGTGAAGCTTATGAATAGATGTTGCTTGCTGTAGGTGATTGACAAGAAGGCTTCTCTTAAAATTGATTCTCCACTAAAATCTCCAACTTCAAGTATCTCACCATTGAAGAATAAAAACGAGAACTTGTGTCCAAAATTGACAAGCACACCTCCAAGGAAAAGTACTACTAAATCACCACCATGTGCTGGCACTGTTCCAAGCCAACTTGTTAAGGTACCCCTCAGTTTCAAGACTTGGTATTATACGTCTACAACATCATGGGAAGATCTTTCACCTCCCATGTGTGATCTTGGAAAGGTATGGAACTCGATTCATGTCTGGCTAACATTCAAACTTCCATACCATCATCTCATGCTAATTTTTGAATTTTGTTCTCATCGTTTTCCAGCAAGTTGTAACTCGTAGAAATGTTGCTTTTTTGGCGGCTGTGCGGGCTCTTGAAGAAGCAGCTGCTGCAGATACTGTGATCCAATGCATGTGGTATATATATATATATATATATATATTTTATCTATATCATTCTTTTGCTTCCTTTTTCTGCCCTTCCTGCTTGTTTTTGGAATTAACTGTGCTTGTATCTTGTAACAGATGCATATTATCTGTTAATTTCAGCATTGTTACTACTGGATTTTATCATATCATAAAATGAACCTAAATGGGCTTTTACAGAAAGGATTATACATTATTGAAATACAGGAATTAATTTGAGTCAACAAAGAAGCATTTTGGGAAAAATAACCAGGAAAATTTAGTGAATGGGGCTAGTCTTAAAATTGAGTGAGAGGCATAAGTTGGATTTAGGCTCAACCAACTGGAACGGGTATTTGCACATGATGTTAAGTTTTCAGTTTGTGTCACCTGGAAGTTTTCCAACAACCTGAATCTTATGGTTATATTATTAAAATTCTCTCTTAAAGGGAAGGGAAAATTCATCTATAGTGAGTACATCTATTGACATGTTCAGGTATTGAACTCAGTTTAAACCATGAGCTTTTTAATAAGATCAAGTATCAAAGAACATTTACATGCTATTCCTATCTTACCTAGATCAATATTGTAATTATCAGGATTCCTTATGAAATCCTTCCACTCCTGGGTCTTGAAGAACCAGTAGTCCTGTGCCTCTTTTACTCACAAGGGATTCATTTCCTTGGCCACAACTGCCTATGCCTCCTATCTTATCCTTTGAAGTCGTTCTCTCAGTAGAAAATACATGCTTTTCACATTAAAAAAAACTCACCTTACACCCTTCCACTTCAGCCTCCTACGGCTGAACCAAGATCTCTTTTATAAGGAATAGGAGTTACCCTTGGCTTGTAACATCGATGTTTTATCATCATATTTCATTCCTCCTCAAGGATAGACTTGCCAATCATAGCCAAGAAGCACAGATACTTTTGGAGTGTAGTTTAAAAAACGCTGGGTAGTGGGTACTATTCATCCGGTTCTTGGCTTTGATACATTTTTTCCAAGTCCTTAAATATTTGTTACTTTTTTTTTCTCTAATTTGGACCTGGTTAATTATGGCATATTTCCCCTTAAATATTGATTCAACAAATCCTAATAGAGTCAAATTCGTTAAATTATAGTTCCCTTAACTTCTGTAAGTCCCTGTCCAAATTAACTTTATGTGATTCTAACAATATCTTGTGGCCTCTATCACTGATTTTATAGAATATTTGAGTAGGTTGTTGGTGTGTCAGATATAACAAGAAAGTTGCAACTATGGAAGATGAACATGGACAGCCTCCTTACAATATTGTGCTTTTCAATTGTGTTTATATACATAACCTTTTCCTCTGGTAACATATACCCCTTGGCATCCCCCTCTTTAAGATTTAGGGTGGTGGTTGACATTGTGGATTATACTTGCTACATCTATGGCCCCTTGTGAGTGTTATTTCAACTGCTAAATTTCTTGCTAGGTAGTTAAAATCATCAATCTTACTATCATTAAATAGAACAAGAGAAGAGTATCTCAAGTCAAGACAAAACCTAATGGCTATTCAATTCCATCATCTCATCATTGTCTCTTGTAGATATTTGGAATTTGGAAGGAAATTTTCTAGTTGTCTACTAACTTTTTTTCCTTATTTTCTCTTTTGGGTCAGTATAAAGTCCTTCCTGTGGTCCATAATTGCATTGAATAAGATAACTAATAAGTATTCTCTTTCAGCATGTTTGCGGAACTTTGCCAGTCTTGTCAGACACTTTCTGCTGGATTACTTGTGAAGCAGTTTCTGGAGCTTCATCTGAGTCTGCAGAGAGCAACAGTGATATTTGATTCCTTACTCGCCCCACCTCCTGAAACAAAGACAAGCAGCCGCTCTACTCTACAGTGTCTGGTAGAAGATGCATGTGAAGTTCCCACTCACAAGAATGCTATATCTTGGGTACAAGCTGCCATTGGTACCAATCTTTCGAAATTCAATCTGTTCAGAACACAAGCAAAAAGTGAGGTTTTAAATGGTGAGAAATGCCATTATGTTGTCATTGAGAATTCACCAGAGGAAGTGAATACTGAGAATTCCTCTGCTCAAAACAAGCAAAATAGTGTCACTCAAGCAAATCCCTTGCCAAATTCAACTGCAAAAAGACTCCCTTCTTCAAAGCGGAATCTCTTAGTAGCCAAGAAGAAGGATACTAACCAGCAGGATCAAGCAAAAGAAAGTGAATTAAAAAAGGCAGCAAGTTTGGCTGAAAAACTGCTTGTGGCATCTCGCGAATGGTTCCTGAAGTACTTGGAGGAATCTCTAGGTAATGGATTTGGGTTGAAAAGTGAAGAAGGCAGCATTGAAATCGCTTGTCTTCTTGGACAGCTCAAAAAGGTTAATCACTGGTTAGATGACTTGGTTGGTGGTGATAAGGTTGATCATAGGGTAGAGAACCTAAGGAAAAGCTTGTACCGGTTTCTACTTGAGCATGTTAATTCTGCCGTGGCTTCTAGTTAGGTAGTACTACGAGAACTACAGAATTGACAAAATGGAGTATACTATTCTCAACTTACTCTCTGGTTTGGACAGCTGACAGTGGTAACACACTCAATATTTTAGCAGCTCGTTTTGGTTTTGGTATGACCACTTATGGATCTTACAACTTGTATACTTTAATCTAACTCTGTCATTGAACAAAGTTTATGCCCAAGATGATACAATTTTGAGCTGTATTCTGTCAAATATGTATAATGTTAATATTACTTTGAATTCATGTTAAAATCCATTTTGGCTAACATTTAGGTCCTTTGTTTCCAGATAAATGTCTGGTTAACCTTGGACATCTTTTTCTTCAACAATCTTTGTACAGTTGCATGCATATTTTACTGCTGGTCTGGCTGTTGTGTGAACAATTGCCTTTCTTGGTGGCATTCATTGGTTATATTTTTGTATTCTTGCTTTCTCTTTCTTGTAGTTCATGCAAAAAATTAGGTGACACGTAGAAGGCTAGCACTATCGTATGCAATGCAGAATGTTCATGGCTTAATAGCAAAGAATGAGGAATCATGCTGAAGGGTACTCTGTGGCATAGTCATGAACTCCCACAATAGAGAAAGCAAGAAACTCTATGATAGAAAATCTATATAAGGAGACCAAGTGATGAGCTACATCAAAACTTAAAAAGTAAAGGCTGCTTCTGGTTTGAAGTCAAGCATGCACTGAAAGTAATTCAAATTAGTTAGTCAAAAGGTATTCTGTATAGGTGGAAGTTGATCTCTGAAGCTGTGTCTTCTTGGCAGGTGTTGCAGCAGACGTTCCCAAGGCTTTCATTCCTCTACATGACTTCATGTGTTTGTGCAGTTTCTCTGGCTTGAACGACTTCCCACACTGCCTGCATCATCAAGTCCTATTTATGGTCTCATCTTTCATGATCACAATTAAAGACAGGAAATTGAAAGTGTCACGACAAATATGGGCCACAAAGTATGTAGCTCATTCTATTCTAAATTAGACACATTGAATGAAGATGCAAGAAACATAGCTCTTATATTTTAACAATAGCCTCTACAGCCAAATATTGGTATACATCACAATCTGCTAATCAATGTCAACTTTTTTATATGTTTTATTTTTTGTTACAAGAAAAACAAAATTCAGTGCCACTTTGTTGGAAACTTTTGCCACTTGTCATTTCAGTGCAAATGTCATATATTTTGATTTTGTTTATCCTTATTAAACTAATAAACGAGTCAGCTGCTGCCTCCGGGGTCTCCATGCACCTCCACTAAGCTGAGCAGCAAACGGGCACTGATAAGTCGTATAGTGGATCCTACTGATCTTCAACCAGTTTGCTGATAAATGACCATAATTTTTCATGCACAGTTTGTGCTCTCATTACAATGTTGAAATGCTAACAATTGAAATTAGAATCAGGTGACATGTTTAGTCACTTACGAGCAAATTGGTCCGCCAAATGGTTTGTAAGTAGTTTGATTCATGAACTCGCCTAGCTTTTTCCTGCTCCTGTTTATTTCCTCCCCATCACAACTTTTTCTTTAAAAAAAAAAAAACCCAACCATATAGTAATCTTGTTACTTAAATATAATTTAAAATATTCTTAGCTCAATTTATTATTTAACTCACCTAGCCCCATGTTCTTGCTGGTGATGATAATTCCAAGAAGTCCCAAAACACCTGGCTGATCCTCCCAATATATCTCCTTTACAAATCTCAGCCTTATTTTCTGGTCTGTTGTTAGGCTCCTTGGAGACAATTTTGTAAGCAGGGTTCATCAGGACCAAAGCTGCATCATTTGTTTCCACATTCCCACAAGTAATCCAATTGCGGAACACACTAGAAACTCTAGTGGAATTGCTTCTGAGCTTAGTAAAGGAGGATTGAGATGATGATGATGATCCTGTAGAAAACGATGAATCCGGTGTATTAGTTTTACCCTGGTCATCTTTGTTACTCTTCTTACTCAACAGGTTCTGATACAAGTTAGGCAATGAGCAGTTCTCTAATTTCTCATGGTTCTGTTCATTGAAACTCTCTTTGCCTGTCCCCAAAGGCTTCTCTTCTTCAACCTTAGAAAAGTCATATTCATCAGTCACAGATGACCTGTCTGAGCTGAAGACCAATGATTCTTGGCTGATTTCTGATGACACTTTTGTTGGAGTATCCGTTTTTGAATCCGGGTCTCTTTGAATTTGAGGTTGTTCTTCTGCTAGAAATGGTTGCTGCTGGTGCTGTTGTTTGTTATCTGCAACTTGTACTTGAGGGGATTTCTTCTCAGCCAGTATATCACTAGCAGTTTTCTTTTCATCAGGTGAAGGAGTTTCTGCATAATCCAAAAAGTTGTACAAAGTACAAACTTAATGAGTCTTTAACATTATTAGAAAAGGTCTATATAATTTGAAAATGTCCATGGATGGAAATTATTGGTGGCCATACTCAAATATTAATGTGAATAATAAAAATGGAACTAGTGATTTATCTCCAAGTACATACCAAATGGGGTATGGTGGATTTGTGATCCTTTGAGGACGTATTCATTGTCACAAATGGGGGTTATGAGGTCGTCATCCAACAAGTCCTGCCACACATATCCAGTCTTGTACCTCCTGCCATTCAATGATAGTTAGTTACAAATTGATTATTAGACACACACAGTTAAAGTTGTGTAGGGAACAAAACTGGGTAGAGAAATGGACAAAAGCAAGGAAGGATTAGGAGGGTATGATTCAACAACCTCTTGTAGGACCAAGCAAAAGCTTCTGGCAAGTCTTTTCCTCTCAAGTCCCCAAGCCACCTCTTAACATCTTTTAACAGATTAATAGTATCACAGATTAATCATAACACATTTAAGAATAAGTGAATAACATTATGAGTAGCAGAAAGAAACACAGCTGCTTAAGTCAGAGCCAGATGAAGAGGAGGCTAGACTAGAAGAATGGAATGAACATAGATAATTCACCTCGTAGATAAACCCCATTACGAGCTAGATGGAGAACACGAATGAGATGGGGATGTTCTGCACGACCACCCATGTGACTGAGGAAATAGATGATGTGAAGTCTTCTCACTTCTCCACTTTTGGCTTCCATGCCTATATTTCTTGGTTTGTTGTTGTTGCCTTTGCTGCAATAAACACCAACAACACCCTCTCAACACAGGCACCAAACAATTACTCTTCTTTTGAGGCACAACACAGCCCCTTTAGTTAATTAAGCCATCTACTATGATTCAAAATATTATATAGAACGTAGAAAGCAGCTAACATGGAAAACCCCACAACAGTTCTATCTTTGTCTCTGTGCCGGCCTGACACACAAGGAACTGCTATCACAATATATAAACCTTCATGTCAGATAAAATAATAATAATAATTATCATATAATATAAGGTGAATGTGAATATAATGCAGGCCTGCTAGCTACATGACCATACATGGAGTGGTACTTGTTTGTTTTTTTTAACAAGAAAAAAGAACTTTCTCGCAAACAGAAATAAAAAGAATGAGAAACATCGAGACTAGAGTGGAGAATACCAAGCAAGTGATTGGTTTGTGTACTAGAATGCAGTTACCTTTTTTCCCTTCTTTCTAGCAGAGAATGCTGAGAGAGAGAGAAAGAAAACTATGTGTGAGAATTGACCAGGTGTGCAGCTATATAAGGATAAAGTTATGGAGCAGAATCAGCTTCAGGGATCATCTGATTTCTCGCGATTTAATGAATATATAATAATGTATAATAGCCAGCTTTTGACTCAATATCATTATTCCCCAAAAAGTTCATTTCTGTTTCTTCTTTTTTTCTTTATTTTTTCTACAAATTATTATTATTTATTTGAATCCTCGCAAATAAGATAATTTTGGGAGATGATAATAATTTTATCATTCTTCCACTATATTCTTTTGTTCTATATAAATATTTAATGTCTTATCTTAGAATTTAGTTAGAGAAATATTTTATGAGCATTAGAATACGTAAACCGTATTTACATAATATGTTAACGTAAAAAAATGTCAAATCATATTATATGCGATTGTAACATTTTTGTGTATATAAAATAATTTTGTGAATGCATTAAGTAAAATTAAACGTATTTT
Source organism: Ormosia emarginata (assembly GCA_029884605.1). Taxonomy (NCBI): domain Eukaryota; kingdom Viridiplantae; phylum Streptophyta; class Magnoliopsida; order Fabales; family Fabaceae; genus Ormosia; species Ormosia emarginata. The sequence goes on along the minus strand of JAQQTP010000066.1, from coordinate 7,970,328 downwards.
GATTAGACGTAGGGATGACAATGGGGCGAGGCGGGGGCGAGTAGTGCTTCCTCTGCCCCTGCCTCCGTCACGGGTACCCATTTATAATTCTTGCGAGTAGAGATAAATATCGCGACTATTCACGGTAAATTAATAATTTAAAATAAAATCATAAAAAATACAAAAAAAAATATAAATAAAATAAACTTTAACACAACATACTACAATTTTGTTCAACAATATAAGATTCTTACAAAATTAAAAGAATATTATAAATAACAAACTAAATTCAATTATATTTTGTAATAATCAATTTACATAAATATCTGTTACCTAAATAGTATATACTTTTTCAACAAGTTTATCATTATAGGCTCATTTAATAAAAAATTTATTTTAAAATAATAAAAATATATATATTTTCATCTCATCTCAAAGTTAAAAAAAAAAAAAATTATAATATATGATATATATTAAATAAAAAAATATACTTAACGAGTTTGCATATGCATGTGATAGGGACAGATTATAATTTCCGCTCCCGCCTTCATTTATTAAATGAAGTCTTCATCTCCATTTCCCCGTCATGCGGTTATTCTCTAAAGATTCTCAAAGTGAAGACGGATAATTTTGCTATTCCTAATTAGACAAATAACAAGACTGATTTAGTTATCATGCATTACTGTACTTTCCTTTTCTACATCTGAATAAATTTCGTTCGTTTATTATTATTTTTTGTCTTTTTAAAATTCAAAAACCAAAATCACGGTAAACCAAATTGAATTATCAAACCGAAATGTTATAATTAATGATTAAAATTCTGAACTGTATTATGTTAGTGATTTCAGCAACATTCAATTTGGCTCAATTATTGGCTTAAACGTATTTTCTTTGGTAAATAATTAAATGAAAACACGTACTAGAAATAAGTTTTGTATAGATTTTGCAAGAAATTTCATTGAAAATAATGTTAAAGGAACTGGATGTAACAAGTTTTCTTGGTACTAAAAAGAGTTGAGGCAGTCACGAATCTATGTCATGGGTGAATACAAACCGATTTGGGATCCTAATTCCCTGTAAGTTGAGAGCGAAATATAGTTCCGTCCAATAAGATTCGCCCAAGTATCAAATACACGTCCTAACAAATTATTTATATATAACTTTTGTGTGGGGAAATATATTCGCTGACAAACTATCCAACTTTAGATGTAAAATTCTAGTTCTAAGTACATGACTATTCGATAATAGAATTTGGGCCTTGATGGGTCAGGTCCATTGACAATGTCAATAGTGACCTCTCATAAGAGACAAACAGGATGTTTCCTACAAAGGAGCTTTAGAACAGACTTTGGGAGAGTCAACCTTTGAAGAGGATGATACTAAAAAACTTTCTCCCCCAAATAAAAATGGCCTCCATGCCCTCACAACATGAAGTTGTCTACGTACCTCCTCCTCATATAAATAGAGAGCTATAGTTTCATGGTAAAGATTCTCTCCTGTTTGAACCTCCTATTACAACCTTAGTTAACTTGAGCGTTAAAATATCTTTACAAGTATTCAATCTTCTATTCCTACATTCAAGAAAGCTCTTGGAAGAAGAGTCTCATTCCAAGAAACCCAACTTCGTCTCAAATTTCGAGACAAAAGAATGACCATTTCAAGTATATATTGCTTGTGGTTCAGAAAGTGAAATTACTAGTTACTAATATATAACAAATACAATGAAAAGAAAAGAAAAAAAAAAGATTATCATACACTTCTAAAAGAGGTGTATGAATCGTTGACACTTTTTTTAAATGTGTCGAATTTAGTGAGAGAAAATAATAAAAAAAGTAAATATGATAAATAATATTGAGATGAGTGTGAAAAGAAATATATGTATTATTAATGATAAGAATATCAAAACTGAAAAGAAAAAGATATAAAATTCATATCGTTTATATTTTGCTAACACAAAAGATGCACCAAAATGCACCCAAAAATCAAATTAAAACAAAACAAAACAAAACCATTGAACAAAAACCACAACCAATTTGGCTTAATTTAAAAAGACAATGATGAAGACAAATAGATAACAAGAAAACATAATATAAGTGGGTAATGAAATTATTTGACGATTAATAAATTTCAAATTGTCATCTTGACCAGCAAGTACAGTTTTCAGGATAATCATATAAACCGAGGAAAGAAAATTCGTGAAAGAAAAACAGCAAACATAATGGTCCAAAAAAACAAAACATATTCTTGAGATTGACCTTTTCATGAAGTCGAGATCCTTCTTTGTGTCGTGTGGGTGGCCTTGCGATGATTCCATTGCAACTGAATCCATGACACACAAGTTTTGTCTTGTCCCTTTTGTCTTTCTCCTTCAACATCACAGTGCCATTTTCATCATGAGAGGGGCTTACAAATAAGAAGTTGAAGTACGCACCAGGAAAGTAATAATTCTCCAAAACTAATTCAATTCGAAATCGTCTGCTTTATTGAAAAGGAATGATTCTACTATAATAACGTACATGATATCTTTACCAAGATGTTTTATATAGCAAAAAAATATCTTCAACGAACGATGGAATCAAATGAATATGGAACATTTTTTAATTACTTTGCTTAAATTAAATTTGTAAAATTAGAAATAGGAAGTTTTCAGAATTCACCTCTCCCCTTTTTTTCTTTCGTTTACCCTTCCACGTTTAAAAAAGTTAAAAAAATTTCATTGTTGTTTTTTTTTTTTTATAGATTAAGTTATTGGAAAACTGAGTTATTATGGGCTAGCTTTAAATAAAAAAAAGAAAGCTGAGACCACACAGGATTTTTTATTTTTGTTTTTTTTAACTGGACAGATAATTTCATTATGGAGGACACATGAGACCACACATGTTAATTCTTTTAAGCGTAATATTATATTTTTTTATAAATTCTTTTAATAATCTTTTAATATTAAATAAAAAAATATTAAATAAAAAAAATATATATTTAAAATCTATAAAAAATATTTAATATTTTTTATTTAATAATTAAAAATATTATTAAAAATAAATTATAAGAAGATAAAATATTTCTCTTCCTTTACTCAAATATATGGATGGTTGCTTCAGAAATACATTGGACCGGCAACTTATGAAAATAAGGAAAGAAAACTAGTGGATGAATATTAATTGTAGCATGTGATCATAAAATTTGCTTCGTAATTGGAATTAAGAAATCATGAGGAGGTAAGCGAAATAATGGAAATTTTGCAGCTTAAATTAATCGGGACGGGTAGACAATTCAACAACTCAATTAAAGCATAGGTCAATTTATTTCTTAAAAAAAAGGAGAGAAAAACATAGGTCAAGGTCATCAATAAAAAATATTTTTAAGAAGACTTTTTCTTCTATGTCAAAAGTTGCAAATAAATAACCCAAATTAATGGGAATAAAGTCTGCAAATATTTTATTATATTCTGCAGATAACTATTTTCCCTTGCTATGTATAAGTTTTGCACATTTGTAGTTAAATGTATATAACCTATAAAAATAATAATGAAATATAACTAAATTTTAAATTGATAATGATCAAAGCTTAAATAGTAGTATTAAAAAAAAGAAATAAAAAAAAACCTATGAAACACAAACGCATATACTGAATACGGGATACGATACGGATATGGATACGGGAACACACCAAATTAAAAAATTATAATTACGAACACATACATATATATATATATATATATATATATATATATATATATATATATATATATATATATATATATATATATATATATATATATATATAAGAGGATCAACTTACACCAATGTAAGTCTTTTTTACTTACACTCACTTTTAACTGTTAGATTCACTTTCATAATGGTTACTTTTAATGAAATAATATCAACCATTAGATGAAAGTAGATCTCATGGTTGAAAATGAGTGTAAGTCAAAAAGACTTACACCTACATATATATATATATATATAATTTCAAAATTTAAGAAAAAATTCATAATTCATTAATATAATTTCTATAAGCTTGAATATTTATAATATTTTAATATATGTCATATATGTCAATATTTGCTACCTAATAAGTCCCTTTTAAAAAATATGGAACATAATTTCTATTAACATATTCTAAAAAATCTCCTAAACCTACTTCTCATAATAGAACTAATCATGTATAAGTACATGTGCATTAAAACAAATAACTAGAGGGAATATTGGTGTGAGACAAGCTTCGGTGACAACGAAGTGGACGACTTGGTACAAGCAGAGGTAGAAGGAGTAGATGAAAATAGTGGTGTGTGAAAAGATAAAACTTAAAAGTCTAATAGTGGCGTGTGAAAAGATAAAACTTAAAATACTGGTATGTAAAAATAATAGCTTGGGACGTCAGTCAAGTGAGCTTGAGTGGGTTACAAGCTTATTAATTGAACATTAGTCATGGAAACTAATTTTTTTAAAAAAATATTAATGGGTCATATTCAAGTCGTGTCCAAGCGTGTCTGAGAAGTGTCTAACTGTGTCTGAGAAGTGTTCGAGCATGTCCGAGACATGTCCAAACTGAAAAAAATAATCTTTTTTAATCAGACATATTCGAACACGTAGGACACGCGTGTTGTATGGGTGTCTCCATGTGTCTAACACAGATACGTATCCGACACGTAGACACACCTCATAATCGGCGTATCCAGGCGTGTTCGTACTTCATAGAAAAAAAACTAATGAAGCTAACCTTTCAAAGTTAAATAAGCTGAGACTCTTTTTTACTTTATTTTAAACAATGATTTTTATGATAGATCCATTATCTTTGGGTCCATCAATGGACCCTTAAAACAACCGGTCATAACTAGTTTTTTTTTCTTTTCTTTTCTTGAAAACTAGATTTGAATCCACCGTCCACCCCATCGTTGACCACCACACGCGACCAGGAAATCATCTTGTTGTCGCTGGTCATGCCTCCAACCTCGGAGCTCAATCCACAACTCATCCCTTTCTAAACTCGGACCACCCACCCACTGTCACCAAAAAATAGCAACCCCGTTTTTTGCTCCTTCGACCCAATCAGGTGCATCACCATTAGCCACCTATTGTTGTGTCACCATCGGACCAACTACCCACCACCACGCACACCTACGACAAAAAAAACATCAAGTTCATCTCCTGCTCCTTCGACCCAACCAGGCACCCACTGCAATCCCCAAGCCACTGCGACCTATCGCCATGCTGCCACGCCACCCTTCGACAGACCAGAGGGGTTAGATGTCGTGCCCGCCATCGTCTTCCACTGCCCAGAACCACCAGAATGTGCAAGAGGGTGATGAGGTGAGCTCGACATGGATTGAATCGGAGCCATGCAGATTGGATCTTTGCAAGAACCGCAAGCCACCTCACCACGTCTGGATCCGTAAGCCACCACCACACCGTGTAGGAACTGAACCAGAATCAAACTAGAGTTGTCAGACGCCGCGCCCGTCGTCGTCCTCTGCTACCTAGAACTACCAGATCTGGACTGAGTACAAACTAATTTTTTCATCTTCCATTACCTATTACATAGGTAACCCACCTTCAATTCCAACTGTCAAACTTATTTTTTACATATCGTATGACTTAAAGAGAATCATCCATCGATGGACCCAAATATAATGGGTCCATCGTATACATGGCCATTTTAAACAACATGATGTGAAAATTTTAAGATTTTTCTTTTTACCAAGTTATTTAAAAATCTTATCACTAGCTTATTACTAATAGTTGATTTCTTGTTTTTTATTTTTGTAACAACTAAAGCAGCTTATTTCTTTGGCTAAAAAAAAAGCGCTTATATTTCTACCTTAGTTTTAATTTTACATTATGTTTGGATGACAGGTAAAGAGGGGAATGAAAATAATTTTTTGCGTTTGGGAGTTTTAAAATGCATAGAAACAGAACGGAAGACAGGGGAAATCATTCCCCCCTCTTCCCCTCAATGCTCAATTTTTGTTCCCCTTAAAATTGAGGTGGAATGGGGGGAACACATGTTCCGTTCTGTTCCGTTAATGAATCTTCCAAACAAAGAGAGGGGAACTATGTTCTATTCCTTTTCTTTCCTTTTCGATCCATCCCCATATATTCCGTTCCTTAGTTGCCTTAGTTAGTTAATGAAAAAACATCCAAACACAAGGTTAAGATTTATACCATAATCGGTGAACAATTTCTTAATCATTAAAATAGTTGACTTTTTAATAATAATTATTATAATCAAACTTATTTAATGATGTGTTAATATATGATCTGATGATTAATAAAAAAATATTTTATATTTAAGATTTTTTTAATGAATATCCTAAAATATTTGTTAAAGAATTTAAAATAAAAAAATTTATATAAAAATTAGAGCTTTTTCAACTCCCAATGTATTGAAATACATTATTTTTCATAAAAAAAAATTTCTTTTAAATCCTTAACAAGTGTCTTTAAGCACTCTTTAGAAAAGCTCTTATCTTTATTATACTAGATCAAGCGTGTGTATGTATGTCTGCGTTTTTTTTTTTTTTTTGGGTTTCACGCAAATGTTTGATGGTGAACCACAGCTTTCCCTATCTAATAGCGTGATATTGCAGTAAAAAACACCAATATATATGCTGAAATCTGAATTATGTAGTTTTGATTATTTCTTAGGGTAAAATTGTTTTTTTTTTTATTTATCAAAAGCTATTTCAGTATAATTTTGCTAATCCAAACACGCACAATAATGTTGATGTCCTAAAAATTAGTTGACAATTTGTTGTCTTCCATCTAACATATTTTCTTATACATGTTTTCTATCCCCTATTATCTCAACATCAATTGCCTGATTCCATATTCCTGGTGATTCTCAACATATTACAGTTTCCTTTCATCCAAAAGGAAAAAAAATAAAAAATAAAAATGCTTTGGTGTACTGCATGCAAATGATACAATTCTTTTTAAATCAGAATCATGATAAAAATTACTACAATGAACAATCCAAATAAATAAGAACTAGGCACCTTGCTTATCAAAGAGTATCAGGAAAGAAGGAAAGATGCAATGCTCACCTGGTGGCCAAACTGGTATATTTGCAGGAAACTAATGCATGTGGTTTCAATGGGTGGGGGGGGGGGGTTCTTTCTCTTGGAGTGGCTAAGACAACTCCCCATTGTTGAGTTTTTTATAAATAAGATTTTAATGTTATTTTATGGGTAATATGGCTATTGTATAAAACTAAAGCAGTGCAGTTTGCAACAAGCACGTTCTTTTCGTGATAAACAGCTGCAAATTCTTATTGTTAAGTTGGCTATAGTAACGTAAAAGAAAATCCAAGTATTCCTCTTGGATTAAAGAAAGTAGCTAGCCTTCCTATTGGTTATCCAAACATTGTTTAAGAAAGTGACCTTAATTAAGCGAATCCTTTAGTGAGAAGCTTAATGTGTTTGCTTTTTCTTGGAGAGAAACATTGCACAATGAGAGAGGTTTAAACGAGTCCCCACTGAGCTTCTCAATGAATTAGAATGTACGTAGATGATATTCTTTTCCTTAAGAAAAAAGATACCACTATAGATGGCGTAACGACGAGAAATGACCAAAGAAAATTAGAAAAATGAAGATATAATGAAATCACCCCTAAATTTTATTTAAAAGATAAAAAATTGTAACTGGTAACAACCCTTTTTAATTATTAAGTTGTCTGCAGAGCTAAGCTTGCTCTTGGAGTCTAATTATAAGCACCCCCAAAGAAAAGGTAGAGTTAAGAGTTAAAAGAAAGCTAAGTCTACAAATCCACCATGGCCTCAGCATATATTCAAATTACCCAAACCTAACTATCAAGCGTACGTCAAAGAGTTAAAAAGTAATCTTATTTTCCTGCACTTACATAATTTGACAGGAGATGTTTTTAATACTCCTAATCGATGTTGGAGCATGAATGCTCCACTTTAATAGCCATTAATTTTGTTTAAAAATTGATTGAAAAATGATTAATGACTAAGATTTTATACTTATAACTTTGATAATAAATAATCTTTAATTTAGTGAATAATTATAAATTAATCCTTAAAATATTTCAAATTTACAAAATAAACCTTGTAATATACTGTTTCTTTACCCTCTACCTCAACTTCACCTGAGGCATGAAGGACAAACCCCTCCATCACCCAAACCCTATACACAACATAACCCTCTTCCTCACACCATCTCCAACTACATGGTGGCCCTATGGCTACCAACCGCACCCTCTCCCTCATTTGAATCTACGTTCGCGTGATCCCCTTCTACCTAAGCCCCAAGATCACCACCATCCGGATCGTGTGGACGGTGGCTGGTCTGGCTGCGAGCTCAGATCTGGGCCGATGGCAGTGCACGGACAAAGGCTACTACAAGGTGCTTCACTGGTCGGATCTGCGAAGATGGATGTCGCGGGTTCAGTGGCTGGGTCGTGGTGTGCGACTTCTAGTTCGCTCAGATCTGGTTGGTTCTGGCGAGTGGAGCAGAGCACGGTTGAACTACAGGATCGAGGCGCGGCGGCACGGATCCGAGGTCGAGCGAGGTGGATCTAGCTTTGCGACGTCACGAGCGGCGGATCGGACGGTTTTTACACAGGTCGCGATTTTTGACGACTTGCTTGGTCGTGGATCGGTTTGAATCTGCGCTCAACGAGTCGCTGGGTCGCTGATCGACGGAGCGCGGTTGGACTAGATGAATCGTCGACGCGGTGAAATGAATTCGCCACCAGTGCCATTTCTGGCGGTGAAACTCAATAGTGACTTATCGGAAAAATACAAAACTCAACAAGGAAAAAGAATGACTTATGATGAAAATAAAAAAATATAAGGTTTAAATAATAAATAATTATATATATATTTTTTAAAAAACTACTGATTACTTATTATTCTAGGTAATTTGAATAAGAGCATTGATGCTCAAATCTTCATTAGGTGCATTTTAAATGCCTCCAATTTCACAACATAATCATGATTTTATCTTTCTTTTTATCATATCTCACATTCAAAAGAACTTTCAAACCATGAAGATAACCATGATGGTTTTGTATAATCAAGCTTCCACGAGGAACTTCAAAAATTAAAAGCAAAGCAGTCCCCAAAACACAAAATGATGTGAGTCAGAATCTAGGATTAGTCCAAATGGACACCAATGTGAGCTTAAGGAATCACATGCCTTTTCTATAATAACCCTTTCACTACCAAAAGTCAAAAGACCCAAAACTAATCAATCCAAAAAGAAATGTACGAACAGCCCAATAATATAGTATATTCAAGCATATTTTTAAAACGTATAGATGCTCAGTACTTCCCCATATCATCGTGACTAATACAAGCCCCACAACACACTTTTTTTTTTTAGAAAAAAAAACCTACACAATTAAAACACAGGTCAATTTAAAGGTCAATAAATCTTTAAAAAAGGCCGCCTTTTTTTTTTTATGTTCAACATTGCAAAAGAAAAAAAAGTCACCCAAGTGGGAACATAGTCTGCAAACTATATCATATATAATAAACCTTTTATTTATTTTTGGTAAACATATAATAAACCTTTTATGTATAAACAAAAGCTAGAGTTTACTTTCAATATGGCGGCTCAAATTTTACTTAAAACATTTTTTGGTTAAGACAAACGTAACTACGGCCGAACAAGGATTAGTAATACACCCAAAGGTTGTAAAGACTACCTTGTGGTTTACCAAAAACAAAAAGCTAGGTAATTTATTAATTTTAGATTTAATTAAGTTTTTGTTCTTATATATTTAGTCTGTATTCATCTTTGTACCAAAAAATGTTTGTATTCATTTTAGTTCATATATTTTTTAATTTGTTTGTTTTATTCCTTCAATTTATTAATTCTATATTATCATTTTGGTAATCTTACATTCAAAATATTTTTGTAATTTAATGATTCACAAGCCTTCACACAAACTGCTAACTTAGGAGTTTAAAATTGATTATTAGAGATGGATTTGACTCCTCTAAAATGAGGAGTTTACTCTAAAAGAGAAATTGAAGTACTATAATCATTAATAAGAAAATTAATGAACTAGATTTTAATTTCCTCATAATTTATAATACATGTGCATGTATTTTATCATTCTCTCAAACGGTTTTTTAATCAACAATTATAACTACTCACTTTTTTAATCTAAAGTGAACTCTCACTTTATAAGAGTTAATATAAATAAGGATTCATGTAATAAATGAAATTTTTTCTTGAAGGATAGAGATCCTCTCTTGTTGACCAAAAATAAGAAAAGATTCTGTCTCTCACAATTTGTTTTTTCAGCTAAAATTTTTTTTTACCTTCCTAACTCTCTTTCTGCGAGAGACAAGATTCTCGCATGTTTTTGGTTAATAGGAGAAGACTCCTATCCTTCTTGAAACCCTCAACTGTCGATTGATGTGACAATCATGCTTGCTTATATGCTCTGTATTGAAAAACATAACTAGAGCCGGAGTGAGAATCGAGAGTAAGTGAGAAATAAGCAACTCAATTGTATTGAATGATTGAATGTGTGTAATAAGCTTAATACATGACTTATATAAAGTAGCGAGAGTAACTAACCACTAACTAATAACATGTGCATCTCACTAATCACTAAGTGTGTGTTTGAATTACAGTTGTTAAACTTAAGTTTAGTTGAAAGTGTGTTTGTAAATTTAAGTTTGATTAAAAGTAAGTTTGTAGTAACGTAATTTATGTTTGGAAACTTTTGTTTAAAAAGTGAGTTTGATCAAATTTTTACAAAATAACTTCAACACAAAAGCAAGAAAATCATGCTTTTGTGTGAACGTCCGTTTGAAGCCAAAAGTCTATTAATGCAACTGTAATTTACAATTGCCAAACGAAAAGGTGCTTTGTTCGAGGTAAAGCAAACGTGTGTTTAAAGATTGCAACTGCAATCCAAACATGTTATAACTAATTTCTAACAAACTCAACTAACATCTAATTAACCAAACTATACTGTACCACTCTGATGATGTATTTGTATATATATGTATGTGTTTGTTTCACGAAATTTTTTTATGGTGAAATGCAGCTTTGCCTATCTAATGGCTGGCCTTTGCAGTAAAAACGCCAATATGCTGAAATTGAAATCTGAATGAGTCAGAATATATAGCTGCTGATGCACATCTAGGCATATGAAAGATGTTGAGATCCTAAGTTGGTTGACTTATTTATTGTCCTCCTTTTAACATAACTTTTTTTTGTGAAGCCATTTGGTTTGGTTTTTCCATTCCCATTGATTCTGAACATTGTTTGATTCTCATTCCCGTTGATTCTCAACAAAGAGTCAAAGACATAAATGCAGTCAAGATATTAGAGTTTACTTCTTCCAAGAGAAAAAGAAAATGCTATCGGGTGCATACTTCGTTTAAATATATTTTATTGATAGATGATCTTAAAATGCTATCATTGTCATATATTTACTAGATAAAGTTTATTTTATCCCTTTCTTTCAGTGACGAAACCAGTTTTATTTTGACATTTGAGGTTCAAATCAAGCTACCATGCAGAATAAACAAATTCAGTTTTGCCACTCACACGTCTACAATCTACATGATTGGCTGTTTCTATTGAAGAATATTGATATAATCATAAGAAACAATGCACAACCAATTAAGTCTTGAATATTAATTAGAACTACATCAGTTACCGTTCATCCCCTTTCCAGCTATCCTTCCATTTTGGGCCCTTAGGCCCTTCCTTTGGGCCCCATGTCATGCTATAGTTCAGCCATGGTGGCTCTGTAATCCTTGACCCCAAATATTCAGCAGCAATTATTTCAAACCCTTTATCCATATCCATGACCAACTCACTTTTAGCAGCATCATTCCTTATACCAAATCCTCTCATCCCTTGCATAACAAGCCCAGGCTTTGGGAACAAGGCATGGCCATGCAATGAAGAATAGGCCACAGGCCTATTACCATTTTGGAACTCAAGCTCAGAGGCATCCACCCATTGACCCCTGCTGTGTTGTGAGAAATATACCCTCCATAGTTCTCCATTGAAGTTGCTTACCCTTAATGTTACATGCTCCCAGTCCCCCACGTGTTCCCCTTTAGTCCTCAATGGAATATTGGTGCATGCTACTTTTGCTCTTGAACCCCCATTGAATGGGTAGAAAACCCACATAACAATGTCAGTGAAAGTTCCACCTAGCATGGGTTTAACATGAACATAAGCTTGGGAACTCTGCAATTCTCCTTTCTTGACTCTATCTCTATTGGCTTCATCCACAGGCAGGTCCAGCCAATAGGTACTATTACTACCATCATCATCTTTGGAACCACCTTGGGGAAGGTTAGAGCCTGTTGGTTCTATTGAATTCTCCCTAATGACACCATTTCTTTTCTCATAGAGTAATGCCCCATTGGTGAAAAACCAGTTCACTGAGGAAGGCAGGTAATCTTCCTTAGGATGCAAGTACATATATGGAGAGTAAGCCTTGATCATTACCTCAATTTGGTGTAAATTGGGCGTGGATGATAAGCTAGTTTTGGTATTTTTCAAACAAGCAATAGGGAGAGCTTTAGTATTTGTCCCTCCATGATGGGCTAGGAAGGTTCCTACATGAACACCTTGAGCTTCAATGCCTCTTTTGATTGGTCTAACATCACAAACATTGAACCTCTTGCTGCTTGTTCTCCAAAGCTGCATTGAGTGGTGTGTCTGGCATTCATCAGTGAGGTCTGATCGAACACACTTGATTCTGTCAAGGGAAGGCTTCTTTGGTGAGGTTGTGACAACATGGCCAACAGCTTTATAGCCATCAGGGGCTATTGGTAACCAAATATAGCCATGTCCATCTTGCTTGATTTTTATGGACTTGCTGCTCCATACCAATTTGTAATCAACTGGTTTTATTAAAGCTCCATTTGTGGTTGAAGAGTTATCTTTTCCCACAAGAACCCGACCATGAAGAGGCTTGTTGTTAGGTTGGCAGTAGCATCCTAACATAAAGAACCCTTCAGGTAGACCTGTTGGCTCAAAAAACGTAACCCCAAGATCCTGTGATCCACCTTCATATGTGGTCCAAACTTTGTTGAATGTTGAAATTTGTGACACTAGCAACCCACCACCCAGGTCAATGATGCCAGATGCAAATCCATCACCTACAAATAACGTGGCAACCCAATAAAAATCATCACAAAAATTATCACAACCCAAATAAATCAGGATTAGCCAGTAGCCACCTTGCTTATTACTAAGAGTATCTAGAAATTAAGGGAAGAGATGTATCATGTAATGCATACCTGGTGGCCAAATTGGTATATCGGCAGGAAGCTTAAATGTGGTTTCAATGGATGAGGTTTTCTTTTTCTTGGAGTGGCCAAGAGAACTCGCCATTGCTGAGTTTTTCAAAAGAAGTTTGAATGTTATCTTATCCACCATGGATATTAATGTACATAAAACTAAAAGCAGTGCATTTTGCAAGAAGAAGCATATTCTTTTCGTGAAACTTAGCTGCAAAAAAAAAAAAAAAGACAAAACTTGACTTCAACCAAATTGAAAGAAAGTCCTCAAATTCTCTCTAATATTATACTATGTATCTATTTTATTAAATTAATAGAGTTAAAATAAGTGAATTACAACACTTAGCATAACATTAGAAAGAATTGAAAGAGTTTCGTCCAATTTAGATTGGAGTCAAGTTTTGTCAAAAAAAAAATGATTGTTAAGTTGGCTACAGTAACAACGTAATAGAAAATCCTTCAAATATTCCAGTTGGCTTAAAGGAACTAGCCATGATATTCTGAGCCCAATATTCAAGGTTTAGTGTGTTTTCAAACGGACATAGTTTGCTTTTTCTTGTAGAGATACTTTGCAAGAAGAATGAAGATCTTCTTTTCCTTAAGTTAAGAAAAAAGGTTTTAATGACCACGGACGATAAGAAATGTCCTAACAAATAAATAAATAAAATCAATAATTTTTATTTAAAAGAAAAAAAAAGTTGCAACATTCGCTTAAGATAACTGTAATATGATTGATGTATGTGAAGGTTAAAAAGAAGGCTAATCATCTAAATTTAACTTATTCTAAAGTCAGCAAATAAAATTTATTCATCCTTAATTTAATTTAAAACATATTATAAACTTAACTCATTAAATAATTTAAGGATGAATATACTTTTATTTATTTACTTTAAATAAATTTTTTCATATATTTTGAGATATATCGTCATGTTTATTTAAAAAAATATTCTTTTTGTAAAAATGGAAATATGCACTTTATTCTCTTCGGATAATGTGGCATGTCGCCCTCTTTTCCTTTCGATTGTAAATGCATTCTGAAACTGATAATTTATAAACGTGAATAATTATGAATACCTTTTATATAAAAAGATATAAAATTTTAAAAATTCACAGCTTAAAAAAAGATTTAAATATTCAATTTATTATAATATATTTTATTTGATAATAACATTTCTTATATTAAAAAAAATAGCAATATTTGTTTTGTTTCAAATAAGTTATATAAATTATATGAAGGGAAAGAATTATTATAAAATTTTATTACAATGAAAACCTAAAAATATTATTTTTATTATATATATTTTTCCATAAATATATGGATCCCTCACTAGAGGTATAAACAACACATTGGATAAATAAATAAATAAAAAGAGGTATGAACAAAACAAGGATAGTTACATGAACCCTCTCATTTAATTTTCTTTTGTCATTTGTTCAAGAAAGCGAACGCAATCTTATTTTGCTTTGGTTATTATGTAATGAACTCATTAACGTGAGGGCAAACTCGTCATAAAAAAAAGTTATCACGGCATTAAAATGAACCACTCTCATGCTTCTTTCATTCACTTCCACCACCTTATTCTTCTTCACTCCATTTATTTTTTCTCTCTAGTTTTTAACTGAAAACTCAATTTGTTTGAAGGTAAGTCCAGGTTTAAATTGTCCTCTCTCTCTCTCTGTGTGTGTGTGTGTGTGTTTTGTTGTCTATGATTATCAAGTTTGATCCAATTCCGTACATTATACATGTTTGTGCATGTAGTTGGTCTTCATTGTGATTTTTTTTTTTTTATAGTGAAAAACTTAAAAGGCTTTACATATTTTTCGTTGACAATTAAGGACCAAAAGCGTTGAGTTAACTCATTATTTAGCACTTTTGGTACTTTTGTTCTGGGCATTGTTAATGTTGCATGCATGTAAAAACTGCCGATTGTAGCATTATATATTTGATTTCATTCCACCCCTCGCAAAAGAAAAGGGTTAATTCAGCCTCAGAAATATTTTTACATGGTTGGGCATTTAGGGTAAACAAACTGGAGGATTTCGGAGGATCAACAGTCAACAGCTATGAAGTATAGATACGGACACGGACACAGGATACGACACGAACACGGAAACAGAGACATACTAAATTCAAAAATTATAAGATACGTGACACGACATATATATAAATTTAATATATATATATATATATATATATATATATATATATATATATATATATATATATATATATATATATATATATATATATATATATATATTTCAAAATTTAAGAAAAAAAGATTTATAATTCCTTAATATCATTTTTATAAGTTTTAAGATTTACAATATTTTAATATATGTCATATATGTCAATATTTGTTACCTAAGTAAATCCTCCTAAAAAATGTGGAATATAATTTCTATTGATATATTCTAAAAAATCTCATAAACTAACTTCTCCTAATAGAATTAATCATGTAGCAAATACATGTACATAAAAAAAATAACTAAAGTGAATATTGGTGTGAGACAAGACGACTTGGTACGAGCAGTAGAAGGAGCAGATAAAAATAATGATGTGTAAAAAGATAAAATTTAAAGGTCTAATAGTGACATGTGAAAAAATAAAACTTAAAATACTGATATATAAAAATAGTGACTTGTGACGTCAGTCATGTGATTGGGCTTGAGTGGGTTACGTACTTACTAATTGAACGTTAGTCATGGAAACTAATTTTTTTTTAAAAAAAATTAATGAGTTGTGTTTAAGTTGTGTCATCGTATCCAATTTTTTTTAAAAAATATTAATGGGTTGTGTTTTTTTAATTAGACACATTCGTCCTAATACATATCCAACGGGTGCCTCCATACGTTCGATACTGAACACGTGTTTGACACGCGACACGCCTCATAATCGAGATCGTGTTTCATAGTCAACAAAATATATATATATATATATATATATATATATATATATATGGATACACAGGATCAACTTACACCAAATAAATTTTTTTCACTTACACTCATTTTTAACCATTAGATCTATTTTCATCTAATGGTTACTTTTAATGAAATCATCTCAACCATTAGATGAAAGTGGATCTAATGATTAAAATGAGTGTAAGTCAAAAAAGACTTTCACCTACAGTCATCTCCCCTCTATATATATATATATATATATATATATATATATATATATATATATATATATCTTACCTTTAAATTTATTTTAATCTAATAATTTTAAATTATCTAATTAAATGATAGAGAGAGAATAATAAACACTAACAATAAATAAGGAGAGAGAATAATGAGATGTAATATATTAATAAAGAAAGAAATTTTAGTTATCAAGTTTGCTTATTAATTTAAAAAATAATTTTTATTAAAAATATGTGAAAGTTGTACCATAATATCACATAAAAAAAAAATAATCTTTTCAAACATACTTATATTATCACGTTAGATACAAACTCTGAAAAATTATTTATATTATTACAATTGCTTATCAAATAGTAAAAAAAAAGAGATAAATAATTTTAGAACATAATTGAATTATTATAATTATTTAATAAAATTATTTATAATTTATTGGTATCAAATAATTATACAATGTTTATTTTTCATTCATTTATAATATCTATAGTGTCTAACTTTTTAGATATTTATATAAAAAATTATTTTTAATGAATTTATATGCTAAGTTTTAAATATCGTTAATTAATTTTTCATGATAAACACATATAGAGGGAATATAATATTCTTATATGCTATTATATGATGATTTTATATGCTATTATTATTAATATTAAAATTCATATGATATTTATATGTCCAATTGATATTTTTAATAATAAACACGTATATAGATAATCTAATTTTTTTAGTAGTTAAAATATATTAAAAAAGTATTATAAATTATATTCAACATTATATATATTTTTTTAAATCTGTAAATAGGCTTAATAACTAAAATTTATTTCTTCATTAAAATTAATTTAATTAAAAAATTAGACTAGATAATTAATTTAATCTGATTTTTTAATCATAGTCAACAACGGTTGACTCTTTTAAGATATTCAAATAAAAATTTTTACTCTTTAAATGCTTTTGGCTTTGTCATCCCTCTTTATTTTTTTTTCTCTTTTTTGGGATGAATTTATTCCTCTTTGATCATCTTTATTATTATTTTTAAATATATTTATGAATTTTCTATAAATATATTTATTATTAATTTTAAATATATTTATATAAAAATATTCTCTCTCTTTATTTAATGCCATTATTTATTATTTTCTCTCATCATTTAATTATATAATTTAAAATTATTAAATTAAAATAAATTTAATGGTAAGAAATTGTATATAAATTTTAAAACTTACATTAGGTGCAAATGGATCCTCTCTCATATATGTAAATCATGGCAATCCCAATACCTTATCTCTCCTAGGGTAATTAATGCCAAGATTCATGATTGGTAATTAATGAAATTTAATAATTCCAGATAATCATTACCGGTGCAAAACTTTCCAAGGAAACCTCCTAGTGCCAATTACCAAAGGCAAAAATTGTTACTCTTGGTAATGATAATGTCTTTGGTTAGATTTGAAGGTTATGTTGAGAGCCAACTTGAGGAATCTTCTTGATCTATAGAACTAAGGTTATGTTCAAAGCCAGGTTGGGGAGTCTTCTTGATCTATAGGACTATGGGACTCTAGAATATATACTCTATATATCATTTTTGTTTTGGACCAATGGCAATTTTTCTCTACACTTTATTTGAGATTTACTGATCCTTTACGTGGATTCTTCTGAATTTTTCTTACAACATATATGATTTTTATTTTTCATGATGTCTTTTTTTGCTTGTCTTGTGCATATCTAAAATGGTTAAAGAATATTTCGAAGTTCACAACAACAATATGGATTAAAACAAGCATGCAAGGCCAGCAAGAAGGATTGGTAGTCTAGCACAAACATATGGCACAAACCAATATCAGTCTAACAACATGATGACACTCACCCATTTTCCAACTAAGGTAGTTGGTCTTTCTGCCTCTTCATCCTACATGAGATAGCAACAATATGCTCACCAGCACATCTACTAGCTATCACAACACGAATTATAGCAACAACTCAATAACTTTTGGGCAAACCAGTGCCAAGAAATTGAGGAGACTACTGATTTTAGAAATCATAGCTTGCCTTTGACTTGGATTAAGAAGATCATGAGGGTAATGAGGATGTGAAGATGATATTAGTCGACGCTCATGCTCTCTTTGCCAAGGCCTGCAAAATGTTCATTATGGAGCTGACAATGAGGTCTTGGGTACGGAGGAAAAAAGGAGGACACTTTAGAAGAGTGGCACTGCAACTGCATTAATTCGGAAGGATTTATGTGTTTGATTTTCTTATTGATATTATCCCAAGGGATTACATGATGGATCATGATCATGAAGTATTTGTAGGCATACCAAGAGGAGGCAGTGCTTGGATTGAAAATGTTTCTTTCTATAATATGCCACCTTAGACATTGCAAGTCCACCATATGGTGCTCCAAGAGTGATTATGGGAAGGCATGTTCCTGATCAAGCTCATTATGGGCAACAAATCCATCCTTTTGCAGCTCAAGTCCACAACAACAAAATCATTCTTCAAATTCAGATAATTGAGTAAAGAAGGGTTATTGTGTGAAAATATTAGTAAGGACAGTAATCTACATGTTTAGATTTAAATGAAGCCAGCCAAAATATATTAAGTCACCAAACTCCCCTCTCTTTTATTTTCTTTTTAATGGTGTGTTAAGTTAATTAATGTGTAGTCAGTTTTGATGTGAATATGCATGTATGAAACCATTTTCAATAACAATTTGGGGGACAAACCCAAGGTTTTTTTGGTTGTAAATATATACCAAGAGAGAAATGGATACTAAACACTATGTGCATTGCTAGGGACTATAACAAAATAACCAAGGGACCAGGTACCCCATCAACCCCATCCACTTATCTGTATAAGAGAGATGAAGGTTTTATTAAATGAATTACATTTTAACTAAGGCAAATTATGTATATTACATTTTATCAAAGGTTATGATCGCATTACATTAAATATAAAGAGGTCTAAAATTGTGAGTCATATATAATAAGAATATACTTATGCTTTTATTGAGATTTTTTCCCTTTTTAGCGCAAAAATGAGCATTCCAGTTTTGTTTTATTAAAAAAAAAAAAAACTAAGGAAAGAAGACATTTGCCATACTTTGACTAAAAAAATTAGTCTAAATTAGATGTAGACCCACACGTTTACAGCTGAATAAATAAAATTGTTTCATTCAACTAAAATCAACTTTTGAAAGCAACAATTCTAAAACCTGATTACATCATTGAGGTCACGAACAATCATATCTTATATCACCATTGAAACTGTTAAAGATCTCATATCGTATGTTTTAATATTTCGAATACAGTTTATATATCTGTTTAACTACTCCACTTAATATTAATTGATTTAAAGTTGAAATCTTACATGATGTCAAAGCAAAGATCTCATCTCCGTCTTATTCTCCTTCCTCATCCGGTGCCTCAGTTCCAACTTTCTCACAATCTTTCTCAAGAGCAGTAAGATCTTCACTGGCTTCAGATAACTCCCCTTCTTCCATGCCCTCCTTGATATACCAGTGGACAAAGGCCCTTTTGCCATACACGAGATCAAAATAGAATTTGATGACTGTTTAGAGTATGCCGTGATTCACAGCGTTGCCTGTGATATCTTCTACCTTAGTCTTGCTTCCATTCTCAATGCCATCCAGTTGGTGCTAGCCAGTCACTCTGTCACAGCTAAATTTTTGGGATTTGAATCCTCTCAAATTTTGTTTTTTCTAAGTGGTCAAATAGAAGAGAGAGATAAACACAAATGTTATAAAAAAAATTTCACACGTTATAATCAGGTCTTACTAATAACTTTTTTTAAGTCTAACTCTCTCCTTCATTTGATCCTTGAGAGTAAAAAAAATTAAAAAAATCCAAATCTGAATTTCTATATACTCAAATATATTCTAACTCGCAGGTTACCTCATTGGTTTATGTAGCTGGAGGTGGTGGAGAAAATTAAAAGAATGTGAAGAGTTTATGCAACGGTAGTTTGCTTTAATCAAAGAGTGAGTGATTAGCACTTATTGCTGGTATAATGAATAAGATAGAGAATGAAAAAGAGAGCTAAAAATGTTGGAAAATCTTTGTGGGCATGCGTTAATAAATTCATTTTATATTATTTTCATAAAAAGGGTTAATGGGATAGTCTATAAATGATTAATCCTAACAAATATATATGATATAAAGTATAGAATAATTCTAAATCTTCTTAATAATTTTTCTAATTACTAAATGAAGAAAGTATTGAATATTTTTTAAATTTCTAAAATTTTGACTGTATTTAATTTTTTTTAATACTTTTTTTATTAAGTAATAAAAAGATTATTAAGAATAAGTTTTAGAAAAATATAGCAAAACTTTAAAGTATATTCGGCTTAACGTCTTATATTATAAGTTTAGTTGGATGGTTAAGTGTAAGCCCAATGGGTTATAAGCCCAATGGGTTATAAGCCCAATGTTTATGAAACTCATGATGAAAGGGCTCAGTAACCTATATAAAGGTACTACAGCCCTTCTCTAACCAAACATATCATTACATAATAAGAAAAGACAACCACCATAAGTTTTGTCATTCTGTTTTCTTTGATCGCCCCATCGAATAATCGCCAGAAGAAATTGAGTATTCGGAGGAAGATTTTGAACAGGATCAAGCTACGATTCACCATGACACAAACATGTGCATATCTAATTCATTATACTTGATAATTGGTGTTCGAATATCATGTATCAAAGATTTAGGATAGACTTGATAAAACGGATCTTACCTGTCGGGTCAGTCCGCCTAATCTGTCATTTTTGACAGGTTGGGGTATATAATTGAACCTATTTTTTAAATTTTAACCCGCCTAACCCTCGGGTTAAGGTGGATTAGCCCGTCAAGTTGGTTTTTTTTATTGTTTTTGCTACTTTCAATTGGGCTGGGTTGTTGGATTTTGGTGGGCTGGGTTAGGTTACTAGAGTAGATTCAGGTTTATTTTGTTTAAGGTAATTAGGGTTTCAAATCACTCTCCACTCAAAAATCAAAAATCACTCTCTTAATATAAACTCACTCTCTCATATCAGATTCGTCTTTTGCAACTACCGACATTAGTTATCATCTTTGCCAGTGAGCGCAGAGAGCCCAGCCTCACACGCAACTCGCGGCCTGCCTTGTCCTCAACCTCGCCAAGAGAAGTAATTTATAAAGAGAAATAATTAGCAAGCCTTCACAAGCAGCTCAGAGAGACCCTTAACGAACCAATCCATTTACATCTAATTTATAAAGAAAAGTACTTTAAAAGTGGTAGAGAATTATTTTGGTATAGTTATTTTATTATAATAATTATTTTTTAATCTCACAAGTGAGGTGAACCCCACCGTGTTAAGACCGCACTATTATGTTTGCAAATTTGTACCCACTATCATGGTAAGGAAATAATATTTAGTAAAATAGAGAAAGTAGTGGAAAACTTAGCAAAGATTGCCCAACAGAAAGTAGGCGATAGGCATAAACTTAACCTAAACATTAAATGCATGACTATTTTCTTCAAATAGACATTTATTGCTTTTAAAAATGTTTTTTTCCAAGATGTGAGTCATCTTATTAAACGAAATAGCAACCATGTCATTAAATTTTCTCTTTTTATTTTTAATGTATAGAAAATATTTTATCATTATACCTAATTCTCTTATTAATTTTCTTAATTATTAAATAAAAAAAATATTAAATATTTTTTATATTTTTAAGATATTAAATTCATTTATTTTTTATTTAATATTAAAAAATTATTAAAAAAATTTATAAAAGATATAACATTACTCTAATGTATATTATTAAATGTATATAGCAGTTGCCTGCAAATAATTTGCAAGTTCGAACACCTAGGAGGTGCTTAGTACACTGGCAACGTACATTCCCAAGTATTTTGTATGCATAAGTATCAAAATGCATGCGTATTCAATGTATTACAATCGAAAACCATCTTACAATCCGAAACATGAGTGATAAATGGGTAAAGTTGGCAATCTATGGAAAAAAAAAATCCTGGTTCTTATCAGGGATTGTGAAATTCCCACATGTTTTGGAAGGTATCACATGCATGCGTATTGGTGGTTTCTTTGTTGGACATACAAATTAAGAGATTAGCGAGCTTTGCTCAATGGATAATTTTTAGTATATATATTCTGATTCTTGTTTTTGGTGGTTTCTTTAAGTGGATATCTTATCCCCTGCTTTTGTTCTTTCTTTCTATTTTCTGGTGAAAATTTTTTCTCCTATAAAAAAAAATAAAAATTTTACTAGTTTAATAAACATGAGCATCTTGCACAAGCAACTGTGAGTGCAAAAGGGAAGTACTTTTGGTTGAAATTAACAAAAAAAATTCTTCAGCTTTAAGACCCACTATCATGGAAAAAGAAACGCATGGCCATTGTACCTAAACTTGTGAGTGCAAATGGGAAGTAATTCGTTTCAGAAAATTGATTTTTGCTTAAGAAAAATTATTATTTAAATTTGGAATATTTAAATTGAGTATATTAGATTAATCAATATTTAATATTTTTATATATCTTTATACTTTTTATTATGTGACATAAAGATTTATAAAAATATTAAATATTGATTAACTTGATGCATTTAATAAAATACTTTAAATTTATACAAAAATCTCTTTATTGCTTAAACAAAAAATAGAACCATCCTAAATTTTTTTAATATTATTCAAACAAGAGATTTTTGCATAAACATAAAACACTCAATTTAATACACTAGATCAATCAATACTTAATATTTTTATAAATTTTTATATTACATAATTAAAAATATAAAAATTTATAAAAATATTAAATCCTAATTAATCTCATACACATAACTTAAATATTTAATAGACAAAAATTTCTATATTTAGACATCAAAGCTCTAGCCTCAATACAACATATCATTCAGACCGAAGCCTGTCATGAAAGGCACAACAACTCACTGCATAATAATCAGATTTTATGTACCAAAAAAAAAATTTCTGAAGCTTAGAATAACGGAACCCATCTATTCATGTCATCACATGATTCTCTTTTTGCAGCAGGCAATCAATAGAATGAGCATGCACAAGTCTTTCATCCAAAGGCATATAAACAAAAAAAAAAAAAAAAAAGAACTACATGGGTTCCAAAACCAAGAGCATCAAACCACCAACCATGCTCAACAGGCTTAATTAATCATAATAGTTCAGCATTCAAATAAAAGCCAACCCGAAAACAGTTTGACAAATATTTCTGCAGGCAATCAACTAAATGAGAACATACCTAAACCTTTCATCAAATGACATTAAACAGTGCATTCAGCTCAAACAACGAGCATCAACATTGTTGTCACTGCAATATAGCCCTGGTTTCTGAGTGAAACGCTGCCTCTTAAGTACCTTCCTAGCCTTCTGAACAAGCTCCCAGTATGTAACTGCACCATCAGTCTCCTCAATTATAGCTTGTATGGCATTGCTAAAAGCCCCATAAACTTTGTCAGAATTTCCACAAAGATTTGCCTCCTTAGCTTCTTGGTCACTCTGGCAAGCACTCAACAGAATTCCCCGATCTAGAAGGCTGCTTTTACTGAATACAGCATATGCTTCTGGCATACCCACCATCTTAAAACTTCGACCATGTCCTGAACTTTCACCACCTCCATCTTGCAGTGTGTCCAAGCCAAACTTCACGAACTTCTTCACCTTAGGGCTAGCATCTTCCCCAAAGATATCAAAAAGTGTAGCTCTTAGATTCCCAAGATCTATATCATCTTTACCAGTTTTCTGCTTGAGTATATCAATCAGAGTTGAGACAGGCAAAGACCTACTTTTCACATAGCTGTAGTGCCCATAACAAAGTTCACCATCTCTTTCTTCAACATCATGGATATCATGAGGCTCAATGGGCTTAGTTCTAAACAGATCAAAGCTTTTCTTTGTGCTCTCTCCTATTTGCTCCTTTGCAGCTTCAATCAGCCCACCACTGTGACAAGAGTCTGCTACGATTGTGAGCCTACAACCCGTGGGGACCTTGACTACGTATTCATTAAAATCATCATCTGTTTTCACACACACTCACACTTAACACAGTTAGCATTGCTTCCCAAAAAATAATGCCAACGGAATATCCGTAATGGCAGCTAACAACACTCAAATTAAGATAACACAGAATGGAGAGAAACTGAAATACTCAGATGCATTTTATTATGATCAGTACTAGTGACTGGGTTACAAGCTTAGAGAAGAGGACAATATAGAGGTAGAGACAGAGGAGAAGAAGATTACATCAGAGAGGAGAGGAAGAAAGTATTAATAAGGGAGAGACAATAATCACTTTTCTCAATGCCTGTTCTCAACTCAATCCTCACTTAAATAACCCATCCCCTTTACAGTACCAATTCCCTTAACATTTGGTTCCCCATTTTAAGCTCCAATGCCACATGGCAATTCTGTTATTAGTGTACTTAATATAAAATATATTTAATTATATAAAAATATTAAATTATAATTAACTTATAATTTATATAATATATTATATTTAAAACTTCCTATGAGAGTTACTGTTCATTCATTTTCACAGAAAAATACTACTACTTACTTTGGAATATACCGACTCAAAAGCTGACAAACAAAAGTAATAATATTTCAATTTTTTGTTAAATATAGAATATATTGCATCATAAATTTTTTACAACAACTTTATGAAACCATCATTGTTGGTTGGAATTTCCAAAAGTTACTGATGTGACAAGACAACAAATAGATCCAGTTTTGGCCTTTTCGACATCTTTCGCACCAAAAAAGAAATAAATTTAAACCAATAATATATTTTAAACAAATAAAAAAAAAAACCAACGACAACAACAAAAGCAATAAATAAAGGAAGGAACGCTGAATTGAAGAGGTAACCAAACGAACCAGTGATGAGATTGAAATCAGCAGGAACAATGCACTCATCGAAGCCGGTGTCGTCCTCCTCGGGCTTCATGGAGGGTAGGCGCGTGCCGTGGCAGCTGAAGTGGACGAATAACTCGTCTGTGGGCTTGGCCGACTGGACCAGCTTGAACAGCGCCAATCGAATGTTCTTGCCAGTGGGTTGGGTGAAGGAGGGGTCTGTATCAATCATCACAGTGATATCTTCTTCTAAGAACCCATATCGGTCGATGAGGCAGCTGTGTATCCTCCACACATCGTTGATGCAACCTCTCAGTCTCAGCTCAGCCTTCTCTGTTGGGTAGTTGCATCCGATCAACAGTGCCTTTTTCGCCATTGCAGGGAGGTGCAGAGTATGAGTTCAATAGTTGGTGATTACGGGGCCGCGACAAGTTTTATCGAGGCAAGCTCTCTCTTATGTCTTGGATACAATTTTTTGTATATATAGTAATAGTATGTTTTTTTGGATTAAGCGGCCATTTCTCTTTAATTCTCCCAAGGAAGATTTCTCCTTGAAAAGAACAATAATTTTCTTCTCGTGTCTCTAAAACTTTGTAAGCATAAGAACTTCCTCAGTCAGTGCCTATTACGTCTACATTGTTGTTTGAATTTAAAGTATTTAATTAAGTGTATAAAATTAATTAATATTTAATATTTTTATAAATTTATATATCACATGATTAAAAATATAAAATTTTATAAAAATATTAAATATAAATTAACTTAGTATATTTAATTTAAATATTTTAAATTTATATAAAAATTTCTTATTACATTTCCCTGAATATGTTTATATATATATATTTTTTATATAGAATGATGAACCTTGAATATTAATCGTTGACTTTACTATAAAACACATCAGCAACCGGAAACAATGACCGTCAACCTACAAAACAAGTAAATCTGTAAAACTGAAAATAACATTTTTGGCCCCGAAATTTTTTTTGAAGTGGGTTCAAGTAATTGCAAAAAAGTGCTGCAATGTTGAGGTGCTCCATTATACAAACAAAATATTATAAAAGGTAAACCACTCAAAGCCACAATACTTACTGCAATCATTGCTGTTGGTTTTGTTATAGAATTCTAGCTATTGGTCTTGTTACAGAATTCTAGAGTCAAGATAACAAAAGAAACGATAAATAAATAAATAAAAAAGATATTAATCTATAATTTTTAATCATAACCATAACGGATCAAATGGTTGAGATTTCTAGTTTGAAAAGACATGCATTCTGTCGAACTATCTCCAAATCATTAGGATAATTTAAATCAAGCATAGAGATAGCACCATGATTTTAAATTGTAGTTGTGATCGCGATTATAGTTATGGTTGTGGTTGTTGCAATTATGAGTATAGCAACTGCTGGCGGTTGTTGTAGTGTGAATTTTTTAAAAATTTGCACAAAATGTAAAAAAAAATTCTATAATTATTATAATTCTTCATATATTATTATTTATAATATTTAATAAATTTTACTTATTTGATAAAATTTTGTACTATCTTAAAGAATAATTAAAATTAAATTCATAATCAAAATAATATAATTATTGTTATCATAAATTTAACTTAATTATTATAAATTTTAATTAATTATTACTATTCTTAATACTTAATTATCAACCAATAATTAAGTTTAATTTTAAACTTTGACATAGGCTACTAAATATTTTTGGAACAAAAAATTTATTAATCAACTTAATTATCGAAATTTTAATTAATTATAATTATTTTTAACTTAATTTTTACACACTATTTTCAAAATTTTCACTCTTCTTAATTTTTTTCTAACTTTTCTCTTTCTCAAATTTTTCCCACTTCTCCCTAATTTCCCCCTTCCTATGCCCCAAATCCTTCCCAGATTGCTTATTCCCTTCTCTACCCCCAATTTTTTTCACTTTCCCAAATCCCCCTTTGTCTTCCTTTCTCCCTTTGTCTCTCCATCTCTCCATCTCCATCTGAATCTGAAGCTTCCTCTTCCTCTTCCTCTTCGTTTCTCAACTCAACCCTCAGATATCAGATCTCCCTCTTCCTCTCTGCTTCGGTGCTTCCCCTTCCTCCGAATCTGAACTCTGATCCTCTCAGTCTCACCCCCTCTTCCTCTTTGCTTCGAATGGCCCCCACCCCCTCTTCCTCATGGATCTGCTTCCCCTTCCTCTCTGATGTGCGGAATCGCACCCCTTGTAGAGACAGCAGCCCACCTCCCCCTCTCATCCCAAATCGTCGGTGTCGACCACCGCCCGCCCCTCGCCCCTCCCCTCCTCTCGCCTCCCTCCCCTTCTCTCTGGAGCATCGTTGCGGTCTGTTGCAGCTCATTGTAGTCGCAACACTGCTACGTTACAGCCGCAATACCGTTACATTACGGCTGTTTTACGTGATTTTCATTCCCAATGCAATTGCGGCCTAATGTCGTTGTGGCACAAGCCACAACAGTAATATTGTTGCAGCATCAGGTGATGCGGACCGTAATTTAGAATCCTGGATAGCGCAACCACTTTCATAATTTTGGAGGTGGTCCTATAAACTCACCAAAAATCGTCAATCATCACTTCGACATTATTGTGTATTCGAAACGAAGTCGTTGGGAACCTCGTCGAATATGTCATCGTCTTGATCATCTTTTTCATTGTCTTCCTTTGCATCGGAGAGAGCACGAAGGGTTGAGATTGGGGACTTAAGAAAGACTCTAAATCTTACCACAAGATAGACAAATTCGATTAGATTTCTTAGAGCTATTAAAATGAAAAATACCATAGTTTTAGGGTTAATTATTAAATAACTTAAACTATTAGAAAGCACACTAAGCAGAGTGCATGGTAGAATTGTCCACAACAACGGATTTGACTCTTGGCACAAACAATGCGAACATAACATGGTGCTACAATACAAACCGGCGAGGACATACAAACCCTAAGCCAAACAAGTCAACAGTGCTACAAACAAGAAACCCTACATATTCCTGTGGCGAAAAACCACTATAGCAAATATCATGGTGCTATAATATATTGACACGTCTTTCACATGGATCTCATTTTTAAGAAGTAGCCATGACTGTTGCGGTATAAATTAAAACATTTGATGTGCCATATTAGGCCATTTGCCCATTTTGGGCCCATCCTAAATCGTCATGTATGAATTATTATTATTTTCTTTTTTGCATATAATTTATCTCATTTTCATACCATATTGTATTATGAATGAATAGTCAAAACAAGGAGTGTCTTGAATTATATCACTTAATATTTTATATAAATTCAGCAAAAAATAAAATAAAATCAGCAACCATCTGCTTTCTACCCATGATATATTTTCTTTTTTCTCGGATAGATACCAATATAAAATTTGATCTCAAAATGTTTGCAATATTAACAAAAAAGAAAAATTACACCAACAAAAGTAACAAACACCTTAATTCCACGTTTGTTTGAACTCATCTACATAAATATTTCTAACTAGAACTCTTTAAGTATCTATTGTCATTTCTTTTTATTAATTTTCATTTAAATAATTTTTTATTTTTTTGATCTAATGATTTAAATTAACCAATTTAATAAAAAGTTAATAGAATAAGAATAACAATAGATACAAATGAGTGGCAATAGACATTCTCATCTTTTGTTTTTGCTTCAAGATTATTTTACATTTATGCACTCGTTGGGACAATATTTTAACAAAATATTTTTGAAATAATTTTAGATTAGTTTCAAACCAAGTTTTATACTTTAGTTTACTACAGATTTAATTGAAAACGTTAAATTATTCTTCAAACAAACATCTCCGATCAGTGATTCTTTTGCGATTTTTCTACCTCAAGATTTTTAATAAAATAATCAAAATTTATAATATATACTTTTTGGTATAATTATTTTCTAGTTAATTTTGGTACTTATTTTATTATAAAGAGAACTGTTTTTTTTTATAGATAAAGAAAACTACTTTTTTTTAATCATCAATAGGGTCTATTGGCCCAAAAGGAAAACAAAATTACACACAATCGAGCATGAGACAACCCACAGAGTCTTGCCACAAGATGCTAACAAGAGGTTGATGATGGACATCTACAACAATATAAGATAATAAACTCGGGTGACACAATTTAGCAAGGAAATCCGTAAACATATTACTTTCTTTAAACAAATGATCTAATAGTACCACACAATCTTCATGGAGTAGTGCTCGAATCTCTTGGACAAGTGAAATACAAAGATGAGTGGGTGGACACCTTTTTGTTTGAACTGATCCAAATTCTTAATTTGAATATTAGTATTGATAGTTTCCTATTTTTTATTGATAGATTCATATATTGTAATTAATATTGAGATGTATAAAAGATATGTAATAAATATGAAAATATGTAATAAATACATAAGATATGAAAGATATTTGTTTTTAATAGAAAACTAGGAAAGTCAAAGTGTGGAAGGGTGGCTTTTGTAGGTTATAAAAATACTTGTATTGGAGAATTTGTTGATATATATGAAAATGATTGAAATGATGTTATTAATGTTGTAGTGGAGGGTTTGCAACTTTGTCCTCAAAAGTTACATCAAGGATGTTTTGCAATTTTGTCCATAAAAATTGTAGCGGGAGAGAGTTTATAGCTTTATCCAAGCAAAAATTATAGCATGGGTGTTAGACCATTTGTGTATGGTGAGGGTTTGTAATACTGATTATAAAAGTTCATTCCCACTGACAAGGTTTCCATTACTAAGTATTATTTCAGTTAGGACATATAAAATAAAGAAAAGTAATTAATCTAAATCTAAACTACCAAAGCAATAACATTGGGGTTTGGAAATCTAGGGAATTCTTCTTCACTTCCTACTTCATACTAATGATATGCAATCCTTACAAGTAACATCAATGCTTAGTTAGTTTAGCTTGAGAATCTGATTTAGTCAAAAGCCTATTTCTAGGTCGATCAACCCTGGTGTCATTTACCTAATCCACTATGGTTCTTATGGTTGCATGAGGACTAGTGTAAACTCCACTAATGAACGATCTATTCTCAAACACACGCTAATACATGGCTAAAAGGTATATTTCTATCTCGTTAGCGAATCAACTCATCCAAGCCAATTGAACTCGTCGAACATGCATCAACCATACCATGTCCATCTCCACAAATCCCTATGTCTAGTTCATTTGCATCAATTAAGATCATGCAATTATTGATCAAACAGAAGCAAGCATTAAGCATAGGCATGGAAGAACAAAGCTAAACATCAATAGAAACTCAAATTCATACATAAACATCAATAATCATATAAAGATCCAAAGTATTTCCTAAATACAACTTCTAATCCAATGAACACGAATTTACAGAGCAAAATAGTGCTCAAAAGATAAGGGAGAAGAAGAAAACTCAGGGAGAAGAGGAATGATGTCATTGATGAGATCCTTGAAGCTTGAATCCTCTTCCTTAAGGAAGAGGACCTCCAACCTAGTCTCCTTAGGCCTCTAATCAGCCCAGAAATGAAAAACAAAGCCGCAGCTCCTCTAAAACCTAAAACTATCTACTGAGCTCTCCAAACTTTCTTTACAAAATATGACAAAAATCTATTTATAGACTCAATAAAACAGAGGCACGCTGCGACATTAACATGCCTACGCCGCAGCGCGTGTCAAATTAGGTCACTAACGTCGTGGCATTAATTCCTTGCGTCGCGGCGTTAAAATCTTCGAAGTCCCTGACTTTGGATGCAGGGGATGTCACGTCGCGGCATTAACATGCCACGCCGCGGTGTTGTATGCTGAGATGCTAATTTGGCTTTCTCTTCTCATTTCAGCTCAAATGCTCCACATATCATCTTGTTTGGAGCACTTCCTGTGATAGAAAAAATACCAAATCAATAACAAATATAAATTCACTTAATCACATATCAAATATGCTCAGTTTGCTCAATATCATATAGGAAAGGTATCAGAATTGGATATAATAAATATAAGCATAAAACATTCCAAATATGCATAAATATAAGGACTTTAGCACTCTTTATAACTCAGATATAAGACACAAATAACTTCACTTTGTGTAGTTATCAATGGGAGGATTTGCAGCTTTATCCATACAAAAGTTGTATTGTAATGTTATTCATAGTCAATTTGATCTCTTCTCATACGTGGATATAAGTATGTTTACCCGAAGTACATTAAACTTTGTGTGTGATGTGTTTTTTGTAATGTTTTTCTTAATTACTCGTATTTATACAAGCACGTGTAGAAGGAGATAATGTATTCCCCCAAAAGTTTTCAATGCAAGATTCACAGCTGCATCTGAATCCATATTTACCCCAACCTTTTAGAGCCTCGTACTCTTCATATGATTAAGGCCATAATATAAAGCTCATATAACTCAACTTCAATATTCAAACAAATACTTAAGTTATAATAGAATCTTTTCACAAATTTATCTGTATATATCATCATGTAGCAAACCTTCACAAGCAACTTAGAGAGACCCTTAACGAACCAATCCATTTGCTGTTGGGCTCAAGAATTGATTCACAGTGTAAACTAAATGAAATTGCGACGTGACAAGTGAGCATCAAACAAGATCTAATAAAGCTAAATCACAGACTTACACAGCGCAGCTGTACTGAATGCGTGCAAAGCATATAGAAAAAGAACACCAAATTTTAACATAGAAAACCCTCCAATATTGAGGAAAAAATCACGGGACAAACTCTGAAAAATTCTACTATATTAAGGATAATTACAATATCCTCTCCACACTCTCTTATACAAGAGATACAAAATATAGTGTTTTCCAGTGAGACTCCTCTTCTCAAATACTATAATTTTATGTTATTGCAGTACCAAGAAGTAATAAAGATCAGTGTATTTTCTCAAACCTCACTCTTTAAGATTTATTCACACTCTATTTTTGCTCTAACTCTTCAGAAGCTCCATTGTCTTCTGCTCGGTTATATTTTCAGATGGAAGCTCAAATCTCTATTTATAGAGATTTCAGCCTGCCTTGAATTAATGCAATTGGCCCTCCAACTTCCACCCTCCAACAAGCAACAAATGCACCAAAAGTTCTACAACAATTGTTGACAAAACAATTACCTCTGCATGCATCAAATGTAAAGTATCCATCGAAATTGGCTAGACCCCATAATTCTCCCCCTCTAGCCATTGAGGAAAATAATCTTAGAACATTCATCTGGGATCTATGCCTATTAATTCGGCACAAAGTTGAAGTTTTTCACGTGCAACAACTTTTGTCATCATATCAGCAGGGTTTTTATCAATGTGAATCTTTTCCAGCTTAAACTGTTGTTCCTCCACTGCTTGACATAGCCAATGATATCTAACATCAATGTGCTTAGTACGAGAGTGGTACATCGCATTTTTATTTAAATCCAAAGCATTTTGACTATCGCAATGGATAATGCACCTTTCCTGCTTCATTCCCAATTACTAAAGAAATCTTTTCAACCAAAGCATTTATTTTCATGCTTCGGTCATAGCAACATACTTTGCTTCAGTAGTAGATAAGGCAACACACTTCAACAATTTAGATTGTCAAGACACAGCTCCCCCTACAAAAGTAAGCAATAATCCCGAGGTAGGTTTCCTATTATCAAGATCTTCTGCCATCTTTGCATCTGCACAACCTTCCAAAATCAGTTCTGATCCTCCAAAGCACAAGCATATTCTAAAGCTACTTTTCAAATTTCTCAAGATCCATTTTACAGCTTCCCAATTATCTTTACTAGGATTAGAAAGAAACCTGCTAACAACTCCAAACGCATGAGCGATAGCTGGCTGAGTACAAACCATGGCATATAATAAACTCCCAACTACAAAGGAGTAAGGTATAACAACCATATCTTTCTTTTCTTCCTGAGAAGTGGGGCACCTCCTTTTACTGAGTTTAAAGTGATTGGCCAACGGTGTGCCAACCGGTTTAGCATTCTTCATATTGAATCTTTCTAGAACCTGTTCCACATATTGTTTTTGTGATAACCATAGCTTTCTAGCTTTTCGGTCTCACGAAATCTGCATGCCTAGAATTTGCTTTGCAGGGTCTAGATCTTTCATATCAAAGGATTTTGATAACTCCTTTTTCAAATCACCAATCATCTTCACATCTTGTCCCACTACTAGCATATTGTCTACATATAATAGAATGATAATGACCTTGTTACCTGGAAACGTTCTAACATATACACAATGGTCTGCATCAGTCTTGGTATATCCATGGCTTATCATGAAATAGTCGAAATTCTTGTACCATTGTCTAGGAGCCTGCTTCAATTCATAAAGACTCTTCTTTAATCTGCAAAGCATATGCTCCTTTCCAGTCTCATCAAAACCTTCTGGTTTATCCATATAGATCTCTTCCTCCAAATCACCATGGAGAAATGCAGTCTTCACATCTAACTACTCAAGCTCCAAGTCCAAGCTAGCTGTTAATCCGAGTATGACTCGAATATCACTTATTTTGACAACTGTAGAGAAAATCTCATCAAAATCTATTCCTTGCTTCTGTCCAAAACTTTCCACAACCAAGCGAGCTTTATATTTCACTAGCTGGTTACCATCTTTCTTAAGCTTGAATACCCATTTGTTCTTCAAGGCTTTCCTCTCTTCCGAAAATTACATAAGCTCATAAGTGTCATTTTTCTACAATGAATCTATCTCTTTTTGCATTGCTTTCATCCACTGGATTTTATCCTCATGAGTTTGAACTTCTTCAAAACTTTCTGGCTCCCCCTCATTAGTTAGAAGGATGAACTCAGAACTATGGTACTTGATTGATAGATGACACTCTCTATTAGATCTCCTGAGTTGTGGTGTAGGGGGTTGCTCCCCCTGCTCGACACCTTCTCCATCTTCAACACCATCTATTGTTGACTCATTATCAACATCATCTTCAACAATATCTTCTAAAAATTCTCCCCTTCTGTGGCATTTCCTTTAGAAGGAGATACTGGTATAAAATCGACTTTACCACTAGTTTCATTGGTTTTCTCTAGTACAATAGGATTTGACATAGTTTCTTGCTCATTGAATACTACATCTCTACTTCTAACAATCTTTTTCTTTTCCGAATCCCATAACTTGTAACCAAATTCCTTATCTCCGTAGCCTAAAAATATACAAGGAATGACTCTAGTATCAAGTTTTTGTCTCTACTCCTTACTTACATAAGCAAAGGCTTTGCATCCAAACACCTTCAAATGAGAGTAGCTAATATCATGTCCAGATCATACTTTCTCTGGAATGTCAAAGCCCAAAGGAATAGACGGAGATTTGTTAATCAGGTAGTATGCGGTTTGAACAGCTTCACCCCAGAATGGCTTAGGCGGTTTAGCCATTCTCAACATACATCTGATTTTTTCCGTAATGGTTCTGTTGATTCTTTCGGCTACGCCATTATGTTGTGGGGGTGCCAGGAACCGTATTCTCATGTCTGAAGACATGTTCTGAACAATGATTCCTGAATTCATAGGAGGTGTACTCACCCTTATTGTCACTATGAAGACACTTCAAAGGTTTCCCTGTTTCTTTCTCCACCATGGCATAAAACCTTTTAAAGTATTGAAACACCTGGTTTTTTCTCTTTAGAAAGCACACCCATATTTTTCGTGAAGCATTATCAATAAACGTTGCAAAATATTAACTACCACCAAGAGTCTCCACCTCCATGAGACCACATACATCTAAGTAAATCATATCCAAAATATTTTCTTTCAGCTTTGAAGTTTTGCTTAAAGAAACTCTATGATGCTTGCTAAATAAATAATGATCATAAGGACTTAACCTTGTACCTTTGGAGAAGGAATAAGGGATTTCCTTGCCAAAATCTGTAATCTTTTTTCACTTAAATGAGCTAGTCTTTTGTGCCACAAATTTGGTGAAGCATCATCCTCAACTACATTCAACTCACCCCTGATCTGCTTGACTTGAGTCTTATATAATGTATTATACACCATTCCTCTAGCAACAACCATGGAGCCTTTGAAAAGCTTCCATTTGCCATCACCAAAGTTACTGTGATATCCAACTAGATCCAGAGCATGCACGAAGATTAGATTTAAGCATAGATCAGGCACATGTCGCACATCTT
The DNA here is from genome assembly GCA_029884605.1 of Ormosia emarginata. Lineage (NCBI taxonomy): Eukaryota > Viridiplantae > Streptophyta > Magnoliopsida > Fabales > Fabaceae > Ormosia > Ormosia emarginata. The sequence goes on along the minus strand of JAQQTP010000066.1, from coordinate 7,934,954 downwards.
TCAATGTTAGTGTACAACCAATATTGGTCTGAATGCACACATCACCAACTCACATAATGTTTGCATTGCTACTATTGCCCATATTTACTTTGCCAAAGTCTCCTACTTTATACATAGTAAAGAATTCCTTGTTATGAGTGGCATGATACGATGTGGCTGAGTCAATGACCCATTCTACATATGAATTTGTAACATGATATTCTTCATCTCCGATAGAAAGTAACACCACTTCCCTATTAGTCATAAAGGTTATGGAATTCTCATCATCAGTTATATTCTGATTCTTTTGATTTGTCTTATCTCTATTCTTCCAAGCTTTACAATTCCTTTTGATATGTCCTTCTTGGCCACAATGATAACACTTGAACTTTCTTCTTGACTGGGATTGCGATCTATCTTTGGATTTCTTGGACCTACCTCTGCTTTTACTTCTCCCCTTATTCTCTGTGACAAGGGCTTGGGAATTATCTATCCCCAAGTCTTTTCTTCTGGTTTCTTCATTAAACATAATATCTTTGACCTGGACCAAAGATAATTTTTCGTTCGGAGCAGAGTTGCTTAATGACACCACCAAAGTCTCCCAGTTATCTGGCAAAGAACTCAAAAGTAGCAGTGCCTATAATTTGTCTTCCAGCACTAGCTTCATGGTAATCAACTGATTTACCAAATCTTGGAAGTCACTCAAGTGTTCAGCAACCGATCTTCCCTCTCAGTACTTCAAGTTCACCAACTTTTTGATTGCGAAAGCATTATTATGTGCAATCTTCCTCTCATAGAGCCTCTGTAAATTCTTCCACAGAGTATAAGCATTGGTCTCTGTGGCCACATGGTGGAACACGCTAATATCCACCAATTTCCTGATTATTCCAATGGCCTTTTGGTGCATCTTTTATCAATCATCAGGCGTCATGTTGTCTGGCTTTGCATCTCCCTTTTCCATAGGATCATACAAATCCTTGTAGAAAAGTATATCCTCTATTTTTGGGTTCCAAATAGAGTATTTTGAGACCATGGTGCCCGTGTTCTCTTCCATTTAATTTACACATCACGATCTAGCTCAAGTAGGAGCTCTGATACCACTTGTTGGGCTCAATAATTGATTCATAGTGTAAACTAAATGAAATTGTGGCATGACAAATGAGCACCAAAGAAGATCTAATAAAGCTAGATCAACAGACTTACACAACGCAACAGTATTGAATGCATGCAAAGCCTACAAAAAAAAGAACACCACATTTTAACTTGGAAAACCATCCATTATTGAGGGAAAAATCACGGAACAAACTCCGACAAATTCTACTATATTAAAGATAATTATAATATCCTATTCATACTCTCTCACACAAGATGTACAAAATATAATATTTTTTAGTGAGACCCCTCTTCTCATATACTACAATTTTATGTGATTGTAGTACCAAAAAATAATAGAGATAATACCCAAATTTCTTTTGGTATATTTTCTCACACCTTACTCTTTATGATTTATTCACACTCTATTTTTCCTCTCATCTTCAGAAGCTCTCTTGTCTTCTTCTCAATTATATTTTCATATGGAAGCTCAAATTTCTATTTATAAAGATTTCTACCGGCCTTGAATTAATGCAACTAGCCCTCCAACTTTCACCCTCCAACAAGCAACAGATGCACCAAAAGTTCTGGAGCAATTGTCCACAAAACAATTGTCTCTGCATGCATCAAATGTAAAGCATCCACTGAAATTGACTGGATCCCACATTTACATCTAATTTATAAAGAGAAGTCCTTTAAAAGTGGTAGAGAACTATTTTGGTATAGTTATTTTATTATAATTATTATTTTTGAATCCCACAAGTGAGGTGAACCCCACTGTGTCAAGACCCCACTATCATGTTTGCAAATTTGTACCCACTATCATGGTAAGGAAATAATATTTAGTAAATGCATGACTATTTTCTTCAAATAGACATTTATAGGGAAGGTAACACTTGTGCAGATAAATTAGCTTCTTTTGGGGTGAATTCCTAATGTTTTACTTAGTGGGACTTGTTTCCTTCTTTTCTTAGTGAAGACTTTTTCTGTAATAGGTATGGTCTTCCTAATTATAGGTTTAGCTAGTATATCTTTTCTGTCATGAGTTTTGGCTTTAATCCCCTCATGTTTTTGTATTTGCTTTTTTCTTGTTCTTTGTTTTTTATAATATTATGGTGTGCTACAGATGATTGGTAGAGTTTGCGGTGCCAACTTAGTTGGGATCTCTTTTTCTATTATGATGCTTTTGCATGCCTTTTTGATTAAAAAAAAAAAAGAAAAGGAAATAATTTAAGTTTAATAATCTCTTTAGTATAATTTTGATCATTGAATGCAATACATACTTTCTCCAATTCTTTTAGATGTAAATATGAGCTTTCAAATTCTAAACCATGAAAATTAGGAAGTAAAGAAATCATACCTGACTTAAATCTAAAATTGTTGGCATTGAGTGGAAAGATAAAACATGATGGACTAAAATTTTGAGGTGGTTGTAAATATGCACGCATGATTTGCAACGGTTGATTTTCATGTTCATCATATACATTTTCATTTTCAGTCATTGTGTCAATTGTGTGTGATTGTGATTCAAACAAATTAATATATAAAGTACCAGAATTAATTTTAACCAAACGACCAGAATTTAAATCACGATACTAATTAAGCATAAATAAATGACTTAAAATAGAAAAAAATAAAGTACAAGTAGGCGGTTTACACCAGTCATTAAATATTAATAAGGATGTGGTATAAACCAACCACCTAATAAATATTAATAAGTAAAAAGTTAGACAACTGATAAAGTAAAAAAATTAGATAACTGATAAATTAAAAAGTTAGATAATTAGAGAGTTAATAATTAGTATGTTAGAAAGTGCAGAAAGTAAATTGCAGAAAATAAATTTAAAATATGAAAATCGGAGAGAGGCAGAGCCCCACCAGAGTCAACGAAAGAGAAGAAAAGAAAAGAAGAAAAATTATTTTATTACGTTAAAAAGCAATAATAAATAACAGAAATTAAAAAGTTAGAGAGTAGAAAATAAATGGCGTAAATTAAAAGTTAGAGAATAGAAAATAAAAGTTAGTAAACAAAAATAAATGACATAAATTAAAAGTTAGTAAATATAAATAAATGACATATATAAAAAATTAGAAAGTTAGTAAGTTAGTAAATTAAAAGAGTAGATACAGAATTTACCAGATGATGAATATACAAGATGATAAAATTAACTTAAAGAAAGAGAACATCAATAAATTAAAACTTCAAATCAAGTCTCCAGCAACGACGCAAAAACTTGATGCGGATTAAAGGATGCAAACCCAAGTGCTGGTTGTCTTAAGTAATAAATTTTTCGGGAGTCCGAGGTCAATCCACAGGGAATTGATGAAGAAAAATTCTTTAAGGTAAGGGAAGGATTTGTCACAACAATAAAAATAATAAAATTTATTCACAATTAAATTAAAGAACTTGCTGGGTTAGGAGATCTACTTTTAGTAATAAATTAAGGACAAGATTAATTCTTTTTATAACTCAATTGAAATATATGCACAACGGAGGTTCCAATAGGAGAATAAAACATTTTAAGTCCATTTAGAATTATATACATAGTTATATTATAGTTCTTTTAATTATTTGCTAATATCAACACTTGTAAATGTGTTCAAGCATTCATTGTGTTAAATCACTTGTCTACAATGAATCAAGAACTCCACTTTACAAGAAGAGTTTCTAAATTGATTGAAAATAAAATATAACACGTATAATGATCACTTGATAATATATCACTTAAGCATAAGAAAGAAATTAATATAACCTTATTTGATTAACAAAAGTTTCACTCCTTTACCCAAGCAAGATGAAGATTAGTTACCCATGAGAAAGAAGAAAGAAAGAGAGTAGAAGAAAAAGATGAATTTAATTTTAACTTAGAACAAAAGAAAATTACAACAAATAACACAATAGCATAATCTAAGCTAAGCCAAGATTACCCAAATGATCTGCCTATGGTCCCTTTTATAGAGGATTAGGGATACAAAATGACAAGGGAATTGATTAATGAGTGAGTGGATGAGTGGGTGGATGAGTGAAAAATGCCAAAGAACTTTTGTGAGTAAAAAATTATTGAAATTTCATGTCTCCGAAATTATTCAATGATGAACTCATGGATAACATCAGAATGAAGCAAAGTGGTCTTCATGAAAGTTCTAGGAAATTGTTTCAGCTTTCCAATGTCACTAAAATCATCTAAAAATTCGTCCTATAGCTCAAGATATGACCTACTTATCGCAGACTGTTCAGGCCTAGTTTCAGCACCTCTATTTTGATTTTCAAACTCAATATGACCTCTAATCTGTTCGATTGAGCTCTTGTATTCTCATGAAAGTTGTAGATATGAGTCTTAACTTTCATATGCTAAATTTTTAGCCCATTTCAGTTTCTTAAACACGAATTATGCAATGATTACTGCACACTATTCGGGTTATAGTCACAAAACTCGTGTTCTGACTTCTAATCCCAATTAACACCGCTAGATGTCTGATTTTTTCCTAGAGCTCTTCATGAAAGTTGTAAAGCTCTCTTTTATCTTTCCTACAAAGTAAGATACATAATTATAAGACATCTAGAACTTAATATATGACTAAAATATAAAAACAGTATAAGACCAAAATAGTACTAAAAAAATCAATTAAGTCCAATTTGAGTTCAAACTTACAAAACATAATCAGGCTTAATCAATTAAGTACATGGAGAGTGTGAATGACTAAAAATGAGGGCTTATTAATGTATAAAATATGTGATTATCATGGACCAAAGATAATTTTTTGTTCGGAGTAGAGTTGCTTAATGACACCACCAAAGTCTCCCAGTTATCCGACAAAAAACTCAAAAGTAACAGTGCATGTAATTCGTCTTCCAGCACTAGCTTCATGGTAATCGACTGATTTACCAAATCTTGGAAGTCACTCAAGTGTTTAGCAACTGATCTTCCCTCTCTGTATTCAGGTTCACCAACTTTTTGATTGCGAAAGCTTTATTATGTGCAATCTTCCTCTCATAGAGCCTCTGTAAATTCTTCCACAGAGTATGAGCATTGGTCTCTGTGGCCACATGGTGGAACACGCTAATATCCACCAATTGCCTGATTATTCCAATGGCCTTCCGGTGCATCTTTTTCCATGGTGTCTGTGTTCTCTTCCATTTAATTTACACAGCATGATCTAGAGCTCAAGTAGGAACTCTGATATCACTTGTTGGGCTTGATAATCGATTCATAGTGTAAAATAAATAAAATTGCGACATGACAAGTGAGCACCAAAGAAGATCTAACAAAGCTAGATCAACAGACTCACACAGCTCAACAATACTGAATGCGTGCAAAGTATACAAAAAAGAGAACACCAAATTTTAACGTGAAAAACCCTCAAGTATTGAGGGAAAAACCACGGGACAAACTCTGACAAATTCTACTATATTAAAAATAATTACAATATCCTCTTCATACTCTCTCACGTAAAATGTACAAAATATAGTATTTTTCAGTAAAACCCCACTTCTCATATACTTCAATTTTATGTGATTGTAATACCAATAAGTAATAAAGATAATACCCAAATTTCTCCCGGTATATTTTCTCATACCTTACTCTTTATGATTTATTCACAATCTATTTTTCTTCTCATCTTCAGAAGCTCCCTTGTCTTCTGCTCGGTTATATTTTCGGATGAAAGCTCAAATTTTTATTTATAGAGATTTCAACCAACCTTAAATTAATGCAACTGACCCTCCAACAAGCAATAGATGCACCAAAAGTTCTGGAACAATTGTTGACAAAACAATTGTCTCTGTATGCATCAAATGTAAAGTAATCCACCGAAATTGACTGGATCCCACATTTACATCTAATTTATAAAGAGAAGTCCTTTCAAAGTGGCAGAGAACTATTTTGGTATAGTTATTTTATTATAATTATTATTTTTGAATCCCACAAGTGAGGTGAACCCAGTGTGTCAAGACCCCACTATCATGTTTGCAAATTTGTACCCACTATCATGGTAAGGAAATAATATTTAGTAAATGCATGACTATTTTCTTCAAATAGACATTTATCCCTTTAAAAAATGGTTTTTTCCTAGATGTGAGTCATCTTATTGAACGAAATAGCAATCATGTCATTAAATTTTCTCCTTTATTTTTAATGTATATTATTAAACGTATATAGCAGTTGCCTGGAAATAATTTGCAAGTTCGAACACCTAGGAGGTGTTTCGTACACTGGCAACTTTCATTCCCAAGTATTTTGTATGCATATAAGTATAAAATGCATGCGTAACATGCGTTTTACAATCGAAAACCATCCTACATTCCGAAACATGCGTGATAAATGGGTAAGGTTGGCAATCTAGGGAAAAAAATATCCTGGTTCTTATCAGGGATTGTGAAATTCCCACATGTTTTGGAAGGTATCACATGCATGCGAATTGGTGGTTTCTTTGTTGGACATACAAATTAAGAGATTAGCCAGCTTTGCTCCTCAATGGATAATTTTTAGTATATATATATTCTGGTTCTTGTTTTTGGTGGTTTCTTTAAGTGGATATCTTATCCCCTGCTTTTGTTCTTTCTTTCTATTCTCTGGTGAAAATTTTTTCTCCTTTAAAAAAAAAATTAACAGTTTAATAAACATGAGCTTCTTGCACAAGCAACTGTGAGTGCAAAAGGGAAGTACATTTGGGTGAAATCAACAATAAAAATTCTTCTGGTTTAAGACCCAATATCATGGAAAAAGAAACGCATCGCCATTGTAACTAAACTTGTGAGTGCAAAAGGGAAGTACTTCGTTTCAAAAAATTGATTATTGCTTAAACAAAAAACAGAACCGTCCCGGATTTTTTTAATATTATTCAGACATCAAAGCTCTAGCCTCAAAACAACATATCATTCAGACCGAAGCCTGTCGTGAAAGGCAGAACAATTCACTGCATAATAATAAGATTCTGAAGCTTAGAATAACGGAACCCATCTATTTATGTCATCACATGATTCACTTTTATGAGCATGCACAATTCTTTCATCCAAAGGCATAAAAAAAAAAAAAAGAACTACATGGGTTCCAAAACCAAGAGCATCAAACCACCAACCATGCTTAACAGGCTTAATTAATCATAATAGTTCAGCATTCAAATAAAAGCCAACCCGAAAACAGTTTGACGAATATTTCTGCAGGCAATCAACTAAATGAGAACATACACAAACCTTTCATCAAATGACATTACACAGTGCATTCAGCACAAAAAAGGAGCATCAACATTGTTGTCACTGCAATATAGCCCTGGTTTCTGAGTGAAACGCTGCCTCTTAAGTACCTTCCTAGCCTTCTGAACAAGCTCCCAGTATGTAACTGCACCATCAGTCTCCTCAATTATAGCTTGTATGGCATTGCTAAAAGCCCCACAAACTTTGTCAGAATTTCCATAAAGATCTGCCTCCTTAGCTTCTTGGTCACTCTGGCAAGCACTCAACAGAATTCCACGATCTAGAAGGCTGCTTTTAGTTAATAAAGCATATGCTTCTGGCTCCCCGACCATCTTAAAACTTCGACCATGTCCTGCACTTTCACCATCTCCATCGTGCAGTGTGTCCAAGCCAAACTTCATGAACTTCTTCACCTTAGGGCTAGCATCTTCCCCAAAGATATCAAAAAGTGTAGCTCTTAGATTCCCAAGATCTATATCATCTTTACCAGTTTTCTGCTTGAGTATATCAATCAGAGTTGAGACAGGCAAAGACCTACTTTTCACATAGCTGTAGTGCCCATAACAAAGTTCACCATCTCTTTCTTCAACATCATGGATATCATGAGGCTCAATGGGCTTAGTTCTAAACAGATCAAAGCTTTTCATTATGAATCCAAAGCAAGAGCGTTCTTTCTTTGTGCTCTCTCCTATTTGCTCCTTTGCAGCTTCAATCAGCCCACCACTGTGACAAGAGTCTGCTACGATTGTGAGCCTACAACCCATGGGGACCATGACTACGTATTCCTTAAAATCATCATCTGTTTGCACACACACACACATAACATATAGTTAGCACTGCTTCCCAAAAAATAATGCCAACGGAATATCAGTAATGGCAGCTAATAACACCCAATTAAGATAACACAGAATGGAGAGAAACTGAAATACTCAGATGCATTTTATTATGATCAGTACAAGTGACAGGGTTACAAGTTTAGAGAACAGGACAATATAGAGGTAGAGACAGAGGAGAAGAAGGTTACATCAGAGAGGAGAGGAAGAAAGTATTCACAAGGGAGAGACTACAATCACTTTTTTTTCTCAATGCCTGTTCTCAACTCAATCCTCACTTAAATACCCCATTCCCTTTACAGTACCAATACCCTTTAACATCTGTTTCCCCATTTTAAGCTCCAATGCCACATGGCAATTCTGTTATAATTAAAACTTCCTATATGAGTTAATGTTCATTCATTTTCACAGAAAAATACTACTACTTACTTTGGAATATACCGACTCAAAAGCTGACAAACAAAAGTAATAATATTTCAATTTTTTTTAAAATATAGAATATAATGCATTATAAATTTTTTAAACCATCATTGTTTGTTGGAATATATCCAAAAGTCACTGACAAGACAACAAACAGATCCAGTTTTCGCTTTTTCGTCATCTTTCAGCACCAAAAAAAGAAATAAATTTAAACCAATGATATTTTAAACAAATAAAAAAAAACAAAAGCTATAAATAAAGGAAGGAACGCTGAATTGAAGAGATATAACCAAACGAACCAGTGATGAGATTGAAATCAGAAGGAACAATGCACTCGTCGAAGCCGGTGTCGTCCTCCTCCGGCTTCACGGAGGGGAGGCGGGTGCCGTGGCCGCTGAAGTGGACGAATAACTCGTCTCTGGGCTTGGCACACTGGACCAGCTTGAACAGCGCCAGTCGAATGTTCTTGCCAGTGGGTTGGGTGAAGGAGGGGTCTGTATCAATCATCAAAGTGATATCTTCCTCTAAGAACCCAAGTACGTCTATGAGACAGCTTCGTATCTTCCACACATCGTTGATGCAACCTCTCAGTCTCTGCTCAACCTTCGTTGTTGGGTAGTTGCATCCGATCAACACTGCCTTCTTCGCCATTGCAGGGTATGAGTTCAATTGTGGTGATTATTATGGGGCGGCGAAGCGTTTATCTAGGGAAGCTCTCCTCTCTCTTATATCTTACATACAATTTTTTTGCTTATATAGTATGTTTTTTGGGTTAAGCGGCCCCCTTCTTTTTAATTCTCCCGAGGAAGATTTCTCCTTGAAAAGAATAAGAATTTTCTTCAGGTGTCTCTAAACTTTGTAGCATAAGAACTTCCTCAGTCAGTTACTAATTAGTATTTAACCCACTCTTTATTCAGCCCATTTAATAGTAGAGTTTAAAGCCCATTAAATGGGTTAGGGTAGGATAGGTCATAGGATTAACTCAAGTCAATTCACATGTCACGTACCTAATTATAATAATCTCTTTCAAGGCAATCTCTAATCCCATTTTTCTTTTCCATCATTCAGATATTCACCGTCTCACCTTTGCCGTTCCAACCAACGACGTCGTTCCCCGTTTCCATCTGCCACCAGATTCCTACCGGAGTAAGCAGCATATCTCAACCTATTGCTTCTCGGTTCTGATTTTCAAACTCGGCGATGCCTCGTTCGATTTATTTGCGTTTTTCTCTTGTTCTGATTTTTGGATCTAATTTTTCAGATTTTGTGTCGTTGGTCTTGTTGGGTTGAAGGTGTTCCCAGCATAGTTCGTTGTGACAATTGTTTTCTTTTAATCTGATTGATTTATCGAATCAGGTACTTGCTCTTCTTGTTTTTTATGATGTTTTTTCTTTTGGTTCTGTTTCGATTACTGTTGTGTGGTTTTTCAAACTGTTTTAGTGATATTCATGTAATGAATGATCAAACGTTAAAGTTGAATCAATGCTTTTGCCAGAAGGAAGGTGTTGGTTTTATGCTGGTTTACTGTTAGGGCGTGGATTAGTGTTTTCAAATTTAGTCTAATTATTTACTCGAATTTGATTGAAATGCAGGCGTTTACTTAGGTGTTTTGGTTTCCTTTTATTCTATTTTACTATGTCAGCTATTCACTTTTACATAAAAAGGACTTCTTGTTCCTCTTGAAACTTGTCTTCTATGTGGACCTGTTCACTTTTACACTAGAATTTTCACTTGTCACATCAGTACTGAGGATTAGTTTCTAAGAGCTTAACCGTAACCTTTTTCATATATAAGATATCTCAACAAGTTTAAAAGATTAGACCTGTTTATTTCTTTTGGTGATATTTGTGATGATAAATCTCTTAATTTCAATTCTTCCTGCAGGCTGCAGCCTTACATCTGAAAAGAATGGAGATAGATTTGATGAAAAGGATAGAACAGTGCTCAATGTAGCTTTAGCTGCTTTCACCCTTTCCATTAGAACCAATCTTAAATTCCAGGTTATCCTTGTCATCATGAAATGCTCTTAAGTGTTATCGTTTCTAAATAATGTTTTTTCCACTACAAAATGCGTTCTTGAATTTCTGAAGTTGACTCTGTAGAACTAAAGAAGTGCAAATATTTTGAGTATCCAAACTTCTGAAGTTTTCTGATTCCTGTCTTGTGCATAATTCTCAGTAGTTTTTTTAAGAATTTCTCCATATTTTTGCTCATTTCCCAGTTTCCCTTTTGTTTTTACGAGGAAATGTTGGGAAAATGTTAATAGTTTATGTTCTAACTGTAATTATGAAGCTATTAGGTTCATCCAGTAGATTCATCCACTAACTGAAGTTTGAAAAAAAAATTCTAGATATGGGTTTGATTTGCTGCTTCTGGGAATTTTCCGTCGTGTTTCCCAGTTTCAAATCTGGGTTTTGTGGTTTTAGAGTGTCTGGTATGTTACTACCTGGGGAATAACTCATAACTTGAAATGGGTTGGAACCAGGTCTTAGAGTGTCAGCCAGACTAGTTCTGATACAATCCAGTACAAATCTAGATGACATATTGATATTGTTAAATAGAAATAAAATAAAATAAAAAATCCTCTAGTTTAGTTTAGAATTGATATTGAGCTTGACTGTAACTACTCATGCTTTAACTATCAGTGTTGATTCAGTTAATATCTATGTATTTTCAGGCTCACCACTAATAGATAACCAAGTGAATTGAGCTAAACATCTTGTTGTGTTCTAGAAAAATAAAGGGTGGAAGGGAAGAAAGAAATTATTTCCAGCCAATGACAGCAACATATAGATATCAGACATACTGTACCTCAAACAATCAACTGTTTCTTATGAAAACTTAGATGTTTTACAAGTGATGAGAAGAAGCTCTTGGAAAATGATTAATTGAACCTTGCAAAAGAAGGTAAAGAAAAAAGTCCATCGTTAATTTCTTTATAAACTCAAACTTAACAAAAACCAACCAAGCAATAAGAATTGGGTATCATTGGGTATGAGCACCTTTGATTACAGAATCATCTTTCTTTTGGGGAAAAAAAATAGCTTAAAGCAGAAACTGACCACCTGAAACAGTGACATTGCCACAAAGTCTGGCATAGCAATAATAAAATTAAAATTTACATGGCAATACTACATCCTTGCACACACATTGAAATTTTACATTGACCTGGAATGTAAATTGCAATCCATCATTTTTTCCTTTTTTGGTAAATTGCAATCCATCTCTTAACTATTACCAGACAATACAGCATGTAATTAAGTGGCTTCCAATTAAATGTGCATCTTGCTATTACCATAAACAAATGGAATAAAAGGAAACCCCAAATCTTTGATAAAGATTACACTAAGTTTTTGGTTGTTAATTGCACTGAGCATTACGTCCTGCGATCTTAGGATTTGCATCCTCGTCACTATGGATGCATTTGCCCAATTTACATATGAATGAATCAATGCTGCACTTGGGATTGCTAGCAATTCATGCACATCTTGCTTGATTGGATAAACTTCATGACTAGGAGGAAATTTAAAAATGCTTTTAGTTGGATTATAGATTAGCCATACAGGTCTTATTGTTCAAGTGATGTTGACTGAGTTTAGTTTATTGTGAGGACCATGGTTTCTTATATGTTTGATGTAGCTATTCTGCAAGAATAATCATTCTTCTTTACATTTATGTTTAAGCAGGCTCAAATCACAAAGCTTCAGGAAAAACTTGCTACTGCTAATAGCCATAAGTTCTAGCGTAATCTGCAATTTTCGTGTTCTTCGTGTTAGTTCCAGATAGTCTCTTGATAATTTTAAATGAAATTTCACGTAAGTGGTTATTGTTTTTTATTAAGTAGTCATTTGTTATCACTGAACCACTGAACGTTTAATGATTTTAAATAAGATGGCAATTAATTTTTATTAAGGATAATTTTTACTATTAAATAAAATAAGATAATCATTCTTTTTAATTTAAACTTAAATAATTTTTATTAATAATTTTATTTTTTGTATTTTTAAATTAAATATTGCTCTTTAATTGTCTTTATCATTAATTATCCCCCAAAAAAAGTATTTATTTAAAATCAAATTAAATATTAACAAATTTTACCATAATTGACACTTCTAAATCTAAAGTAATAAAATTTATGAGGTTATGAAAATTAAATTATTTATTATTTTTTACATTTTAAATATAATATTTAATTTAAAAATCAAATCAAATATCAGTTTTTTACATTTCAAACACATAATAAAACTGAGTTTTCAAGCGAAAACGTGATGTTTGGTTGCCGAGATAGAGAAGGAAAAGAGAAGGGAAAATACAAAACGTTAGATAAAATTACGTCATCGGCGGGATGGTGAAAAAAAATTGATCTGTTTAAGTGTGGGTTGACCATGGTTGGCCTCAGCCCTGACCCACTTAATCTTTGGAATTTGTGGGTTAGGGTCAAAAAGCCCTACGAAGATGTGGGCTGTTGAATTAGTGGGCTACATGTGGGGTATGATGAATGAGTTTAGTGCTTTAGCCCACTTCTCTATTTAGATATAGTCCAATACCTTACTGATCATCTAATTCAAGTCAGCCTTTTTTATTTTTTTTTTGGTTACACAAGTCAACTAATTTTAATCCACATCAAAGCAACAAAAACAAAGATAAAGGAACCAACTTGAGCCAGGTTATTCAGAAAGAAAATTAGACACAACTTACATTTTAGGCAAAAAAAAAATAAAAATGGGACAGACAATATTCGAGGCAAATTGCGGATCGCAATAATGAAAGGGTGTTTTTGATAATTTATCTTAATTATTCTTAAATAAAATTTAATTTTATTAAAAAAAGGGAAGATTGCAATATATCACGTTATAAATATAAAACTATCACTATTAAAAAAAAGATTTTTAGCAATCAAAAAATTAATTACTAAAAAAATTAACGATCGATTTAATTACCGATTTGAATAAGTCGCTAATATTTAACGATTGATTTGGGTGGGTAGCTAGTATTAAAGATTGATTTAGTAACCAATTAATTAAAATAATTGGTCTTAATTTTGATCAAATTTTAATTTTTAAAAAAATCATTTAGAGATAAAGAAGAAGAGGAGTTGGGATGAAATGGGACCATTGGAGGAGAGCTCATGATGAACGAGATCATTGCTGGTGGGTTGCTGGTGGGTGCGGCAAGGGGGTGGGGAAGAGACAGAGAGAGAGGATGCATTTATGCCGACGAGGCAGGTGGTGAGGTGGGGGCGGCGTGTGATGGGGGAAGACAGAGAGAGAGGACGCAGTGACATCGGTGGTTAGGTGATGGTGGTGCAGGTTGGGGGCAAAGAGAGAAAGGGTTGCAGGTTGGTAAGGGTGCACACGGGTTCGACCCGACCCGTGAACCCCGACCAATCCGATTTAATATATTCGGGTCGGGTCAGGTCATCGGATTAGTTCGAGTCGAACTTAATTAACCCAATTTTTAATTGGTTCGGGTGACGGGTTGAGTAATTTAACTCGATGACCCGACCCGATGACCCGATTACCCGAATACGACGTCGTTTTGAGTAATTTTTATTAGGAAATGTTCACAACTCGACCAACCCGACTACCCAACCCGACCAACCCGACCAACTCGACTACCCAACCCGACCAACTCGATCACCCAAAAAATAGAAAAAAAAAGTTTTTGTTTAAAATTCGCTCAATTCGATTACCCGATCTGAACCAACCCGATTGTCGTCGGGTCGGGTCGGGTTATAAAAAAGAATTTATCTTAAACTGACCCGAACCAACCCGACTTCGTTTAATTGGTTCGGACATTTTTTCTCTCAAAACCCGATCTAACCTAACCCGTGTGCACTCCTACGAGTTGGGGGCAGAGAAGACTTAAGACTCACGAATGAAATGGGGAAGAAAAGACTTTTGAGTGGAGAATTATTTGCAGATCCTTTTTTCAATTTGCAACCGCATACTGGGTTGCTATTTATTTTTTTTTCAAATAATCAGTCGCTACTCTAATTTTTTTATTTTTTTAATTATTTAAGTTAGCTAACGATTTTGCAGTCTTTAATTTTTTTTAATTTTTTATTTATTTAATTTATTGGTCACTACATGTATGTTTTTAAATTATTTAATTTAACGACCAAATTATCAATCATTAATTTTATCTTTTTTAATTTTAATTGTTAATTTAGAAACCAAATTATCCGTTGCTAGTTTTATTATTTTTCTTAAAAATAATTATTGACTATACAAAATCTGATTTTTAAATTTTAATTTTTTAAACTATAATTAGTGACCAATTTTTTGGTCTCTAAAATTAATAAAAACATAATTTTATTTTATTTTTATCAATATTAAAGACCACTCTAAAATTAATAAAGACATAAATTTAATTTTTTTATTAATATTTTTGGTCTTTAATTCAATATCTAAAAATTAAAAGTTTTATTTTTCTTTTTCTAATCAATCTCTATTTCTGTCATTATATTGATCAATTTATTTCAATATCTAAATCAATATCTAAAAAGTTTTATTTTAATAGTATATTGGTAATGTGCTTAATGAGTTAAATGGGTAATATAAATTAAAATAAAAAATTAGAACTATATAATTTTTTGGTATACCATAATGGAACGTGGGTTTTCCTTAATGGGCTCCTTAAAGGTATTTATTATCTTTGTTTTCTTAGGCTTAAACTCTTCCTGCATATTATGGGTGTTTAGCTTACATATTATGGGTGTTCCCTAAAAAAACTATATAATCCCTAACTACTGAAAAATCAACTACATGGTAGTGGTAGGGAGCACAATTGCTAGAGCACGATAGAATGAAGAGTAATGATTTCAGCAAGAATAATCGGACGGACAATTACAGTGAGTCCAATGACTACTCAAGTCGAGTTGAGTCAAAAGGTATGATGTAACAACTTTTTTGAGCGAGCTTTTGGGATCTCTAAAAATCCCCCCATGATGTGGTAAAGGGAGGATATTAGGGGAAGCAGTGAGTGGAGATTCCCCTGCAGAGAGCCGGATGAGGGGAGACCTTCACGTCCGGTTCGGAGGGCGGGGATATCCCGACCCTACTATCATTATGCCTTTGCAATGTTACTTGGTTCAACTCTATTTGTGACATTTTATACATATTCCAGTTTTCTATTTTATTTTATATTGCCCATTTAACTCGTCAGGCTCATGACCAACCTTTAGAGATTGTCATAATAGTAGATAAGTATGTGATGTGTTAGTAGACGTATAGTTACGAGTTAAAATTCTAATTATGTCAATTTTTTAAGATTATGCCACAATAAATATTTTTGTGAATCTTTTAGTCTTGACAAGGTTGACACACTATTTGACCGCAATAAAAAAAATTAATGTGTTATATGCTTAGTTATATAAATTAAGGAAAAAAGTACAATAAACCTACTAAATTTGGGGGAGAAAGTGCGCTAAGCACAAAAAAATTACACCAACAAAAGTAACAAACACCTCCGTGTCTATTTGAACTCATCTAAATGAATATTTCTAACAATAAACGTAGACTGTCTTTTTTTTAAAAAAAAAAATTCATTAACTAGATTTTTTGTTATTGTTTCACTATTTTTTATTTTTTTATTTTTTTATTTTTTATATTTATACATTCTCCTAGACTAGAGGTAGGAGTAGGCTAGGCGACTCATCAAGAGCCTACGACCTAGCCTATTTCTAACCTACATAGGCCTAGCCTCTTTAGCAAATAAGTCAAGCTAAAGTTTTTTGAAAAATATATTTAATTATACAAGTTAAATTTCTTGATTTATATAAAAGTCTTCATATAATGTATGTATTTAAATAAACTTTTAAGTTAAGTAACATTTTTATGAAAATAAACAAGTCAGACCAAATCTTGAAAAAAAAGTTTATAACGGATAACAGATTACGTACAAATCGACACATAACAAAACATACCGAGACTTATTTAGACAAAGTTTAACCTAACTCATCACATTTTCACCCTCTATCTGGGACAATATTTTAACAAAAATATTTTTTATATAATTTTGGTTAAGTTTCAAAACAAGATTTGTGTTTTAATTTATTAACGGGTTCAGTAGAAAACTTTAAAATTATTATTCAAATAAACATTTCTCAAACAGTGATTCATTTGCGATTTTGCTAACTTAAAGATTTTTAATAAAATAATCATGGTTTATAATAGATAATCTTTTATAATTTTTTTGTTTATCTCCAGTTTAATTATTCTATTATATAAGGATTATTTTAAAGGCACTACCACAAAGTTAAAATTGACTGAATAAAGACAAAATAGTGGGGTTTTATGAAAAACGATAGTTTCATAAATCATCATTTTACAGAATCTTAACAAAAATATGAATGAGTGACTCAAGTTTTTTGGCAAAAATTCTGCAAATAGAAAATATACATAACTATAGCATTACTCTCACGTTACATCCCACAAGTGAGGAGGAACGTGTTAGACCCACTATCAATATCATGTCTACAAATTTGTGTTGTAACAATTTTATTACTTTAAATATATTTTTTATTTTGAATAAAACATATATATCCCCTAAAAATTGAAGAAAAAGAATTACATGACACTAAACAATAATTCTCATTAATAAATTATCCCAAGAAGCTACAGACAAAACATATTTAGCTGATAATGGGAGTAATTTTTTAAGACGGACAATAACTATACATAATATATTACTGTACGTTTGAGTTCAATTGATTTTATTTAAATTCTTTTATAATTAATTTGTGTACAATCTATAAAGGAGAAAAAATCGTACAAGTAGCATTAGCCCTTCTCTTTTCTGGTTACAAATTATAAAACTTGCATGCAAGTACAACAAATACAATTTTAGCAGTTATAAATATGAGTAATATTATACATATGCACAAATTTTACATTTGCAAGTGTGATACAAGTATATGCATTGGAATTTGGAGCTATAGCTGGTTTTATTTTTTTTCCCCCAATTCTAACCGTAACCACTTACTATATTGCATGCTTCCACTATTCTAAATCAATATTGAAGTTTATCAGAAGCAATGTAACTTAAGTCTATAATACTCAAATTTCATCTCCATTCCAGTTAGTCTTCACCTTTGGACCCGTGGGTCCTTCCTGTCCCAACACTTCACTTGGTAAAGCATTTATAATCGTTTCTAATAGAATTTTTAGATGCCCTGGCAATATCTTCTCCACCTTCCTCAACTCATCGTCTATATTATAATCAATTTTTGGACCCCAATCCCTGAAATAGTTCAGCCATGGTGGCTCTATAACTGCAGGCCCCAAATACTCTGCAGAAACCAATTCAAATGCCCCCATATCTATGACCTTCTCACTCTTAGCAGTATCATTCCTTAATCCTATTACATCTGTCCCTTGAGGATTAAGGCCAGCGTGTGGGTACGTTGCATGGCCATTCAAGGAAGAATAAACCACAGGTTTGTTGCCACCTTGGAACTCAAGCTGAGAGGCTTCAATCCATGCACCCTTGCTGTGTTGTGAGAAATACACCTCCCACAGTTGTCCATTGAAGTTGCTTACCCTTAATGTCACATGCTCCCAGTCCCCAACATGTTCACCTATCTTCCCCAATTTAATAGTAATGAGCCCTACTTTTGCTCTTGCAGGTCCATTGAATGGGTAGAAGACCCACATGGCAATGTCAGTGAAGGTTCCTCCAAGCATTGGTTTCACGTGTATATAAGCTTTGGAACTTAGCAAATTTCCTTTCTTGACCCTCTCTTTGTTGGCTTCATCAGCAGGAAGGTCCAGCCAATAGGCACCATCATTGTTGCCACCCTGAGGAAGGTTAATGCCATTTGGTGCTATTGGGACAGGTTTTGACTCTTGCCCTTTCTTGTATAGTAGTGCCCCATTGGAAAAAAACCAATTGACAGAGGAAGTCAGGTATTCTTCATCAGGATGCAAGTACATAGATGGAGAGTAAGCTTGGACTATTGCCTCAATTTGTTGTAGATTAGGCATGGATATTGAGTTAGCTTTGATATTTTTCAAACAAGCAATAGATAGAGGGCTAGTAGTCCCACCAATTTGTGCAATAAAGGTGCCTACGCGAACACCAGGAGCCTGAGTTCCCCTAGTGCTTGGTATTGCATCATAGACATTGAAGCTACTATGATCACTGTCCTTTCCTGGTCCCCAAATCCATGAATATGTCTCACATTGATCAGTGAGGTCTGACCTGACACACCTGATTCTGTCAAGGGAAGGCTTATTTGGTGTGGTGGTGACAACATGGCCTACAGCTTTATAGCCAACAGGTGCTGTTGGGAGCCAAACATAGCCAAGGCTATCTTGTTTAATCTTCAGAGATGCACTACTCCATACAAGTGTGTAATCAACTGGCTGCTTCAAAGTGCCATTAGTGGTACTTGAAGACCCATCTTTTGCCACAAGAACCCATCCAAAAAGACGCTTGTTGTTGGGTTGGCTGTAGCTACCCAACATAAAGAACCCTTGAGGTATTCCTGTTGGTTCAAACACTGTGGCACCTTGATTGTCCGGTCCACCTTGATAGGTGGCCCAAACTTTGTTGAATGTTGAGATTTGAGACACTTGCAGCCCACCCAGATCAATGATTCCACTTGCAAAACCACCACCTGCATGTGACAATTCAACACTAGCAAGAATCAGCCTGCACTTACTAGAATATAATCACAACTAGAAGGATAGAAAATGACAATCACATAGTGGATACCTGGCGGCCAAACAGGTGTTGCCGCAGGAAGCTTGAATATGGTTTCAATGGGGAGAGCTTGCTTTTTCTTGAAGAGACTCTCTGCACATGTTGTAAGAAAATTACTCATTCTTGAGTTTTCCAAAGAAGATTGAGTGTCAATGTATGAAGAATATGGCTATTATATAATAGTAGAGGGTTTTGCAAGAAGTATATTCCTTTGAGGATAATTGTGAAACGTGAAGGTAGAAAGGTCTTCAGGAAAAACATAAAATGCATGAGGGATGCTCCAAGGATGTGTCGTACAAGGAAACTAGTTTGGCTACATAGATAAGCTTATAAACAACGTTCAACTTCACTTATACACCACGATGTTAATTAACGGTTTTCTGTTGTGAACTAAGTCCCGAGTTAACAATTCAAGAGTAATTCGGTCTGTTAGAGTTTGATCTCAAATATTTATGAGTATTTTTAGATGAATAAATCTACATATTTATAAAAAGTAAATCTCTCATAGAATCTCTCCTCGTAAATAAAAGAGATAATGATCTTAATAGATTCTTATCCCTATTAACAACATTTAATATAGATTTAATCACGATTCTAATCTATCATAACGCTCATAAATAAAAGAGATAATGATCTTAATAGATTCTTATCCCTATTAATAACATTTAATATAGATTTAATCACGATTCTAATCTATCATAATGCTCCTATAAATACCACATAAAGTTACAAAGGTATGCATTTAACTTTAAATACTTTACGCACCTTATGCATGGTCTAACTGTTGGAAATGTAAGTATGAGTTAAATGTGGGGGAAGAAGTCTCACATTGGAAAGAAATGAGCAAGCTGAAGGTTATATAAGTGGAAAAGACTCATAAACCTAATGTCTTAAAGTTTTGGGTTAAGATGTAGTATTAAGTCCATTTCTGTGGTTCTTCACTTAGCTCATTGATGGAAATCTCCCCTTCTCTTGGCCTCCCCCTATGGCCTAACAAGTGGTATCAGAGCCGATGGTTTAAGGATCTAGGGGATAATATGGTTCATTTAGGTCGTTGTGTTGAAACATGGAGGTCAAGCGGTGTGTTCTATATAACGACGGTACAAACACATAGATTTGATTTGAAGATTCAGAAGATTGAACGTTATGAATGGCGACAGGTGTTGTCGAAAGTCTTCTTGACATTCAGGTCAAGTAGCGTATTTCATTGATAACGATAGATTTGAAGGTTTGAAAATTATTTTGTTAGAGATGATGATGGAATTTGGATCAAGGTGGAGATTGTTAGGTTTATGAAGATTGTTGGGTTTGATCCCAATTTTATTAAAGATTATTATCACTAGTTTCCTATTTTGTGAAGATATATGAAAAATTTGTGAAAATATGAAAGATATGAAGAGATATATGAAGATATATTAAAGATTTGTTAAAAGATTTGAAAAATATGTTAAGAGATTTGTGAGATATGTATAAGATTTGAGAGAGATTTGTTTACAATAGGTAACTAAGAATGGTGTGTTATAAAAATACATGTATTTGAGAATTGGTAAGATTATGAGAGTGAGAATGAGAGTCTGAGAGGGATTGTCTTGTAAGGCCTACATGCTAAATTTGTTATGATAATAGATTTGACTCTTCTCATCCGTAGATGTAGACATATTAGTCGAACCACATTAAACCTTGTGTGTGATTTATGTGATGTTTTTTTTTCTAATTACTAATATTTATTGTATGTTTGTGTAGAAGAAAATGTGGTATTTCCCAAAGAGATTGACAGGGATATAGTATTCCCCAAAAGATTGAAAGGGGGATGTAGTATTTCCTCTAACAAGTGGTATCAAAGACGATAGTTCAGCTTTGACAAGTATTGATGTGGACGACGATGGTTGGTAGATTCATATGAAAGGTCCCTTGTGTTGAAAGTCTTCCTAGCGATGTGGAGGCTAGACGGCATGTTCCATTGTAGATGATGGACAACGACAGTACAAGTATGAAGAAGAGCGTGTGTAGCCCGATCTGGAGGAGATGCGACTCTTGGATGCGGGCTGAGCTCTCTTAGTGACACCGTCAAATACTTAAAAGACTTCCACTTGAGGGGGAGTGACCGTGTATGAAAGACTCACACTTGAGATGGAGATTGTTAGGAATGCAAGTGTGAGTTAGATGTGGGAGAAGACATCTCACATTGGAAAGAAATGAATAAGTTAAAGGTTATATAAGTGGAAAAGACCTATAAACCTAATGTCTTAAGGTTTTGGTTAAGATGTGGTATCAAGTCTATTTATGTAGTTCTTTACTTAACTCATTAATGGAGATTTCCCCTTCTCTTGGACTCCCCCTATGACTCAACATTAACTTAAGCGTCGAAATGTCTTTTGTAGGTACCCACCCCACACTCTACCGTCACTGTCATTGTGCTATCGAAGAAACCACCTTAATCAGTCTTATTCAGGTAATCCTCTGAAATCTGTTCACGACACTTTCCTTGTTTACCTTACATCACTTTTCATGGAGTGAGATATCAATTTGCATATGTGGCTCTGATATGGGGCAAGCATCCTTGGGTTCTTCTTTCTCCATTTATTTTGTTCTTGTTTGTTTGGCTAACTAGATAATAACAAGTATCTTATGGTCCCATGACTTCACATTTGTGTGTCAAAAACATCCCTCTCATATTGAGATGGACAAAAAATGTGTGGAAGATCCCTCGTTAAATTTGTTTTATCGTTGTAAAATTATCATCATCGTCATCATTGCATTTGCTGCATTTCCGACAGAGTTTGTGTAAAACAGAGTACTCTCTTACGAATGGGTAAGTGCATAGTTATTTTCATATATTAACAAATAGTAAAATAACTCAAAGTGGCACAAAAACATCTTAAACGAGTGATTACCCGAGACTTGCATGAGTTTTCTTAAATTCAAATAAAATTTACAAAATCATATATTCAAAAATAAAAAATATTAAAAAATGAAAAGTAGGATATACATAATTAAATTAAAAGAGAGGTTGACATTAAAAAATAAGAATAAAAAATATTGTAATATTAAAAGAACATTTTCAAAGTGATAGTTTTGAAAAATTATTAATTAAAATTTATTAAAATTAATTTTGTAATATTGATTGTAATTTTTTTAATAAAAAATATTGAATTTTATCTCATAAGCCTTTTTTAAAAAAAATAAATAACAAAAGAAGTAGTAACTTTGAGTCACTTTCTACATAAATTGATTCCTATAATAGTAATCAATTTAAAAAATATTAACCAAACACCTTTTAAAATACTACAGAACGATGTTTTCTTTTTTCTTTTTTTTCGGTAATAGTTGAATGATGAATTTTGCATTAAACTAAATTCCGCACTATTCTAAAATCTATCCAACTAATATTAGTTCGGTAACTTCTATATTTTAAGTACCTGTACAACATAATAAAAGAGAATTCATTTTACCTAAAAATTAAAAAAGAATTCAGATGACACCACTTAAACTCAAATTTTGAAAAAGATAATTATTAGAAGGGTCTCTTAATCGTAATCATGCTCAAAAGTTAGTCTTATAATAATATTTATGAGAATTCTTGGTAAAAAAAAAAAAGAATGAAGTTATATATATTGGTTATGAATCTTTATTTAATTTTGTACACTACTTAATTTTTCACACAATTTCGGGTCAAGGGTGTTGATTTGGTAAAGTCTTCTCTAAAGTTGCGACTCTGAGACTCAAACCCTAACATTACAAATAAAATTTACTTAGAGTCAAAGTTCACTTTCATTGCGACCAACTATTATTTAATATACTAATTATAAATCTAACATCGAGCAATTGACACTCCTAAAAATGGATATGTTTGTAGATGAATGAGTATAACTTGTGCTACCCGTTTAAAGTTTAACTCTTTTTTAATTATGTCAAATTATTATTTTGAGCTTTTAAAATTAATGTGTTTGGTTTAGCCGGTAAATATCAAAATACTTTGCTTACAAACTTAAGTTTGATTTACGCAGGTTAGACGAGATTTTGAAAAAAAGTGTTTTCAAATAAGCTTTTTCTTTACAGATTGTGTTACATTTATGACTCTAACATCGAGCAATTGTCACCACTTAAGATGGATAAGTTTGTAGAGGTATGACTCAACCACATTTAAAATTTAAACTCTTTTAACTATGACAAATTAGCTTTTCAACGATTATTATTTTTTGAATTTTATGTGTTTGGTTTAGCCGTAAAGATCGAAATGCTTTGCTTAAAAAGCTTAAGTTTGATTTACACAGCTTAGATGATATTTTGAAAAAAAAAAGTTCATTTCATATGAGCTTTTTCTTAAAAGACGGTGTGTATATAGATTAATCGTGGAAAAAAGATTATGTTAAAAATTAATTATACATATAAATAATTTTTAAGAAAACCAATCATAAGAAAATTAATATATGTTTAAATATGTTAATTCATAAATGATTTTAAGATAAAGAGTTTTGCTTGGATTGTAAAAAAAAATTACTTTTATTTATTAAATTATCAAAAGAAATATAGGGTGATTGAAAAAATTATTTAATTGAGGGAAAAGGTGATAGCTTGCAAATAATGCATGTTTTTAGTGTTTAATTATATCATATCATAATTATAACTAATTAATGCCTTTTAATAGAAACAATAATAATTTCCCTGTTTAAATGGCTTATTGATTTTGTTATATATTACTATTAATTAGCTATTACATTACAAAGATAAGATTTGTTCCAGTTTTAGCTTATCATAAATGTTATTATTCAGATAATATTTCTCATAATTAATATGAATGCTTTTTTAATTGCTTTATAATTATAATTAATGAGATTTATTAATGTTAATATGAATAGTATCTCATTGATTTGATCTTGTTTTGCAAGAAAGCCAATCAACAAAAATTGGGAAACACAATAAAATTTAATCAATGTAACTTTGTTATTTGACCTCTATGCAGTATGTTAAAGAATATCTTAAACTACAAAAAAAACCAATTAATGTGATTCTGCTGGTATTGAAAAGTTAAAATACGGGACTACAACATTTATGTTTATCACTTTCCCTAATTCTTGCATGTAGGCCACAAAAGTAACATCATAAGATGGCAGTATTGATGTTGTTGTGGCTAGATGACAATATCACACGGCCATGTGATCTGAGCATGTGGTCATGGGGGCTGAATTAAGTTGGACTCGAGTCATAATACTATTGAACCAATTTTTAGGGTTTCAACATCACAAATTAAGAGGCAATTGTTCTATATTTAAACGATGTGAAGCCACACAACAAAGCGAAAAAATTCCAATGTGAAAAGAGGTAAGATGGAGTAATCTTAAGGAGTAATCACAATATGAAAGATCAGAAAGAGAAAAAGATAAGAGCACATAAGAGGCAAAAAGGGATAGAATAGTCGTCTTGAGATTTCTATTATCATATTCAATAAACAAGACGCCAAAAATATTAAAGATCAAAAGCTAAGAAAAGACGGTGCCATCTAATATGCACCTTCACACTAAGGGTACGTGAATGCTCCTTAAAGGGGAGCCATTGATTTTTTAGTAAAATACATCAAGGTCAAATTTGCTTACATTCCCCTTGCAGAACAGGTTACATTAAAAATTGATTGGGGAATGAGTAAATTTGTGAAATTAGTTTAACTAATTGCAGAAAGGTGCCTACATATTTGTCAGTTAGTAAGCAGAGTATATTCATGCTCAATTAAGGTTTAAGATTGTGGAGAACAGATTGTGGATCAGAGATTCCCACTTCACCCTAAACCTTCATCCCCATAACCCAAGCATGCTTCGTCATGCAGCGAAGGTGAAAAGCCTCGCTTGTGAAGCTCAAGGCAGGAACTTTAAACAAGAGTGAACCTATGGGTACCCAAAAAGCTTCTTCTTCGGGTCAAATTAGAAGTGGGTTTTCAGGTTATACTAGCAACAGTGGCACAGGCAATGCTTCGCAGATGAACCCAAAGGTGCCACCATTTTCAGAGGACACAGAGGCAAACCCAGATAATTGAATCTGGAGAGAATTACAGAGTTGATGATCGACGAAATAACTTGGCTTAATCGGCAACCCCCAATGAAAGATGAAGTCCGATGATGTGGTGAGTTAGCACTACAATGTAATCATAAATCGTCGATTTATAATGTGTCGTTACCCTTTCATTCGGAAGTTATGAGTAATAGAGGTATGTTAATCTTAGCTTCAGTAAAAAAAATCCCAATGCTAGTTGTCAGCTCGATCATTGTTAGTTTGATATATTTGCAACCAAAATATGGAGAGAAAAGTTTGTCGGTTTATTTGTCATATAAATTCATCTCCTAAAAAATGTACTGGATTTTATATGTCATATAAATTAATACAAAGTGAATATGTTGATTGAATTGATTGATAATTTTAAGAATAACTTCAGTGAGATTGGACCTAGGAATGCTCAGTTCGATAATTGCAAATGGTCTATTGGGGGTAGGGGGTTAGGAGTTCTGATATATGTTACAGATTGAAAGAGATATTAGATAGATATTGTTGGGTAAAGTTTGTTTAATTTGTCTGAGTTATATTAGTTGTTTTGAGTTGAGGATCTTAGGCAAGGTTGCATGTTTAACGCAAAGGGTGAAGCAATTTGAGACTTAATCAAAATAGGTGTGATTGCCTAGATTTAACATGATATGATTGATAAGCCGATTCCTTATCCACTGCCATACAATAAAATGAGGAATAGGTAGGTAGGGTACAAGCTTGAAGCTTTAGTTTGCTAACTTTAGTCTCAATGAACAAGGTTTGATGTTACGTTTAAGGATTATATAACTATTAAGAATGTAAAATAATGAATATGGAAACTAAAGTATAAAAACAAGACTAACATTGTCTGATAAGTTAAGTGTCATTAGTGTTATTATTTTATTTTAAATTTAATGATAGGAAATTTCTTTAAGTATAGAATCTCGTATTGATTTGATGTTGTAGAACTAGAAAGGGATTGCAGTGTCGCTAAGCAACGAAACTAAACTATCTTTGCCTATTACAACTCAAGAATTACAGGTCATTTGTAGAAGGAAATTGCAGGTAGGTGGCAAATTTTGTAAATGGGATAATAAATTGAATACACTAAATTTGCATATTTTTTACCAAGTTCTTGCTTGGGAAACTTCATAGATGGCTCCCTAATAAATTTAACTAAAGGAACTAGCAGGAAGAAAGTGAACAGGTATTGTTAAAAATTGAAGATGAATGATAGTGTTGTGATCCTCATTTTGACATGTCCAATTCTAGTTTATGTGAATTATTTGTTGCACTGCAAGCAACATTCATCCTAGGCTATTTGTTGCTCGACTGAATTGCTTATGTGAATTACATCATTCACATTGAGGCTAGGTGTAAGATTGTCATAAAATTCTCAACATCTCTTCTTGATTCATGTTTAACAAGTTATTACTTTGAGCATTATTGCATATTGTATTTATGACTAATTTATGAATTTGAATATTTGTTTTAATTTTTTAGTTCTATAGGCTAGGTGCACTTCCAAAATGTAATGAATTGTTGAACAGTTATATTTCTTTTTTTCAAATTTGCTATGTAGTTAGTTCTCGGCCAGCTAGTAAAGTACTTCAGTGTGAGATCCATTTGCCCACATTGTTTTTCGGGAATTTGTTTTTACCCCTTTGCCTTTTTTATTCCTATTATAATTTTTATAATGAGGAAGGACTAAAGACCATCCAGATTGTGTGTGGAGGAGCAAGAGAAATGAATATATTAAAAGACTTGGGTAAACTTATTGAAAAATGCATTATCAACAATAATTGGATGAAATTAGTTTTAGAGTTAGCTTTTGGCTATTTTGTAACAGTTGATATTATTTATTAGGTTAAAAGTTACGAATTTATTTTTTCCAACAACGAAGGAAAATAATGATTACAATTTTTTTGGGTCAGTAACGTGTATAGAGGTTTGATTTTTATGGCGCTTACTGGGTGTGCAATGTTGGGTTTGTTTTGGATGTCTAGAATGTTTGTTGAGCAAACATTTGTAGATGGGCCTAAGTAGTCCATCACTAAAGTTAGACAATAACCCCACCCCCAACTTACAACTTTCATTGTACTGTGTTATCTAAAGAGCAACTGTTCTCAAAATCTCAAAAGTTGTTGAATTGAAATCTCATTTTAACTAAGAATTCTTGTGGTTTTGAAGGATCCAACTACAGGAGAACTGGGAACGGAGAGCTTTTCCCCCTTTTCCCCTTGACTCTTTGGTCTCAAGAATGCTGGTTTTAAGAATAAGTGATTTCCCCTTCTCTGACCCTTACTCTCCAACTTGAGAGTGGATAGCTAATGTGTTCTGCTTTTTGAACAAGGTTCCATGGTTGATCTGTGACCCCTAGATGCCGAAGGCGTCCTTGGGGTGATCTCGTAGTTCCTACAGGGTGGCGACGATGGGGTCGGTCCATGGATTTTCTTTCCTTTTTTCGCATTTTGCTCAAAGGATTAAAAGAAGATAATGCATCAAGCTGTTCGCAAGAGCCAACTTGATCATCTTCCTCAGGATCCCAGATGAGAAAACCCTAGGAGAGCTATCGACTCCAAATACCGTCCATGTACGATCCATACAAGATCTGACCAACTACCCATCCTACCTCATTTACGTTCTTGACAGCCCATCTTTGTCTCAGTAGAGTCTTTTAGTGGCATATTTCGGTCCTCTTTCCCGTTACTTAGAAAAAGTGAGTCACCCGTTCAAGTATAAGATACTATCATTACCGTCTGGACAATTAGACATTCAACCCGTAATCACGACAACCCAATTGCAAGAGCGGAGCTCTATCAATTGAGTTATATCCCCCCGAACCAAGTGGAGTATGCATGAAGGAGTCAGTCTTCTATTCTTTTCCTTGATGCAGCTAGGCTATCTTGAACTTGAATTAGAGACCTCGCCCATGAAGTAAATCGTCACACCTATGATCTAACCAAATGGGAGAGAATCAACAGATTCCTTTTCGGGAATGATTCATCCTTCTCGAATGCAGCATACAACTATCCATTGTACTACGCTCTCCAAGTTTGCTTGTTCCCCGTTCTTCCTTACCGTGGCAAGTCTTTTTGAAATAACTCCGATGAGAAGAAAAAAGAATGCGTTAAGAGAGACCTTGGCCAAACCCTAGACACTCTAAGACCCTTTTTCAAACCTACTCCCATTTTGAGTCAAGAGATAGATAAATAGACACATCCTATTGCACTGATTAGGGGTGTTTGTACTGACAGAAGGGGTCAAAGACCAAGAAGTGAGTTATTTATCAGCTAAGCATTCTATTCTTCTTATGGCTAGATCCAATCTCCTGGTCCCTGTGAAAAGGGAAAAAAAAATCACGTTATTCCTTTCGAGAAGGGATGATTAGGAAAATTCTATTGATTTCAATTTTCTCCAGACCCCCGAGAAAAGCATGAAAAAAGGGCTCGAATGGTACGATCCTGCCGTCACCCTAGAATGAAAGGGGCGATCTCGTAGTTCTTGGTCTGTGAAGATACATTGTTAGGTGCTCTGTTTTCTTTTTTCCATTGAGGTTGAACCTAAACTTGTGCTCGAGAGATAGTTATCCATATATTGATATGGAATGTATGAATTCTCGAGAAGAGAGAAACTAAGGTGGTCCCTCCCCCTCCCCCCAGACTGTCCAGATCTATATTAGATCTCACCTAAATCACTCCCATTTATCTTCTTGAGGAGAAGTTTTGTTTCAAACCCCAATTTAAATAGGAGAAGTTTGTCATGCTAATGTGCCTTAGATGATCCACATAGCCAGAGGTAAGCGTGAGTTAATAATATTTTTTGCTTTGTATGATGCCAATTATCTTGTGAAATAATTTTTAATATTTTTAAATATGAAAGGTTGGTTAGTACATGCTTGTGAATTTTTGGTGATGGGTTGTACGTGGAAAAATAGTTACATTACACAACAACACTAGTAACTTTTGTCACGTAGTAAATTTTTTCTGTTGAGCACAATTTTCGGTTATTTGTGAATCATCACTAATACTACTGATAGTGAAAAAGAAATGAAAAAGATGCCTTTTATTCCAATTCCATCAAATTTAAGTATATTAACATTAAACATTGATTCTTCCATCTACAAAATCATATTGTTAAGGGGAAAGAAGAAAAAAAATCTGAGAGACATTTTGTTAAAATTCATCACCTCTTGACACTTCTAAATCTAAAGCAATGAAATCCGTGAAATTATGAAAATTAAATCATTTATTATTTTTTAAGATTTTAAACACAATATTTGATTTAAAAATCAAATGTCATTTTTTTACATTTCAAAAGGAAAATGATAAAATTGTGTTTTCAAGCGAAAACGTGAAAACTTATATGGGTGTTTGGTTGCCGAGATAGAGAACTGAAAATATAGAACGTTAGAGAAAATTGCGTCATGGGAGGGATGGTGAAAAAAAATTGATTTGTTTAAGTGTGGGTTGACCATGGTTGGCCTCAGCCTTAACCCATTTAATCTTTGGAATTTGTGGGTTAGGGTCCAAAAGCACTACGATGATGTGGGCTGTTGAATTATAGGGTATGATGGAATGAGTTATGGTGTTTTAGTCCATTGCTCTATTTATATATAGTCCAATACCTTAATGATCATCTAATTCAAGTCAGCCTTTTTTTTGTGTTTTTTTGTTACACAAGTCAACCCATTTTAATGCACATCAAATCAACAAAAACAAAGATAAAGGAACCAACTTGAGCCAGGTATTCAGGAAGACCACTAGATACAAATTACATTTTACAAACTCAGGGAAAAAAAATGGGACAGACAATAATCGAGGCAAATTGCGGATCCCAATTATGAAAGGGTATTTTTGATAATTTATCTTAATTATTCTTAAATAAAAATTAATTTTACTAAAAAAAGGGCAGATTGCAATAAATCACGTTAAAAATATAAAATTATCACTACTAAAAAAAGATTTTTTTATCGAAATATTAGTCGCTAAAATACTTAAGTTGTGCTTGAAATGAATAAAAATAATAAATAATTTGATTTGAATTGATTTGATTAAATTTAAAAATTAAATTTTGTGTTTGAAACTTTTAAAAAATAAAATTTGAATTGATTTAAAAATAAAATTTGTGTTTAGAATTCATTAAAATAAGAATTAATTTAATTTAATTTAATTATTTTATATTTTAATCCTTATGAGAGATAATTATAGATAATTACTAAAGATAAAATAGTCTATTTATTTTAAAACAAATTAAATCCTAACAAATTCTATTAAATTTAATGAAATTTCTAAAATAAAAAGAATGAAATCCACATAATTTTAAAAATTAAATTATTTACTATTTTTAAATATTTTAAACACAAAATTTAATTATATTTAATTTATAAATTAAATTATTTCTCATTTTTTACATTCTAAACACACTCGTAATAATATATTTAATTATCAATTTGAATTGGTCATTAATATCTAGTGATTGATTTGGTCCATTTGCTAATATTAAAGATTAATTTAATGATCAATTAATTAAAATAATTGGTTGTTAATTTTGGTCAAATTTTAATCTTTCCTTTTTCAAAAAATCATTTAGAGATGAAGAGGAAAAGGAACATGGAACCTGGGATGAAAGGGGGCCATTAGAGGAGAGCTCATGGTGAACGAGGTCACTGCTGGTGGGTCGCCGGTGGGTGGGTGGGTGCGACAAGGGGGTGGGAAAGAGACAAAGAGAAAGGACGCATTGACGCCGGTGGGGCTGGAGGTGAGGTGGGGTTAGCGCGTGATGGGGAAGATAGAGAGAGAGAACGTAGTAACATTGGCGGCAAGGTGGTGGTGGCGCGAGTTGGGGGCAAAGAGAAAGGGATGTGGGTTGGGGGCAGAGAAGACTTGAGACTCGCGAATGAAATGGGGAAGAAGAAGCTTTCGAGTGGGGAATTATTTACATATATCCTTTTTTCAATTTGCAGCCGCATGCTAGGTTGTTATTTTTTTTTTCAAATAGTTAGTCGCTACTCTAATTTTTTTATTTTTTAATTATTTAAGCTAGCAATCAATTTTGTAGTCGATAGTTTTTTTTAATTTTTAATTTATTTAATTTATCGTTCGCTACTTTTATGTCTTTACATATTTTTAATTATTTAATTTAGTGACCAAATTATCATTTGTTAATTTTATCTTTTTTATTTTAATTATTAATTTAGAAATTGAATTATTGGTCATTATTTTTATTATTTTTCTTAAAAAAATTATTGACTTTGCAAAATCTGATTTTTAAATTTTAATATTTCAAATTATAATTAGTGACTAATTTTTCAGTCTTTAATATTAATAAAGACATAATTTATTTTATTTTTATCAATATTAAAAACCAATTTTTGGGTCTCTAAAATGAATAAAGACATAAATTTATTTATTTTTATCAATATTTTTAATATCTAATTCAGTCTCTAAAACTTGGAAGTTTTATTTTCCTCTTCCTAATCGGTCTTTATTTCAATGTTATAGTGACCAATTTTTTCGATATCTAAATTGATCTCTAAAAAGTTTTTTTTTAGTAGTGTATTGGTCATGAGCCTAACGAGTTAAATGGGTAATAAAAAAAATAAAAAACTAGAATTATATAATTTTTTGGTATACCATAATGGATCGTAGGGTTTCCTTAATAGGTTTCTTAAAAGTGTGTTTTGAATATAAAAAAATGAGAAATGATTTGATTAATTTGTAAATCAAATTTAATTAAATTTATGTTTAGAATAATTAAAAATAAAAAATGATTTGATTTCTAAAATGTCATGAATTTTATTGCTTTTGTTTTAGAAATTCCATCAATTTTGATAAGATTTGTCAGGATTTGATTTGAAATAAATAGACTATTTTATCCTTAGTAACTACCTCTAACAACTTCTCATGAGGATTAAAATGTAAAATAATAAAATCAAATTAAATCAATTCTCATTTTAATGAATTCCAAACACAAAATTTGATTTCTAAATCAATTCAAATCTTATTTTTTTAAAAAATAAAGTTTCAAACACAAAATTTGATTTTTAAATCAAATCAAATTAATTCAATTCAAATCAAATCAAATCATTTTCTATTTTTATTCATTCCAAACACAACCTAAAGGTATTTATTATCTTTGTTTTCTTAGGCTTAAACTCTTCTTGCATATTATGGGTGTTTAGCTTGCATATTATGGGTGTTCCCTTAAAAAAATTATACAATCCCTAAATACTAAAAAATTAACTACATGGTAGTGGTCTAGGGAGCGCAATTGCTAGAGCACGGGAGAATGAAGAGTAATGATTTCAGCAAGAGCAGCCGGACGGACTACTCTAGTGAGTCCAGTGACTACTAGAGTAGAGTTGAGTCAAAAGGTACGATGTAACAACCTTTATGAGCGAGCTTTTGAGATCTCTAAACCTTCCCCCATGATGTAGTAAAGGGAGGATATTAGGGGAAGCAGTGAGTGGAGATTCCCCTGCAGAGAGCCGGATGAGGGGAGACCTTCACGTCCGGTTCGGAGGGTGGGGATACCTTGTCCTTTACAAGGTACTTAATTCAACTCTATTTGTGACATTTTATGTAATTCTAGTTTTCTATTTTATTTTATATTGCCCATTTAACTCGTCAGGCTCATGACCAACTGTTGTGAAATTGGCAAGTGCACCGAATCACAAAAGTAATAAAAAGTGAGTAAGAGTATCGTCCCACGAAGATTAAGTTATTAATTACTAAATTCGCTAAAAGTGACACTATCTAAATTAATGAAAAAGAGAGTTGTTGCAAATATAATTAAAAAGAAATATAAATAACCAAAGCAATAAATCAAATGGGTGAAAAACAATGGTATTAAAGCGTTAGAGTTCAGACTTCACTTGAACTCTTTAAATGCACATTCAAATATTAATTTAATCATGTTATATTTCAATGATTTATAGTCAATTCTCAAAATTAATTAATACTCAATTCTTTGGTATATTAATCGTCTTACACTGTTTGGAATTAACTAATCCCTTAGTCTAATCCCAAATAGAAAGGCATTATCAAGAACGAAGGAATCAAAAGAAAGACCACATAACTCACAACGTCTATTCCTAGCGGTTGCAGAAATTATGATGTTTATCACATGTTTTAGGTTCATGCAATTTTTCTCAAATCATACATTAACCCAAAAGATCATTTGCAAATTGATCAAGTTAGAAAAACATTAAGAATAGAGATAAACACGTAAATCATGAAAAAGAAACATTGATTAAACACAATAAAAGAATTTACATCATCCAAGTATCAAGATCCATCATCACCCTAACAAAAGAGGTTTCGTTACACATGGAAACAGAAGAACACAAAGGGAATAATACAACAAACTTTATTGTAAAAAGGTGGAAATGTTGAAGAAAATTCTTAATCTTCAAACCTAATTGCGCTCACACCACTTTAGGGTTTGTGCCTTCGCTTTGCTCCTTGAAGGCTGTGAAATTCTGTGCAAAAAGATAGCTCATTTGCTAAACTCGTTTTTCTTTTTTTATAGAAAAGTTAGCAGCTTTTCGTATATGACTTGCACGATTTTTCTCACTCTCCAGATGGCCGAACTTGCCCTCGATCTAAACAGAGAATTTGTAGGATTTTCTGTTAGTTTTTCAATGCCGCAAACAGTGCATCGATCTGATCTCTGTAGCTTAAGATATGACTCAATCTAATCCTTATTTAAGATTTTGCATCCAATTAGAACTCTAATTAGTATATAAGAATATGATAAGAATTCGTTAAATATTTATTTTTAGGAATTTTTTATTTTTGCACAAAATCTAATGATTTATCCTGAAAGTTTATTTCTTTGATTTCTTGCTTTTTTAAGTATCCAGTCTCTTTCCATGTGTATTTACCTATAAAAAATAAATAAAATACGTAATAAGAACATAATTTAAAATAATAAAAACATAATAAAACTTGAGAATAAAACTTAATCAAAGAAATTAAAAGAAGATAAAAACCCAAGATTTTGAACAATAAAAATATGAATTTTAACTGGTTCATCACCAATCTTAAGGGGTTGTCCTAGTGGTAGACAAACATGTGATGTGTGGATAGACGCACGGTCACGACTTCAAATTCCAACTAAGCCAATTTCTTAGGATCATGCAGCAATAAATATCCTTATGAATCTCTTAATCCTGGTAAAGATGGCACACCACTTGATTTGAATTGATTTAATTTAATTTAAAAATTAAATTTTATATTTGAAACTTTTTAAAAAAATAAAATTTGAATTGATTTAAAAAAAATTGTATTTGGAATTTATTAAAATAAGAATTAATTTAATTTGATTTTATTATTTTATATTTTAATTTTTACAAGAGATAGTTAAAGGTAATTACTAAAGATAAAATAGTCTATTTATTTTAAAATAAATTAAATCCTAATAAATTTTATTAAATTTAATAGAATTTCTAAAATAAAAAAATAAAATCTACAAAATTTTAAAAATTAAATTATTTTTTATTTTTTAACATTTTAAATATAAAATTTAATTTAATTTAATTTATAAATTAAATTATTTCTTAATTTTTTTACATTCTAAACACACTCATAATAATAGATTTAATTACCAATTTGAATTGGTCGTTAATATTTAGTGATTGATTTGGTCCTGTTGCTAACATTAGAGATCAATTTAATGACCAATTAATTAAAATAATTGGTCGTTAATTTTGATCAAATTCTAATCTTTCTTTTTTAAAAAATCATTTAGAGATGAAGAGGAAAAGGAACATGGAACCTGGGATGAAAGGGGGCCATTAGAGGAGAGCTCATGGTGAACGAGGTCACTGCTGGTGGGTCGCCGGTGGGTGGGTGGGTGCGACAAGGGGGTGGGAAAGAGATAAAGAGAAAGGACGCATTGACGCCAGTGGGGCTAGAGGTGAGGTGGGGTTAGCGCGTGATGGGGAAGATAGAGAGAGAGAACGTAGTAACATTGGCGGCAAGGTGGTGGTGGCGCAAGTTGGGGGCAAAGAGAGAAAGGGATGTGGGTTGGGGGCAAAGAAGACTTGAGACTTGCGAATGAAATGGGGAAGAAGAAGCTTTCGAGTGGGGAATTATTTACATATATCCTTTTTTCAATTTGCAGCCGCATGCTAGGTTGTTATTTTTTTTTTTCAAATAGTTAGTCGCTACTCTAATTTTTTTATTTTTTAATTATTTAAGCTAGCAATCAATTTTGTAGTCGATAGTTTTTTTAATTTTTAATTTATTTAATTTATCGTTCGCTACTTTTATGTTTTTACATCTTTTTAATTATTTAATTTAGTGACCAAATTATCATTTGTTAATTTTATCTTTTTTATTTTAATTATTAATTTAGAAATTGAATTATTGGTCATTATTTTTATTATTTTTCTTAAAAAAATTATTGACTTTGCAAAATTTGATTTTTAAATTTTAATATTTCAAATTATAATTAGTGACTAATTTTTCAGTCTTTAATATTAATAAAGACATAAATTTATTTTATTTTTATCAATATTAAAAACCAATTTTTAGGTCTCTAAAATGAATAAAGACATAAATTTATTTATTTTTATCAATATTCTTAATATCTAATTCAGTCTTTAAAACTTGGAAGTTTTATTTTCCTCTTCCTAATCGGTCTTTATTTCAATGTTATAGTGACCGATTTTTTCGACATCTAAATTGATCTCTAAAAAGTTTTTTTTCTAGTAGTGTATTGGTCATGAGCCTAACGAGTTAAATGGGTAATATAAAAAATAAAAAACTAGAATTATATAATTTTTTGGTATACCATAATGTATCGTAGGGTTTCCTTAATAGGTTTCTTAAAAGTGTGTTTTGAATGTAAAAAAATGAGAAATGATTTGATTAATTTGTAAATCAAATTTAATTAAATTTTATGTTTAGAATAATTAAAAATAAAAAATGATTTGATTTCTAAAATGTCATGAATTTTATTGCTTTTGTTTTAGAAATTCCATCAATTTTGATAAGATTTGTCAGGATTTGATTTGAAATAAATAGACTATTTTATCCTTAGTAACTACTCTAACAACTTCTCATGAGGATTAAAATGTAAAATAATAAAATCAAATTAAATCAATTCTCATTTTAATGAATTCCAAACACAAAATTTGATTTCTAAATCAATTCAAATCTTATTTTTTTAAAAAAAAAGTTTCAAACACAAAATTTGATTTTTAAATCAAATCAAATTAATTCAATTCAAATCAAATCAAATCATTTTCTATTTTTATTCATTCCAAACACAACCTAAAGGTATTTATTATCTTTGTTTTCTTAGGCTTAAACTCTTCTTGCATATTATGGGTGTTTAGCTTGCATATTATGGGTGTTCCCTTAAAAAAATTATACAATCCCTAAATACTAAAAAATTAACTACATGGTAGTGGTTTAGGGAGCACAACAGTTAGAGCACGAGAGAATGAAGAGTAATGATTTCAGCAAGAGCAGCCGGACGGACTACTCTAGTGAGTCCAGTGACTACTAGAGTAGAGTTGAGTCAAAAGGTATGGTATAGCAGCCTTTCCGAGCGAGCCTCTGGGATCTCCTGTAAACCCCCATGATGTGGTAAAGGGAGGATATTAGGGGAAGCAGTGAGTGGAGATTCCCCTGCAGAGAGCCGGATGAGGGGAGACCTTCACGTCCGGTTCGGAGGGCGGGGATACCTTGTCCTTTACAAGGTACTTAATTCAACTCTATTTGTGACATTTTATATAATTCTAGTTTTCTATTTTATCTTATATTGCCTATTTAACTCGTCAGACTCATGACCAACTGTTGTGAAATTGGCAAGTGCACCGAATCACAAAAGTAATAAAAAGTGAGTAAGAGTATCGTCCCACGAAAATTAAGTTATTAATTACTAAATTCGCTAAAAGTGGCACTATCTAAATTAATGAAAAAGAGAGTTGTTGCAAATATAATTAAAAATAAATATAAATAACCAAAGCAATAAATCAAATGGGTGAAAAACAATAGTATTAA
The DNA here is from genome assembly GCA_029884605.1 of Ormosia emarginata. Taxonomy (NCBI): domain Eukaryota; kingdom Viridiplantae; phylum Streptophyta; class Magnoliopsida; order Fabales; family Fabaceae; genus Ormosia; species Ormosia emarginata. The sequence goes on along the minus strand of JAQQTP010000066.1, from coordinate 7,897,701 downwards.
AGCGTTAGAGTTCAGACTTCACTTGAACTCTTTAAATGCACATTCAAATATTAATTTAATCATGTTATATTTCAATGATTTATAGTCAATTCTCAAAATTAATTAACACTCAATTCTTTGGTATATTAATCGTCTTACACTATTTGGAATTAACTAATCCCTTAGTCTAACCCCAAATAGAAAGGCATTATCAAGAACGAGGGAATCAAAAGAAAAACCACATAACTCACAACGTCTATTCCTAGCGGTTGCAGAAATTATGATGTTTATCACATGTTTTAGGTTCATGCAATTTTTCTCAAATCATACATTAACCCAAAAGATCATTCGCAAATTGATCAAGTTTAGAAAAACATTAAGAATATAGATAAACACATAAATCATGAAAAAGAAACATTGATTAAACACAATAAAAGAATTTACATCATCCAAGTATCAAGATCCATCATCACCTTAACAAAAGAGGTTTAGTTACACATGGAAACAGAAGAACACAAAGGGAAGAATACAACAAACTTTATTGTAAAAAAGTGGAAATGTTGAAGAAAATTCTTAATCTTCAAACCTAATTGCGCTCACACCACTTTAGGGTTTGTGCCTTCGCTTTGCTCCTTGAAGGCTGCAAAATTCTGTGCAAAAAGATAGCTCATTTGCTAAACTCGTTTTTCTTTTTTTATAGAAAAGTTAGCAGCTTTTCGTATATGACTTGCACGATTTTTCTCACTCTCCAGATGGTCGAACTTGCCCTCGATCTAAATAGAGAATTTGTAGGATTTTCTGTTAGCTTTTCAATGCTTTATGAAGGCATCGATCGATCGATCTCTCGTAGCTTAAGATATGACTCAATCTAATCCTTATTTAAGATTTTGCATCCAATTAGAACTCTAATTAGTATATAAGAATATGATAAGAATTCGTTAAATATTTATTTTTAGGAATTTTTTATTTTTGCACAAAATCTAATGATTTATCCTGAAAGTTTATTTATTTGATTTCTTGCTTTTTTAAGTATCCAGTCTCTTTCCATGTGTATTTACCTATAAAAAATAAATAAAATACGTAATAAGAACATAATTTAAAATAATAAAAACATAATAAAACTTGAGAATAAAACTTAATCAAAGAAATTAAAAGAAGATAAAAACCCAAGATTTTGAACAATAAAAATATGAATTTTTATGGGTTCATCACCAATCTTAAGGGGTTATCCTAGTGGTAGACAAGCATGTGATGTGTGGATAGATGCACGGTCATGAGTTCAAATTCCAACTAAGCCAATTTCTTAGGATCATGCAGCAAGAAATATCCTTATGAATCTCTTAATCTTGGTAAAGATGACACACCACTTGACCGCAATAAATAAAAATTATTGTGTTATATGCTTAGTTATATAAATTAAGGTGAAAAGTATTTGAACTCATTTACATGAATATTTCTAACAATAAACCTAGACTTTGTCTCTCTCTTTTTTTAATTCATTAATGTATATTTTTTGTTTTTGTTTCACTAATTTTTTTTTTATTTTTTACATTTATACATTCTCCAAGACTAGGGGTAGGAGTAGGTTAGGCGGCCCATCAGGGACCTACGACCTAGCCTATTTCCAACCTACATATGCCTAGTCTCTTTAGCAAATAAGTTAAGCTTATGTTTTTTGAAAAGTCTATTTAATTACGCAGGTTAAGACTTGAACTTTTGAAAAAGTCTATTTAGCCTACTTGATAGACCCATTTATTTAATATTTTATATACATAATTATGAATTTGAAATTCTTACATAATTTATTAGTTATATATTAATATAATATATTTATTTTATATAGAATATAATAATCTTGTTAAAGGTTATACCTTTTTAAAAATTAAAAATTTTAAATTTTTTGACTTATAAGAAGGCTTTTATGTAATATAGGTTTTTAAATAAACTTTCAGATTAAATTAGACTTTTATAAAAATAAACAAATCAAGTCAAACTTTAAAAAAAAAGCCTATGATAAATAACAGGTCAGGCTTAGGCCGACACATAACAAAATAAGCCTAGGCCTATTTAAGCAAACTGTAACTTAGTCCAGTCCATTTCCACTCCTATTCTGGATAATATTTTAACAAAATATTTTTTAAATAATTTTGGTTTAGTTTCAAAGCAAGATTTGTGTTTTAATTTAGTAACGGATTCAGTAGAAAACTTTAAAATTATTATTCAAATAAACATTTCTGAAACAGTAATTACTTAAAGATTTTTAATAAAATAACATGATTTATAATTGATAATCTTTCTATAATTTTTTTGTCTATCTCCAATTTAATTATTCTATTATACAAGGATTATTTTAAATGCACCACCACAAAGTTAAAATTGACTGAATAAAGACAAAATAGTGGGCTTTTATGAAAAATGATAGTTTCATAAACCATCATTTTACAGAATCTTCACAAAAATAGGAATGACTGACTCAAGTTTTTTTTTTTGGTGAAAATTCTGCAAATAGAAAATATATATAACCACATTACTCTCACGTTATATCCCACAAGTGAGGAGGAACGTGTTAGACCCACTACTATCATGTCTACAAATTTGTGTGGTAACAATTTTATTAGTTTAAATAGATTTTTTATTTTGAATAAAACATACATATCCACTAAAAATAGAAGAAAATGAATTACACGACACTAAACAAGAATTCTCATTAATAAATTACCCCAAGAAGCTACAGACAAAACATATTTAGCTGATAATGGGAGTAATTTTTTAAGACCTAAAACGACAATAACTATACATAATATATTACTGTGTTTGAGTTCAATTGATTTTATTTAAATTCTTTTATAATTAATTTGTGTACAACCTATAAAGGAGAAAAAATCGTACAAGTAGCATTAGCCCTTCTCTTTTCTGGTCACAAATTATAAAACTTGCATGCAAGTACAACAAATACAATTTTAGCAGTTATAAACATGAGTAATATTATATGAGATAATGCTATATCTTTTTATCTAATTATTTTAATAATTATTTTAATATTAAATAAAAAATATTAAATAAAAAAATAAATATATCTAATATTTTAAAAATATAAAAAATATTTATTATTTTTTATTTAATAATTTAAAAAATTAATAAAAAAATTAAATAAGAAAATAAATGATTTCTCATATTATATATATGCACAAATTTTACATTTGCAAGTCCGATACAAGTATATGCATCGGAATTTGGAGCTGTAGCTGGTTTCATTTTTTTTTTCCCCAATTCTAACTGTAACCACTTACCATACTGCATGCTAACACTATTCTAAATCAACATTGAAGTTTATCGGAAGCAATGTAACTTAAGTCTATAACACTCAAATTTCATCTCCATTCCAGTTATTCTTCCCCTTTGGACCCGTGGGTCCTTCCTGTCCCAACACTTCACTTGGTAAAGCATTTATAATCGTTTCTAATAGAATTTTTAGTTTCCCTGGCAATATCTTCTCCACCTTCCTCAACTCATCGTCTATAATATAATCAATTTTTGGACCCCAATCCCTGAAATAGTTCAGCCATGGTGGCTCTATAACTGCAGGCCCCAAATACTCTGCAGAAACCAATTCAAATGCCCCCATATCGATGATCTTCTTACTCTTAGCAGTATCATTCCTTAATCCTATTACATCTGTCCCTTGCGGATTAAGGCCAGCGTGTGGGTACGTTGCATGGCCATTCAAGGAAGAATAAACCACAGGTTTATTGCCACTTTGGAACTCAAGCTGAGAGGCTTCAATCCATGCACCCTTGCTGTGTTGTGAGAAATACACTTCCCACAGTTGTCCATTGAAGTTGCTGACCCTTAAAGTCAAATGCTCCCAGTCCCCAACATGTTCACCTATCTCCTCCAATTTAATAGTAATGAGCCCTACTTTTGCTCTTGCAGGTCCATTGAATGGGTAGAAGACCCACATGGCAATGTCAGTGAAGGTTCCTCCAAGCATTGGTTTCACGTGTATATAAGCTTTGGAACTTGGCAAATTTCCTTTCTTGACCCTCTCTTTGTTGGCTTCATCAGCAGGAAGGTCCAGCCAATAGGCACCATCATTGTTGCCACCCTGAGGAAGGTTAATGCCATTTGGTGCTATTGGGACAGGTTTTGACTCTTGCCCTTTCTTATATAGTAGTGCCCCATTGGAAAAAAACCAATTGACAGAGGAAGTCAGGTATTCTTCATCAGGATGCAAGTACATAGATGGAGAGTAAGCTTGGACTATTGCCTCAATTTGTTGTAGATTAGGCATGGATATTGAGTTATTTTTGATATTTTTCAAACAAGCAATAGATAGAGGGCTAGTAGTCCCACCAATTTGTGCAATAAAGGTGCCTACGCGAACACCAGGAGCCTGAGTTCCCCTAGTGCTTGGTATTGCATCATAGACATTGAAGCTACTATGATCACTGTTCTTTCCTGGTCCCCAAATCCATGAATATGTCTCACATTGATCCGTGAGGTCTGACCTGACACACCTGATTCTGTCAAGAGAAGGCTTATTTGGTGTGGTGGTGACAACATGGCCTACAGCTTTATAGCCAACAGGTGCTGTTGGGAGCCAAACATAGCCAGGGCTATCTTGTTTAATCTTCAGAGATGCACTGCTCCATACAAGTGTGTAATCAACTGGCTGCTCCAAAGTGCCATTAGTGGTACTTGAAGACACATCTTTTGCCACAAGAACCCATCCAAAAAGAGGCTTGTTGTTAGATTGGCTGTAGCTACCCAACATAAAGAACCCTTGAGGTATTCCTGTTGGTTCAAACACTGTGGCACCTTGATTGTCCGGTCCACCTTGATAGGTGGCCCAAACTTTGTTGAATGTTGAGATTTGAGACACTTGCAGCCCACCCAGATCAATGATTCCACTTGCAAAACCACTTCCTGCATGTGACAATTCAACACTAGCAAGAATCAGCCTGCATTTACTAGAATATAATCACAACTAGGAGGAGAGAAAATGACAATCGCATAGTGGATACCTGGCGGCCAAACAGGTGTTGCAGCAGGAAGCTTGAATATGGTTTCAATGGGGAGAGCTTGCTTTTTCTTACCCATTCTTGAGTTTTCCAAAGAAGATTGAGTGCCAATGTTTGAAGAATATGGCTATTATATAATAGTAGGGGGTTTTGCATGAAGTATATTCTTTTGAGGATAATTGTGAAACGTGAAGCTAGAAAGGTCTTGAGAAAATACATAAAATGCAAGAGGGATGCACCAAGGATGTGTCGTACAAGGAAGCTAGTTTGGCTACATAGATAAGTTTATAAACACTATTCAATTTCATCTATACACACCAAGATGTTAATTAACGGATTTGCTTTTCGTTATGAATAGGATTTTGGGTTAGCAGTTCAAGAGTAATTTTGTTCGTTAAAGTTGGATTTCCAATATTTATGAGCGTGTTTAGATAAACAAATATACTTATTTATAAAAAATAAATGTCTCATAAAATATCTTATAAATAGAAAAGTTAATTAAAAGAGATAATGATTTTAATGAATTCTTATCCTTATTAATAGCATTTAATATAGATTTAATCACGATTCTTATCAATCATGATGTTCCTATAAATAACACATAGGATTGCAAAAGTATGCATCTAACCATAAACACTTTACCCATCTTGTACCCGATCTAACTTGAATGTCAGAGTGTCTTTTGCAGGTATCCATCCTGTTGGAAATTCAAGTATAAGTGTTGAAATCCCACATTGGTAAAGAATGAGTTAAGTGAAGAATATGTAAGTGGGAAGACCCATAGACTCACTGTCTTAAAGTTTTGGGTCAAGATGTAGTGTCAAACCTACTATTGTGGTTTCTCACTTAGTCAATTGATAGAGATCTCTTCTGCTTTTGGGCTCCCCCTATGACCCAACAAGTAGTATCAGAGTCGATGATTCGTTGGGCCAACATTCTCCCTCTTAAGTGTGAGTCCTAACATTAGTATGCTATGTCAGACCCACTATTGCGGTTTCTCACTTAACCCATTGATGGAGATCTCTCTTACTTTTGGGTTCCCCTATGGCCCAACACATCCCACACTCACCTTTATTAACCTCATTCAGATGATCTCACTCCACCATCGCTGCTACCGTGCTACGAAAAAAATCACCTTTATTAACACTATTGCGGTTTCTCACTTAACCCATTGATGAAGATCTCTCTTACTTTTGGGTTCCCCTATGGCCCAACACATCCCACACACACCTTTGTTAACCTCATTCAGATGATCTCACTCCACCATCGCTGCTACCGTGCTACGAAAAAAATCACCTTTATTAACACTATTGTGATTTCTCACTTAACCCATTGATGAAGATCTCTCTTACTTTTGGGTTCCACTATGGCCCAACACATCCCACACTCACCTTTATTAACCTCATTCGGATGATCTCACTCCACCATCACTGTTATCGTGCTACGAAAAAAATCACTTTTATTAACCTCATTAAGATGATCTTCTAAATTCCGTTCACAACAATTTCCTTGTTTACCTTACATCCTTTTCCATGAAGGGAGATATCAATTTGTTGCATATGTGGCTCTCATGTGGGGCAAACATCCTTGGGGTCTTCTTTCTCTATTTATTGTATTTTGTTCTTGTTTGTTTGGCTTAACTAGATAACAAGAAGTATCTTATGGTCCCATGACTTCACATTTGTGTGTCAAAAACATCCCTCTCATATTGAGATGGACAAAAAATGTGTGGAAGACCCCTCGTTAAATTTGTTTTATCTTGTGGTAGTTGTAAAATTATCGTCGTTGTCATCATTGTATTAGCTGCACTTTTTCCGACAGTTTGTGTAAAACAGGGTACTCTATTAAGAATGGGTAAGTGCATAGTTATTTTCATATATTAACAAATAGTAAAATAACTCAAAGTTGCACAAAAACATCTTAAACGAGTGATTACCCTAGACTTGCATGAGTTTTTTTAAATTCAATTAAAATTTATAAAATCATATATTTAAAAAGAAAAATATTTAAAAATGAAAAGTAAGATATATACATAATTAAATTAAAAAAGAGCTTGATATTTAAAAAATAATAATAAAGAATAATACATGCTATTTTCTGAAAAAGAACATAATAAGAAATTAGTTATTTTCAAGTAAATGTATTCAAATCTATCGTTATCTATTAAATTATAATACATTTCCTTGAGAGTGGATTAAATCTTTTTTTGCTCTCTTTCAAATAATGTCACTTTTCTTTTTTAATTTTAAATTCAAAATTTTGTTAATATTGTTTTGGAAAATTCTCTTTTAATTTTAAATATCTTCTCTCTTTTTAATCCATACCGTTTTAGATTGTAGAATTTTAAAAAACTTGTAAAATGTACGATATACTCACTTTTTTAATAGAAAGGAGTGGATAACATCTAAACATAAAATCTGTGGCATGATAGGCAATCATCAAGCAAATTTTGAGAACATTTTTTATAATTTCTTATGCATGTACAACATTCTTCATAAAGAAACACGTAATGTTTTGGATAACTGCATCTCTAAAATGTTCAAATCATTGCGGTTAATAGATTTGGTTAAGGATACTCAAAGACAAATAAAAAAATATTAAGTAAACAATTATTTTATTTCTTAAAATTGTAAGTATTAATTATATTAGTCTTTAATTTTAAAAAAAATATTATTTTAGTCTTTAAAATTATAAATACTAGTTAGATTAGTTTCTAAGATTGTTAAAATTTATATATTTTAGAGATTTATTTGATTGATGAATTATAATTTAAGAGACTACTATGATTGATGTTTAAAATTTTAAGGATTAAAATGATAATTTTTTAAAGTTAAAAATTAATATGATTGATGTTTATAACTTCAAAGAATAAAATAGAGATTTATTCAATAAAAATTCTTTAGCTTGTAGAGCTAAGGTTCCTTTAGTAGCAAACTAATCGTACAATTCAAGTTAGCTACATTAACTAACACGTGCAAGCAAGATCTTATATGACAGGAATAATACATGAAAGTATATTTAGGGGAAAAAAAATGATGTCAATTCAACTACTAATTGTCTTACATGGGTTTTTTTTTTCTTCTCTTTGCTAAGTTTCTTCCAAAAAAAAAAAAAAGAGAATATACTCCCAAAAGTCGGGACACAAATGATGTGACGATTTGCGGATAAAGAGAGCATATAATGCTGATCACATATATACTAGTCCAATTTTTGAAATTTTTTTTGACAAATCTGCCACGCCAATATTTGTTTAACAATAGGTTGACCATTTTCCCTCACGGATCCTGATATTTATACATACAAGTTTTGTTTATGTTATTTTTGTACAACTCTAATTCATGTACAAGGATTGAATCAAATGCCGCCCAAGAGATCTATATCAACATAAAAATTAATCTTTGTGCAAAATTTTGATTAAAAAACCGGCAGAAACTAAAAACGACGTGTTTACTTATTTCCCTCACTTAATCATTTTTGGGTAAATTACACATTATCTCATAAAGTTTTGACAATTTTTATTTTTCATATAAAAATTTTATTTTGTAATTCATAATTCCCTAAACAATAGTAAAAATAATATGTAAATATGTGCTTTTTTTTAAATCAATTTTAACTATGAGAATTTGCACATGAGAAACACATTATTTCTTTTAAGATAAACATCAAAGACTCAATTTCCAAACACTTACAAATTGTCACTGTTTAATCTAACAGAAAATATAAGTTTATATTTTTTACCATAGTTTTGGAAGTTGTATATTACAAAATAAAGTTTATGTATGAAAAATAAAAATAGTTTTATCCTAACGGATGTAATGTATAATTCACCCTAATCGTTTATTTATTGATATTTTTGTTAATTTTAACTGAGTTTAATTTTGATGTCAGTGCAAAAATATTTTTCATTGTCATCCAATGATTTTTTGACACATCATGTAAAGAGTGACATATCATGTAAGTGTTAACTCATTACATAATGTGACAATATATTATTGAATAATAATGTAAAATTATTTTATACTTGATAATATATTAAAATTAAATTCTTTTAAACATCTAAAATTATGTTTAGTTTGTCTCTTTATGTATGATGTAACAGTAACTTAAATATCAATTAAAGATATATCATAATAAATTTTTAGCAATCTTAGTTATTTTTTGGTCTAAATTAAAACTATTTATTTATTTTTGGTTTGTTTGGGCATTTTAAAGTATAATCAATTTTTTGGGTTTAAAAGTACACTTTCAAAGTGATAGTTTTGAAAATTATTAATTAATATTTATTAAAATTAATTTTGTAATATTGATTGTAATTTTTTTATAAAAATATCGGATTTTTAGCTCAGAAGCTTTTTATTTGAAAAACAAAAACAAAAGAAGTAGTAACTTTGAGTCACTTTCTAGTTTCTACATAAGTTGATTCCTATAATAGTAATCAATTTCAAAAATATTAACCAAACACCTTTTAAAATACTATAGAACGACGTTTTCTTGTTTTTCGGTAATAGTTGAATGATGAATTTTGCATCAAACTAAATTCCGCACTTTTCTAAAATCTATCCAACTAATACTAGTTCGGTAACTTCTATGTTTTAACTACATGTACAACATGACAAAAGGGAATTCATTTTACCAAAAAAATAAAAAAGAATTCAGATGACACCACTTAAACTCAAATTTTGAAAAAGACAATTATTTGGAAGACATTTTAATCGCAATCATGTTCAAGGATTAGTCTCATAATAATGTTTATGAGAATACTTGATAAAAAAAAAATAAAGTTACTTGTATTGGTTATGAATCTTTTTTTAATTTTGTACACTACTTAATTCCTCACACAATTTTGGGCTAAAAGTGTTGATTTGATAAAACTTTTTATAAAGTGACAATTATAATATTCGAATCCTAATATTATAAATAAAATTTACTTAGGATTAAAGTTCACTTTCACTACAACTAACTATTGTTTAGTATACTAATTATGAATTTAACACCGAGCAATTGGCACTAGTAAAAATGGAAATATTTGTAGATGTATGAGTATGACTTGTGCTACCACGTTTTGAAGTTTAACCTTTTTTTAACTATGTCAAATTATTATTTTTAGCTTTTAAATTTAATGCGCTTGGTTTAGCTAGTAAAGATCGAAATACTTTGCTTACTAACTTAAGTTTGATTTATGCAGTTTAGATGAGATTTTGAAAAAAAGGTGTTTTCATATAAGCTTTTTCTTCAAAGACTGTGTTACAATTATGACTTTAATCGAGCAATTGTCACTACTTAAGATGGATAAGTTTGTAGAAATATGACTCTTGTGCTACCACGTTTAAAGTTTAAATTCTTTTAACTATGACAAATTAGCTTTTCAACAATTATTATTTTAAGCTTTTGAATTTAATGTGTTTGGTTTAGCCGTAAAGATCGAAATGTTTTGCTTAAAATGCTTAAGTTTGATTTATACAGCTTAGATGAGATTTTGAAAAAAAAAATTACAAAAAAGTCATTTCATATGAGCTTTTTGTAAAAAGACTTTGTGTGTATTTTGATTAATATTGTGAAAAAAGGATTCTATTAAAAATTAATTATATATAAATTTATTTTCATCTAAGAAATTATTTTATTAAAAATAACCATTAGATGAAAGTTGATCCAATCATAAGAAAATTAATATATGTTTGAATATGTTAATTCATAAATGATTTTAAGACAAATAGTTATGTTTGAATTGTATAAAAAAAAAAAATCACTTTTATTTATTGAATTATGAAAAGAAATATGAGATGATTGAAAAAGTTATTTAATTAAGAGAAAAGGTGATAGGTTACAAATAATGCATGTTTTTAGTGTTTAATTATATTAGATCATAATTATAACTAATTAATACATTTAAATAGAAATAATAATAATTTCCCAGTTTAAATGGCTTATTGATTTTGTTATATATCTCTATTAATTAGCTATTACATTACAAACATAAGATTTGTTCTAGATTTAGCTTATCATAAATGTTGTAATTCGGGTAATATTTCTCATAATTAATATAATGATTTTTATCATTGTTTATAATTATAATTAATGAGATTTATTAATATTAATATAAATAGCATCTCATTGATTTGATCTTGCTTTGTAGGAAAATCAATCAACGGAAAATAGGAAACACAATTAAATTTAATTAGGATAACTTTGTTGTTTAACTTCTATGCAGTATGTTGAGAATATCTTGAGTTACAAAAATCTAATCAATGTGATTATGGTGGCGTTAAAAAGTTAATACATGAGGTTACAACTTTTATGTTTATCACTTTCCTTAATTCTTGCATGTAAGCCACAAAAGTAACAAAATAACATGACAATATTGATGTTGTTACGACTAGATGGCCATATCACACGATCGTGTGATTTGGGCATGTAGTCTTGGAGGTTGAATTAAGTTAGACTCGAGTTATAACACTATAGATAATATTATTCGTATACTTAAAATATGCAGATCATATTTATATTCTAAATTTATGTGAGAAAAATGTCAAATCAAATTGTATGTAATTGTAGCATTCATGCGAAATACAAAATAAATTTATAAGTAAGTTAAAAAAAAATTAAAATATTTTTAGTGGACGAATAACACTACCATAACACTATTCAACCAACTTTTAGAGTTTCAATGTCACATATTAAGAGGCAGTTGTTTCATATTTAAGCGATATGAAGCCACACAACAAAGTGGAGAAATCTCAATGGAAAAAGAGATAAGAGAGAGTGATCTTAAGGAGTAATCACAGTGTAAAAGATCAAAAAGGGTAAAGAGGTAAGAGCATATAAGAGGCAAAAGGGAATAGAAGAACAGTCTCCTTGAGATTTCTATTATCATATTCAAGAAGCAAGACGTCCAAAGTATTAAAAATCTAAAGTTAAGAGAAGACAATCAGGAAGACGGTGTCATCTAATATGCACCTTCACATGAATGGTACATGAATGCTCGTTAAAGGAGAGCCATTGATTTTTTATTAAAATACATCAAGGTCAGATTTGAAGACATTCGATTTGCAGAACAGGCTACATTAAAAATTGATTGGGGAATGAGTAAATTTGTGAAATTAGTTTAACTAATTGCAGAAAGTTGCCTATATACATATTTGTTAGTTAGTAAGCAGAGTATATTCGTGCTCAATTAAGGTTTGTGATTGTGGAGAACAGATTGTGGACCAGAGCTTCTCACTTCACCCTAAATCTTTATACCCATAACCCAAGCATGCTTTGTCATGCAGCGAAGGTGAAAAGCCTCGCTTGTTAAGCTCTCGCTGAAGCTCAAGGCAGGAACTTTAAACAACAGTGAACCTCTGGGTACCCAAAAAGCTTCTTCTTCTGGTCGAATTGGAAGTGGGTCTTCGGGTTATACTAGCAACAGTGGCATGGGCAATGCTTCGCAGATGAACCCAAAGGCGCCACCATTTTCAGAGGACACAGAGGCAAACCCAGAGAATTGAATCTGGAGAGAATTACAGAGGTGATGATCGACGAAATGACTTGGCTTAATCGGCAAACCCCAATGAAAGATGAAGTCCGGTGTTGTGGTGAGTTAGCACTACAACGTAATCATAAATCATCGATTTATAGCGTGTCGTTACCCTTTCATTCGGAAGTTATGAGCAATAGAGGTATGTCAATTAGCTTCAGTCAAAAAAATCCGAATGCTAGTTGTCAGCTCGATCATTGTTAGTTTGATATATTTGCAACCAAAATATGGAGAGAAAAGTTTTTCGGTTTATTTGTCATATAAATTCATCTCCTCAGAATCTACTGGATTTTATTTGTCATATAAATTAATACAAAGTGAATATGTTGATTGAATTGATTGATAATTTTTAAGAATAACTTCAGTGAGATTGGACCTAGGAATGCTCAGTTCGATAATTGCAAATGGTCTATAGGGGGTGGGGGGTTGGGAGTTATGGTATCTGTTACAGATTGAAAGAGATATTAGATAGATATTGTTGGGTAAAGTTTGTTTAATTTGTTTGAGTAATATTGGTTGTTTTGAGTTGAGGATCTTAGGCAAGGTTGCATGTTTAAGGCAAAAGGTGAAGTAGTTTGAGACTTCATCAAAATAGGTGTGATTGCCTGGATTTAACAGGATATGATTGATGAGCTGATTCCTTATCCACTGCCATACAATAACATGAGGAATAGGTAGGTAGGGTACAAGTTTGAAGCTTTAGTTTGCCAACTTTAGTCTTAATGAACAAGGGTTGATGTTACATTTAAGGATTACATAGCTATTAAGAATGTAAAATAATGAATATGGAAAGCAAAGTAAAAAAAAAAAAGACTAACATCATCTGATAAGTTACGTGTCATTAGTGTTATTATTTTATCATAAATTTAATGATAGGAAATTTCTTCAAGTATAGAATCTCGCATAGATTTGATGTTGTAGAACTAGAAGGGGATTGCAGTGTCTCTTAGCGATGAAACTAAACTATCTTTGCCTATTACAACTCAAGAATTACAGGTCATTTATAGAATGGAATTGCAGGTCGAGGTGGCAAATTTTGTAAATGGGATAATAAATTGAATACACTAAATTTGCATATTTTTTACCAAGTTCTTGCTTGGGAAACTTCATAGATGACTCCCTAACAAATTTAACTAAAGGAACCAGTAGGAAGAAAGTGAACAAGTATCGTTAAAAATTGAAGATGAATGATAGTGTTGTGATCCTCATTTTGACATGTCCAATTCTAGTTTATGTGAATTATTTGTTGCACTGCAAGCAACATTCATCCTAGGCTATTTGTTGCTCGACTGAATTGCTTATGTGAATTACATCATTCACATTGAGGCTAGGTGGAAGATTGTCAGAAAATTCTCAACATCCTTCCTTGATTCATGTTTAACAAGTTATTACTTTGAGTATTATTGCATATTGTATTTATGACTAATTTATGAATTTGGATATTTGTTCTAATTTTTTAGTTCTATAGGCTAGGTGCACTTCCAAAATGTAATGAATTGTTGAGTAGTTATATTTCTTTTTTCGAATTTACTATGTAGTTAGTTCTCAGCCAGCTAGTAAAGTACTTTAGTGTGAGATCCACTTGCCCACATTGTTTTTTGGGAATTGTTTTTTACCCCTTTGACTATTTTATTCCTATTATAATTTTTATAATGAGGAAGGACTGAAGACCATCCAGATTGTGTGTGAAGGAGCAAGAGAAATGAATATATTAAAAGACTAAAGTAAACTTATTGAAAAATGCGATGTCAATAATAATTGGATGAAATTAGTTTTAGACTTAACTTTTGGCTATTTTGTAACAGTTGATATTATTTATTAGGTTAAAAGTTAGGAATTTATTTTTTCCAACAGCAAAGGGAAATAATGATTACAATTTTTTTGGGTCAGTAACGTGTATAGAGGTTTGATTTTATGGTGCTAACTGGGAGTGCAATGTTGGGTTTGTTTTGGATGTCCAGAATGTTTGCTGAGCAAACATTTGTAGATGGGCCTAAGTAGTCCATCACTAAAGTGAGTAGCCAGGTATGCATGAGTTAATAATAATTTTTGCTTTGTATGATGCCAATTATCTTGCGAAATAATTTTTAATATTTTCAAACATGAAAGGATGGTTAGTACATGCTTGTGAATTTTTGGTGATGGGCTGTATATGGAAAATGGTTACATTATACAATAACGCCAGTAACTTAGTGACGTAGTAAATTTTTGCTGTTGAGCACAATTTTCAGTCACTAATACTACTGATAGTGAAAAAGAAATGAAAAAGATGCCTTTTATTCTAATTCCATCAAATTTAAGTAAAATAACATTAAACATTGATTCTTCCATGTACAAATCCATATTGTTAAGGGGAAAGAAGAAAAAAAATATCTAAGAGATACTTTGTTAGAATTCATCACCTCTTGCCGGACATACAAATTTACATCCACAAACACAACATCAAATGGTGAGTAAATTTTTAGGATTTGAAGCAATCTTCAAGCATGATATTTCAGTTAATTGCTAGTAACTTAGGCACAATCAACGACTATTTAAAAATTGAGAGTTCAATTAACTGCTGCAATTTATTTACAATATAGGATGATGCATTAAACGTACAAGAAAAACTGAAGTTGGGATGTCATCATATTTGATGCTTGAAGAATGTAGTAATAAGATAAAAGAAATAAAATTTACAAATTAGATAGAAGACTTAGAAATAAGTAGAAATTAGCATTTGAAAATGTTATTACAAACCACATATAAATCAAAATATACACAGGCCTCTCATATTACATGCCACAAAAGAGGTCAATCACCACACAATCTAACATGATCAACTACCAGACACCACTAACCAAGTCCACAGCAAAACAAAACCACAAAGTATAGGTCTGATACTAGAAACTGCGGTGATAAAACATAACCAATTATGGTTCACACTTCTTCACATCAATGATATTGTTGAATCCATCAACAACAGCCAACTCTATGTTGTCACCACCTTTTGGGTTCATATTCTCACAGAAAACCTTCCAACCAGTGGTTATCTTATTGTTGTTGTTGACATACAAACCGCACTTGTGTTCTTTGTATTCCCGACCGTCCTTCACCCTCAGAGTTATTGGATTGAGATGACAGTTGATGCAGACATGTGTGAAAGAAGCTGGCAGATTCTACCAAAAAAAGGAGGAAAGAATAAATTTACATTCAATTATTAATAAATAATGCAAATACCGGAACTTAGCTTTCCATCCATAAATCAAGGAAGTAATAAAACAACAATTAGAAACCAACTTGATTGTTATTGGAAGCAGTATAGTTAGTTAATGTAATTACTTGCTTCCAATAGATAACACTGTTTGGTTCTGGTTCTTGATGTGGTTCTTGTTTAGGTTCACTGAAAGCTAAGCTATGAAGTACGGATATGTCGATTTTGAGGCATATTTACGTGTCATATATATCGCTGTGTGGATATATACCAACTTCGTAATACACGTGTCCATATATATGAATGTCCGATTAAAAGATTATTTTTAAGTTTAACACATCTCGATTAATGAAAAAAACATGATTGGACACGTCTTGGACAAGACTTGAACACAACTCATTAATATTTTTTTTAAAAAAATTAATTTTTATTACTAACGTTCAATTAGTAAACTCTTAACTCACCCAAACTCAATCGCATGACTCGACTTTCTCAAGGCCATTATTTTTACATACTAATATTTTAAATTTTATCTTTTCACACATCACTATTAGACTTTTAAGTTTTCTCTTTTCATACATAATTATTTTCATCTATTCCTTTTACCTCTACTCATATAAAAAGCCGTCCATTTCGTCATTACCTAAACTTATCTCACACCAATATTCCTTCTAATTAAATTTTTTTTACGTACATATACTTATATATGGTTAGTTCTATTAGGAGAAGTTAATTTTGGAGATTTTTTAAATATGTCAATAAAAATTATGTTTCATATTTTTAGGAGAGATCCTTAAATAATAAAATTAACATATATAAATATATAAAAAATATTAAAAATCTCACAAAATAAAAATATTAATTTATTATAATTAAAAAAATTAAAAAATAAAAAAATTATATATATATATATATAAAAATATGTGTGTGTGATGTTACAATAATAAAATTTTTAAATTTAATATTTTTCAAAATCCGTGTCCAAGTTACTGGAGATATCAGTTTCATCAATGGAATCACCAACTTCCAGAATCTTTGTCCTGCTAAGGCAATCACTAACAGTGTTATTATAGTAACACATTAATGAAAAAAAAAATGAAGTAACACCTTCATTTAAAAAACATGGAATAATACCTTTTCAGGTTGATCGACAAGGTAAGTACGTGCTTTGCCCCTACGACTACCAGAACTGGAAGCTTCTGAGAGCATTAGGCCTGGCATGTTTGGTATGGCGGTACTCTAAAACAAACTATTCCCACTAGCAATTAAATTATGCTAAATAACAAATCAATTGGTCCCATTACAGTTACACTAAAATGCAGAAAAGGAAAGATTGTGAAAATACTAAAATTGGCAAATGTAAGCTCCACAAACAGACCAACACTCATAGCGTCCAAAATGAAATAATGAAAAAAGGAAACTAATATGCGACACTGACAAAGGAAACAAAGGGGACCACACCGAATACAAAATAGGGAAAGTGAAAAAACTGTCAAAAGTATTAGAAACAAAAAAGATTAGAAGATAAAATTTCAAACTTTAATGGTAAAAGTTTACTGGACAAACAGATGAACAATTTATAAGTAATCAAAATCGATATGAGAATAAAATAAATATGTATATGTAAGACTTGGGCATCGACAAACCAATAAATGGGTCCACACCCACTTTGAACGACGAAAAACAAGGCGACAACATTAAAGTCATAAAAAATTCTACAGAAAACCTCATCAGAAGAGATCCGAAGCAAGAAAACGGTTGGCGTGGTTTGCTGCGACCAGTTGGCTGCATCTGTGGGGTGGGCTCTTGTCGCATTGGTTCGGTGCGATGGTTCTCATTCGCTCGGCTTCTTGAAGCATATTAGTTGAAAGAGAGAGGTCAATAAACTAACATTCACGTTATTCGTAACGTTTAACTTTATTTAACATATTCATAAAATTATTTTATATGTCACAAAAATATTATACATATAGTATAATTTAATATCTTTTTCAAATTAACATATGATATAAATATAATGTACATATTTTGATATATATAAAACATTTTCTATAAACTAGTAACCCATGTATGAGGTGAGGCAAAAAAGAATTTAAAAATGGAAAAGAAAAAAAATCGTGGGGAAAGATTGAAAAATAATTGAGTTCCATGAAAAAGTAAAAAAAAAATAATTAAAACATTACGCAAATAAGAAAGACTGAGAGGCGTGCTCATCTAAGTCGCGTAGCAGGTCCACTGGATGTCGTTGAAGCTTGCTTCATCGTAGTCTAAGCTATGATCGTTCTTGTCACTAGGGGTGGCCGGTTGCCTACCTGAACCCGTTAACCATTACCCAGCCCAGACCCAAACCGCATACCCACCAAAAGGTGTCAAAAATAGGTCGAGCTCAATTGGCCGGATTTGGCTCTTGACACAAACAATACAAACATAACATGGTGCGAGAATACAAACCCGCAAGGACATACAAACCCAAAGCCAAACAATTCAGCAGTGCTTCAAACAAAAAACACTACATAATCCTGTGACGAAAATTATGGTGCCAAACCCCTCATGGGACTGTTTTTAAATATTCCAAAATAAGCACCACTACACAGTTTTGGTATCAGCAAGATCAAGAGTAGAAAACGAATGGACCAGACAGGTTAACGTGCCAAAAATCAGAGTCATATACATATTCAATCAATGGGTCACAACATGTACACTTGGCTTAAAAAAGGGTAAAAGCATGGAACCATGGAATTTTGGTACGACCAAACCACAAATCCAAGAAACCTAGTCACCCTTTCAATATGTTGCGGCGTGTTACGCGGCATACAAATCCAGAATTTATCCACGTATACAGTTTCCAAATAACCTAACTAGCATTGGAGTACATATGACAAATTTGAAATGGAAAAAGAAACGCATGACTAGTGTCATCTAATGGTTCACATTTTGCAGCAGGCAGTCAATAGAATGAACGTGCATAATTCTTTCATCCCAAGGCATTTAAAAAACAAAAAATAAAAAAATATTTGGCATATTTAAATAAGAATAAACAGAACCTGAAATAACTGAATAAGAACAGATGATACCACTAGAAACCAGATCATGCAGAGATTTTAAATAGAAAGATCAAGATTGTCACTCCACAAACCACATGCCCAAAATCCAATTAGGCTCTCTTCCTCTGCTGTCCAAGATTTTCAACAAACTCTGGCAAAACACCAGAAATCACAGGAATAGAGTTAGACCTTCAAATTTTAGCTTAACATAACTGGATGATTTAACTTTTAAATGAGACAAGAATCACTGAAAGATGGGGTAGCTTCAGATCTGAATCAAACAGTGACAGCACCTTAACAGGATGTTATGCAGAAAATGGCTTCACTTTGTGTAAGAACTGGTATCAAACAACAAAAGGAAAAAAATCTGAAACTTTTACAGATGACCTATACCTAAGCTTCACAATGCAACAAGTTGTGCGCAAATTGAAGGTGCATGGCCAAGTTATGGATGAAAGAGTAATTGATGCCCAAAACTAAGAACATGCAGGACAAAAAAGGGTAGCCTAGTGCTATAAAGCTCCCGCTATGCGCAGGGTCCAGGTAAGGGTCGGATCCATTATGTGGGTCAATAGTAGGCAGCCATACCTTGCATTTGCAAGAGGTTGATTCCACAGCTTGAACCAGAGCATGCAGGACAGACTTGACTTCAACAAAAACAAGTTTCAATTAGTAAAAAGTTTAAGTCAGAGATTTTGACAATAAAAAAGCTTTATATCTTGGGTTTCAAAACTTAAAAAGGGCACCAAAATCCGATGTTTCTAACTATAGTTATGAATAAAAACACGGGCAGCCAAAGATCATGACAACATGTAAAAATGAGCTCCAGTCTCCACAATGTGACTTAACCTAGCTAAACAACTCAAACAAAAACCCAAACTCATATAGTAGACACACCAACAACTCAAATGAGAGAATTTCAAAGTTTGTGGTATGCAAACCAAACTACTCATCAACAAACATGCACCAAACTATGATGGAAAACTAAAGAACTACATGGGTTCCAAAACCAAGAGCATCAAACCACCAACCACGCACAACAGGCTTAGTTAATCATAATAGTTCAGCATTCAAATCAAAACCAAAGCTCAAACAGCCCATCCCCAAAGCAGTTCACTAATATTTTTGTAGGCAATCAACTGAGTGAGAACATACTCAAACCTTTCACCCAATGACATCAAACAATGCATTCAACAAATTATAAAAAAAACATCGAGAAAAAACCTAAAGTAAATGGACCAAGATCAAGCTTCAGAGGCTTTACATCTTCCTATCATTTAGTTTATAGGCATTTAAACAAACAACCAGGCAATACTCCTAATCCTTTCATCCACAGACTCAAGAAAACAGACCCCATAAGCATAATTGTTAGAATCGCACAATTCGGCACGATTCGATGCGATTCAGCAAGTTAGCGATTTGTATCATGTGGTGAATTACAGATGGCTTTGAATCATGCATGTATCGTACGAATCGATGCGATTCCGTATCACCGATACAATTTGCATGATTTACGATTCGATGATATTTTCTTTTTTTGCGTTTTTTTTAACCAATATTCTTATCTTAGAATTCGAAGGGGCTTAGAGGCTTAATAAAAAGAACTGAATGGGTGAGTGGCATTCATGCAAACAAGTTTTCATGTATATGCAGTCACTCTATTTTAGTTCTTTTGGTGCTGAGTGTTCATGCACCCACTGTTTTTGTTCTTTTGGTGTAGAGTGTTCATGCAGTCACTTTGTATGGCTCCTAAGGCTAAGAAGAAGGGGAAGAAGGATGTGAAATCATGTTTTAGGTGTGGAATAATGTATAATTAAGTTTTTATTAATGTGTTTTTGAATCGTATGATATGTTATGACTCACGATTCAAAAGTAAAACAAACAATTCTCGATACGATTCACGGTTTGACAACTACGCGCATAAGACTTCACATGTTCACAGCACAAACAATCAGTACCCAATGAATTTGTTTACAAACAGACCCTATGCAACACTGAAGGCATCATATGTCACTAAAATGCATGGAACAAGGTGACTCAAAGACTAACACAGTATCAAACACTTCAGAATCATCATCCAGCATTCATACTCATAATCACTACAACTCTGGCATTTTATCAAGCAAGTTATGAGCAACTAAGCAGAATTTATTTGCTGAACATTGAATGAGTATAACTGACCCACAAACACCAAAGATTATCCACAAAATGCAAGACAAAACAGTGACCAACGAAGTACTCAGCATTTCAATCCTCAAAATATAACAGATATGTGTAGCCAAAAAAAAAAAATACAAGTATTCAAGACTAATCACATGATAATGCAGACCATCATTGAACAGGGGGAAAAAAGTATTATTGGACGGACTTATTCAAGCCATTGGCATAATCATTCAAAGCATTAAACGTCTCATTCATTTCACTGTCCAACTCAGATACAGGAAAAATGGAAGAATGACTTACCTGTGTGAAAAGCAAATTGGGAACAAGTTGCTCCGCAGATCAACACAACTCAGACATGCTGTGTCTCGGCTTCCTTATATTAAGGAAATGAGCAGTTTTACAAAGTGGCTTTTAGATCACTACCCATTGGACATTGTTTGATGGGTGCAACCATAATAGAGGTGAAAATAACAAATACTAAAGAATTCAAATATGCACAAAGAAATTAAATTTATGAAACTTGAATCGAAACTAATAGGTCACTTGAATAAGCAACTCAAACATCCAAGCGCTAAAATGTATCAGCCATAGTGAATTCCAAAGTAGGAAAGATGTCTTACTATATAAACTATGACATACAGACAATTAAACACACTAGAGAAAGATCCTTGGATTCAACAGACCTTGACATACATTTATGGCTGTTGAGATTCATACTACTCTCAGACAGAAAAATATGAATAATCCTGATAGAAATTTTTATTTTTGTATCAGCACACAAAAGGAGCATCAACATAGTGGTCACTGCAATAAAGCCCAGGTTCTTGAGTGAAAAACTGCGACTCAATTATCTTCCTAGCCTTCAGAACAAGCTCCCGGTTTATAACTGCGCCATTAGTATCCTCAATTATAGCCTGTATGGCATTGCTAAAAACCCCATAAATTTCGTCAGGATTTCCCGAAAAACTTGCCTCTTCAGCTTCTTGGTAACTCTGGCAAGCACTGAACAGAATTCCAGAATCTGGAAAGCTGCTCTTAGTTGATCTAGCATAGGCCTCTTGCTTATCCGCCATCACCAAAATTCGACCACGTACTCCACTTTCACCACCTCCATGTTGGAGTCCATCCAAGCCAAACTTGATGCAATTCTTCACTCCAGGGCTAGCATCTTCCCCAAACATATCAACAAGTGTCTGTATTAGATTCCCCTCATCTATATCATCTTTCCCAGTTTTCTGCTTGAGTATATCAATCAGAGTTGAAACAGGCAAAGACCTATTCTTCACATAGCTGTAGACCCCATTCATACCATGAGGCTCAATGGGCTTAGGTCTAAACAGAAAGATTTTGAATATTTTTTCTTTTGGGATAGAAAGAAATATGTTGAACATGAATCCAAACAAAGAGCGTCGTTTCTTTGTGCTATCTCCTATTTGCTCCTTACCATCTTCAATCAGGCCACCAATGTGGCAAGAATCTGATACGATTTGGATGCTACAAACCCTAGGGACCCTGTCCACCAAATCACTGAAATCATCATCTGTTTGCACACACACAAACATAACACAGTTAGGATTGCTTCCCAAAGAATCATGCCAATGGATTCACAGAAAAATACTACTACTTTATTTGGAATATTCCCAGTCAAAAGATCACACAAAAATAAATGAAATAATATTTCAATTTCAGTTCACTATAGTATATATTGCATGATAAATTTCTACTCACTTTTGTTTAATCTTATTATAAGAAAAAATAAATACAGAATAAACATCACAGTTAAGAGAGACCAAAATTTGAATTCAATTTCTAAGAAACTGCTAAGATTTTATAACCATTATTAAATATAAATATCAAAAGAGTCCTTATAATTTGGCTTCAACATTTGGTGCTTGCATATCAAATGTATACCAAATTGTTCTGTAATTTAATGTGTAGCTTCCAGATCAAGTTCTGAGTAGTCTTTATCTCAAAAAAGAAAGACAAACGAGGGAAAAAAAATTAGAGAGCAATAAATAAATGAATGATTTAGTGAATTTTACAAAAACTAAATACTGAGAAAAAAAAATATTTAGGTCTTAAGACAATAAATGTTGAAATCTCCGTGTCACTGACAAATAACATCAAAAGTACTATATTTGTTTTTTCACCATCTTTCACACCAAAATAAATAAATGTAACAATATTATAATTAAATTTTGTTAAATAAATGAACGACTACAAAAGCTTTTAAATAAATATAAATAAAGGAACGTTGAAGAAGAGTAAACCAAACCAACCAGTGATGGGATTGAAATCTGTAGGAAGAATGCCCACATGGACACCATATTTGGAAGGGAGGCGTATGCCATGGCCACTGAAGTGGACGAAGAGCACGTCACGGGGCTTCGCCGACTTGACCAGCTTGGACAGCTCCAATCGAATGTTCTTGCCAGTGGGTTGGGTGAAGGAGGGGTCTGTATCAATGAGGACAATGATGTCTTCCTCTAAGAACCCATATCGGTCGATGAGGCATCTTTTCATTCTCTCCACATCATTGATGCAACCTTTCAGCTCAGCCCCCGTTCCTGGGTAGTTGCATCCTATCAACACTGCCTTCTTCGCCATTGCACAGAGTTGAAGACTAAAGAGTATGACCAACGAAAAAAATAGACCACGAGAAGGCGAAACCCAAGATCAACAATTTCTTTACCAACTCTGCCTTCTTCTCTGAACGTAATATAGTGCTACTAACATGTGATGACTAGGAGCATCCTTGGACAAGAGGATCACCTTAAGATGATCATCTCGTGACTAGTGAGATCAGATGGTTCTATTTCTTCATCTTGTCCACCTCGGTCTCAATAAATCAAATCAATGGTTCTATTTCTCCATCTTGTCCACCTCGGTCTCAATAAATCAGATCAATGGTTCTATTTCTCCATCTTGTCC
This sequence comes from Ormosia emarginata, assembly GCA_029884605.1. Taxonomy (NCBI): domain Eukaryota; kingdom Viridiplantae; phylum Streptophyta; class Magnoliopsida; order Fabales; family Fabaceae; genus Ormosia; species Ormosia emarginata. The sequence continues at coordinate 7,873,854 of JAQQTP010000066.1, read as the reverse complement.
ACCTCGGTTCCGTAATCATAAAGATTGAAAGAATTCGGTCATTCAAAGTTGAAGTTTATAGTATAATCCTTTTGAAAATTCTGAACGATTGTGTTATACATACGCGAGGAAGGAAATTAAAAAAGAAAGAAGAAAACTCAGAAATTTTAAATAATGGGAAGAAAGATAACATATAAATATAAAAAAATTTCTAATGTAAAAATATATTAATATAAAATGATGAAAGTTTAATTTATAATTATTTTTTTAATATTAAATAATTTTTTTATTATCAATATTATCACATATTAACTTTATATTTGCATGAATATCATGTTAAATAGATTTTAATTTTTTTCATTACAAATTTATTTATTTACTTATTATACGAAAATAAAATTAAAAATATAAAAAAATAAGAATGAGAAATAACTATTAGGATTAAAAAAAATCCTAAAACTAAATGAGACATTCCCCACTTAACTTCATGTAGTTCGACGATCCCTGCTAACATGCCAAGTTTTGCACGTGAATGAAAACATACTTTAGGAACCCAATTTCTCAACATATAAACAAGAATAAAATACTACAAAAATACATGTAGGACACGATATGTAATATTTGTCGGCTGCAGTTAGCTAGCACTATCAGCTGATTAAGATTACTAAATTAAGTACCCAGACACATGAAAGCAAACCTTTGAATTTAGATGTGACACAAGTGGAATTGGGTTTACATAAATAAGACTAAACTTCCTTTATTTTTTTGGCTTCTTTTCATCTTTTATGATTTTAGCGTGTTTTCAAGTTGCCACAGGTACACTGAATTTTACTGAGTTATGTATATTGCAATTTAGTTTGTCCTTTTAGGCTAGGATATCAGTTTTTATTATATAAGTTTGTTATTTCATGTGTTACTTCCTGAATGAATGTTTTTTGATATTGCATTTTGACATATTGATGTAAAAGGACTCTATTATTTTGTCATGGTGCTTGTTGAAAAATATCTACCTTCCTTCAATAGTAAAACCTCAGTCAGATGTGCGTTGAGCATTGGAGCTGCCTTTTCCAAGTTTTCAATTTATGATTATTCATGTCCCATAGCGAGAGTTTGGTTAACTAAAGGTGATGAGTCTTTTTCTAACTGAATAAAAAAAAACTCTGGATGAAGGGATTTGTTTTGAACTAATTATGCTTCCTATCCCAAAGGAGTAGAATCATGCGAACTGATGTTTCCTGGGCTGTGTTTAGATTTTTTTTTATTCATTTATTTCCTTCTTGTTATTTTTTTTCCTTGGGCATTATGTTGTCTTCTAGATATTCAATTTGACCTCTTATCATTCTTTCAACTTATTTTGAAAATAGAAACGAAAAAAACTCGAATACGATGCTCTCAATATTGAAATAGTTAAATAAGGATCCAAGATATTCCTAGTTAATTTTGGATTGCTCTTTAGATATAAAGGCCACGCTCAGCTTTGTTTTGGACTTTCCAATATGCTCACTCATTCAAGTATTTTTTTTTCTAATAAATATTTCTTAATTAAGCAACCAAAAATTGCATATTTCTGTAATTTGATTTTACTCTTACCAATTTATAAATAATAGAGTCTTTGTAAGTTTTTCTTTGTTTGCTCAATAAAAGGAGCAAAAAGTAGAAAATAAAATAATTTGAACTTGTCAGTACCGTTGTTTTACACTTTGTTATTCTGTCACCATGTTCATTATCTCGCATTGTATAGTTTGTTTTTTTACTTTTGCGATTCATAATCAATTAAGCTTTCTTTCTAATATTTTTTTTCAATTCACGGAATAATTAATGATAATAATTGAGTAGTTGGTGTTATTTTTAATATCATTTAAATTATAAGAATTTATTGAATAATTTAATATTAACTTGAATCTTATACAAAAGTAGATTGTTTTAATAAAATACCTCTTTTAAAAAAATTCAATTTTTTTATAGTTTAGTTTTTCTTATCTCATGAATTATATTTTATTTGTTTAAAGGGATAAAATGAACATTGTTGATATTATTAATTAATTTATACAATTACTTTTAAGATAATCATTTTGTGATAAATATATCAAATGTGTAATACGATTAAGTCTCTACCCACATTTATAATTAAATTCTTGAATCTAATTTTTTTTAAAAAAATTACATTTGCAAAATAAAAACAAAATTCCAATTATTTTTTTTAAAAAAAAAATGGTGGTAACTTTCATAAAAAAGTTTAATAAATTTTAGTTGCTCACACGCCTTCAAAGTACGTTGTGACAGTTCTTTTTCCCCACTCAAGCGATTCCAACTGGCCACACTGTCTAGTGATTCGCATCGCTCAATGAAGTCATTGGAATTTTCCTTGGGCCTTCCCTCATAAGGGAGGAGTAATTTTTAAGTATAATTTATTATAAATATTTAAATTATTATTTTATATATAAAATAGTAAAAGTTATTATAAAATTTTATTAATTATTAATAATATTTTTATATATATTAAATAATAATTTAAATATTTAAATAATAAAATAATACATCATATTTACATAAAAAAATTACTCATGAAAGTGAGTCCAAGATATAAAGCACCATTTCTCGGTCCGAAGTTGAATATCGTGCTCACCTGCTCTGTGGGATTGACAACCAAGCTGCCCTTCTTATTGCTAGTAACCCCACCATCCACTAGTGGACAAAATACATAGAGCTGGTTCGTACATAGAGCTGGTTCGTGGCTCGATTCATTTGATGCCACTTCTTTTCACTGACATTTTCATTAAGAATGTATTTAGATATCAGTTGATATTATTAAATTGATGTTTTAATTTCTTAAATGGGATAAAATAGTGTTTAGAATTTTTTTTTTAATTTGTTTCGACTCAATAATAATTTAAATGTCGTTGAGATAAAAGTAAAAAATTTTTATTTTTGTATTAAAATTATTATCTTAATTTATTTTTGAGATAAAATTTTTTAAATATAAATTATATTATTATAAATTTATTTTTAACTAAAATTAAATTTACAAATATATTTTTAATTAAATTTAAATTTACTAACTGCATTCAAATACATAAATCACTAGAGACTTCTTCTTTCACCATACCGTTGTCCAAGCTGGGTTTACACGACCTCTTTACTCCAGCTTACGAGAGGCTATTGCATGTGAAAGACGAAGCCGTACATGCAGCTACATCTAACGTGGAAGATGGAGCTGCACTTGATCAAGGATGAACATTGCATGGACCAGTCAATACTGGTGTTAGTTATAATATAAGTTATGAGTTTGTTACTAAGCTGTTAATTGGTAATTAAAGTTACTTGTAGGTTAGTTGTAAATACCATTGATTCATGTTGTATATAAACTTGTTTAGTATCTCAAACTTCACTTCAACAACAATATTAACTCATTCTTCCTATACAAATCAATTATTGAATGAAGTACTTAAAGATATGATACGGTAAGTAGTGTCTATTTAAAAATTGATCCAAATAATAATCTAAAAATGCAAAATTCATTTAATGACATCTATACTACTAAATAAAGATGATTCTCCTCTTGTGGTCACAATTTTAATTTTTTCCATTTTGCCATCCTCAGTTAAAAAGATAAAAATATCTAACTTAACATGAAAATAATTAATAATATGAATAATAGATATTGTATATCTGACTTAAAATTTCTTTTTCAATTGACAAGTATTATTAAAATATTTTTTTATTAAAATTAAGATCCTTAGTTGATTATCAAAATAAAGTTGAAGTTTTTAATTAATAAAAATTAAAATTGAAAACTTTAATTAGTTATCACATTAAATTGAAGCTATTTAAGAATAATTTTCTCAACAATACTATATATGCAACGGAAAAAAGTTCATCTAAATTGAGTTTATCTTTAAAGTGAGTAAGTAAGGATGTGTTTACTTTTAGATAATTTAGTAGATTGAGATTTCAATACACTTTTTCAAATCAAAGATAAATATATTTTTACTTATTCACACTAAATATAAACTAATTTTAGAATAACCTTGGTTCATACACAACTTTTCAATTTGCAAGTCTAACACAAGTAGATGCATTGGAATTTAGATGACCTTCAGCTTTTATCTTTCTTATTATTATTATTATTTTAAGATCACAAAGTGCACACAGTTTTTCATAAAACTAATGCTTTATAATATAGAAATACAAGGACACTCCAATATATATATATAGGGAGAGATCCACGGGATTTTTTTACCATTGTTAGATTTTAATGATAAAATTATTTATTAAATTATCATTTTTATTGATATTATTTATTAAATATATATATTATTTATTATATATATATATAATTTTTATATTATTTTTTAAACTTGAACTTAACCACGCAAACGATAATATTATTCTAAATCAATATTGTGGTTTGAAATTTACAAGAAGAGTGTAACAAAAGTCTAACATATATACTTCTAATTGAGGAATTTTTATATGCTCTTGAAATAAGAGATTTTTTTATTTTATATCATTAAATATATGTTATATTAATTTTGCATATCATTATTATTTTCTACTTAAATTATATTTTTAATATTATGACTAATTTATTATATATTTAATGATGTAGAAAAATAAAATTCTAAAATACTTAAAAATCTCTCTTATAATTTATAAGGCACAATTTTTTCCTATTAATTGCCACTAAGATGTACTTCAGCTTTTATCTTTCTTCTTCTCATTCCACGTGTATACACAGTTGCTTGGCACTCCACCACGGGATTTTTGATCATTGTGTTTTTAATGATAAAATTATTTATTAAATTATCATTTTTTTAAAGTATTGATTAAATTATCCATATTATAATTTTTTATTTTTTTTTGTTCCACGTAAATTATATTAGAGGAGATGACGCTGCTAACTAAGATGTGCCAATACAGACGTATTCCATGTAGAGAAAAAAAATAAAAAAATGTCATATTTCATGTGTAAGACACTTAATCCATCTACGTGGATCTCTTCAAAAATGATGTCTTAAGACACATAATTTTTATGTCCATTTTAATTAACTTATTTATAGGTCAGACATTTGTTTCTAATTTGTAAAGTAATCGATGTGAGACTTTAGTATTGATAAAACAAAATAACTAAATAAAATAACAAAAAAAAATTATTCATGTTAGACTTTAATATTAATAACGTAAAGCAACAAAACAACTAATAAACTTCGAAAAAATTTCAGAGACACATCAAAAGTTGGAGCAATATCATTGCTTAGACATTATATATAATTTGAATTGGATTTCTTAAAATACTCTATCAGATGATACCCATGATTATATATAACAGGTGAGGAAAACGGATAACTTGAGGGAACGAGCAACCATAACGGTTTGATTATTGGCTGCATGACCAATATATACATATTCAATGAAAGGAAAGAAAAAAAAAATCAATATGCATAGTTCAAAAAAGTGATGGGACAAACTGTTGCCTAGATTGCTCGTCAGCTGAATGTTGTCCTTGATTATGTGAAGAAACGTTCTTTTGTTGTACAATAGAGTGTGTGTTTGAATTAAAGTTGGTAAACTTAAGTTTAGTTGAAAGTATGTTTACAAACTTAAGTTTGGTTGAAAGTGAGTTTATAGTAACGTAATTTATGTTTGGAAAATTTTGTCTGAAAAGTGAGTTTGACAAAATGAATGATAGTGAAAAATGAACTCCAACTGATAAAATTCATGCTTTTGATCAAACGTACGTTTGATACCAAAAGTATGTTGAAACAGTAAAAATCAATGAATAACCAAACAAAATATTTGCTTCGTTCAAGAATTGAAAAGCACGTTATAGTCCAAACAGAATTTCTAACTGGGTTCCAAACATACTCAGAATCTATCCACTTTGCTTTATCTAGTCTCTCCATGAAATCAGTGTTAATCTGGCTTTTACTGACTCCTAAGAGTGCAAAAATGCATTCTAATACTTTCTTAGTCTGTCTGAATTTCTCCAAATCAATTGTCTTTGGTTCCCGAGGAGAAGATTCATGCCGGAGAAATTTAATATAAATAGAAAAGATTAGATGTAATAAGAAAGACAAAATGTGCAAAATCAGAGTTTTCTAGAATCATAATTTGCTGGAAATGATCACCAACTTGTTGAAGTTTGCTACTGATCTGTTGGTAAAAGGCATTGAGTTTTGTGAAATACATGCTTTTTATCCTTTGAACCTGCAATAAGGGAGTATCACAACATTTGCAGTTGATTGTTAATTGTTAAGAGAATCGATGAACACAATAATACAAATAGTACAAATCCAAACATAACATATACAAACAGAAATAAACAAAGTAACAAAGAGATATAATTTCAGAACCTATAAAACAGAAAAAAAGAAGTTCATGTGCAATTGCTAAAATTATAGAAGTAGAGGAAAGAAGCTTAAAAATCCTAATAATAGTAAATATTATGATTCTATTCATTTCGAGCAAGAATAAACTTAAAAACTATTGTAAACCATCTTAATTTTCTATGGAAATAACAGAATGTGAATACCAACTAATACACTGGGCAAATAATGACTATTTGATAGATAGCCAACAAAATATTGACAGAAAGCAACCCAACCAAGGGGAAAAAATGTTGGGAACTGAATCTGCATTTATAAGATATAAATGATTTTGCCAATGAGGGTTAAATCAATTGGCAGGACGAAAATTATATATAATCATGGGTATCATCTGATAGAGTATTTTAAGAAATCCAATTCAAATTATATATAATGTCTAGCAATGATATTTCTCCGGCTTTTGATGTGTTTTTGAGTTGTTTTTAAGTTGTTTAGCTGGTTTATTGTTTTGCCTTGTTAATATTAAAGTTTTATATTAAATAAAAATATTTTATTATTTTATTTAGTTATTTTATTTTATTAATATTAAAATCTCACATTAATTATTTTATAAATTAAAAGTAAATACTTAACTTAAAAATAAATTAATTGAAATGATGTCTTATAATTTTATGATGTATTTTTTAGTAAGTATGTAAATTATATGTATTTTTTAGTGTTATTTTTCAAGAGATTCAAGTTAAAATGAGTTAAGTGTCTTGCATATGGAACGTTACATTTTTTTATTTTTTTTCTCTATGTGAGAAACGTTACACAAGTGACGTTTTTACATGATAATGTCACATGTGATATCGTTTACACATAAAAAATATCACACATATTAGTGCATTCTAGTTAACCATATTATCACATCTCTAGTTGGCAATTTATTTCGTTAAATAAAAAATAAAAAAAAATTATAACATGACAAAAATAATAACAATTTAATAAATAAATTTAAAAATATGACTATTTAATAAATAATTTTATCATTAAAATTACATTAGTCAAAACCCACTCCACCACGTCACTAACTTTAGTTTTATGGAAAGGTGTGTGTGTGTGTTTTTTTTTTACCGGAGTTTTATAACGAGATTTTTACGTGTATTTTGAAGAAAAAATTATTTTTTTATATATCATTAAATATGTATTACTTGAGTTTTCTAAATTATTTTTTTTAAATTACATATCTTTAATGTTATAATTAATTTAAAACACATTTACTGATAATAGTGACGGAGTTACATTATAATGATAGAGAATACATGCTCTCTTGATTTTTTTTTTAAGTAACATTATGGTTAAAAAAATCTTAAAAACTTTGTAGTGGCGTTAAAAAGATAATATTATCCCTTGATGGTTATCTAAACTTAATAGATTATCATGATTTTTTCATTCAGCTACTAATGCAAATTGACAAGATTGTAAAACTGAAGACCTTCCTTCTTATCCCCATGCTCTCTAATAATAATTCAGCCTCTTTTTTCCTTGACACGTATTCATTATTTTTGTGACCCTAGCTCTAAGATTTTTTAAACATAGCGTTATTATTTTTACTTTAAAACTGTGACGAAATTTTTAATTTATTGTCTAATTATTGTTCATTTTATTTATCTTTATTTCTTTTCAACATTTTAAGTAACATATTTATTATTATTTACTTTTAATTCTGTGGTTTTCCCTTCTTAATCTCGTTCTTGATATTGATATTTAGAATCTCAACTTTCATAATGTAGTTTTGTTAAGAATTTTAGAATCTCAGCTTTTAAATGTAGTTTTATCAAAAATTTTAAGTATTATAATTATAATTATTTAAATAAATTAATGAAATAATATAATACTAATTTTTTTAATAAATTATATTGAAATGAATATATTTTTTAAAACAAAAATATTTCTCAACATAATTTTATTAATAAATTTATAATATAAATTTTTATATTTATTAATATTTTCCTTACCTCCTAAATAGGAGTAAAAGCAATCGAACGTCAGTGCTTTTTGTCTTAAACAGGCCTGACCTATATCTCAATTATAAAACCTGAGTCTATCTTGTGAACTTGTAATAAACTAATTTTAAGGTTTAGTCTGACATTTTTAAAAATTTGGCCTAACTTGAAAGCCTACTTAAAAGTTTACTTTGCAATAAGGGCTTTAAATAGACTAACATGCCTACTTTTAAATAGATCAATAGACCTTTACATAGGTTACCAAGCTTACATTTAAATAGGTCAACATATCTTTACATAGACTAACAGATCTACTTTTAAATAAGTCAACATGTTTTTATATAAACTAACAGGTCTAAGCTTTAAAATAGGTCAATGGGCTTACTTAAAGCCAATAAACATTTGTTATAACTTAACACTCACCTTCTAATTTTATAGATACTTATTACTTTCTTACTCTAGTTTTTGGTCAACGTGGGATTTAGAGATATATCAAGTTATAAAATTATTAGAGGCATATAGTTGCAAAATATGAAGATCGAACTTACGCTCCTCTAATTGCAACATGAATGCAAGAAAGACTAGAGCTATAAGAAATTAACATCATAATAATAACTGCATGTTCTATAATGAATTGACAAGAAAAATAATATCATAATATCAATAATTGATGGAGTTAGCATATTACCTCAGAAATTCCACAAATAGCTAAATGAGTTAGACATGAAACATAGTACAGTAACTTCGGTAACTTTTCATCAGGTTCCTGCAACTAGAGACAAAATAACTACACAATTTAACTATAAGGAAATTAAAATAATAACCTTACATATGTTATTAACAAATATATAAACAAGAAATTCATAAATAGCATAGGTTATATCTTCATGTTTTGCAATTATATGTCTCCAATAATTTCGTAACTCGGTATATCTCCAAGTCCCGCATCGATCAAAGATTAGAGTAAGAAAATAGTGAGCATTTATTAAAGTAGGAGGTAGATGTTAATTTATTAATTTCATTTTAATAAGAGTAAACTCTCACTTTAGTCCCTAAAATTATATGCATCAGTCACATTCATCCATGACTTTTAAAAATTATTAACTTAATCTCTGAAACCCCAAAACGTTGGTCACGTTAATCCCTGCATCAGTTCCCGTCAGTTAAACTTGACGGACACGCACGCGTGACACGTTAAGTGCCAAGTTGGACACTGATGTGACTTACTTCTCCCAAAACGACTCAGTTTCGCTATTGCACCAAAATTCAAAACTCCCAACCTTGAAATGACGTCGTATTGGAGGTGGGGGAAAATTTTTTAGATCCCCCCAATTGCAACGACATTTTATTTCCCAAACCCTAAGTTCCTACTAATCCCAAATTACTCGAACCCTAAGTGTTTGTCCCTTTCTTGTTCTAATCTCAAATTCCTCAAACCCTAAGTTCCTAATTCTTGTTCCACTTGGTTTCTCTCTACAACAATCAATCGTTTCCATTACTAAGTAACAATCAAGGTTCAAAAGGTTAAATTCTATTCAAGGACATATAAAATCCCTAAAGCTTAAATAATCTAAATCTAAACTACAAAAGGTAAAGAATAAAGGTTTAGAGATCTAGGAATTCTTCTTCATTTTCTACTTGGTCCTAATGATATGCAATCCTTGTAAGCAATATAAATGATTATTAGTTTAGCTTGCATGTATTAAAAGCCATCAGGTATCAACTTTTCATTTACCTAATCACACAATGTTGTTTGGTTGCTTCTTTTATAAATTTACCTACACAACGTTGTTCCCTTCTCGTTACACTTTCCCATTTTTTGGTTAAAATATATTTCTATTTGTTAAATCAACTCATCCAATAATTTTTATCAAACATGCATCAACCATGTTTTCCATCTCCACAAATCCCTATGTCTAGATGGTCATTGTGCATCATCATGATCATACTTTTGATCAAGAAATTAGAAGGCAAAGTTTCTATCAAGGAGGTGGAAGAACAAAGCTAAACATCAATAGAAGATCAGGAGATATGTTGGATGTCTAGCTTCAATAATCATTTTTTCAAAGATCTATAGTTTTCATAAATGGACAATTGTTATTAGCTAATGCCTAGAAAACAACTAGAAAATGATTTAATAGACATGGAGAGAAGATTCCCAAACAAATGGAGAGGAAGAAGTTGAATCCATGGATAGTATCCTTGAAGCTTGAATCTCCTTCATTGATGAAGATGGCAAATTGTGTCATTCCTCCAATGAGGAGGCACCAAATGATGGCAATAAGAGCCAACCTAAGACTCCGCTATTCCTGAGTAAGGTAAACCCTAAAATTATGACCCTCAAAATCTATTTATGACTCAAAAAAACAGTTGATGACACTTCACATTCAACTCCTCTAGTGATGATTATGATTAGGCAAAGGACACCGGCATCCTGTTTTGCTACTTGTGCCACGAAGATGATTTCAACCTAGTCCTTTGACTTTTGAAGAATAAAAGGGTTCAAAACCGTACGCTTCCCCAAAGAAGTCGAAGGTTGTGAAAACTAAAAGAAGAAGAAGAAGACCAATGTTGATAAAAACATTGAAGAAGAAGAAGAAGAAGAAGAATGTTGATAAAAGCATTGCACCGAAGAGGTTAGGGTAGAAATTTATCCTGTCCTTGAGGATGAAGAAAATAACTTTGATAGTGATGCACCTTCTGATATAATGCCATTAGTTGAACCTTTTTACTTTTTTTACGTTACTGCCTTATAATTATTAGTAATTTTAATACTGAATTTTTTGGCTGTTGTTGCCATTCATATGACCTGAGTATGACATTATGTGTTGACTGCCCAAACTATTTTTTTATTTTCTTATCTGCCCACACATGTAGATTATAATGAAGCAACCGACTCTAATACACTTGTGGAGAGGGGTTTTGGACACAAGCAAAGCTATGGACCAAATATTAAGGTCATTGAGAATGTAAGGAGTATTCACACCGTCACTGAAGATGTCAGTGAAAAGAGTGATTACAGTTGGAAGTCTGAAGACATGAAAACCCTAATTACTTCTGAAGAGGAGGGAACTGCCAAAGAAGTGTACCCTCAGTTCAATGAAGGTGCTAGATTTGGACATGTCAAGTTGGAGCTTAGAATGAAGTTTGTGAGTTTAGAGGCATTTAAGCAGGGGGTTAAGGACTACGCAATAAAGCTGGGTAGAGAAATCAAGTGGGTGAAGAATGATAAGCTAAGGGCTAGAGCCAAGTGTAAGAATGATAACTATACATGGGTTATCTGTTGTGCGTGGAGTAATGTCACTTATGGTTTCCAAATCAAGACTTTCAATGATGAGTACATATACAATAAGGGGTTCAAGAATTCTCAGGCCAGCAGAAAGTGGGTTGTTGGGAAGCTTGTAAGAAAACTTAGAAAACAACCAACTCTGACCTATAGGGAAGCTTATGACTACATGAAAGTTAAGTGTGAGGCTCATTTGAATGATACCAAAATATACATAGCTTTGAAGGAGACAAGGGAAGTTGTGGAAGGGAATGAGAAGGAGCAATATGGAAGGCTATGAGATTATTCTGCAGAGTTGTTGAGGAGCAATCCTGATTTTACTGTGAAGTTGGGTGTCATCGAAATTCTCAATTCCCCACCACAATTTGAAAATTTCTATGTCTATTTGGAAGCTTGCAAACGAGGTTTTAAGGCTAGTTGTAGATCCTTGATTGGCTTGGATGAAGCTTTTCTTAAAGACTATTTTGGTAGCCAACTTTTGTCAACAATTGGACAAGATGCCAACAGTGACATTGTTGTCATTGCTTATGCCATCGTGGATGTGGAGAACAAAGCTAATTGGAAGTGGTTCCTAACACTGTTACATGAGGATCTGGGGGACTACAAAGAACATGATTGGAACTTCATTTCAGACATGCAGAAGGTAACTTCATTTGCAGTGACTAATATGAATTAGTTGTCTATATGTTAGGGACTGGTGTGAATTACTTGTGACTAGTCAAGGACTAATATGAATTAGTTGTTTATATATTAGGGACTAATGTGAAGTACTTTGTTTTCAGGGCCTGATACCAGCAATGCAAGAGATGATGCCTAGAATGCCTCACAAGTTCTATGTTTAACAACTGTGGAGGAATTTCACTAAGATGTGAAAAGACAAGGAGCTAAGGGGTATGATATTGGAGTGTGCACGATTAATCATTGTTAGTGAGTTTAAAGCAAACATGGAGAGTATGAAAAGTGTAAATGAGAAAACATGGGAATATCTGGCCAAGTGGCCTAAGGAAGCATGAACAAAGGCTTACTTCTCTGAGTATCCCAAATTTGACAAGATCTGCAACAATGCATGTGAAGTTTTCAATGTAAAGATTGTGAAGATGAGGAACAAGCCAATCTTAACCATGGTAGAAGAGATAAGGTGCTATATAATGAATATCATGGCTACAAATAAGTTGAAGCTGGCAAGGTTTAAAGGGACCTTAGCTTCTCTACAACAAAGTAGGTTGGATAAGGAGAAAATGGTGAATAACAAATGGACTCTTATTTGGACTAGTGACCAGAACCACCATAGATTTGAGGTGCAATGTTATCCAAGCAATGTGGATGTTGATTTAAACAAACACACATGCACTTGTAGGTTCTGGCAACTCACAGGTAGTTGTCAAACTTATTTAGTTTAGTTTAATTTGTTAAATTTAAGTTAATATTTGTTTATTTACTTATTTCAACTGGTCAAATGTGTTGTGGTAGGTTTGCCATGCATGTATGCTGTTGCTACAATAGCACATGTCAATCACAAACTTGAGGACTATTGTCATGCTTGGCTAACAATGGGTGCTTATCATGCAACATATGAATATTTTGTCAAACCATTGAGAAGCCAAAGGTATTGGGAGCAGACACCACACCTTAAGCTTGTTCCACCACTAATAAAGAGGCCTATTGGAAGGCAAAAAAAAAAGACAAAGAAAGAAAGATGAAAAAAAGGAAGATGTCAACTGGAACCCACACAAATTAAAACGAGTGTACCCTGAATTTACTTGCTATATGTGTGGTGGTTCAGGGCATAACAGCAAAGGATGCAAAGCCCAATGAATCCCTAAACCCAAAAGTCAGAAAAAAGGAAATGTTGCTGGGGCTGGTCCAAGTACTGAGGCTGGGGCTGGGGCAAGTAATAAGCATGGGGCTTCAACAACTAGTGAGGCTGGGACTAGGCCACAATCTGAGGAGATAGATCTAACATAGTCTCATCTAGAGCAATGTTCTCAATCTCCAATTTGTCAAAGTTCTTCTTGACCTCCCCATCATGTGTGTTGCTCTTCCTTTGATTCACTTGCTTGTACTATTGAATCACTTATATTTTGTCTGACTTATGTACTTGTATTTTGCTATAGGGAATCAGGCATAAACTCCCTATCAGACCCAAACCATCTAGTTTAAGGTCATTGCATCCACCTGCCACTACATCAGCAGTAGTGGTTCCACCAGTTGTTCCACCACCTATTCCAACACACTCTGCTACTGCAAGTGCTGAAGCAAGACCTGGTCCAACACCTGTAAGTGCAGAAACACTGGCATCAACAAGTGAGGGTACAACAACAACGTTCATAAGGTTCATACCAACCCCTGGTCTCAGAGGTGCTCCGCCAAAGAAGATGAATTGAAAAGTTGTCCCTGTTGGATGATGTATATGGCTTATGATGTAAATGATGATAGCATTTGGTCCTTTTTGGATGATGTATAAGACTTATAATATAAATGATGATAAGATTTGGTCCTTTTTGAAATATGCTTGTAAAAGCTTATGATCCATTTGGGAATTGAGAATATTTTTTTGTAAATGATCAATATAGAAGTGATCAATATATTTTTTGTTCATTATTGCACAAATGTCTATGTACTTCTATTCTAGAAATAAATGATTAAGTAGATTTTTTGGAAATTTCTCTGTGTAGAATGTTTAGAATGTGGCCACTAGAAAATTTCTGTACTTATGGAAAATTTTTGTACTTATGTACTTAATGTTTTTAGCAAGTTTTAATTTCTGTGGAAACTTTAATTAAAGTATTATTATTAATTGAAGTTCTCAGCAAGGCTTCTAGTTTGTCAATGAGTCTTCAAAAATAGGTCCCAATGACAATGAGCTTTAACAACCCAATTTTCATTCATTTCATTAGATCACAAATGCCAAATGACCAATTACACAACATCACAATTACCTAATTCCCCAAACTAATAACATAACATCACCATTACACATTCTAAATCCAATTACCTACTTCCCTAAACAAACTAAGACCCACATTATGATAAAAACCAGCATCATAATACACTGGTCAATTACACAATATCTTAACATCCTAACTTCAACTTCCAAGCTTCTAGTCTTCCAAACAACATTCAATTTTCATTCTTAATTCTCACTTGTAGCAGCCCTACTATTAGGTTCAGTTGCAGCTTCAGTTGCAGTTTAATAGTAGGTTCAGTGGCAGTCCCTATTTTGTTATCTTCTGCCCCATTATGAACCCAGGAAAAGTAGTTATGACGGTCACCATTTTGCAAACCATCACATACACAACATAGTTCACATTTCAGATCAAAAACAAAAACAACAATGCTCATCCTAATAACTCTAGTGCACTCAAACTCTTACCTTTGACTTCTACTTAGGGCAGCCATAGAATGGTCTACCAGGATTGACCGTGGTTTTGGATCTTCTTACCACCGTGGTTAGACCACAAAGGCAACCTTATCACTACAAGTTCCTCCCTTGTAATGAGACAAATTGAGTATGGAACCTGCACTCCCACTCCACCTTCCTTCAGTGTTTGATGGTGCGAATTGGGATGAGTTTCCACTACCCATCATCACCCATCATTTGGGGTTGTTCTTTCTAGGTTTGCAGAAGGGAGTTGGGTGCCCTAAGTTATTGTAATGGAATTTAATTGGGGGTAGGGAAGACGGTTTAGAGCCAATATGACATTGTTTCAAGGTTGGGAGTTTTGTATTTTGGTGCAATAGTGAAACTGAGTCGTTTTGGGAGAGGTAAGCCACATCAGCATCCAACTTGGCACTTAACATGTCACTCGTGAATGTTCGTCAAGTTTAACCAGTGGGAACTGATGCATAGACCAACGTGATCGACGTTTTGAATTTTCAAGAATTAAGTTAATAGTTTTTAAAAGTTAAGAACGAATATATCAATGCATATAATTTTAAGATTAAAGTAAAGGTTTACTCTTTTAATAAATATATTATATTAAATATATTAATAAATATGTTATTTATATTCAAATTTATTAACTTATATTTTAGTTATTAATTTTTATTAACATTTAATTAAAAAATATATTAATATATTATAATAAATTAATAATTATAATTATAATAATATATATTATATTATATATATAATTAAATAAATAAAATGACTTTATCAAACTTAATAGACTTATTAAATAACTTAAACCTTAACTTTTTTTAGTTAAATAAACTTCTAAAAAAATTTTAAGTTAACTTACTTAACAAATAGATGAAATCAAATCTTAGTCCGACCAGATTATAAATCCATGGCAGACAGCCAAACCTATTTTTAAACCTACTCCAAAAGCCTGGCTCCGCACCTCAAAGATAAAACGCAATTTTTTTACTTCGAGATCAATTAATAAATTTTTTGGTTTTATGTCTCCATTTAACATAAAACCAAAAAATAAATGAGTGCCTCTGGAATCCTCGTCTGTCTCTTCAGTAACTCGAATCAATCGAGTACATTGTCATGGTCTTCTGAGCATTTCAATTGAATGAGATTACCAACAGTCTCAGCAAACCTCTCTCAAACCTCTCTCTTCAGTAACTTGTGTAAACTCCTTTGATCGGCAGTGCCGGCCTCTGATGGCTCCTTTTCTTCTCTGCAGAGGTAAGCATGTTACAAACCATCATAATTTACTCCTCTAATCTTTATGCAAGATTTTCCTCGCTGAAAGTTACTTTATTTTTATTTACTCCTCTAATCTTTATGCAAGATTTTATTCTCTGAGAGTATGAATAGTTAGATTATGGGTAAAAGGACTGTGTTTGCTTTCATTAGTATATGGCTAACAACAATGCTAGATATACACACTTAAACATATCACCTCAGATTTGCACAATATTTATCATTTGATTACATCTGAGCTTACCTCGTTCTACACTCATTCTCTCACATAAGTAGACGTGAGAGATGTGTGATTAGCATTTTTCTATCGGTGAAGGTTGATTCTTACTCAAATTATGTTAGTCAAAGTGTTCAGCATTGAAAATATAAGCCAATTTCCCTACAATAATGTTCCAATGGGCAAAGCTAATCATTTTTTCTTTTCATAGGGAAAAAAAAAAAAAGAAAACTGGGTGTCCTTTTTTGATAGTGTAAACAATCAAGAATTTGATGGCATCTCTTTCCAAGATTGCTTTGATTGATTCATTTACCCGCTAATGTGTCGTTTTTGCTCAACTTATATTAAAGAAAAGGAAAATAAGAAACAAGAATATTAAGCAAATTCTGTCAATTAGACAAGTTGGATTGGCAAATGAAGTAAAATATTCCCCAGACTCTGTTCTCATTCTCCTTATTAGAGCGCATGTCTTTATGATGCATGTATTTAGTGCTAACATGCCAAGTTTTAGTACCCAGACACATGAAAGCAAACCTTTGAATTTAGATGAGACACAAGTGGAATTGGGTTTACATAAACAAGAATAAACTTCATTTATTCTTTTCGCTTCTTTTCACCTTTTTATGATTTTAGCGTGTTTTCAAGTTGCCACAGCAACACTGAATTTTACTGAGTTATGTATATTGCAATTTGTAGTTTGTCCTTTTAGGATATCAGTTTTTATTATATAAGTTTGTTATCTGTTATGGTTGAGGCATGGAGATAGGACACTCAAAGTGTACCTATATATTTTAGGTTTTTCTCTTATATTTTCATTATTGGCAAATGCAGACCCTTGTTGATATGATAAAATATTACAAAAATACATGTAGGATGCTGCCACTGCTCATAATTATTTATTGAGGCAAGTATATAATTTAATTTCCAGCCTAGATGGCAATATATCGGTACAATAGTGATTGCTCTGCAGAGCAAGAATGTCAAATGACTCAATCGATCACTTTTGCTTCTACTACGTTAATGCACTAAAACTTTGGCATCTCTTTGTTGTAATTTAAATTTTAAGAATGATCTGTTAAAGTTTTTCAAAAATAAAATCTCTTCAACTTATCTAAATATGAAGCTCTGGAATACTATGAGTTATCTTTACAGCTCGAAGAATATACTGGGTACAATTTTATTGGCCTAATATACGGTCCTGAAGGTGATAATCAAAAGGGACTAGAAAAGGTAAAACCGTAAGACCTTTGTGTCTTATAATTCATGCTAAGTGGTTATCTCCAAACTAATAATAATGATAAATAATATTAATATTAATAATAATGTGTTGATATCTAATCTTTGTCTGCTGATCTGCAGTCAGTTAGCACTATCAGCTGATTAAGATTACTAAATTAAATTCTCTGTTCATTTTTTTATTTATTTACCTTTTCTTTGATATATGCATATCAAGAAACTGGTGCTGAGATCGAAGTTCATTTTTTTTGGTCAACAAGATCAAAGATCATGGAAGCAAAGCAGGCACAAGAGAGAAGGTAAGTTCATTAATGATATTAAGTTGCTTTTAATCTGCATTAATCTTTTTTAAATAATTTAACTTGATTTTGTAATGAAAGAACTATAATTGTTTGCATTTGCTTGATGCTTTCCTTTTGTTTAACTGTTTCATTTTCACGGAAAAATAAGACCACAAACAATTCAGTACATTTGTGAAGAGATGCATGTTGTTAATATATCAACTGATAGTTTTGTTAAACTGGATGCAGTAGTGTCCATAATTGAACGACTAATTACCTCTATAACTGAATTTTGTCATTTAAGGTAGGATTTATGCATGGCTTTGTTATGTTGTAACACTTGTGTTAGACTATTTTTATTTTGACATTATTCCTTCTATTATTTTAATTGTTCTTGTAACTGTTGCTGTCTTCTATTCAGGGAAAATTTGCTGAGTTTCACACACTCTGCAACAGTTTCTGGGGATATCACTAACGTTCTCAGTAAAAGCCAGGATGGGCCGGTTTCTCATGCAGCTTCTCTGGCTCTGGAAAACAAGGCTATGGTGCAACCAGTAGCTGTCACACAAATGCATGGAGACCACTTTCAATACTCTGGTCCATGGTTTTCAACGGTTCCATCTCATACAGTATTTGCTTCTTCAGGGGCCATAGAGCCCCTAGAGGCTCCAAATCCACCAGGCCTTGCTAGCTAGAACTCCCCATTTTCTGTCACAAACAATTGATCCTTCTGACATGGCTTCAACTTTTGGTGCTCAACTTGAAGCATTATATTGCCATAGGTAATGCATCAAGGTTTTATCAATTCAAAGAAAATTTTTGTGTCTATCTCTGGCCAAAAATAATATTGGATTTGAGAATCGATAAAAATCACAACCTGTTTTATTCAAGACATTTTAAAAAAAAAATTGTCAATATAAAACTCATAAATTTTCAAGTTTTGCCAAACTAAATCTAAAATATTTTGTTTAACTGCCTGCGTGCAGGTCTACATCTAGTTCAAACTTCATCTCCACTCCAGTTATTCTTCTCCTTTGGACCCGTGGGTCCTTCCTCTCCCAGCACTTCACTTGGTAAGTCACTCACAATCTTTTCGAATAGTTCTTTTAGCTTCTCGGGCAATATCTCCTCTACCTTCATCAACTCATCGTCAATGTTATAATCAATTTTTGGACCCCATTCCCTGAAATAGTTCAGCCACGGTGGCTCTATAACTGCAGACCCCAAATACTCTGCAGAAACCAATTCAAATGCCCCCATATCCATGACTAGATCACTCGGAGCAGAATCATTCCTTATACCTATTCCATCTCTCCCTTGCAAAACAAGGCCAGCGTGTGGGTACGATGCATGGCCATGCAAGGAAGAATAAACCACAGGTTTGTTGCCACTTTGGAACTCAAGCTGAGAGGCTTCAACCCATACACCCTTACTGTGTTGTGAGAAATAGACCTCCCATAGTTGTCCATTGAAGTTGCTCACCCTTAATGTCACATGCTCCCAGTCCCCAACATGTTCACCTATCTTCCCCAATTTAATATTAATGAACCCTACTTTTGCTCTAGCAGGTCCATTGAATGGGTAGAAGACCCATACGGCAATGTCAGTGAAGGTTCCTCCAAGCATTGGTTTCACGTGTATATAAGCTTTGGAACTTGGCAAATCTCCTTTCTTGACCCTCTCTTTGTTGTCTTCATCAGCAGGCAGGTCCATCCAATAGGCACCATCATTGTTGCCACCCTGAGGAAGGTTAGTGCCATTTGGTGCTATAGGGACAGCTGTTGACTCTTGCCCTTTCTTATATAGTAGTGCCCCATTGGAGAAAAACCAATTGACAGAGGAAGGAAGGTATTCTTCATCAGGATGCAAGTACATAGATGGAGAGTAAGCTTGGACTATTGCCTCAATTTGTTGTAGATTAGCCATGGATGTTGAGTCAGCTTTGATATTTTTCAAACATGCAATAGATAGAGGGCTAGTAGTCCCACCATTTTGTGCAACAAAGGTGCCTACACGAACACCCGGAGCTTGAGTTCCCCTATTGCTGGGTCTTACATCATAGACATTGAAGCCACTGGGATCACTGTTCTGTCCTGGTCCCCAAATCAATGAATATGTCTCGCATTGGTCGGTGAGGTCTGATCTGACACCTGATTCTGTCAAGGGAAGGCTTATCTGGTGTGGTGGTAACAACATGGCCTACAGCTTTATAGCCATCAGGAGCTGTTGGTAGCCAAACATAGCCAGGGCTATCTTGGTTGATGTTCAGAGATGCACTTTCCCATACAAGTGTGTAATCAACAGGTTGCTTCAAAGTGCCATTGGTCGTACTAGAAGACACATCTTTTGCCACAAGAACCCATCCAAAAAGAGGCTTGTTGTTGGGTTGGCTGTAGCTACCCAACATAAAGAATCCTTGAGGTATTCCTGATGGTTCAAACACTGTGGCACCTTGATTATCTGATCCACCTTGATAGGTGGCCCAAACTTTGTTGAATGTTGAGATTTGAGACACTTGCAGCCCACCAAGATCAATGATTCCACTTGCAAAACCACCACCTGCATGTGACAATTCGACACTAGCAAGAATCAGCCTGCATTTACTATATGTATCACGAATAAGAGGAGAGAAAATGACAATCACATAGTTGGTACCTTTTGGCCAAACAGGTGTTGCAGCAGGAAGCTTGAATATGGTTTCAATGGGGAGAGCTTGCTTTTTCTTGAAGAGATTTTCTACACAAGAACATGTGGTAAGACAATTACCCATTGTTGAGTTTTCCAAAGAAGAATGAGTGTCAATGTATGCAGAATATGGTTAATATATAATGGCAGCGGACTTAGCAATAAGAATATCCTTTGATGATATTGTGAAGGTAGAATAGTGTTCAGAAAAATAGAATAAAATAAAATTCAAGAAATTCCCCCAAGAATGTGTCGTACAAGGAAGCTAGTTTGGTAACATAGGATAAGCTTCTAAACAATGTTCAACTTCACTTATACACCAAGCTGTTCATTAACGGACTTTCTTTTCATGTTTACCTTACATCCGTTTTCATGAAGGGAGATAACAATTTGCATATGTGACTCTGATGTGGGGCAAGCATCCATGGGGTCCCCTTTCTCCTTTTATTTTTTTCTTGATTGTTTGGCTAACTAGATAACAAGAACTATCCTATGGTCCCATGATTTCACATTTGTGTGTCACAAATATCCCATTCATAATGAGATGGACAAAAAAGTTTTCTTTGGCATTTATGTGGAAAGCAGCTCTTTAAATTTGTTTTTGTATGGATTATCATGTGGTGGTTGTGAAGCTATCATCATCAATGTATTTGCTGCGCTTTTTATGAACAAAGAGGGAGAACTCGTGTAAAACAGCAGGGACGGATCTCGTTGTATAGTGGGACTCACGCCTCACTTAAGTTGAAAATTTTTCTTTGATTTTATATATGTATTTATTTTTTATTTTTTATATATATAAAAATTATTTTTGCCCTCACTACTTAAAATAATATTGATAATATTATTTTTGTCTCCACTACTTAAAATTTTTGGATCCGTCACTGCAAAACAGAGTACTTTGTTTTTATGGCTAAGTGCTTAGTTATGTTCATTATATTAACAAATAGTAAAATAACCAAAAGTTGCACAAAAACATCCTAAATATCATTTACAATTTTACATAAATAACAGTAAACATAAAATCTGTGGCATGGTAGGTCATTATCAAGCAAATTTTGAGAACAGGTCTGTTAATTTCTTTTGCATGCACAACATTCTTGATAAAGAAACACGTGATGTTATGGATAATTGGATCTATACTTGTTCAAATAATTACGGTTTATTAATTTGGTTAAGGATACGCAACTACAAATAAAAATTAAAAATCTCAGATCTTTTGCCTTGTAGAGCTACAGGTTCCTTTAGCAGTAAACTAATCGTACAGTTCAAGTTAGCTGCATCTTTAAATTTGTGCAAGCAAGATCTTATATAACATAATATTTAACAAGAAACTATATTTAGCAATAAAACATTTTAACTTGAAATTGTCTTATATAGCTTTGTTTTTTTCTAATTTTTTTCCTAGTTTCTTTTCCAACTAGCTAACTTCACATTAAATATTCCTAAAGTGGGGACACAAATGATCTGACTATTGGCAGATAAGGTGAGCAAGGAATATGCTAAACACATATTCACATATACTAATCCAATTTTTTAAAATTGTTTTCATAAATCTGCCACGTTAATACTTGTTTAACAATAGGTTGGCCATTTTTCCTCACGGATCCACTTAATCATTTATATACTTATATTTTTGCTAGTTTTTTAAAAAATCGCCCAAACGACGTGAAAAATACGTTTCATCTGTTTGTTTATGCCACAACCGTACCAGTATATGCTGTATCAGTAACTTAAATTTCAATTAAAGATAAATGATAATAAAATTTTAGCAATCTTAGTTATTATTGGCCTAAATTAAAACTTTGTTTGTCTGGGTATTTTATAGTGTAATCAATTTCTTTTTCGTTGAAAGGTATGCTTTCAAAGTGTAATTGTATGGATAATTTTCAAAAACTATTGATTACTATTTATTAAAATTAATTTTGTAGTATTGGTCGCAATTTTTTTATAAAAATATTACATTTTTTGTCAGAAGTTTTTTTTTTAATTACTAAAGATGTAATTAACTTTGATTCATTTCTACAAAAGTTTATTCCTTCAACAGTAATCAACTTAAAAAATATTAACCAAACACTTTTTAAAATACTGCTGAACAATGTATTTTGCCTCAAACTAAATTATGCACTTCTCTAAAATCTATACAAACAATACTAGTTGGGTAATTTCTATGTTTTAAGTACCTGTATAACATAATAAAAGAGAATTCATTTTACCAATAAATAAATAAATAAATAAAAGAAAAGAAAGAAATAATTCAGATGACACCCCTTAAACTCAAACAGTTACCTATACTGGTTATGAATCTAAAATCGAGCACTTGTCACTACTTAACATAGATAAGTTTGTAGAGGTGTGATTCGTGCTACCACGTTTAAAGTTTAAACTCTTTCAAGTATGTAAAATTAGCTTTTCAACAATTATTATTTAATGCTTTTAAATTCATTGTCAACTGGTTGGGTTTAGCCATTAAACATCTAAATACTTTACTTAAAACGCTTAACTTTGATTTACGCAGCTTAGATGGGTTTTTGAAAAAAAAGTCTTTTTATATGAGCTTTTTCTTAAAAGATTTAGTGCTTATTTGGATATGTTTTTTTTTAACAATTTTTTTGTTAAAAAGCATTTTTGTTATATTTTAGTGTGTTTAAATAAGTTCTGTTTTTTTTTTAAAAAAAAAGGTTGAAAAACTAAACAAGCACAATTTACAAACTTTTTAAGCTTAATTTTTTTGCTTTTAAGAAAAATATTTTCTTATAACACAAAGAAATTGTTCAAAGATTAAAAACAAAATTAATTTTTAAATATTACATCTAATTATAAAATAATATTTAGATTTTCAAAAATCTCACAAAAAATATTTTTTATATTTAAATAGTTTCATGTCATAAAAGAAGTGAAGCATAAAACATAAATTAAGAAAAGTATCAATTCAACTTTTTTCAGTAGTTTGAGTTTTATTATAAAAAAGACTCAAGTTAAATTTAAATATATTAAATTTTATAGGTAATTATTTTAGACTATTAATTAATTTTAAATCAAAATTAACAAGTCTAATTGCTTTGAAAAGTTGGAGCATTGGACGCTTTAAAAAAATTATAAGTACGTTAAACTTTTCCTGTCCCCAAGCATTGGATCAAGTGTCGACCAAATGCCACGTTGTGATGGCGAGGACATGTGCCCTTTGACTCGGTGAGTAACTTGTCTCCCATTGAAAAAATTCTTTAAGAATCAATTAGTTTAACAAATTGAGATTTGATTTATAAATGAAATATTTTTGTTTAGAAAGTTATAAAATAATAATTAATCATCTTTTATTTCGGCTGTGTTCAAATAGAATTCCTTTCAAATTTTATTAGAATTGAGGGGATTTAATTTGATTTTAGTTTTAATTGTTGAGATTGATACTTTTGCTCTTAATAGTTAAGTCATTGAACTTATTTTAAGTAATGATAATAAAGTAAATTATTAATATAATAAAATCAATTCAATTGATCTTTAATTTATTCTAAGCATGAAATTTGTTTTATAAATTAATTCAAATATTATTCTTTATAATGAGTTATAAGTAAGAGAATTTATTTTTAAATCAAATTAATTTAATTTATTTAAATTAAATTATTTTTAATTTTTAATTATTTCAAACACGACATAAATACCCTCCAAGTTGTATTCTTTTTGGTTGGGATTTGATCTTAATTCTTTTTTTTGTGTTAGACCTCTTTGTTATCAAATTTGATATAAATTTTATTGTATAATATTCTTAAATTTAATTCAACAAAATATATGATTATACTATTTTTTTAGTACATCGAATACATGACTATGATATTTGAGTAATCTTTCATATCATGGTCTCTTTATAAGGAATGTTACTAAATCATCATAATAATCATCTTAATAAACTTAAATAAAAAAACGTATTTAAATAAAAATGCTTTCTGTTCTTTGGGTTGTTAATACATCTAATGTCTGTGGGAGAATAAAAAGAGTGGAATCTCTTACCATTGTGAAATTTTTTTAGGTTTGAAGCCCTTTTTAGTAAATTAGGAAGATTAGTAGGAGGATTGGGTAGGAGGATAAATCATTTCTCATAATATTTATGTGTTCACAATATTGACCCGTCTAATGCCTTTATGATTATAATTTATCCTCCTAACCAATCTTCTTACTAATCTTCTTAATTATTAAATGAAGAAAATATTGAATGTTTTTTATGTTTATAAGACATTAGATGTATTTACTTTTTTATTTAATATTTTTTTATTTAGTATTAGAATGATTATTGATGATTGAGTCAAGAGGAGGATATAACATTAAAAACTTTTGACTTTATACTATGTAGCATTGATATTTTAAAATGATAATCATATCAAGATATTCGATTTATCCATATGAATGCCTTATCGTATTAAATAGTTTGATAATTATTTCAAACACGACATAAATACCCTCCAAGTCATATTCTTATTGGTTGGGATTTGATCTTAATTCTTTTTTCTCTTAGACCCCTTTGTTATCAAATTTGATATAAATTTTATTGTATAATATTCTTAAATTTAATTCAACAAAATATATGATTATACTATTTTTTTAAGTACACCGGACACATGACTATAATATTTGAGAAATGATTTATCCTCCTATCTAATCTTCTTACTAATCTTTTTAATTATTGAATAAAGAAAATATTGAATATTTTTTATGTTCCTAAATTACACCCCTTAGATATCATTTACTTTTTCATTTAATACTTTATTCATTTAGTATTAAGATGATTATTAAGATGATAGAGTATACTATTTTTTTAGGATATAACATTACTCATAATATTTATGTGTTCATAATTGGCTTGTCTAATATCTTTATGACTGAGTTATGGAGGATTTATACTTTTGTAACATTGATATTTTAAAATCATAAATAGTATATATCTTTTTTTATAATTATTTCATTTAATATCATTTATTATATTTATTTTTTTTCTATCACTTTTGTTTCACTTTTAATAAATACACCCTATAAAAAAGTGTGTATAATACTTACATTCCTAAAAGAAATGTAAGAGTATTTTTTTCCTTATAACTGAGTTATAAAGATTTATATTTATATAACACTATTTTAAAATGATAATCGTATCGGTATTTCATATTTATTGTATTGAATATTTTAAATTTTCAAATATTTTTTATTTATATATCTTTTAATTATTTTTTAAATTTTTATCGTATCAATATATTTGTATCCTATATTAATATCTGTACTTCCTAAATTTGTACTGCTCTTTATCTAGCTTTGGAGAGACAAGTGTCTTCCTTGTGAGTGGAGGATGATTCCACTTGTGCAGCGAAGCTCGTTTTGGAGGAGTGTGCTTGTTCCCATCCTTGCTTGATGGTAGTGAGCAGAATTAGGAATCTAATAGGCAGAGCGTGGCAAGTGCGTATTTCTCATGGTTATTGGGAAGGAAATTTGGTGGCTAATTTACTTGCTAACTTCTCTCATAGTTCTGATATGTGATTCAGACAATCCGTTACCCAGATGTGGTAGACTACTAACAAGGGCATGCCTTGGAACTAGGAAGTTGGAATGCACAAAACTACAAATCACAGGCATTGATAAAGCGTTGGCATTAATAGCAACTTGGAGAAAAATGGCATCCTAGGATTCATTGCTTCAGCCTATGTAAAACAAACGGACAAAAGTAATTGATGTAATGAGAAAGATATCCTAAAGTGCAAAGCATAAGGCTCTTTAGAGGATAAACTGTAATAATAATATTTTTTTTTGTTAAAAATAAGATTTAAATTTTAAAATACATTAATAATAAAATTAGGAATGGTCCTTTGGTTTCGAATGAAAGGGAGAGCAGTGGCCTGCATGGCATTCACGGATAAACTTCCCAAGGTGTAAGGAAAAAAAGTTATTATAAAGTGAATTTTTCTTTAAAATAAAAATAAAAGTGTATTCACTCTTAATTTAATATAAAATGTATTGTAATTTTAACAAAATAAAAATTTATGGTGAATACATATTTACTTATTTACTTTGAAAACAAATTCACTTTAAAAAAAATCTTATTTGATATGAAATAGGGAAAGCTGTTATAATTTTTTTTTATAAATAATTTTTTTAGTGTAAAAAGTTTCAAGGAAAAAAATATATTTCATTTCAACATCAACAAGCTTCATATCAAAAACTTATTAATGAAAGGTCACTAACAAAAACCTAGACAATACAATTTGATCATACTAATTAAGTTAACTGTCATAGACAATTTCTTTTTTTGGTATTGAATAAGGTAGTGTTTTATGACATATTTTTTTTTTTTGGTATTGAATAAGGTAGTGTTCGAAGTAACATGTACATATTGCAACTAATTTACTTCTATAGTTTGGTTAAGGTACACCATTTTATGCAAAGATTATGAAATTTGATCTTTAACTAATTGCTTACATAATTTCAAAATAAGAATGCTAGTTAAGTAAAATCTTTCTTAAAGTAGCAACTAGTTTGAACTCAATGATTAGGAAATTTATTAGGATATTTAATGCAACTAGGCCATATTAGTTGACATATAACTAAGATTCAAATATGGAACTGCATGATTGCTCACATTTCATATACTCATTAACATTAAACCAATCCTCCATCATTGGCATTTTTTAATTTTTTTGTGAATATTTATTTTAATACCAATTTTTTATGCATAGTTACTACTTTTGCTTTATTTTCTAAAACACACGTTTCACTCTAAAGAATCTAAATCTAAAAATATTTATACATTATTTTTTTTAAATGAAAATTTCATGGTATGAAACCAGCATAATTTGTTTTATGATTAATGCAACCCAAAAAATTATTTTATGAAAAAAAAATCATCATTATGTATGCTGGCGTATTGACCGACTATGTGCTTGTCAATTTTTTTATTTTTTATTTTTTTAAGATAAAAAATAAAAATGAAGAAGATTGTTTATATCCCCTTTTGTATTTATTTTTAAATATTTAAATAGGTAATAAGATGTATTTATAATTTTATCTTTTTATATTTATTTTTAATCTTTAAATAAGTAATAAGATGTAATTATAATTTTATGTTCTTTATATTTATTTTTAAACTTTTAAAAGAATAATTAATCATGGCACCTTTGAAAAAATAAGAATTGGATACTAACGTAGAGAATCTCTTTTACAATATAGTAAGTATAGTTAGAGATTTATCAATCCGTATATAAGTAATTTATATTTCTCTCTTTTATAACATGTCCTTATTTTTAAAAAAGGAAATTTTAAATTTTTAAAAATGTTAGTATTATAGGAAGTTTTTTCAAATATATATCACTTTAATAATAAGTTTAAAAACTAATATTAGTTAGGTAAAACAAATTCGATTCTAACAAGCCACTTACAATTTCAAAAAAGGTTTTCTTATTTTGATTCTCATTTTGCCATAAGAGAAAAACCTTGAACTCCAAGTCTTTTAGTTGTTGAAGGACTTGACAAGCTCACACCACCATTCCGTCAAATTATTACATTATTATTTTTCTTTTTATGCTGAGGTACATTAATATCTGTTAATCTAATCACAAGAGGACCAAAGAACCATAGAGCAGCTGCATGTGAACACTACATAAATAAATGCACATATGTTTCAGTTTCAACTTTGAACGAGACACAAGTAAATCATGTGGGGTATATGTTTGGATTCACGGTAAAGGAAGGGATAGGATGATAAAAGATACTATTGTTTGGCTTCTTAAAAAGTGATATTAATATAAATTTAAGTTTATGGTAAATTACTAAGCTCTATATATAGTAGTATATTCATTTTATAATATGCTTATATTTATAATTTTAAATTATATCTTGAAGCATATATATGGATTCATGTATAGGATTTACAATGAATTCGGATATATATTAACATCATTATTTTAAAAAAATTGATGCTAATATAAACTTAGACTCATAGTGAATTTTATACGCGATAACATATCTACTATTAGATTTTATAATATGCATATATTGTGAATGGAATGAAATTGAGTGGCTTCCTTACCATCACATTCCACTCCTTAAGTTCCCGTCCTTATTTTTACTCCAATTTAGGATGTAAGAAATGGAATAAGTTTATGTTTTATTAGCATATTTATAAAATTATGATTATGATTTTATACTTATACTTTTTAACATAGTTTTTAGAATTGGACTAGACAAGCTAATTAGAGCGGAAAAATTGAGAACCGATCTTTTGACCGATCCAATCCATTCTTAAAAATTGGATTTTTAAAAATCGATAAAAAATCATAAAAATCAGTCATAACTAGTCAACTCGTGTGAACTATCATTGAATTGGTCAATTTTTTTTTAAAAAATTTAACTCTACTAATTGTTTGGTTTTAAATTTATAATCAAAAGTTCGTCTTTCTCTTTTTTATTATGTGATAAATTAATTTAATTATATTAAAAAGGAATTGAAAGGGTCTTCTCTCATTCTCCCCACTGCGCTGTTACTATTGCTTTGTTGCCATTGCCCGTCAGTTTCCTCCTCCTCTAGCCATTGTCAATTTAAATGATAAAACCATTGTGCCTTGCCTATGAGTATCAAAATGGATCTCAACCCAAATAACCCAAAAAAAATGGGCGAGCTGGAAATTTTTTTTGATGCAAATATAAATTTTTGCCCGACTAGGCCAACCCAATTTTGGGTCAACCCATTAGCCCAATATTTTATTATTTAATTAATAATTTTTATAATATGTAAAGAGTTTTATCATTATTTTTTCTAATATAAATTAATATTTGTGTCATAAAATAATTTTATTTGATATTTGTTAGTATTTGAAGTATGCCAAAAAAAAAATATAGTGATGAAACATAAGAATAAGATTTTTTAATGTTAAAAATATACAAAATTTCTTAAAAAAATTCAGGCTAATGGGTTGGCCCGAACCAATCTACTAAGCTAACAAAATGCTAACTTACAACAAGTTTAACCCGACTTGGACTGACCTAAATCGTTTTGGTACCCCTAGAATCCTATATATATCTATCAGACTGAACACTAATAGAGTTGAGAGAAAAATGAATTGACCGATTCTCAATTACTCATGTGTGATATATCTAACCACTACAGAACGTAAGCTGTAAAAATAACTAACATAACAAATGCTAACTACAAAGACTTGTTATGAAATCAGAAAGTGCACTGAATCACAAAAGTAATAAAAAGTGAGTAAGAGTATCGTCCAACGAGGATTATGTTATCAATTACTAAAATTCATCAAATCAACACTATCTAAGCTACCGAAAAGAGAGTTATTACAAATTTAATTAAAAAGAAATATAAGTAAGCAAAATAATAAATCAAAGGGGTGAAAAAACAATGGTATTAAAGTGTTAGGGTTCAGACTTCACTTGAACTCTTTAAATGCACATTCAAATATTAGTTTAACTATGTTCTATTTCAATGATTTATGGTCAATTTTCAAAATTAAATTAATACCCAATCGCTTGGTATATTAATCATCTTATACTATTTGGAATTAACTTAATCTCTTAGTATAACCCTAAATAGAAAGGCATTATCAAGAACGAGAGAATTAAAAGAAAGACCACATAACCCACAACGTCTACTCTTAGCGATTGCAAAAATTATGATATTTATCACATGTTCTAGGTTCGTGCTAATTTTCTTAAATCATACATTAACCCAAAAGATTATTCCCAAATTGGCTAGATTTAGAAAAACATTAAGAATGAAAATAAATACAGAAATCATGAAATAGAAATATAAATTAAACCCAAAAAAAAGGTTACATCAAAGTATTAAGATTCATCATCCCCATAACAAAAGAGGTTTAGTTACATACGAAAAAAGAAGAACACAAAGGGAAGAATATGACAAACTCTATTGTAGAAAAGTGAAAAAGTTGAAGAAAATTCATAATCTTCAAGTCTAATTGCGCCTACACCACTTTAGGGTTTGTGCCTCCGCTTTGCTCCTTGACGGCTGCGAAATTCTGTGCAAAAAGATCCTTCCTTTGCTAAACTCGTTTTTTCCTTTTTTATAGAAAAACTGACAGCTTTTCGTATCTGACTTGCATGATTTTTCTCACCCTCTAGATGATTGAATTTGCCCTCGATCTCAACAGAGAATTTGTAGGATTTTCTGTTAGCTTTTTAATGCCGCAAACAATGGGTTGATCTGATTTATGTAACCCAAGATATGACTCAATTAATAAATAATGGTCAGGATAGTGCAAGAATCTGAATTTTGCTTCAAATCAAATCTCTTTGAGAATCCTTATCCAATCTCCAATCTAATCCTTATTTAAGATTTTGCATAAAATTAGAACTCTAATTAGCATCTAAGAATAGGATAAGAATTCTTCAAATATTTATCTTTAGGAATTTCTTATTTTTGCACAAAATTTGATTATTTATCTTGAAAGTTTGTTTCTCTTATTTCTTGCTTCTTTAAGCATCTAGTCTCTTTCTATGTGTATTTATCTATCAAAAATAAATAAAACACATAAAAAGAACATATTTTAAAATAATAAAAACATAATAAAACTTGAGAACAAAACTCAATCAAAGAGATTAAAAGAGGATAAAGACCCAAGATTTTGAACCGTAAAAATATGAATTTTTGCAGGTTCATCATTACCCCAAACTTGAGATTTTACTTATCCTCAAGCTAAAAGAAAAACAACCACAAAACAAAAAAGACTAAATAAAGAAAAACTCAAAACACAAAGACTCAAATATGGCAACACCGGTTATTGAAAATCATTTATATCCTCATAAACTGCTTCACAATCTAACTTCAAAGTGTCACACATGCACAATCCATTTATCACATTGTCTCTCACGTGCAACTTTTATGCAAAAATGAATTCCCAAAAATATGAATAAGAGACCCAATCTCCTCATAAAGTACAAGCCTATATAGGTCTATAAAACTGCAAATGCACATCAAACCCACATCCATAAGGTTGTTCTTCATCTCTCTCTCCACTAATGTAAACAACATATAACCAAGGATCAAAAGAGACTTTACAAAGCTTATAATGAAATGCCAAAGGTAAGGGATAAGAAAGAAGGGGTAGAATAAATAAAACAAAAGTTGAAATACAAAATCATGCATATTTCACAATCCAAGCCTCATAAATATTGAGCAAGTGCAAAATGGAGTATAAGAAACAACACATCATTCTTTTTTTTTTTTAATTACCGCCACCCCTAAACTTATTTCTTTCTAATACTTTGGGTGGATTTCCTCTTTTTGCTTGTTTTTTGAATTTTTTTTAAGCTCCAAAAATACTTCATGCACAAAGAATGACTAAAGCTTGAATAATAATACAAGATATGCATTTAACAAAGGGTGTGTAAAAAGATTTTTTTTTTATGGGTATGGGTAAGGAAAATGTGAGTAAAGAAAAGAAATATAGGCCAAACATATACAAGGCTAAAAAAGGGACTTAGGGATATACAATGTTTACAGGTTGGCTTGAAAGACTCAAATGGTCCAAAGAAGACCCTTATCATTTCCTTGATCATGCATTGCCTAGAATTTCACTTCAAAAAAGAATCAGACAACTTCTAGATGCAAATCATCCACACACATGCAATCCCATAAACTTTCTCTAAGCCTGACATGCAATTAAATTCCAAGGTCTATCAAACATAAAGATGAGAAGAACATCTATACACAATTGAAACAATAAAGATAAACATAATTCATGGATTCTCATATGATAACCGAAGAAAATAAATTAATCCACAATTTATGCAATCATTGGATATTCAATTCAACACACCGGTATGCACAGTTTCAACACATTGACTTAAAACACAAAATGGGTGATGATGACAAAATACAATAAAAAAGAACAAATAAAATATGAAAGAAAGGAAAAGAAAAACTCTTTTTTTTTTGTGGCCGACAACTATATACATTCCCCTACAAAGGTTCCGAACTTAGGAAGACACCTAAGCCAACTCAACACTAGCTAACTACAAAACAAAATAGAAAAAATGTCGGTTAACAAGAAATAACAAAATAAAAGCAAAAACAAATAATTAATTGAAGAAAAATAAACAAATAACAAAATAAAGAGTGAAGAAAAAAAAATTTGGGTTGCCTCCCAAAAAGCGCTTGTTTAACGTCATTAGCTCAACATTGCCTTTTATTAATTAATCATGGTAGCTTGAAGCAGGAGAAATAGGATGACGCCTTTCTTTTGTCAGATATTTGCCTCCATACTTATTCATTGGCCTTGGAGTCCCCAAAGGCGTCTGGAAATTGACTTGAACCTAATTGTTCTGAATACATCTTAGCATTCGAATTCTCATCAGGCCATGGAGGTCTCAATTTTTCAACAGGTAGGGGATTAGCTTGCAGTGAACCATGGATAATGGGAGGACCTTTCTCTATCTCATCAGTCTTAGAAATGGGAGAGTCAACATTAATCAATGATAAAGAACTCTTACCAATCCATTCCTGTTAAGGCTTATCTTGAACGCACTTGACAGGGGCATAGAAATCTAATGTCAGTGCAGATTTATCAAAAACATTAATAGTCACCTGATCTCTATCAACTCTCAAGATGAGTTCACTTTTTGACACATCAATCAATGCTCCTGAAGTAGCTAAGAACGGTCTTCTAAGAATCAAAGGGATATCAACATCCTCTTCCATATCTAGAACCACAAAGTCAACTGGGAAAATAAACTTGTCCACCTTAACTAACACATCTTCGACTACACCATAAGGGTGCTTGATAGATCAATCTGCTAGTTGAAGGGAGATCATTGTTAACTTTACCTTTTCAATTCCCAGCTTGTGCATGATAGATAGCAGCAAGAGATTGATACTTGCCCCAAGATCACAAAGAACTTTCTCAATATTCAGTTTCCCAATAATGCATGGAATGGTAAAACTACCTAAATTTTTCAATTTAGGTGGCAATTTCCTCTGAACTCTTTAGTAAGTGCCACAGTCTCATCTTCCTTGAGTTTCCTTTTCTTAGAAAGCAAGTCTTTCATAAATCAGGCATAAGATGACATCTATTCAAGTGCTTCAGTAAAGGGGATGGTAATCTACAGCTTTTTGAAAACGTCTAGGAATTTTGAGAATTGTTTCTCTTATTTTTCCTGGATCTCCTTCTTCAACTTTTGTGGAAATGGAAGCCTAGCGTATAGGGAATGTTCATATGTTTTCTTCAGCTCTAGATCTTTATTCTTTCTTCTTATGCTTAGTTGTTGCTCTTTCAATTTGTCCATCTCAATCTTTTCTTCTTTATTGCCATCTATCTCTTGGACTAGTCTTGGAATATCCATTACTTCATTAGTATCATCTTCTTTTAGCTGAGGACTACAACTTTTCTACTCCTTAAAGAAATTGTCAGGCATTGCTCCTTTGGATTAACTACAGTATCACTAAGGAGTATACTTGGAGGTCTTTCTACAAGCTGTCTTGCTATTTGCCCCACTTGATTTTCAAGACTTCTAATAGAAGCTATTGATTCTTGTAATTAGTCCTTGTTTCCTCCATAAAAGTAGAAGTCTGTTGCACAAAAACAGAGGTTTGTAGAGAAAGTTTCTCAAGTACAATCTCAAGAGGAGACTTCTTCTCTGGTTGAGGATTCAATGGTACCATTTGATTGCTCCAAGAGAAATAGGGACGATCTCTCCACCATGGATTGTAAGTATTAGAGTAAGCGTTGCCTTGTGGTCTCGAAGGATTGCCCATATAATTTACCTGCTCTTGAGGAATAACACCTGAAATGCTTGCTTCACATCCACTATTGGCATGATTACCTCCACAAAAATCACAAATTAGAGCCTGATGATTAATTGTACTTACCTGCATATTCCCAACTTGCTTGGTAAGGTTGGCTAACTACTATATCATAGTCTTATTATGTGCAAGTAAAGCATCAATAGCGCCAAGCTCTATAATTCCCTATTTAACTACTGCTCTCCCACTAGGCATCTGATATTCATTGGTAGTCATAATCTCAAATAATTCTTGAGCCTTTTCAAGAATCTTAGTGTTTAAAGACCCACCTACAGATGCATCCACCATAGCTCTAGTGGCAAGATCCAAACCATTATAAAATATATGCACCTGCTACCAAACTTTAAAAGCAGTGGTGTGAACATTTTCTCAACAATTCTTTAAATATCTCCCAAGCTTTATATAGAGATTCTCCCCGATTTTGAGTGAAACATGCAATCTCATTCCTCATCTTGACGAACATAGAGAGAGGAAAATATCGGATAAGGAATTTGCTCACTAACTGATCACACGTAGTGATGCTTCCTTGAAGCTGGGCTTGTAGCCAGCTCTTGGCTTTGTCCCTCAAAGAGAATGGAAAGAGTCTTAACCGGATAGCATCATCACTAACTCTATGATATTTGATAGTGTCGCAGAGCTGTAAGAAATTAGCAATGTGCAAGTTGGGAGCTTCTGCCTGACTTCTCCCAAATTGATTATGTTGTACCAACTATAGAAAAACTGGTTTAATTTCAAAATTATTAGCTTGGAAAGTAGGTTGCACAATATTGGTTGAGACATTCTCAGAAGAAGGAGTAGCATAATCAGCCAAAATGCATATTCTTGGTGCAGTTGTGTTCTCAACCAACTTTTCTTCTTCAATTCTCTTTTTTTCTCTGATTACTTTTTTTATTGCTCTTTCTATTCTTATTATCTCTGGATCAAAAAGTAATTCTTCTGACTCCAAAGAATCTTGTATAAACAAACAAATGGGCAAACCAGAGTGAAGTAGAGAAATGAAATTAAAAATAAAAATAAACAAAGAAAACTAAAATAAAAAGAAATAAATTAAAAATAAATAAATAAGAAAAATAATTATCTAAAAATAAAAGAAAACAAATTAAAAATAAAAATAAACAAAGAAAAATGCTTAAATTAGTGTCTTTTCAACTACTATTTAATATTAATAACAATAATTCCCAGCAACGGCGTAAAAAACTTGTTATGAAATCGACAAGTGCACCGAATCGTAAAAGTAATAAAAAGTGAGTAAGAGTATCGTCCAACGAAGATTATGTTATCAATTACTAAAATTTGCCAAATCGACACTATCTAAGCTACCGAAAAGAGAGTTATTGCAAATTCAATTAAAAAGAAATATAAATAAGTAAAATAATAAATCAAAGGGGTGAAAAAACAACGGTATTAAAGTGTTAGGGTTCAGACTTCACTTGAACTCTTTAAATGCACATTCAAATATTAGTTTAACTATGTTCTATTTCAATGATTTATGGTTAATTCCTAAAATTAATTAATACATAATCCCTTGGTATATTAATCCTCTTACATTGTTTGAAATTAACTTAATTCCTTAGTATAACCCCAAATAGAAAGACATTATTAAGAACGAGATAATTAAAAGAAAGATCACATAACCACAACGTCTGTTCCTAGCAATTGCAGAAATTATGGTATTTATCACATGTTCTAGGTTCATGCAAATTTTTCTAAATCATACATTAACCCAAAAGATCATTCCCAAATTGGCCAAATTTAGAAAAGCATTAAGAATAGAAATAAACCTGTAAATCATGAAATAGAAACATAAATTAAACCCATAAAAGAAATTACATCGTCAAAGTATTAAGATCTATCACCCCCTAACGAAAGAGGTTTAGTTGCACATGGAAAAAGAAGAACACAAAGGGAAGAATATGACAAACTTCATTGTAAAAAAGTAAAAAAGTTGAAAAAAATTCTTAATCTTTAAGCCTAATTGTGCCCACACCGGTTAAGGATTTGTGCCTTTGCTTTTCTCCTTAACGGCTACGAAATTCTATGCAAAAAGATCCCTCATTTGCTAAACTCGTTTTTTCATTTTTATAGAAAAATTAACAGCTTTTCGTATCTGACTTGCACGATTTTTCTCACCCTCCAGATGACCGAATTCGCCCTTGATCTCAACAAAGAATTTGTAGGATTTTCTGTTATCTTTTTAATGTCGTAAACGATGTCTCGATCTGATCTCTGTAACCCAAGATATGACTCAATTAATGAGGAATGATCAGGATAGTGCGGGAATCCGAATTTTGCTCCAAATCAAATCTCTTTGAGAATCCGTATCCAATCTTCAATCTAATCCTTATTTAAGATTTTGCATCTAATTAGACCTCTAATTAGAATCTAAGAATAAGATAAGAATCTTTTAAATATTTATCTTTAGGAATTTCTTATTTTTGCACAAAATCTGATGATTTATCTTGAAAGCTTGTTTATCTTATTTCTTGCTTCTTTAAACGTCCAGTCTCTTTCTATATGTATTTACCTATAAAAAATAAATAAAACATGTAAAAAGAACATAATTTAAAATAATAACAACATAATAAAACTTGAGAACAAAACTCAATCAAAGAGGATGAAAACCCAAGATTTTGAACCGTGAAAATGTGAATTTTTGCAAGTTCATCACTAACTAATTCTAACTAACTATGTAACTGATATTAACTAACTTTGTAAGATTCTAACTAACTCTATAAGTTATATTTGTAATACTTCCCCTCAAGGTGGGAGATATATATATATATATATATATATATATATATATATATATATATATATATATATATATATATATATATATATATAATACTCCTAACTTGGATATTAAATGATGAAATTGAGTGGTTGGCATGGGTTTTGTCAATACGTCTGCAAGTTGGTGTTGTGATCTCACATGTACCAATTTGATTAAGCCATCATTCACCTTTTCTCTAATGAAGTGACAATCAATCTCCACATGCTTAGACCTTTCATGGAAAGTTGGATTGGTTGCAAGATGTATGACAAATTGATTATCATAGAAGACCATAACAATATCTATTTGTATCTCAAAATTTTTAAGAAAAAGCTTTCAGCTAAGTTATTTCATTAGCCACACTTGTTAAGGCTCTATATTCTGCCTCAGCAAAAGATCTTGATACTGTATGCTGCTTTTTTGATTTCCAAGCAATTAAGGAGTCTCATAGGAACACACAGAAGCCAGTGGTTGATCTTCTTGTATCGGAGTAGTTGTCCCCAATCAGCATTTGCAAAGGCCTTTATGTTGAGTGTAGAAGATGCAGAGAACAACAAGCCTTAACCAGGGGCATTTTTTAAGTATCTAAGGAGGTGATGTAAGGCTTGTAAATGTGGGGTTCTAGGAGAATTCATATATTGACTGAGTTTATTCATAACATAACAAATATCTGGTTTGGAGATAGTTAGATACATCAACATGCCAATAATCCTTCTATACATTGAAGCATCTTCAATTAATTCCTCATCTGAATTACTAAGTTTGAGGTTGGATTCCATTGGCAAGTTTGTTGGTTTACAATCCAAGTAACATGTGTCTTCAAGTAATGAAGTGGTATATTTTTTGGGATAATTAGATCCCTTTAGCAGATTGTGCAAGTTCCAAACCAAGGAAATATTTCAAATCACCTAGCACTTTCAACTTGAATAAACTTTGAAGTAAGTCTTGGACAGTTTGAATGTTGGACTGAGTTACACTAGCAATGATGATGTCATCAATATATACTAACAAAATCACTAAAGAAGCACCTGTTCCTTTTGAGAAAAAAGTGAATAGTCACTTTTTGACTGAATGAAACCATGAGAGATTAAAGCTGTAGAAAATTTGTGAAACCACTATCTAGAAGCTTGTCTGAGGCCATAGATGGATTTTTTTAACTTGCACACTAGATTCTCCTCCTTACTGTGATAACCTAATGGCAAATCTATGTAAACTTCTTCAAAGAGCTCTCCATTTAGAAAAGCATTATTGATATATAACTATTACAGTTTCCAACCCTTAATGGCAGCAATTGAGAGTAGAACCCGAACAGTTATGAGTTTTGCTACTAGAGAGAAAGTGTTTAGGAAATCAACTTCAGCTTGTTAAGTGTAGCCCTTGTCTACCAAACGAGCTTTGTATCTCTCCACTGTGCCATCTGATTTATATTTGATTTTATATAGCCATATGCATCCAACTGTGTGTTTACCTTTTAGTAAAGGAACCACATCCCTAGTGTGACTGTCTTCCATAGCATGTAACTCAAGTTCCATTGCTTTTTGCCACTCAGGGTATTTTATGGCTTGATGATAAAAGGTTGGTTCAAAAATTGAATCAACATTCATGACAAAGTGTCTGTAAGGTAGGTTGAGATTAGTATATATCATGTATGCTAAAATGGGGTATAAAGATTTAATCACGTTACAATGATATTGGTTTAGGTATGAAGGGGGTGTGGTTATTCTGGTTGATCTTCTTAGAGTAGGTAATAAAAGAGGATTGAATGTGGTAATGGGAATTTCTGGTTGAGGTATATGTACAGTATCTGTGGACAAATCTGGTTGAGGTAATGGCAGTACCTGGTCAAGAAAAATGTCACTGTGGAAATCATTAAAAGGTAAAGTACGAAAAGGGCAAATGGACTCATGAAATTGAACATCCCTGGAGACTAAAAATTGCTTAGTTTCCAGATTGTACAACTTATATCCTTTGTAGCCAAGAGGATTTCCAACAAAAATACATGGGGTAGCCCAAGGGCAAATTTTTGTTCTGTTGGAGGTCAAGGTTGCAGCAAAACACAAGCAGCCAAAGACTTTTAAAGCCTGATAGTCTGGTTCCTTCTTGTACAACAACTGAAAAGGGGTTTTGGATTTCAATAATGGTGCAGGAGTCGTATTTATTAGAAAGGTGACAGTCATCAAGCATTCTCCCCAGAAAGTAATTGGCACTTTGGATTGAAAATAAAGAGAACGAGTTACATTGAAAAGGTGTTGGTGCTTTCTCTCCACAATAGAATTTTGTTCTAGTCTTTGTGCACAGGAAAACTGATGGATAACACCTTTATTTTGTAAAAAAACTTGTCAATACTAGCTCCTTTGCACTGTCTGATATGAATTTCTTTATAACTTTGCCAAATTGTGTTTCTATCAAAGTAAAAAATTGTTGTAACAGCACAGTAGCTTCTGATTTAGATTGAAGTAAGTAGGTCTATGTAAATCTTGTGCAATCATCCACCAATGTCAGAAAATACCTCTTACCATTATATGTGGAAATATGATATGGATCCCAAATATCACAATGAATTAAATCAAAGGCATATTATAAACACTATTATTTGAAACAAAAGATAATCTCCTAAATTTTGCTAATGGACAAATTGAACACAGGGAATCATGCTCAGATTTAGGCAAAACAAAGGAAATATTATCATTCAATTTTTTGAAAACTTTATTAGACAAATGACCAAGCCAGGTATATCAGGTATCAAATGAAACATTATTACAACTTTCAACATGACTTAGAGGATGTAAAACTTGAAAAACATATTGTACTTGACAATTAGAATATAAGGCAACTTGTAGTGATGATGAGGAATCTGGTTCGAAGACATAAAGCCCTCCAATCACTTTACCCCTTCCAATCGCCTTCGAACTGCTAGGATCCTGTATAAAGAAAGAATTTTTGGTGAATGAGACTAATGGAAAACAGTTTAACCAAGCATAAAGGGAAATGAGGTTGACATGAAGTTATGGAATGTATAAGACATTATCAAGTACGAAAAATAGAATTTAATTTGACAAATCCAACAAAATAGACTTGAACTTTTGCATGATTTGGAAGATTAACAAATGTATTAGTTAAATAGGAATGTTGAACAAAATTTTCCAAAGAACAAGTAATGTGGCTTATGGCTCCAGAGTCTAAAAGCCACAATGCAGAATGGTTTGACACCTGAGAAAAAGTAACAGATAAGATGGTACATATTGGAGATGAAGGAGAAGACTCATTTTGCTGCACATTTGGCTTGGCAGCTTGAGAATTTTGAGAGGTAATGACAAATAACATGTGTTGGTATTGTTCTGGAGTGAATTGCATTGTATTGTTTCCAACTTGCAAAGAAACAAAATTAGAAACTTGTTGAACGAAAGCAACACTCTTGTTCTTGAATCCCTTCTTGTATACAGGGGAAAAACCATGTAGTTTGAAGTATTTTTCTTTGATATGACCATAAATTCCACAATGTGTGCACAATGGTCTGTCTTTTTTACCAAATTTTTGTGCAGATTCTGAACTTTGTCTAGAATTCATGGATTTAACAAAAAAAGTAACTTATGAATATGAAATTTAGGACTGATCAATTCCTATATGTCTTTGCTTTTCTTCTTGTAGTATAAAAAAGAACACCTTGTTGATAGGTGGAAAAGGTTTCATTAATAGGATTTGACCTCGGGTATGAGAATAAGACTCATTCAATCCCATCAAGAAGCACAACACATATTCAGCTTGTAGATGATCCTATAATGGTTTGGCTCCACCATAGGTACAACACACCAAAGAATGACTATCACTTAGCTCCTCCCAAATGACTTTAAGTCTGGTAAAATACTGTGTAACAAACATAGAACCTTGTGAAAGCCTCACCAGATCTTTCTTCAGTTGAAAAAACCTTGATCCATTGCGTTGCTGAAAAAGATCATTGAGATCATTCCAAATGGCTTCAGTTGAATCTGCATAGATCACACTTGTAGATATTTCTTTGGAAATGGAATGCAATAACCAAGAACTGACAATGTTGTTATTGCGTTCCCACGAAGCAAGAAGAATCAGATCACTTCCATCAGGTTTAGGAATAGATCCATCCACAAAACCAAATTTGTTCTTTGCACTCAAAGCAATTTTCATCGGCCGATTCCATGAATTGTAGTTATCACTTGTTAATGCTTAAGAAATGAGCATCAACCCTGGGTTATTGAATGGATG
The DNA here is from genome assembly GCA_029884605.1 of Ormosia emarginata. Taxonomy (NCBI): domain Eukaryota; kingdom Viridiplantae; phylum Streptophyta; class Magnoliopsida; order Fabales; family Fabaceae; genus Ormosia; species Ormosia emarginata. Next base: position 7,832,389 of record JAQQTP010000066.1, on the reverse strand, counting down.
AAGAATATAAGGGTTGGCAAAATCATCATTGAAATTTGCCATAGAAAATGAATTGAGCTGAAGAACAATCGAGAAAGAAAAAACAAGAAAGATTAAAGATGAAGATTGTAAAATGCAGAATAAAAAAAAATCAATTGATACTATATCAGACTGAACACTAATAGAGTTGAGAGAAAAAAGATTTGACCGATTCTCAATTACTCATATGTGGTATATATAACCACTACAGAATGTAAGCTATAAAAATAACTCACATAACAAATGCTAACTAATTCTAACTAATTCTATAAGTTATATTTGTAATAATATCCGGTTAATGGGTTCATGCATTTACTAGATAAAACCATCATGTTGTGCTTGTCTTGTGAATTGGTTTTGCGAGTAGGATGAGTTCAAACTTTGAATACAAAGAAATCGTGGCTTGTGCTGCCTTGTGGAGTTGTGGGTTGTTCATGGGAAAAGGCTTATTATTATGCATTTACACAGCAAATAAAACTATAAAAAAAAGAAAAAGTATTTTATGTAGTTATGTTAGTGAAAATATTAATAAAATAACATCATTCTTTTGTTATAATAAAAAGTTTAATTTATAATAAAATATAAGTTTTATCCATTAAAGCTTACAGAATAAAGGCAATTAAAGCTTAATATGTTTGTAATGAAGGTAATATAAGAATAATAAATTTATAATTTTTACTATTCCATTCACTTCTATTAAAGTTTTCAAATAATAATAAAATATTTTTTTTTCTCCATTCCACTATTAGATATCTAAACAATAATATAAAAAATTTACTCAATTCCATCTTAAGTCATTCCATTTTATCCATAACTAAATATTCAAACAAAGCTCTAGTGTGACAAGCCCCTATGCAGTGACAGATTCATAAATTTTATCAATAGGAACCAGGGCAGTACACAAGCATAAATAAAGTTTCAAGTGATTATATTTAAACATAAAAACATACATAATATAAAATGATTAAGTATTGATTTACAATTATTTTTTTCTCATTTCCGTATTTTGAAAACATTGAATGATCATTTCATTATCAATATTATTAAGTATTCCAATGTATGCTCTCTTTTTTTTTTAGAATTTCCTATGTATGTATAGATGTATGTATGTATGTATGATATGTTTGGTCTTGATAGATAATCACCTGGGATGTAGTTTAGAAAACGATTTTAGATGAGTTTTTACTTCTCTCATTGTAAATTTATTGATTTTTCCAACATATGGGAGCAAAATTAGAAATATGGTAGTAAGAATAATAAATGACTATCTTGAGTAATAGAAAAATTCTAATACTATGTGGGGATGTGTGTCCCTACTCTCTTTCAAATGGGTCTATTCCTACCCTGTGAGTTTGACTGCTTGAGTTGGATTTTTTGTTGGTAATCCTTTATTAATAGATTATGTATATTGAAGGTGGTTGGACCTAGTGCTAAACGACTTGTAACTTACAAAGATGATCATGTATTCGAATTCCTACCTAACCTTTTTTTAAAAAAATCATGTATAATTTTTTTATTGAAATTTGTGACATGTACTTATTTTAAAATAGGATGACTTTAATTTCTCTTAAGTCTTTTTTCTAGGGGTGTTCAGATCTAAATCAATCCAAAAAAAAAATTGATAACCGATCCAAAAAAATTAAAAACAAAAAAAATTGAAATGGACTTGTCGCGACCGTAATCGCGGCGGGAGCGGCGAAACAAAATAAATAAATTAGGAGTCGCCACCAATTTTATTTAATTTAGGAAAAATTGAAAAACCTTTTTTGAAAATGGTCTTTGGAACCAGATCGGATTCGGGAGTCGGTTATGCATAGGGAAGGGTGGAGACTTAGCCCCACAGCACCCCTAATACATCCGTCCTAAACGGTTACCCTAAATTAGTTATGTAAAAAAATTTAATAATCTCGTAATATATTTGTTTTACCCCTTTTTATTAAAAAAATTAAAAAAAACAAAGAATTTGCGAAAATTTAAAATTTGGCTTGACAGAATAAAAATTCTGCTCCTACGTATCCTCAGGTGCAATGAGGAACTCAAAGTCACGTAGTTCTTTAGAAAATAAGTGTGGGTTTGTTGATTTTATTTAAAGAAAAGATTTAATTTTTTTTATTTTATAAAAATTTTAATTAACAGTCGTCGCGACTGCTAATTAATCAAATTAAAGTTTAAATGAATGAAGTTTGCGTCACGCTAGACGTCACCACGGATTAGTTGCTTTTATTTAAAGAAAAGATTTTTTTTATTTTTATAAAAATTTGAATTAACAGTCGTCGCGACTGTTAATCAAATTAAAGTTTGAATGAGTGAAGTTTGCGTTACGCTAGACGTCACCCACGATTGTTAAATTTATTATTATTAGGTGATGAATGATAATGAAATTTTTAGCCTTTATTAAATAATAATTTATTTAAAATAATTGGAATCATTAGGTTGTCACAACTCGAATGATTCAAAATAGTCAAGATTAACAAGTCATCACAACTCGGTTAATCCTATTTTTAAAAAAATTATTTTACTTTTATTATATTTTGTTTGTTATCCCTTTTTATCTTTTTAGTTTTTTTTTTTATTTTAGCCCATTTAGGCCTATTTCGAAAAAAAAAAAAAAAACTACCAGAATTCTAAAACAAATAAAAGAAAGAGAAAAATAAAAAAACAAAAAAAAAATAAAACAAAACAAAAATGAAGAAAACACAAAAACTTACGAAAAATAAAAATTGAAATAGAAAGGGGGTCTTCTTCTTCTTCGTTATAGCAGAGAGGACTCAAAGTGGGGAATGGAGGTGATGGGAGTGTTTTGATGAGGAAAGATGATGAAGTTATGGTGTGGTGAAGCTTTGGTGGTGATTTTAATGGAAGATGGCTTGATGGAAAAGATGAATAAGTGTAGTAATGGGAGGTTGAAGGAGATGAATAGTGGGGGAGTAATGAAGACAATCAGGCTACGTGATAATTAGAATATGACTAAGCAATAATATCATAAAGGTGTGTCTTGAAGGTGTTTTGTGAGTTAAAAGCTGGAGGTTTTTTGTGTGTGGGGGTTATGGGTTAATATAGGAAGGGTTTAGGGTGAAGAGTTCGAGTTGTAGTGTGATTAGGAGTTGTTAGTGATAAGTGATGGAGTTTGTTTCGAGATGAGTATTGGGATTGGTTTAGGATAGTGATGGGATTGGATTAGGATAAGTTTGTTTATGATAAGTTTGAGTTGGTTTAGGATATGAGTTGTGGGTTAGATAATGGGTCATAGGTTGGATATCGGGTCAATGGGTAGGTTAATGGATTATGGGCAAATGGGCTAATGGACCAATGGGTTGAACTTTTTATTTTTTATTTTTTTATTTATTTTTTTATTTTTACAAAATTACCCGGACAAAATTAGGTGTTCACAGTTGCCCCTCTTTACTTGTTTCTCACTAGATAAAAAGAATAACCACAGCTATTCATTTTATCATAGTGAGGAACGAGTAAAGAAATGAACTCAAATTTTGTACGGGAGAAACAAAGAAACAACATGAGAACAAGGAGCGATGCGCTCAAAGGTAAAATGACAGAAATCTAAATGACAAAAGCCGATGCGCTCAAAAATAAATGACAGGAGCCGATGCGCTCCAAACTTAAATCACAGAAATTTAAATGACAGTGAGCCGATGCACTCAAAAGAAAATGACATGAGCCGATGCGCTTAAAAAGAAAACGACTAAAATTTAAAATGCATAAAACTGATACGCCTAAAAGGGATTTCAAATGCAAAGAGCCAATAATTATAAAAAATTTAAAAAGTATGGAGCTGATGCTCTCAAGATGCAAGGAGTTGGGTTGCTCCAAACAGTTTAAAAAGTAAGGAGCCAATGTGCTCAAAAGAATTTAAAAACATGGAGCCGATGCTCTTAATAATGCATGGAGCCAATGCGCTCAAAATACAGTTAGCCGATGCGCTAAATGATGCATGAAGCCGATGCGCTCAATGATGCATGGAGCCGATGCGCTCAAAATGCAAGGAGCCGGTGCGCTCAATGATGAATGGAGCCGGTGCGCTCAAAATGCATGGAGCCGGTGCGCTCAATAATGCATGGAGCCGGTGCGCTCAATGATGCATGGAGCCGATGCGCTCAAAATGCAAGGAGCCGGTGCGCTCAATGATGAATGGAGCCGGTGCGCTCAATGATGCATGGAACAATTTGTGCCAGTAAGTCATAGACTTAAGATCTTTCCCTTCTCAATCTTTTTCCTTTTCATTTTTCTTTTCTCTCCTTTCTTTTTCCCCTTTCTTTTTCCTCTTTTTTTTCTTAAAAAAAATAAACCATCGACAATTCTGGAAAGCTTTGACCAATCAAACCCTTGTTCACGTGCTTTTGCCTGTTGGACCTAATGGTCTTAATCCTACTTACCCATCCTTTCTCTCCTTCTCCTTTTTTTTCATCTTATTTTCCTATTTTCTGCTCTTAACTACTCTCTTTTTAGGAATTGAGATGATAATCTCTTGTTGTGAACCCTTGCTTGGAGTCACCAGTCTTTGCGAGAAAATTTTTGCCCCAGTATTCGTTCATTGATCATTGATTTCCTGCAGCGGCCTGATGACTAAGTCGCTGTCTTTGTTACTACTTCCCTCAACATATATTCTCAGAAATTTTTCCCCAGTATGCCTAATTGAATGCGAACCAAGTTGCTCCTGTGTAGCCAATTGATCCCAACTAAAATTGCCCAGTTTAAGCAATTCCAATTTATTTGTCTTGACTCTTGCTTAAACTGCCTTTTCGAGTTTTCAACATAATGAGCTTCGAAACTTCTAAGTTCTTTTCGATCTGAAAAGTTCATCGGGGGATTGCCATCAGATGGTCAAATCATAACTTTTGTTCACCTTTCTTGAAACATTACGTAACAGACATACATGAGTACGACATAAAAGGAACTTACTGGGTAAGCAACTTCTAGATTGGTCTTGGAAGTTTGACTACACAAAAAGACACGAATGATGATATGAGATCCAAAGAGGTGTTGACTCGATACGAATAGGTTTGACCTTCATGAGACCAATCTTTAGTTGTCTACTAGACATTATGGCCAAGGTTTTTCTTCTGCTGAACATCTACATCAAGCCAAATTGAACCGAAGAGAAATTTGCTATTGTCTAAGACTGAATTGTATAGGACCAAGACCTATCCTAGCGACTAAAAGATTTGCCTAAGACAAATTGAACCAAGGAAAATTGCCCCAGTTTAGAGCCGAGTCGAACAGGGTACAAACTTGTCATAGTGTAGGGCCACATTGAACCAAAGAAAAAAATTTCCAATCTAGGACAGGAAGGAAAAATTGTCCCACTTTAGAACCGAGTCGAACAGGGTACGAATTTGTCCTAGTATAAGTCTCTCTCTTTTTTTTCTTTTCATTTTCATTTTTTTTAGGAACAATGAACTAAATACTTGGATGAGCATAACCTTTGCCTCAAAATTAAAGTTAACGAAAATGACAACAACCCTTCATTGATCAGAATGGACTTTTTGAGGCTTGTAACGTGGCCAAGGCTAGAGGTTATGAAAGGAAAGATATAAGGCTCAAACAAGTGTTTAAGGGTGGAATGGGGATAAGGATCATTAAACTTCATCGATTGCTTTTCCACTTTCAAACACTTTTATCTTACTATTTTCCTTTTCTTTCCAATTTCATTTCATTTTCTTTCATTCTCCTTTCCCTTCTCTTTTTTTTTTCTTTGCATTTTTTTATTTTTTTTTATTTTTACTTCTTGTCCTTTTCACCTTTTCTTCCTTTTCCATTATGCTTCAGAACATTCATCATCGCAATCAACCTTTGTTTCGTGTTATCCCCTAGTGTAGGGGTGATCCTTATCCAGGATTTATTGAAAAAATTTCAAGCTCAAAAAGGGTAACAAGGGATAAAAATGATGAAATTTCGTAAAAGATAGAGAAAAATGGCCAGTCTTCATTTTCAAATCATGATTGTTTATTTTCAAAACTTTAATTTTGAGACAAAAAGATTGTGCAAACCAAGTGCTTACTTCTTTGCTCTTTTTTTCTTTTTTTTTTTTTTTTTGCAAAGACACTTACACACACGGACCCGACTGAGAATTATGAAAGAAAGACAAAGTGATGAAAGGAAACAAGGTACCCATGTAAATTCATTACATTAATATTTCAAGAAAGTTAACATGAGTCCAACATCACTAAATATCACTTCAAGAGTTGTTAACAATATTAGGTCCAACAATTTCTTCAATGTCAAGCTTCCCATAAGCAATTAGCTTTCTCACTGCAGTCTTGAAGGATTCACAATCTTCAATTGAGTGCCCTGGGACATCCATATGGTACTTGCAAGTTAAATTTGGGTTGTACCATACTGGAAATGGTGATTGTAGGGGATGTACAGGATTTCCAGAAATGAGGTGAGCATCAAACAGCCTCTGGAAAAGATCTGCATTCGAAATGGACAATCTTGGGAAAGGGGGTAGCTTCTGAGGGCGAAAGCGACCTTGATTTTGGAAGTTTGGCCGAAGTTGTGGTTGATTTGGGTAATTTTGTGGGGGTGGAGGTGGATATCGAGTATAGGTTAGGCGAGTTAGTGCATATGGTTGGGGTATGGGGATGTTGTTGATTTGGAATTGTGGAGTTGAGGCGATGTTTGTAGTTGGTATAATTTGGTGTGGAGGGTAGTAAGGAGGTGTAGGTGTATGGTATAGCAAATGAAGGTTAGGGTTATATGGTGGTGATGACTTAGGTATTGTGGGGAATATCGAGGCATGAAGATCTGTTGATCTTGGACGTAATTCACATCAGGCTCGATCTTTTTCGGCTGGAATCCTTTCTTAGCAGTGATATCCTCTGTAGTGCTCATTGGCAACTTCCCAGCTTTGGATAAAATCTCAATTCTTTCCCCAGCAGCGATCAAATCAGCGAAATCTTTATAAGCTGCTCCGGCCATTGCTCCGATAAAAGGATTTCCCAGGGTTCCCAAGAAATATGAGCACATCTCAGACAGTGTTAATGAGGGTTGAACTTGAGTCGCCAAGGCTCTCCACCTTTGTGCATACTGCTTAAAAGATTCATCATTTCTTTTCTGCATTGAGTTTAACTGTTCTCGAGTTAGGACTGTTTCCAGGTTGAACTGATACTGTCCCATAAACAGGTTTGCCCAGTCATCCCAAGAAGAGATATTGGAGAGGTCTTGTTGGATACACCATTCCAAAGCAGGTCCAGTCAAGCTTTCATGGAAAAAGCTGACAAGGAACTTCCAGTCCTTCGACCAAATTGACATTTTGGTAATATATGATTTTAGGTGAAAAAATGGGTTAGTGCTCCCATCATATTTGTCAAATTCTGGAACCTTAAAGTCCTTTGGGATGATAATGTTGGCAGTAGGGCACAACTCTTCTATTCCAAGAGGACCATAGGTGCTAGGGCCCTTAATTGTTTTGATTTGCTCCTCCATCTTTTTCATCCATTCTTCATCCATCTTATCATTTTGAACGGCTGCAGGACCAGTACTAGTATGAAATCCCGTTGACGTCGAGATTGACATATGCGGTGGTTCCCACGTGAATTCAGCATTACGATGGACTTCATTTTGAGTATCCTCTAACGAACGATGCCCTTCTCTAATAGGAATCATTAGTGATGTAGTATTTGATATTCCTCCCACAAAAGGCATCTCAGTGGTGGCCCCAGGGTTTGCCCCCATGGAAGTAATATTTGGTGGGTGCAGGTGTGCCCCAGTCATTCCTATACCTCCGACTGTTCCCATCAAGGTGAGGGTTTCCCTCATGGCTAACAACATTTCCTCCATTCTTCTCTGAGACTCTGTCATCTCATTTATCCTTCCTTTCACTTCATCTACTTCCATACTCAGATTCCTTCCTTCGTTCTCAGCTGTCATCGCTACAAGCTTTGTTCGAGACCTTGTGTTGTGAACTCGGGTTTGATTGGTGTCTTCTTTCCTTGGTCGCGCAATGGTGCTGAGCACGGTAACACCAAACAAAAATAATGAGATGAAATGAAATGAATGAGATTCATGAGAGATATAAAATGAAATGGATGAAATAGAAACATTTGTCCTTTCTTTTTTTAAAAAAAAATGCAATGAATGTCATGAAAATGCATGATTTTTTTTATTTAATTTTTTTTAGAATGCTAGGAATGCCATGAAAATGTATGATTTTTTTTATTTAATTTTTTTTTAATGCTAAGAATGCCATGAAAATGCATGATTTTTTTATTTAATTTTTTTCGAATACTAAGAATGCCATGAAAATACATGATTTTTTTTTATTTTTTTTTATTTTGTTTAAATGCTATGAATGCCATGAAAATGCATGATTTTTATTTAATTTTTTTAGAATGCTAAGAATGTCATGAAAATGCATGATTTTTTTATTTTTTTATTTTTTTTAAATGCTAGGAATGCCATGAAAATGCATGATTTTTATTTTATTTTTCAAATATGCCATGAAAATGCATGATGCTATTTTTTTTTTTAAAAAAAAGGATGGCTATATAAAGAAGAAGTTCGCTCCCTTCGTGTCCTAAGATATTGCCTTAAACGGAGGAATTCTATCATAAGGATTTATGGGTCTTTCTGATTCGTGATAACTCTCATTTGGTGGCTTTTCTATTCTGAAGGTCTCTAGAGCCAAGTCCCATTTCAAAATGTTGACCACAAAATAGTGGGTAAACCACTAGGTGTGGGACATTTGTGAAAAAGCGCACTCTAGATGAGGTTTTCGCAATGCCAAACAAACAGGATGTACATCCAAAATGGTTCTGCACTACACAACCTCTACTTATCTTAAGCTTCACTCGGACCGGGTATAGGGCCCCACTCGAATATGTGATAGATGTGTAGGTGTGGTGGGTGTAGGAACATACAAACATTCATTATCCTAAAAACTACCTCGCATCCCGCAAAACAAAAACAAAAACAAACAAAAATTCCAAGAGAAATTCTCTATCCTAAGGTTTTAATAACAATAATAATTAAAATAAATAAAAAAGAAAAGAAAGGTAAAACAAAATATAGAAAGATTACAAAATTTTACACAACAAAATTATATGGGCTTGACTCTCAAGTATCCCCAGTGGAGTCGCCATCTGTCGCGACCGTAATCGCGGCGGGAGCGGCGAAACAAAATAAATAAATTAGGAGTCGCCACCAATTTTATTTAATTTAGGAAAAATTGAAAAACCTTTTTTGAAAATGGTCTTTGGAACCAGATCGGATTCGGGAGTCGGTTATGCATAGGGAAGGGTGGAGACTTAGCCCCACAGCACCCCTAATACATCCGTCCTAAACGGTTACCCTAAATTAGTTATGTAAAAAAATTTAATAATCTCGTAATATATTTGTTTTACCCCTTTTTATTAAAAAAATTAAAAAAAACAAAGAATTTGCGAAAATTTAAAATTTGGCTTGACAGAATAAAAATTCTGCTCCTACGTATCCTCAGGTGCAATGAGGAACTCAAAGTCACGTAGTTCTTTAGAAAATAAGTGTGGGTTTGTTGATTTTATTTAAAGAAAAGATTTAATTTTTTTTTATTTTATAAAAATTTTAATTAACAGGTCGTCGCGACTCTGTTAATCAAATTAAAGTTTAAATGAATGAAGTTTGCGTCACGCTAGACGTCACCCACGGATTAGTTGCTTTTATTTAAAGAAAAGATTTTTTTTTATTTTTATAAAAATTTGAATTAACAGGTCGTCGCGACTCTGTTAATCAAATTAAAGTTTGAATGAGTGAAGTTTGCGTCACGCTAGACGTCACTCACGGATTGTTAAATTTATTATTATTAGGTGATGAATGATAATGAAATTTTTAGCCTTTATTAAATAATAATTTATTTAAAATAATTGGAATCATTAGGTTGTCACAACTCGAATGATTCAAAATAGTTACAAGATTAACAAGCTGTCACAACTCGGTTAATCCTGTTTTAAAAAAAAAATTATTTTACTTTTATTATATTTTGTTTGTTATCCCTTTTTATCTTTTTAGTTTTTTTTTATTTTAGCCCATTTAGGCCTATTTCAAAAAAAGAAAAAAAAAACTAACAATTCTAAAACAAATAAAAGAAAGAGAAAAAATAAAAAAACAAAAAAAAATAAAACAAAACAAAAATGAAGAAAACACAAAAACTTACGAAAAATAAAAATTGAAATAGAAAGGGGTCTTCTTCTTCTTCGTTATAGCAGAGAGGACTCAAAGTGGGGAATGGAGGTGATGGGAGTGTTTTGATGAGGAAAGATGATGAAGTTATGGTGTGGTGAAGCTTTGGTGGTGATTTTAATGGAAGATGGCTTGATGGAAAAGATGAATAAGTGTAGTAATGAGAGGTTGAAGGAGATGAATAGTGGGGAGTAATGAAGACAATCAGGCTACGTGATAATTAGAATATGGCTAAGCAATAATATCATAAAGGTGTGTCTTTGAAGGTGTTTTGTGAGTTGAAAACTGGAGGTTTTTTGTGTGGGGGTTATGGGTTAATATAGGAAGGGTTTAGGGTGAAGAGTTCGAGTTGTAGTGTGATTAGGAGTTGTTAGTGATAAGTGATGGAGTTTGTTTCGGATGAGTATTGGGATTGGTTTAGGATAGGATGGGATTGGATTAGGATAAGTTTGTTTATGATAAGTTTGAGTTGGTTTAGGATATGAGTTGTGGGTTAGATAATGGGTCATGGGTTGGATATTGGGTCAATAGGTAGGTTAATGGATTATGGGCAAATGGGCTAATGGACCAATGGGTTGAACTTTTTATTTTTTATTTTTTTATTTATTTTTTTATTTTTACAAAATTACCCTGGACAAAATTAGGTGTTCACAGGATTTGGAATGATTTGGATTGAAATTGTGAAGAATCGATCGGTTCGGTTTGGTTTTCGATTCAATTTTATGGAACCGATCCAAATCGAACTGAACTGATTACTTTACTAAAGAACCTAAAATTACCTAAATGCCCATGAGTCCATAACTACTCCTCCTCCCCTTCCCCCTCCTCCCCACTTCGGCCCGCCTTTCCCTCCACTTCCACTTAATCCCATTTTCTTCATTTTCACCACCCAACCACCGTGCACCCGAGCCTCCACCACGAGCCACCGGTAACTCCAGCCACCGTAACCCGGATCCGCCTCCAAATTTGCCGGATACCCACCGGTCAACACTCACCGCAAGCCACCATGCACCTGAGCTTCCACCACGAGCCACCAGCAACTCCGGCCACCAGAAGCCAGATCTGCCTCCAAATCTGCCACATACCCACCAGTCAACACTCACTACGAACCACCGTGCACCTGAGCCTCCACTGTGAGCCACCAGTAACTCCGGCCACCAGAACCCAGATCTGTCTCCAGATCTGCCACATACCCACCGGTCAACACTCACTGCGAGCCACCGTGCACCTAAGCCTCCACCGCGACTCCTACATCCTTACTCCCTCTCATGTATGTACTCTACCTCTCAGACTCCCTCTGTGTCTCGTCTCCACCCAGACCCACAACCCACACGCATTTTCTATGTTAGATTTTCTCAGAAACCAAACGAAAAAATCGTGTACCTTTGCTTCTTAGATCTTTGTTACTCGTGCTTGATTTTGATAAGTATTTGTTGTTCTATGCACATTTAACGAGCTCTATTTTTTATTTGAAACTAGTAAATACCTTAGGGGTTCTTTCTACTCTTGAATTGTCAATTTGAGTGCTGAGATTGTGGAACTGCTAGTCCCCTTAAGCAGGCTAGCTCTATTAAGAATAATTGGTTAAAAATCGAATAATCTAATCCAATCTAAACTGATTAAAATCGGTTTGGAATGGATCGGTTTGGTTATTGAAATTCATTCAATCCAAACTGAACCGATGATACTTACCTTGTTTGGATCGGATGATTTTTTGCCTCAAAACCGATCCAAAAACACCCCTACTTTTTTCTAACAAAAAAATATGTATTCTGTGTTTTAATGTGATAATATTAATTGAACATTTTCTAATAATGAATTTCACTAATTTCGTAAATTTAGATTTATGCAAATTATTTTGATTGTATAATTTGAGTTTTAGGCAATTACTATAAGCTGGGGGCGAGCTAGACTTATTTAGCTAGTGGTTAAGGAACTAGCATTGAAAGGGGGCTAAATTAAATATTTTAATCTATTAAAAAATAAAATTACAATGAAAATCAAAGGTTAAAAAATATTAGAGGCCTTGAGGACAACGTAGCACTGCCCCTTAAGTACAAGTTGAATATTCAATGTTAATTATGATCTTTATAATTAGGATTTGAGAAAAGTTATATGTACAAATGTTTTGAAACACAAACCTCACAAAAAATTGAGAAAAAGACATTGATGATGGAGGAGAAAAAAATGTGTGATAGAACATCTATAAGTTGTAAGGATTTATGATCGTATAAATAATATAATTTTAGGAGGTTTTTGGTGAAAAAAGTTGGGATGAGAGGCGCTTCTCTTTATTTTAAACCAGATCGGTGCTCGAGATCTTGGATCGAGAGTTCAATAACTAACCTGCCCTAGTCCTGACCCTAGTCCTAGGGAAGCAGCCTCTCTTTGTCCTCCAAGACATCTCTCAACCCGTGTCAAGGCAGCGAAACCTTTTACTAAGCAAAAGCGAGAATCGAACCCCTTGTAGTTCCTATTTAATTTAAATTCCCACTATACACGATGTGGCGAATCAGTCTGATTCAATGACAACGAGATATGCCTGCATTAAGATTTAAAACTTGTCATCTACTTTAAAAAATGTTCAGAACTGAGAACTTAAAATAATACAATGTCGCATTCTCTGAAGATTGAGGAACAAGATTTATCCGAGAGAAAATCTTAATAGCTACATCCAATCACAAACTACATGAAAGTTGCCCTTTTTTTCATATGGATTTTTCTGGCACTCGCAACTAACTACTCCCCTGTACATATAGGGAATATCACTAATAAGAATGGAACTCAAAGGCCTCCAACAGTAACTTCAACTCCAGGTAAGGCGGAAGCACTTTTAGGGCTTAGGACGATAAAGACATCTTGTACACTAGCTTTTGACCTAGAACCAGCTGACTTAACAGATGGATTGGCCTTGCCTACTTCAATGCCAATTGATAGGGGGCCTGGACCAACATCGAAAGAAAGTGCAACTTCTGGAACTGCTCCCTTAAAGAAGAAATGGAAAGGAGTCTTCCACGTTAGTAATCCTTTTGAAAATTCAAAATCGAATGGATTCTATCTTATACACGAGGAAGGTAATATAAAACGAAAGAAGAAAAATTAGGCCATGTTACTTAAGGGAGGCCGCCTTCTCTCAGGCCAGCAGTCTTTTACTTCTAGTCGACTGCTTTATACGGGCTTCCTTATATCCTGGCCTCTACTCGCTCGTCTGCGCTCCAACCTAACAAGTAAGAATTTAAAAACGATGTTTCCTTCTCCCTTACGGTCGAGAACTACGTACCTTGCCTGCATTAAGATTTAAAACTTGTCGTCAAAAAGGCAATCAATCAGAATCAAGAAAAAAAAATGGATTTTTTAGTTAATCAAGCAAGATCTAGATGGATCCTTATCTTTATCCATGAATCGATCTAGACTAACCTCTATCGGGATAGATATGTCCCTATGAGCAACTACACCGACCTTCATATGTTTTGGCCACGTCCGTTTCCGCTCCGAAGAGGAAGGTTTGGATCTTTCAATCTTATGTCGTGAGGGATGTGACCTATGTTAGGTCCATAAAAGACCACCGCTTTTGGTGTTCTATGATTCACCTCCGAATAATGAGTAGGTAGTTCGATCCTTTTGATTCTTCTCTTCATAGTAAACTGATGGGGGGATGCGGAGCAATAGGTCGAATTACTATATAAAGAAGAGTTGTAAACTATAGGACTTCTTGTTCGAGTAGGAAGATTTCGGTTTTTCTCGTTTCTTCTCTTCGATAAGAATAGGGATTTGAAATGATACAAATTCCTCTTCATTCTGTTGTGCTCAGCGAAGGAACTGCCTAAGCATACTTTTTCGGATCCAAACTTCTTTGTTCTTTCAAAGTCTTCTTCTTGCATAGAATAACACAACTGTTGTTGCAAAAATTGAGATTTTAGTAGTAGACAACATCCCCACTTAGTTTTGAGTAGGTGGAACCATTTTGTTTTGGTTTTTCTCCACATTCTTACAAGGTGATCCAGGAATTTGTCTATGTTTTTTTCAACTGATATTTTGATATAGAAAGATCTCCTTATTTATTCATTGGGGATTCTTGCGCCATTTTCTTGAGAAGATATTAGATTACTGTGGGAAACTTTCAAACGAGTAACACAAACCCTTCGATGAGTTATTGGCTACCTTGCTTGAGGAATAGTTTCACGAAAATGGAGACGAATTGGAATAACGTCCGATCTTGTTTTTGGATTGAGTAGAAAACAGAAGCAGATATGTGCAAATCCGTAAACCACTTATCTCAATAAAAATTATATATTATTGTCAATGTTTTCATAAGCAGACCAGACATTAAATTGAAAAAGAGAGAGTTAAACACACACACACACACACAGACATATTAAGTTTAAAATGCTTTTGCTCCTTGAACTACAACATTTTTTAGTTTTGGTTCCCTCTAAATTTTTTTCTTTGATTTTGGTTCCTTTATTCTTTTTTTTTTTGTTTGTTTTAGTTTCAGTTATTAGTGAGCCTTCGTTAAGTACTTACGTGACAAACGAAACCATTGACAAGTAGCATAAGTGAATGAGACCTTTGTTTACCACATAAGTATTTAACGGAGGCTCCATTAATAGTAAAGACTTAAAAAAAATAAAGGGACTAAAATCAAAGAAAAATTTTTAGAATCACCAAAATTAAAAAGTACTATATTTTTAAGAATCAAAAATATATTTAAACATATATATATATATATATATATATATATATATATATATATATATATATATAGAGAGAGAGAGAGAGAGAGAGAGAGAGAGAGAGAGAGAGTAACAAAAATATAATAAAAAAAATTAGTTTAAGCCTTATAGCCATCAGCTACAAGTAGTATATGCAGAAGATGTAGTATATGCAGTGCTCTTGCATGTAGAAGAGAAAATCTGATGTAGCCAGTTTGATAATAAAATGTCGGTTTTTAGAATACTAGCTTTGAAGGATTGATTGCCGAAGACGTGTTAAATTCTTGATTTTGCTAGTCTTGCATATTTTTGTCCATATAATTTGATATGAAAATATAATTAATAGTTAACACTTATATACTAAAGAAAGCATCAATCGTTTAGTGGTGACTCACTTTGCTGCCAATCAAATGTCTAGTGATGGAAATTTTTTTTTATATGAATCGGTTCAATCGCTTAATCTGTATCCGATTCGTACGGGTTAGCCAGTTTGAGACTAATTCACTAATTAAAATGTCGGTTTTTAGAATACTAGCTTTGAAGGATTGATTGCCGGCTGAAGGATCGATTCACGATTATTTCCATTGATTAGCTTGTCCAGTCTTAAAAACAATTATCATTATCAACCAATAAAGGAACCCAAATTCGAATACAAACTATATTGTCATAAATAGAATATCAATAACATAAATTAACCCTTAACTTGACATTAGCATGCAAGAAGACCCACGGTACTCATTGTGAGAGTTAAAGCTTGCATGTGAGTTACATTTCAGCATGCCTGGCCGAGGGGGGGCGCCAACAGGTATGTTCATTTGAATCTCTGAACCTTGCATGTCTTCTGACATAGAGCCCCTAGAGGCTCCAAATCCACCAGGCCTTGCTAGCTAGAACTCCCCATTTTCTGTCACAAACAATTGATCCTTTTGACATGGCTTCAACTTTTGGTGCTCAACTTGATGCATTATATTGCCATAGGTAATGCATCAAGGTTTTATCAATCCACAGAACATTTTTGTGTCTATCTGTGGCCAAAAATAATATTGGATTTGAGAATCGATAAAAAACACAACCTGTTTTAATCAAGACTTTTTTTAAAAAAAAAAATTTGTCAATATAAAACTCATAAATTTTCAAGTTTTGCCTAACCAAATCTAAAATATTTTGTTTAACTGCATGCTTGCAGGTATTCATCTAGTTCAAACTTCATCTCCACCCCAGTAATTCTTCTCCTTTGGACCCGTGGGTCCTTCCTCTCCCAACACTTCACTCGGTAACTCGCTTACAATATTTTCAAATTGTTCTTTTAGCTTCCCAGGCAATATCTTCTCCACCTTCTTCAACTCATCGTCCATGTTATAATCAATTTTTGGACCCCATTCCCTGAAATAGTTCAGCCACGGTGGCTCTATAACTGCAGACCCCAAATACTCTGCAGAAACCAATTCAGATGTCCCCATATCCATGACTAGATCACTCGGAGCAGAATCATCCCTTATACCTATTTTATCTCTCCCTAGCAAAACAAGGCCAGCGTGTGGGTACGATGCATGGCCATGCAAGGAAGAATAAACCACAAGTTTGTTGCCACTTTGGAACTCAAGCTGAGAGGCTTCAACCCATACACCCTTACTGTGTTGTGAGAAATAGACCTCCCATAGTTGTCCATTGAAGTTGCTCACCCTTAATGTCACATGCTCCCAGTCCCCAACATGTTCACCTATCTTCCCCAATTTAATATTAATGAACCCTACTTTTGCTCTAGCAGGTCCATTGAATGGGTAGAAGACCCACACGGCAATGTCAGTGAAGGTTCCTCCAAGCGTTGGTTTCACGTGTATATAAGCTTTGGAACTTGGCAAATCTCCTTTCTTGACCCTCTCTTTGTTGTCTTCATCAGCAGGCAGGTCCAGCCAATAGGCACCATCATTGTTGCCACCCTGAGGAAGGTTGGTGCCATGTTGTGCTATAGGGACAGGTGTTGACTCTTGCCCTTTCTTATATAGTAGTGCCCCATTGGAGAGAAACCAATTGACAGAGGAAGGAAGGTAATCTTCATCAGGATGCAAGTACATAGATGGAGAGTAAGCTTGGACTATTGCCTCAATTTGTTGTAGATTAGGCATGGATGTTGAGTCCGATTTCATATTTTTCAAACATGCAATAGATAGAGGGCTAGTAGTCCCACCATTTTGTGCAACAAAGGTGCCTACACGAACACCGGGAGCTTGAGTTGCCCTATTGCTTGGTCTTACATCATAGACATTGAAGCCGCTGGGATCACTGTTCTGTCCTGGTCCCCAAATCCATGAATATGTCTCGCATTGGTTGGTGAGGTCTGATCTGACACACCTGATTCTGTCACGGGAAGGCTTATCTGGTGTGGTGGTAACAACATGGCCTACAGCTTTATAGCCATCAGGAGCTGTTGGTAGCCAAACATAGCCAGGGCTATCTTGGTTGATGTTCAGAGATGCACTTTCCCATACAAGTGTGTAATCAACAGGTTGCTTCAAAGTGCCATTGGTGGTAGTTGAAGACACATCTTTTGCCACAAGAACCCATCCAAAAAGAGGCTTGTTGTTGGGTTGGCTGTAGCTACCCAACATAAAGAATCCTTGAGGTATTCCTGTTGGTTCAAACACTGTGGCACCTTGATTGTCTGGTCCACCTTGATAGGTGGCCCAAACTTTGTTGAATGTTGAGATTTGAGACACTTGCAGCCCACCAAGATCAATGATTCCACTTGCAAAACCACCACCTGATGTGACAATTCAACACTAGCAAGAATCAGCCTGCATTTACTAGCATATATCACAACTAAGAGGAGAGAAAATGACAATCACATGGTGGGTACCTTGCGGCCAAACAGGTGTTGCAGCAGGAAGCTTGAATATTGTTTCAATGGGGAGAGCTTGCTTTTTCTTGAGGAGATTTTCTGCACAAGAACATGTGCTAAGACAATTACCCATTATTGAGTTTTCCAAAGAAGAATGAGTGTCAATGTATTCAGAATATGGTTAATATATAATGGCAGCGAACATCGCACTAAGAATATACTTTGATGACATTGTCACGGTAGAAAGGTCTTCAGAAATATAGAAAATGACAATCACATAGTGGGTACCTTGCGGCCAAACAGGTGTTGCAGCAGGAAGCTTGAATATGGTTTCAATGGGGAGAGCTTGCTTTTCGTTGAAGAGATTTTCTACACAAGAACATGTGGTAAGACAATTACCCATTGTTGAGTTTTCCAAAGAAGAATGAGTGTCAGTATATTCAGAATATGGTTAATTTATAATGGCAGCGAATTTAGCAATAAGAATATCCTTTGATGATATTGTGAAGGTAGAAAGGTCTTCAGAAAAATAGAATAAAATAAAATTCAAGAAATGCCCCCAAGGATCTGTCATACAAGGAAGCTAGTTTGGTAAACATAGGATAAGCTTCTAAACAATGTTCAACTTCACTTATACACCAATCTGTTCATTAACGGACTTGCTTTTCATGTTACCTTACATCCCTTTTCATGAAAGGAGATAACAATTTGCATATGCGACTCTGATATGGGGCAAGCATCCATGGGGTCCCCTTTCTCCTTTTATTTTTTTCTTGTTTGTTTGGCTAACTAGATAACAAGTATCCTAGTGTGTCACAAATATCGCACTCATAATGAGATGGACAAAAAAGTTTTCTTTGCCATTTATGTGGAAAGCACCTCTTTAAATTTGTTTTTGTATGGAATATCATGTGGTGGTTGTGAAGCTATCATCATCAATGTATTTGCTGCACTTTTTTATGAACAAAGAGGAAGAACTCGTGCAAAACAGGGTACTTTGTTATGTATGGCTAAGTGCATAGTTATGTTCATTATATTAACAAATAGTAAAATAACCAAAAGTTTCACAAAAACATCCTAAATATCATTTACAATTTTACATAAATAACAGGTAAACATAAAATCTGTGGCATGATAGGTCATTATCAAGCAAATTTTGAGAACAGTTCTGTTAATTTCTTTTGCATGCCCAACATTCTTGATAAAGAAACACGTGATGTTGTGGATAATTGAATCTATACTTGTTCAAATAATTACGGTTTACTAATTTGGTTAAGGATACGCAAATACAAATACAAATTAAAAAACTCAGATCTTTGCCTTGTAGAGCTACAGGTTCCTTTAGCAGTAAACTAATCGTACAGTTCAAGTTAGCTGCATTTTTAAATTTGTGCAAGTAAGATCTTATATAACATAATATTTAACAAGAAACTATATTTAGCAATAAAATATTTTAACTAGAAATTGTTTTAGATAGCTTTGTTTTTTTCTCATTTTTTTGCTAGTTTCTTTTCCTACAAGCTAACTTTGCATTAAATATTCCTAAAAGTGGGGACACAAATGATGTGGCTATTAGCACATAAGTTGAGCAAGCAATATGCTAATCACATATTCACATATACTAATCCAATATTTTAAATTGTTTTGATAAATCTGCCACGTTAATACATGTTTAACAATAGGTTGACTATTTTCCCTCACTGTTCTGGACCGTGGTCCGGGATCCCGTCTTGAAGGATCGACCCGGCACATGAACCACCAAACTCTGCCAACTACGCCCCCACTTCGGCCTTGCGACCTTGGACCGTAGCAGTCATCTCTCCCCATTCTCAGTAATGGGGACCACGACCGCTGCGTACAAGGATTGGCCATTAAAGGAAAAACGGCCCAAATCGAGAAACGGACCTCAACGATCGTGGAACAGTCCCGACAATGTCAGAAACGGACCTCAACGATCGTGGAACAGTCCCGACAATGTCAGAGACGGACCTCAACGATCATGGGCTGAATTTCCTCAACGATCATGGGCTGAATTCCCTGCCATGACACGATCCTAAGGTACCTCTGTCCTGCGTGGAGTGCATGAGGATTCAAATCACGCTCTCAATATATACCAGGCTAAGTTACCCTGAGAGGGGATCGGAACCTTACTACTATTCCATTAGCTTTAACCTTCTGGTGCACTGCCTGACTTGAGCGTTGGAGTCCCATTGCAGGTACCCACCCCCCTGGACTTCGTGCTCCTGGCTGCAGCTGCGCAAGGAAGGAACCACCGCGTACGTACCGACTCCAGGTACCTTCTGAATCCACTTCAGAACATTGGCGCCGTCTGTGGGAATCTGATAAATTTCCATTCCCGCAACAACCATGGTGAGCACGAGACACAACCAAAAAAGAGGGAGCGCTGCGCACGCAGTCCATGACCAGATACAGGACCCAGCGGCACAGCGCAACCTCCCTTCAATCACACCACCAGAAACCTCCGCCGCCAGAAGCAGGCCTGTCATGGTTGAAACCCTTAACAATGGGCACGAGACTTCAGTTTCCGCTGAAAGCCCTGACCCATCTCGAAGGGTCTCAATCAGGAACAGGCTCATCTTCCCCCACGGTGAGACCAACAACATAAACCACGGAGTAAACCGCGGAGGGAACAACGGAGCTAGGATCCCTGTCCACGCTCGTTTGGGAGCCTCCCACGACAACGGGGACCACACGTCTCATTACGAAGACAACGTCCAGTCCCGAGATTACGAGAAATGGCCTCCGGAGTTGTTGCGTAAACAAACAGCTCTCATCGAGGATCAACGGCACCAGCTAGAGGAACAGAGACGCCGTCTAGAGAACCTTGAGAGATCAGCACGGGCGGAAAATGACAACGGAGGACACGATGAGGCTCGCAACGGGCATGCGACCAAGGCGCGCGGCGCCGGATTATTGGAAACAGTAATCCGGCCCCGGCCGCCTACAACAATTCTCGGACGCCCTAATGTCATACAGGGTCCCGAGGAGTTTCAAACCTCCGAGCAACCTGGAAGCCTACGACGGAACAACGGATCCCCAGGAGCACTTGGACGCCTATACGCAGTCCATGCAGCTCTACGGATACACCCCGGAACTTCTATGCCGGGCCTTCCCCCTATTCCTGAAGAAGGACGCCCTCCGATGGTTCGTCACCTTGCGAACAAGGATCACAGGATGGGAGGACCTGACGCAAAGGTTCTTGCAACAATACACCACGGCAAAGGAGCGCCCAAAGTCGATTGATTCCTTCTCCGGGATTCGCCAGGGAAGTTCGAATCCTTGCGCGAATATGTCGAAGGTTTAACCAAGCCCGTGTAGGCATAGAAAACCTAGACGACAGGGATAGCCCTCCACTACGCCGAGAACGGGCTCCGGACCAACTCAAGCTTCTTCGCGTCTCTAGCAAAAAGAAACCGAGAAAGCCTAGAAGAGTTTCACCGACGGGCGGACAAATACGTTGAGCTTGAGGAAGTCACCAGGGCTAAGGAGAGCCTAGAGAAAGGTGAAGCACACCAAAAGAAAAACCAAAGCTCCAATCAACCCCGTGACCCCTCAAAAAGCGAGCGATACCGGCCCAAATATTCTGAGTATACTCCTTTGAACACCCCTCGAGAGACAATCTTGAAGGAGGTCCTTCAAACCGAGTTCCAGAATATCAAGAGACCACCGCCCATAAAGAAGCAGTTCCAGAGGGATCAGTCAAAACACTGCAGGTGGCACAACAGCTACGGCCACGAAACAGAGGATTGCAACCAGCTCCGGGACGTTATCGAGTCCCTGATCAAAGAGGGGCGTTTGCAAAAATACATCAACGGGTTTCGGGAAAGCGGAAACCGTGGAAGGCGCAGAAACCAGAGACAAAGCCGCAGCCCCCGGCGAAGTCCGAACCGGCGCCCAAGGAGAAGCAAAAGCCCTGCCAGAAGATCCCGGACCCCTCCGCGCCACAACGATGAGAATAGGCAAGACCGGGAACGGGATACTCAAGACAGGGGCCACAAGAAGAACCGGCTAGTAAGCACAATCTCAGGGGGATTCGCAGGGGGCGGTCTGTCAAATAACTCGAGGAGGAAAGCACTCCGGACCGCGGTTCTGAGCGTGTCCGGTTCCTCCTCCCGGAAGCCCCATGCAGAGAACAAAGACGCGCCGCCCATCTCCTTCTCCGAAGAGGACTACGGCGATATTATCCGAGATCATGACGACCCCCTCGTTATTTCCGGGATAATCTCCAATGCCGAAGTCCGTCGTATCTTTGTAGATCAGGGGAGCTCGGCAGACATCATGTTCATGGACGCCTTCGAAAGGTTGGAATTTCCCCTGTCCGCGCTCACTCCATATGAGGGCGAGTTAACCGGATTCTCCGGAGAAAAGGTAACCCCAGTGGGTTATTTTGAGACCTTCCTTACCTTGGGCGACGACGACATCTATAAAACGGTGAAGGTGAGGTTTCTAGTCGTAGATTGTCCCTCGGCCTACAACATCATCCTGGGCCGCACAACCCTAAACGGCATTGCCGCTGTGGTTTCCACCGCCCACCAGGCCATGAAGTTCCTCAACAGGAACAATGAAGTGGTCACGGTCAAGGGCGACCAGATTGCAGCCCGCAAATGCTACAACGAGAGCCTAAAGGTCGGCAGGACCTCCAGAAAAACAAAGACTCGAATATCCAGCACCACCCATGACCAAGTCAACATCTTGATGACGGAGTTGGACGTCCGCGAAGAGATCCGAGGTACAAGACCCCAGCCTGAAGGAGAACTGATCCCACTCCAGCTGGGCGACAAGCCTGACCAAGTCACCATGATAGGAGCAAACCTCGAGGAACAGGAAAAGACCCAGTTGACACAGCTCCTACAGAAAAACAAGGATCTTTTCGCTTGGACTTCCGCCGACATGCCTGGAATCGACCCCGCTTTCATCTGCCATCGTTTATCTATTAAACGGGATGCAAAGCCGGTCGCCCAGAAGAAGAGGAAAGTTGGCCCCGAGAGACAACAGGCCATCGAGGAGCAAGTCAGGGAGTTATTAAACGCCGGATTCATAAGAGAAGTCTCGTACACCACTTGGCTCTCGAATGTAGTCCTGGTTAAAAAGGCAAACGGGAAATGGAGGATGTGCGTGGACTATACCGACCTGAACAAGGCGTGTCCCAAAGATCCATACCCCCTCCCGAACGTTGACAAACTGGTCGACAGCTCCTCCGGATTCCGGACACTATCCTTCATGGACGCTTACTCGGGGTACAATCAAATTCAAATGTACCCCGGAGACCAGGACAAAACGGCCTTCATTACCGAAAGGGCAAGCTACTGCTACAAGGTAATGCCGTTCGGGCTGAAGAACGCCGGGGCCACATACCAAAGGATGATGAATAGAGTCTTCGAAAAACAGATGGGGAAAATGCTAGAGGTCTACATCGATGATATGATAGTTAAAACCCCGTCGACCGGCTCACACACCTCGGACCTGGAAGAAGTATTCGCGCAGCTGAGAAGGCACGACATGAGACTCAATCCAGGAAAGTGTGCGTTCGGGGTCCAAGCAGGGAAATTCTTGGGGTTCATGCTGACCCACCGCGGCATAGAGGCAAACCCCGACAAATGCAAGGCGGTGCTCGATATGCATAGCCCCCGAAACATCAAAGAAGTGCAACAGCTGAATGGCCGGATCACAGCTCTCACGAGATTCCTAGCCAAAGCCGCTCACAAATCCCTCCCCCTCTTCAAGTTATTGAAAAAGGGGACCGGATTCGAGTGGACAAAGGAATGCGAAGACGCTTTTACGTCCCTAAAGAACCTCCTGGCATCCCCTCCAGTCCTCACAAGGCCCGAACCAGGCGAGACCCTTTACGTGTACCTCTCCGTCAACGAAGAAGCAGTCAGTTCAGCACTGACCAGGGAAACATCCGAAGGCCAAAAGCCAGTTTATTTCGTGAGCAAAGCACTGCAAGGCCCCGAACTCAGATACCAAAAGATTGAGAAGGTCGCCTTTGCACTTATCATCACGGCCAGAAGATTAAGGCAGTATTTCCAATGCCACCCCATTGTGGTAAGGACGGATCAACCAATCCGACAAATACTTTGCACAAACCACTTAGCAGGAAGGATGATCGCCAGTCCGTCGAACTTTCGGGTCGGGATAACCTATGAGCCCGAATAGCAATCAAGGCGCAAGCCCTCTCGGACTTTTTGGCCGAACTTACCTCGGACCCGGTTATACGGAGGAAATACCTGGACCATATTCGTGGACGGGTCTTCTAACCCAAAAGGATGCGGCGCGGGGTAATCTTGGAAAACTCCGAAGGGGTAACTATCGAGAACTCACTTGAGGTTTGAGTTTCCCACCTCGAACAATCAAGCGAGATACGAGGCATGCATCGCGGGGCGGCAATGGCCGAGAGACTTGGGGGCCACAAAGATTAAACTTTGCGGCGACTCCCGACTCGTGACCTCCCGGATCCAAGGCGAATACCGGGCTAAAGAGCCCTCCTACAGAAGTACCTGGCAAAAGTGCAAGAGCTCCTCCCAAGCTTCCAGCTAGTCAAAGTGGAGCACATCCCCCGGGAACAAAACTCCCGGGCCGATCTCTTATCCAAGTTGGCAAGCACCAAAAGTCCAGGTAACAACCGATCAGTGATCCAGGGCAACCTCTCTCCCACCCCGCAGCTTCGACATAAGCAAGAATGAACAAGAACGTGCACTGGATCACTCCACCGATGGAATACTTGCGGTCCGATAGCCTCCCGAGGACCCTAAGGAGGCGCCAAATTGAAGAAAGCCGCGGTCGGATACACCATCTTCGGTGGGCGGTATGCCCGGCGCGGGTTCTCTTCACCCCTCCTGAAGTGCCTAACGCCTGAAGAAGCCGGGTATGTCCTGGCCAAAGTCCACGAAGGGAGTTGCGGACACCATTTAGGAGGCAAGGCCCTGGCATTGAAGGCACTCCGAGTAGGCTACTACTGGCCCACAATGGAAGTAGACTCCCTTGCACATGTTCAAATGTGCAATAAGTGCCAACGACACTCTGACCACTACCACGCCCCACCAGAGGAATTGTCCACGACATCCATCCCTTGGCCTTTCTACCAGTGGGGCATGGATATCTTGGGACCTTTTCCTCAAGCGCCCGGGCAATTGAAGTTTTTGGTTGTCGCTGTAGATTATTTCACCAAGTGGATAGAAGCGAGCCCCTGGCCACCATCACCTCGGCTCGGATTGAGAAATTCACTTGGCGCCACCTCATTACCAGTTTGGAGTCCCGGAATCCATCGTTACGGACAACGGGACGCAATTTAAAGACAAAGGTTTTGAAGAACTACTTCGCGGACTGAAAATTAAACATCACTGCAGCGCCGTGGAAAACCCTCGAACAAATGGGCAAGCTGAAGCGGCCAACCGGGTTATAGTTAGGGGATTAAAGAAAAGGCTGGACGAGGCCAAAGGGAACTGGACCGAGCAGTTAGACCACGTCCTTTGGGCCTACCGAACCACCCCTCATTCTACAACCGGTGAGACCCCGTTCAAACTAACCTACGGGTGCGAAGCAATGATCCCGGTAGAGATAGGAGAACCGAGCTGGCGTCTCCAACATTTCTCACCAGACACCAACCCTGGGCTAATAAGAGAAGACTTGGACCTGTTGGAAGAAAGAAGGTGCATCGCGCACATACGCGATGTCGCAACCAAGCAAAGAACGGCAGCCCGGTACAACCTGAAGGTCATCCCCAGAAGGTTCCAGCCGGGCGATCTGGTACTTCGCAGGGCCGACGTCGGCGGAAGGAATGCCTCCCAAGGAAAATTAGCCCCTAACTGGGAAGGACCCTACCGCGTCGTAGTCAGTACCGGGAAGGGGGCTTATACTTTGGAAACATTAACAGGCAAGCCCGTGAAGAATTTTTGGAATGCGGACAAACTTAGAAAGTACTACAGCTAAGCGCCTTTCAAGGCCTAGTCTCCTAGTCTACTTCATGTTTGATCTGCCCCAATTATATTGTACACTTTTTCAATCTTTAAATTTAAGCAAGCATCTCAATTATCAAGAACTCAGTTACCATGGTACCAACCGTAGTGTCTTGTGCTAGGTAGGGAGTGCGAGAGAAATCCCAACGGGGGAAAACTCTCGCACCAATCCACCCGCACAAAAGACCCGGCAAGGGACCAGTCCGAAACCATAAGTCGCGCGGCCTCCTAAAATACCTAAAACAACCGGTAATGGACCCCGGACAAGGTTTCTTCCCTTAGGCACACGACTCCAAATCCCAGATAGCCATTGCCTTCGAATTCCAAGCCAAGGTCAAGGTTCCTTACCTTGGGCACGAATTCCTAAAGGGCAAGCTACTGCGGACATCGGATCCTATGCCAAGGCTTCTGAGCATTCTCATTGCGCAAAATCCTAAGAGAAATCCTAAAACGCTCGGCAAAATAAGGCGTTGGACCCAGACCACAGGTCTCGTCAAATTTCCGCAATACACGAAAGGGCATTGGACCCCAAAAATAAGATCGGAAAAATAACGAAGTCATTACAATATTTTGGGAAAAATGGAACAATGTTTGCCCAACCATATTAAAGAACCCCGCGCAGGGGGCAAAAAAAAATGTGAATCACTCTGCGGAAGGCCCGGAACCACCAACCTCGGCAAAAGAATCCACCGTACCAGGATCCACAGCAGCAAGGCGGGGAACGACGAGTTGGCCGTTCTGGACTACCTTCCCGGAATCTAGAGAATCAAGAACCAGGTCAACCTCGGGATTGAAGAGCTGAACTTGCTTGATGGCATTCCGGAATTGCTGCTTTTGATGTCGGTACAAACAGTAAGGAGAGTCCCAACATCGCCTTTCAGTGCGGTAACCTGCCCTCCGAGACGCCCGTTCTCAGCACGAAGGCCTCATTCTCAGCTCTTAGCTCGGCCACGCCCTTCTGGCGTCCGCCAAACTGGCCTCCCTCTCCTTCACTGCATTCCTTAGGGTGGCTACTTCGTTCCCCAGCTCCCGGTTCAGGGCCACAACATCCTCCATGGACTTTGCGGCCTCTTCCTTGGCCCGTAAAGCCTCCTCCTTTCTCCAAAAGAGCCTGGGTTTTACCCCGCTCCGCAGCAGCAACTCTTCGCTCGTAGTCCTCAATTGTATACTCCAAATGCCGAGCCTCCATGGCAAGGCGAAGCCCAAGAACTTGGAAACTACAGAGAGTATTTGGAGCACTACGCTGGTTCAGCTTCGCCTCTACTTCCTCGTCTAGAAGGAAATCATCAACAAACCGGCGGGGATCCGGATTCTCGAAGTACAGGTTGATTGCCCCCCACCACTCGGGTCGGCGCCTTCCTCAACCCAGGACCTCTTACTCCGGTCACTCAGTCCTTCCTCGTCAGCCGCCTTCCTCTTTCGCCCCGTAGGAGGGGGGAATCCTCCACATGGATCGGCTCCTCCTCCGTGGCAGGCACCTCGACTCGACGAGGCAATGGAACTGAAACCGCCTCCGCGGCAGGATCCGAAGGCCCCGATTCATTCCTGGCCCTCAGAGCTTCCAGAATCGCCAGAGCATTCCCCTCCCCGGACATCTCGGCCAAGCTCTCTGGAAAGCAAACACAAACAATCAGGTCCACATAAAGAGCAAGAAGGAAAGAAAATAAAGCAAAGAAAGTAAAGCATGAACAAAGGCCTCTGCTACCTAGCACGGCCCAAAGTTCCGCATCATCCACGGCATCCAGTATATCTTTGGGCCGGATCTTGTCGACCTCGGCAACCCACATCTCGAAGAAATTGACACATTCGAGCTCCTCGTCATCCAGGTGACAAACCTCCCTCTCAAACGACTGAGTGGGGATGCTCCATGTCGCCGGATTCCAGTATAGGCTAAATGTTGACTCCTCGCCACTCCCCCCAACCCGGAAGGGCGTGCCACCGCCGCCGCCATTAACTTGAAGAACTTCTCCTTGAAATCCTTATAGCTCTCTAGGTAGGGAAGAAACACCGTCCTACCTTGCCGGGAACGCACGGACAACCAAGACTGTTGACGAGCACGAACACCATGGACGGAATACCTGGTGTGGAAATAGAAAAATGCCCTATCGGAGCATCGCAACCCCAGCAACCGGCATATCTTTTCAAAAGCCAGAATGTTCGCCCAGCCATTGGGATGAATCTGACTGGGTGCAGCGTGAAGGGTCCGGAGTACGGCAACATGGAAATCACTGAAAGGGAGCCGAAGCCCAAACCGTGTGAAGAAGTCCTCGTAGAGGAACATGAAGTGCTCCCCCGCCTCACGGGTCGAACACACGCGCTCTCTTCCCGGGGACAGGATCAGGAACTCACCATCCCGGAGACCTCCCGCGGTAAGCTCCAAGTAATCTTTCAATTTGTCCAATTCGGACCCGATCTCGTAGCGTGAGACCTGTCAAAAGCATCGTCCGCAACCCAGGCGTAAGGTAATCCCGGCCCCGGCGAACACGCACTAACTCATCAACGGCTTCCGACCCCCGGCTCGCGAGCCGGGATCCGGTTGGGCTCCTCAATTCTCGAACACCCTTCTCCTAGCCATTCGAATTCTGAAGACACACGAGGCTCGGGGGTCGAACCAGTCAAGTTCAGAGATCCAAACGTTCTGGCCTCCGCACCCGCCAAGACAAAAAGCCTCAGAAGGACACCTCCGCTGCACACGGTGGACGGAGGAGGTGCTCCAAGAGGGGGAAACGCCATTAACGGAAGGGGGAAAGCGCACTTCCCCCAACCCCCCCATCTTTTCCTCAAAACAGCAAGAAAAACCAAATGAATAAGAAGCAAAGGAAGAAATCAGTTTTTACCGTAACAAAAGAAAAGAAGCAAGAGGTCACTCTTGTGAAGTCCAGCAAGATCATCTCGCACCGCCGCAACGACCGTCAGAAACCACCTACAAATCTCAACGTTTCTGATAAAAGTCGAACGAAACAAAGCCAAAAAGCTGACACCCTATTTATAGGGGTCACGGTTAGAGGGTAATTTCGTCCAGATACGTCGCATTTGAAAAGGTACCCATTATAGCGCGCGGAGCACGACGCACGTCTTTTCAACCCGAGCGCGCCACGTGGCCCACGTTGCCATAATGGCAGCTCACGTTACGGTTATCCAACAAGTTAAAGGACACACAACAGCAGGGTCGAAGAGCTCGGGAAACCCGCTCGCACCCCGGGACTATGTTGCCCCGGTAATAGTCCAAGATACAGAGACTCCGGCATCAAGTATCCAAACTTGGCACTTCGCCGACCCCGACTAAGTACCAAGCTGGGGGCAACTTAACATATCGCGTGGCCGGAATGAGCGTTGGACTCACCCCGATACAGTGTAAATACCACAGCTCAAGTAAAGGAAAGCAGAAGGCACAAAATTCAAAGGAAAAGGAGCAGGAAGTGCTCCCCCGCCTCACGGGTCGAACACACGCGCTCCCTTCCCGGGGACAGGATCAGGAACTCACCATCCCGGAGACCTCCCGCGGTAAGCTCCAAGTAATCTTTCAATTTGTCCAATTCGGACCCGATCTCGTAGCGTGAGACCCTGTCAAAAGCATCGTCCGCAACCCAGGCGTAAGGTAATCCCGGCCCCCGGCGAACACGCACTAACTCATCAACGGCTTCCTGACCCCCCGGCTCGCGAGCTTCGGGATCCGGGTTGGGCTCCTCAATTCTCAACACCCTTCTCCTAGCCATTCGAATTCCTGGAAGACACACAGAGGCTCAGGGTCAGAACCAGTCCAAGTTCAGAGATCCAAACGTTCTGGCCTCCGCACCCGCCAAGACAAAAAGCCTCAGAAGGACACCTCCGCTGCACACGGTGCGACGGAGGAGGTGCTCCAAGAGGGGGAAACGCCATTAACGGAAGGGGGAAAGCGCACTTCCCCCAACCCCCCCACCTTTTCCTCAAAACAGCAAGAAAAACCAAATGAATAAGAAGCAAAGGAAGAAATCAGTTTTTACCGTAACAAAAGAAAAGAAGCAAGAGGTCACTCCTGTGAAGTCCAGCAAGATCGTCTCGCACCGCCGCAACGACCGTCAGAAACCACCTACAAGTCTCAACGTTTCTGATAAAAGTCGAACGAAACAAAGCCAAAAAGCTGACACCCTATTTATAGGGGTCACGGTTAGAGGGTAATTTCGTCCAGATACCTCGCATTTGAAAAGGCACCCATTATAGCGCGCGGAGCACGACGCACGTCTTTTCAACCCGAGCGCGCCACGTGGCCCACGTTGCCATAATGGCAGCTCACGTTACGGTTATCCAACAAGTTAAAGGACACGCAACCGCAGGGTCGAAGAGCTCGGGAAACCCGCTCGCACCCCGGGACTATGTTGCCCCGGTAATAGCCCAAGATACAGAGACCCCGGCATCAAGTATCCAAACTTGGCACTTCGCCGGCCCCGACTAAGTACCAAGCTGGGGGCAACTTAACATATCGCGTGGCCGGAATGAGCGTTGGACTCACCCCGGTACAGTATAAATACCACAGCTCAAGTAAAGGAAAGCAGAAGGCACAGAATTCAAAGGAAAAGGAGCAATTTTATTAAATTTCTCATTCCATACATCATCTTACAACAAAAAGAAGGAAAAGAAAAGTACAGAGACATGGAACATATAATGAAAGAAACCCCGGAGGTGCGAACCGCCATTAACACCATTGGCATCCCGGACCATGTCGCATCCACATTTCCTCCAAGAGCTAGCACCAGCCTCTTCCTCCCGAAGCAGTATCTTGAAAAAGTGGATAGGTTTCGAAACCCGGAGCGGAACACTGCTTCCGAACCTCGGTACCCACCGCTTTTCTTCACTTCCTTCCTCGCCAGGCAGGAAGAGGCCGGGCCGCACCCTCCTTGATAGATGAGGCACAGCTTTCTCATGAGAAGATCGTTCCGCCGGAAACCTTAATCACCTCAAGCAGCTGTAAAGCCGAGGAGCAGCCCCAATAGTCCCTCCTGCATATCCAACTGCTCTTAGAAGCAGCTGGAAAGGAGAGCGACGTTGGGCCCTACCCCTTCGGTTGCCTCCATCTAAAATGGCAAATACCTCAAGCTTTCCCAGCGACGAGAAATATCAAAGAAGCAATCACAGTACGCTGGGAAAGTGAGACATCTGCCGCTAATACGCTGAGAAAATGAGACATCTACTCAAGAAGCCTTCCACACGAAAACGACCAAGTTTCAGAAATTTGGGAAAGATCAAGAAGAAAACTCTGGAAAGAGGCAACACTCTCCAGTAACGCATAGGAGAAGAAAGAACCATTTCTCTGAGATAAGCCATCTCAAAACAAAGATGCAAAGAGGAATGCCATGATCAAACGCAAAAACCCTCTATTTATAGAGAAAACGAACGCCTTGATTAGTCCTTTGCATTGAAGAACCTGTCAAACCATAAATCCGCATTCAATGCCCCTCATTCCCCATTGGTCGCAAGAGCAGCGGACGGTTGTAAACTGCACGAAGCTGACGCTCCCCATTAAAGACTCGCTTATTCTCAAGGAGGTCAAAGCGGCGTTTCCCAAGGGATCCAACGATTCAAGATCAATGAAGAACGCTGCGGCAAGTCAAAAGACCCCGAGAACTACGTCCAGGGGGCAGCTGAAGGAAAACCACGAGACTAAGGGGTGGCGACATAGGTAAGGACCCACCTCGGCCTCCGAACCACATCCCAACCGCCGAGTCGTCTCATGTTCAGAGATCACGGGCCCCGGCCAACGTGAAAGACCACGAAGCCCGGCCTCAAAGCCAGGATACCGCCCACTTTGAGCACGATGGTACCTTGACACTTGGGCCTCGTCCAAGCGCCAAGCTGGGGGCAACTGTTCTGGACCGTGGTCCGGGATCCCGTCTTGAAGGATCGACCCGGCACATGAACCACCAAACTCTGCCAACTACGCCCCCACTTCGGCCTTGCGACCTTGGACCGTAGCAGTCATCTCCCCATTCTCAGTAATGGGGACCACGACTGCCTGCGTACAAGGATTGGCCATTAAAGGAAAGACAGCCCCAGCAGAGTCAGAAACGGACCTCAACGATCGTGGAACCGTCCCGACAATGTCAGAAACGGACCTCAACGATCGTGGAACAGTCCCGACAATGTCAGAGACGGACCTCAACGATCATGGGCTGAATTCCCTGCCATGACACGATCCTAAGGTACCTCTGTCCTGCGTGGAGTGCATGAGGATTCAAATCACGCTCTCAATATATACCAGCTAAGTTACCCCGAGAGGGATCGGAACCTTACTACTATTCCATTAGCTTTAACCTTCTTCAGTGCCTTTGCTGCGACTTAAGCGTTGGAGTCCCATTCTGCAGTACCCACCCCCCGACTTCGTGCTCTGGTGCAGCTGCGGCTTGAAGGATTTTATACAACTCTAATTTATGTACAAGGAGTGATTAAATTGCTGCACAGAAGATCTATATCAACATAAAAATTAATCTTTGTGCAAAATTTTGATTAAAAAATCGGCGGAAACTAAAAACGACGTGTTTACATATTTCCCTCACTTAGTCATTTATATACTTACATTTTTGCTAGTTTTTGCCCATAAAAAATACGTTTAATCTGTTTGTTTATGCCAAAACCGTACATGTATGCTGTATCAGTAACTTAAATTTCAATTAACGATAAATAATAATAAAATTTTAGCAATCTTAGTTATTATTTGGCCTAAATTAAAACTTTGTTTGTCTGGGTATTTTATAGTATAATCAATTTCTTTTCCGTTGAAAGGTATGCTTTCAAAGTGTAATAGTATGGATAATTCTAAAAAATTATTGATTACTATTTATTAAAATTAATTTTGTAGTATTGGTCGCAATTTTTTTATAAAAAAATATTGCATTTTTCGTCAGAAGTTTTTTTTAAAATTTCTAAAGAAGTAATTAACTTTGATTCACTTCTACAAAAGTTTATTCCTACAATAGTAATCAACTTCACAAATATTAACCAAACACTTTTTAAAATACTGCTAAACAATGTATTTTGCCTCAAACTAAATTATGCACTTCTCTAAAATCTATACAAACAATACTAGTTGGGTAACTTCTATGTTTTAAGTACCTGTATAACATAATAAAAGAGAATCATTTTACCAAAAAATAAATAAAGAAAAGAACATCGAGCACTTGTCACTAATTAACATAGATAAGTTTGTAGAGCTGTGACTCGTGCTACCACGTTTGAAGTTTAAACTCTTTCAAGTATGTCAAATTAGCTTTTCAACAATTATTATTTAAAGCTTTTAAATTCGTTGTCAACTGGTTTGGTTTAGTCATTAAACATGGAAATACTTTACTTAAAAAGCTTAACTTTGATTTGCAGCTTAGATGGGTTTTTGAAAAAAAATCTTTTTATATGAGCTTTTTCTTAAAAGATTTAGTGCTTATTTGGATATGCTTTTTTTAACAATTTTTTTTCTTGTTAAAAAGTATTTTTGTTATATTTTAGTATGTTTAGATGAGTTTTTTTCTTTTAAAAAAAAGGTTGAAAACCTAAAGAAGCACAATTTACAAACTTTTTAAGCTAATTTTTTTTGCTTTTGAAAAAAGTCTTTTCTTATAACACAAAGAAATTGTTCAAAGATTAAAAATAAAACTACTTTTTCAATAATACATCTAAGCATAAAATATTTTTTACATTTTCAAAAAATCTCACATAAAACGCTTTTATGTTTGAATAGCTTCATGCTATAATACAAGTCCGTCAGAAGCACAAAAACATAGATTAAGAAAAGCACAAATTGAACTTTTTTTGGTGCTTTGAAATTTTTTTTATAAAAAAAAACTCATCTAAATCTAAATACACTAAAATATAACAAAAATAATTTTTTTAAAAAAGATATTGTTTATCAAATAAAAGTACATCCAAAAAATCTAGCTTAAAAAAATGCACAAAACCTTTCTTAAGTATTTCATATTTTTATTTTCTTATCTCAACTGTTTCAATTTTTAAAACCTCATTTAAACACGCTAAAACATAAAAGTTGACCGGTTTAAGTCAACATACGTGAAAAATATCGAGCCAGTCCATTTGGACAAATCACATTTTATCAATATTGGATATTAAAGTTTGGGCTATGCCCACAAAATATTGGAGCCGAAATTGACAATTCTATTTAAGAGAAGAAAGCCAAAAGTATGAGTTAATGATAAATCATTTGAATAATTTGTAAAGAGTAAAAAAAAAAATCTTGGAGGGGGAGAAGATAAATAATACTTGGACTCATATTTTATGTGCCACTCACTATAATAAAATATTGTAAACTATGTAACCAAAAAAAATATTGTAAACTAAAAAGAATTTTATTGCGAAAATATAATTGTGTGCAAGATGAAAGCATAAACCTTTACGCATTGTTTGTTTAAAGAGAAAATGAGTGGAAAGAAAATAGAAAGAGAAAAAATGTGAAGATTTTAGTATTTTCTCTTGTTTGGATGAAGAGAGAAAAGAAGAAGAAAAAAAAAATAGTGATAGAGCCCACTAAAAAGTTTTCTTCTCTCTTATGAAGAGAAAATAAGAGAGAGAAAGAATTTTTTTTTTAAATTACAAATTTACTTAAAAATATTTATATCTATTATATTAAAATAAGGACATATAAATTTTTTAAATACTTATATTTTTTTTCTACACAACTAAATAAGAGAAATTATAATTTTTTATTTTTTATCTTTCGTTTTTCTCTTGATCCAAACAACAGGAAAAAAAATATATTTTTCTTTTTGTTTTCTCTCTTCTCTATTTTTTCTCTTCTCATTTTTTCTGCTTGTCCAAACAAAGCATTAATAGTCACAAATAAAAAATTCACACGTATTTTAATAATATTAATTTTTCATTTAAAAAATGTGCCATAATACATATTCACCTATAATCTAAAGCCTTTACATTATATATATTATTCATATATCACTATCATTTTTATAAAAAAAAGTTATGAATATATTTTTTATTATATTTTTTAATATTTTTTATTAAGTTACTTTATATATTAAAATATATATTTGATTTTAATTAATATATAATTAATTTAATTAATATATAATTAAATTTAAATTCATATTTTAATGTATTACATGTTCTAATAAAAAAATATATTAAAAAGAGTGTGATAAAAAATAAATTGCTAACACTCTTCACAAATTTTCCAACCCAGCAGTACCAAAGTTATACACCAATTCTTTTTCAGAGATCTGAATCAAAGAACAGAAGAAAAAGCTGGCAAACTCCAAAGAATCAAGCAAAACAAGAAAAGAAAAAGTAACAATGGCAGAGAAATACCTGAAAACTGCTCCCGTGGTGCATCTCCAGGAAGCCCCATTACCTGAGTTGCCCAAAGAAACACAGCACAAATGATTCCTATATTGACACCCATGTTTGGTCTCTTCCACAACCTCATCAGATCTCTGAAAATCTCAGCCACGCCAAATATTCTCTTCCTCTGAAACTCACCCTGGAAAGTCCTGCCAGTGGCTGGTGGCAGTTCACCTCACCTCTGCTGCATGAAAAGCTCAAAGTTTGGTTGTGGTTGGTACTGTTCACTGCTCAGGTCTGCTTTAATAAAATAATCATTGCTTGACTCTCTTGTGGTTCTGTCTCTCCCTCTTAAAAAAGAAAACAGTATTTTTTTTTTTAAGTTTAGTATTATTTTTCCACCACTGCCCTTTCTCCACTTTTTGATATGATGTTTCCTAATCCGTTTCTTTGAACTTTCCTTCATTTTTTAATATAGCACCTTTTCGGTTTTTTATCTACTCTTTGTTATTGTCTTTTTCATCAAGGGCCAATCACGGAGAAACGCGGGAATATCATGGAGGAACAGTAATAAAGAGTAATGAAAGACATGACATAATGGACCGAATCCTCAGTTACGAAAATGTCATTATTTGGTGATGTAAAAATTTGCTTCTTTTTGGGGAAATTTCTCAACAATGAGGGAGAGGCAGCACAATTATCAAGTACTAATTTGGCAGTTACATATTCATGGCTTGAGCTTCATTATGAAAAAAAATGAAAGAATCAGAACTGACCAAAAAGTCTACGTACACAAAATGCCTTCACATTATGTTGCTTAATGTTGATAACCAAAATGGGCATTTTCCTCTCTTGCCTTTTAAGTAATAAGTAAGTAGATATTCATTGATAAAATAGATTGGATCCGCGTCTCACATCTTTGGTTAAGATATTTTATTTTATATTTTATTACATGAGATAGAAAAATGTAAGATTTAGTGAAGAAAAGATAGGTTAAAGTAAAAAGTAAAATGATTTGAGTAAAAGTGATCGAGAAATCAAGCAATCACAAAGGTCATTCTTAAAATTATACGAATTAGAATTTATTTAGTTTGATTTAAATTAAATTTATCTAATTATTTGATTTGATTTAAAATTTAATTAACATATTTTCAACTTAATGTAAAAATAGAATTCGAATTGATTTGTAAATTCAATTATGTTTGAATACCTTAAAAATGAAATTAATTTTCTTTTAATAATTTTATTTTCTTACCTTTAATTAGAATAGGTATAATAAGGGATAAATAAGGATAAAATTGTAAATATAAACAATTAAAATAAAGTCAAGTTAAATCTAATTAAATTCAAATCAAATTTGAGTGAGTTTCTAAATACACACAACTTAAATTAAAAATATTTTAAAATCAAATCAATTCTTATTAATTTGTCCTTTATTATTCTATGGTTAAAAAAAAAACTTTTCAAACAAAGAATTTTATTTATAAATCAATCAATTGTTAAATTTAGTGTTTCCAAACATGCTCCAAAGAAATTTGATATTACTTGAGTTGGGGAGAGACTCATAAAAAATGAGTTTGCCTTTAAAGTAAACAAGTAAAGATGTATCTATCTTTAATTTAATCTAAAATTTATCATAATCTTAATCCACTAAATAATTTAAAACTTGATACACTCTTATTTATTTAATTTAGAGACAAAATCACTTTAGAGTTAATGCATTAAAAATCTCAACTTTTAATGCATTAGATTTTACTTAGTTTAGAGACAAAATCACTTTAAAGTTGTTTAATAATTTTCAATTGTTAACTGTGTTTAATTTTGTGATTAGGATTGTGGTTCTGTTTCACATTTTACTTTTGTGGCTATCTGTACACGGCATGTGATATGCTCACTCTTCACTTATGTTTTTTGCAACGAGACTTAATTTTTCCTAAGTAGAGTTGAAATGAAGAAAGAGAATGATCAGTCTGGAGAAGTAAGTACCTTTCATATATTGTTTGATGTGATGTCCTAATGTTCGCATACTGTGGAGTAAGGGGGTGCGCTTTTAGGAATTTATAAACAATATATGATATATGATTTCTAAAACCTAAGCATGACCCCTATCTTGTGGGCTAGCCCATTCCTTGTGTGTTTTGTTAAATGTTGGTTTGTTTTTCAATTTATTTTAATTATATGTTCCTGAACTGTTGATTATTTAACTTGAATTTTGAAATTAGCTCATTGACAAGATTGTGCATGCGAGTTTATCCATGTTTAGGCGAAATATTGTGTATTTGATATAGAAAATGGATGTTCCTGAACACCATAGGTGGATGGACAACAACTTCTTCTTTCTAAAGGTGGATTAACAATAGAATTTGTTCAAGGTGTTAAGGCGTTTGTAGAACATGCATGTGCTCCACCACAATGTAGGAACAACAAAATAAGGGGTCCGTGTTTGAAAAGTCAAGGCATCCTTTTTCCACACATTGACGTCATGAAACATTAGTATAAAGGAATTTAGGCCAAATTATTATAATTGGACATGCCATTGAAAGTCTATGTGCCTGAACAACCCAAACCAATGTATCAAGATTGAATGCCATTACAGGGTGAGGATGTACAACAAATGATCTTTAATCAACAAATGTTTAATCCTTATGAAACGATGGTGATGGATGCAGTAGGGCCAAGCTTTGCAAGACAATATTATGAACCAAGTTCCTCAAAGCCTTTGAATAGTCATGCACAAAGGCTCTATGACATGTTAGATGTTGGTGATAGGCCATTATGGCAAGGACTAATTTCGATTAGTGAATAATCTAGGCTGTTAGAATTATCAGCTTCAGTAAGGTTGCTAGATATTAAATCAAATTATCATTGGCTCGAAAGTTCCTGTGATGAAGTTATATTGACGTTATTAAATATGCTTTTCCTGGTAGTAGTCAACTTCTCAATGATTTTTGTACAACCAAGAAAATGATTTCAAGACTTGGGCTTGGGTATTGAAAAATTGATTGTTGTGTCAATGATTGCATGTTGTATTAAGATAAAACCATTAATGATAAATATAATATTGCAAGTTATATGGGTCTCTAAGGTATACAACTAGAGTAACTCTTGCAGGGAAGCAACAAGAAGTTCCCATCAAAAGAATACAATACTTTCCATTAACTCTTAGGCTTCAAATAAACTTGGCAGTCCCAACCCATCTCGTGTGTACCCATCCCGCATTGGATGGGTTTAAAACCCACTTTGCGGGAGGGGTAGGTGCAGGTTTGGGGTCAATTCGCTTTGCCCCGCCTTGTGCCCCAAATTTACATAATCATTATGCTTAGTTTAATTACTAATAAAGTCAACTATATTAATTATTTTTACTAGTTTAATACTTATTATGAACATATTTTTAGTTTATTTAAGATGATGAATTAATTTTTAGATAATGATTAATTATTGTATAAATTTAATTTAAAGTATTCATAAGTGTGGAGTAAGGCGGGATGGATGCGAGTTTTAATCCTTAAAGGGGTGGGGCAGGTTTGAGTTGCCAAAAACCCACCCCTACCTACCCTATTGCCAAGCCTAACTTTAAAGGTTGTATTCTTTTGAGTTTACAATAGCTAAAATAAGGTGACTTGCTAAGAATCGTCGAGATTTTGAGATGCTGACTCATCCATTTGATGGTGAGGCTTGGAAGTACTTTGACTAAACCTATAAGGATTTTGCTTCTGAACCACAAAATGTTAGGTTGAGTTTGTGTGCTGATGGATTCACACCATTTGGTGTGTCCATGAAAACTTATTCTTGATGGCCTGTTATTGTGACCCCTTACAATCTATCACTCAATGAATGCATGAAACTTGAATACATGTTTCTTATATTAATCATCCCTGGTCCATACAATCCAAAGAGTAAAATAGATGTTTATTTGCAGTCCCTTATAGATGAGTTAAGAATGCTATAGAATGACGGTGTTCAAATGTATGATATTTCAAAGTGGGAAAATTTTCATATGAGGGCCACTTTAATGTGAACTATCATTGACTTTCTTGCATATGCGTTGTTATCTGGTTAGATGACGACTAGAAATTTGTCAAGCCCTTATTGCATGGAGAAATTCAAAGCATTCACCCTTATACATAGTTGAAAAGTTTCTCCCTTTGATTGTCATCTTCAGTTTTTTCCTATCCACCAGTATTGCTCAAACAAACCTTCTTTCACAAAAAATAGAGTTAACAACTCAACTCCTACTCCACGTTTAACCAGTGACCAACTTTTCAAAAGAGTGTGGGAGTTTGATAAAATCATCGACGATAGGAGAGACAAACTAGATAGGTATGAGGTTTCCCACAATTGGACAAAGCAGACCATTTTTTGGGAATTATCATATTAGTCCACAAATCTCATTTGTCGCAACTTAGATGTCATGTACATTGAGAAGAATGTGTTTGATAATGTGTTTTACACAATTATGGATATTCTTGGTAGGACTAGAGACACGATGAAATCATGAATGGATTTACGTGAGTTTGCAAGCACCGACAAAATTAATTAATTAGAGCAATGAGAGGTCACTTAAACCCAAGGCCAAATATGTCTGACTGTTGAGCAAAGATAGGAAATGTTTCAATGGGTGAATGAACTAAAACTTCGTGATGGATATGTAACCAACTTGGCAAGGTGTATTGACAAAAAAGCTAGCATACTATCTGCCATGAAAAAGCCATGATTGTCATGTATTCATGGAGCGTCTGTTACTTGTAGCTTTTAGAGCATTTCCAAATAGTACTTGGAAACCTTTGGCAGAGTTCAATAAATTCTTTAAAGATCTTTGTTCCACAACCTTGTACCTAGATTAGTTGTGTCAAATGAAAAAAAATATTCCAGTGATTTTGTGCAAGCTAAAGCAAATTTTTCCTATAAGCTTCTTTGACTTAATGGAACACATTCCTATTCACTTAGTCTATGAAGCAATGATGGGTGGAACTATTCAATACTGTTGGATGTATCTAATTTTGAGGTTAGTCTTCCCCAATAGTATCTTTTAATTCAATGTACATTATTTGTTCTGATACATTTAATTTGGCTAACTATCAATGTTCCAATTTCAATAGGTTTCTTTACACTTTAAAGCAAAAAGTAGACAACATGAGATGGGTTGAAGGATCTATATGTGAGACATACCTTATTTTGGAAACTTCAAAATTTTGTTCTCATTATTTTGAACCCTATGTTCATTTAAGGAGTAGAAAAGTCCCTCGAAACGACGATAGGGGTGACTCATAATTGCAATCCATTTCTATATTCAATCAACCAAGCTGATTGGCTGGTAGATCTTGTCACCGCTACTTGAATAGTAAAGAAATGGATGCAATAATCTTGTATGTGTTGTTAAATTGTGAGGAAACTAAACCTTATCAAAACTAAGTATTTTCAAAATAATTTAAATACAGTAATGTCTGATATTATGTGAAACTTAAGTATGTCTATAAATCATGCAACATGTATGTCAATTTCTTAAAGGGAACCAACCCTGGAATTAGTGATGACCAAATTGATTAGAGCATTGCACATTATTTCCCTAAGTAGCTCTATAAATTTGTAAGTTACATCCTAACATTTTTATTTGTTATTACCTAATTTCATGGTTGATGTGCTAGTTGATTAAATTGATTGTTCTATATATATAGGTAATGGATATAAGTACCATACAAAACGCCAAAGTGAATACAAGTTAAAAAATAATAGTGGTGTATATCATATGGAATTTGGTTTTGGGGCCTCAGAAGAAGATTATTACGGATTTATTCAAGAGATCCTTGAGGTGGAATACCCAAGTTAACTAATAAAAAGACTTATCTTCTTCAATTGTGAATGGTTTGATTCAACACATAATAACATAGTTGAGAAAATTAGACCAGACCGGTCAGACCAGTCATGCTTAAATAACCGGTGTGCAGAGAACCGAACCGATATTCAAACCATCAAACTGGCCTTGAACTGACCCCAACTGCATTAAATCGATACAAACCAATTTTGACTTGAGTAGTGGTTTTCTTAATTTTTTTTCACCAAAAATTGGAATCCAAGAATTGAGCCTAGTCTTCCTTGGATAAGAAGTAAGTAGTGCACCACTAAACCAAGCAACCATATTGATAAATTTTGTCATAATATATAATATGTATAAATTTTGTTTTCATTCAAACAAAGTTAATGTAACTTCCTTTGAAACTTGAATCTAAGATATGTTATAATTAACATTTAAGGTCAACTATTAATAACATTAATATAACAAATTAATAATATAATATAATATAAGGATAATTACTCTGTAGGTCCCTAATTTTTTTTGGAATAATTCAAATAGGTCCTTAAACTAAAAAAATTGTAATTAGGTCCCTAATGTTCTAAAAATTTGTAATTGGGTCCTTAGACCCATTTACAAATTTATGATTACGTCCTTTGATCTAGTAACGATTAGGGACCCAATTACAAATTTTTAGAACATTGGGGGACCCAATTACAAATTTTTTTAGTTTAGGAACTTATTTGAATTATCCCAAAAAGTTTGAAGATTTACAAAGTAATAAAACCTATAATATAATTATACTCCAATTTGATCACAGTTCAACCACAGTTGAACCATTAAACTGTGAATCAATCTCTTTACTAGTTCAATGACGGTCCAATTTTCAGAACATTGCCTAATAGAAGAATAAGAATCTATCTTGATTTAGGCATTTTGAAATCTATAAAAATTGGAGGTATAAAAATATATGAACATTTCATCCTTGTCCAGCAAGTGCATTAAGTATGTTTTGTACCTTATATTGGAAAGAAACCTGGAAAGGTGGACTAGTGGTATTTTTTTAAGTCAAAAGCAAGGTCAATAATTGATGAGACCAGACAAGATTCATTAAATGAAAAGGAACCCTATACCAAGATGACGAAATGAATTATGTGGTTGTTGTTGAAGATGATGACATCATAGGTTCAAACCTTCAAGATAATGAAGCT
Organism: Ormosia emarginata; assembly: GCA_029884605.1. Classification (NCBI taxonomy): domain Eukaryota; kingdom Viridiplantae; phylum Streptophyta; class Magnoliopsida; order Fabales; family Fabaceae; genus Ormosia; species Ormosia emarginata. The sequence goes on along the minus strand of JAQQTP010000066.1, from coordinate 7,790,396 downwards.
CCATATGAGGAGGTCTAAATCGTTGTGCCTCTGACATGTTTGAGAAAACCAAGTTTATCCTAAACATAACCTTGTTATCATATCTAGCATAACCTTTGATTAAGCTTTCCTATTTTTTTTTAGCTTAAATTTCCCTAAGTAGTATCTTTTATGTTTTAAGTGAGTTTAAATAATATTTGATAAGTGATTAACCATGATCATTCATTTCAACATTAGGTTTTTATTGTGTTTCTTAATGTGTCATCCTAGGTAATTGAGCAATGAAAAAGATTTAAAGCTTGAAGAAAAGAGATGTATGTAAAATAGAAGGAAAAAGGCTTATGCATGTTCATCGCTTTGGCGCCCAACTTCCACTGCCTAAGCATTCATTGAGCGAAGTAAATTGATGTTTTGTCATGCTAGCGATTAAACACCTAACCTCTAACAACACGAAGCACATTTTTCCATTTGTGCGCTTAAGCGCAAAAGTGAGCACTTATTGCACTTAAGCACCCAAAAACCACCACCTAAAAATCCTGACACATCATTATTGACATATAAAAAGAAAAGTGAAGGATATTTTAGGGATCTGGGGGAGGAATAGAAGGGAAGTGACTGTAGCAACCCTAAAGAGGTAGAGGGGACCTTCAAGTTGGAAGATTTTGAAGATTTCATCATTCTCTTCTTACTCAACCATGAAGTTTGCATTTTCCTTTGTTTTTCTTTTCATTTCTTCAATGTGTAACTAAATTTTTCTAGTTAGGGTGATGATGTAGCTTGACTTTGGATGATTTAAATTTGTTTCTTTGCTTAATTCAAGTCTCTATTTCATGATTTGAGTGTTTATTTTTGCTCTTAATGCTTTTTATGACTTGACCACTCATGTATTGATTTTAGAGTTGATGTATAGATTAGAAAATTTATGCATGATCTTGGACCTTGTGATAAATACCATAACCTATTCAATATCTAGGAATAGGTATTGTGGGTTGTGTGACTTTGCTTAAAATTTCATTGTTTATGATAAATCCTTCTATAATTAGGATTAGACTAAGAGATTAGTCACCACTAGAAATTTGGCTTTTAGAGACTGAAAAATCAATCTCTAAATCAAGAAAATTGATCTCTACAATAGTTAGAGACTGATTTAGAGACCGATTTAATCGGTCTCTAAAAGTCTCGTCGCTAAATATTAGAGACCGATTTTAAAGAGACCAATTTTTTTCTGTCTCTAAATCGGTCGCTAATTTTCGGCCAAATATTAGTCAATTATATTTCAAAAAAGTATATTAGAGACCAATTTTTTAGAGACCGATTTTTTGATCTCTAAATCGGTCTCTAAAAACATGAATATATATTATATATTTTATAAAATCGGTTGCTAACGCAGTCTCTAAACTAGAGACTGATTTATCGGTCTCTAAATCAATTTCTAAATCGGTCTCTAAAACTCTGAATATATTATATATTTTATAAAATCATTCTTTAAACTAGAGATCGATTTATCAATCTCTAAATTAGTCTCTAAAGTCTCTAAATGTCTTTTTTAATAATCACTAGAAGATCCATTTGTAATACCAAAAGTTCAATTTAATCTATATTATTATTCTTTTTGTTGTTTTTCAGAGAGGAAAACTCTGAATTTTTCTTATTTCAATTGACTGTAAAATACATAGAAATATATAGGAGAAAACATAGCTACAGGTTTGCCACTAAATCTCCTTAATTCCAATAAAAATCTCTTAAATTAAACTTTAAGCATATTCCTTCAACCAATTTGCCAATAAAATGGAACATCAATGAATATATATAAACTTTATATAATGGTTGTCCACTGCACTCTAATGGAAGTAATAGCATGCAAATCTTGGCAATTGATTGGCTCTTTACCTTCTTAAACAAAGGGAAAATACTATAATATGACTAAAGAAGAAAAATTAGACAAATACGTTTTCTTTCTTTAATGCATGAGATATAGACTTGCACATACATTTCAACTCAAAAGATATAAGGATTTTCAGATTAAAAAGAGAGAGAGAGAGATATACAAGGATTTGTCACTATCAAGATGATTCTTAAACAAAATATTAAACAAAATACAAGAGAAACAGATAATTTTAAAAATTGGATACACCTTAAGCAAGAAATTTGCTCATGTTACAAGACAAGTTATTTCATCTTCTTTATCAAGACTAACTCTGAGTCTTTCTTTGAAAAGCTCAGCAAATTTATATGCTCCACCACCAGTAGCCTTTGTCACAAAATGAATGCATTAATGGAGTACTTCAACGACATTAACACAGAGAACAAGCAGTAAAGAATTACAAAATTAATTATAATCACAGCTTTCAATCTGAAATATTTACAACTATGAACAATCATAAAACAAGCCAAATATATTACAGATTAATCAAGCAGATTTCTTCATAGAGAAATGGGGAAAAGAAAAGAGAAAGCTCTTGTTAGTTGTTATATAGATTACAAACAATGTCTCTTTGATACACATTGTGCACTTGTTATCGTCTCAAGAGCATTACCAATTTCAAACAAGTCCCAATTTATCATAGATACTACCAAACTCTTAATACAAATAATCATCAAAGTCAAGTTCAGACATCTCAAAATGTGATTCAATCTCATTTCCAATTTTCAAACTCATCAAGCATCTAGAATCAATCTCAAAGCCCTAACTCATATTCAAAACTCAAACACATAAATCTTTTATTTCTAATCCAAAATCTCAGTTTGGAAAAGAGTTAAAGATGAAGAGGAAAGGAGAGAAAACCCCTTACCTTGTCTTGGCTCCAAGCTTTTCTCTTCTATTTTCTTTCTCCATTTCCCCTATTTTTCGTTTCTTCCATCAAGCTTTTTCTTCTCCTTGTCAAAACCAACAAACCTTTTATCACTGTGGGGAATATCCAGACTAAATGATTAAATGATACTAATCAAATACTATGTGTAAGTGGTATGACAATTAATAACTAAAAAGTACAAATTCATTTAAAGCATATAAAACCATGTATTCATCAAATATTAACCTATAGATTAACAATAGGATACAAATCAAACCACAAAACGGTATTTTGGAATGTTGTACTTGTTCTCATCCTGATTAATCAAGTGAATCCTGGCTCTGTAATATGTTTTTCCCTCTATAGAATTTTCAATAAATAAAGTTAGCTATAAAAGCAAAGTAGGGATGAATATGATAGAGAAAGAGGAAGTGAAACTAGGTAAACAACTATGATACCCCTAATATCATCATAGTTACTAACTGACATAGAGAGGCTCATGTAGTGTAATTGGTTTAGTGCCATGCACATATCTCCATTAACTCTTTCTGCTAGTTCCTCAAGAGCAATCTTAAACAATCATGGTGAACGATCAAAGAAAATAGTTAATCAATATGAATGAAAAATTATACACTTTTGTAAGAGATAGGTATCAATGATTCAAAGTAGTTCTCTACTCACAAAGTCCACACAATTATCACAATTAAAAAATCCAAGAAATAAGAAATGTGTAAGTTATCAGGTACTCACCTCATTAGCTTGAAGCCCTTCAGCCTTTGCAACATCCATCAACTTCTTTGCCATCTGGTGTAAATGAAAAATTATTTTCAACACTCTCACATTTCACCATACACTCAAAAAAGATACAATACACCAGGGGTATACTTTCTCCTAGGAGCTAGATTAAAAAGTGGGGGTGAGCGAATATATGTACTTTCGCCTATATTTGATTAAATAATTTTAACAATCAGATTCACTTAAGGATAATAATAAAGCCAAACTAAGTGATAATAGAAGAAAACCCAATCAAAAGCAGCAAACCAAACTGATGAGTTTTAATATAAAATAATTTGTATTCTTTAGCTTCGAGCTAAAAAAACTAAAAGAAATTTATAGAACAGATCATTGAAAATAATATTCTATTCCAAGGTCAAGATACTATGTGACACCAAAATATTCAAGATTCAAGAAAGCCACACAATGAAGTAGATGGAACACCAACATCATAAGAAGACAGACAGATGTGGAAGTTCACATTTAAGCTTACGACATTCAAGAACTCAGCAAGTCCAATTAATTGAAATCATATATTCAAAATTTTAAAAAAATCTAAAATAAATCTTGTTCTTGTTCCATAGTCAAGTAATATAATGCGATCATGAAATAAAGAAAAATTATTAAACAATTAAAAATTAGGTATTAGCCTTAATGAAAAGGGTATTTCCATCTCTTGAAGTATCAAGCAATTACAAGAGAACAATCAATTCTTATCTCATTTCTTCAAGTAACTGGCAAAGTTAACTCTAATATGTTGCATATAAATAACCATAAATCATTTGTCAGATGGTATCCCTAATGTTTTCACAAGCTAAATATAGCAGAACTAGAAAAAACCCATATGATTCGAATGAAAAGAGAGCAATAAAAGGACTTAGTCAAACTAAAGATTTTAACTTCTTCATAAAAGAGAATCAATATTTTTTTTTGTAAATGATAAACACGGAAAGACCTCTTGCTTTGTAGGCTTCCGAAAACTAAAAAGCAAATGGTAGTTCATAAGACTTTTCAGTTTCTGGCTGTAACGGTCATTGCAAATGCAGATAATAGGAATTTTCGATATCTTGATGCTAGTAATAAGATCAGCAATACCACCCCTATCACCAGTTGACATTCCATCAACCTCATCCATAATAAGCACATTTTTGGAATGCTTTGACTTGAAATTTACAAAACTTACAGAGACTTAATAAGGTGAATCTTATGAACTCATGCGAATTACATATTATGATAAAGCAAGACCAACCGATCCATGTTAGCACCAAGGGCCTTATTGGTCACAAGTTCCTTGAGAGAATTTGCATTGCTTCCACTAATTCCTTTTTCAATTTTACTATCAGCTTTTCCATGGTTGTCACTAGCATTTACCTTCAATAAATATACCGGCACAAGTGAGAGGAATTAGATGATGAAATACCTTTGCCAAATATATAAATTTTACAAGAAATGTTGCTACCTTTATGGCTTGGAAACTAAGCTCCTGACAGACCAACTTTGCTAAAGTTGTTTTTCCTATACCAGGGGTTCCACTTAACAAGACAACTTTTTTGGAACTAGAGTCATTTTGCTTTTTCCCCTGTTTTTTATTACCAGTGTTAAGAAATTACTCATTCCAAGCTTTCAACCAATTTCAAAGTTGTGAAACCTGTATACCATTACATTTAATAAAATATAAATTTAAAAAAAATATTTAGCTTAAAAATATTGGAAACCTTAAAATGGAAGAATTAGGGGGCAATTGTTGGTACCTGGCAGGCGAGGAAGCCCTTGTAGTTGAGGAGGCAGCGGGAGAAGGAGACGCAGGCGGGATCACATTCGGGGGTGATGTGGAGGTCAGCGACGGCAACGGAGCAGAGGGAAGGGTCAGAGGCGAGGGCGTTGCCCAGGTGGAACGACAGTGACTGTTTGAGCGATGAGTGCGAAAGGATCGTTGAATACAGGTAGCTCGCTAGGGCGGGTTCAGATTCGGCATCGCGACATGCCTCATCTTTGATTTGGGCCCACACCCACGCATCGAGTGGCAAGCAGCAAAGACGAGGGGCGACGGCCAGGGACGAGCAGCGTGGGTGAGAGGCGAGGGTGAAGGTCGAGCGGCGACTGATAACAATGTATTTTATTCAATTTATAATACTCTCACTAGGCTTTTTAAGGTTCAATTTGGCTTAATTAAGTTAATTTTTTTACATTTTATGAAATTGAGCTTAATTGGATCATTGAAAAAATTATTGCTTAAATTATCATTAATTTGAGTGATTGCATTCTTAAGTAAACTGGCCATAATTTGAGTTGTAATTATCTGATTAATGTGATTCTGGTCTTGTTGGAAAGTTAAGATAATTCTCTAATAATTATTCATGTCATTTATTTTTGTCATTTATTTATGCTTTTAAATTTTTTTATTTATTTATTTACGTCATTTATTTATGTTTTTTATTTTTATTTTATTTTTTTATTTACACTTTCGACTTACTAACTTACTAACTTTATATTTATGTCATTTATTTACGCTATCTAACTTTTTAATTTATGTCATTTATTTTTATTTTCTAACTTATTAACTTGTACATTATTTTTATTTTATGTCACTTATTTATGCTTAATTGATATCGTGATTCAAATTCGGGTCGTTTGGTTAAAATTAATCATAGTACTTTATATATTGATTTGTTTGAATCACAATCACACACAATTGACACAATGACTGAAATTGAAGGTGCACATGTTGAACATGAAAATCAAACACTACGAGCTGAAAATAAAAGTGTGCATGATGAACAGGAAAATCAACCATTGCGAACTATGCGTGCATATTTGCAACCACCTTGAAATTCAAGTCCATCATATTTTATTTTTCCACTCACTGCTAACAATTTTAGATTTAAACCGGATATGATTTCTTTACTTCCTAATTTCTATGGTTTAGAATTTGAAAGCCTATATTTACATCTAAAAGAATTTGAGGAAGTCTGTATTGCTTTCAATGATCAAAACTGTACTGAAGAGATTGTTAAGCTTAAATTGTTTCCTTTTTCTTTGAAAGATAAAATAAAAATTTGGCTTAACGCTTTGAAACCAAGATCAATTAGCACATGGCAAGAAATGCAAGGTGAGTTTTTAAAGAAATTTTTTCCAACACATAAAACCAACACTTTGAAAAGACAAATCCAAAATTTTTCCCAAAATTCAAATGAAGCGTATTATCAAAGTTGGGAACGTTTTAAAGATTTGTTAAATTCTTACCCACATCATGGTTTTGAAAAATGGTGGACTATAAGCTTCTTTTGTGAAGGTTTAACACCTGAAACCAAACGATTTGTTGAAACGATGTGTAATGGCGAGTTCTTAATAAAGAACCTGAAGAAGCTTTAGATTATTTAAACCATTTAGCTAAAAATTCTCAATCTTTGCATGATACTAATCTTCTAAAAATTCAATTAGATATAATATTGCAAATGCTGGTAAAGAAAAATATCATCTTAATCAAGAATAAAATCTAAATGTTATGTACGCTAGTTTGACAAGAAAGGTTGAATTCATAGAATTAGGGAAAGTAAAAGAAGTCAAATCTATGCAAAATGAAGAAATTTGTGGCATTTGTGATGAATTAGGATACTCGACAAATGAATGTCCAAATATTCCCATTTTTAAAGAAGTTGTACATGAGTAAGTAAATGTAATGAATAATTTTAAAAAGTCATTCACCTCTTCTTTTTCAAATTCTTATAATCCGGGATGGAGAAATCACCCGAACTTCAGTTGGAGGAATAATAATCAAGCACAATTTATGAAACTACCGCCTCCTCAGGAACAACAAGATTCTCAAAATTCTCAAGGATATGCACCTTATGTCCCACCATATAAGAAAAACCTTGAAGGAACTTTGTATGCATTCATGGAAAAGTAAGAGACCATTAATAAATAAAACACTCAAACCATGATTGATATAAAAGACACTCTTTCCAAACTTACTTTTGCACTTACCATTCACGAGAAAGGAAAATTTCCTTCTCAACCTCAACCGAATCCCAAAGGTCAATATAGTCTAAATGAGGGTAATTTATAAAACTAACAAATAAATCAAGTCAATTCTGTGATAACTCTTAGGAGTGGAAAAGTTATTGAAAAAGAAATTTTTGAACCTTGTGAGAAAGATGGTGAATCAATTCCCAAAGATAAGAAAGAGATTGATAAGCCATCTGACCAAAATGAGACTAAACTCCCGTCTCCTCCACCCTCATTTCCTTAAGCATTAAGCAAACCAAGAAAATTGAACCACCATACTGTAATTTTTGAAATTTTTAAACAAGTAAAGGTTAATATTATGTTGTTAGATGCTATTAAATAGGTTCTTTCTTATGCCAAATTTTTGAAGGACTTATGCACTGTTAAAAGAAAATTAAATGTGAAAAAGAATGCCTTTATGATTGAACAGGTAAGTTCTATTATTCAAAGCAATAATGTTTTGAAACATAAAGACCCTGGTTATCCTACGGTTTCATGCATTATTGGAGAACATAAAATTGATCAAGCTTTACTTGATATTGGTGCTAGTGTTAATTTGCTTTCATATTCAGTTTATCAAAAACTCAGCCTTGGTGAGTTAAAACCAACTTCTGTAACTCTTGTACTTGCTGATAGATCAATTAAAATTCCAAAAGGAATAATGAAAGATGTATTGGTACAAGTTGATAAATTCATTTATCCTGTGAATTTTATTGTCTTGGAAACTGAACCTATGGTTAATAGTTCTAAGTCAAGTCCTGTTATTTTAGGTCACTCATTTTTAGCAACATCTAATGCTTTGATAAATTGCAGAAATTGAGTGATGAAGTTAGCATTTGGAAACATGACACTGGAGCTTAATGTTTTCAATATATGCAAGTAACCATATGAAGTCCATGATGAAAATGAGGTCATTGTAGATGATCATCTTCTAAAAGGGAGTTCTTCTGACTCATTAGAAGTTTGTTTAATTAATTCATTTGATTCAGGTACGCAAGTAGATGATGATATTTCTAAAATATGTTCTTTGCTTGATTGTACATAAGCAATGGAATACAAGGGATGGAAGCCGAGATTTGAATAGTTAAAACCCATGAATGATAATACTCATGAAAAAGTTCCCAAACTAGAATTAAAGTCATTACCTACTGGGTTGAAGTATACATTTTTGGGAAAAGAAGAAGGCTTTCCAGTAGTAATTTCATCAATCTTTACTGGAGAATAAGAAGGTATGTTGATAGAAATACTTAAAAGACATAAAAGTGCAGGATGGACATTAACAGACATAAAATGTATTAATCCATTTATTTGTATACATAGAATACATTTAGAGGATAATATTAAAACATCACAACAACCTCAAAGAAGATTAAATTCACATATGAAAAAGGTAGTTAGAGTTGATGTTCTTAAATTACTTGATGTTAGAATTATCTACCCTATCTCCGATAGCCAGTGGGTAAGCCCTACACAAGTTGTGCCTAAGAAATCTAGAATAACAGTGGTTGAAAATGAAAAAGGTGAATTAATACCTACGCGAGTTTCATCTAGTTGGCGTATGTGTATTGATTTTAGAAAATTAAATGCAGCCACTAGGAAAGATCATTTTCCCTTGCCATTTCTTGATCAAATTCTGGAAAGAGTAGCAGGACATCCCTACTACTATTTTCTTGATGGTTATTCAGGGTATAATCAAATACCAATTGCATTAGAGGATCAAGAAAAGACCACTTTTACGTGTCCCTTTGGCACTTTTGCATATAGAAGAATGTCTTTCGGTCTTTGTAATGCTCACGCAACTTTTCAAAGATGAATGTTAAGTATTTTTAGTGACATGATTGAGCATTATTTAGAGGTTTTCATGGATGATTTGACAGTTTTTGAAAATTCTTTTGAAAATTTTCTTGATAATTTGGATAAAGTTCTTAAAATATGCGAAGAAAAATGATTTGTTTTAAATTAGGAAAAATGTCATTACATGGTTACCTCAGGAATCGTGTTAGGTCATGTGATATCTTCTGAAGGAATTGAAGTTGATAAGGCCAAAGTTGAATTAATTGCTCATTTATCTTCCCCAAAAATAGTCAGAGAAGTTCATTCCTTTTTAGGACATGCAGGATTTTATCGAAGATTTATTAAGGACTTTAGTGTCATATCTAGACCATTATGCAATCTTCTGATAAAAGATGCACCATTTGATTGGACTTAAGAATGTCAAAAATCTTTTGAAAAATTAATTGGTCTTCTGACATCGGCTCCTATCATGCAATCCCCTGACTAGTTTTTGCCTTCTGAGTTGATGTTTGATGCTAGTGATTTTGCTGTTAGCGCTGTTTTAGGCCAAATAAAGGAAGATAAGCCTCATGTGATTTGTTATGCAAGTAGAACTTTAAATAGTGTACAAATGAATTATACCACTACTGAAAAAAAACTACTTGCTGCAATTTTTGCATTGGACAAATTTCGAGCTCATTTAATTAGTTCTTCTACTATTGTTTTCACTGATCATGCTGCTGTTAGATATTTAATGTCTAAGTAGAATGCTAAACCTAGGTTGATACGGTGGATCTTATTACTTCAAGATTTCAACATCACAATAAAAGATAAGAAAGGAGCTGAAAATATTGTTGCAGATCATTTGTCTAGACTTACAACAAGCTCGCCTTTTGATAACACACCTATCAATGATTCTTTTTCTGATGAATTTTTATTTTCTGTTAATTCAATGCCTTGGTTTGCTAACATAGTCAATTTTCTTGTAACAGGAAAGATGCCGCCTTAGTGGTCACACCAAGACAGAAAAAAGTTTTTGACTGAGGTGAAATTTTTTTATTAAGATGACCCATATTTGTTTAAATATTATCCTGATCAAATCTTTCGGAGATGTGTACCCGACAGTGAGGTATGTAGTGTCATTAAATTTTGTCATTCAGTAGCATGTGAAGGTCATTTTTCTTTAAAGAAAACAACTACGAAAATCTTGTAGTGCGAATTTTATTGGCCTACTTTATTTAAAGACAATTATACCTTTTGCAAAAGTTACGAAAATTGTCAGAAATTAGGTTCCATTTCTAAAAGAAAAATGATGCCTCTGAACTCTATCCTTGTCATTGAAATTTTTTATTGTTGGGGAATTGATTTCATGGGTCCATTTCCATCCTCATTTGGATCTGTGTATATTTTAGTTGCAATTGATTATGTCTCAAAATGGATTGAGGCGATTTCATGTCGACACAATGATCATAAAATTGTTCTTAAATTTTTAAAAGAAGATGTCTTGAGTCGATTTAGATCCCTCGAGCTATCATTAGTGATGTGGGAACACATTTTTGCAATAAACTATTTGAATCTTTAATGAAGAAATATGGTATTACCCACAAAATTGCCACCCCTTATCATCCTCAGACAAGTGGACAAGTAGAATTAGAAAATAGGGAGATTAAACAAATTTTGAAAAAAACGGTTAACCCAAATTATAAAAGATTGGTCTTTAAGACTAAACGATGCACTTTGGGCTTATCGTACTGCTTTTAAAACATCTTTAGGCATGTCACCCTATCGGTTAGTCTATGGAAAACCTTGTCATTTGCCTGTAAAATTAGAGCATAAAGCATTTTGGACCATTAAAGCTTTCAATTTAAATCTTGATGATGCTTGCAGATTACGCAAATTGTAAATAAATGAACTTGAGGAATTGAGAAATGATGCATATGAAAACTCACAAAATTATAAAGATAGAACAAAAGTTTTTCATGACAAATTAATTTTGAGAAAATCTTTTGAAATTGGTCAAAAAGTTCTGCTTTATAATTCTCATCTACACCTATTCCCTGAAAAATTGAGATCTAGGTGGACTGACCTTTTTGTTGCCAAACATGTATATCCTTATGGGGCTATAGACATTGAGAATCCTAAGAATGATAATGTGTTTAAGGTCAATGGACAAATACTTAAACCATTTCTGGAAAACCAAATTGCTGAGTTAGAACTCATTTTCCTTCCTGATCCTTGTTATGAGAAAAAATTACTCTAATTTTGTGGCTTTATTTTGTTTTGCAGTTCTTTGTATTCTCGGTTAAATGGCGGATAACGGTACTCCGTGACTCTCAAGTCGATTTATTTTTTTTCAGTTTCCCAAAATAACTGATTCATTCTCCTTTAAAATGGATGTCATTGTTTCAAACCTGAGAAAACATTTTCCTTCTCTTCCTCAAAATGCTTTAACAAAAATTTATGAAGCTAGATGTGAAAGATTGAGATTGTTAATGCACAAGGGTATGCTAGAAGATGTACGTTGAATAATCGAAGCAAAGGTCTAATTAGCAGGTAAGTCTTCAATTTCATTTGACTCATACATGTCAGGTCTTGGTAGAAGTTCGTATTCTAAAAAAGAAGAGCAAAAATATTACAAGTTTGTCACAAATGTGCATGATGGAATTATAACAAGCGATGTCGTTCTTTGGGGATGGTTTCTGCAAACAAAGAAGATAAAAAAAATTTCATTAAGAATGGACTGAGTAAGGAGTCATTAGATGATATCTTATTGACTCTTGATATACATTCTTGTGGTTATGTGTATCGTAAACTTCTTAACTTATGCAATCTCTTCAAGGAGGAACAAAAGCATTACAGTCTTAGAAATTTGACTCTAAAAGACTTTGTTTGCCAATTTATAAGAAAATTAGATGGGAAGCTTATCCTCGACTCATATAAGGCGTTTAAGCCATTTCTGAACGTAAAACTAAAGGCAGATGTGAGCCACATCCACAAGAACATGTACATATTTCTTTCTTCTTCTTAAAAAAAAAGAAAAAGAAAGAAAAAAAATGATAAAGTATGTACACATCTTGGGTTTGGCCTTAGTAACACAAAACGTGAATGGGAAAATGCGCGCATCCTGATCCAGCCTTCTTAATTGAAAAACAAAGTAGGTATATTGTATCCCACATGTGAGGCAGCCAGTTACATTATGGCCACTTGTCCCTTTTGGGAGTCCTATGTTGCGTTGGTCTTGAATGAGTCTAATATTGGTCAAGAATGCTTTGACACAAAGCCGAAAGAGCATACTACCTCCATCCCAATCTCAAGTGAGTATACACTCACCTTTCATCAGGTTTCTAACAACTTGAAAAAAAAGAGGCCGAAACTACGGTTGTACTTGGTCTTTAATTAGATTAGGAGCCTTGGGCAGATGACCCGTCCTGTCATAGACTTAGGAAGAGACTTTCACACGCCAGTATGTAAATAAAGTTCGTGTGCCATGCTCTATAGAGAGCCGCGTGCTACATTCCCAGTTCTTGGAACTAAGGCTCTATAGCGCTGATGGACAGAAAGAAGCGTCTCATCTTTATAGTGAACGAAATGTGTTAACTGAGCTATATACTTACTTTAATTAGTAGGCCTCTATAGAGAGTTCTGACTGGTTGCGATCAAGTACAATTTTCTTAGAATACATGCCTTTAATTAGGTTTATAGGAAGATAGAGGGTTGCTATTTCGTAAGCAGAACAGAAAGGACTTAAAGGTTCTTGTTGTCAGTTCAGCAATCTTTGTGGAGTTCTTATGTTGCACTGGTGACACGCAATTCAAAAATATGCCACTACTACACTCATGACGCGCAGTATAAAAATATACCATAAAAATTATATATAAAGGTATGTTATCATTTGTTATTATCTTTCTTTTATCTTTGTATGATTTTGTTGTATTTTGATTTTGGACAGACGATCCTTTGAGCAGGGTCCTTTAGGGGTTTCTAGACTTCTTTACCCTGATAGTTTTCTTGAAGTTAAAAAAAACACAAAATAAAAAAAAAGATTCTATATTTCTTAATTTTAAACTTTTCTAACAACAACCAACCTACCCTTATAGGTACTATCATTACCTTTTCCATTCTTTTTCCTATTTAAACACTTCATTTTCTTCACTTTCTTCTAACTCATAATCATTCAAAGGGAGGAAGAGTATAAAAATGGGACCTTCTGTTCGTAACCTTAAAAATATCTATGTTTTTATAGGTCAAGTTATAGGAAGGGTTTAAAGTTTGTAAATGCAGCAACCACTCTTGGTCGAGCACTTGCTGCGAGAAATATTCATGTTATATATGGGGGAGGTTACCGTGGGTTGTATCACTCTCTGCATTTCTAGGAGGTAGTGATGTTTTAGGTGTCATTCCTGGACCTTTAACTCAAAAGAACATCACTGGAAAGACAGTTGGAGAAGAAATTCAGGTATCATCTATGCATGCACGAATGAAGACAATGCTTGACAACTCTGATGCATTCATTGCCTTACCAAGTGGTTTTGGTACTTTGGAAGAAATTTTTCAAATTGTCTCTTGGGCCCAACTGAACATCCACCATAAACCCATTAGTTTGTTGAATGTAAATAATTTCTTTGATCTTTTGTTATTTTTTCTTGACAAAGCTATGGAACATAAATTTATCACACCTTCGGCAAGACAACTTTTTATCTCTAATTCTATTGTTGATGAGTTGATTGATAAATTAGAAGCTTTTGTTTATGAACCTGATCCAGCAATAGCTCAGATAAATTGATCAGAAGAAAGCAGTGAGGGATGCAGCATGAAAAGAAAGCCAGATCTGACATTTCGTGTATAACTTTCATTTACCTTTGATTTTATTTATCGTACTTTGTTTCTGTTTAAATTTGTATCAAATTTCTCCAACAGGTATTATCTTCTATCCTTTACTCATCTATATTTTAACATTGCAGACACTGTTGTGATCTGGTTGGGGGAGAAGAATAGTTGAAAAAAAAATTAGAAAGTATCATATGATTGTCAGCAACTTACTAAACTAATTAAGGATGACAGAGTAAAGAGTAATTTTACTTTTGAGACGCATCTTAAATTGGGAAAGTAATTGTTTGTTGATATGATTGTCAGAAACTTACTCATAGTAAAACCAATTAAGGATGGCAGAGTAAGGAGTCAATTTTGTCCTAGAGGTAATTTTACTCTTGAGACGCGTCTTAGTTGAGAAAATAATTATTTTAGAAGTAGCAAAAAGCATATCTTGGGTTGAACATTTGCCCTGGAGGTAATTTTCTTCTTTCTTCAAAATCATATGTGTGGATATGAATGTTGAAATGGTGGATTAAGAATGATAGAAATATTCCTTGTGAGATTTTGAGCCTATTGATGAATGGATTGAACATTTGTACCATTCTTTTCTTTCTTGTGTGATTTTCACTCATGTAATTACTACTCTAGAACTTGCTTTGATCCTTTTTTAGGCTATATTTTCACATGTATACATAAACATGATTGAGACATTTTTCTTGAAATAGCTACTTTAACCAAATAGCCAAGAATGATTAGTACACAAATAGGCAGCCTTGCTCAGTAACATATTGTCTCAATATGATATCAAACACTCTTATAACTTCTTGGAAATTCTCTGATTCTTGCCAACGTATGGCATTGGAAATGACCTATGTAACACCCTCCATAGGGTATCACATGTCTGACTCCCGACTGATAATCAAAAAGAAGTTCGCACAAAGTTTGAGTTATAAAAGATGGGTTTTAAAATTTCTTACTTACTGAAAAATAAACTTACTGAAATTTATAAGTAATACTGAAAAATATATTTAAACTGATTTAAACTCATATAACAAATACCACTTAATATTTAACAATTATTCAAGAAATATAAAACTTACAGACTCTTTTTTTTAACTAACAGTAGTAACCCTATGACAGTTTCTACTTAATAGCACGGTATAACACTAACGTTAAATCTTAACATACTCATTTTCTTCTCTTGTATCCAACTTGATGCATCAGAACTCTACTCTTTGTCTATCCGGCACATCTTCGAACTTGAGATAGCCACTTTTCAATGTTTTCATCTATCTCTGAGTATCTACCATCCGTTTCTTCTTGGAAAACTCGTTCTATCTATTACGTATTTATTTCACAACACAAGCCCAACCAAAACATAAAACAAAGAGGTGAGATCACCTACACTAATACCAACACATGGCGACAGGAGATAACACAAGCAGCATATCATACAGATAGATCATACCACAATTATGATCATGCCATCAACATTAATCAACTATCATCATCCAATCATTTATCAGTTCAATTATCATAAACAATAATTACGATAATGTCCTCAGCATTATCATCATCAACATCCAAGTATTCAAAATAATTGTCATAACCAATATTCCTCAATTAATATATCACACAGATATAAATGTACTCATATAATGCATGTGCATTTAGACTCAATGTTCCTACTCCATGGAGCTAAACTCAGGTCGGAGAAATGATCGAAAAGATCTATCGGTACCACATGCCTCAGACCACGTACTATAATCCTCATTTTGATTTTGCACATCTAGCATATACACGACAATCTTTATCAAATCTTGAATAAGAATAGTGTCTCAGTCAAGATCATCGGTGTGTTGCATCGGTCTAACCTACAGAAAGAAGCGCGACCAACCACCCGTGTAAGCAACCCGCACCCCGATGCCCCCAAGGTCAACAAGTGACTTACACTACGCATATCACACCCACTCAAGAGGTGTGTTTCTCCTAGGCAATCAACCATATCCAATCTTCATCGGACCATTCCAATGCATGTATAATATACCAAATACCAATCACAGGTATATCTCATAATTTCTCATATATAGTTTATACAATGCACGAATATATCAGAGCAAGTCTAACCACAAGGGTCATTCTTTTTAAATTCGTTTGTTCAATTAAATCATATGTCTCAACGCATATATTTTTTTTTTCAATGCATCTAAAATGCACCACGTGCCAATAACAAGCAAAACTCGTTGTTTTCACAAATAGTGTTCATACACTGGTTTTACAGTAATCATACTATATTTTTTTCAATAACAAAATCATGTTATAATGTTTTCATAATTATAAAACATTTTTACCGTATTTTCACAATCGCGTAACATTTCTGTTACGTTTTCACAATCCAAAAATATTTCTGTTATATTTTCACAATACCATAACACTTCTTTTACATTTTCACAATACCGTAACACTTTTGTTACGTTTTTAAAATTCCAAAACATTTTTATTACGTTTTCACAATACCGTAACACTACTGTTACGTTTACAAAATTTCATAACATTTCTGTTACATTTTCAAAATACCGCAACTCTTCTGTTGCACTTTTAAACCATGTACAAATTTTTCAACATTTTTCTCAATCGCGTAAAATCATACGTTTCTCAAATCGCATAGTATTTTTTCCATTGTTTCAAAATCGCGTAACTTAAAAAACATTCTTTTAAGTTGCATAAATCATTTTCCATCATTCTCAAAATATTTAAAACACTTTCCAAATCACATAACGATTTTTCACCACTTTTCACAATCTCATAAAAATAATTCATCACTTTTCAATCACGTAGTGATTTTTCAATAGTAGTTCAAATCACGTAAAATATTTAAACGTAATTCAAATCGCGTAGAAATCTTTCAACGTATTTAAAATCACGTAGAAATATTTTTTTCGTATTTCAAATCGCTTAGCTTAAAAATCACGTTTTTAAGAAATGTAAATAATTTTTCACCACAATTTCATTATAGAAAATATTTCTTGACCTTCAAAAATTCCTTTTCAACTTTTCTCAAAATAATATAACTTTGTATTTCATTTTTCACATTTTCTTACTTAAGAAAATCTTTTTCCACATTTCTTTACTCAAGAAATCCTTTTCCAAAATATAATCCACAAAAATCAATTTTCCATTGATATAAATCAACGTTTCAAAACTTAACATTTTCTAACGTATTTCAAAACTCGGAAATCAGTTATACGTTAGTAAATTTTCAAAACACCATTATATTCTTCATTTTTCCCAAATCATTTCCAAACACAACCTTCTTCAAAATAAATTGAAGTTCAAAACATTTTCGTTTACAAAAACTTGATTTCTCAAGTAATAAACGCTCTAATTCCTTTCCAAATTCTTGTGCAAAAATCATTTCGTTATAAAATCAAGGTATCCGTAAGCTTTCAAAAACCGTGAACGTGTTCATTGAAAACCATCAAATCTTTCGAGTGACAAAACACTTCGTTTTATAAAATATCACTTTGTTCCATAAAAATCAAGGCATTACAAGCCCTCAAAAATCGTGGTACTTAGCCATTGAAACCATCAAATATCTTTCCTTCTAAATTGATATGGTTTTACACAAACAAAACCATTAAATCTTTGTTTCAAAACTGAAATACCGATGGTCATAAAAATCAAACCCATTTGTTCAAATTCATTTTTACTTTCTTTACAAATCCTTTTTCACTTTCTTTGCAAATCCTTTTTAAAATCAACGTTTGCCCATTTCGTTTTTCGAAAACTAGTTTAATAAACACTTAAAAACTTTTTACACAAAATAAATTAATAAAAATCCCTTCAAAACCGTGTTCTTGTTCTTCTTGAAAAACAAACCCTTTGTTTATTTTCCATGCTTTTCAAATCAATCCAATTTTATTCTTCCATGAAAATATTAAGTTATGAACACCTATGTTGAGGTGTCTTAGCCGAAAAATTCCATAGCCTTTAGAACCAAGAAAATTTATTTTTCTCCACTTCATAATTTTCATTAAACAAATCAATTTCCTTGTTCTTGAAAATTTTCAACATGAAACTCTAATTATGGGTATCAAAACCGTAGCACTTCCTTGGCTATTGGAGCCAAAAATTGATTTCCTTTCCATCAATACATCATGGCATAAACATACATATTTCATCATAAATACTATAAGCATGCCATATACTCATCGTGCATAACATAAGCACACCATCAAAGCCATAAAATCATGCATAGCATATCAAGCATAGGCAAATAATTAAAACACATAAACGCCCACAAATAAATTACAAGACCATGGATATGAATCCTCACATGGATTCACCATCCACTAAATATAATACCATCTCTCACCACCATACTTGGTTGGTGAGGTGGATCTCCCTCTTACCTCTTGAAGATCCTCAAAAGCTCTTTGTTTTGCTTCTTTTTCCAAGTCCTTCACCACCAAGGGCTTCTCAAATACAAAATAAAATGCATAAAAATTAGTATACTAAGCTTGATTAAGAGGAACCATGGATCAAACATGGTTTAGATCATGAAAAAGAAGAGAAGAAATGAAGTTTCCTTACACTTCACCACAAATACCTTATAACTTTGATCTTGAAGGAAGTCCATGAAGATGAATGATTTGTTGGAAATCTCCAACATGAAAGTTGCTTAGAATATCATGTAGATTTAAGATTTATGGTTGGATGAAATTAAAGAGTGATGGAAGGCATATCTAGGGTGCTTGACCGAATGATGTTTCTTGGAGAAGAGAATGAAGTTTTTGTGTTTTGTTTTGGAGGAGATGATGAATAGAAAGACAATTATGATGCAAATAATAGAAACCAACAATTTTGGCCCCCTTTAGAGTGCATGGCCGTAGCTATGCTTGGAAAGAAAGAAGAGAATATTTTTGCTTCTTGAAAATGGTCAATAATGACCAATAATGACCAAGACAACATATAATTGGTGTCTTGAAACTTGGCTAATTTCTTACACCATCATAAAACCATCCCCCCTCCTTCATGCTCTCCTTGAGTGAATAATCTCCTAACCACCATTATTTGAAGCATTTCTAGCCATTGATTAATTCAATGGTTAGGATTTAGGTAGACTTTTGATTTTAGAAGACTTAATCTAGGCCATTGGATCTTTCTCCTTTAAATTCTAGTCACTGGATGTGTCTCCAAAATGAAGGGTCAAGATTGCTCCTTCAAACTTTAAATCCAAGGGTCATAATTAGTCTTTGTCACTTTTTAAGACTAAATCTTCACCATTGATTAATTCTAAATCCTATGGTTGTAAATGGTCATAGCCATTATATAAAACAAAATCTCTACCCTTGATTTAATCTCCATCTAACGGTTATAAATAATCCTATTTACTTTTAAGATCAAATCTCCACCGTTGATTAAATCAAGATCAAGTCTCCATCGTTACTTAAATCAATGGTGGATATCCAAACCACCAATGTTGACTTAAGCAATATACTTTCTATTTTTATCTGCTAAAACCCCACGAAAGATTATATTTACTGTATTTTTATCGTCTGATAATTAATTACAGTACCAAACACAGTACAAGAAATTTTCTAAAACTGTTTCCAGATTCAGGTTTAGTAAGATCCCCTGTCTCCATCTAAACAGTACAAATTTTTCTATGCGTAGAAAATTTTTTACTTCGCGGGACCCACCTGGGACCACGTAAGGTCACCTGGGCTCATATAGGACAACTTGGGCCCACATACAGTCAAAAAATTCATAATCATCCACAAAAATCACAAATATTAGAAAACGTATGAAAATCAAGTCAGATTATTAAAAATAATTAACAGTCAAGAGAAATAAATATTTAAAGATTTTCACCGGCCCGAAAATTATTATTTTCCTGACACGGAGTAAATCACTCAAAACGATCAAATACGCTGACGGAATAAACAAAATAATTTTACAGTGCACAGAAATTACTAAACACTAAAATTCTGTTAACTGTCAAAAGTATTGTTTAAGAGATAGGAAATTCAGGGTGTTACAACCTATTTCCCCTTGCTTAACCCCTTTGAGATTATTAGATCATTCCTTGTTTCTACCTTATTATGTGTCGTAAATGAAAAATTATGTTCTTACCCGACCTTAGGGAATAAGAGAACATTAACTTTGTCATTAGATGAGTTTTTGAACAAGTGTGGGGGTGTGCATGCAAAATGGTTGATGAAAAAAGGAAAGAGTGGTTAATTAAAAAAATATGTATATATATATATATATATATATATATATATATATATATATATATATATATAATAGATGTGTAAAGAAGGGTCAACAAGGCAAAAAGAGAAAAGAATATATAAAGGGAATTTGTATTAGATGAAGTTGGGATGAACTTATATGCTTGTTAATTGAACTCAGCTCTCATGCTCTTTTATTCTCTTTAGTTTTTAACTTGTCAAATCCATATTACCACCCTCATTTACCTTGACCCCATTACAACCTTGAATAAAGTCCTCATGATTTGTGTATGCATGTGTTCTGAGTAGTGGAGAAGTAGAAAATAAGCAAGGTTATGATAGTGAAATTTTTCATGAGTTGAATTGAGTGAAATACTTACCCTTTGAATGCTTGAAGGATTAATAGTGAATCTTGTGAGGATATATTATTCTTGATTTGTTCTTTTTAATTGAAATTTCTTTGCTTGTTGATTTGACATGTGAAGAAATGTTACCTCATTAATGCTTTGATCCCTTGAATGACAGGTTGCTCTTCTTGATTCATTGAATCCTTTAGAGTTTTTAGCTTTTGAATTTGTGTCGTTTTTCTTTGTTCCCTAGTTTTTGTCTTATGTGTTTTGCCGGCGAGTGCAAAAGTTTAGTGTGGAAAAATTTGATAACAATGTATTTTATTCAATTTGTAATCCTTTCGCTAGGCTTCTTAAGGTTCAATTTGGCTTAATTAAGTTAATTTTTAATTAAGTTAATTTTTTTACATTTTATGAAATTAACCTTAATTGGATCATTGAAGAAATTATTGCTTGAATTATCATTAATTTGAGTGATTGCATTCTTAAGTAAATTGACTACAATTTGAGTTGTAATTATCTAATTAATGTGATTCTAGTCTTATTGGAAAGTTAAGATAACTCTCTAATAACTATTCACTTGATAGCAAGAGCCACATTGATAGCAATATATTTCATTCATTGTATAATCTTTTCACTTGGCTTTTTCAGTAAATTGGCTATAATTTGAGTTACAAATATCAAATGGATATGATTTTGCTCTTGTTTTAAAGCTAAGACAATTTTCTACAACTTTCATGAAGACCTCAAGACCTGGAACACATGTTTGAATAACTCAAATTGAAATTGAAGTAAAATCTAGAGTTTTGAACCTCACAACTTGACCTATGCGAACTCATCAGATCATATTTTGAGTTATAGGAGAGTTTTGGGAATGAAAGGATGTCATTTGAAAGTTAAGACCTAAATCTACAACTTTCATGGAGAACACAAAATTTATATCAGAAGTCTTGAAGGTAATATTGGGCTTGGAAGTCAGAACAGAGGAGCTGAAGTTGGGCCTGACCTATGTGCAGTAATTGGGTCATATCTCGGGTTGTAGGTGGTCAAATAAGCTGAAACTAGCGGCTATGAAAAGCTAAGACAATTTCCTAAAACTTTCATGAAGACCACTTGATCATATTCTGACGCATACCATGAGCTCAGAGCAGAAACATTTCCGAGACAAGAATTTCTATAATTTCAACTCATTCATCATTATCAAGCAACTATTTTGGCATTTACTTCTCGTCATCAAACAATTCCATTGTCTTCTTGTACTCCTTGAGGTCTATATAATGGAGCTTGGGTGCTCATTCAGATCATCTTTGATTTTAGTTTAGATTATACTATTGTGTTATTTGTTTCTCTTGTTGTAGTTTTCTTTGTTCTAAATTGAAGTTATGTTCATTTCTTTCTTCTTATTTCTTTCTTTCTTCTTGTTCATGAGTAACTAATTTTCATTTTCCTTATGTGAAAGGGTGAAGCTTTTAGTAATAAGTTGAGGTTAGATTAATTTCCTTCTTGTGCTTAAGTGATATATTTTTAAGTGATCATTAAATATGTTGTATGTTGTTTCTAATTAATTTAGAAACCCTTCTTGTATAATGAAGAACTTGATTCATTGTAGACAAGACGTTGGTACAGTGGATGCTTGAGACCATTTACAAGTGTTGGTGGATAATTAAAGGAACCATAATATGATTACATGTATAATCTAAATTAAACTTTGAATGTTAAATCTTCCGATTGGAACCTCCATTATGTGTGATTTCAATTGAGTTATAAAAAGAAATAATATTGTCTTTAATTTATTACCAATAATGGATCTTCTAACCCAAGCAAATCATTTTCATTTGTGAACAACTTTTATCACATTTAGTATTGTGACAAATCTGCGCCTTACCTCAAATATTTTTTTTTTCATCAATTCCTTATGGATCGACCTCGGATTTCCAAGAATTTACTACTTGAAACAACCTACACTTGGGTTTGTAACTTTTAATTCCCATTAGCGACGGACTGTGGCCAACGGTAAGGGTGAAGGAGAGGCAGCAACTGTGAAGGTGAGATAGTGGCAGCAACGGTGAGGGTGTTAGGGTTTGAAATAAGAAAATATTGAAAGGACTGGGAGTTGATATGGTAAACTTTTAGCGATCGAATTTATGGTCTCTACCGTTTTTTTAATTTTTTTTTATTTAGAGACCGATATTTTAGTCTCTAAAATACTTTTTTTTTATTTTTATTACAATACAATTAGTGACCGAATTTGCGGTCTCTAACTATTTTTATTTTTTTTTGTAAATTTTTTTATTTAGCGACCGAAATGTCGGTCTCTAATAATAAGATATATATATATATATATTTAAATTTCTTTTATAACATAATTTCGTTCTTTGATTCGATTTCTAAATAAAAATTTAGAGACCGAATTAGAAATCAATTTTTTAAAAAAAATTTATTTAGAGACCGAAATATTGGTCTTTAAATCGGTCTCTAAATAAATTGGTCTCTAAAACTCAAATTTCTATTAGTAACCGAAATATCGGTCTCGAATTTTTTATTTTTTTCGCTACCTATTTATTTATTTATTTTTGTAAATTTTTTTATTTAGAGACCAAAATATCTGTCTCTAATTTTTTATTTATTTAGTAACCGAATTTGTGGTCTCTACCTATTTATTTTTTTTAGAGACTGAATTTGTGATTACTACATGTTTATTGTATTTTATTTTGAAATTTTTTTATTTAGAAACTGAAATATCGGTCTCTAATTTTTTATTTTTTTTAGTGACTAAATTAGCCGTCGCTACTTATTTAATTTTTTTGCTTTGTAAATTTTTTTATTTAGAGACTGGTTTTATTTCGATGGCAAAGTAGATTTTTTTTTAATCGATCTCTATTTTGATCTCTATAGAGACCGAAATAAATCGGTCTCTAAATTGGTCTCTCAAAATCCAAATTTCTAGTAATGTGTTAACTCTAACTAGCTAGAAGATGATTAATATGCTAAGGGATTCAATATTAGTTAAAATAGGGAATTTGGCCATGAATCTTGGAGTTAGACTTGGTTAAGCTATAAATTGAGTTTGCATTGGAAAAGTCAAATGAAATAGGATCTTTGTCATCTTTTTAAATTTGACCATTTCTATTTATATTGTCTTTCACTTGTTGAATTCTCACTTTTTAAGCATTTCCTCTATTTTTGCATGCCTTTTTTACTAAAAGGTTGTTTAGAGCTCTCTTTGGTCCTAATTTCTCATCATCTAGATAGTATTGAACTTGGTGAATTAGTAATTGGCATCCTCAACCTTTAAGGAATGATGCTCTCTCACTATTATATTACTCTTGAGATTTAGTGCACTTGGCAATTAAGCAACAACCTGCCACAATTTGTTCTGATGTACAAATTATGGACGACGATAGTGATAAAGAAGATACCGAAACTGGTGAAGAAGAAGAAGAATAGGAGTAGGAGGAAGAGTTTGTTGACTATGATTAGGGGTGTTCACGAGTCGGGTCAGGTTTAGAAGAAAAAAATATCTGAACCAATTAATTAAAGTCGCGTCGATTGACTTTTTGTTCTATCATCGGGATTTGAAAAGAAAGAGTTAAATGGGAATGAAACTTCATTTCGTCGGGTTGCATATTTGTAGGTCGGATTGTACCCGTGAACATTCCTAATAAGAAATACCATGATTATGTCGTTTTTATCCATTGATTACTAACCCGTCACCCGAATTAATTAGAAATCAGATTAATAACTTGTTGACCAATGACATAAATGACTGAACCAACCTTTTATATATTATATCTGTGTGGGTGTTTGGTAGTTGATCGAGTCGCAAGGACGTCGCTAACCCGTGAACACCCTTAACTATGATTTATAAGAGGTGGTAGCAAACTTAGATTAATATAATGATGATGATGATTGACTTTTTGTTCTGTCATCTGATGATTGACTTAGATGAATATACTTATTTTGTTGACCAATGTTAAAATTCCATGATTATTGTATATTTATCCATTGATTCTAAATTAATTATGTGGTTCTTATAACTTGTTGACCAATGCATAAATATGACTCAATGTATTTTATTTAAACATATGTGTGTGGGTGTTTGGTAGTAAAGCAGGTAGGGGTCGGGGAAGATGTGCTAGTGGTCATTGTTAATGTCCAACATAACCATCACTATAGCCAGAGCCAAAGCTATTGCCACATCTAGATCTGCTATAATCACAGGACCACTAGGAGCCTACCGTCGAGATTCGACTTGTATTCAACTTGAGGGAGATAACTCGTAACAATATATATATATATGAGAGGATCCATTTAGACATAGTATAAGTAAAAAGACTTACACTCAATCTTATACCTTTCATTTTATTTCAATCATATGACTATCATTTATCTCACTACTAAGAAAAAAAAAACATCACGTGAGGCTCTAGACTCTAGTTCTCTTATTCTAGTAACAGAACCTTTTTCCTCTTGATTTCTTCCTCAATTTTCACTTATTTTATTTTGATTTTTTTGTAGCAAGTGTGATGAATTGCTATTGAAATCAAAGCAAAACCTATTTCTGCAAAGATCTTCCTAGTATCAGAGTGACCCATCTCCCAAGACGCGTTCTTCACCGTCTTCCCGACAATCCTATCACAGAAAATGCAACACGAGCAGTATCACCTCCCCGGCGGCTACTCCTCCTCATTGGATTCCGGCATGGTGATCTCTATCTAGGAGTACTCACTGCAACCATTTCATGGATAGCAACCACTCTTTCTACGCGAAATTGTATCTATAACGAAAGAACCCCAACTTGGGCACCCTCGAAACCATTTTCTTTCAGTGAAGAAATCAATGCGTGGGGCTTACAATTTTTGGAACAAGAATATGAAAACTTAAGGAGTAAGTGGTTGTCGATCCACTTCCTGTGTCTTTATGTTGTTGTTCTGTTTGTTATGCTTGATACCTGTTTGATGGAATGCTGTTAAAATTGTTTCTTACTAGTATGGTAGTTGCCAATGTTTGTTGAATGGCTATGATGTTATTAATGTTGTATTGGATGAAGATTAGCTTTAATTTGATGTATTTGGATTGGAAGTGACAGTTACTTTGTGGTTGACTTATTCTACCCACTACCCAAAATAGGATATAGTAAGAGAAAATATAAATTGAATTCCATTTGGAAGCATACCTTTTGGTTGCATTGTAGGAACTTTAGTAGTTAATGTTATTTTTCTATTAGCTTTCCTTCAAGTTGTGAACAATTTTGTCAAAAGACTTGGACTTAGGGGATAGCAGAATTTGACTTGCATAAGTGATAAACCAAAGTAAAGGTGAAAACATGGTTTTTAGGTGTAGCATCACTATAACAAGTGCTCTTGATATATTTTTTTTTTTGAATAGAAATATATGTTAAGTGAAAAATTTTCTAGTGCTCTAGATATATTTTTCTCAATAGATGAATGTGTTCTCATAGGTTAAGTCCTTTTCATTAGTCCCTTTCAATGTAATGGGATAACCTTTTAACATTTTTAACATCAGGTATAAATCAAGATGAATTTACATCAGACTACTTAGGCTTTGACAATTGCTACTGACTTATTTGTGTTTCTACTTTCTATTATCATTAATTAACTTTAATAATTTGTTGTCCTTACTTCAGGAATAAGCAAAACAGAGGAAAGACAGATGTTTCATTGGAAAATCTAAAAATGTTATATGCAACCTAAATATGAAGAGAGAGTGAACAAATAAAAAGTGAGATGAGAACTACTCCAATATTGCTCGCTTGGACCAAAGCAATTCACAAACTTCTATTTGCTCTACAAGATTGATTCTTGTTAATATATTTGTTATTCTTTCAAATGTCACAAAATCATGTTGTTGGCCATGAGATTGAAGTTATACTCCTTTTTGGAAGTATCTTTCATATTAAGCTAGAAAATGTGTTTTGGCAACAATTTACAACAATTCTCTCTTGTAAGAGATTTTGTCAATATTAGTATTAATAATTTAATATCATGTGTGGTTACCATCAATTTGATTTACTAGCCATTCCAATAAAGCATGTTTCTAGGGCAATGGCAAGATATATTTCTATGTGATTTATGGCATAGAAAACTGGTTGGCTACACATGCAATACATAGTACACTTTCGGTTATCATCAATTTGATTTATTGGCCATTCTAACTAAGTCTCGTATTGCTCATTATCTTAATAGCCTTTCAAGCCATATTCAAGAGTTTGATAATTACATGCTTCAAAGTTCATTTTTGCTAGACATTTATGGAACAAACTCAAATTTAGATACATGAGAAATAAAATATATCATAATTATACATCTTATCACATCACCTCTAACAAGTTATTCTATACGAGTTAATTATCAAACTAAAATTTTAAATAAAGATAATTTTTCATTGATAAAAAAAGTTAAGAGGAAAAATAGAAGTACAACGAAAAAGGAAAATGTCCTCCAAAATAAGCTTAAACTACAAGAATCTTAAAGACAATAAGAGTAATAGAATTAAAGTTTTAAGTTGTAAAATATCTACTCCATAGACAAAATCTACTTTGCTAATTATAAAATATTCAAAATTAAGGACTCCTAAGCAGTTACATATGTTTCCACAGCAAGCTTGCCAAGGTAAGCAACTTCTGTTTTTTTGTCAGCTTCCCATAATTTAAGCACTACCTCTCTAAGGTTGTGGATGCTTTCTAAGGCATAAATTGCACCTTTAACTCTTTGCCTAAATGTAGTAATCAATAATTATAGGCTCATATTAGTTAGGCACAAAATATTAATAGTTGCCACAAGGCAATCGGTTCTTACTGCACCCAAAAAAAAAAATGACTTACCAACATAGTGTGTAGACCCACATATTTTTCAACTTATATGTTGCAGACTCTGTCATCAAAGAACAACTGAAAGTCACAGATATAAACAAATAATATGTAAGAATATATCGGACAACATGCATATTAATCAAAGAAATATAAACAAATGTAAGAATGATTACATGTATATTAATCATTCTAAATTTTTTTTCTTGCAACTTCTGCTATTGTTCCTATGTTCCCCACACTCGTGGTATTTCCTTTTGACTAATGATTTATTAAGTGATACTTCAAGCCCATTTTTAAATTTGCAATTTAGAGTCTCCTTTCTTTTATCCTTCTATCTTTTTTTTTTTGTTTGTGATATATGTGGGTCACCAATAGTCAATTGTGATGCTTCGCACACTTGCTCTAATATGTGAATCTGGTTCACATTCTTATTGCTTGACTCCAAAAGAGTTATTTCTTCAGCAAGATCAATTAATATACTTGTTTCATGTTGTGCATGCATCCTTCTTAAAATCCTTGATGTATTAGATTGACCATCAAAATTATTTTCAGTATAACCGACTTCAATACCTTGGTTAGCATACTTGACCCAACGTTGCAAAATGAAATGACTAAGGATTTGAATAACACCTTTTGCTTGAAAAATTACTAGTATGTGTCTGTACAATATCCCCATAAATTCATATAGCTGGCAGCCACATTTAGCAATTTTTGAGTCTAAATCTATATCAACAATGAATGCATCTCGAGCATCATAACAACTAGACACCTGATAAACATATTTAGGCCCATCTCGACTAATCTTTTGCTTGGTAAATTGGTTGATCTTCCCAAGCTTATCTTGAAATTTCCCAAAAATATTTCTTGTCTAGACAGATGCAGCATGCTCCTCAAGTTTTGACCCAGTACTCAAGATACGTGATTTATGCTTAGATTCATAATCTTCCATTATTGATGCCTCTAAGAGGCTATCCACTGCTTTCTTGAACTTTAACACAAATTCTTGTAGCATGGTAGTTGCATCGACAAAAGAATAAAAAAAGCATTAATGCTCTCACTTCTTTGAGTAGTATTCATCTCGGCAAATAATGTGCTTCTATTATAAATTGGTATCCATGATTCTTTGATCTTATATAATCCCTGAAGCCATTCATTTGTGTCCAACTTATACTCAATCATTAAGCGCCTCCATTCTTCTTCAAAAATCTAAATAGTTGGTGAATCTCAAATGCACCTTTTTAGATCACGCTTGAAAATAGATTTTTTGTGATATATGTGTGCTAACTTTTCAGGAAAATTCTTTCTAATGTGCCACAAGCATAGGCGATGACGAGTTTTTGGAAATACTTTCGCCAAGGCAGCTCCAATAGCTAAATCCTGATCAGTTATGATAGATACAAGTTTCTTTCCATCCATTGCCTCAAGCCAAGTTTCAAACAACCATGTAAAAGTACTCTCAAACTCATCTTGCAATAAAGCACAACCAAATAAAATTGACTGATAGTGCCTTTTGAAACAGTAAGTGAAGCTTGACAACCACCTCGAGAAGTTAAACACTTTTTTTTAGTTTAACCCATGTTATCCTGAATTTCTTTATTTGCACGGCTCTTCCCTATGTGTTGGCCTTCATTACAACATACAAACATACAACACTTCGGTTTTGTTGAATAAGTACGTATCCCAAAACCATTCTATTTGGCAAATGCTTTATAAAATTTTCTAACCTTCTCAATGGACTCAAATGCCATTCCAACAGAAGGCTGAATGCTCACTTCCTCACTAACAATAGTAGCATCTGGTATAATGTTTTCAGAACACTTTTCTAAATCTTTGGACACTGTCAAAGCTTGGTAATTCATATGCCACATAATTATCTGAACTAGCAATAATCTCTTTATTCATCTGAGATGAATTGATATCGTTATCATCCATTATTTGATGTTGTACCTGAAAATAAAAAACAAAAGTTAACATATGAAATCGATCTTTTTTTTTTTAGTATAGCTTTCTTGTACTATGAAGCTACGCATGGTAGGAGTAATATCAAGTTTAATTGCTTTGAAAAAAAAGGCTATCAATGGTGGACTTGTTTAAAAGTGATACACAAAGTGATATTGACAATAGCTAAGCAAGGAGAGTATAGAAAATGTAAAATTTGATTGGGCTCTAGTTATATATGTTTTTTTAATCTCCAATGACACAGAGAAACATATCAATTCTATGGTAATATATTTATTTTTATTAATTATAAAAAGTTCATATGAAATTTTGAAGTTTATATATTTATATTTGATTAAAAGAAAAATTCTAGAATAAGCAAAACCCGGAGTAAAGTAAAAACAGAAATTTCAAAAGATATAAATTATGATCTAAAGATGGAATAACTTTAACCCAAATGATGAAACCTTGATCAAGATCAAAATGCCAAAAACAAAAATTTTAAAAGGCAAAAATATTAATCAAAAGAAGAAATAACCAATAGCTTGACGTTGAAGGTGGATGAATGAATTACGAAATAACAAATAGCCAATAGGCAATAACATTAACTCAGGTGACAAAACATTAAGATTGAATATTGAATTAAGGATTACCAGTACAACTTTGTTCCAACGGCATGCGAAGTAGCAAGAGAGAGAAACCCAGTAAACAGCAAAATGGCACCTGCCTACAGCACAAAAAAACTCACGTGAATTTTTTTTTTCTCAATTAATGAAATAAATAATAGTCATATTATCAAAATAAAATAAAAAGTATAAAATTAGGTATAAGTCTTTTTATTTATATTAAGTATAAGTAGATTTCATATATATATATATATATATATATCCATTTTAATTGAATTAGTAGTTATTAGACATATGGTATATTGATTTAAAATTGTCATTAGTTTTAAATGCATGTATATTATTTTTTAATTTGTTATTTCTCTTGTAGTGGGTTCTATCTCTATTCAGGGGTAGTTTGATCTATTAATGGAGAACTCAAGAGCAATTTTGCTAAGCCTACTATTCATATAGACAGTCGACTAAGTTGATGAAAGAGCATTGGATGGCCGAGTTTAAGGTAATGAAATAAACAATACATAAAGGGTAGTTTGGTAACCCTTAAAACTAGTTTGGAACTGATTAAGATAAACTAATCATATAAATTCAATTTATTTTGTAATTAATTTTAATTTATCCTTAATTTGGTTTAAATTTGTCTTAAACCAGTTTTAAAATTGTTTATTTTTTTTGGTGTGTAACAAAATTAAAATTAAATATTAAGATAAAAATAGAATATGAGAGAGAAAGAAATAATGAAAAGGAAGAGCGAGAATCTAAAATAAAATTGGAATTAAAAAGACCAACTTTGAGTTGGTTTTATTAAGAACTAGTTTTATCTTAAATTTAAGGGTCAGTTTCACAACTCTCAAAACTATTTTAGAACTATTTAAGATAAATTAATGATAAAAATTCAAGCTATTTTATAATTAATTTTAATTTATTTTTAGTTTGGTTAAAATTTATTTTAAATCAGTTTTAAAAATCATAAAAGTTTAAATTTTTTTACTTTTTTGTGTGTATAACCAAGTTTAAATTTTAAATATTAAGGTAGAAACAAATTATGAGAGAAAAAAAGAGAATAAATGGGAGAAGAGAGAGTCCACAAAAAAATTGGATTAGGAAAAAATCAACTTTGAGTTAGTTTTCTTAAGAACTAATTTTATCCTAAACTCAATTCAAATATGAACTTGTTTTTACAAATTTTTTTGTAAAACCAAACAACATTCTTCTAAAAACTAGCTCCATTATACTTACATATCTAGTTTTTGAATATTTTCAAGCACTCACTTAATTTTAAAAAATTGCAATTTTTTAAAGTTCTAATAATAACCAAACAGCATTTATCTAAAAACTAACCCCATCTATAATATATCTTTTTATTTTTAAGTTACTTGTTTATTTTGTAGAAAAAATATAAACGGTTGCCAAAATATAAGACACAGATCGAGTAGAAGTTTGCCAATAAAGATGGCAAACGACTCCGAGACATTCTCAGTGAATATTGAAAGGACATGACCAGCCTTCTTCAATGGATCCTAGAGGACATCTGAGATCAGATGATGGCCCACTAAAGCGATGAGGGGTGGAAGGCCAAGGCAGCGAAAGCGAAGCAAAACCACTTATCCCCAACTGGAGGTTCCGTGCACACCAGCAGCTCCATCAACACCATTCATCATAAGAGAAAGATTGCAAGTGAAGTTATTACTAATATTACTTTAAATGCTTTTATGACTCATTTTCAGCAAGTTTAATAACATATGATTACGTAACAAATTTTTTTTTTTAAACGATTTTTATACAGACGAGCAAGAAGGTCGTGTGCCTTCTATTGGACACTGGCGCTTTGTCATCATATCAGTCTACTTCACTGATGGCTGATATGATGACAATAGAGCAGTTTCAGGACATGTTGCGAAACGTTGTTGCTGCTTTGTCTGTTGAGTGGAATGAGAAATTTCAGGCTTTGCAGCAGGTGAACCAATAACTAAAACATACCATTGCCTAACTCAAGTCTAATATAAGGTTGCCCTTTCCTGCTGCTCACCCACGTCCTCCTAATGATGATGTTGATGACCAGACCTCTGGTGATGATGATATTAAGAATGATTTAGATGCCCTATATACATTTTTTATTAACTGCATTGTGCGTTATTTTTCTGATGGTACTTCATTTTTACATTTTTCTAATGTACTTGATTTTTACATTTTTACATTCGTTAGTAGTCTGTTGGTAATTTTTACTGCCAATGGAAATATGCTTATACACTGGAGGATTTATTCGTCGAAAATATGCTACTTTCTAGTGGTGTCTCTCCTATTTCTCTCCCTCCTAAGTTTTAGATTAATAAAAGGGGGTGACTTGATGCAATTTAGGTTCAGAGGCTGTAAACTTGCTTGTTTTGCACAATGTTTACAAATACATCTTCCTATCTAACATGACTTTTTGTAGTTTTTTTACTCTCAAGGGGTGGCTCAAGATGAGCTTAGTAGTTGAGTGACCTCTGCAATATCTAGAGTTGGAGCTCACCCGTTGTTAATTCCTTAATAAGTGGATGTAAATCATAACTTACTTGATAAGTCGAAAAATAATAACTAATATATATTTAAATTTTTATTTTTATTAAAAAGGATAAGAATAGAAATCTTGGTGTATCCTGGACGTGAAAGCAAAAAAAAAGAAAAAGAAACCTAGGAAACCATTCTAGATTCTCCTTCTATAAAGATAGAAGAGAAAAGGCAACCTGCCAATAGTAGTCATAAATTGGATGTCAGAGCATAGTCAAACCAGTGGAAAGTTTGATTGGGATCATTCTATCTCTTTCTCCCTCTTTAACTCCTTCGAATATGAAGCAATAGGCATGCTCTGTGTATAATTGCCCTTGATTGAGACAGAGGACGAGAATTTGCGTGTTGGTTTCGATTCTGTACTATCCCGGTATATAGTTGTTTGGATTCTGCATTATGAACTTCAAAATCCATAGTAAGGGAATGGGCATATTTCCTTTTGGGACTCGATAAAAATGGGATCTTAGTGGGGGAGGCAATCGAATTATAATGCATGTCCATAGGCATTGTTTGAGAGGAATTATCACCTTTTCTGCACTCTTTTTGAAAGCTCTGTTATATCCAGATTTCACTGTCTACCATTGAAACTGGCTACAACATGAGAAAAGTTTCATCAGAACTTTCTTCCTATATGTATTTTCTATTAAAGGGATTAATGTGGTTCTCTATCTGAAGCAAATTGCATAATCTTTACGATTTTTGAGTTTCCTTTCCATTCCTCATAGGCTATAGGCTTGGGCTTTGTTCTTTATGTTTGACTTTTGTCTGAGAAAATTTAAAAAGGTTTACTAGTATGTTGGGTGTTTGGTTGAGATTTAAAAAAAAAAAATTAGAGAAACACGTTGCTAGTGATTTTATTTTATTTTACCATCAAATAAGCATATCTTGGGATGAGTTTTTAGTATGTTATACCTTAATATGTTGGAATACTTTCTGTTAAGTTTCATGTAAAATACCATGTGGAGTTAGGTCAAAAAAATCGTGGGAGTGTTTCAAGTCAATTTTCACGTTAGTAGCAAATTTTTATTGTGAGTGGATTTGGGATTTAATTTATTTGAGGGATCAAATCTTTGAGTCTTAAAGTGGTATTTGGATATGATGTAAACAGCCCATGAGGGGAATAATTCTGCAAAATTTCATGGTAAACAAAACGTGGTAGCTAGGTTAAATAATTAATAGAAATTACTACGTTGAGGTGTTAGACAGTAGGATGTTCAAGAATTTAGTGCTCAAGTTCGACTTTGGTTTTTGTTAAAAAAAAAAAAAAAAGTTCGACTTTGGTTAGGATATCAAATATCAGTTAAAAGTTCTAAAATTCAGCAAGAATGTTCATTAAGGTGTTATAAGCCGTATTGGAAAGTTACATAATTTTTAAAGGAATATAATGTAATGATTCAGATCAGAGAATGAAATAATGCCAGTGAAATTAAGAAAGAGTTGTTGTGTTATTTTATATATGTGAATCAATTCCTAGTATATCACTAACGAAGACTAACAACTATATAATTAACAGAGATATAAGGGAGAGGGAGACGGAAACAGAATTTAGAAAGGGAAAGATTACATCACATATTTTACACCTTTCCCTTCTCTACTCTCTATCTTTTATAACCGTACCCCACATGAAAATTCCTCATCCTAGAGTTAGTTAATCTCACTCTTTGGCCTCTTCTCACTCTCACATTTTGTGAATCTCTAATAGAATTCTCTAGTATCTGTCCATCTTCATTTACTCCAGCTGCCATGTCATCATGTGGGGCCGTTACATATAATTATGTCAATTTTGATGATCTTTGTGAGATACTTAAAAGAGGAGAAATTCTTACCTAAACATGATGTATTACAGTTAGGTGCATTAAGTCAATTAGGATTTAATATTTTTATAGATTTTTGTGTCTTATAATTAATTTCACGGTACTCTATGAAAATATTAGGTTTTGATTGACTTAATGCACTCAATTGAGTATACCATATTTAAGTAAGAATTTATTCGAAGAAATGTTTCCATTAGAGGAGTTTAGACTGTATTGTAAAGTGTGCTAGAAAGGTGATTAAATGGAAAAAGGTTTATGCTAAGAATTTAGAATTGGTCACATAGTAGTCAACATTATATGAGTATTATGTTATTTATTTTTAAACCTCTTATTTTTTATTTTTACATTTTATCCCAATATCCATGTGAACCCAAATCTGTCTACTCTTATTCATCCTTTGAATTCAATCACCAAACCATTTTTCCAACTGAAAAATCATCATCAAGATTCTGAAGATCCAATCCGCCAATATCAAATTGCAGAATGTAGAAGGCAACCAAGTAAAAGAAAACAAAAAATCAAAAATAAAAAACAAACCCATTATTCCACAAGCACAAAAAATTGCATAAAAAAATTACACCTAAATATAATACATGAGCATGAGGAAGACAAAGAACCCATACATGAGAAAGAGGATGAACCACCTAGGTTTGGAAATGGACAGCCCCAATTTTTTTTTTTATTATTAATAGAAGCCCTTGTTTTGAAACTGATGTCAAAAAATAAATTTAAGCTTCAATTTTATATGTATTCATTATGATCTTTACGAACAACACAACGTGAGCAAGCCTTCATTTCTAGCACCGATAGATCCCATCAGTGTATCACCACTCTTTAGTGGCAGATGATTGAAATTCCAATAAAAAATTCAGGCAAATATGCTATCATGATTGGGTTCTACCGAGAACTTTTCAAACAATTTTTATTTTTTATAGGACAGACATGTAAATATTAATGTTGAAACTACAACCTATTTAACAAGTTACAAGTGGTCATTCTCAATCATAAATGCAAAATTCTTCCAAATCAATGATAAAAAAGTATGAAGCATCCATATTCAAAAATATTTTAAAAGCATTTTAACCTTTTTCAAGTATTACGGATGAAATCCTTTTTTTGTTTATAGAAGTAATACTATATTTCGAATAAGATAAAGAGGCCAGAGTCTTCGTTTATGTTCTTGTACTTCATTTGTTTAATTCTATTATTATTCTCAGCTTCTTTCACATTCCCTCTGTTTATTGCCAAAACACATATATCATACAATGAACAAATATGAGTTATCTCTGATTATGTGCATGGTGGATGCCTGGCAAAAAATACTTGGGGCTAATTTTAGAATACAAGTAAAACTCAAGTAAAAGATTGCAAGATGCCGGGGTGGAAGTATTTGAGGTTAGGCTGTGAATACATGATAGTGTTTACCTAATGCTCGAGCAGAAGCACTAGGGACTGCTGTTATGAAATGGGAAAATGTGTGCCTGAGGCCCAGGCATAAGTACTTGGAGCTAAATTATGTATCTATAAACTGTATGCGTGAGGCCTAGGCAAAAGTACTAGGGGCTAAATTCTATTTTTATAGAAGGACCCATTCGAACTGTTCCTTATTCTCCTGGTTGAACTGGCATTTTTTTTTTTTAAAAGTCAAAACGACGTTGTTTACAGGCTATGGTGTTAGGGCTTTTGTCAATGTTCCCATAGACAGAGCATTGAGAGATGAGAAGAGCAGAGCATCTTCCCTTTGCTCATAGAGACGTCGCCATTCTCGTGATTGGGAAGCCATTCTGGTCGCATTGTTCCAGCTTGCAGGGGAGGGCATTCTCCTGTTGCAACTTGAAGCTCGCAGTTCGCAAGGGAGGCCATTATCGCGGCATTTGTTCGCATACCAAGTTTCCAACTTCATAGGTAACCAAACTTGAATCCTTGTACTGTGCCGTTCATGGATTGCTTGCTCTGAAAATTGAATACCCGGTTCATTGATTGCATCCTTTTGTTTGATCTTCCTGCCACTGGTCCGTTATACTGCTTTCCACAAAATTTATATGGGCTTTGGTTTGTTTAATTGCTAATTTTTTTAATCCCTTCAGTTATAGCTTGCATTTGAGCTGGTTTTTTTAAGCTTGCTATTTGTCTTCTTCGGGTTACTTGTACAAATTGTTGATCCAACGTATATGATATTTGTTATATATTATCATATATTTTGAGAATATACAAACATGTTCAAAACTCCATTCAACTTCGGTCTAACCTCAAAACCTTGACCCTCTCCCTCACTGGTTCATGTAGCAGTCTAGTTTTGAAAACATTGGATTTTCATGTTCATGTACTTGAATTTGATAACGGAATTGATGAGTCTTTTTTTTGTACAATATGGAAAGGGTTTAGGAGTTGGGCATTCCCTAATCCTTAGCCGATCACTTTCCCATTTTGGGATGTGACAGGGACGGCCTCAGTAATCCAAACGAGGATCACTCTCACTCAGAGAGTATGGGACGGTGTACTGATTTTATGCAGAATGAGAATGATCCATTCTGAATCTCGGCATTATTCATTAAAACAAGGGGCCATTCTACCATATGCCATGGACTTCGGTCCTTTGGTAAAAATATCGTGAGATTCAACATTTATATTATGACTTGAATTCTTTTGTCCCATGCGAGCCATTTGCTTCTGATGAACTCATATCTTGACACTTAATTATTACATCTAAGCGTCAAGTTGAAAGGAATTGTTCTGAACTGAGTTTCAAGTTAGTTGTTCATGAGCAACCCTGCTCGCTAGAATAGGATTTTAGATATTTATAAATGTTACTAGATAAGTAAATCTATATATTTATGATGAGTAAATCTCTCACATGATTGCTCAAAGATAGGAAGATCAATTATATCTCTCATAAATAGGAAAATCAGTTATAACAGATGACAATCTCATTGTAATAGCATTTAATGCAAATTGAACTACAATTCTTATCAACAAAGACGTTCCTATAAATATCACACAAGGTACCAAAGGTATCAATCTAATTCCAAACATTACTTACTTTGTATATGGTCTGATTTGAGCGTCAGAATGTCTTTTGTAGGTACTCACCCTTTGCACCACCGTCACAACTACCGTGCATCGGAAGAAACTATCTACATCAACCTTATTAAGGTGATTCTCTGAAATTCATTCAAATCAATACCTCTTGAGACATAACGTCAATCTTTTATACGAACTATGGCATTTTGTTAAGAAGAAGATCAAATGATAACTTGTGGATGCGTTGTCCTATTTAAAACATGTTTGTACAATCAATGATTTTGAGAAAAATATAGTATTATTTAAAATATATTAATTTCTTTGAATTTCAATAGAAAAAATTGGTTTCTTGTGTTTGTATAATATACATGGAAGATACCCTTCACAATATTATGTTTTA